>JAEQBH010000779.1:0-1265944 GCA_016808115.1 Tetrastigma voinierianum
AAAATGGAGATTTGAGATTTTTAAAGAGAGAGAGAGCACCTTCTTTCTAGATTTCCGGTCAATCGGACCGTCGGTTCTCGATGGAGCAAGAAGTAAAGTTACTCTACGCGGTGAGGGATACGCGTGGGAACCGATTTGGTGGAGTTCTGACAACTCCAAGAGGTAGAGATCTTTTCCTACTTGCGTTATTCTTTGGCTAAGTGCCATGTAAATGGTTAGGAATGTTAAAGGCTTGTTGTTTTGTAGTAAACTCGGTCTCAAAAAGCTTTGAACCAGTGGAAAATTCCTTTATATTTGTGTGGTCTTGACAGTGGCAGGGTTTCACTATTTCACATGAATAGTGACACAAATTTTGTGTGAAAATGTGTTTTGTTAAGTGATTTCAAAATAAATTGCTTGTGTACTAGTAGCCCATGTGAGCCATTTGGTGGAATATGATGGGTAGATTTGCATAACATGATTTATGTGATTTAATTGTATGTTAATATATATGCATGTGAAATATATTAGCATGAATGTTTTAGGATTGGCATCATGCATTCCATATGCATTGGGGCACACTAGAATATTAGGAGTGAGTGCATGACATGAAATGAAACAAAAATGAAAATGTTTGTGAAAGGAATTTCGACGGAAGATTTTTCGAGCGCCTTGGAGGGGCGTCAGCCGGATCACTTCGGATGAGGACCGTAGTATTTTAGGAGAGTTATCCGACAATTTGCCTCGGTAGTCGATATTTTCAGAAATTGGTAGTGAGTTTCGCGAACAAAAAGATTTTGTTTTGGTGGATATTTTACTCGCATTCGGCTTAGGCATATGTGAGGGAGTCGATGAGGACTCGGGACATGGGATTGGTCATGTAGACATTCGAGTAGGTTCATGAAATTGCTTAAATGTGATTGTTTGCCATGCATGTGCACTTAGGTGGGGAGTAATTCATGTACGAAATTATCACTACTGGGCTTTGCTCACCCTGTCGAGGGATCACCATTTTAGGTACAAGGAGTGTGCACGGGACGGCTCGCTCGTACGATAGAAGAAAGCTAGGCTTATGACTTTGATATTGTTGTATAACATGTATTAGAATTGTGAATTCTAATATATGTTTGTATGAAGAGTAATTTATTAACTCTTGAACCATTGCATATAGTTGATGTATTTTGTGAGTATTGATGCAGGGGCCCAAGTGGCCATTATTTTACTCGCATGTGGACCTGTGTGGTCGCATTTATGAACTTGTTGGAACAAGTTTGTACTTTAGGTAGAGCTCCCGGGTACAAAGGGACTGCAGATTTTCGTGAGAGGGTGTGGGTTGCAGGACATTCCACGGTATTCCGAGGTTGGGTTGTCAGCGGATTTTCTGGTTTGGGGCGTCAGTTCTTGGACTCACATAAAAAGCCCCGTTGGGGAATATATCCGTATACATGGAGGGCGGTGGTGTCCACAACCTTGCTGAAAGTTGGTGTTTGTACCAAGTGAGCAAATGGGACAAAGTGGTCATATTTCTTATTATGTGCCTCTAACTTCGGACGACCATATCTTTCTCGTCTGAACTCCGATTCATGTGTTCTTAGACTCTACACAAAGCCCCTTGAGTCTAGAATTTGGCCATATTCCTATGAATGGCATTTGGTTCCCACATATTTTCTGAAAATTCAATTGTAGCACCAAGTGTGCTAATTGCTTGGTTGTGATGACGCGTGTGGTCTAATACATTGAAATTGGTGTATGTTGTTTGGTGATTATATGAATGTTGATATAATTATCCATGTGGCTTGGGGAAATACATGATTTTGTGTATGATTGAGGCCATTGCATGGCTTGTTGTAGGCTACTTGTGACTTGAAATGTCACAATTAGGCCTAGAGGTTAATTTATGTTGTTACTCGAGTGTAATGACTTATGATGTCAATATATGTGTGTATTGATATGTTGGCATGAATCATGTGAATTAATTGGAATTTATGTGTTCATTGATATAACTTTCCAATTGATGTATGGGTTGAAATGCATGAGTAGGCATATACATATAACAGTCATATATATGTAGCATGGTGATAGGTTGTCATATTGCATTGCATTTATGCGCAATTACATCGCATGAAATGGGTGTGAGTACATGGGAAAATTAGCATTGTGTTTGGTGTTAATGTTGGTTTCGATTTAGGGACAAAGTCCTAAAAGGTCGCATGAATGGTCGGAGGTTGCCTAACATGGCTTTTGAGTAAAGCGGTTTTATCGGAGGGTTGTCCATATAATTATTATTAGAGTATGTCCACTACAATATATCGGAAGGTTATCCACATAATTATTATCGGAGTATGTTCACTAATTTATATCGGAGGGTTGTCCACATAATTATTATCGGAGTATGTCTAATAATATATATATCGGAGGGTTGTCCACAAAGTAAATTATCGGAGTATGTCCACAAATTAATATCGAAGGGTTGTCCACAAATAAAACAAATATCTTTGTTTTGAAGATAGTTTTTCATACATGGCATATTGCATGTTGAGAGTCGGTGGGGACTTAGTACGAGGGGATCATGAGGGAGAGTAGCATCTCATTCATGTCATGTAGATTCCATTCTAGGATTGACATAATCGTGATTGGAATGTGCTTGTGGCATGACCATTGCAAGTGCATTTAGGTGGGGAGTAGCCCTTGTAGGAGATTATCATTATTGGGCTTTGCTCACCCTGTCGCGGGACCACATTTGGTGCGGGACGGGTTACCGGTCAGACGACGCTCATAGAGGCGGAATTGAGAAAAAAGCCCGGATTATGGCTTTTTTGATATATATTATGTAAATATATATGGGTTATATTTATTTGTATAAGAGTGGTGTAAATTTAAACTCTTATGGACTATGGTCCTATAGTCATGTGCTTATAAGTTTGAGTATGGATAAATGAACCCTATGTAGCCATTTTTACTCTTATGTGTACCTGGTGTGGTCGTTGTATAATATTGAGACATGTTGCCATGTAATTGTACAAGCTGTATTTTGGGTAGAGCTCCCTGTACAAAGGAGACTCTACCCGATTTTAGTTAAATCATGAGTCCCGGAAAATGGGTGTAAAACCCCAGAAAATTTTAATTTTCTGAAAAATAGTAATACGGTAATTTTGGTCAAAATCCGAAATTTTTCGAGATCTTGGATGACGAAACGGACTTCACCGTTAAAATTGTCTCATGAAATCTAGTTACCACATCGAATTTCGTTGAATTCCGAGACAATTGGATTTTCACGTTTTTCGAGGCACCGAAGGTAGTGCATGACACTTGGCGCACAGGTGTGGCTCAAGATGAGGCAGCGTGTCGAGGAGTGGAAGCTAGTCAAGCGAGGCTCAGAGTATGGATATGGGCAACAGATGGCACCTTGTGAGTGGATGGAAATCCATGGTAGATAGATAAGAGGATAGGGGAAATCCTAAGAGCCAATGAGAATTGCACGTGGCATGAGAGGACAATTCTCTTTACCCCATCTTGACCCAACCGGTTTCGGAGGGAAAAAGAGAGAAAGAGAGAGAAAGAAAGAGCTTTTAGAGAGAGAAGCTCTCACTTCTCTCTAGATTTTCTGATATCGGTTCGTCGAATCCCGGCGAGACAAGAGGCAAAGTTGATCCCCACTACAAGAGCTATGCGTGGGTATCGGTATTGTGGAGTTTCGGCAACTCCGGGAGGTAGGGGTTTTCTCCTACTTGATTTATTCTTTGGCTAAGAGCCATTTTAATGGATAGGGATATCTTAAGGCCTGGATGGCCGTGTTTTCTGTTCCAAAGATTGGGACTGAGTGATGAAACCCCTAAAGTAGTCGTTGGACATATTTGAGACTAAGGTTGGATTGTTCACATGACTTTGTGTGTTGTTTGTGTGATGCTTTGGGAAGTTCTAAGATGGAATGTTGGTTTGTTTATTGGCCTATGTGAACTAATTTTGGGTGTTATTGCTATGAATGAATAACATGTTATTGAATGAATTTCGTTAATATATGCATGTTTGATATATTAACATGAATTATTATGAAATGACATATTGCATTTCATTTGCACTGGTGTAACCTAGAACAATAGGTATGAGTGCATGACATGAAAAACATGGTTGTCAAATGAATTTCATGAGAAGATTTTGGAAAATTTGCCTTGGAGAGTTGTCAACGGAGTTCATATCGGAGGATGACCCATGATTGTTTCGGAGGTTATCCGGCCAATTCACCTCGGAGAATTGTCCAATAAATTTTATCGGAGAATTGGTATTGTTATGTTTTCATGAACAAAAGCCTTTTGTTTTGAAAGCAGTGTTTTTCTCACACCAACAGGCATGCATGAAGTGTGGGGCTCGAGATGTGGGAATGGGTGTATCACATTCTCATCCATAACATGTAGACATTTGAGTAGGGACTTGTATTTTTTATTTGAATGTTTGGTGTGCCATTGCATGAACACTTAGGTGGGAGTAGCAGTGATAGGAAAATTCAACTCTTGGGTGTGCTCACCAAGTCGGTAGGATCCGCTTTCGGTACGGGAGTAATCGAGGAAGAAGGCGCTCATGGAAGTATTTTGAGAAGAAAGCCGACATGTGGCTTTGATTATATATTTTTGGAAGACATGTATGAAACATTCTGATTGATACATGATTGTATAGGAGTGTAATTAACTTTTGAAACTATTGTAATATAGTTGGTTATATTTTTGTGAGTATGGATGTATGGGCCCGACATGGCCATTTTTACTCATGTTTGAGTCTTGGGTAGAGAGACACTCATTTTGTGGCATTGAGACACTCAATGGCTACATGTATTCCGTGAGTTGACGGATTGTCAACGGACCCTCGGGGTTTGGGCGTCACAGCTTGGTATCAGAGCCTAGGTTTATAAATACCTAGAGCTAGATGTCGAATACTAGAGTTATAGCTTAGTATCAAGAAGTTAGGTATACGATTACCTAGAACTTGATGGGCACGGGTTAGATCATGCATTCATTGTGCATTCTGATCGTTGTTGCGTGATTATGTGTTGTATATGTTGTGTGATTGTATGCTTGGTAAGTAGCATAGAAGTGAATGCTGAACACTAGGGTTGAGAAATATAACCTTAGGGGTTTGAGGAATTATGGGCATAATAGTCCAAAAATAAGTGAAAAAAAAAGGGAGATTTTCTAGACAGTCGTTCCAGTTTTTGAATATAAATAGGTTGTATTTTGTGGAATTCTAGAAGATCATTCCAGTTTTTGCACAAGAAAAAGGGTTGTAATTCAACTCTTTAATTTGTGGAGTATATAAATAGAAGGTGTTTATATATTTTCTAGTGATTTGGAGGGTCACGCTACTGCATCTTAGGAGTAGATGGTTTTGTAAAGGCTACAAGAGCCAAGAAGTGGCAGGAAGGCTACTGGAGGATTATGAACAAAAAAAAAAAAAAAAAAAAAAGGAGTTGCAAAGGACCAGATGGAGGGGTTGTGCCCGTTCATACTGGTCGCGACATAGTAGGTGGTGTTGTGGCGGGGGGGCGGTGTGCATGCGTAGCATGGTGGAAGGCTGCATGCGGCGGCGTGCGACAAAGCGTGACCTTGCCCGGCGCGGGCGCTCTGAGCTTTCCCTTGGCCCAGTCCACGAAATCGATTTTTGTGTCGCGACGTGGCGGAGTACGGGACAGCATGCTAGTTCTGGGTCGCGACATGATTTTTTTTCATGTCGCAACAGGGGCAGTTGTTGTGGCGTCGCGACCCAACTTTTGGCGTCGCGACACGGAAGCTGAAAGGGAGCTGAGGTAGGGTCGCGACTCACTTTTTGGTGTCGCGACACGATTCTTGGTGTCACGACATGGGTTGGCCTTTTGGGGTTGCGACCAGAAATTGGTGTCGCTACAAGTTGGGACCAATTGGTGTCGCGACACACTTTTGGTGTCGCGACATGGTTTGGCTTGCTTGGGGTTGCGACCTGAATTTGGTGTCGTGAACAGGCCTGGACATTGTAGGGAGGCCTTGTGTCGCGACATGGAATCGGTGTCGCGACAGGGCCGACCCTATGGGCGTCGTGACACAGCTCTTGGTGTTGTGATCGGCCAGGCGGGCATAGGCGTCCAGCGTGCGGCAACACGGCCAGGCGAGAGACGATAGGGCACCGGTGGTCTTAGCGCGCGCTGCGTGCGCGATGAAGACCCGGGTTTCGGTCGGGTTGACAACGGAGACAACCAGCGGAATACTCACGGATGTCGGTAACCGACGCCGCTCCACGAAGAATCGGGCGGGAGTCTTCTTTGTCGCGAGGAGCTACGCCCCGAAATACAACTGTCCAACATTTTACAATGTTACACCGGGTCACGTGCGCGCTAAAAATAGCCACTTGAACCCATTGCATCAATACTCACAAAATATATCCCGATATTCTATTACATGGATTCGAGAGTTAATAAGTCACTCTTAGCTTAAAACATATATCAAAATTTAAAGTTTTAATACATGTTATACATAATGAATACCAAAGCCACAATCCGGCTTTTTTCTAAACGGGGCCTCTAGTGGCTTAGATCTCACAATACACTCCACATGCTGAAATAATGATCCACTCGACGGGGTGAGCAAAGCCCGTGTGAGTTTCCTACATGGGTTACTCCCCACCTAAGGTATGAAATGATATAAACAATCACACTCAAGCAAATACATGATCCTACTCGAATCGCCTACGCCTCAATTCATGTCTCGAAACTCATCGACTTCACACATGCCTAGCTTCAAATGTTAGTAAAATCATAGTTTTCAAAACAAAAGCTTTTGTTCTCGAAACTTACTACCGAGTTTAGGTAAATTTTGGATGATAACTCAGTTAACTCGTTGGATAACCCTCCGAATAATTCACGGGCCCTCCGACGTGAATTGTCGACAATCTCCCAACACAATTCTCCGGAAAATATTCCGTCAATTTTCACAAACATATATTTTGCTTTTACTTCTTTTCATTTAGGTTGCAATCACCTTAATATTTTAGTGTTAGTATATGGGAATGCATTATGCCAATCCCAACAACTCATGCTAATATATAAAACATGTATATACTAACATATTTAACTCACATAAATCATGTTATTCAAATTACAATAATAACACCAAAATTAGCTCACATGGTCTAATTAACCAATCAAGCAATTCATTTTTGAATCACCCAAACCACAAAAAATCACACCAAAATCACGTGAACAGTGAAACCCTCGGGTCGGCATTGTTCACAGCCACATAATAGGGATTTTCTCCACTCGGTTCAAATGTTTTGAGACCGAAATTACGGCTAAATCAAGCCTCAAAATATCTCTAACCATTCACATGGCTCTTAGCCAAAGAATAACACAAGTAGGAAAAGATCCCACTCTTCTTGAGTTGTCAATCCAAAAAATCGGTGCCCACACGAGCCCTTGCCGCTGTAGAACAGCCTTTATTTCTTGTTCTCATTGAGAACCGACATTCGAATGGATTTGGAAATCTAGAGAGAAGTCATACCTTCTCTCTCTAGAATCAGATCCAAATTCTCTACGCACGATTTTTGTTCATTGAGAAGAAACGGTTCTTCTTCTTTTGTCTATTTCATTTAATTCTTTCATTAATCCCATCTGTCCATTCATTTCAATTATTTGACACTCTGGCTTAATCTGGGCTTCATTAATCTCCATCCTCTCTATAATCATGCAACATGTGTCACATGAGTACATGTAGTAGGCGACTTTTATTACATCACATGTTCTTCACAGTTGCTTTAAGGCACCCTACACCCGATGCTCGAAAGCGTGAAATCTCGACCGTCTCTTAGCCCATGAGATCCTAATCAGCTGGGATTTCATGAGACTCCATTCCAACGGTGAAGTCCTGCTTCGTCATCCCGAGATCTATATCTTGATTTGACCGAATGACTATTTTGCCATTTTTCTCGTAGTGTAAATTAGGATTTTCTGTCTACTGCGGATTTCAAACTGGGGTCTGCTGACTACCACAACTCTGAATAGTTAAGTGGATGTCGGTTACTTCCGACACTACTTTAGAAAATCGCAGTCTCCTGTACTGGGAGCCACCCAACACATTGTAACAACCCTGTGATTTACCTATCATCCCAAACAACTCCAATATATGCAATATATCCAATACTCGCCACTTGGGCCCATAAACTAATACTCATAAAAATGATATCACAACTATTCTCCAATTATCTCCCAATAATTCAATAGTTGATTACACTTGTACAAACATATATTAACAACTACAAGTCTATCACATGTTATGTCCAAAACCACGCCAAAATCATGAATCGGGCTTCTTCCTAAATGAATTGTTCTCTCTGAAAGGCTCCTCAGACTGGGGGCCATAATATCCCACGCACCAAAAAGAGCCAAAGCCCAAGAGAGGAGAACCCACCCTGCCGGCCACCACCACCTGGCAGCAGAATGTCTAAAAGGAAATCACAACACCAAGTAAATACATGATCCTACTAAATGTCTACATGATCACCCTACGTCACGAGGCTCACCGACTAATTGCCACACTTTGCCTAAGCCATGTATGAGAAAATAATCTATTTCCAAACAAAACTTTTGTTCTTGAAAATATACTTCACCGAAATATTCGCACAAATATGGGATCATCCTCCAGGTGAATTGGTCATGAGCTCAAACAAATTATGATCTCGATCCAATGATCCATGGGTCCATCTCCAACTCCACTTCCTTTAATATTATCTTGTGAAATTCTTTTCGCAAACATATCCGTTTTTACAAAAATACCTTGTCATGCACTCACACCTAATTCTAGGTTACCCAGTGCATATGAAAATGCATTATGCCATTTTCAAAATCATTTACACAATGTCAATATGCATATTTTCAATCAACTACAATTACACGCATGTAATTCCACACATCATCACCTAATTCATTTCTGCTAAAATCATAAATTTCATCTCCAATAGCGTATACACATAACTATTCCATATAATTAGGACATCATGTTAACACATCGTTTATGCATTAACATTTTAAAAATCATCTCAATGGCCTACAAACACTATATTTATATAATTATGTCATTATATTAACACATTAAATTCATGTATTAACTCTATCTAATTTACACAACCTGCCATCTATTTCAACAACAAATCAAGCACACAACACATGATCATTTTTATCCAATTACACAACCCTGACTGATTTTAACAATTGAACCCAACAAAGGTCAGCCCATGGCAGCTCCACTCGCCCAACCTCGGTTCCACTTTGGAACCGACCATACCCATTTCCGTCCCTATCACCAAAATAGAATTTAATGCATAAATTCCAACACAATGTACCCACAACAGCTTCGAGGTTCACGATCGGGTCTAAAAAGTCTAAAAATTTTACAATTCGGTCCCATGTTTTGGGACCGATCATATGGCCCATTACCAACCTTTTTCATATCAATACATGATTTAAAGCAAATTTTTATGAATTTAAGACACCCAAACAGCCCGTAATGCCCATCAAGCTAGCCATTGGGTTTCACAATTCAAACAACGGCCCCAAGCCTTGGGGATCGATCAAACGGCCCCTCACGGCCTCAAACCAACCGAAACATCGAAAAACACTTAAATAAAGTGTAAAACCCAAGTAGGGAGAAACCCCTACCTCTCGGAGTTTGTCAAAACTCACAACCGGCACTCCACGCTGAAGCCGCTCCGCTGTGAGAGCAAATTTTCCTTCTTGTCCCGAAATCGCCGATCACTGGACGCCTCGTATTTTTAGAGAGAAGTTTCTCTCTCTAAGGAAAAACTCTCAAAAAAATGGCTGCTGGATTTTCTGGTTCTCAATCACATTTTTTGGTCTTTAAAATGGGAGAGATGACACTGTAGCAGTTTTGTCATCTAGTGACTTAAAAACTTTTCCAAAAAATAACGCTATACCCTCTTTACCAATTGATATTCGCACTATCTCGGTCATCATTTTCACTCATTTACCATACCACTTTGGCGGTACATGAGTACATGTTATATGTGGCGTTTTTGTCACGTCGAACTGTTATGGTTCAAACGCGATGCCTCGAAAAACGTGCCGACTTCGACCGCCTCGGTAACATGAAATTTTACGCTTAATTGTAGATTTCACAGACGACCCCAACGGTGCAATCCGCTTTGTCATCCGAGACCTGAGAATTAATTACAGATTTAACCGTAATTACAATTTTGTAATCAAAATTACGATTTACCCTTATTCCGTAAATTGGAATTTCGGTCTTACACTTACATCTTCCCCTTCCTTAAAAAGAATTTCATTCCAAATTCTCAGACAATCATTAAAACCATGATATATATGCAATGCACTATGCCATGCATGTAACCAGTCATTTCAAACATAAACCACAAACCACGACTTCATCCCTAAGAGTGATAGGAAAACAGATCGTGTCCTCGCGCTCCCACATTGACTTCTCCACCCACCTGCCGCCATAAACCCTCACTAGCCTCACGATCTCATAAGCAAAAATATGATCCCGCGATCCATAACGCATTACTGTCCCTCTTCGTCCCATCCGTGTCAACCTCAATCTCTCCCCAATCCACTACATGAGCTGATTCGGCGCACCCTCCGAAAGCATGCACGGAATACCTCCTATAGACACCCATATGCTAGGCGGTAAAGCCAACCGCACGCTACATACTCACCTCTCGAGCATCTCGAAGGGCCCAATGAACCCTACGATAGCTTCTCGCGCTTGCCGAATCCGACCACTCTCTCTTGGCACCACCTCAAGAAGACGTGATCACTAACCCCAAACTCTAAGGGTCGAATGCCAGACATCCGTTATTAGCTCTTCGCCATCTAAGCCGCGAGAAGATCGCCGTCGTATCAAACTCACTTCTGGAGGTATCGCTAATCGTATCGTGACCGATTGAGCTTTCTCCCACTCCGTCCAACATATCGGTGATCCGCATGGCCCCATACAATGCCTCATATGGTGCCATCCGTGTACTCGCCCTCGATAACCGTTGTTGTAGGCAAATTCCACTAGCGGAAAATGCTCTTCCCAATACCCTTACGATCCAGACGTATGCTCAGCAAAGATGTCCCCAACACCAGATGGTCCTCTCTGATTGACCATCCGTCTGTGGGTGAAAAGCTGTACTCATGGTCACCAGGTGCCCACAGGCGGAAGTGCGAAGGGTATAGAATCTTGTTCTATCTCGACACTATGGATACCGGTACTCCATACCAAATGATCTCTGACATACAACCCGTAATCTCTCCAATGTGAGGGTCATCCGCACGGCTAGAAAATGCGCCGACTTCAGCGGGAGCGTATCCACTATCACCCATACCGCATCATGTCCCCGCAAGGTCCGTGGCGCGGATCAGACAAAACGACCGCGGACGCACTCCCACTCCACTCAGCCACCCCAATGGCTAAAAGTGAGCCTCGCCGCTTCGTGCTCACTTAACCCACACACGTGAGACATCACAACAAAGTCCCCTACGTGTCTCTTTATCCTGCTCCAGTACCGCGACGAAGATCCCGTACACTGCGCCACTGACGCACAAAGAAATCGAGCGTTGAAACTCCTTGGGAATCTCCTCTCAAATTGGTCAACTGGGAACCACACCATCTCTATACCAAGACTACCATCCGCGTGGATGGTCCAACCTCTCGCCACCAGACTGACCGCACTTCTACCCCCGATGGACACTATCTCCACGTCCTGTCCCTGGGACTCGATCACTCTACTCAACAGAGACGATGTAGCTACTAAACTCCTCAACGTACCCTGAGTCTGCTCGCGGTACTGTAGCCTAAACTGTCCCACAGTCTCGAGCATCCGCCATTCCCGGGAAGCTATACTAGCCAATACTCCCCGTGACTTCCGACTGAAAGTGCATCACCACTACATTTTACCTTACCGTGATGGTAATGCAAAGTGAAGTCATAATCCTCTAGGAACTCCATCCACCGGCCTCATTGAGGTCCCAGCCGCGTGAAGATATACTCGACTTTTTATGGTCTGAGTACACCTCGAACTCCTCGCCATATAAGTAGTGGCGCCAAATCTTCAAGGCGAAGACTACGGTCGCCAACTCCATGTCGTGTGGGGTAATTTTGCTCATGATTCTTCAACTGACGGGAACCATAAGTTACCATTCTCCGACCGCATGAAAACACATCCCGCCGGCCTCGAGGCATCACACACACCGCGTGACCCCGTCCCGCCCCGGACTATCAAGACAGAGCCGGCAAGTCTCCTCTTCAACTCTGAAGCCTCTCACATCGGTCATCCTAATAAACTTGGACTCCTTCCGGGTCAACTCGCCATAAAATTTAATCGAGAAATCCTCAATGAATCCCCCGTAGCATCTCCAACCAATCCCAAGAAACCACGATCTCGAAGACCGACTGGCCTCCCAACTCATCACGCATCGACCTGGGTCCACCGACACGCCGGCCGACAAAGACGCGGTCCCAAAATCTTACCCAGTGTCAAAACTCGCAGACTTACCGACCTCATGATACCGATGATCTCTGAATCGTAAAACAACTCAAGCGATCCTCGCGCCCTCTCATATCGGGAGGGGACAAAATGTCATCCGGCGAAGACTCACGATAAACCGATCTGTATAGGGTTAGAATAATTCCTCGGCATGAGGTCTATGAATGCTGTCGGCGCATTCGTCAATCCAAAGGGCATCACTGTAAACTCAAAGTGCCCATAACATGTCCTAAATCGCCGGCCTTAGGGATATCCGTCTCTAACCCTCACCGATGGTAACTAGTGCGAAGGCCCATTCTGGGAGCAGACTCGCGCTCCTCAACTGATCAAACAAATCGGTCAATCCTCTGAAATGGGCACCGATCTTGACCTCCAGAACCCCTGCTCAACTACTTGTAATCAATGCACACAAGGGTCTTGTCCTTCTTCTTCGCAAATAGAACCAGAGCGCCCCATGGTAAAGTGCTGCCTTGCCTAATGAACCCTGTCTAGTAGCCTGCACCGCACTCCGAGTTCGCAACCCAACCTGCCATCCTATGAGTCATAGATACGAGCGAAGTGCCAGGGTGTAACTCGATATTGAAGTCTACAACCTTCATGAGGCAACCCGCAGCTCATCCGAAAACATCCTCATACTGCACTACTCGAGGTAGATCTAAGTCCGATCTCACGTCGTCCTCTAGGGTAAGGCTCGCTAGCCAACCCGTCAACTGTCCATGACACTTGGACTCGTACATCATCTGGGGCAAAATACCATGTTTGTCCCCTTGAAATACAACACGAGTACCTTCCTGCATATAGGCGGTAACCCTCCTACGCTCATAATCGATGATGACTCTGCAAGTTGTCAGCCAATCCATCCCAAGGATGACGTCGAACTCTGACATATCCATGATCCTCAGGTCCACTATGAGTAGAATCCCCGAGATCTCTAACTCGCAACCACGACATATCATCCCTACCCTCGCCCTAATCCCTAGGGGAGAACTCACATACAAGGGCTCCTCCAAGGCCTTAACCTCAAAACCCAACTCTATCACAACTGATGCAAAGAATGAATGAATGCGGCACCGAATCGAATAACACTTTACCCATAAAGTAGATAGCAAAACGCACTGCATTGACCGTCGATCTCGTCACTTAGCCGTGGTGTGATGGCATAGACACGCCCCGAATCCTCGATGCTCCTCAGGCCTCGCCCTACCTCAACCCATAGTCTAGCCTTGTGGCCTCGCCCGTGTAACGGAGGTGCCCTGCGGCATCCCCCGAGGATCAACCGCTTCTTTGTGCCTTTACCGAAGCCGCAGGAATATATCAGATCCTCTCCTGGCTCCCATCGGGCCGACCGGGACTGCGTCATTCAAACCCTTGATCCCCGTCTAGGCAACCTTCTCCCGATATTGTTCAATGCCAATGGCGGGGACACCATCGCCAAACTCGACCGGCACTCGATCCGTCTCGCCCGCACACGCGGCCCGAACCCACGTGAACCTCGAATCCCCACTTCTTCCCGAACTAGAAGAAGACCTAATTCTCCTTCCTCTGCTACTAATACTTCGTGATTCCCAGTGTTTGCGATTTTGATTTTTTGCGGCTGGTAGCTCTAACGAGAGTCCATGTCTCTGTAGGCGGGTTCATAATCCTCAGCTCGAATGGACAACTTCAAATTTCATTCTCGAATCTCCTCGACCTCATTCATGTCCGCACATGTAGTCATCAAGAAACGGGCTAGCTCCTGAATCTAGCCACTCCATCACACCATCGTCCCCACGCTTAAGCTCTAGGAACCTTGAGCCTCGCATGACGAGTGAATATCCCAAATTCTGCCCACAGAAAAGATCATGGAAGTCCGCCCAAGTCATTGCCCCTCTAGATCTTAGAGGTTCGCCCGCTCCACCATACTCTCGGGGCCTCACCCTCTAATTGGAATGCAGCTAGTCTGATCCTGGTCGTATCAGAGGCAATCTCCATAGCCTCCAATACCTTCTCAACTCCTCGCATGAACCACGGTCTCGCCACCACTCCGATCTCCTCCCCCCCGCGTGAATGCCTGAGGATGATGTGCCCCAACTCTGGAGGCCACTCCCACCTCCCTCGCTACCCTCGCCGCACTAGCTCAGGTAACAGCAATAGCCGCACTGGCTCTACAAATCTCAAAGAAAAAGCCCGTCGGTCAAATAATCGTGGTGCTTCGCAACACCTCGCAGACCCACCTCTAATGCCCTCATTCTCAACTAGCCATCTACACATGTCAAATGGCTAGTTAAGATTCAATGTAGTATCTCTAAGGTGTAAACATAACCTCGAGACACTATTCTCATACTAAAAACATTTCATACACAATGTCCATGCATTCATAGGTAATGTAAGACCATAATTTCATATATTAAATCATATGCAACAAAAAAAAAAATTATTTTATTTTAAATTTTTTTTATTTGATTTGATTTGATTTGATTTGATTTTTTTTTAAAACCTCGTGGAATAAAGTGTTCATGAACAAAGGATCCAAACAGTTGGACTTAAAAATAGTAACCTGAGTCAAACTGGTCACTGTGTGCACACACTGACCCCGGTCGCGCACATGCTGCTACAAGAAGTCACAGCCTCCTACGTGTCGTGCCGCACGACCGATCGCACCGTGGCCGCTGCCTCGCCGTGTCGCGCCCTCCCGTGCCTCCTGTGCTTGCGTGCCTCGCTTAGGGCCGCGTGTGCCTCGTCACCGCTGTAGGCTCAAGCTCAACCCGGGGCTGTGGTTGCGGACTCAATTTTAGAAAATAGCAAAGAGCCCCCTTCCCAAATTCCAAGAACCTTTTCCTTTTTTTTTTAATTTTTTTCTAATCCTCCAAGAGGGGCCTCCTCGCTACTCCCGAAATGCAAGAGTTTAGACCACTGCAATCCATACAACTCAAAAATTTTTAGGAGTTTCATTTTGACTCCTTTTCAGGCAAAATCGAAAATTCTTCCATAAATTCACAACACAATCTGCTATGTTCAAAACTCGGAACTATCAGTCTGCACTTTTTTTCGTTTGACTTGAACTATCAGGTCCAAAATTCCTCAAACTTCTTTAAACTCTTAAACTTAGGGGTTATGTTTTCCTCAACCCTAATTTTTCCACCTTCTCCTATATTCACCAAGCATACAAGCACACAACAATCGCATAACATACATGTTATACACCCAAGCACACACAAAACACAATGCATGCAAGCAGTTCTAACCCCGTTCGTGACTCCGCTTAGGTAACAATGATATAGCACCAAACCCTAACACAGCTTTACCTGCTATAATGCTCTTACACCTTATGACCCCATGGCCCAAGCCCAAGTCCTTCAAGCCCTAGGTATGCATATTTAAGCCCGACACCAAGCCGCGGTCGGTATCGTGACCTCAAACTTATGGATACACCCACCGAGCTCCCAAGGTAATCACATCTTTAGCTCCGACACTGGCCGTGATCGCCCTCTATTTCCTGTGGCCGCTGACAACCCATCAACTCGCAATACTGTGGATGCTCAACCCGACACCACTCACTTAAAATCGCGTAGTCTCCTTGTACTGTGGAGCTCCAGCCCAAAATACAACATGTCCCAACATTTTACAACGACCACACCGGGTCCACGTGCGAGTAAAAATGGCCACTTGGGCCCATGCATCCATACTCACAAAATATATCCCAATCAACTATATTACATGGTTCAAGAGTTAATAAGTCACTCTTAACCAAAACATATATCAAAATTTAAAGTTTTAATACATGTTATACATAATGAATACCAAAGTTAATCCGACTTTCTTCTAAAACGTACTCAGCGTAGCTGCCGCCCTCTCGTACACTTCGTACTCGAAATAATGATCTCGATTAGCGAGCAAAACCCAAGAAGGATAGTTTACATTACATGTTATTCTCACCTAAGTGTACATGTCATGGCAAACAATTACACTCAAGCAAATACATGATCCTACTTGAATGTCTACATGCCCAATCCCATGTCTTGAGTCCTCACCGACTCCCTCACACATGCCTAAGCCAAATGCGAGTAAAATCATAGTTTAAAAAAAAAAAGCTTTTTGTTCTCGAAAACTTACTATCGAGTTTCGGTACAATTTATTGGACAACTCTCCGAGGCGAATCTGTTGGATAACCCTCCGAAATTGTAAAACCCGAGAAAAATTCAATTTTTTCTCTAAAAGGGTAAATGGTACTTCGGTTGAAACCGGAAATCTTCTAGGATCCTTATGATGAAATCCGGGTCAGGTCGTTAAATTCGTCTCGTGGAAATCTGTTTTGACCTAGAAAGGTTTCATTAATTCGAGACAATCGGAATATTTTATGATTTTCGGGTTATAGGTCGTCATGATTAGTGATCTAGATTTTTACTAAAATCTCTATTAGAAACTAAGTTTGCCAAGTTCATTTAAAATAAAGTGAACTGAAAAGAAATAAATTGTTTCGGGATAAAAACGGATCCGAATAAAGTAATATGAATCATGTATCTAAAATAATAATAATAATAAAAGAAAAAAAAAGTATAAAAGTCAAACTGGTAGAGGAGACAGAGGGAGAGACAAGAGGGCGTGGTAAAGGAGATTTTTAATTTTATTATTTCTTCTTGTTCTTTCTAAGATTTACGAAAATCTGATCTCCGTAGATTGGCTCTCGGGCCGAAGGCAAAGGATTCACACGACTTAGAGCTACGTGTGGTACCAAAATCTTGAGTTTTGGTCAAACTCCACGAGAGGTAGAGATTTTTTCCTACTTAGTTAATCTTGGCTAAGAGCTATGTAAATGGTTAGAATGTTCTCGAGGTTTGTTTTAGGCCTTCGTAGACTCCTAGCCTCAAAAGCTTTAAACCTAATGAGAGTACCTATTTTGGTGGCTGAACAAGACCTGAGGGTTACTGCTCACATGAATAGTAATGAATAGTAACACTTAATAGTAACACTGAATACTTTATGAATTTTTATGTGTTGAGTGATTCAAAATGAATTATTGTTTGTTAATTAGCCCATGGGAGCTAATTTTGGTGTAATTGATTTCTGTGAATGTGCATAACATGTTTTATGTGATTTTAATTATGTTAATATATATGCATGTGAATATATTATACGAGCTTATTGAATTGGCATCATGCATTCCATATGCAATCGCACCTAGAACAACAAGTGAGTTGAGTGCATGAGGCGGTTTCTCGAGAGAATTGTTTTGAGGGTCAATTAATAATAATACCATCTGATCAGGTCCATTATTTATACTCCGAGGTTATCCATATAATATCAATCGTTTGAGTCGCTCAATTGATATATCGGAGGGTTGTCATAGTACATTCAATTGCCTGAGTCGGCCCACCATTATACATCAAGGGTTGTCTACACATAGATATTTGAGTTTCTGGTCTACTATTTATATCTGAGGGTTGAGCCCACGGTTAAAACAAATACCTTTGTTTGGAAATGGTTTCTATTCATGGCAATCCTGTATGTGTGAGGGAGTCAGGTGGACTCGGATATGGGATAGGTGAGTCACACTCTATCCAGTCATAGACATTCGGTAGGCAACGCACCACCTGAAATGCGTCGGTTCTCACATACGCATTCTCGTTTGCGCAACCCATGTAGAAATTATCACTACTGGGCTTTGCTCACCCTATCGAGGGATCACCATTTCAGGTACAGGGAGCGATCGGGAAGGTGGCACTCATTAGAGGCCGTTTGAGAAGAAAGTCGGGTTGTGGCTTTGGTAGTTATTTTTTATACATGTATTAGAATGTTGTAATTTTAATATATATTGTATTAAGAGTAGTGTAAAAACTCTTGAACCGTGATATATATTTGGTTTGGATGGTTATGTTTTGAGTAATCGATGCAAATTCAAGTGGCCATTATTTTACTCGCACCGACCTTGTGTGGTCATTGTAATTTGTTGGATTGTGCTTGAAAATCAGAGATACCTGCATGTGCTGAGACTCGCCCGAGCTCATGAGTGGTGTCGAGTTGAATCCACATCCACGACTATCTCAGAGGTTGACGTGGTTGTCAACCTGACACCCCATTAGCCACAAATTAGCATCGCAGCTTAGGTAAACAATTACTTAGGGAGCTCGGGTTTGGGTATCCATAAGTTTAGTCTTGATACCAGCTTCACAGCTTGGTATCAGAGCCTAGGTATACGAATACCTAGGACTTGGGGGACTTGGGCTAAGGCCGGAGTCATTTAGGTATAAGAACATCACCACTTGGTGTGGCTCGATGTGGGGTTAGGTATGTGATTACCTAGACAATCACGGGATAGGATTAGAACACTACATGCATCAGGTTTTACGTGTATCAAGTATAACATGAGCGCCGTGGTATGAATTCAGATTGAAATTGCTTGGTATCAGCATAGGGAAAAATGTTGAAAACACTAGGGCTTGAAGTATGAAACGTTGTTTGAGAAATTCTCGGGGCAAATAGTCCGTAATTAAATGAAAAAAATCTTTAAATTAAAATTCAAAATAAAATTCTTTGATGTTGATTTTGATTTAATAAAATGAAATTATGTCTTGCATTACTATATAAATGCATGGACATTGTGCATAAAATATTTGCCGTATATAAATAGTGTCTCTAGGGCCAGGTTTATGCTTCTGTAGATATCAAGATTGAAATTTAACTGCCATTCGACATGTGTAGATGGCTAGTCGAGGGCGAGGGCGCATGTGGGGTCCATGAGGTACCGGTCGTACCACCCGCATTTAATCAATACCTTGTTGAGGTTGTAGGTATTGCGGCCATCGCTATCGCGTTGGTGCTAGTGTAAAGGTGTAGTCAAGAGGTCTCGAGTAACCTCCGAGGTTCTAGCACATCATCCTCGACATTCACAGGAGGAGGAGATTCACTACGCAAGCAGATCATTACCTACGCAGGCCGAGGCGTGTTAGAGGCTATGGAGATTACCTCCGACACGACCAGATTTGATCGAAATGCTGCTCCAATCCGAGGGTGAGGCCCAAGTAATGTGGAATCGGGCAAAGACCTCTGTGAGACCTAAAGGCCACACGGGCGTAGAGTTCCAGAGCCGCTCATGGCAAGTATTTTCCGAATACCGTGAGGCATGCGAAGGCTCGGAGTCTTAGAGCTGGAAGCAGGGACGATGACTGATGGATTACGTGGCTAGATTCACTGAGCTACCCGCTTACGATGACTACACGGCACGATACGCCAAAGTCGAGATTCGAGAATCGGGCTAAAGTTGTCCATCGGGGGCGTGATCGCGAGGACTCAGTTTCACAGATACGGACTCATGGTCGGGATGCCGACCATAGAGAGAGAGATCGAGGATGCCTGAGCACTGGGATGCGGGTGTTAGTAGCAAGAGAAAGGAGAGTCGGCCTCTTCTTCTATTTCGTGGGAAAGAAGCAGAGGGTCGCGCCTCACGAGGTTCCAGGCCGCGCCATCGTGGCAGACAGACGTGGCTGCTCTGGCCGCGGGGGGCAAATGGTGTGCTATCATTGCGCTGAGCCAGACATGAGGAGGGTCACCCCGAGACAGGATCCCAAGGTTCGGCAAGACAGGCCCCAATCACGGTGAAGACATGAGAGGATATGATATTCCTCCACACCCGCACAGCGAGGAGCCGCTGGGCCAGGAGCTACCCAGCACCTCCGATTACACGTGCAGCCAGAGGCGACTATGAGCCGAGGTAGAGGGCGAGGCCCACATGCAGGGATGTCAGGAGTTCAGGGGCGTGTCTATGTCGTTATATACCACTAGATGAGTCAAGCAGACGCCCGCTATATGTGGTACATTTTTTCATCTCATGGAAAGAGCAGTATTGATTCTAGTGTCTCGCATTCATTCATTGTCAGATCAACAGGATAGAGTCGGGGCTTAGAGGTCGAGGCCTTAGAGGAGCCTCAGATGCTCCCTGTGGATTGTATGCAGGATAGGATGATATGTCGTGGATTGGGTAGTTAGAGATCTGGTGACTACCACAAAGTGGACTTGAGGATCATGGACATGTCGAGTTCGACATTAACTGGGATGGATCAACATACCATGGTGGTCACATCGATCAGAGACAGGGAGGGCTACCGCCACACGCAAGACTCGCACTGCAAGGTTGTGTTTCAAAGGGGAGGCTACTTGACATTTTCCTCCGTACAGCTGGGTACGAGTCCAGTGTCGTGACGCTTAGCTGGTTAGCCAGCGCCTTACCTCGGGAGAATGGTGTGTCGACTTAGATCTACCTCGAGTGGTTTGCGAAAGTATGAGGATGTTTCTTCCTGACGAAGCTACCGATTGCCTCCCGCAGAGGGTTGTAGACTTCGCATCGAAGTTACACCCGTACTTTGCTCCATCTCATGACTCCGAGACAGATGGCACTAGGCCGAAGGTGGTGAACCTCGTGAGTCCAAACTGGGCTGGAGTTACTGGATAAGGGGTTCATTAGATCGAGCACTTCACCATGGGGCGCTCCGGTCCTGTTTGCAAAGAAGAAGGACAAGACCCTTCGAATGTGCATTGACTACCGACAACAGGTTACGATCAAGCACTCCAGACTCCATTACCTAGGATTGACGATTTTTTGATCGCTTGAGAGGAGCGCAGCCTACTCCAAGATGTATCTTCGCAATGGTTAACATCACCAGAGGGTTAGGAGACAGACATCCCAAGACAAGTGCTTTGACTAAGAGGGCACTTTGAGTTTACAAAGGATGCCTTTGGATTGACGAATGCACCCGGGCATTCATGGACCTCATGCATAGGGTATTCCAACCTCATCTAGGCCATTTGTCGTAGTCTTCGGATGACATTTTTGATCTACTCCCACCGTAGAGCGGGAGCGATGAGTATCACTGAGGATCATTTACAGCTTGTTTCGAGAGACCATCAGACGCCAAGTTCGGTGAAGTGCGAAGCTTTGGCTTTCATCGAGTGAGATTTTTGGGACAGTGGTGTCGCATCAAGCGCGGCCGCGGGACCCGCAGAAGGTCGAGGTCGTGATGAGTCGGGAGAGGCCGAAGTCGCCTTCAGATAATGAAGCCTCTGGGATCAATGGGTACTACAGAGATTCATCGAGGATTTCTCCCGATTAGCTCAAGACTTTATGACGAGATTGAATCTCGAAGGAGGTCAAGTTTGATTGGGATGATCGATGTGAGGAGGCATTCCATGACTTAAAGAGGAGACTTACTTCAGCCTCCCATTCATAGTCCCTGATTGTGGACAAAGGCCAAAGTATTGTGTGATGCCCGAGGCCGGATCGATGTAATTTGATGCAAATCGAAGGTAGTAGCTTATGGTTCCCGTCGCTTGAAGAATCATGGGAGTAGAATTACCCCATACACACATGGAGTCACGTAATCGTAGTCTTCACCTTAGAAAGATTCGCGCCACTCATTTATATGGCGAGGAGTTCGAGGCGCACTGCACCACAAAGTCCTGAAGTATTTTCACGTAGCTGATCTCAACATGAGGCAAACGCTAGAGCGGATGGAGTTCCTAGAGGATTATGACTTCACTTCGCATTACCATCCCGGTAAGGCAAAATGTATACGATGTACTCAATGGTGTCACGGAAGCAATACAATATAACTTCCCGAGAGTGACGGATGCCTCGAGTCCGTGACGCTTCGGGGCTATAGTATCGCGAAAGCAAACGCGGGCACGTTGGGGAGCTTCAGCGGCTACAATCGTCACTATTGAGTAGAGTGATTGAGTCCCAGGGGCAGGACGCAGAGATAGTGTCCATCGTGGACCGCAATACTCGCACAGGTGACGAGGACTGACCGCCCACGATGGTAGTCTTTGGTATAGAGGACTCGCAAAGGGTTCCTAGTTGACCGATTTGAGGGAGGAGATTTCGTGGAGTTTCACCGCTTCGATTTGTCGTGGCATCTAGTCAGTACAAAGATACCAGATCTTCTCGCCGCGACACGAGCGGAAACGAAGAGACACGTAGGGACTTTGTGTGACGATGTCTCATGTCACAGGTTAAGGCCGAAGCACCGTAGGCCAACAGTGGCTACTACCATTGGAGGTGGTCGAGGAAGTGGGAGCACGTCACGATGGATTTGTGACCCACTCTACAATGGACACCGCAAAGACATGACGCGCAGATGTGGGCGACAAGTGGACTGGCTCAATGGCCGCGACATTTTCTAGCCGTGCGGATGACCTCTACATTGAGAGATTCCGCAGGGTTGTATATTCGAGAGATAGTCCCGCTTACATGGAGCCTCAAAGATCCATAGTGTCGAATAGAGACCCGAGGTTTACGACACACTTTTGGAAGAGTTTCCAAAAGGCTATGGGCACACGGCTGACCATGAGTACAACTTTCCACCCACATACAGATATCGGGCCAAAGGACTATACAGTGCTAGAGAACATAAGCAGAGCATGCACCCTGGATCATAAGGGTAGTTGGGAAGAGCATTTGCCCTTAGTGGAATTCGCCTACAACAACAATTATCAGGCGAGTATACAGATGGCACCATATGAGGCGTTATATGGGAGGCCATGCATATCACCGATATGTTGGACCGAGGTGGGAGAGAGCTCCATCACTGGTCCTGATTTGATTAGAGACACCTCCGAGAAGGTGAGCTTGGATATTTACAAGATTCACGGCCTGTGAGCCTAAGAGCTAGTGGAGATGTAACACGCCGACCCTTAGAGCTCCAGGTTGAGATTACGCTCTTCTAAGGTGATGCCTAAGAGAGGAGGAAGTTAGGTTCTACAGTTTTGCGGAAGTTATCGCCGAGGTTTATTGGGCCCTTCGAGATACTCGAGAGGGTAGGCACTGTAGCTTATCGATTGGCATTACCGCCCAGCATGTCAGGTGTCCACAAGGTATTTCATGTCTCCATGCTCCGGAAGTATACTCAAGATCCAGCTTATGTAGTGGATTAAGGAAAGATTGAAGTTGACACGGATGGGACCTTAAGGAGACCAGCATTTGGATAGCCGAAGCCGCTTTTACGGCAAGATCGTGAGGCTAGTGAGAGGGTGCTATGGCGGCACTATGGATGGAGGAGTCAACGCGGAACAAGGTTCGCGCGAACAGCCGATCCAACAAGTACTCAAAATAGTGTCTCAGTCAAACCGGGTCAAGTGCACTCAGCACACACCGGACTCAAGGCAAGACGCCGCGCGGTCAGGTCGCAGCCTCCTCGCCGTGTTGCGCGCACCACCGCCAGACGGGCCGTGCCCGCCGCAGCCGCGCCTAGCCAAGGTGGCTCGCCAGCGCCAGGCGCCCGTCAGCCGCTATGTGCCCGCCTCAACTCCGCCGGTGGTTGTGACTCAATTTTAGAAAATGGGTAGTAGCCCCTTCAGCCCAAAGAACCTTTCTTTATTTTTCACTTTTTTTCTAATCCTCTGAGCTTCCCACATCTCGAAATGCAAAGAGCCTAGACCACTCTAATTCATACAACTCAAAATTTTTTAAGAGTCACTTGATTCATTTTCAGGTAAAACTCGAAAATTTTCCGTAAATTCACAACACAACTGCTTATGTTCAAAACCGGAACTACCGTCTGCACTTTTTTTTTCGACACTCAACCATTGTGTCCAAAATTCCTCAAACCTCAAACCTCAAACTTAGGGGTTATGTTTTCCTCAACCCTAATTTTCCACCTTTCCTCCTATGCTATTCACCAAGCGAAAAGCACACAACAATCACACAACATACATGTTATA
Organism: Tetrastigma voinierianum; assembly: GCA_016808115.1. Lineage (NCBI taxonomy): Eukaryota > Viridiplantae > Streptophyta > Magnoliopsida > Vitales > Vitaceae > Tetrastigma > Tetrastigma voinierianum. The sequence continues at coordinate 24,187 of JAEQBH010000779.1, forward strand.
CACCCAATCACACACAAAACACAACTCACAAATTGCTCTAACCCCGTTCGTGACTCCGCTAAGCAACCACACACCCAAACCCCAACACGGTTCACCAGTTGTAATGTTTCTACACTCTTATGACCATGGCTTCCAAGCTCCAAGTCCCTCAAGCCCTAGGTATGCATGATACCCCAAGCTCGATACTGCTAAGCCGACATCGTGGACTAAACTTTGGATACACCCACCGAGCTCCCAAGGTAATCGCTACCTTAGCTCGATACCGCTTATGACGCCCCTATTTCCCGGGTCCGCGGACACCGCCAGCTGGAATACCCGTGGATGTCGTAACTCGGACACCCTTCACTCACGGAAGTGCCAGGCGAGTCTCCTTTGTACGGGGAGCTCTGCCCAAAATATAACCTGTCCCAACATTTTACAACGACCACACTGGGTCCACGTGCGAGGAAAAATGACCACTTGGGCCCATGCATCAATACTCACAAAATATATCCCAATCAACTATATTACATGGTTCAAGAGTTAATAAGTCACTCTTAACCAAAACATATATCAAAATTTAAAGTTTTAATACATGTTATACATAATGAATACCAAAGCCACAATCCGGCTTTCTTCTAAAACGCGGCCTCTGAGCTGCCGTCCTCCCCGTACACTCTCGTACTCCGAAATAATGATCCTCTCGACAAGGCGAGCAAACTCGCGATAGTTTCCCATGGCAAGCTACTCCCACCTATGTACATGCTCATGACAAACAATTATACTTCACAAATACATAGATCCCACTTTGAATGTCTACATGCCCAATCCCATGTCTCGAGTCCTCACCCACTCTCACACATGCCTGCTCAAACGCGAAAGAAATCACGCTTTGAAAAAAGCTTTTGTTCCTCGAAACTACTTCACTGCTTCTGTAAACTTATTGACAACCCTCCGAGGCGAACTGATAACCCTCTCGAACCTGTCAAACCCGATAAAATTCAATTCTTCCGAGTGCGGTAAAACTGTAATTTCGCTTGAAAACAAAATTTCTCTGCATCTCATATTTAAACGGAATGCGCCATTAAATCTGCCTCATACGAAATCTAGCAGGACCCGTAAGTTTCATCGAATTATGAGACACTCTAATATTTTACGATTTTCTCGGTGATAGTTGTCATGACTTCGTATTATATTTTTACGATAATCCTTAAGTCAGAACGACTTGGGTTAAGTTCATTTAAAATAAAGTGAACTAAAAAGAAATAAATTGTTTCAGGATAAAAACGAATCCGAATAAAGCAATATGAATCATGTATCTAAAATAATAATAATAATAATAATAATAATAAAAGAAAAAAAAAGTATAAAAGTCAAACTTGTGGGAGGAGACGGAGGGGAGAGACAGAGGGCGTCCAGAGGAGATTTTTTAATTTTTATTATTTCTTTCCTCTTTGCTTTTCTCATTTGATGAAAATCGGACCGTGTACCTTGCCTGTGGGTCAAGGCAAAAGTTTATCTACGCGACGAGCTACGAGTGCAAGCACCAAAATCTCGAGTGCCTCACAAACCCCACAAGGTAGGATTTTTTCCTACTGTGTTAATCTTGGCTGCTATGCCATGAATGGTTAAGAATGTCTGATGCTTGTTTTATTTAGAGACCTCATTCCTCAAAAGATTTGAACCGAGTGAGAAAATTCCTATTTTGAGTGGTCGTGAACAATAACCCGATGGGGTACTGTTCACATGAATAGTAATGTCAATAGTATGTGAATACTGACACGTGAATATTTTTATGTGAAGTTTTATGTGTTGAGTGATTCAAAATGAATTGCCCGTGTTTGTTAATTAGCCCATGTGAGCTAATTTTGGTGTAATGATAAGGACGTGCATAACATGCTTTATGCGATTTAATTATGTTAATATATGCATGTGGAATATATTAGCATGAGTGTATTGAAATTCGACATCATGCATTCCACAAGTAATCAAGCACCCTAGAACAATAGCTAGTGCATGAGGTGGTTTCTCGAGAGAATTGCTTCTGAGGGTCAATCTTCACACACAATTATCTGAGTGTGTCCATATTTATATCTGCTGGTTATCCATATAATATCAATCGCTCTGAGTCATTCCAATTGATATACACGTGAGGGTCTATAACATCAATCGTCTGAGTCTTACTCCCAATCATATACATCGAGGGTTGTCCACAATATAGATTATCGAGTCTACCCACTATTTATATCTAGAGGGTTGTCTACGGTTAAAAGCAATACTCTCGTTTGGAAAAGGTTTTCATTCATGGTAACTTGCATGTGTGTGAGGGAGTTGGTGAGGACTCGGATATGGGATAGGGTGAGTCACACCTCATCCAGTTACAGACATTCAAGTAAAGTTCATGTAATTACTTTGAATGTAATGTTTACATATGTGCAATTTAGGTGGGAGTAACCCATGCAGGAATTATCACCACTGGCTTTGCCTACCCTGCCGAGGGATCACCATTTCAGTGCACAGGAGCTTAATTTTAGTTGCATACACTCATTAGAGGCCATTTGAGAAGAAAGTCGGGTTGTGACTTTGGTAGTTATTTTGTATACATGTATTTACACTCTTAGAGATACTTCATTAAAACTCAACTTGTCATTTGACATGTGTAGATGTCTAGTCAAGGACGGGAACATAGAGGTCGTCCACGAGGTGCTAGTCAGGCACCACCTATTTTCGATCAACAGGCCTTTGCTGAGGCCATAGGGATTGCAGTTGCTTCCATTGCACAGGCTGGTGCAGTTGGTAGCCAGGGAGGTCCGAGTAACCTCTAAAGGTTCAGGGCACATCATCCTCCGATATTAATAGGGGGAGAAGATCCGATGGTGGCAGATCATTGGTTCAGACAGATTGAGAAGGTGTTGGAGGCCATGGATATCACCTTTGATACAACTAATATTATTAAGTGTTGTTTGTGTTTCGGCTAGAGAGCGGAGATCCCCAAGTGTGGTGGGACTGGGTTAAGACCTCTAGAGACTTAGAGGCAATGACTTGGGCAGAGTTCCATGAGCTCTTCGTGGGCAAATATTTTTCGGCCACTATTAGGTATGCAAAAGCCCAGGAGTTCCTAGAGCTGAAGCAAGGAGTCATGATTGTGATAAAGTATGTGGCAAGGTTCACAGAGTTAGCTCGCTTTGCTAACGATTATGTGGCCATAGATGTGGCCAAGGTCAGGAGATTTGAGAATGGGTTGAGATTGTCCATTGGGGGCAGGATTGTAGGACTCCGCCTATAGGACATAGACTTTATGGTTGGGACGGCCGTGACCATAGAGAGGGAGATGAAGGATGCATGAAGCACTCGGGATGCGGGTGCTAGTAGCAAGAGAAATGAGAGTCAGACTTCTTCCAGTTCAGGAAAGAAGTCGAGGGCTTCTAGTTCACATGGGTTCTAGAGCCTCGGCCATCCGGGCGAGATAGGCGGGGTTGCGGTCGGGTAGGGCCGGATGGTATGTTTCCATTGCCCGACAGCCCGGACATATGAAGAGGATTGCCCTGAGACGGGGATCCCAAGGTTTAGGACGGGGTAGTCCCCGTCGGTTGTGGGACCCAGGGAAGGATCTGATTTTATTCCTCCCGCTAATGAGTCGGAGGGAGTCGATGCTCCGGTCCCGAGGAGTTGCGCGGTGCCTCTATTGCAGACGAGGCAGAGGGGCGGATTATGGGCCTTTGGCGGGGGACGACCTGGTAGGGACGTCGGATTCGGGCGTGTCTCTGTAGTCCACATCCTTGGTTTGAGCCGTAGTCGACCGATCATACGGAGATGCGTTTTCTTTATCTCTCGCTGTAAACGAGGGTGTTACACTCGATTCACGGTGCATCGCATTCATTCATCGTTGCATTAGTCGTGAGAGAGTTGGGCTTAGAGGTTGAGACCTTGGAGGAGCCCCTGTATGTGAGTTCTCCTTTAGGGACTAGGGTGAGTGTAGATCTGATATGTCGGGGTTGCGAGCTAGCAATCTCTGGGATTCTGCTCACAGTAGACTTGAGGGTCATGGACATGTCAAAGTTTGACGTCATCCTTGGGATGGATTGGTTGACGACATATAGAGTCGTCATCGATTGTGAGCGTAGGAGAGTTAACGCCTACACCCAGGACTGTACCCATGTTACGTTCTAGGGGGACAAGCACGATGCTTTGCCCTAGACAGTGTACGATTCCAGATGGCACGGACAGTTGGTGGGTTAGTTGACTAGCCTTACCCTGGAGGACGAGGTAGGATCAGACTTGGATCTGCCTCGGATAGTGTGTGAGTATGAGGATGTTTTTTCAGATAAGCTGGGATTACCAAGTAGGGTTGTAGACTTACGTATTGAGGATTACACCACGGCACATCGCCCGTCTTTATGACTCACGTAGGATGGCACGGTTGAGTTCTTTGGAACTCGAGGAGTCCCGACTAGGAGTTGTTGGACAAGAGGAGTTTTATTGGACCAAGCACTTCACCATGGGGCGCTCTCGGTTTGTTCGCCAAGAAGAAGAGGCAAAGACCGCCCATTTGTGGGTGACTAAACCAGGTTGAATAGGGTTGTTCCAGTCGGTACGAATTCTTGAGGATGATGACTTGTTTGATCGGTGAGATGGCGCGAAGTCTACTCGAAGATAGACCTTAGCGCGGATTCACCGTCGAGGAGGCGAGATATCCTAAGACAACGTTCGGAATGCGTTATGTACACTTTGAGTTTCTGGTGATGCCCCTTGGATTGTGATCGCGGCATTCATTGATCATGCGTAGGGTGTTCGACCACTATCCCAGATCGGTTGTCGTAGTCTTTATGGATGACATTTTGATGCACTCCCGGTCGAGAGGAGCATGAGGATCATTTAAGGTTTGTTCTGTTTGTTGAGACCATCGGTTGTCGCCAAGGACCGATGTAAGTCACGGTTTTATGCGAGGTGGATTTAGGACACGTGGTGTCGACCGAGTGTCAGTGGACTCAAGAAGGTTGGCTAGTGATGAGTTGGGAAATACCGAAGTCAGTCTTCGAGATATACGGTTTCTTGGGATTGGCTGGGTACTACAGGAGGTTTATTGAGGATTTCTCTCGACTAGCAGCACCTATGACAAAACTGACCCGGAAGGAGGTCAAGTTCGAGTGGATGACCTGTGCGAGAAGGCATTCCAGGAGTGAGGAGGCTTACTTCAGCTCCTATTCGATGAGTCGAAAAGAGAGGACAAGGGTGCACGATTATGTTGTGTGACACCTCGAGAGTAGGTGGGATGTGTTTTGATGCGGTCAGGGGTTGTAGCTTATGGTTCTGCATTAAAGATCATGAGCGAGGAGTACGTGCACGATATGGAGTTGGCGGCCATAGTCTTCGCCTTGAAGATTTAACGCCACTATTTATATGGTGAGTAGTTCGAGGTGTACTCAGACCACAAAAGTTTGAAGTATATCGTCACGCAGCGGGACCTTAATATGAGGCAACGCAGATGGATGGAGTTCCTAGAGGATTATGACTTCACTTTGCATTACCATCACGGTAGGCATGTAGTGGCTGATGCACTGGTCGGAAGTCACCGAGGAAGCGGTAGCTGGTTGGCTTCCGGAAGTGGCGGTCTTTCGAGATTGTGGGACGGTTTGTCTTTATAGTATAGTGACGGCTCGAGAATGCGTTGGGAGTTTAGTAGCTGCAGACTCTACTAAGTAAGTGATTGAGTCAGGCGAAGCGGAAGGGCGTCCATCCCGGGGACGAGTGCAATCGAATGCAATTGACGAAGGAATTGCGGGCCCGTCAATGCGAGATGGTAGTCTTGATTATAGAGGCGGTAGTGGTTCCCGGTTATTAAATCGAGAGAGGAGATCCCGAGAGGGTTTCAGTTCCTGCATTTTCTATGCATCCAGTGTACAGATGTCAGGAATCTTCGTCTCGGTCTTACTAGCGTGCGGATGACCTTCACATAGGAGGAATTTTGTCGGTTGTATATTCGAGATTATCAGGCTACGGGTGCCGATTATCATAGTGTTGGACAAGACTCGAGATTTCAAGCGCATTTTTGGAAGAGCTTCCCGGTATGGGGGCCCAGCGGTTGACAATAGATCTGACATTTCATCCTTAGACGGATGGTCGGTTGAAGAGGGCTGTCTGATTTTAGAGGACATCTTTGCGAGCATGCGTCTAGATCATAAGGGTAGATTGGGAGAGCACGCCCTTAATGGGTCGCGCAACAAGCGGTTGGTGAGCATACAGATTGAACCCTATGAGGCATTGTATAGAGGCCGTATACGATCGCTGTTGTTGGGCCGGAGTGGGAAAGCTCCATTCTGAGTCGGATTAGTGTCAGTCCACATGAATCCGGCGAGCCAGCGAAAGTTGATCCCCGTAGCGAGAGAGCTTCTGGCGTGGAATGCCGGTATTGTGGAGTTTCGACAACTTCGGGAGGTAGGGGTTTTCTTCTACTTGATTTATTCTTTGGCTAAGAGTCATTTTAATGGATAGGGATATCTTAAGGCCTGGATGGCCGTTTTTTCAGTTCCAAAGATTGGGACTGAGTGATGAAATCCTTGGAGTGGTCGTTGGACATTTTTGAGACTAAGGTTGAACTGTTCACATGACTTTGTGTGTTGTTTGTGTGATGCTTTAGGCAGTTCCAAGATGGACTGTCGGTTTGTTTATTGGCCCATGTGAACTAATTTTGGTTGTTATTGCTATGAATGAATAACATGTTGCTTTGTGTGAATTTCGTTAATATATGCATGCTTGATATATTAACAATTGTGTGAAAAGGCGATATTGCATTTCATATGCATTGGGGTAACTAGGAACAATAGGTATGAGTCACGTGACGCCGAAAAACATGGTTGTCAAATGAATTTCATGGGAAGATTTTATGAAGAATTGCCTTAGAGAGTTGTCTAACAGTTCATATCGGAGGATGACCCATGAAGCGCACCCGGAGGATTATCCAGTAATTCACACCTCGGGTTGTCGATAGAATTTTATCGGAAATTTGTATTATGTTTTCATGAACAAAAACTTTTTGTTTTGAACACCGTGTTTCTCATACTTGGCTTAGGCATGCGTGAGGGAGTCAGTAAGGGCTCGAGATGTGGGAATAGGTGTATCACATTCTCATCCATAACATGTAGACATTTGCGTAGAAATCATAAATTCACTTGAATGTGTGTGTTTGCCATTGCATGAACACTTAGGTGGGGAGTAACCCAATGTAGGAAAATTGACTATTGGGCGTTCTTTCCTTTCGTCGTGGGATCCCCGCACTGGTGCAGGGAATGTCGGGAAGCGCTCACTAGAGGCGAGAAACTTTTGAAAGCCCAGACGTGTGGCTTTGATTATATATTTTGTAAAACATGTATGAAACGATGATTGATGCATGTTTGTATGGGAATATAGTGCTCTTGGGAAACTATTGTAATATAGTTGGTTATATTTTGAGTGGTATGGATGTATGGAGCCAAGCCCATTGGCCATTGTTACTCTTGTTTGAGTCTCGGGTAGAGAGACACTCATTTTGTGGCATTGAGACACTCAATGGCTATATGTATTCCGCGAGTTGACGGATTGTCAACGGACCCCCGGGTTTGAGGCGTCGCGAGGGACACGATGAGTGCAGTGTCGGGTTTTTCGGCATCGCGAGTATTCCGGCCGGTTGAGGGTGTCAGCCAGAGACCCCGGGATAGGGTGTCGCACACACGTACCAAAAGGAGATTTCCTTTGAAGATCAGATAGGGAGATTTGGGGAAATAAAAGGTTTTGGGCTTATGAGGTGTTCTTGAGATTTCCTACCTTCTCTACTACTCTTTAAGAGGTAGGGTTTTTTCTTACTTTAGTTTATTTCTACTTTTGGGCTGTTAAGGGGCTGTTTGGACTATTGTGGTTGGTTCGATGGTTGTTAAGGGGCTGATTGAATTGTATTTGGCCATTTTTATGGTCATTTTTATGCCCTTTTGTGGCCGATTTTGCGGGCTGATTTGTGATTGTTTATGGCATGTTCAAAGGATTGTTTTAGGGGCTGTTTGGATTAAAAATCTAGTTTATGGCATGTTCAAAGGATTGTTTTAAGGGCTATTTGGATTAAAAATTTGGACTATTTATGGCATGTTTGTGTGGTGGGGCCAAATTTAGGACTGATTTATAACCTGTTAAGGGGCTGTTTGGCATGGTTTTGTGGCCTATTTTTATGGCCTATTTGTGGTATGTTTAGGGGCGGTTTTTATGGCAGTTGAAGGGCTTGTTTGGGGCTAGTTTTAGGGTCAATTTAAGGGGCTGTTTAGGAGCCGTTTAAGGTGCCGTTTGGGGCTGTTTTGTGGGCATATTATATGTCACATTTGGCCTTGAGGGTTAAGGGTGTTATTGCTTGATTTTTTTTGGTAATAACATGCTTGGTTCTTGTTATATAAAATGTTGATATATGTGTTTGTAATACATTGACATTGGGATGAGTGTTTATTTGGAAATTATATTCATATGATATGATTGTCCATGATACATGATGAATTGTGTAATTTAAGTTGTCCATGTGGCATTCATTACACATGCGACATTACATTGACATGCAATGATGCATTATATTGCATATGCACGGGGACATCGCATTTCATGGGTATGAGTGCATGGTTGAAATCAAACATCACCAGTCGGTGATTGATAGAGTGACAGTGTGATTCAGACCAGTTCAAAATAGTCGCAGGTCACATGACATGAAGAATTTGTGTCGAATTTATATGAAGAGACTAGACACTCCCTTGGGTTAAAGACCCAGATTCTTGGTTCCTACACACTCGGAATGGTGAAAGTCAAAAGTGTAGATAGGCGTGTGGCCAGGTGTAGTGTGATTCCAGTATCAGCTACCTGAGTACATGGTTTTGTTTATAAAGGGATCATTGAATGAAATTCATCAATGACGGATTTTATTACACATTGGCATTGCAATCTGTGATGGGAGTTGGTAAAGACTCAGGGTATGGTGCATGAGTGAGTAAATCTCGTTTAATAGCATGGCGTAAATTCAACACAAGGTACATATTCTTACTTGGAATGTTGAGGTGAATATGAATTGTCGAATGTGAACATTGCATGTGCACTTAGGTGGGGAGTAGCCTTTGTAGAAATTACTCTACTAGGCGTGGCTTACCCTATATGGGAAAACATTTCAGGTGTAGGATATACATCGATTGGGCCGGCTCTCATCAGGGCCACAAGTGAAGGCGACATGTGGCTTTTATAATTATTTTTGTAATATTTTTTTTTTGAGCAAACTAGTTTTGGCATGTATTTTTATGTAAAATGGTTGTAATTGAACTTATATGAACTATTTTTAATATAGCCTTGCATGTTTTTACATGAATGTAGATGAATGGACCTGGTGTGGTCAAATTTTTACTCATAAATGGACCCGGTGAGGTCATTGTGTTATATTGGGTCTTGGATGAGTTATGTTATGGTATATTGTACAGGTTAGGTTTTGGATAGAGCTCCCCGTACAAAGGAGACTATGTCCGATTTTTGTTAAATTATGGATCCTGGTAAATGGGGATACAATGATGTGATATCGAGTTGATACTCCTGGCTTGTTCTGTGACGTGAGCCGGGGGTCCCTTGATACCGTCACCAGCGGAATACCTGAAGTGGAGGTCGGGTTAGACGCCACTTTAGAAAATCGACGAGTCTCCTTTGCACGGGAGCTACTGAATACAAACCTGTATAAACTGTCCCAATCAACAATATATGCCATATATATATCAATCGCCACTTGGGCTGCATCATTTGTCTTTCAACTTACATATATCGAAACTATATCCAATAGCTTCAGAGTTAATATTTTTTACTCTTAAACAATACATATATTAAGATTAGAGAGAATTCTAATACATGTACATATCGTCAAGCGAAAGCCCTGTCAGAAGCTTTTCTTCTAATCTGGTCTCTAGGATGGCGCGCGTCTCCTCGCTATATTTCTCTGTACGTAAGGGAAGTCCTGACGGGGTGAAATTTAAAAGCTTCGGTGGAAAACCATACAAGTGGAGCTGCTACCACCTAAGTGCGGTGCAATGTTCCAATTTAAACAAACATTCAAGCAAATGAATGATCCTACTTAGAATAATCACATGACCGACTCAGGATCAGGAGTCCTCCTTGAAGCTCTCTCTCGCCTAAGCCTCGTATGAGAATTATTCATTTTATTAGTGGGCAGCCCATAGATGAATATATGTCGATTGGTAGCTCGGAAGCGATTGATATATATTATTTGTTTACAATAGTTCTCTAGATGAATAAATATCATTTGCATTTTCAAACAGTTGATATATTATTTAGTTTGTGTACCCTCCGATGAATATCAATTGGGCCGCTCCGACGATTGATATTTTTGGTTGTGGACTACCCTCCGCGAATTTATGTTTTAGACTACCCTCCGAACCATTTCCTCTAGACTTATACAATGCACTAACTCCACATAGTCTAGGATGTTGAGTGCATATGGAATGCATGTATGCGGGTTAAATACGATCTAGCCGCATCTGAATATATAAACATGAATATACTTACATAAAAAATTAAATCATACAACATGTTATGAAATTAGCATTGAGCATTAAGTGCTTTCAGCTTGAAATTTAATGTTGGCTTATAGCGATTGATTGGTGCCAACAGTACGGATTTTCAGAAAATACATTTCTTAGGTCACTATTCCTAGGAACGATAAAACCACAAGTTTCTTGTTCCCAAACATCAGTGATACCAGGGTTTCATGTTTTGAACTGCATTTCCTGACCACTCTTGTCTCGGAACTAACCAATATTACATGATTCAAACCCACTTGCCCATGCTCGTACCCACGCGGCCATGGGAGCGACTACTGGTACTCCTTGGTTCAAAAATTTTGTATTAATTGGGGTCCCATGTTTTGGGACGTCCAAACTGACTCCTAATGTTCTCAATCGACTCAAGCGTTCAGCTTATTTAAAATGGGAATAAAACCCAGTAGGAAAATCCTACCTCTTGGGTTGTCAAAAAACTTCGCAAATCAAGGTCGCGCGTTGTCATATGCGCGTGAAACTGACCACTTCTTTGCTCTAGTGTGGTCGGCGGTCCGGATCTTTGCGTATTTCTGAAACCTCTCTCTCTCTAGAATCCTCTCACACGCAGGTCACTGCATCCTCAAGCTCCTCTCACGTTTTTTGCTTTGGTTGATTTAAAGATGGCCAGTATTCCTTTTATCATTTAGTGACAAGTTAATTTAATTCTTTATTTACCAGGTTTGGCGTTCGGCCAATTTGTCTCGGTAGTCGGGTTTCGTCGTTGCTCTGCTACCATCGTATAGTACGTAGGTATATGTTATATGTGGCTTTCGCCATCGGCAGGTTCCCGGCTACCGGCAGCGATGCCCTCAGCGTCTTAGAACTCCGTATCTCGACAAATTGCGAAATTTTACGTCTTCTTAGATATTTCGAGACGATTCAACGATGCAATCAGTTTAGTCATCCGGTCTGAAATTAATTCACGGACTTTTAACCGTAATTAAATTTTATAATCGAGTACGATTTTCTTTATTAAAATTAAAATTTACCAAGTTCTTACCGCGTCTGAGGTTGATGGGTAATCGATGGGCAGGATATGGAGTTGTCTTGATATTAGTACCGTATAGATTTGATTTGGATCTTATCCTATTGAGCATGACTTGTATAGCAATAAATACCTTACAACCATGCTGAAGGTGATGTTTTTTGAAAAAATCAAGTTGATGAAAATGTTATCCTTAAAGCCATATTGAAGTTGATGTCTTTTAAAAGCTAAGAGGGTTTTTGTTTTTTTATTTAATGTTAAATAAAACTTTTATTTAGCTAAATGTTGAATAAGGCTGAATAGTATTAAGTATTTGTTTGTTATTTAAATATTATATCTTTATCAAGTATTAAGTTCTTTGTGTAAATATTAAAATAAATAAGAGGCACATGTTTTAAATAAAATATTAGATTACCTAATAAAAATTAAGTCCAGTTTAGAACAGAATAAATTAAAAGTTTCCTGAAATGAAACAAACATTTTATTGTCACTCTAACAATACATCGGTTTTAGACAACCAAACATAACAAATGAAAATGAATACAAGTGTATATAAAATCTATATAACAAATATGCTCAAAAACCATATGGCATAACAATGGGGTTCATTTGACACTAACAAGTTGTTGGGAAATGATCAAAATCTCTAAGAAAATTAAATAATGAAAGTTTCATATTAAACCCAGGATCAACCTTAACAACATCGTACAACATCACCCATAGTACTTGGGTATAGCTAACAGCCAAATACTGGCACAGTCTATTGGAAAAAGCATAAAAAATACATATAATACCAATTTCTATCTACCCAAAGAAGAAATTTAGGGATATTTGAGAAGAAAAGCAGATGTAGATTATCTGCTTGAGAAAAGGCCCGAGAGAGAACAAAAAATGGCAAAAAGGAAAAATCTTATTGATACTTTGTTCAGTTCTGTTTGCCTTTATATACACATGTCAGTTACAAGTTGGTTACACTTAGTTACATGAGTTCAACAAACATAGTCTTAAGCTATTATTCTTTTAACACCCAAAGTTTTCAACACAGTTGCAGCTCATATTGAGATGACACTAGTAAGAACAAGCAATACTACTCCTAAAAATGTGTCATGAGAAAAACAGAAAAGCAAATACCATTCCTCATTCTTGCAAATCAGAAAAGCAATACCAAACCATGAGCTTAGCTCTACTGTAAATCAGCTTCCGATTTAACACAAACTCTTGAAACACTTGTCCTTCCTTGGCTTCCTTTTCACCTATCTCTGTTACAAGCCAAAAACCAATCAAATGATCACAAATTCTGGAACCATCAGAAACATTTGATAATTAATAAGCACTACAAGGACAACCAAAGCTACAAAGAAACATGAATACATAAAAAAAGAGTAGGACCAATGTTTATTAAACGACTAAAGATGATCTTGAGGCCTTTTTTTGAGACTTGAAATTCAGACTGTGTTTGCTGCTCTACTTTCATGCCCTGTTTCAGCTCAAATTCAGAAGTTCACATCTTTGATTTCCCTTTTTCTATAGAAATTTGGGCCATAATAGAATAGTGCCTGAAGAAAGGGAAGGAAGATCAATTCAAATTTTATAGCAGGGGATAGTATCTAGTGGGCTAATAAATTGTACAAGCTGAAGGAATATACATGATTGGAGTCATACCATTGCCCATTAAGTTGCCATAAAAGAGAGGGAATCTGTATGTGTATGGCTACCAAATTTAGGCACTTTCTTTTTTCTCAAACACGAGGGAAATCTTCTATCTCCAAACACCCAATTTCAGAGACACAAGGAAATACAATTTGGAAAATAAAAAGGAAAAAAATTAAATTACAGAGTATGCAAAGGGGAGAAAGCTTAAAGGCATGATAATGGAGCTTGCATAAGCTCAAATGCTTTAGCAATTTCTTTTTAAGTGCATTATTCGTTTGTTGACAACTAACAGGATAAAAAGGCAACTAGATGTAGTGATTATTAGTATTTGTCATCAAGGATTCAGAAAAAGTGTTAGAACCGTTAATCTGTCAGTCCAGCTGGCTATGGGCGAGTCTACATTCTAGGTCACATTTTACTAGAATTATGAGATTAGAGAGCTAGAGGTGTTCATAATTAAAAACAATCATCAGAATGAATTCTAACTCAAAAACTCTCACACTTGAAGATGTTTCTAGGGATGGCATAATTGACCTTGTTTGTATGACTAATATTTCTGATAAAGAATCTACGAGTTGCATTGTGGCTCATTGACTCAAATTATAGTTTGATGATGTATGCTGAAGTGAAGGAATATACATGAAGACTAACAATTATTTATTAATCTCGGCATAAAACTATCAGTGAAAGGCCCCGAGATCTGAAACAATAAGAGCATGGTTAGCATGCCGAGTCTTTGAGTTACTTAAAATTATAACCTTAATACGGAGGAAGTATATTAAGGAACAAGAAGTAGGTAAGGTCCCTATATATATCTTGTTTAAACCTATAAGATCCACGTCTAACGAGGTCTCTCAACTAATCTTTGAAGATTCTCTTGTTTTTCTCTATCCTAACACTTAAAACAAACAGTAAGACCAATCTTGATATTCTCTTACTTCACATTTGGTTTTTTTACTTATTTATTCTATAAGCCTATATGGCTAATGCAAAATTGAACACCAATAAACCCGACTACCAAATCAATAAATTTCAACATAAAAATTAGCATATGTTGGCCAATTTGACAAAGTGATCTACCAAAAGATTTTCTTGCTTAAGAAAGGAGTCCTCTCTTGCTTTTGTTGTGAACCATGTTGATGTGCCTAGTATGTTAATCACCCAATTGGAGGAATGCTATATGCTAAGGGAGGTAATTGAACAAGATAATGTCAATGTTGAGAAAATTCATACTGAAGATAATGCAACATATGTTTTAAAAAAGGTTTTTATCAATTGCTAAGCCTTTGGAGCAATTGATGCTTACATAACTAGTTGCATATGTTTTAACTACATATGCAATATAATAAAAACAGGGGAAGTAACTAAACAAAGCAGGGGCTAATAAAAATAAGAATTAGAGAACAAATTAGTAGCATACCATTTATTAAAGAAGCATTGAAATTCACTCCCAAAGCATAATATCATAAGGCATACGTTTATTGCCTTTGGGCATGATTCCTAGCATAGGTCACTCTTCTTCTAAAGACTAGTCATTTGAGAATTTTGTCCACAAAATCAAAATATGCATCACACCAAGATCTTTTCACTGCCAAAACAAATTATGGAACTAAAATCCCCACAGAAATCCTAAGCCAATGCTCAAATAAAACCATTAATCAACATAGCCACCATCGATTTTGTCCTCAACAGAAGCACTTTGCCTTTTATGAATCTTCGTCACGAAGTACATAACTAGTAGATACAAGATTTGGATTTCTAGTAAGTAGATTTTGTGAAAGTTGACATGTGCCCAATAAAGGGATCTTACGGAGAAATTGTTGTCTTGCATATTCAAATAGCAGAATGATAATGAGGACATGCTTGAAGGAATGGAGCCAAAAAGGTTATTACTGGACAAATCAAGGGAGGATAGTTGACGCAACTTTGAAATGCTTTCAGGAATTTCACCAGTAATGTGATTCATGGACAAGTTCAAAAACACTAAACCAAACAATTTGGTCATTCCCTTAGGAAATTCTCCAGTTAAATTATTATTGGATAGATCTATGCTAACAACAAGGGAAAGAGCCATGGTATATTCCAGAATTAGACCCTTTGTAATCACAATCAACCTTTCTTCATATTGTTAACTGCTCTCATTGTCATACAAAGAATATATACCCATATCATGCTCCTGAGCCATGGCTTTAAGCTCAACCATAGCTTCCAAAAATGTTGTTCAGAGAGACTTCCACTCAATTGATTGGAATAAACATTCGATTCTTTGAGTTGAGAAAGTTGTCGATACCATCTAGAAAATCGAGTGTTGCGATGTTAAAGTAAAGTAGGGATGGGACCTTGAGTTTCTTAATAGAGATAAGGCGAGTCTCATAAGATTTTTAACCTCAACCAACCAGTTTGACAATTTTCCCATTAATTGATTATTAGACAAGTATAACTCCCTTAAATTAGGTAGAGGACTTTTAGAATTGCAAGTTTCAATTCCATTGATAATATTAGGTATGCTTCCATTCAAGTTATTATACCTCAAATTCAGATATTGTAAGTTGTAAAATTTTCCAATGGAGCTTGGAATTGAACTGTAATGACCAAGAGTAAATTAAAATATTTACAAATTAAAATTATCACGATAAACAAATGATAAAATAGTAAATAAGGAAATAAATGCATTAAAGGTGGATTTAAAGAAAATTATTATTCTTGTGGCCCCATTTCAGGGGGTCGTTGACCGTCGACCTGCGGAATACTCGTGGATGTCGGGTAACGCCGCCGCAATCGCGGCGTCGGGCGATGCCGGCTGTGCGGGAGCTCTGCCCGAGGTACAACTGTCCCAACGTTTTACAACGACCACATCGGAGGTCGTGCGAGTAAAAATGGCCACTTGGGCCCATGCATCAATACTCACAAAATATATATCAACTATAACAATAGTTCAAGAGTTATTAAGTCACTCTTAATTCAATCATATATTAAAATTTAGAGTTTTATATACATGTAATACAAAAGTATCTACCAAAGCCACATGTCGGCTTTCAACACCTCCAAACGGCCTCTAGTGGCTTGCAGATCCTCTGTACACTCCCTATACGAAATAATATCCCTTGATAGAATTGGCCAAGCCAGTAGTGATAATTTCTACATAGGTTACTCCGCTAAGTGCACATGACATGACGAACAATCACCTCGAAGCAAATACATGATCATATTTGAATGTCTACATGCCCCTGATCCCGTGTCTCGAGTCCTCCGCAGACTCTCTTACGTACCTAAGCCAAATGTGGCGAAAATACGGTTTTGAAACAAAAGCTTTTTTCTCGAAAACTTACTACTAGAGTTTCATTAAATATGTTGGAGCCTGACCCTCAGGGGTGAATTCTGCGTAATTCTAGAAAGCGATCATGGAGTCGACCTCGAGATGTTTGTTGGACAACTCGAGCAATTCTTGAAATCTTCCTTGAAATTCCTTTCACAATCGTTTTCATTTTTCTTTTATTTTCCTTCATGTCATGCACTCACACCTACCATCTAGGGTGCCCCGGTGCATATGGAATGCATTATGTCATTTCCAAAATATTCATGCTAATATATTTTACATGTATATATTAACAAATTTATTCACACAATTCATGTTATTAAATTTACAACAATAACACCAAAATTAGCTCACATGGGCTAATTAACAAATCAAGCAATTCATTTTGAATCACCCAAACCACACAACATATCACGTGAGCGATTGAAACCCTCGAGTCGAC
The DNA here is from genome assembly GCA_016808115.1 of Tetrastigma voinierianum. Classification (NCBI taxonomy): domain Eukaryota; kingdom Viridiplantae; phylum Streptophyta; class Magnoliopsida; order Vitales; family Vitaceae; genus Tetrastigma; species Tetrastigma voinierianum. The sequence goes on from JAEQBH010000779.1 coordinate 41,154, forward strand.
CTTTGTTCATAATGCCTATTAGGGATTTCTTCACTCGGTTCAAAGATTTTGAGGCAGATAACGACACTCGGACCTCGACAAATCCCCGTCCATAAAATGGCTCTTGGCCAAAAAGACTAAACCAAGTAGGAAAAGATCCTACCTCTTGGGTTGTCGAACTCCACCCAATCGATCTTCCTTGCAGCGTAACCTCGTAGCGTAGGCCAGGCTTTGCTTCTTACTCAGTTCGAATGACGGTCGAGCAGCCTGGAAATCAGAGATAGTCACTCTTTCTCTCACAAATGCAGAAACTACCTTCCTTTGTACGTTTTCTTCTTCAATTGAAGAAGAAAACTATTCCTCTTTTGTTTTATTCATTTAAACTTTTCAATAATTCCATCTTTGTCCCTTCATTTAACTATTTGACACATGGCTTAATCTAAGTCATTCATCTCCATCATCTCACTAATCATGCAACATGTGTCACATTGGTACATGTAGGTGACTTGTCACATCACATGTCTTTCACCGTCGTTTCTGACTCTACACCGGTGCCTCGAAAACGTGAAATTAGTATCTGAAGTCGACGAAATTTAACATGATAGCTAGATTTTGCGAGACGATTCCAACGGTGAAGTCTGTTTCGTCATCCGAGATCTAGAAAAATTTCAGATTTTGACTGAAATTACCATTTTACCCTTTTGAAGAATTTGATTTTCGGGTTTCTGATTTTTATGCATTAATAAACATAAAAGTGAGAATGGTCATTTTCTTTTCTATATGATAAAATAAAGTTATTTTATTTAATGTGGAAAGAAGACTAGTACTAGGATTCATCATCCATGCTAATTATTTCTTAAGTAACAAACTACAGTATTTTGAACAAACGATAGTTCAATAAGAAGATATAAAATAAAAATAAGAAAACTCTGAGAGTGAAAAAATTACCATATTATCAAAATATAATTTATAATTTTATCAATGAAAACATTTATTTAGCTAAACAATTATTTTAATTTCAAGTGATTTTTCTATTTATTTACAAACTACTAGAAACTATGAATGGAAAATTGTTATAGTTATCTACATTTTACACAATTGGAGAGCACTATCAAAGAATAAGCTAGAGAGAAGTTGCTAAGCGTTTGAGTGTCACCTATAATAAAAGCAGTGTGAGACAAAGCCGGGGGGATTCAAACAAAGTTTTGGGTGTGTTTGGAAGAAAACAGATTTTTCTTGGCAAGTGTTTTTAGGCATTCAAACACGAGAAATTTTATTTCCCAGGATGCTTGTGCTTTCGAATATGAGATATGTGTCTGCGTGCTTGTTTTTTCTTAAATATTCTAGATTTTTGGCTTTCATCTCATTTCTAAAAATACTATAATAGAAATAGTAAACTTTTCCATAAAGAATGTGGAGCTTGTTTAGTGGGGAGTGCTAATTAATAAACATAACAATTTAGATACAAATTTAATAAAATAGTTTAAAAGGTATACCATAAGAATAAAAGAGGTTGGAGCTAAAATCTATATGCACACCATCAATAGAAAATTTAATGAATTGAGTAACTAACCTCGTAACTGATTATCAAAAAGATCTAACCACTACAAATTAACATAAATATCCCAAAACCAAATTGGAATGCAACTTGAAATGCCAACATTTAGAGATGCCAATCTTGGAAATTCTTTTGAGATTAAACAGGCGGAAATCTGAGTACCTATAGCATGAACTCATATAAAGAGATCTCGACTTGAAAAGAAGAACCAGTGGAACTAACATTCATAGCAAAATGTTGAAGAGGGTAACTTGGTCTAGCAGGCAGCATTAAAACAAAATGTTAAATTAAAATGCTTGTTTCCATCTTCACCCGATAGTAAGAAGAAATTCGAGCGCTTATCCCAACCATGGTAATCACTTGCCGCCTTAGTGCATAAACATCCATAACTTCAAAACCTTTGTAAAACAAACAAAAGTAACCGAGTTAAAAACCTCAAAACTATTAACTTCACTCCCGCAATCCCAACACAAAAGCAGTGCAAGGGGAAAATGGCCTAAAAACCCTCAAAAACCAAAATTTAAAAAACAAAAATGAAAAAGCTATGTTCAATCACATTGTTCCATTCCCATTAATACCTAATCCGAAACCGAAGCCTTGAATTCCCAAACCCTCAATTCAGAACATCACAAACAAAAATGAAAGAGAGGAGGACAATGAACGAACCGATGGTAGGAAGAACTGTTCGTACAGACGAAAATCGATTCACTAAAGGTGATCTAAAGTTTTTATTTTCTTAAAGAGTGGAGTATTTCCGATATCGTTACACTCTTGGTGAATTTTGGAAACGAAAATGGTACTAGTGTGTGTGATAGTAGTGTCTAGTAAACAATTGTGGCTTTTGCTTTTTCTTTTTGGTCTAGTCCAACTTTAGCTATGTACAAACTACGGAGAGAAGATGAAGAGAGAGAGAGGTGGTTGTGGTGGTGGAGTGACAGAGGTGGTGGAGGAGGGTGGTGGTGAAATCTAGAAAAGAGAGTGTGTGAAGTGGGGCCCACTGACATTTCCACCATTGTGGGACCCACATATGTTCCTTCTTTATGCTACACGTCTTTTTAAAGGACATGAGAAAAAAAACACCACCTTCCCCTCCCTATGATTGTGTAAGAATTCTTATAGGTGTATGGCCATAAAATGTTGTACAAAAGAAGAACAGGGTATCAGATCTTAACAATACCCATGAATTTTTAATTTCATCAACATTTTATGGTATTGCTGTGAACTCACACGCATGTGGTAGTAGAGTCGCGACTAACAAATCTTTAAATGAAGCGAGGAGATTGAGATCTATCACCCCATTTTGGAATTCCTTATAAATTTTCACATTATCTTCGTGTATTGGATTCATCTTCAAAGTTGGATTTGGTCTTCTTTCTATTGGCTTTAATTTCCAATTGGAGAAGCTTGGAAGGATGGGGAAACTTTCTTGCATGCTTCATCGACTAATCTTTCTTTTTCATATTATGCATGTTTCATCGTGTCCCTCGGAAGCATCACCAAGCACATAGCAATATCACTGCTACGCTCACGCCATCGATTAAGTGTCTCCCCATTTCCCAATTTAGGTTTCTTGAATCTGACCCTTGGTTGGGACGACATTGAGTCCAATCGATATTTCCAAGATCGTTTGGATCGCTGCCGAGTCAGGTTCCTCGACTCGGTCTTAGTTTTTTGCCTTAAGAGGATTGATAGAGATGAATTTCTTGATCGGAAAGCCCAAGCAGGGTTGTCTTTGACTTGAAGAGGTTTTTTTGGTTGAAGATGGGGAAAGGTGAAATTTGGATTTTTTTTTGTAACGCCCTATCTACGGGGTCCAATACAACCCCATCAACATGAAAAACACATGGATATCGGGTGCCCAGATATCCTCATATCTCATATAAATCCGATACCCATTCACCGCATATTTAATTCCTGATATACCAAAATATATGATAAATTATTATCACAGTCTCTTTCTGATCCTTGATACAAAAAAGGTGTACATGTTTTAGTTACCTTTCCGAATATAATACAAGACAAAAGCAAAACAAAAACAAAGCTGAGTGTCGGCTCTCATCCCACATCTTGGTCGTACTTCTACATTGGACACATGCACGAAAGGGGTCCCAGCGAAGTGAGCAAAGCCCAGTAGTGATAATCTTCTACAAGGGTTACTCCCCACCTAAGTGCTCATGTAATGATCAAACACACACATTCAAGTAAAAATAGGCACATTCCTACTCGAATGTCTACATGTCATGGATGAGAATGTATTTCAGCCTATCCCATGTCTGAGTCCTCATGGCTCCCTGCGCATCTGATTGCCATATCTTGAAAACTGTCGTGGTGTTTCACTAATGACCCAACACACTCTTTTTCTTTTTTCAAAAAGCGAAAGCTTTTGTTTTAAAACTTATAACCATTGGATGACTGATCTTCGTTTAGGTTTTGATCGAATTTTGTATGTTTAATGCATTTGTGAGCCACAGTTTTCGAGATTAAATCCCGAGATCTTCGTGCACCTTTACGACATTTTGGCGAATCTCACCATGGGTGATCATATCACAACCTTAACCAATAGTTTGGGTCTTTCACTGCAGAGCGGATCTACCCCATCTTTCTACGCTCAGAACACGTATATTTATTTTCATTTGCTATACCACCATGAGTCTCGATTAGACACTCTCAGTTTGAGCTCCCATTCACGAGAATGGTGGGTGCTTAGGATTTCTATGCACCCACACCCGGAGCTAAATTGATGTTCTGAGTGCATCCAATGATAATGTCAACGCAATTTCGTATTACATGTATGATGCACACTACATGAATCATTCGTCATTAGTACTTCATATCAATCACCATCTGATATATATATGACATATAAATTCCATATATGAGCGATATATATATATATATATATATATATATACATTGTATCAAACATATTAGCATTTATCAATCCATGACTAAACAATAATGTCATACATTCCTTAGACTAAGTCATGGTAATTCCACACCCATTACATGACTACAGCAGATTATATAATGTGTGTCAAACAGGCTATTCGCCGACCTGTAGGGCAACCTACATGGTAAAAAAGCATGATTGTGAGGTTGTGTCTAACCACTATCCTCCACAAGAATATGGCTATAATCTAGACTCAATGGGCTTTCCATAGAGTCTAAGAACACCCGAAATGGGGTTTGGACGAAGAAGTTATGACCAACCGAAGTTGGAGGTCACACATGAATAACAGGGCAGTTGGCCGACGGACCAGCGGGCTGGACCTATGAGAACAAACCCGGGTTGGATAGACCCGGCCAGGCCCGGCCAGTCGGGTGACTGGCCGGATGACCAGTGATGTGGCTACAATTTGCACGAAGGACACATTGCCAAATTCGCTATTTCCCTCCTGAGCCAATCCTAAGTCGTGATGCGTATGATCAAAATACAAAGCTTCCATGGGTTAAATCTGACAAACATTCCCTTGTGGTAAGACACCACTACATAGCCCTACAGATAGAAACTAGCAAAGTAGGAGAAGACCTACCTCTTGGAGTTTGTCGAAACTCCCAGTTTCCGGTCTCTTGGAAGGCTCTTTGCGAGAAACACTTTTCGCTGTGATCGACGGAGGCCACTTGATCTGATCGTGGGAAAACTAGAGAGAAGGTGGAGCTTCTCTTACTAAGCTTTCTTTTCTCTCCAGCACTGCACTTTCCTTCTCCCTTGCTCCCTTCCTCACTGGTATTTGATTGAAGATTGGTTGCGGTGTACTTTTCTTTTATGTCAATATCCATGAGCTCATGTTTGACTAGCTCTCCACTTGACACGTGTCTCATCTTGAGCCACTCAAATGTACCAAGTGTCCACACCACTCTCGGTGTCTCGAAAAAAAATGTGAAATTCCGACTGTCACGAAATTCAACATGGTAGCTAGATTTTGCGAGACGATTTCAACGATGAAGTCTGTTTCGTCATCCAAGATCTAGAAAATTTTCAACGTGCACTATGTAATGCATGTAAACTAATCATTTAATTATTAAACGACTAGCTGGCGTACCTTCGTCCCTAGCGAAGGGATAGGTGGCCATCGTGTCTCGTGCTCCCACGTTGCCTTCTCACTCCGCGGTGTTGCCCTGATGCTTTTGCTAGCCTCGGTCTTGCGTCATGAACTGATCTGGTATCCATGATGCCAGGTCCCTCCTTGAAGGTCTAGCCGTGTCAGCAGTAATCTCCCCGTCCATACATGAAATTTGGATCTGGGTGTACCTTTGGAGCATGGGAGACAGATACCCGTGGAGCACTTGGCGGTACAGGCGGTAAAGCGGTCAGAGTCTGTTGCGGTGCCCACCCTCTTTCGAGTATCTCGAAGGGCCCGATGAACCTCGGCAACTGACTTTTTCACTTCTTAGAACGACCACTCCTCTCTTAGGCATCACCTTGAGAAAAGCGTGATCGCAGCTGGGAACTCTAGGGGTCGACGTCGTACATCGGCGTAGCTCTTCTTCCGACTCTAGGCAGTGAGAAGACGTTGTCGTATTAAACTCACCTTCTCTGAGGTGTCTCTAATCAAATTCGGACCCATAATGGAGCTATCTCCTCTGCACCGGTCCAGCTGGCGTAGGTGATCGGCATGGCCTCATCCTGATACCTCATATGGTGCCATCAATATACTCCCTTTGATCAGCTGTTGTTCTTAGGTGAATTCCACTAAGGTAAGTGCTCATAATGCATACCAGTCCAGGGACATGCCATGACTTATCCTCCCAACACTCTTATGGTCCTCTCCATTGTAATGTGTGGGTGAAAGGTTGTACTCGTAATTGACCAGGGTCCACATAGCCTTTAGGCTTCTTTCGAAAGTGCGTTGTAAATCTGGGATCTCTATCCAACACTATGGACACTAACACTCCATGTAGCCGGACAATCTCGTGGATATACAAACGGAAATTTCTCCGATTGTGAAGGTCATCCCAGCAAATAGAAAATGTGTCCTTGATTCTATGGTCTGTCATATATTGCATCAAGTCTCCGTGGTCTCCGTGGCAAGTGTGTCATAAAATCCATCGTGACATGCTCCCACTTCCACTGACCTCTGTGTTTGAGTAGCCTCAGCCACGGTGTAGCAACCTCTTTACATATGAGGGCATCGTCGAACAAGTCCCCAGAAGCGTGTCTCTTGCGTCAGCTCAGGTAGTATTGGCGGCGAAGATGTGGTATGTTGTTGCCACCTAGATCTACAACAAATTGGGGTAATGCAGACTCCTTAAGGATCTCCTCTCTCGGATCCTCATTTGGGGAACCCTTGCAGTCCTCGTATCAAAGGCCCACCATATGTGTGGATGATCGATATGCGTCACCTACACTGTTGTACTCGGTCCTTGATGGACCTTGATACTGCGTTACGCCGCGGGACTCGATCACTGCGCCATTAGGACGGGCGTAGCTACCCAGGCTCCCAGCGAAAGGACCACGAGCGCTGCACATTTATCTTTGTAGTCGAACTACCGGCTAGTCTCGACCGTACACCCTCAGGGAAGCTATCTTGTGATACTCCTGTGACAGGTTGAGTGCATCAGCCACCACATTTGCCTTACCGGGGTGGTAATGTAAAGTGAAATCGTAATCCTCTAGGTACTCCATCCTAGCGTTGCCTCTGTTGAGTCTGCTCGTGAAGATATACTTCATTTTTTGATTACAAGTACACCTCGGCTAACCCGTATAAGTAGTGGCGCGAAATCTTGGCGAAGGCCATGGCCTTGACCCTTATGTAGTGTGTGGGGTAATTACGCTCATGATTCTTTGGGCGCGGGAACCTGGCTACAAGCCCTCTGGACTACATCGGAGACACATCCTAGTTCGACGCGGGCATTCTGTATGCTGTGTACCTTTGTCCCCTTTCCGGGATTATCAGAATAGGGGTTGTAGTAAGCCTCATCTTTAGCTCCTGGAATGCCTTCTCACACCAATCATTCCACTCGAACTTGACCTCATAAGATTGATCTCGTCATAGAGTCTTTACTAGTCGGAGAAATCCTGATGAACTCTGTAGTACCACAAATCCCAGCGCGCCATCTGAAGGCGGGTGGCCTGCTCTAACTCATCACAGCCTCGAGCCTTCTGAGGTCCATTTGACAATACTGAAGCCCAGGCACCCGTGCCAAGATGTCGCCTCAGTGGCCAAAGCTCGCACTTCTGGGCTGGCATCTGGAGTTGATGGTCTCGAATTGAGCGACCCTCGAATGATCCTCGTGTTCCTTTCTGGGCGGGATAGATCGAAATATCGTGCAAAGACCACGATGAACTAATTTAGATAGGGTTGGAACACCCTATGCATGAGATCCATGAATGCTGCTAGCGCATTCGTCAATCCGAAGGGCATCACTGTGAACTCAAAGTGCCCATATTGGGTCATGAACGCTGTCTTAGGGATATCAGTCTCCCTAACTCTCAACTGATGATATCCGGTGTGAAGATATATCTTGGAGTAGACTTACGCCCCCTCAACTAATCGGACAAGTCATCAATCCTCGATAAGGGATACCGATTCTTGATCGTAACCCTATTCAACTATCGGTAATCAATGCACAGTCGAAGGGTCTTACCTTCTTCACAAACAGAATCGGAGCGCCCCATGGTGAATTGCTCGGTCTAATAAATCCTTTGTCTAGCAACTCCTGTATCTGGACCTTGAGTTCCTGCTGACTCAGCGGGTGCCATCTATCTTAGTCATAGAGATGGGCGGCGATGTCGAGGTGTAACTCAATACGAAGTCTACATCCCTGGAGCAATCACAGTAGCTCGTTTGGAAAACATCCACCATCTTTGGTGGACTTGGGAGATCCAAGTCCTATCTCACCTCGTCCTCTAAGGTAAGGCTTGCCAACCAACCCATCAACTGTCCGTGCCATCTAGAATCGTACCGCGGTCTAGGCCCGAGGCATTGTCTTGTCCCCACGAAGTGTAACACGAGTATGTCCCTACGTGTGAGTTGCTTAACCCTCTACGCTTCATGTCGATGGCGACAGATATGCGGTCGGCCGGTCCATCCCGAGGATGACATCGAACTCGATATGTCCATGACCCTCGAATTAAGGTATGAAGCGAACCGGGAGATCTCGGCTCATGACCCACGACATATCATATCTACTCGCACTCTAGTCCTTTGAGGAGAACTCACGTACATGGGCTTCTCGGGTCTCGACCTGCAAGCTGATTCTCTTGCACATGATGCGATGATGAATGAATCACGTGCACTAGAATCAAATAATACTCTAGCCCGTAGGCGAGATAACGAGAAACATACAGTATAGCGGTGATCTGCTAGCTCGATCCCGGTGGTATGATCGTGGAGCCACGTCCTTTAACCCTCGATGTCTTTGGCACATGGGCCTGTCTCGACCTCGACCCATGCCACTAGCCCCTCGGCACAATGCGTGCGGCGGGAGGTGCTCGTACAACACCGAGACTAATCTTGGTTCCGCAATCGACACTGGGGGTGGAGGAACAAGCGTAATCATGCCTCTCCCATTGATGGCGGGTTCTTGGCGCCCGAGGCTCTGGGATCCTTTTTATTGGGTAATCCGGCTTCATATGTCCGTGATGGTAGAAGTAACAAATCGTGCATCTTGCATTAGGAGCCTTGGCTGACAGCCGCGATGGTCGTAGCTCACGAAACCTTACGAACTAGAAGCCTTTGTCTTTCAACTTAAGCCGACTCTTCTTCCTCTTTGCCGACACACGCATCTCGGATGCTCCATGCGTTCTCTATCTCTCGCACAATGATCAAGGTTGTACTGACCATCGAGTCCATGTCTTATAAGTTATGTCCCTCTGATCTTGCCGGATGGACATTTGATCCATCTCGAACATCGACTTTGGCGGCGTCGGTGGCCACGTAATCATCCCGGCGATGCCCGACTCGTGAATGCGGCTGCGTGCTGGTCTGATCATGAATACACTGTCACCGACTCCACGGGCTGGGGCCTTCATGTGGCGGCGGAAAATGCTTCCGTAGATAGTATGAGAAAATCATCCAGCGCTCGTAGTCTCGAGTCCAGAAGTCGTGACCAGCTTCCAGGATCTAGGACTCACCCCTCGGCCAGGAATGAAGCCGGCGTGTCAGGAGTAGTATCCGGGTGATCTCCGTGGCTCGGGTCTCTGTCTGGCCCGGAACCAATGGTCGGCTACCATCGGGTCCACTCCTAAATGAACATTGGAGGATGATGTCTTGTGAACCTCTGGAGTTCTTGGCACCTCGACCTCTATTTGCATCGACTGTGTAGGAGTGGCAACACCCATAGCCTCTATGAAGGCCTCCTGATAAAAAACAGGTGGGGTCGACCATCGCCTCGTGGAAGACCTCTACGCCCCCGTCCTCTACTTGCCATCCTCATAAATTCGACAATGAGTTTAGAGTCATTTTCGTGTCCAACTATTAGCGCACATGCCAACCAATAATAGACCTAATATCCCGAACCATCCATTTGTTTCCGAAACTCCTAAGGTTACGTTTCTCAACCCTAGTGTTCCTAGTTTTCCATATAATTTATCATGTAAATGTTCACACAAATGATGCACATATCACACACATCAATTCATCAAAATGCACAATGAATGCGTGTTCTAAACCCTTGCCCCCATCAAGTCCACAGGTATTCGTGTGCACAAACTCTGTAGTACTTAGCCTTGAAAGTGAGTATCGGGACCATGCGTATAGACCCTACACCAGGAGCTCCACTGGTGTCGTTTACTGAGCCGTCTGGCTATGTGCCTATCTCGGGGTCAGTTGACAACCCGTCAACCCATGGAAAACCTGTGGATATCGGGTGCCCCGATATCACACTCACATATCTCATATATCGAGACCCATTCCTGCATATTTAATTCACAATATACCAAAAATATATGATAGATTATCATCACAGTCTCTTTACAGTCCCTTTTGATACCAAAAAGATGTACATGTTTTGGTTATGCTCGAATATAATACAAGACAAAAAAAAAAAAAAAAAAACAAAGCGGGTGCTGGCTCTCGTCCACATGCGGTCCCGTATGCGGGTCGACCACCTACCTTGGACTTATACACCGAAGGGGGTCCCACGGCGGGGTGAGCAAAAGCCCAGTGAAGTGATAATCTCCTACCAAGGGTTTTCCTCCACTGAGTGCTCATGCGATGATTAACACACACATTGAGTAAAAATATGCACATTCCTACTCGAATGTCTACATGTCATGGATGAGAATGTGACTCAACCTATCCCATGTCCTGAGTCCTCACCGACTCCCTCACACATGTAATTGCCATATGTGAAAACCTGTCATTGGTGTTTCACCTAATGACCCCTTTTTTTCTTTTTCAAAACGAAAGCTTTTTGTTTTTAAAACTTGTAACCCATTGGACAACCCCCAATGTTCATTTGATTTGATCAAATTTTGTGTGTTTATGCATTTGTGAGCCCGCCGGTTTCGGTATTACTTAAATGGGATCTTTGTGCACCTTTAGGCATTTTTGACGGGCTTTCACTTGCCAAATGATCATAATAACCTTAATAAATTTGGGTCTTTCACTCTAGGGGGGAGGGATCTACCCCATCTTGCTACGACCAACACACGTATATTTATTTTCATTTTTTACCACCGTGAGTCTCAATTAGATGCTATCTGTTTTGAGCTCCCCACACATTCACCAAGAATGGTGAATTAACAGTTTCTATGCACCCACACGAGCTACGTTGCGATGTTATTGCACATGCGATGATAATGTCCGCGTAATTTCTCATAGTACATGTATGATGCACACTATGAATCATTCTCATCAGTGGTACTTCATATCGATCACCTGTACAACATATATCCTGGCGTATAATTCCATATACTTCATGCCAATATATATGTGACGCCCCGATCCCAGGGTGTCGGTTGACAACCCGTCAACCCGCGGAAAATCTTTACGTCTCGTATCGCGAGACCCATACCTGAGTAAAAATGGCCACTTGGGCCCATACACCAATACTCATCAAAGATACACCCAACTATATTCCAATAATTCAAGAGTTATTACATTACTCTTAATACAAACACATATTAAAATTTACAATTCTAATATGTTATCTGAAAAACATCAAAACCCTGACAGGCTTTCTTCAAAAAGTGATACACTCATAATGAGTCGTCTTCTCGAAACCGCTCCTGTACTGAAATGATATTCCCTTGTGAGGTGAGCAATTGTGATGGTGGAATTACCCCAAATGGGTTACTCCCCACCTAAGTGCATATGCAATGATTCAGAATGTAAACACACACCAGTAAATAGTGATCTATTTGGATATGCACATGATCACATGTCTCGAGTCTCGTGGGCTCCGCCGCACTTGCACAAGCCATGTATGGCTTGGATTTCAAAACAAAACTGTTGTTCTCGAAAAACCTGTAGAATTTTGGTAAAAGTATTGGACTACCACTACGAGGCGAATGTGTTGGAGAACCTTCCGAAACAATTCATGGGCTCCTCCGACGTGTAATTGTTGGACCATCTCAACCACAATTCTCAGGAACATCATCCATTAAATTCCTTCGCAATATGTTCGTTTTGTTTCATTTCATGTCATGCACTCACACCTAATTTCTAGGTTACCCTGGTGCATATGAAATGCATTATGCCATTCAACACAATTTATACCAATATATCAATTATGCATATATTCTCAAATTTGCACTCATACCACATGTTATTCAATTTTTAATCAACCAACACCCAAATTAGCTCACTTGAGCTAATCACATTTCCATTTCGATAGCTGCACACACCTGATTATGTTTTATATAATTGTGGCATCATATTAACATTAAATTCATGCATTGCTTTATTAATTTCCACCTGGCTTCCAGGCCATTCATGAGCAATTTCATGCACTTTCGACACATGGACGTTTGGTCGATTCATACAAGCGGGAGCGCAACGATTGAAGAACATAGTGATGGAAATTTTGTCGGGTGGCGACCTCCTCCACCTTATCGATTCCACTTTGTGGAGCAAAATTATAGTCATTTAGGCCTCATACACACCAAACACAATTTGTGCATAAATTACACCACCATTTGCCCCGAGCGATTCAGGTGAGCTGTCCCAGCGGCTCCAAAATTTTCAATTAGGTCCCGAGTTTTGAGACCGATCAAAGCGGCCACTCACGACACCGAATCGACCTAAGCATTTACAAAACACTTAACGAAGGGTAAAATCAAATGGGAAAACCCACACCTCGAGGTTTGTGAAACTCCGGCAGAACCTTGCAGCGTAGCCCTCACTGCGTAGAATCACTTTGCTTCTTGGCCCGAAGAAATCCGACGTGCGTCGTAGGGAATCTGAGAGAAGTTGCACGCTCTCTCCTTAAAAACCCCGAAACCTAAACTCCATTTTGCATGTCGGTTTTTGCCCTCTGCGTTTTGGTCTCTTTTTGAAGAAGAAGACCACTATTTGAAGTTTGTCTTATTCATTAACAATTCAAATAATGCTTTCCATGTCCTCAAGTCTTGGATTTTTGACACTTGACACTATCTCGGCCATCCATTTCCATCCTCTCTCTACTCATGCAACATGTGTCACATGAGTACATGTTATAGGTGACTTATGTCACATCACATGTCGTTTTCTTTTGACACACGGTGCCTCGAAAATGTGCAAATTTTGACTATCTCGAGGTCGGCGAAATTAGGCATGGTAGCTAAGATTTCGAGACGATACCCGGCGATGAATTAGTTTTGTCATCGAGGATCTAGAAAAATTCTTGATTTTCTTAGAAGTACGATTTTGCCGTTTTAGAAAATTGGAATGTTATCGGGTCTTACATTCTCCCTCCTTAAAAGAATTTCGTCACGAAATTCCCACGCACCTCTTATCAAACCACGTGCATATGTAACCTCGCCCACCTCGAGGCCAGGTGTCGGGTAGCAATGACTTCGGCTAAGGTCCGGTGCGGCGGCAGATGGGTACAATCGACTCATCCATCATCAAAAATGACATCAACACCCCATATGTCTACCACCCTATGGTCCACCATGAGCAGAATCATTGAGATCCCTGACTTACGATCTTGACACATTTGAACAACTCTCACCCTCATCACAGAGGAAGAATTCCCATCCATCTCTAAGGCCTCGACCTAAAGCCCCGAATGCATCCTTGTGCGATTTATGATGATGAACATGATGCGAAAATAATTGCAAGTGTAAAGCGTGCCTTGCATGCGAGTTGATCTGCATGCTCGACCTGCAGCGCGGCCAGTAGACACGCCTAGGTCCTCAAACATCGGCTGCTTGAATGCAGTACGACCTCGACCCACACTGCGGCCCCTCACGGCCCATACGATGGCTAGAAGGTGCTTGTATAGCATCTGCGGCCAGAGCGTTCCTCCCCAGCCCATATTAGGGTGTGGTGGAATGAGCGCACCCTCGCTGTCCTGTAGCTAGCGGGGCTGTGTGTTGTCCCAAAATCACGGGATCCTGTGCAAGAGCGATCGAGTCTCATATGTTGGTGTTTGGCGGTGGTAGCACACCGTGCACTTCTTTGTGCTCAACTTCCCCGATCAGGTCACGACCGGATGGTCGTGGCTCTGGGACCCTCATGAACTAGAAGCCCTGGGCTTCTTCCCAGAAACTAGAAGAGGCCGACTCTCCTTCCTCTCCTTGACACTAGCACTCGCATCAGAGGTGCTTGACATCCTCGATCTCTCTCTCTATGGTGAGGCCATCCCGGGCCATGGAGTCCGTATCCGTGGCGAAGCCACACAGTACCTCGAATGGGCGGCTTGATCCATTTCTCAAATCTGACCTTGTGTGTCCATGGCCACGTAGTCATCGACAAGCCGAGCTAGCTCGGTGAATCTAGCCACGTACTCAATCACAGTCTTCGTCCCGCGCTTGGCTCTGGAACTCCCGAGGCCTTGCATGTCTCGCGTATGCGGAAAATGTAGTCATGAGCAGCTCTGATTACCTTATGTCATTGCCTCTAGGTCTACAGAGGTCTTTGCCCAGTTCCATGCTTGGGCCTCACCCTCTAGTAGGCATGACTAGTCCTAATCTGGTTGTGTAAGAGGTAATCTCCATGCCTCACAACACCTTCTCCCGTCTGCGTAAACCCCGATGCCTTTCTTGTCGGGTCTCCCTCCCCCTGTGAATGTCGGAGGATGGTCATACAAACCTCTGGAGGTTACTACGGCCTCCCAACTACGCACACAACGGCTTGAGCAATGGCAGCCGGTGTAATCCTACCTCCTCAACAAGGCCTGGCTGGTCAAATCTTGGTGGTGCCCGACCGATTGCCAAGTCGGGCGACCTTTACGTCCTGCGCCCTCGACCATCTACACATGTCAAATGTGATTAAAATTCAATGCGGTATCTACAAGAGCTTAAACACGGCCCAGAGACCGCATTCATACACGAAAACATTTCATACACAATGTCCTTGCATTCGTCCTTGCATTCTTAGGAATGCAAGATGATAATTCAATATATAAATCAAAATCAACAACAAAAATTTTATTTTAGAAAATTTCCTTTTAAAAGATTTTATTTCAATTGATTTGATTTTTATTTTATTTTATTTTTAAAATTTTTTATTTTTTTATTTTTTTTATTTTTTTGAAAAAACATGTGAACAGTGTTCATGAGCGATTATCTAAGCAGTGGCGAAGCGATTGCGAGTCCCAGCGGGTTGGGTGCAGTGCACACCTGAACCAATTTGCCACGCCAGCTGCGCTGGGTAAGCGTGCTGTAGGCGCCAGCTGGCCGTGTCGCGAACTGGCTGGCGGGTGTCGCCGGGCAGGCCGGCCCGAATGTCGTCAGCCCGACACGTGTTTGTAGCGTCGTGTCGCGACCTTGGGTATCTGTGTGCAGACATGGCCGGCGGCCGTATGCCCTGTGATACAAGACTTTGTATCGCGACACTCACTCCCAGTGGCGAGCCTGCTCACGTCACGATCTGATTGAGTTGTATCGTGACCCGTCCGACGGTCTGACCCTCGCTCTGTCACGATCTGACAATTGTATCGTGACACACCTATGACCTCCTCACGTCACGATACAACGATTGTATCGCGACCTCCTGTGGTTGCTCGGCTTGTCACGTCTGATTGATTGTATCGTGACCACGGCTTCCCGTGGCCCTCACCTCTGTCCGCGATACAAAGCGGTGTATCGCGACCGCGATCCACTAGCCATTGACCTCCACTGTCACTATAATAGGTGTATCGTGACACGCTCCCAACCAGCTTGCACTCCCAAGCTGTATGTCACGTCTGATTCATTGTGTAGTGACTGGTGAAGCGATAGCCCGTCGATTTCTCTTAGTTTACCTTTTTTTTTCTTTTTTTTTTTTTTGTTTTCTCAGTATTGATGTTGATCTTTGTTAAATATATTTTCATTTACCCTTCCACGATCTGATGATTGTGAGGTGTTATTTTATTTATTTTTAGTTTACACAAATCAAGAAAAATTTCTCAACACTTTTTTTTTTCTCCTCCAATAGTCTTCCTTGCTCTTTCCATAAAGCGATGCTTGAACAATTTACTTTCCTATAACTCAAAAAAAAAAAATTTAAGGGTTCCAGTATAACCCCTTTTCTTATCTGGCCCCGGTATAATTTTCGATTTTCCACAAAACCCGATACATTCTTGTCAATGGTATTTGTCGAAATCTTTTTTTCGTTTAATTCTGAACTATTTTGCCCAAAATTCCCGAACACCTAAGGTTACCTTTTCCCCACCCTAGTGTTCAACGTTTTTTTTTTCTCGCTACTCACGAGCATCTGGGCACATAACACACATAGCACACCTGATCCATCCTGACACATGATCACATCACTCATGTTATAAACACCAATCACACATAAAAAACCATGCATGCAAATTGTTCCCAATCTTGTCCGTGACTACTGAGTGATCACATGCCTAAACCTGGCTGTAGTATATAATTGTGATGTTCTTACATAAATGACCGTGGCCTAAGCGAGTCCCTCGAGCCCTGGGTTTTGATTACTGAGTTACAGCGCAGAGGCTCAAAGTGTCGTTTCTGCGTAGGCTTTGTCTGGATTTGTGTGATGCCTCGATCTGGGGTGTAGGTTGTGACTCTGCGTCGACCGCGGAGAAAATCTGCTCGTCTCGTATCGTGAGACCCGTACCTAAGTAAAATGACCGCGGGCCCGTACAGCTCATCAAGATACACCCGACTATGTTCAATAATTCAAGGTTATTACATTACTCTTAATACAGACACATATTAAAATTTCTGATTAATCACATGTTATCTGAAAACATCAAAGCCCGCAACGGCTTGCTTCAAAATCAGCCTACATAATGGCCAAGTCTTCTCGAATGCTCACGTACGATGAAAGTATTCCCTCGACGGGGTGACGATTGCCCGGTAGTGGAATTACTAAATGGGTTACTCCTACCTAGAGTGCATATGCAATGATTGATAATATGTGGCTCAGTAAATACGTGATCCTGCTGGATCCTCTGCATTACTTGATCCATGTCTCGAGTCCTCATTGACTCCTCACACTTGCGAAGCCATGTATGAAAACAGGATTTCAAAGCAAGCTTTGTTGTTCTCGAGAAACCTGTACTAGGATTTCGGTAAAAGTATTATGGACGCTACCCTCGGCGAATGTGTTGAGGAACCTTCGAAGAAACAATTCATGAAACCACTCAGACGTGTAATTGTTGGACCATCTCCCCAACACAATTCTAGGAACATCATCATTGAAATTCCTTTCGCAACCATGTTCGTTTTGTTTCATTTCATGTCATGCACTCACGCTAATTTCTAGGTTACCACGGTATATGAAATGCGTTATCTTAGTGTGTGATTTATACCCGATATGTCGATTATACATATGTTAATTTGCACTCATACCACATATTTATTGATTTTAATCGACGACACCCCAATTAGCTCGTAAAATTAATCATTTCCATTCGATAGCTACACCTGATTATGTTTTATATAATTGTGACATCATATTAACACGTTAAATTCATGCGTTAACATTAATTTCCACCTGACTCCAAACCATTCACTTGAACAATTTCATGCACAACACATGGGCGTTTTTATCCAGTTCATACAAGCCAGGAATTTGTTTTAACGGTCAGCAGGCTTGATGGGGTGTCGGTGGGCGACCCACTCACCAACCTTATCAATTCATTTTATGGGCAAGATTCCATGGTCATTTCGGCCTCACACACACCCCCGAAAGCATGATTTATTGCATAAATTACACCCTGGCAGCCCAAGCGGTCAGTTAATTTGTCGAAATAGCTCCCGAATTTCCATAATTCGGTCCCAAGTTTTGGGACCGATAAAACGGTCATTCACGGCCTCAAATCAACCCAAGAATTTACAAAACACTTAAATAAAGGGTAAATCAAGTAGGAGAAAACCCCTACCTCATGGAGTTTGTCGAAACTCCCGAAAGCGGAATGCCCGCGTGTAGCCATATTTGTCTTAGAATCACTTTGCTTCTTGGCAGAAGAAATCGGTGGCCGTCCGTAGAAATCTAGAGAGAAGTTACTTACGCTCTCGGCGCAAAACCCGAAACCTAAGCTCACTACATCACATTTTGCCCTCTGCACGTTTTTGGTCTCTTTTTGAAGAAGAAGACCACTATTTGAAGTTTGTCTTATTCATTAACAATTCAAATAATGTTTTCCATGTCCTCAAGTCTTGGATTTTACACTTTGCTCTATCTCGGCCATCCATTTCCATGTCTCTGCTCATGCAACATGTGTCACATGGTACATGTTATAGGTGACTTTGTCACATCACATGTCGTTTTATGGCTTAGACACTGGTGCCTCGAAAAACGTGCAAATTCCTATTGTCTCGGTCGATGGAATTCGACGTGGTAGGTAGATTCCGCAGGCGATTCCAATGGTGAGAGTCCGTTTGTCATCGAGATCTAGAAAAATTCAGATTTTCTAGAAATTACGATTTTGCTTTTAGAAAATTGGAATTTCTCGGGTTTACAATATATATATATATATATATATATATATATATATATATATATATATATATACACACATCGTATGAAACATATTAGCATTCATCAATCCATGACTAAACAATAATGTCATACAACCTTCCTTAGACTAAGTCATGGTAATTCCTACCCATTGCTTGACACAATAGGCCCATGCGATAGCCATGTTAAAACATTGTCGGCTTTGACACAACCGAGCAACCTGCACACTTGGTAAAAAACATAGATTTCAGCAAGGTTGTGTCTAACCAATATCCTCCACAGGCAAATGGCTATAATCTAGACTCAATGGGCTTTCCATAGAGTCTAAGAACACCTAAAACGAAGTTCGGACGAAGAAGTTATGATCGTCCGAAGTTGGAAGTCACACATGAATAATCAGACAAGCGGTCGAGATGGAGACGGCATAGCGGACAGCCGGACAAGCCCGAATGGGAGGCGGCCTAAGCCAGGACGAGACCCACACATATAGGCCAATCGGATTGACAGGCCCCAGACAGACCAATGAGACCCAGTTGGCCAGCAAACCTATCTGATTGACCCAGCCCGGGCCAAAGCCAGACCAGACAATCGGATAGACCAGTAGGCCCGGCCGGACGCCTGTGTTGACTCAGCGGGAGCCAGACCCGGTGTGGTGACCTTCCACTTAGACTGTTCTAGATAAATGAACCATAATTTGGGCTCTGGTGGGTTGGGAAATTCAATAGCCTAACATCAAGTTCCTTAGTGTGGCTACAATTTTGAGGAGCCCACCTTGCCCAAATTCCCTTTATTTCCCTCCCAAAAACCAGTCCTAAAGTCCGGCTAGTGCGTATGATCAAAATATAGCAGCTTCCCATGGTTTAAAATGCAACCAAACATTCCCCTTAGGGCAAGACACCACTACACAACCCATAAGATATAAACTAACCAAAGTAGGAGAAGGCCTACCTCTTGGAGTTTGTCGAAACTCCCCGTTTCCGGTCTCTACTGGAAGCTCTTTGCTCAGGGAAGCACTTTTCTTCTTGATCCGCCGGGAACCGCCGGTCCGATTGCCTGGAAAATTAGAGAGAAGGTGGAGCTTCTCTTACTAATCTTTCTTCTTCTCTCTCTTTTTCCTTTCCTTCTCCCTTTCTCTCTTCCTCCCGAATTGTTTGGTCTAAAGTCAAGTTTGGAGAGTACTTTTTTCCAAATGTCAATATCCCACTTGAGCTCATGTTTGACTAGCTCTCCACTTGACACATGTCTCATCTTGAGCCACTCAAATGCGCAAAGTGAGCACTACTCTCGTTGTCTCGAAAAAAAATGTGAAATTTTGACTATCATGGAGTTCGAAGAAATTCGACGTGGTAGTTAGATTTTGCGAGACGATTTCAACGATGAAGTCCGTTTCGTCATCCGAGATCTAGAAAAATTTCAGATTTTTAATCGAAATTACCGTTTTACCCTTTCTTATAAAAATTAAATTTTCTCGGGTTTTACATTTTTAATCTCTCAAATTAGAATCTCCTAAACTTTTAAGTTGGATTAGGGAAAAAAATTATACATAATTTTCTTACATAGCTGGTTTAATAGCCAAGTTAATGTCGGTTTGGAAATTTAACGCCCAAAGTTACGACATTGGCTAATTTGAGTTATGAAAGTAAATTGGAGGAGCCTATTTCGAAAAAAAAACAAGTTTGAGATGTAAATAGGATATTTGGGAAAACCTCTTTTTTTTTTTTTTTGCACTTTTACCTAAACATTTTTTGCACCTTTATCCAAACCAAAATCCACTTTTTGAGCTTTTAGGTGAAATTAAGTTGGGCCCCTGACAGCGAGAAATTGATAAGTCCGCGAGCTCTGAGCTACATTCTGAACAAGTGCACTTATGCTTTAATAGCTGCAAAGTGGGTACCATCGAACATGTAAGTGAGATGGTTAGGGTCTCTCTTAACTTAACCAGAGGTCTTGAGTTTGAACCCTGGGAATGCACTTGTGTTCAGTGTTAGGGCTTTACCATCCTTATGGTCCATTAGTGCTCAAATAAGGATTAGTTTTGGTGTGGTATGGCTTAAAGACGCATTTTGTGTGTGCACGGACCCGTTTATGACACCTCATGGCTTGACGAAAAGAACAGTTGTGAAGTGGGTTTCCCTCACATTATTATTACTATTATTATTTAAACCCTTTTTTTCTTGTGGCCTTGTGACACTTTTATCCGGGGGTCGATTGACAACGATCAACCTGCGAGAAACACGCAAATATCGGTGTCTAGATATCACCTCATTTGTCTCATATATTGAGACTCATTCCTGCATATTTAATTCACAAATATACAAAAATATATGATAGACTATTACATGTAAAATCGGATATTTTAAAATACAAAATACATTTTACATGTAAAAACTGGATATTTTATTCAAAACATTTTAAAATAACGAAGGAGCCCTGGCCAGAGGCCTAGAGTCATCACTAAACTCAAAACGATTTCACTCCCCTGCTTTGAAAAATAATTCCCCCTGCAGGTGAGCAATGCCTAGTAGAAAGATTTCCTATAAGGGTTACTCCTCACCTAAAATGCACATGCAATGACCTACATAAACATCAATCACCTTTCATACAATTTATGCAACATTATATGAAATGTTAAATTGTCATGCATGAGACCATGCTCTGACTGAGTCTGACCAACTCCCCACTGCAATTGCAGAAGTGTAGAAACTAGCTATTGATATTTAACCCAATGACTTAAACCATTGGACAACCCTCCAATTTTAATTTATCATTTCATGATTTTCTTTTTCTTTTGTGGGCCACGGATTTTCGAGTTTTCACCGCAGGACGCTGCACGCCTTTCTAACATTTTTGTGAACTTACATCATTGAGATTCATGTCTAACCGTGAATAACATTTGGGTCTTTCACCCTGAGGGGGCACTACCCCAACTTGCTCCTCCAAAAATATGTAATTTATCATTTTGATCATTTTACACCCTCGTGAGTCTCTACCTTGGACTTTGTCCCATTTTCGAAACTCCCGCGGCCATTCACCCCACCGGTGAATAAACAGACCATGCACCACACCCGACTCGGCAGCGATGTGGCTAGTGCATATGAAATGCATGATGCCCGATGCATTTTCCCTTATGTTACATGTATATATGAGTGCTACATGAAACATTTACATACCATGGATAATTATAATTTTTACATATAATTTACATCCATGCAATCCATGTTAATACATCAATTAACATGCATCAACATAATTCTCACACCTTTGTATGTTATTCATAAAAGCCCGTAACACACCTGACAAGGTCACAATCACGGACCCGTCAACGGGGGTACCTCCCACGGTCTTGCAACTGAACAGTTTGGTTGCATCCATACAATCATTATATCCTGAAATAAGCAACTAAACCGGAGACATCGGTCTCGAGGTTCCAAACCCTGACCCACAGCAGTCTAGGGCGTGAAAGCCGGTCATAAACCTCGACCATGAATCCCAAATTTTGGAACTAAATTACTTGGCCTCGTAGCCTCCATGCATGATCCATACCATTGCCAGCCTTTAGGCTAAAAGTAACTCAAGTAGGAAAATCCCCTACCTTATGGAGTTTGTCGAAACTCCAAGTTTTTGGTGTCCACACGTAGATCGCGCTGCGTGTAACAACTTTAGTACTCGGGCCGGAAGTCGAGCTTGGCCAGAGTCGGATGTAGGGAAATCCTTTTCCTTTCTTCTTTCCTTTCCTTTTCATTTTTTTCGATTCTCTGCGAACTCTTTTTTTCTTATTTGTTTTCTTTTTGGTTTGTTTCCTATCCCACTCCATTAGAGATAGCCATTGACCGAATGTCAAAGGAGGAAACTTCCTCCCCTTTTCCTTTTTTCCACATGCCTTTTCCATGCATTTCCTTCATTTTTCTTTATTTCTTTATTCTTTCTTTTTGGAGCATACTTGACCATCCGGTCAAAGGAGGAAATTTCCTCCCCCCCCTCCAAGCCACTTGTGTGGTGCTTGTTTTGTAAGACCCGGGAAAAAAACCTAGATATTTGAATTTTTGCTAGGAAGGGCAAAATGGTAACTTTTTTGGAATTCTTTCTAGATCTCGAATGACGAAATGGACTTCACTGTTGAAATCGTCTCAAGAAATCTAGTCACCCAGGTGAATTTCATTGAATTCCAAGACAGTCGGATTTTTACAAATTTCGAGACGACGGGCGTCGAGTGGACCCCGAAAACGAGATTTTTAGAAAAATCCTGAAAAATTTCAAATATTTAAAGAATGTCCATTTAAGATAGATGAAACTGAAACCGGGATGAAATAAATTGTTTCGGGGTGAAAACGGACCGAGGAAGCGTGACACGTGGCGCGATATGAGCCACGTGTCTCATGTATAAATACAAGAAATATCTAAAAAGTCATAAAAGATCTCACAAGTTGGTCTTAGACCAAACGTTAGAGAGAGAGAGAGAGATAGGAGGGAGAAGAAAAACAACCTTTTTTCGGTGATTTCCGCGAGTTTCTGCGTGTCGAACTCGGCGGTGAGTTAAAGCGCTACATGCGTGGAAGTGCTGCGTGGAGTGCTGGAGATCTGAATTTCCTAGGTCGAGGTTCGGGTTTCACGAGGAAACAAAGAAAAGAGCGGTGTCTCAGAATCACGCTAATTGAGTGGGGTTTTATCCTACTCGGTTTAATTTCTGTCCAAGGCCATGTGTGTGAGTGTCAAAGTGGAGATTGTTATTAAGTTTTTTCCTTCGACCCGTAGGCGTGTTTTGGCCATAACTTGGCCATCCCATAAATCCCGAATTAGTGATTCGATTTATAAAGCGGAAACTAGACTTATGGAGAACATATCTCCTTGATAGGTCTATCAGTGCGAACCCTTTGGACTCGGAAATGCATTCAAAGTGGAGCTATTTTGAGATGGATTTCCTGTTTGTTTGAGACCCATGGCGAGTTTGGCCGTAGCAGCCGTCGGCTCGTCTGAATTGAGTGATTACGGTGCTAGGTAAACTAGACTTATAAGAAGCGAGTAGTCACTCGGTTGTTTTTAGGACATATCTTGAGTTTCGGTGATCCGATTTGGGTGATTCAGTTAAGAGAAAGAGCCACAGGCGTATCTTCAAATATAAAGAACTAGTGTCAAATTATGGATTAAGACCCTGAAATCCCAGGTATTACGGTATTTCTAGTGTAAGCGAAGTAAAGCCCGGCCGAGTTTGAATGAAAATGTCGCAACTTCTTCGTCGGCTAGTTTAGTGTTCTTGGACTCTATGGAAGCCGTTAGTCGGGAACCTATGCCATATATACTGTGGAGGGTAATTGGTATCCACAACCTTGATAAAATTTGGTGTTTGTACCAAGTGTGCAGGTGGGACACAGGGGTCCATTCTTGTTTTGTTTACCTCCAACTTCGGACGACCATATCTTTAGCGTCCGAACTCCGTTTTGGGTGTTCTTAGACTACATGCGGCTTGGTGAGTCGAGTTCTTTCCATGTGCCTGTGGAAGGCCCAATGTCCAAAACCTTGCTGAAAATCTATGTTTTGCACCAAGTGTGCAGGTTATTTGGTTGTGTCGATGTGAATAGCCAGGTTTTGATATGACCATTGCATGGCATGTTGTAGACTATTGTATTGGGTATGAATTGCCATGGGATTACTTTAGGAAAGGTATATGACATGCTTGTTTAGTCATGTATTGATGAATGCTAATATGCAATCTCTACGATATATCAAGATTGGCATGAAATGTATGGAACTTATATGCTGATATATGTTGCATGGTACTTGACATGAAGTACGATTGATTAGAATGTTCCATGTAATTGTGCATCATACATGTAACATGAGAATTTGCCGTGACATTAACATTGCATATGCGAGACATCCAACATATTAGGTGTGTGTGCATGGATATGAATAATTCATCATCGGTGATGAATGGGTAGTGAGCTTTCGTACTTTGGACGGCGTCGATAAATGTCTCCGCGGTTTTAAAACATAAAATGGTGTGTTGGGCGGAGGCAGAAGGGCCAGATTAACCCTCGAAAAGCACGAAACATGGGTGTAGAAGATTCGG
Source organism: Tetrastigma voinierianum (assembly GCA_016808115.1). Lineage (NCBI taxonomy): Eukaryota > Viridiplantae > Streptophyta > Magnoliopsida > Vitales > Vitaceae > Tetrastigma > Tetrastigma voinierianum. The sequence goes on from JAEQBH010000779.1 coordinate 65,764, forward strand.
CATGGCTGAATAGTTACGTTGCCCCGAAAAGGCACACGGTCATGTTTATCACATAAACGCGGGTTGTGTGATAGGAGTTGAGATTGACTTCCGGGATTGGTTACCCGTTGGCACTGCATTTAGATGCTGGTGAGGCCGTGAGGCTCGGTATGTGTGTCCATTGTCTTGCCCGGTGATGGTTGTTACACTTGGCATGGCGTGTGTGAAGTCGATGAGTGACTCGGGATATGGGCGGGAAGACATTCCATGCATGACATATGACATTCTGCAGAACATTTTCACTTGGATGTGTATGGATTGGTTTTGATCATTGTATGAGCACTTAGGTGGGAGTAACCCTTGTAGGAGATTATCAGCATTGAAGCTGCTCACCGTGGGACCCCCTTTAGTGGTCGAGGTGCGGAATTGGGTGGCCAGCGTTCGGGACCGCCTGCGTATAAAGAAAGTCGAATGTGGCTTTGGACCATATTTTGTATATGTATATTAGAACAATCGGTTTTAATATATCATTTCGTGTAAGAGTGTATAATTGAACTCTTATAAACATATCACTACATAGTTGCATGTATAGTATTGGTATGGTTGAGATAGAGATTCGAGTGGTATTATGACTACATGAATGACTGGTGGTATATTAAGCGTTAGATTCGTGTGATGTATTGTTATACGGGTTGTATTTTGGATAGAGCTTCCTGATGCGAGGAGGACTACGTCAGATTTTTTGTTAAAGTATGGATCTAGATAAATAGGGCGTGTCAGTGTGGCGTCGAGGTTGCACCAGCCTGTGGTTTCGCGGGATGACGGGTTGTGTGGGACCGGGATAAGGGTGTCGCATGTTTTCTCCTTATTTCATTATTTAACTATTTCGCTTTTTTATTGCATCATCAGCCATTGGCTAATTGTGAGCCACACATTCAGAAGTCTATGCATGGCTCTTGCCGTATGTCACTCTCTTGGGGTGCCATGTGGCATCCCCTTAACCATGTCATGTGTCATTTGACGCCCTATGCCTCGAAAAACGTGAAATTTTGACTGTCTAGAAATTCGACGTGGTAGCTAGATTTCGCGAGACGATTTCAACAGTGAAGTTCGTTTCGTCATCTAAGATCTAGAAAAATTCCGATTTTTCAACCAAAATTACCGTTTTACCAATTTTCGGAAATTCGGATTTTCTGGGGTTTCACAAGCCCATTTTCCCAGCTTCCAAACCTTGTTTTGGAACTCCAGCCCAGATTCAAGAACTTATATTTTTCTTATCGTGTCTACTCAAATGTCTACATGATATGGATGAGAATGTGACTCACCCTTTCCCACTTCTCGAGCCCTCATTGACTCCCTCACGCATACTAAGACGAAGTGAGAAAACATCATTCAAAACAAAAGGTTTTGTTCTGCCGAAAACATACTAGAGTTTCGGTAAAATACAGTGGACAACCCTCCGGTGAATTCTTTGAACAATTCTCAGAAGCGATCATGGGCCTCTCAGAGGCGTGGCGGTGGACAACTCTCCAAAGCGATTTTCGGAAAATCTTCCTTTGAAATTCCTTTCCATGACCCGATTTCCTTTTCTTTTATATCGTACACTCCTTTGTTGTTACAGGATTTGCCGGTGCATATGAAATGCGTGTATACTTTTAAATACAAACACATGCCAATATATCAATCATGCATATATAAATGAATTCACATACTAACCATATTTATTTATTCATGGCAATAACATCCTGATGCTCACATGGAGTAATAAACAATTTAATTTCAATGGCTCACATCTGATTATATTTCATATAATTCAAACATCATGTTAACACATTAAATTCCATGCATTAACATATTATTTTCCACACAATTCAAGCCATTTATTTTAAGAAAATTCACATGGACGTTTTCGGTCCAACACAATCGGAATTTATTTTTAATAGTCCCCCAGCTTGATGCGTGGATGACCCCTCATCAACATCGGTTCACTTCTTTGGAACGAAATGCGTAACGTTCAGGCCTCCTGACACGAAAACACTTAATTTACTTACACAACAACACATGGATAATAACGATCCAGTAAATACGTCGGGCACTTAACTTGATCGAATTTCAACATTCAATCCCCAGGAAATTTTGGGAGGCGATCAAGCGACCCTCATGGCCTCGTACCATCAAATCATTAACAAGGCTCTTAACCAGGAAATAAACCAAGTAGGAGAAGACCCTACCTCCAGGTTATCGGAAACTCCATAAAGCAGGTGCCTGGCATTAGCTCTTCTTGGAGTGGGGAGCAGCTTTCTTCTAAATCATGAGATTCGACCAGTCCGTCATGGTAGAGAAGTTAGAGCCTCTCTGCTTTAAAAATCATTCAAGCTATATATAACAAACTTTATATACAATTTTATATTTGTTTCGGAGAAGAGAGGTCGAGTTTGGAGTCCTCTCGCGCCACGTAATCGATTTACATTGGCTCATGGGATTACACCTTATCCCTTATCCATCTGCTGGATTTTCCTCCAATTAAGAATGTATGTCCATGTGGGCCGCAGCTCTCCTTGTTTGACTAATTAGCCGACATGTGGCCTGTTGTGGCCATTTCCAATGTCTTAGTGTCCGCCTTCTGCGTTCTTATAAACGTGAAATTCATTTGTCTCGGGTCGACGAAGTCGATGTGGTAGCTAAATTTCGCGAGACGATTCCAACTATGAAGTCCGTTTCGTCATCCGAGATCTAGAAAAATTCCAGCTTTTGACTGAAATAACAATTTTACCATTTTTGAGAAAATTAGGATTTTCTCGGGGTTTCACAATTAAAGCTATTTTTTTTTACATATATTCACTTTTCATTACAACATTGTAGTATTATGTTCTCATATAGACTTGAATCTGGTCCTTTTCCTTGAACCACTATGTCAGGTCTCATTAACATTATTAAAGATATTCTCGTGGTAGTTAACATTATTTAATAAAATTAAACTAGTGGATATTGTTATGAAATTATAAATTTTATTGACTTGTATGTAACTTTTTTTTTAAGATACACTTTAATTTCAAGGTAGTAAATTGTCCCATTGGAACTCAAACCTAGCACCCCTTCCCTTTGCATGTAACTTATTTTAATTATGATGATAAATAATTTGAAAATATAAAACCTAGCCTTGCTTTTATGTTCCTACTCCAAGTATGATTCTATATGAATTGTCTTCAAGGATGAGGTTTCATGTGATAATAAATCTTTTATATTCTCAATCTTTAATCTCAGATAAATCAATCATGCATTGCTCTAAGGCCTTGATATCAGTAGATGCACTACTTACTTCCTACTAAGATAGTGATAAATTCTCACTTTTCCCCAACAGAAAATCGGTCCCAAAATACAAACGATGGGGAGTTCGGTAAAAGCAGGGCAACCTATGGTAGTCCCGGAAAATTGACCTTAACTTGGGTTATAGCTATCTAATTTGGATGATTCAAAAGCCTAACATCAAATTATCAGATAAAGCTACAATTTCCTTGAAGGATACTAGTCCAAATTCTCACTTTTTCTATGGCCAATCAATGGCTGGACATCATATGGTCGAGAAACATGGCCCACACTATTCCGTAACCCATTATTTTGCCAAACAGTCCCTTAGGGAAAAAAACGACCAAATAGCCCCTTTAGGGAGTTAAAACTCAACCAAAAGCCCCTAGAATGGAAAATAACCAAAGTAGGAAGAATCACTACCTCTTGGAGCATAGAAACTTTAGGAATTCCCTTGGACACTTCCTAAACCCGAAACCTTTGATTTCCCAAACTCCTCGCTTGAATCCTCGGCAAAATCCTTTGTTTCATAGCATGCTGCTCGTAGCTCTTTGTCGCGCTAAATGAACTGGTTGTGGCTCGATGGTCCAATGTGAAACTCAAGGATGAAGAAAGCCTTGGAAGAATCTCTACCTCTCCACTCTCTCACGGTTTTTAGACCAGAAAAATCAGGAAATGGGGTGGGATATTTTGTCCCCACAGCCCCTCCTTAAGTGAGAGGTTCACATCGCACCATTTGTCCGAGGCTTGTTCGGGTCCGTTTTGTTCCAAAACAATTTATTTCATCCCAGTTCAAGTTTAATTTATTTTAAATGAACTTTACTTAATTTATTTTCCACTTTCGAGATTTTTTTTTTCTCAAAAATCCAATTTTTGGGGTCCACAGGACACCCGAAGCCCGAAACTCGTGAAAATCCGACTGTCTTGGAATTTAACGAAATTCATTTGGTAATTAGATTTCATGAGATGAATCCAACGGTAAGTCCGTTCATCATCAGAATCACAGAAAATTTTGACTTCCACTGAACCATTTCGGCAATTTTCATAATTTTGCCATTTTTAGAAAATTACATTTTCCGCAGTTTCTGATTTACCGATATTCACGGAGTCTTAGGGTTGATGGTTGATCAACGGACCCCCAGGTTTTGGGGCATCATACTAGTGGATATTGTTATGAAATTATAAATTTTATCGACTTGTATGTAACTTGTTTTTTTTTAAGATACACTTTAATTTCAAGGTAGTAAATTGTTCTATTGGAACTCAAACCTAGCACCCCTTCCCTTTACATGTAACTTATTTTTATTATGATGATAAATAATTTGAAAATATAAAACCTAGCCTTGCTTTATGTTCCTACTCCAAGTATGATTCGATGGCCTTTAAGCAGGGGTGTCCGTTGACAACGCGCGTCGGCAGCGGAATATACTCGTGAATGTCGGGTAACAGACGCCACTCTGGCAATCGGGCGGAGTCTCCTTTGTGCAGGAGCTTTACGAAGTACATAACTGTCCTGATAATGACAATGACCACCGACGTCACGTGTGAGTAAAATAATGGCCGCTGGGCCCCTGCACAATACTCCTGAAATATCCCCCAACTATCTCACATGGTTCAGAGTTAATAAATTACTCTTATCTGACATATATTAAAGTTACAACATTCTAATACATGGATACAACAACATCAAAGCCACAAGTCGACTTTCTTCTCAAAACGGCCTCCTAATGGTATCGCCCCTTCTAGAATCGCTCCACACATTGCACGAAATGGTGATCCCTCGACAGGGTGAGCAAAGCCCAGTAGAGATAATTTCCTATATGGGTTACTCCCCACCTAAGTGCACATGCATGGTGAACAATCACATTCAAGCAATTACATGAACCTACTCGAATGTCTACATGACCTGAATGAGAATGTGACTCACCCTATCCCATATCCCGAGTCCTCTCCGACTCCCTCACACATGCAAGTTGCCATGAATGAAAACTATTTCCAAACAAAAGTATTTGTTTTTAACAGTGGACAACCCTCCCGGAATATAATTAGTGGGCCAGGCTTTCAGATCTCTATTTTGTGTGGACAACCCTCCGATGTATATCAATTGGGCCGACTCCGACGATTGATATTATATGGACAACCCTCCGATGTTGTAATGGACACACTCCGATAATTATTATTATTAGTCAACCCTCCGAAACAATTCTCTCAAGAAACCACCTCATGCACTCACTCCTATTGTTTTAGGGTGCCCCGGTGCATATGGAATGCATGATGCCAATTCCAATACGTTCATGCTAATATATTCACATGCATATATATTAACATAATTAAATCACATAAAACATGTTATGCGAATTTTATATCAATTACACCAAAAAAATTAGCTCACATGGGCTAATTAACAAACACGAGCAATTCATTTTGAATCACTCAACCAAACACATTTTCACAAAAAATTATTTCGTGTCACTATTCACTTGAACAGTAAAACCATTGGGTTACTATTCACGATCACTCAAATAGGAATTTTCTCTACTTGGTTCAAAGCTTTTGAGACCGAGTTCACGACTAAAACAAGCCTCAGAACATTCCTAACCATTTACATGGTTCTTAAACAAGGATTAACACAAGTAGGGAAATATCCCTACCTCTTGGAGTTGTCGGAACTCCACCAAATTGGTGCCCACGCGTAGTCCTCGCACCGTAGAGCAACTTTCCTTCTTGCTCCGTCAAAAACCGACGGTCCGATTGGCCGGAATCCTAGAGAGAAGGTGCTCTCTCTCTAAAAAAATCACAAAATGCCCGATACCTCCCCCGACTACACGCCTTGCAGCTGGAATTGGGAAGACAACACTATCACGGGTTTTGTCTTTTTATAAGTGAAACTTGTTTCAAATTCCCCATGTATCCCTTACTCTTGGATTTTTGACGCCCAGCGCTATCTAGGCCGTGCATTTCCATCATCTCTCTACTCATACAACATGTGTCGCACCAAAGTACATCTATAGTGGGTGACTTTGTCATATCACATGTCATTTCTGACACTAATCAAACCTCAAAAAATGTGCAAATTCCGGTATCATAGAAATTCGATGAAATTTGACGTGGTAGCTAGATTTGTGACGATTCCAACGGTGAAGTCCGTTTTAGGTCATCCGAGATCTGAAAATTCCAGTTTTATCGAAATGGCGGAATTTGCTCTTTTTCTAAAAATTGGAATTTTCTCGAGTCTTACATATTCTATATGAATTGTCTTCAGTGATGAGGTTTCGTGTGATAATAAATCTTTTAAATTTACTTAAATTCTACATGTAAAGATTCTATATAAATCATTTATATTCTCGATCTTTAATCTCAGATAAATCAATCTTGCATTGCTCAGAGGCCTTGATATCAGTAGATGCACTGAGAACACCAACACCTTCTAAGAACCCTTTTGTTATTCTTTAAAAAGCATGAGAAGAAGTGGGAAACTTTTAAACCTCTCCCCCCAAAAATCCTGAGGTTTTCTAAATTCTACCGCCTCTTGTTATGCATGCCCTATATTTACTCTCGACTACCCGACTGCATCCAGAGGTAGTTAATTCCAACGTGCCTATTATTATTATTAGAGCATTAGTTAATTAGCAAAACCCGAATCAAACAAAGTATTAGAAAGTAGTTGAGAGGTGAGATGAATATAATTAGTTAATGGAAGATTAACCAACTTGAACCACAAGCTGGTGTCACAAAAAGATTTTGGGGGGTGATTGTCAATGCACATGACATGTTCTTTTATATTTTATTTTAATTTTTCAACTATTTGAATCATGCATGTGTTAATAATTTATATTATTAAAGATATTTTTATTTGACAATTTTTCATTACAACATTATAGTATTATGTTCTCATATAAACTTGAACCTGGTCCATTTTATGTCCCGTCCAACCTTGAACCATCAAGTCAGGTCTCACTGACACTATTAAAGATATTCTAGTGGTAATTAACATTATTTAATTAAAAAAATAAGTTAGTGGATATTGTTATGAAATTATAAATTTGATTGACTTGTATGTAACTTCTTCTTTTTTAAATACACTTTAGTTCCAACGTAGTCAACTGTTCCACTGAGACTTGAACCTAGAACTCCTACCCTTTGTTCTTTATGCATTTAGGCTGTGAAGTAACTATCACTTGAGTTAGATATAATGGACGATTTACATTGATCGAACTTATTTTAATTATAATAATAAATAATTTGAAAATATATAACTTTTAATTAATTTTAATTCCTTTAATTTTATAATAAAATATAATGTGAGAATATTCCTTAAAATATTTTCTTATTTAGAATCCCAATATGTAAAGCTACGGGAAAATTTTGATTTTCACGAAAAATCTTAAAATAATAAAAATTGTTATAATGGTTGGGAAAGCACAGTCTCTCCGTCTCTAGATGAAAAAACGTATTTCACCGTTGGATTTGTCTCGCGAAATCTAGTTACCTAGAAAGATTTCGTCAAATTCCGAGACAATTGGATTTTCGTGATTTCTTTGGGTGGATGGTTATTCAGTGACCCCGGGGACGAGATTTTCACGAGAATCTCGGGAATTAGGAAATAACTCAAGTTAAGTTCATTTAAAATAAATTGGAATTAAGCAGGAGCGAAAATAAATTGTTTTGGGAGTAAGACGGATCAGGCGAGGATCGCGTGACAAATAGCGCCATGAGGGCCACACATAACTTTAGTTAAGTTAAAGAAAACAAAAGAAAAGAAAGGGAGAAAGAAAACGGAGAGAAGGAGAGGAGGAGGAGAAGAAAAGGGGCTCTACCTTGTCTCTACTGATCTGAGATTGGGTAGTCGTCTTCCAGGACGAGGTTTAAAGTCGGAATTGCTTGTCGAGGAGCTACGTGTGGATACCGGAAACTCAGAAGTTTAAACAAGGTATGTGCGAGAGGGAGGTGGTTCATGAGGTAGCTTTGGGTTCAGAAAGTGTCCACGGGACTTCCTCGGGGCATTGCTTACACTCCAAGAGGTAGGGATTCTTCCTACTTTGGTTTATTTTCCATTCTAGGGCTTGTTTGGTTGAGTTTTAATGCCCTAAGGGGCTGTTTGGCCGTTTTTTCCCTAAGGGTTTGTTTGGCAAATTAATGGGTTATGGGAATAGTGCCCTGTTTTGACCCTATATGATGTCCAGTTTTTTGGGCTGATTTTCGGTTAGAAAAAAATGAGAATTTTGACTAGTATCCTTCAAGGAAATTGTATCCCTATCTGAGAACTTGATGTTAGGATTTTGAATCACCCAAATTGGACCTCTATAGCTCAAGTTATGGTATGTTTTTTGAGACTGCCACAAGTTGCCCTGTTTTGGTCGAACCCACTGTCCAGGTTTTTTGGACTGATTTTTGGCTGGGAAAAAGTGAGAATTTGGACTAGTATCCTTCAAGGAACTTGTAGCTCTATTGGAGAACTTGATTTTAGGCTTTTGAATCACCCAAATCGGACCTCCATAACTCAAGTTATGGTCCGTTTTCCAAAACTGCTATAGCTTAGGCTGTTTAATGATTTGTGTCCAAATTTTTGCCACAATTGGTATATGATTGTAGTATTCATTGCTTGAATTGAGTGATATACTTAGTTGAAATTGTGTAGAAGTCAAATTGTGTGTTCTAATGGTTTGTCTTATGATGTGCTTGTATGAATAAGGCCATCATTACACGGCTTATTGTAGGCTATTTGTGGACATGTCTTGTCACAATTCGGCCTAGAGGTAGATGGATGTCGCTACTCGAGTAGTAGTGACTTGTGATGTTGATGTATGCGTGTATTGATATGTTGGCATGAATTGTATGATATATTTGGAATTTGTATGCTTTTTTATATAAATGTCCAATTGATGCATGGGTAATTATGCATGAGTAGGCATGCACATATAACACTCATCATATATGTAGCATGGTATGAATGAGCAATGGCATGATTGCATTACATTATGTAGTAGGACATCACATGACATGGGTGTGAGCGCATGGTAGAAATCGACACTGTGTGTATGACCCGAGAAATTTCCAATTTATGGAAAAAGGGCAAAATCGTAATTTTGGTTAAAAATTCAAAATTTATTCTCTAGATCTCAGATGATGAAACAGATTTCACCGTTGGAATCGTTTCACGAAATCTAGTGAACACATCGAATTTCGTCGAATTCCGAGACAATCGGAATTTGCACGTTTTTCGAGGCATCGCATTTCGGGTGCCGTAAAACGACATTTGGTGTGACAAAAGTCACATAACGTGTGCAGCGTATTACTTGCGTGTTTAAATGAGTAAGAAATGATGGAAATGGACAGCCGAAATAGTGCTAAATGTCAAAAATCTAAAGCTTGGGGACATGATGGGCATTATTAAATTTGATTAAATGATAATAAAACAAAATAGAGAATAGTGACTTTCTCCAATTCAAAAAGAGCCAAAAAAAATGTGAAAAGGGGACATGGGAGATGCAGTAGCCATTTTTTTGAAGGTTTTAGAGAGAGATAGAGAGACTTCTCTCTAAAATATCGAGAGATTCGACCGTCAAAATCCTTCGGACCAAGAAGGAAAGCTATTCTACGCGGAGAGGACAACGCGTGGGCACCGGTTTTGTAGAGTTTCGACAAACTCCGTGAGGTAGGGGATTTATCCTACTTGGGTTTTACTCTTTGTTTAAGTACTTTGTTGATGCCCAGGTTGATTAGGCGTGAGGGGCGTTTGGTCGGTCCCAAATCTTGGGACCAAATGTTAGAATTTTTTGGAGCCAGTTCACGCACACGATCGTACAACGTGTAAAGAGCTGTTTGAATTTGTTTATGTGTTGATTTGTGCAATAAATCGTATTGTGATGTGCATAGGGCGAAATGGTACATCCAAGAATTCGGGTTCTAAAGTGAGCGAGTGATTGGTGAATGGACGGAGCTTGATGGCAGGGTTTCCTTGTTCATAAGAATAGTGTTCACAAAATATTTTGTGAAATAATGTGTTCGTTGAGTAATTAGTCAGATTGCTCGTGGTTGATAATTAGCCACGTGAGCTAATTTTTTTGTGTAATGAATTGTGAAATTACATGACATGTTTAATCGTAGATTTAAATTATGTGAATATATGCATGATTACCATGTGTTATATAATTGTATTGGAATTTGCATCATACATTTCCATATGCACTGGGGCACCCTAGAACGATAGGAGTGAGTGCATGAGGTGGTTTATTGAGAGAGTGGTTTCGGAGGGTTGACTAATAATAATAATTATCGGAGGGTAGTCCATATAAAACATCAATCGTCGGAGTCGGCCCAATTGATAATATCGGAGGGTAGTCCATATGAAATATCAATCATCGGAGTCGGCTCAATTGATATACATCGGAGGGTTGTCCACTAAATAAATTATTGGAAACGGTCCACTACTTATATCGGAGGGTTGTCCACAATTAAAAACAAATATCTTTGTTTTGAAAATAATGTTCCTCACACGCATGGCTTAGGCAAGTGTGAGAGTCGATGAGGACTCGAGTCTGAGTTGGTCATGTAGACATTGAGTAGGATCGTGTTCCGGCTTGGAATGTGTGTTTGACCTAGACGTTGCATATCTTGCTTAGGTGGAGTAGCCCATTTAGGGTGATTCCTCTTGAGTGATAGCTCACCACTGTCGAGTTATATTTTTCGGGTACATGGGCGCCGCGAGACGGCTCATCCTAGAGACCGTTTTAGAAGAAAGCCGGGTTGTGGCTTTGATGTTACATTGTATATGTAAGACCCGAGAAATTCCAATTTCTGGAAAAATGGCAAAATCGTAATTTCGATTACAAAATTGTCATTTCGGTTAAAAATCCGTCATTTATTCTCTAGATCTTGGATGACAAAACGGATTGCACCGTTGGAATCGTCGCGAAATCCTTCTTACGTAAAATTTATTAAAATTCGAGGCGATCGAAGTTGTCACGTTTTCAAGGCATCGTGTTTCAGGGTCTTGAGTAAGCAATTCGATGTGTAGTCACATATAACATGCTACGAGCCGTAAGTGGTATGAGTATAGAAATGATGATGAAAATGGGCGGCGAGATAGTCTTGAATGTCAAGCGGGAAAAAGGACATAAATGTCATTTTTTGGGAATTGTTTTAAGTTAGAAAAGGACCAGAGGAATGTCATGCTCTTCAAAAGCGGAAGAAACGAGGAGGAAAGAAAGGAGCGGGGGTTTTGGATCTCGTTTTAGAGAGAGAGTGTATTCCTTCTCTCTAAGTTCTGTCAAATGGTTAAAGGTCTTCGACGAAGAAGGAAGGCCTCTACGCGAAGGGCTTCGTGGGTACGAATTTAAGGAGTTTAGACAAACTCCTTGAGGTAGGGGTTTCTCCCTATTTGGTTTTATTCTTTGCCTAAGAACTATGTTGATGCTTGAGTTAGTTGAGGCCGTGAGGGGCCGTTTGATCGGTCCCAAAACTTGGGATCGAATTGTTTGGATTTATGGAACCCAAATATCTGGTCAGTGGCTGCTCCGCGGTATTTGGGTGTAACTAATGGTGTGATTTATGCCATGGATTGTGTTGTGATGTGTATGAGGCCGGGATCGGCCGAGAAATACGGGTTCACCAAGTGAACCGATAATTTGGGTTTTTATAGGAACGATGCAGAGTGTTTGCATTCTGGCTTGATGATCCCAAAATAATTTTGTGAGGAGAATATGTGTTTGGTGAGTGATTCGAGTAGATTCTTCTTGTTTGATCGTTAAGTGTGAGCTAATTTTGAAGTGTGGAAATGTGAAATTACATAACATGATTGTGTGATTTAATTTTTATGTGAATATATGTATGTTTATATATTTGCATGTGTTATAGACTGTATTGGAATTGGCATACATGCATTCCATATGCACTAGAACACCCTAGGATCTTAGGAGTGAGTACATGAGATGAGTCTAGAGAAAATTGGTTCGGAGGGTTGTCTAAAATGTGAATTATCTGAGGGTTGTCTAAAACTAAAAATATGTCGTCGGAGGCAGCTTGGTGTCTCTCGGAGGTAGTCATAAATAATATCAATCGTCGGAGACGGCGAATTGATATATATATATATATATATATATATATATATATATATATATATATATATATATATATATCGAAGGTTGTCCACGAACAAATAACCATAATAATTCTCATACGAGGAGCTTGGAAGGCAAGTGTGAAGTCGTGAGGACTGGGTGCGAGTTAATACGGTTAGACATTCCAAGTAGGATCATGCATTTTACTTGGATGTGTGTTTATTACTGGGCATTGCATATGCACCTAGGTGGAGAGTAGCCCGATTAAGGGTGATTCCCTGCGAGGAGATAGCTCACCTGTCGGCGTGAATTTATTATTTCGGTTACGGGGAGGCCTTGATGAAATGGCTCATCATAGAGGCCGCTTTAGAAGAAAGCCGAGTTGTGGCTTGGGTTTCGTGATGTATACATGTGTTAGAATTCTTAGATTTTAATATATGCGTTGTATAAGAGTAAATTATTAACTCTTAGAACTATTGGATATAGTTGTTGTGTTTTTATGAGTATTGGTTTATGAGCCCAAGAGGCATTTTTACTCATGTATGCGTCTCATGATCCGAGACGTATAGATTTTCCGCAGGTTGACGGATAGTCAACGAACACCCCGGATTGGGGCGTCACAGCTTGGTATCAGAGCTTAGGTATACGAATACCTAGGGATCTCGGGTTTGGGTATCCATCACCACTTGGGTGGTTTGATGTAGAAAATAAGTGTATGGAAACCTAGAGATTGAGGATTTTGGCTTAGGCCATAGTCTTTGATGTATAAGAACATTACCACTAGGTGTGGTTTGATGTTAAGTGTAGGTATGAGATTACCTAGGAAAATCACGAGACAAAACTAGGACACTACATGCACGTGTGTTGATGTGTTTTGTGTGATTTGGTGAATTATTGTGTGTTTGGTGTGCATGACATGTTTCATGTGTGAGATTGTATGTGTGCTTGGTGATTAGCACTTGGATGTGTTAGAAAATATTTTAGAAAAATATTTTGAGTTGTACAGTGTACAAAACTGGAAAAGAAATAAATTTTAATAAATTTATTTGGGTTAGAATTGAAGAAAATGATTTTTCTAAGTTTCTGATAAAAGCGAAGAAAATTGAAGAAAATAGGTTTTTATAAATTATTTGAGGTGGAGAAAATGAAAAAAAAAAAAAAAAAAAATATATATATATATATATATATATATATATATATATATATATATATATATATATATATATATATATATATATATATATATACAAGGCAGAAGCTGGAATGGCTACTGCCAAATTCCAGCGCGGGGTCGCGACCTAGGTTTGGGGTCGTGACAAGCAAGGCGCAAGGTGCGCGCGACAAGGGCCAGACAGGGCGAGGTCGCGACACCGTTTGGCGTCGCGACGTAACAGGCAGTGGCTGAGCAGGCTTGATGTCGCGACATGAATAGGATGTCGCGACATGGGCGGTGGCTAGACTGGGCTTGATGTCGCGACATGAATTGGATGTCGCGACATGGGTGGCAGTGGCTAGGCTAGGCTTGATGTCGCGACATGGGGCGGCGATTATTGGGCGAAGAGCGGTTGTCGCAGTCCCGCTGGAGTCGCGACTGGGGTGGCTAACGTGGTGTCGCAACCTGATTTGATGTCATGACATGGGCTAGCTCGAGAGTGCGACCTGGAGCGATGTCGACTACGGCTGTTGAGATTGGGTGTCGCGACTTGGACCTTTATTCGGAGTTCTTTGTTTGGACAACGTTCTTGGACACTATTCGGTCTTGTTTGGACACTATTCATGGACCTTGATTCATGAACAGCGTTACAGTAAAAAAAAAAAAAAAAAAGTACAAAAATTTTAAAAATTTTCTTAGGAATTGATTTAATATATGAGATATTCATATTGCATTTTGTGCCATTAATTGTAGTGTGTGAATTTTTCGTGTGTGAATAGTATCTCGGTGTGTTTATGTCTCGAGAGATACTTCATTGAATCTTAAACTTATAATTAGAAAAAAAAAATTTCGAAAAATAAAATTTTCAAAAATGAAATTTTTCGAATATAAATTTTTGTTGAAAACAATATTTTAAATGCAAAATTGATTATCTTGCATTACACAGTAAATGTAAGGACAATATTAATATGTGATTTATGTATGATTAGTGTCTCAGGAATGATGTTTATGCCTTAGAATGCGTGTTGGTGCTTGTCATGTGTAATTGCTAGATGGCTAGTAAGAGGACGAGGGCCGTGGGGACGTCCACGGGGCAGCTGATGGGACCACGGAGCATTTGACCAGCCGCCTGTATTTGATCAGCAGGCCTTTGTTGAGGCTGTAGGTGTTGCAGCGGCTGCTATCGCACAGGCTAGCATAGCAATGGGTGGTCGGGAGGTCACAGTAACGCTGATTTGGGCGCACCACCCTCAGAGCATTCACGGGGGAGGGCAGATGGTGCGGACCATTGGTTTGTCATGGAGATCACCTCAATACGACCCGAGGATCGGGTTTCTTTGCATTCCCAGTAGAGGCGGGCCAGGGTATGGTGGAGATGGGTTGGAACTTCTGAGACTTGGAGGTTATGACATGGCGAGTTTCGGAGTTCGTGGGTGAAGTACTCCCGAGAGGCTGCCGGGCATCGCGAGCTCGGGAGTTCCTAGAGATTTGAAGCGGGGGCAATGAGGCGTGATGGACTCGATGGCTCGATTCACGGTTAGCCCGATTTCGCGTGGATTGCGTGTGCAGACCTGGCGAGGTGAGGAGATCGAGAATGGATTGGGGATTATGCCGTTCGGACCGGGGTTGTGGGACTCACCTGAGGATGGATTACATGGTTGGACGTACACGACCATAGAGAGAGATAGAGGATGCTCGGAACACAGGATCACGAGTGTTAGTGGCAGAAGAAAGGGCAGTCAGTCTTCCTCCGATTCGAGGAAGGCGAGCCTCCCAGTTCGCGGATCTCGAGTCATGACCATCCGGTTGAGAGACATGAGGAGTTAAGTCGAGGCAAGACGGATGAGTTGCGGTCGGTAGGACGGATGGTGTGCTACCATTGTCGTAGGCCTGGACACATGAGCGGATTTCCCCAGAGACGGGGATCCAGGTGTTGGGGCGGCCGGTCGGTCGATGCTTCGGGCGTGAGAGAGGATCACGATGCGTTCCTCCACGGCCACGTGGCGACGAGAGGCTAGTCTCGGTTCGGGGAGCTCACGCGGGCACCCACATTTCACGAGTAGGCCCGAGAGGCGGAGTATGGGTAAGAGCGGAGGACGAGGCCCACGAGGCGGGGGACGTCGGGGAGTCAGGGCTAATGCATGTCGTCACCACCCAGTGCAGTTTGAGTCGATGAATCGACCGGATTATATAGATCACGTTTTGCTATACTTTATGGCTAGAGTGTTATTGATTACGGTGCTTCGTATTCATTCATTCTTTGCATCGGTTAGCGAGTCGAGTTGGGCTTAGAGGTTGAGACCTTAAGAGAGCCTTTGTATGTGAGTTCCTACAAGGGATTAGAGGCGAGGATTGGGATGATATGTCGAGGGTTCAGAGTTAGAGATCGGGGACTCTACTCCCGATGGACTGAAGATCATGGACATGTCGGATTCGATGTCATCTGGGGATGGATTGGTTGACCGACTTACGGTCGTTATCGATTGTGAGCGTGGGAGGTTACCACCACACGGGACGGTACTCGTGTGGTATTTCGGGGAGACGAAGCATGGCGTTTTTGCCCCGAATAGTATACGAGTTCGAATTGTGGGGACAGTTAGCGGGTTGGCTAAGCGGGCGCACCTAGAGGGCTGAGGGTGAGACCGGACTTAGATCTACCGAGTAATGCGAGAGTGTGGATGTTTTCGGTTAGCTGCTGGGCGCACTCGCGGAGGTAGTAGACTTCGATATCGAGTTACACCCTGGTACTTCACCCATCTCTATGACTCCGCATGGGATGTGCAGTGTGGGTGAGATTCCGAGTCCGGCCTCACAGAGGCCTCTTTGGACAAAGGGTTCATTAGACCGAGCACTTCACCATGAAGCTCTGGTATATTTGCGAAGAAGAAGGACAAACCTTCGACCGTGCATTAAC
Source organism: Tetrastigma voinierianum (assembly GCA_016808115.1). Classification (NCBI taxonomy): domain Eukaryota; kingdom Viridiplantae; phylum Streptophyta; class Magnoliopsida; order Vitales; family Vitaceae; genus Tetrastigma; species Tetrastigma voinierianum. Next base: position 82,175 of record JAEQBH010000779.1, read on the forward strand.
GATCGACGCTTGAACAGGTTACGATCAAGAATCTGGGTGATCCACACCGAGGATCACATTGTTTGATCGGCTTGAGAGGAGCGAGTCTACTCCAAGATAGACCTCAGACCGTTACCATCGTACCGAGGGAAAGAGAGATATGATATCCTTAAGATACAATAGGACGCCAAGTATGGGCACTGAAGCCACGGTGATGCTCTTTCGATTGACGACGCGCCAAAGAAGATTCATGATCTCATGCATAGATATTTCAACCCTATTTAGACCGGGCTTGTCGAAGTTTCGTGGATGACATCTTGATCTACTCCCAAATGCAGGGAGCATGAGTATCACTTTGAGGATCATTTTACAAATTGTCGGTGAGACCATCGATTTGCACGCGCAGTTCGCAGTGCAGTTCTGCCATCGAGATGCGATTGGGACACGTGGGTGTCGCATCGAGTGTCACGACCCGCAGAAGGTCGAGGCGGTGATGAGTTGGGAGAGGCTAAGTCAGCCTCGAGATACTAGTTTCGATCGGGCCGGGGCCACAGAGACTCATTGAGTGATTTTCAGTAGATAGCAAAGACTTATGACTAGCGCACTCTGTGCTGAGGTCAAGTTTGATTGGGATGACCAAAGCAGAGGCAGATTCCAGAGTTGTGAGCAGGAGACTCTACTTCGCCTCCCATCTCAGATGAATAACCCGGACAGGGACAGATACATAGTTGTATCAGGACAGCCTCGAGCCTGACAGGGATGTTTGATAAATCTGGAGTGGTAGTAGCTATGGTTCTCGCAATGAAGAATCACGAGCGAAATTACCCTACGCATGACATGGAGTTGGCGGCCGGGTTCGCCTTTGAAGATTCGGGCGCCACTACTTATACGGCGAGGAGTTCGAGGTGTACTCAGACCATAAAATTAAGTATATTTTCACACAGCGTGACCTCAATATGAGGCAACGCCAGTATGGATGGAGTTCTAGAGGATTATGACTTCACTTTGCATTACCATCCCGGTAAGGCAACAGGGTGGGTTGATAACCTGGTCAAGTCACGAGGAGCGTAGCTAGTATAGCTTCGGGAGCCGGGCGGATGCCTGACCGTGGGGACTACGCACGTGGTGCGCACTGTGGTACCTGGGAGTTTAGTGGCTACACCGCCTCTCGTTGAGCATTGTAATTGAGTCCCGCGGTAGGGACGCAGAGATAGTGTCCATCAGACCGCACATCGTGTACAAAGACGAGGGTCGACCATCCACGTATGGTAGTCTTCTTGCAGATAGGTGGGACGTGCAAGGGTTCTATCTCGACCGGGATTTGAGAGGAGATTCTCGTGAGTTTCACCGCTTCCTGCTTGCCAGAGATCCAGTGGCACGAAGATGTACCAGATCTTCACACAAGAGCATTTGATCGAGCGGGATGAAGAGACATCGTAGGGACTTTGTTCGAATGGAAGTCTCAATGGTCACAGTTAAGGTCAACACCGTAGGCCGCAGGCTACTTCACCATCGGAGGTGGTCGGCGGAAGTAGACACGCCACGATGGACTCAGACCCACCTTACCACCGGACGCCAGGCGCTGACGCATGGGTGATAGCGACCTGGGCTTCTCACAAAGCCCATTACTTTCACCGCGGTGGACGATTCATCGAGAGATTCCGCCGATCAGATATCCAAGCAGATATCCCGCTACATGGGGTACCCAAAGATCCATGTGACGGATAGGGACCCGAGATTACTGAGATCACTTTGAAGAGTTTCCAAAAGAGCTATGGGCACACTGTACGACGCATGAGTACAAATGCTCCACCCTTAGACAGATGGTCAAAATCAAAGGACTATACAGTAAGCTGGGGAGGACATGCTACGAGCATGTGTCCTAGATCATAAGGGCAGCTAGGAGGAGCATTTGCCCTTAGTGGAACTCTCCTACAACAATAGTTAATGTGCGAAGATCCGGGGATGGCACCATATGAGGTATCAGATGGGGAGGCCATGCAAGTCACCGTTATGTCGACCGAGCAGGGAGAGAGTTCCATCACCGGTCCCGATTCGATTAGAGACACCTCCGAGAAGGTGAGCTTGATACGACAACGCCTCACGCCGAGCCTGTAAGAGCTGCTATGCGGATGTGCGACGCCGACCCTTTAGAGTTCGAGGTCGGGATCAGCCGTCAAGGTGATGCCCAAGAGGAGGGTCGCACCGTAAAGCGGAAGCCATCGCCGAGGTTCATTGGACCTTCGAGGTACCGAGAGGGAACCAGGCACCGCTATGGCATCGACATGCTATCGCCAAAGATGTCGTGTCCACGAGGTGTTTCACGCTCCATGCTCCGAAAAATATACCCAGATCCACTCTACGTGGTGGATCGTACAGATTGAGTCGACACGGATGGGACCTTCGAGGAGGGACCAAAGGTGTACTGTGGATAAATGCGGATCGTTCTTGCGACGTAAGACCGTGGGAGGCTAGTTAAGGTACTATGGAGGCACTATGGGAGTGGAGGAGTTCACGTAGAGCTGAGGATAACATGCGGCCACCATCCCTTCGCTTAGAAATGAAGGCACGTGAGTTTAGTCGTTTAAGATTTAAATGATTGTTTACATGCATGATAGAGGCACGTTGCATATGCATGTGTAGTGAATACTGTCCGTAATTTCGGATCAAATCTTTATGAGGGAGAATAAGACCCGAGAAATCCACTTCGAAAAAGGGCAAAATCGTACTGACACAAAATTGCCATTTCGGTTAAAAATCCGTCATTTATTCTCTAGATCTCGGATGACGAAACGGATTGCACCGTTGGAATCATCTCGCGAAATCTAACTAGCACGTAAAAGTTCAGAAATTCCGAGACAAATGAGTTGCTCACGCTTCAAGGCATCGCGTTTAACACCAGAAACTAATTTCGATGTGACGCAGTCACATATAACACGCACTACGAGCCAAGGCGGTAAGGAGTAGAGAAATGATGAAAACGGGACGGTCAGATGAAGTCAATGTCAAATCGGAAAAGAACGACATAAAATGTCAGTTTTAGTATTGTTTTAAGTTAGAAATGACAAAAGAGGAATGAAGGTCATCCTTCAAAAGCAAAAGGAAGGAAACGTGAGGGGAAGAGAAAGTAGAGAGTGGGTTTTGGATCTCATTTTCTGTAGAGAGTGCCTTCCTTTCTGCTTCGCGATCCTACAACAAGGGCCAGGGCAAGAAGGAAACGTCTACGCGAAAGGGCTTCAGGTGGGTGGCTCGTATTTAAGGAGTTTAGACAAACTCCGAGGTAGGGTTTCTCCTATTTGGTTTTATTCTTCTTAAGAACATGTTGATGCTTAAGTCAAGCTGAGGCCGCAGGGGTCATTTTGATCGGCCCCAAAACTTGGGATCGAATTGTTTGGATTTATGGAACCCAAATATACAGTCCGTGACCTGCCACTAACTGCTCGGGTGGCTAATAAAGATTTATGGATTATGTTGTGATGTATGAGGCCGAGATCTACATTAAGAAATACGGGTTCACCAAGGAAACTGATATCAGAGTTTTAGGAACAAAGACTGAGGTTTTAATTGTTCTCGAACAGCTGATCCCAAAATAATTGCGGAGAATATGTGTTTGGTCGAAAGGATTCGGCGGAATTGCTCTTATTTGATCAGCCAAAGTGAGCTAATTTTTAAGTGTGGAAATGTGAAATTATACATAACATGATTGTGTGATTTAATTTTTATGTGAATATATGCATGTTTATAGACAAAGGGTGAGATTTATTGAATTGCATACATGTATTCCATATGCACCGGAACACCCTAGGATCATATAGGAAGTTTTGACAGATTTAGGCCTCTGTAGGAAAATTGCTCCGAGTATATTCAGTGGAATTATCTGAGGGTCGTTTAAAACTAAAATATCAATCGTCTGAGACCGCCCAATTGATATATCGGAGGGTAGTCCATAAACAATATCAATCGGGTCGATATGGCCCAATTGATATAGCATATACATCGGAGGGCTGTTCACAATGGCAATCATAATAATAATTTCATACGAGGCTTAGGCAAGGGTGAGGGAGTCTGAGGACTCTGGGTACGAGTTGTACCTGCTAGACATTCGGTGGTAGATCATTTACTTGGATGTGTGTTTATTTTGGTTACTGCATATGCACTTAGGTAGAGAGTAGCCCAATTGGGGTGATTCCACTATCGAGCGAGAAGCCACTCCTCGTCGCTGGAATTTATTATTTTAGGTGATAGTGAGCTACATCAGGAGCGACTCATCATGAGGCCGCTTAGAAGAAAGCCGAGTTGTGGCTTGGGTTTCGTGATGTATACATGTGTTATAATTATTAGATTTTAATATATGCGTTGTATAAGAGTAAATTATTAACTTTAGAACTATTGATAGTTGTTTGTGTTTTTATGAGTATTGGTTTATGAGCCCAAGAGGCATTTTTACTCATGTATGCCTCATGATCCGAGACGATAGATTTTCCGTAGTTGACGAGGTTAATTGACACTCTTGACGGGCACATAAAGATAAAGGCAAGGAATTCCAGAATTTTAATATATGTTGTATAAGAGTACTTATTGAATTTTTGCAACCATCGGATATAGTTTGATATATTGTGATGAGTATTGTATTATAACAAGAGGTTGTTTTACTCATGTGATTGTTGATTTGGGACAGTGATGTACTATGGTAGAGCTCTCCGTACAAAGGAGACTCGCCCTGAGTTTTTCAGAGGTGGTTTGCAACCCGACATCCACTACTATTCCGCGAGTTGACGGGTTGTCAACGGACCCCCGGGAATGGGGTGTCACACTGTGTTTGGTGTTTGATGGTATGTCATGGGTACATGATTGATCAACATTGTGTTTGGTGTTCGATGGTGACTCGCAACATGGGATTAATTCAAAAGGAGTCACACCGCTTTGAAAATGAAAAATGTATCATGGAGTGTTGGCATCCTCTCTCCCTACCAAAGGTGAAAGACCCATTTATCGAGTTAGACATGACACCATACAACTTGGCCAAAAATATCGGTGCTGGCTAAGTATAAATGGCCCTGCCTGGCAGTAGGCTCACAAATGTATAAACACATTACAACCAAATAGTGTTGATATCGGGAACCATTCAATGGATTTTGGATTTATAAACAAAAGCTTTGCTTTGGAAAAAATGACCATTGATGGAACATAATGACGGCTTTGGTTTTCACACCTCAAGATATACATGTGTGAGGAGTCTGCGATAATTCAAAAATGGAAAGGTGAGTCACATTCTCATCCATGAGCATGTGACATTTAAGCATGAATGTGCATGTCAGAGTGTCATTGCATGTGCAATTCCTAGGTGGGGAGTAACCTTCTCAGAGAATTATTTTATGTTGAGTATCACCTCGCCGTGAGACTCCATCTTTTCAAAATAAAGGAGTGCAGGAGATGGCTTCCAATCAGGCTGATTATGAAGGAGGCTAATGTGTGGCCTGATATTACTTTGTAAAGTGTTTTCAGATAAAAGAATTGTAATTAAATTCTTTCAACGATAAAATAGTCGGATATGGGGCCAGAAGAGGTCAAGGACAATTTCACGGACTGACAGTGTCTTATGTTCATATTTTAGATTTTAAATATGAATGAATGGGTCCTAGTGAGTGGACGTATTGAGGTGGTGTCGAGTAACTTTTGTCCATGAGTAGCTGTGCCTGGCCTGTGCCAATACTTAAAAGAATGACTTAAGATAGAAATTTCGCGGCTGGGATCTAAGTTGTCAACGGGACCCCATGCTAAATTGGGGCCACACAATAGGTGATACAATTGTTCAATAGTGTTTAGGGGCTCATGGTAGACTCGCTCAATGTTTAAATAGGCAGGGTTTAGGGGAGGGTCTTATTCAAATATCGGGAGAGTTTAGCACATTATTGACCATCTTACGAATTTTTCGGATCCGATCAAATAGAATTCAAATAATTCAATTCTAACTAAATACCAATAAAATTGTTTTGTTTTTTGACAAAATAAATAAAACTGTTATTAATATTATTATTTATTGTCATCTGCTAAGTTAGAGATTATTAATGGAAGAAAGTTTTAAAACCATTTTCACTTTACTTAGTCAAATATATTTTCAATAAAAAAGGAAATAGAAACCTTTTAATATATTGTAAGACCCGAGAAATTCCAATTTCTGGAATAAGGGCAAAATCGTAATTTTGATTATAAAATTATAATTACGGTTAAAAGTCCGTAATTAATTCTAGGACCGGATGACGAAACGATTGTACCGCAAATCATTCACAAATCGAAGAAGACAGCACCTTCACGGTCGGCATACCTGATTCTAAAAGACGCTTTTCGAGCAAGATCGCTTCGAGTACCGTGAAAATGGTTTTCGACGTACCAAAGCCATATATAATATAAACACACAAAAATCATGCAGTATGAGTAGAGTAGAAATAATAAAAATGGAAGGTCAAGATAGTCACAATATCAAATCGAATACAGGATAGCCGTCATTTTAAAATTTAAATGTTAATAAAACAAATGGCTACAGTTCATCTTCTCAAATTGACTAAAGGAGAAAAACTGAATTAAGGCAGGTGGAAAGGTCCGTGAACTGAACATGGCGATTTTTGAGAGATAATGCCATCTTCTGGGATTTGTTAGAGATCTAACCGCCGGGCAAAATTTTTGGTAACGAGAAGGGAAACGATCTACGCGGGAATGTGCCACGCCGTGGACTCCGCTTAGTGAGTTTCTTCAAACCTCGAGGTGGTGGATTTTCCCTACTTGGATTTTATTCTATTTTTAGTGTTTTTTAATGTTTGAGTCGATCAGCCATTAGGGGCCGTTTGATCGTCCCAAACCTTGGGATTGGAATGATGTAAAATTTGGAACGAACGAGCGTTCTCGTGGTCGCTCCATGACCGAAAAATGGTGTAAATTGGTTGCTTGTGTTAACCAGAAGATTAAATAGGTCGGGCGGCTTGAAATGCGTTCATAATAAGGAACCGATGTTTTATTTGGAGTGTTGAAACAGAACCTGGTGGCTTTTATCATTCAGAAGAAAGACTCAAAATGTATTTTCGGGGAAAATATGTGTTTGATTAAGCAATTCGAATCAATTGTTTCGTGTTTTTATATTGTACCAAATGAGCTAATTTTGATGTTGAGATGATAATTACCTAACTGTTTGTGTGATTTAGAGACTTTGGTACAGTATATTCATGTTATATATTTGCATATGATTAGACTGTTTTGAAATTGGCATACATGCATTCCATATGCACTGAGACATCCTAGGACTATAGGAGTTAGTGCATGGTATAAGTCTAGAGAAAATGGTTCGGAGGGTAGTCTAAAATATAAATTATCGGAGGGTAGTCCAAACTAAATAATATATCAAATCATTTGAGCGCCCAGCTGATATATTCATCTGAGGGTAGTCCATAATAATTTATGAGATCAATCATTGAAGTGGTCCATAATTGATATATATACATCGAAGGGTTGTCCATCATTAAACTAATATTCTCAAGGTCGAGGCTTAGGCGAGTGAGAGAGCTTTATGGGAGGACTCGGGATCCGAGTTGGTCATGTAGACATTCAAGTAGTGGATCATGCATTTGCTTGAATGTGTTTAAATTGGAACATTGCATTGCACTTATATGGGTGAGTGCAGCCCACTTGGGTGGCGATTCTCCCACTGTAGCTTTAGCTCACTCCCGTCAGGATCCCCCTTTTCACAGTACAGGGAGCTGCAAGAGACGGGCTCGTCTCTAGAGGCGTAGCTAGCTAGTGCTCTGACATGGCCACGACTTTGCACATGTATTAGAATTTCTCTAATCTTAATATATGTATTGTTTAAGAGTAAAATATTAACTCTTGAAACTACTGATATAGTTGATATATTGTGTTGAGTAATGACTTCGCCCAAGTGGTCAGATTGATATATATATTGCTGATTGGGTTAGAATGTGTTTATACTTGGGTTTCTGTATTCGGGGTAGAGCTCTGCATGTAAAGGAGACTCGTCTCGATTGCGGAAGTAAAATGCCCAGTCACCTGACATTCACGAGTATTCCGCTGGTCGACGGTAGTCAACGGACCTCGGTTTTCAAGGCCACAACCAGGCACGAGCTTAGGTATAATGAATTAGAGCCGGTTAGGGTATCCATCACCACCTCTAAAAAGATGCGATGCAAAGTTAGTATGAGATTACCTAGGAAGGCACGAGAGAGAAATTAGAACACGGCATGTGTTTTGATTGTGATTATGTGATGCTATGATTGATGTTTATAACATGTTGATTGATCATGTGTTGTGTGCTTAGGTAGATAGCACTTAGGACAAATAAACTAAAATGTTGAACACTAGGATTAGTGTGAGAACAAGTCGGGTTGGAGAAAATTTTGGTAAATGGTCCGTATCAGTCCGGGACAGCAAATCAGCTTTGACAAGATCAAGGTGGGTTTTGTGGGAAAACTAGAAAATATGTCGAAGTTGTACAAAGCAGGCCAAAACTGAAAAGAAAATGAAAAGAATAAATTTTATAAATTCGACAGCCTTATTAGGGTGATGAAAATAATTTTCTAAGTCAAGAAAATCTCGAGGAAATAAATTTTTATGAAATTATTGGGAGGAAATTTAAGAAAAAGTGGGTTAAATAACTTTTTTATAAAATTATTTGAAGATAAGGAGTATGAAAAAAAATGATTTTTGTGATTTTTATGATTTTTCATACCGAAATAAGGAAAAATAATTATCATGAATAATGAAAAAATTTGATGCGTAGGTTGAAATCATGCCAGAGTAGGTTAGACAGGAGCCGGGCGCTAGCAAGCCGGGCGCGCTGCGGGTCACACTACGCCAGCAGTAATTAAGCTGAACGGCGTGCGTATGCACGGGCGCCGCAGGCGGTGCACACGGCGCCGGGCGTAGAAAGGCCGGTGAGCGCAGAATAGAATGTTAAAGGCTACAGTGGCATTGGCGCACTACAGTAGCGCTTCGCGCCCGGCATACTGGGCGCTCGGGTCGCTCGCAAGCACCTGCGTGCACTCGGCCCATTTTCGATCCGCTGACTCGTTTTTCCCGAGTCACAAAATGAACACTGCTCATTGTAAATAAAAAATTTTTTTCTCGAAAAAAATAATATTTATTAAATTCAAATAAAATCAAATAAAATCAAAATAAATTTTAATAAAAATTAAATAAAATTTTCAAAAATAAAATTTTTGAAAATAAAATTTTGCTGTAAACAATATTTTAAACGCGAATTGATTGCGTATACAATCGAAAGCGTATGTGATTAGTGTCTCGTGGTCGCGGGTTATGCCTGTAGACACCGTATTGATTTCCAATCACCATTTGAAACGGTGATCATAAAGGTAGTTGCGCATTTAAATTATATTACGGTGTAATGCGACAGAGTGCGTAATGCTGTTGTGGATTACGACCTGTGATTTGGATGATGAAACGAACAAAGAGCCAAAATTTATTTTGAATAAAACGAATTAAGTGGTTGGAATTTAGCACCACTTAGAAATGGACTCGTCACCATGGTTGTCGTTTCATGTATCTGACGCGCTAGACTAAATGAAAATTATACTGAATCGTAGTTGCCATTCGACCAATGTAGATGGCTAGTAGAGGGCGAGACGAGAACGTCCACGCGGCACCTACAAAAGATAATCGCTTGCTCGACGCTGGACTTTGTCGAGGCTATAGGTATTACAATAATGTTATAAGACGGCTAAGATAAAGATGCAGACAAGAATCCTAAGAACCCCCGTGAGGTTTGGGGGTGGCGCATCATCCGGCATCGTGGGGGAAGATTCAGATGGCAGGTAATTCACTGTTCAGTAGAATCGAGAAAGCAAGTTGTGAGGCTACGGAGGATTACCTCCGATGATCACCGGGGATTAGACTATTATGCTCAACAGAGAATGAGGCCCAAATATGGTGGAAATGGGCAAGGACCCTAGAGACCTTAGAGGAGCCGTTGTATTATGAATTCTCCCTAAGGATTAAAGGCGAATAGGTATCGATATGTCAAAGTTAAGTGAAGTTAGGAGATCTCGACTCTACCTGGACCCGGGAGGATTATGGATGTCGAGTTCGAGGTCATCCCGAGGATGGATCGGGTCGATACCACAGGTCACATCGATCACAGGCGTAGGAGGATTACCGCCACACCAGATCTGCACTGTGGAAGCTTCTCAGTGGCAAGCACGACATTTTCCCTGCATTAACATACGAGTCCAAGTGTCGTGGATGGGCACGGGTTGGCTAGCGAAGCCTACTCCTAGAGGATCTATAACGCGAGACCAAACTTAGATCTACTGAAGCAAGGTGTGCGTAGCCTGGGACGTTTTTCCGCATAAGCCACCCCGATCACTTCCAATATTGGTGGATGTAGACTTCTGCATCGAGTTACACCCCTAAGATTTTTACCCATCTCTACGACTCCTGCAAGATAGGAGGGCACCCGCTGAGTTGCGTAACCTCGCAGTCCAAGAAAGAGCTATTGACGGCGCTGATGAGACCGAGCACTTCACCACGCGCCGTTTAGTTGCAGAAGAAGAGGGCAAGACCTTCAGATCGCATCGACTATCGATATCGGACGGGTTACGATCCGCACCTGCACTCATTACCAAGGATTGACGATTTGTTTGACGGCGAGAGCAGTCTACTCCAAGATAGACCTTCGCCAATCGTTACCATCAACTCCGAGGCTTGGGGTGGAGCACGTGATATCCCCAAGACTCAAGCAGACGCGATACGGGCACTTTGAGTTTACTTCGCGATGCCTGATCGACGAATGCGCCAACAAAGATTCATGGATCTCGCATAAGGTATTCCAACCTATCTAGATCAAATATTGAGTTTTCAGCACATATTCTTCTCGATCTACTCCCACGAGTGGGAGCATGAGGCTGCCTGAGGATCTGCCTACGTTGGTCAGAGACCATCGCCAGACACTAAGTTCGCTATGCGAGTTTTAGCTTATCGAGGGGAGATTTTGGGACACGTGGTATCGCCATCAGGAGGCCGGGCCGACCTAGAAAAGGTCAGAGGCGGTGATGAGTCAGAGAAACCGACGTCAATCTTCGAGATACAAAGTTCGATCATTGATATTACAGGAGACACGAGAATTACCGGTTAAATGGCCCACGTGATCGTAGGACTTCGCCACGGACATGGACCCATGGTCGGGACAAATTAATTATGAGAGAGAGATTGAGGATAATAATATTCAGGATACGGTACAGTAACAAGAGGGAGGATCGCCTTCTCCTAGTTCAGGAAGAGTGCGTATGACTTCGCTTCACACTAGTTTCAGGACTAGCCGATTGAGCATGAGTGACGGATTTCAGAGACAGGATCCCAAGACTGGGGACAATAAGGGGCCCGCTAGCTTAGAATGTAGAGAGTATATTAGCTCATTCCTCCACACCCTAGTAAGGGTTGAGAACTAGTTTCCGGGGCTGGGTGCTATACAAGTACTTCCAACAACACAGACAGCCGAGCCGCAGTGTGGGTCGTCGGGGACAGATCAGTGGTTTACGCACAGGTTTAGTGGACCTTAGTGGTGGTATACATATTGGTTGTTGATTTGTCGCTGACATGGATGAGTTGACAGCCACCCAAGTTGTTGGCATTGACCCAGCGGCTGTCATACCGGCAGACGATATCGAATCACTTAGAGGTTAAGGCCTTAGAGAAGCCAAAGTTAGATGTTCTTCCTGTGACGTAGTGGTGAGAGCTGACCTTGATAGGTAGAGATTGGCGAGCGAGCCATCTCTCGACTCGCCACGCGACCGATGTGGTGTCACTAAGATGGCATTATCATGCTAGCGCATCGGTAACATCGCCACGAAGCCCAAAGGGTGTACTAAGGCTATTCACCACTCTATGAGTGTGGGTTGAGTTTGTCTTGAATTGATAGGAGTCGAGTGACTGAGATTTGTTAGCCACCATTGAAACAATGGGTGGCTGAGTCGATATGACTCCTAGATATGGATGTCATTCATGACATGGACTAGATTGACGGTCCATTGGATTGTCAGTGATTGTGACCTTGGAGAGGTTAGTGTTTACACACCAAGCAAGGGTTGTGTAAGGTTACGTGTTGTATGGATTACATACGGGTGTTAGAGGACATGCTGCGAACATGTGTCCTGGATCATAAGGGTAGAGGATTAATCGCCTCTGCTGACCCGCCTACAACAAATGCTATCTGGGCGAAAATAATGGCACCATATGAGCCATTGTAATGGGAGGCCATGTAGATCACCATTATGCTTGGACCGAGGTGGGAAGAGAGCTCCATCACCTACCCCGATCCGACAGAGACACCTACGGTATGCGAGCTGACACGATAATGGCCTTCACCTACCAGCCTACAGAGGAGCCTACGGGATATTTAGACGCCGACCCTTTAGAGTTCGAGGTTGGTGATCACGCTTCTGGGGAGGTGATGCCTAAGAAGAGGAATGGTCGTCTCGGCAAGCCGAAACTATCGCCGAGGTTTATCGCTTTCGAGATACTGAGAGTGGCAGCAGCACTCTTCGCATCGGCCGGCGCGTTGCTATCGCTTCAAAGACGCTACGCTGTCCACGAGGTATTTCACGCCCGTGCTCAGGAAATATACCCGCATCCAGCTCATGTGACGGACGTGACAGACGAGGCCGACACCTATTGGGGACCTTCGAGGAGGACCGCAGAGTGATTGGTTTGATAGTCGCTTATCGTGTTTTACGACGCAGCATCGTGAGGCTAGTGAGGAGGCGAGCATAAGACCGAGCGAGGAGTCAACGTGGGAGCCGAAGCGACGATGCGGGCCACCGATCCCTTCTTATTGGGGATGAAGGTGACGGCTTACCGCTACGATTTAAACGACTACACGTTGGTGAGAGTCAGACGTTAGTATATGGCTACAGCGCTGACAGATAACCCAATTTCTCGGACTAAATTCTTGAAGGGAGGGGAGAATAAGACCCGCGAACTCCAATTTCGAATAAGGGCAAATTGCATCATTATAAAATTATAATTACGCAGTCCGTGCACTAATTTCAAATTCTGACGGTTTAAACTGACACCGGTTGACCGCCTCGCAACCCGCTAAAGACGTAGCCTCTCACTTTGATGCGCGATACGATTTTAAGACGTCGAGGCATCGCTGCCGGCGTCGTAAAACTGCTGACGTGACGAAAGTCACATATAAGATGTACCATGTACCATAAGTAGTATGAGGAGAAATAATAGAAAATAAAGTGTCAGAGGCGCTACTAAGATTAACTGGTTAAGTTATACATAAGGGTCATTTTAAAATTTTTGTGAATGTTAATAAAATAAATGATCAGTCATCTTTCTCAAATCGGGATTTCAAAAGGAGAGAAAAAACTGAAATTTATAGGGAGAAAGGTCCAAACTGAACATGGCGCATTTTAGAGAGATAATGTCATCTTCTCTCTAGATTTGCTAGAGATCTAACCGTTGGCAGCTTTCGGTACGAGAAGGGAAAACGATTTACGCTAATGCGCCACGCGTGACTCAGCTTTGAGAGTTTCTTCAAACTCCGAGGTAGGATTTTCTCCCTACTTGATTTTATTCCATTTTTAGTGTTTTTTAATGTTTGAGTCGATTGGGGCCATTAAAATGCTTAATCGGTCCCAACCTCGGGATTGAATTAATATAAAATTTGAAATTAAAAATGGGAGTGTACTCGTGGTCGCCCATGACCGAAAAATGGTGTAAATTGTCAGCTGGGTGTTAATCATGTGTTGATTAGACGGAGGCCTAAGGGTCAGAAATGCGGGTTCATAATATGAACCGATGTTTTATTTGAGTGTTGGAACAGTAAACCCTAGGGTTTTACTGTTCCTAGGAATAGTGACCCAAAAATGTATTTTCAGGAAAATATGTGTTTGATTAAGTAATTCGAATCGAATTGCTTGTGTTTTTATATTAGCCTGCTTAATTTTGGATGTTTGATGATAATTACTGAACGTCGGTGATTTAATTTTATGCGAGTATATTCATGTTATATATATTTGCATATGATTAGACCTGTTGGAATTGAGGACGCATTCCATATGCACCGAAGATCCAGACTACAGGTTTAGTGCATGGTATGGGCCCAGAGAAATGGTTCGATGCAGATTTAAAATATAAATTATCTGAGGGTAGTCCAAATTATAATATATCAACCGCTCTGGAGCGCCTAGCTTGATATATATTCATCTAGGTAGTTCATTAAACAATTTATATATATCACCGTCTGGAGCGGCCCAATTGATATATATACATCGGAGGGTTGTCCAATTATTAAAACTAATATTCTCATACGAGGCTTAGGGCGAGCCGTGAGAGAGCCTGAGGACTCTGGATCCGAAGTTGGTCATGTAGACATTTGCAGATTCAGTGTATTTGCTTTGAATGTATTAAATTGGAAACATTGCATTGCACTTAGGTGGTAAGAGTAGCCCACTTAGCTTATCTCCTACCAGCCTTTACTCTCACCCCGCCGTGGGATCCCCTTTTTCACAAAAAGGTGGGAGAGCGTGCAAGGAGACTCGCCGTCCTAGAAGCAAAAGAGCTTAGGAAGAAAAGCCTGGACAGGGTTTGATGACTTTTCGCATATGTATTAGAAATTTAATCAATATATGTATTATTTAAGAGTAAAATATTAACTCTCAAACTGATGGATATAGTTTGATATATTGCAATAGTACAATTTGATGCAGCCTGCCAATGTATCGATATATATATTGTTGATCGGGGACAAAGGAATGTGTTTATACTGGGCTTTTATCTTCTGTAAGAGTAGCCCCCACAAAGCTATGACTCGTCCGATTACAGTCGTCGTCATCTGATATCGTTTGAAGATTCCATGGCCGATGGTGAATAACTGAATCTCTGATTTTGAGGTACAGCCACATATATATTCTTCAAAACCAAACACGTCATAAACTATTTGAATGAATTTGAATATTAAAACAATAAAATGTTTTCTAATTTAAAAAAAGAAATTAAAAATAATAAAGGCTACAATACATTAGTCTTCGATAAAGTATATGAGTGTAACAAAAAAATGCCTAAAGGGTTAGCTAGAAGGTAGTTTGAGATGGGCTAAATGGATTAAGATCTAATAATAGGGTGGTGTCAATCGTTATAGGGAATTAAATATAATGAAGTAAAATGAATAATAAAATATAAAATTATAGCGATAGTATAGAATACATATAGTAAAATATACTAGAAAAAAAAATTAGAAGAATTAATAAAGTAAATATAAATTACAAAAGAAGAACAGGCACTGTAACAAACCAAAATATGAGAGTCGTGGAATTAATTAGTATAATAAATACTGTAGTCAAAATTAAATAAGAAAGAGAGTGATCATTGAATCAATTAGAATAATAAATGATGTAAACTAAATTAAATAAGGAGAGGGAGTATGAAATAATGACAAATAATATATATATATAGTATATAGTATATATATATATATATATATATATATATATATATATATATATATATATATATATATATATATCACCAAAAAATTTGGGTGAGGTAGACTGGTACCAACAAATAAACAAACAGAAGTAATAAATGGAAGGTTTAAAGAATACAAACAAAATGGAAGAAATAAAATCACAAATAAAAAAATTAAAAGAAAATAAAAAGATGAATAATAATAAATAAGAAAATAAATGTCATTCAACGATATATTTGCTTGACCACGTAAAAGGCCTAGAAAAAAATAATTATGTTGAATAGCAATCATGATGTACCAAAATAAAATACAATAAAAGATTTATGCATAAATATACAAAAAAATTGTAAACAACTGAGCCATAAGAAAATGGGCACAATTTATTTTAATCTACCAAACCATTAGACATTTATTCCACTAATAGAACCATCATTCAAAGCCATAAAATGAATAAATACAAATGGAAAGAACTAATGGTTCAAAAGTATTGTACTTGGGGTTTAGGATACAAATGGAAAAAGAAAAAAATTATCTCTAGGAAATTAAGAAATAATATATTTTAATGAATCAGATAACATATAAGGTGAGAGGAAAGTAAGCAAAACACTCCGCCCTTTGTCTTCCTTTGATGGCTGCCACTCTGGCAACCACTATAGGTTCTACAACAGTGTACCTAACTAATAAAAGAGATAACATAAGTTTTTATATACTATTTATCCATATAATTTTTCTTAATTAATCTAAATAGTTAGAAAATATTACATAATATTAATAGTTCTAGACTTAATAATTTGAGGAATCTTGATAAATTTACTGATAATTCAATAAATAATTATCAAAATGTTTTAGATTCGAAAATAATTCCAATTATACAGTAGTTTTTGACACATAAGCAATGAGATAAAAATTCCCTCATAATGAAATTAGGTATTCAAAACACGACTTTACAATCCTTTGAGTATCGAATTATGTTCAAAACACGATCACGCTCTTTATATCAAAATCATGTACTTTAAACACACTCATTTTTACACTAAATCGCATTCTCAAACACGACTCTTTGATAGCTTTACAATTTATATCGAATCGTTGGCCTTCAAAACACAATTCTTATTTTAACACTAAAATCGTATTTTCAAAACTTGATTTCACATTTTCACACTGAAAATAGTGTTTTGAAAACGCGACATCTATGGCGCTTAGATGACAATAAGTGCCATAGATTTGGAAATATTATTTTTGTTCTATATTTTAAAAATATTTTTCTAATTTATATATTTAAAAAAGCCTGTATAATTTTGATGCAACTAAAAGAAGGTGAGGTCTATCTTAAAAACGTATAAATTGAAATATTTAAGCCATATTTTCCAAATAACATCTTATTAATAACCTGAAAACAGAATCTGTATTATTATTATTAGAGCATTAGTTAATTAGAAAAACTTGAATCAAACAAATTATTAGAAAATAGTTGAGAGGTGAGGTGAATAGAATTAGTTAATGGAAGATTAACCAACTTAAACCACAAGCTAATCTCCATGGTGTCACATAAATATTTCTGGGGCTGATTACAATGCACATTGAACACTTGATTTATCTAATTTTTCAATTATTTGAATTATGCATGTATTATCAATTTATATTATATTAGTAAATTTTTTTCTTATTCAGAATAAGATATTGGTTTTCTTTCTGTTACAACATTTGGTATTACGCTCACATGTGATCAACCTCGTCCCTTTCTATACGCCTGCTCAATTCGAACCACTATGTCATATCTCATTGACATTATTAAAGATATTCTCCCGGTAGTTAACATTATTTAATTAAAAATAAACTAGTGGATGTTGTTATGAAATTCTAAATTTGATTTTGTATGTAATTTTTTTTTTTTTAAATACACTCTAGTTCCAACGAAATCAACATTTTCACTGGGACTCGAACCCGAAACCCCTATTCTTTGCTATTTACTTGTTTGAAATTGTGAACGCTCAATCACTTGAGTTAGGTATAATGGACAACTTGCATCTGACTTATTTTAATTGATACGATAAATAATTTGAAAATATATAATTTTTCAATTAATTTTAATTCTTTATTTTATGAATAAAATCTAATGTGAGGAGATTCTTCAAATATCTTATTTTAGAATCCCAAAGATAGATAATAATCGGTTTCATCATATCTGGAATTTACGCTGGCCGACAATAATGTTTGAATGAGTAGAGTACAGGGGAGGTTCTCATTCAAATATCGGGGGAGTTTAGCGTATTATTGAACGTATTATAATTTCTCAGATCCGATCAAATAGAATTCAAATAATTTAATTCTAACTAAATATCAATAAAATTGTTTTTTTTTTCTAACAAAATAAATAAATTTTTTATCAATGTTATTATTTACGTCACTCGTTAAGTTGGGAGTCAGACACATAATGGCAGAAAGTTTTAAAACCATTTTTACTCGCTTACCAAATATATTTTCACAAAAATGGGTCAGAAACCTTTAATATATATATATATATATATATATATATATTCAAAACCAAACACGTCATAAAATATTTGAACGAAATTTGAAAATTAACACAATAAAATATTTTATAATTTTTAAAAATAACAAAGGCTATAATTTTAGGAATGACAATAGGACTTGGTATTCCGGGTACTCGCCCGATCTCATACCGAATGGGAAGGGTTTGAAAATTTTTTAATCAAACATGAACGGTTTTGGGAATATATTTTCAAATACAATTTGGGTTCGGGTGAGATATTTATAATCCTCCCCGAAAATGCATTACTAAATAACCTCATAAAATTCATTTCATCCAAAAGTATCCTTTTCTATATAAGTTATTCAAACTCCTAAGCTCCTCCTTTGGTAATGGTGTTATGTTATGCATTCGAAACTTTGAAAGCTCCTCGGTTTCTGAGAAAGTTTCCAGCGACGTGTGTAATCCTGTTGAAGATCCAAGCAGTAAGTTCGTTTTCTTTGTTTATGATCAACCAAGTGTCTTTTTTGTGTCTTCCGTGACCTCACAGATTTTCTTGATTCTGCCCTCGCCCATGTCTCTGAAATCAGTTAGTCCTAATCCATGATGTTAATATTGAACATTTTCTGTTCTGTCCTCATATATTTTTTCAGGGTTTGTGATTTTGGTACTGTTCAAACATGAAAATAGTGGGTTGATTCCAAATTATAATCATTTGATGCACAACAATAACCTCTCTTTTTACATACTTCTGAACTGATCATTTCTATAAAATTTATAATATTCTGTTCGTGATAGATTTGAAGCCTACACAGAACTCAATCTCTATTCTTCCTTTTTTAGCTTGATTTGGTGGTTTGCTTTCTTTGATTGCAATTTGTTTGTTTGCTGTTTGGTTGGTCATAAATGGCAGGAGAAGTGAGGACAATAGGAGGATAAATCAGTTGGATTTCAAACTGCACAGACTATTTCTTAGGTGTGTTTGGATTGTGGGTCAGAACAGTTCCATTTTGGTTTGTGTTAAGGGGGTCTGGTTTTGATTCCGCTTCAGGGGTTCTAGGGTTTGTCAAGGTTTCGAGTCTTGTTGTTAGGGTTCATTGATTTTCTACTCTGACCCTTTGTTTTCTTGGGTTTTATTGCAAGGTTAATGCTTAAGGCTTTTTCTTATTTGGAAAAAGGATTTGGTCTTCTTTCCCAGGAAAAGATAGGTTTTTTTCCTGAAGAATAATATGTTTAAACTGTGATTTGATGTTTTATGCTATTGGTGAGAAAATGTGGAAAGGAAGAAATGTTTAAATTTTGAATGTTGATTCTTCTTTCTTTTTTGGGAGTTAGGGAAAACCTAAACTCACCTAACTGACATAATGCAACTTGCTTGAAGTTCAGCACAGCTTAAAGCACAGAGAACATTTTTTTTTTTCCATGGTTTTTGTTGGCTGCCAACTGCAACAACCACTGTGTTTAACACATTTCTTGCCTTTTGTTTTTAAACTATATTTGGGATTAATCTTCAGGTTTTTGAAATGCGTGTTGTAAGATTTGGAACCAAATGCTGCTTGGTTCATCTGTAGAATATCTTTGTATATCATGTTTCATTTATAAGATGCCCCAGATATGCAGGCCAACACTAATAGAACAATTCTGTAGCTTCCTCAAGCACGTGACCTGTAACAGAATTCTGTATGTATTCTTGGTCATGTTTTTCTCTCAGTTGTAACAGAATGAAAGAATATGATAAACCATGCTGAGTCTGTTTTGGTCATTATAGCAAATGTGTAAGGGAGAAATTTTCTCTCATTTTCTTTTGAACCAAACACGAGAATCTAATCGAAATCTCCATGAAAATAGGGATGGTGAGTGGACAGCAGGAATCTAGATTTGTGATTAACATTTCTTGCCTTTTGTTTTTAAACTATATTTGGGATAATCTCATACTAAAATTTCAATTGATAATTAGATTTGTGTTATTAAAATTTCAGTTGAAAATAGGGATGGTGAGTGGACAACAGGAATCTAGATTTGTGATTAACATTTCTTGGACTTTGCTTTAAACCATATTTGGATTAATCTCGACTAAAATTTCAGTTGAAAATAGGGATGGTGAGGGACAAACAAGAATTCAGATTTCAGATTAACATTTTCTTGTTTTGAGTTTTTAAACAATATTTGGGATTAATTCACCAAAATTTTAGTTGATAATTAGATTTGTGTTATTAGATTGTATGGAGATTTTAGTCAACTGAAATTTTATTTTAGTTATTATTATTTTTTCGTGGAAGCTACTTAAATTACAAATTGGTATAAATTAAGTTGAGTTGGGTCCATACTTATAACCTGCCATTCTGTATAACATCCTAAACCCTGACCCTCTTTGTTGGATGGGATATATATATATATATATATATATATATATCTCACAATAATTCATGTCATGAGTCAAGAGTCGCCTTACTCACTCCTATGCTAGAGTAGCTACCACTCCCCTTCAAATCCAATGCTAGTGCCACTTCACTATCAAGATGATTCTTCGTGATCAAACTCATAGAATATTTGAAGTTTGAGTGTAGCCGACTTTTTGGAAGGTGGGTTTCTCTTCCTCGTTTTGTTTTTCGTAACTCGATCTACATTGGCATATTCTAAGTCCGGTAATTACATCGTGCTTGTCACGACAATGGAGCTGAAACCCAAATTTGTTGGGTCAGCAGAGATTAGAGTCGATCGTCATTTCTTTGCTACATAGCTTTGCCTACTTAGATTCACTCATTCATATTGATAGTTAAACAACAATGGATATGAAGACTTTTGGCCTTAGAAGCCCTGACCAACGGGGTTATGTAGTGGTCATGCCTCTATTATATGCATTATCTAATACGATCCCACATCAGTTCCACACAAGAGTGTAGAGTGATACTTAAGCTTGAGAGGTTCTCCCACCTATTAGGCTAGTCTTTTGGGTAAGGTTCTTTCATTGGGCTTCGCAATCAACTATCAGGTTTTCAATGAGAGCTGCACATAAAAGGGTCGCTTGAAGAGGCTACCCAGGCCCCAAATGTGGGAATGAATAGAGCAGATCAGAGTGTGAGTCACCCAGAGCGACGTCATCCGCGGACGCTCAAGTTTTTAAGGGAAGGGAATGACATATCCTACACTGCTCACATAAGAGTGTGGAGTGGTACTTGCTCGGTAAGTTCTCCCATTCATCGCCGATCTTTTGGGTTAGGTCTGATCACCTAGTGTCTCATCATTATCTTACTCCCATCGCTTGAGATACTATTCTACCATGAACTTATTTGATTTGGAATGAAAGAGAAAACTATCATTACATGTTAGACACAAAAGCATAAGACTTTTCAACTTGAGTTATGTTTCATTTCCTCCATCTTTTTTACATAATTATTGATTTTGACAATGGAGAAAAGCTTAGAATCAAAGTCAATTTCTTGGTTGAAACAAGAGAGGAAAACAATGTGATGACCATTAGGAGGAAACTTGTTCAAAATTTAGGAACATTCAGTTTCCTATTTAAATTAGTGAGGAAAATTGAGAATTTAGAGGAAGAAAATTTATTTGGCTAAAAGTTGAGTCCTATTTCGTTGGGCTTTTTCTTTTCTTTCCTGTTATGATTGCCTTGGTTTCTACAAAGCCATGAAATCAATCATATCCCAAATATGAAATGGTCACCGTCATTTAAAAGATTTTATTTGGGCAGCAGATTTGATTCACTCCATATTTGTAGTTGTGTACTAGATTGTAAATGAATTAGTGAGGACTTATTCTTTTCCTCCTGTGGTCCTATACTATTTAGTATATGGAGAATTACTTTTAAGTGATGTCTAAGAAGTAAGCACAATATCTTGTATTCTTTGCATCATTTCAACCATATTGATTAATAAGGTAGGCTCAAGTATAGATTTCTATTGATCGGTTTTTGTGAAAGCTCTTTGTTTTAAGCCCTTGCTCTTTTCTTTCCTGCTCTCTTAGCATACTTCTTTGCATACAACCTACATTGGTTATATAGTTTTTATTAGGCAATTTATATATTTTTGCTTTCTATCATAAGGGGGAAAGTTAGAGCTAGTTCTTCCTTTCATTGATAATTTAAAAAAGATGATTGAACATTGTCATTACTTAAGTTTGGGGATAAACTAATCATATCTGTGCTATCCTCCAATAAAGGGATGCACGACATCAAACTTTCTCCTCCCATTACAAGACATACTAAGATTCTTCAAATTAATGATACCCTCTCAATGAGGAAATAGACGCTTACAAAAGAAATCAAAGTTTATTTTTCCTTTAGAAAATACCTCATTTTCCTTCCTTCTACTGTTTAGGAAAAGAGAAATACTTTAGAAGGCAGAGAGCAGTGTATTGGAAGCTGCAAGTCGACCAGCGGTACATTGATATGATAATCAACTGCCACATTCCACCTTTTATTCTTCCTAATGACATTTAGTCACTGTGCAATTGATGGAAGGAAATAAATAAGGAAAAAGTATGATTAATAGAAAACAAATAAATAAGACAAACACACAAGGCATTAGAGGCTTTTTTAGCTCTGTATATACTTTGTTCTAGCAATGTAAGGCTAATAAGCAAAAGTTTTGTTCATTGAAACCCAAACATATCCTCATTCACATTATGGCTCACAAAACTCATTTGAATTTTTTGAGTTTTTTTGGCTAGCATATAATCTTCTATTTCTTTATTAACATGTTCAGGACATCTTATACACTTTTTCGAATTTCTAAATCCTCCAACAAAGTGTTGCTTTTGTCTATAAATGTCTCATTTAGTTACTTTATCACAAAAAATACAAATGAGCGTACTTGTATCTTTCTCATTTAATAAACGGGCATATTCTCTCATCTTGATCTTTTCAAAGGGCCTCTACTTCAACTTCAATCTCCTCTTTTGTCAATTTTTGTATTTACAACAAATCAATAGTAAATAACAATTAAATTGGAGAAAAAATGAAAAAAATATACATATTATCTATATATTATAAATCTAGTAAATCATAAATATAATTAATGTTTTCTCCAAACAACTAAAATGTTTTAAATTTTGTTCAATTGTTTCATAATTTTCTTATAGTTTGTTTTCTAATTTTTCATAGTTTGTTTTCAATTTTTCATTAATTTTCAGATTTTTCCTATTTTGTACATAAATTACAGAAATTTTTCCTTTTTTTTTTTTTTTTTTGAAATTTTTTTTCTCTGTTTTTAAGAATTTTTGAGAATGTTTCTATTTTTTTTAGAATTTTTTGCACAACAAAAATAGAAAAAGTGAAAAAAAACCCTCTTTGAGTCTTCTTCTTCTTTCCTCTTCAATGTAGCTTTGAAAGTGTATTTGAAGGGTTTTAGGGTGCAATCCGAGAAATAAAGGGGGTTTTATATAGGGTTCAGACACACAAAATGGTGTCATTTTGGTTGTTGGGAGCCCAAAATGATGGGGTGTTATGATTTTTTTTTAAAAAGAACCCTAAAATGACGTCGTTTTGGGTTGGTTTGATCTTTAAAAAAATTAAAACCCAACCCAAAACGACGGCTTGCAGGGCCACAGAGCCTAGGCTCCCTCTTCTTCTTCCCGACGAGAGGTTCTCCGTAGCCCGCCTCTCCCCGACGCCATGCGCCTTCTCCGACGCCACCAAAAGCAAAAAAAAGGAGAAGGGGAAGAAGGAGAGGAAGGGCGCACCGGTGAAGCCGCGTCGGGACCACTTCGACGCTTCACCCCTACGCCACCCGGGCAAGGCGTTTGGCCAAGAGTGGTGGCGCTGAGTTAGGTGCGTTTATAATCATGGAGCAAAACAAGTAGGTGTGCATTTGAAAAATTGAACACCCAAGGCAGAGTAGATCGAGATGGTGTGATAATGAAAGACATGATCTTTTGCACTTAGAGCACAAGGCCTCTTCATCTTCTCCTCTAGGTTTTCTTTTTCTCCTGTCATTTTCTTGGTTGTTATCGACAACTTTATATTGAAATGACCTTTTTTATATATGTCTATGCTGCAGAATCCACACTTCTTGTTTGCAAGAATGGGTCAGAGTCCAAGCTGCAGAATCCTAATCACCCTCGGGGAAAATCAATCACTATCCCACTTCCTTCAAGCCAAGGTAACTTTGGGATCTCTCCTTCTTTCTCTCTCTCATTTTTTAATATTGATTTTTAAAGGATATTTGAATTTGCTTTTTTTGTCACTTTTTATTGTTTATTGCAAACTGTTTTCGTTGGTTTTTTTCTTCGCATATAATGATTTATATTGGCATACGTATAGCTGCGGTGCTTGTAACTTTTTTGTTATTATTATTATTTTTTATCGGAAACGAAAAGTAAGATGTTTTTTTTTTTTTGAGGAAAATATTTATTTCATTAGTTCTTTTAGGGAAAATTGAGGGGAGAGATGAAAAAAAGAAAAATGTTGTGTTGATTTGCATTTTATTTTCCTTAGCCTTTTCTTTGCTTTCTTTTTCCCTCAGATGTGATAACAAAACATAGCATGGTTATAAAATCTGTCATCACTTCAACCGGTTCTTATTGTTTGATTGATATTTAGTCATAGTCATCAAAGGCGTGAGGCCCCACCACGCATTTTTTGGGTTTTTTTTCTCCTTTTTCTTCTTCTTCTTCTTCTTCTCCATTTTCTCCGTTTTCGGGCTGCGTAGAGAAGCCCTCAGGTTTTTTTTTTTTTTTTTTTCCTGTAATAGAGATCAAAACGCTTATATATATTTTCTTTTTAGACAGACCAAAACGATGTTGTTTTGGCCCCAGATGCCTAATTTTCTAGATTTCAGCCCCTCCAACCCCATTTCTGCCATGTTTCAACTCCAAAAACCCTAACCCTCCCAACTACCTATAATCCTGTAGGGAAGAGGAGATGAAGCAAAAATCAACTAAAGAGCTACCAAGAAACACAAAGAAAGCCTATGTAAAAATAGGAAACAATCACTACAAAAAACCAAAGACATAACATTTGACATATGGGGCCTTTCACTTAAAAACCCCAGGCTCCCCAAGGCCCTAAGAGGCTTTTGTGCCTCTGTCTTTTGCTCCTCAAATAATTATGTATTTAATGAGAGTGATCATCCGGTTGTGCGGCTCTTTTTACTTATTGTGGGCCTGAGTTATCTATGTTTTACCATATTCGTAACTCTTGATGTACAAGAACCCACATCATTAATATGATTGACATTCTTTTTCCTGGTTTCTTTAGTATTTAGAATATGTGATATTTACAATTAGGATCTCAAAGATCAAGTCGTTTATATCTTTATCATGGGTGTTGATGACCAATTTTGGTCGACTTGAGGATAAAACCGAGACAGGTTATATTGATGAAGGGAAAGCAAGAGATTCATGATACTAAATTTTCACATTTTACTGAACATTTGTGAATATATATGCTTTTCAGAATTTGGTGCTCACCTTCTGATTTAATGCAGTTATGAGAAAAGTGAAAGATTTCCTAGAGTCATATCAGAAGCTAATAAAAGGTTGGAGCTTGATGAAGGTATGCATATGAACTCAACGAAACTAAATTGTTCGGCCTGGAGCTCATGATTTATTTTTATTTCTAAGATTACAATGTACTCATTAAATGTAGGGACAATTTGGTAAGAATTATGATATTGAGGTGCTCAATGGGAATGAATATGAATACATTGAGATGGTAAAATGAAATATGTTGGTTCTTTTTGTTTTAGTTTGTTTTTCAATTTTTTCTGGCTTTAGATTAACTATAACAGCTAATGGGTTGTAATTGTTTGATGCACGATCCAATCATAGGATTTGATGTTGGGTATTGCTGATCTCAACACTCCAGAGGCTGTGGCAGCAGCTGAATATCTACAGAGCCAATCAGAACTGGCGATAGCCTTTCTGATGATGATGACAGAACATAATGACAAAATAGACCAAGATAATAATAAGAACTGCTGATCTCTCCTGTGAAACATAAAAGATCAAAGTCTTCTTATGGGGATTCTTCTGGGGGTTCAGAAAAGCAGCAAAGATTGTTGAGCTCTCATGAAAATCTTTCCTAGAATAGAAGCAGGACGGAGAATTTGCTCATGGGGATTGTTTTCTTGAAATGAAAAGGAAACTATCAGCTGGATTTGGTATATAGTAGCAAAAGTATATGGATGGGCTTTTCTCTAATAGGATGGAGGGATGAATGTTTGATGAGTCTTTAATTTTATCCAGTGGTGGATTTGCTTATCCATTAAATACCAGATAGCCATAGAGAGCCAGGTCTATCATCGAAATTCCTAAAATTTGAATGTTTTACTATTTAGTCTTTCCTACTCTGTTGGTGCACTTGTTTGATTGGTCCTAAACATAGTGATTACTTTTCTTCTTCAAAACCACCTAATGGCCTTTAGCTTAAAATGGCCATAGGAAGTTGTTGGCCTCCGTAAAATATACATAAAAAATACATAGAAAGGAATATACAAACCTGTTCCACATTGGAGTTGTTGGTCAAAGCAGTTCTCTGCTTGTACAACTTTCCATAGCTCCTCTTGTAAATCAGTTACCGCACACTCTTCAAATTAGGGTACCTGGAAATATTTGCAATATAAATACATTAGAAAGGAATAATATCTGCAAGTTCAAACTTTTTATAGGATAGGATTTTAAGAAAATAATAGTGAGATAGATAGATACATACCCATATGTCACATAAGGTCTGGAACTGTACAACATGTTCATTGTTGCTTTGTTCACTTAAGAAACACCCTGCTGAATATCTGCATTTGAAAAGTGAATGAGATCTTCACATCAAGAATCACTCATTTTTCTAAAGTGTAGCTCGTTGAGTAGTAAGCCTTATTAATGATGTATAACTGATTCACTTAGACATTAAACTACACAAGTAACAATCACTAGAAAGCAGCTTATTAGATGAACCACGATTCACCAACCAAACAACATCAAGAATACAGGTTTGAATATTTGATCCGGCATTGACATTTAATTCAGCTTCTTGATACTGAAGTGAAAAATTATTTCAATGTTTCAATCTAGATGGTTTTCTTTTTCACTAGACAATTTTAATTAAAATTGTTGTTTTGTCTTCACAATATGGCATATATAGTTTCATATTAGAATATAATGCTAATGGGCCACAGTTCCATAACCTATCTCAGAAGTAAATATCATACAGCACGCCCATAGTACTGCAGGCTAAAAGCCAATACTTTCTGTCACAGTAATTAAGGTATAAGTATCAGCCCAAACAGAGATGATACTATTTCTTATTAACAGTGTAAGACTAAGCAATACTATTCCTAAAAGGCCGATTAAGGATTCTTCCTAGTGTACTTAACACAGACACTAGGTACCACTATAGGTTATTGTTCATTGTAAAATTAAGTGAAATATGATGGTAAAATTTAAAATAGAAAAAAAATTCAAACACATTTTTTAGGCTATGGAAATGTAAAGGCAGCCATCTGAGGATGAGAAATGTGAAACCTGGTTGCTTGGGAGCAGAAAAGATATGGAGAGAGTGTTGTTTATCTATTCTTGGTCTATCTTTTTTTTTCATAGCAGTGAAATGACTGTGAGGTGTTTGAAGAAAGATTCATGAATAAATGAGTTTTGTTGCATTTTAGGGTTTACAGTCTGGCAAGTGGTGGTATTGAGAAGAAATTAAAATTCCAAGAGGAGCTATGACCATCGAGAGAGGTTCTGAAAGAATACCCAGAGAAGGAAAGGTGATGATCCGTATGAGGAAGGAAGAAGTGGTCGTGTGTGGTATGTTTGTGAGATGTCCAGAGAGCTGGAGATGAAGGCTAGGATCTGGGGGATATGAGACGCCTTGCTGGTTTGCAGGAGAGAACTGAGAGAGCAGGCATGGTGAGACACCCATTGGTGTTAGGCTATAGTCAGGGCATCTTCTGGTGTGTGGCTGTGTATAAGAGAGAAGAGGCATGGTGAAATGTCCTCTGGTGTGGTGTGTTCTCTGTGGCCATGGTATGAGACGGTGGCATGATAGAGCTTGCTGGTGTTGTCAACCAGTGGGAGGGTTCTCATGCTGTCTCGGTGGCATGATAGAGCTTGCTGGTGTTGTCAACCAGTGGGAGGGTTCTCATGCTGTCTCGGTGTAGAGATGCTGGCATGGGCTGATGGACGTGAGCAAATGGTCTTCTGGAAATTGGTCTATGCAGGCAGCAGTTAGTTGAACATGGTAGATAGTCTTGCTGTGCCGACCCTTAGAGTTGGGTACTTACCTCTTACAAGAAGATCTCGGTAATGGAGGACTGGGATAGAAGGAGCAAGAGGTTTCCTTGCTTGTGTCTGGTCATGCATACAGTGCATAGGACTGCTTCTAGGTGTAATCAAGTCCTTTGTAAGAGATCTTGGAAGTTTTTCTCTCAAACTTGTTCGCATTAACACCATTTGAAACGTTCTGTATGACATTGGAGGAGAAGTTCAATGTGGTGAAGATAGTTGTTAAACTGATTCCAAAGAGGTCAAGGTAGAGAATCATTCAACCTGGATGCATGATCTCCGTCTAGTTGCATTGATGGAATCTAGACTAAAGATTTATGTTTTTAACTCTAAGGATGATGAAGCTATATATAAAGTTCTGGGATGATGTGAGGCAATAAAAGACCTCCTCTGTGTAAGGGCTGGCTGCTAGTTGCTGGCTGGCACTGTAGGTGGAGTGTCTTTTTATGGATTTGGTGTGTCCATGTGACTGCATCATGATCTCATGTTATGGTGGTGTTCTTAAGGTGCATACTGGGCCAAACAAATGAGTGGTGAAAAACCCAGGAATGGATGCTCAGATTAAGCAGGAGTAGAAGTATGAATTTGTTGGTAAACAAGGACAAAATGAGGATGATCTCATTGAGGTGGAGCCTCACTAAATATCGGGCGGGACTTTATGGAAAGCGTGGAACAAGGTTTGGAGTTGGTTCAACTAGTGTGGTGTTTGTTTCCCAGAAGCTCGGTTTCAGCTGTGCCATTGGGTTGGCTATATGTTAAAAAAAGGTGTTACCTGCTGCCCAATTTCAGCACTGCTTACACGTGGCTGGAATGAATGCTATAGTGATGAGAAAGCTATGACTCCAGTTTGAAGAAAAAATGAGGGTCAGGAGTTTGTATCGTATGTGTCCCCATTTTATATTCTTTGGATTTAAGCAGGTTGTTAAATAGAGTTGATAAAACTGTTATTGTAGATAACAGTTCTCTGTTATAGATTCTGTTTTTTTCTAATACATATGTTGTTAGGTTGTTATCTTGATAACTTGAGGGAACTCTTAGAAGGGTTAATCGATAGAAGATCAAGAGAGGAATGAGAGATTGAGAGAGGCCCGTGCCTTAGCTTGGTGCATAGTCTGTTTGTGTATGCAGATGTTATTTTCTGGTTGAATAAAATCTCTGAATTTTCTCCTTTCTTCTTCGTTCTGGGCAATTCATGGATAATCTTGTATCAGTTTAAGGAAGCTGCTTGCAAGGTCTGATCAGCAACAGCCCATAGGCTATAGAGATTTTTCTTACAATTCTTAGTTCATCAGAGCAAATACAAATAAAATTAAAAGCCTAAATCACTGATCTAATGTGAGGAATTCAAAATACTGATACTATGTGAAACCAACAAGGTTGTCAGCTATTTGCTAATGGACCTCTTCTTCCTCATAGTGAAGAAAGTTTGAATGTGTTTCTCCATTGTTATGTTCAAGCCCAAATTCAGAAGTCCACATCTTTGATTTCCCTTTTCAGAAATCTGGGACCATAATTCTGTTTGAGAAAGGAATATACATGTAGGAAGAGAATTTGTACGAAGGAATATACATTATTTGAGAATCAGAGAATATTAAAAACCAAACTATTCTAATCCAATATTACCTCTCATTTTCAGTTCTTTTTCCTTTTTGATATTACGAAAAGATAATATTTGGGGTTCTTTTTCCTTTGTGGTAAGATTGTAGTGCTCTATCCTTTCATGCTCGTCCTCTAACAGAGATGTATTGATCATCATTCGGTACTTATTTATGTGATACTATCGATATCACAGGGCTTCTTCTCATCAACATTCTGTAGTGACATAAAAAACTCAAACTCTTCTCTCCTCCTTAGGTACTTATTTATGATACTTGTTCTTTCTTCTCGAATGCTAACACCTCTTTCTTCTCAAGAAAGAAAGTTTGTATGAGTTTCTGGCGTAACATAAAGTCAATTTGTTAGGTACATGACTAATGACTATAATAAAAGAGTCTACAGCATATCAGGACAAATCAACATCAAAGAACAAGATCGATCCTCAACCAATCTTTGATATTCTTCTTGCTCAATCTATCTTGACACTCAAAACACAAAGTAAGAAGATCAAACTTGATAATCTCTTACTCCCATCCACCACTTTTTATTTGGACGTTTATATAAGCCAAAGAAAAATTGAACACAAGTAAACCCAAATACCAAATCAATAGATCTCCAAAGGTCCCAAACACACTTTTCGGTTTTGAATCCATTTTGGTAGAGCTGATTTGCTTAAATATTCATGTCTTGGTGAATAGAGCAAAACAAAAACATATAATGCAGATATAGATAGAGAATAAATTAGTAGTATACCTTCTGAAACCAATAGGAAGTTATAACATAGAATAATTATCCTTGAATAATTAGTGCTTCCTTATTATGTAAGAAAATTCACTTTCAAAACTTATAATGAATCATAAAAGCATACAAAGATCTACAAACAATATTTATTGCCTTTGGGATGATTTCGAAAGTAGGGACTCTTTTTCAGTGGTAGCTTTCATTTGACAATTTTGTCCACAAATCAAAATATGCATCAGTTCAAGATCTCCTCATTGCCAACAATAAAATATGGAACTAAAATGCCCACAACAAATCCCAATGCTCAAATAGAACCATTGATCAACATAGCCACCATCAATATTGTCCTCAACATCACTTCGCCTTTTATCTTCATCTTCATCTTGACACTTTATGACTAGCGGAGTTCCACAAAGATTTGGATTTCTAGCAAAGCCAACTCTCATAAAGTTGACATCCACATACGGCCTCCCAAACTTTCTGTTTGAATCTCCAACGAAAACTCCTGGTTTTTGTGTCCACGTTTTGCCCTTGATGAGTACTCCGAATTTTGGGTCTGCCCGACGCGAGACGACCACCCGAAGCCGAGATTCAGAGAAGTTGTATTCGTCATTGTTCCTCTCTTCTCCTCATTGCCAGATCCGCTCTTCAAAATCATTGGCTTTTCCCCATTTTGCCCTCCTTTTATTCTAATTAACTTAAGTTTGTTAAGTAGCCCATGTCACGCCAAGTGTCCACTGGTCCTGTGTCTGCTTAATTGAATGATTCATTTATTTTAGTTCAATTTATTTTAAATGAACTTAGCTCGCTAATTTCGACTTACGAGATTTTCGTGAAAATCTCTGGCCCCTAGAGTCATCACACTACCACCTAGAAAATCGTAAAAATTCTGACTGTTTCAGAATTCGACGAAACTTTTCTGGGTCACTAGATTTTGCGAAACGAATCCAACTACAGAAATTCGCTTTCATCATCCGAAACGGTAATTTTTTAGGACGGTCAACCACGGTGGCAATTTTTTAATGTTTTGCCATTTTTCAAATAAATTAAAATTTTCTCGGGTTTTACATAGTTCGTATTGGCTCTATCAAAGTAAAGATGTATGATGGTGTGATTTTATATGAGAATCCAATTTTGAATGAGAAGTCAAAGCATATTGATGTCAAAATATCAATCATATGGTGGTAATTGAACGTAATCGTCAAGGTGGAGGCAACCGTCAAGGTGGAGACATTTTCTACTAAATATAATGCAACCAATGTCTTGAAAAATTTGGTAATTGAACATAAAACTTGGTAATTTTTTGCCATTGCTATTGTTTACTAGAATATTTGTTGATTCACTATTTTTCGGTTTTTACTCGAGAATGTTGGTAATATTTTCTATGACAAGGCAGCCTATGTTACATGTTTACTTAAGGTTTGTTTGTATGTTTTTTAGCAAATGGTAATAGTTGTTACTATGATGAAATCTTTCAGTTTAATGTATTTTAAGATAAAATGTGAGTTCATCGGTTTACTTATTGTTTTTTTCCCTTAATGCCCGGGTTTTAAGATGGATTTCTTTGTATTTTGGTGATGTAGGCATTTGAGATTTCAGCTGATTAAGCTTTTTGGAAAAGCTAAATTGTACTTTATGAGTTAGGAATAGAAAATTACCAAGTTTTCTCGCTCACAGCAATAACATGTAACTAGAGATTTTCTACAAAGGTTTTACTACAGACAGTTTAAGCATTGCTTGAACATGGGAGCGGTTAGGAGTTGCTGTGGCTAAGTGGTGTTGTTGATGCACACAACCAGCTATAAAATAACTGAACAAAGTTGTTGGTTTCTTTCACAAGCTCTTACATTAGTTATAACTACATATGAAATAGAATAAAAACAGGGTTTTTGGGATTCAAACACATTAACACCGAACCTAGAGTCATACATTCCAAGTGAAATTAACAACTATGGGTCTCAATACAACAATAATACAGTAGATATTGCAATCAACAACCTGCTTTATGTCGCACATCCCGTACCACTTCATAAGTTTCCAAGGAAAGTGCCCTGGGCATTTACAAACAATAAAAGAGCATGCTGGAAGATCCAATGTCAGAGCAACTTAAATTAGCAAACTATTACGTAGAAGAGGTATTAGTCTTTGGTTTCACAATGAAAATATAAAAGCAAAACAAATATAATAAAAAAATTTCAAAATTTTACATATTTTTAAATTTCTACTTCCATATAATGTAGATAAACTAAATAAATGTAGCCCAATAAACATATAAAATTAATTTATTAAGTTTAAACATTGTTTTTTATTTTCCTCCTACTGTTATTTTCCTTCATATTTTCTCTAAAGAGATTTTGAAACTCTGTTGCAATTTTCTTCAAGATTTTTAGTAATAATTTTTGGCAATATTGACCACACAATGGGAAAATTGTTTTTTTTTTTTGTCTTCTTTTTGGATAGAAATTAAAAAGGCCATAACCTTTAAAATCATAACTTATCTTAAGGAAGACACTTTTCTTAGTACATCACATCAAATAAAATTAAGAATTAGAGTGCAAATTAGTAGCATACCTGCAAATAGAGAAGTAGTGAAATTCACTCCCAAAGTGGAATCATAAGGAATACGTTTATTTCCTTTGGGCATGATTTCTGGCATAGGTCACTCTTTTTCTAAAGAGTAGCCATTTGACAATTTTGTCCACAAAATCAAAATATGCATCACACCAAGATCTCTCATTGCCAACACAAATATGGAACTAAAATGCCCACAAGAATCCCAACCCAATGCCTGGAATAGAACCAATGACCACAAAGCCATCATATCAATTTTGTCCTCAACACCACTATTCAGACTTCATTCGACACTTTACGTACTAGCTGAAACAATAAAGATTTGGACTCCGCAAAGGGCACTGGTGGAAAGCGACATTTGCCCAATAAAAAGCGGGATCTTATCGGGAGAAATTGTTATTCGACAAAATTCAAATAACCCAAGGATGATAATACGATATGTTGAATAGTTGAGTTTAAAAGTTTCATATTTGACAAATCAAGGGAGGATGGGGCTGACGAGCTTTAAATGTCGAATTCGCCAATGATGATTCATGGACAAGTTCAAACACCAAACCAAATAATTTTGTTATTCCCGGGAATTTCTCTCCACTTAAATTGTTATTGGATAGATCTATGCTCACAACAAGGGAAAGAGTCCGTTATATTCCGTATCAGACCTTTGTAATCACAATCAACCTTCTTCATATCGAGAGCTACCCTCATATTATGAAAGAAGATAAGGATATACTATGGTCCTGTTTATGGCTTCTGTTTCTTCAACCAAAGTTACCGGAATTTCATCCATCGATTGTTTTGTGCAAGATCCAAGCATATGCGCAGGAACTAAATTTGGTGCGTGTGGAGGGAAGTCTTCCAAACAGACTCACCTCAAGCCCAAAATTACAAGATTTGGGAAAGGCCCAATCCAAGGTGAATCTCAATCTGATAAGTTATTGTAACTAAGATCAAGAACATCCAAACCTGTTAAATTTCGCAAAGATGAGGGGAGCTCCCCCGAAAGCTTGTTATGGTTTAGGTGTAGTGATTTGAGTGTACTGCAAAATGATCCAACGACTTTGGTATCATCCCCGCACAAATTGTTATTTCCAAGGTCTAGAACAATTGTGGCCAGAGCAATTGTTTATGGTAGAAGCTGAATGCTTCCAAATAAATTATTGCTTGAAAAAATCGATGACTTCAAGAGAGGGTGAGATGCCCTTACTGACCGATGGTCCTCATATTCCATTGATCTAAAGAGTAAACGAACACAAGTGGGGTAGGAATTCTCCTATGTTTGAATTTGGTAATTGGCCTTGTAACTGATTGTGAGAAAGAATTAAGTACTCCAAATTAGAAGAAATATTCCAAACCAATTTGAATACTACTTGAAATGCTGGGGCATTTGAGAGATCAGATCCGTTAGATCCTTCTGAGACTGGCTGCCGAAATGTAGGACCTATGTGACATGAACCTGATAACAAGATAATTCAACCTGAAAGGGGGGAGTCCAATTGGAACTAATACATCAAACGTAAGAATTGGAAGTCATGTATAGATACCTGCTATATTTTTAACTTCCAAAAATGTTGTTCACGAGTTCCATCTTTACAATCAGATTGTTTCGGTGATTTGGACAATAAGGGAAGGTTTCCAATGAGCATTTGAAGTGAACCTGTACGATCAAAAGTAAAGTAATATGTCTTAATTAAAATTATGTAATAAATTAAGAATAAAAATAGTAAATAACATAACAAATGAATGCATGAAGAATTAATTTAAGGAATTAAAAGCAAAAAATATGATTATTCTTTCATAGCGTCGGTGAATAAAATAGTCAAGGATATTTTTTCTTTGATATATAACCATAAAAAGACATTCATGTATTTCGATAATGCTATAATACTAGTTGATTTGACATCTGATATTAATTATTTTAATAATAAAACCAAAGTATTTTTTGAATTTAGTTATAGTTTATTACAAGAAAATAGAAATCAATTTTCATTTAAATATAAATAATTTAGAGACTTTAATTTTGCAGTGAAATATCTAATCTAATTAATTAGATTTACAAAGGACAATTCATATATTTTATTTCTAAAGATACTCTAATAGAAATAGTAAATTTTACTAATGTGTAGAATGTAAGAGTTTGTTTAATGGAGTCCTAAACAAACATAAAAATTCATAATAAAATTTTAATAATCAATAGAAAATTTAATGAAGTGAGTAATTAACTTTGTAATTGATTATGAGAAAGATCCAAATATTGTAAGTTGCAAAAGTTTTCAATGGAGCTTGGAATTGAACCTATAAGGAGAAAGAGTAAAAATA
Source organism: Tetrastigma voinierianum (assembly GCA_016808115.1). NCBI lineage: Eukaryota > Viridiplantae > Streptophyta > Magnoliopsida > Vitales > Vitaceae > Tetrastigma > Tetrastigma voinierianum. The sequence goes on from JAEQBH010000779.1 coordinate 117,598, forward strand.
TTTACTAATTAAAAATTATGCACAAACAAATGATTAAAAAAATAGTAAATAAGAAAATAAATGCATTCACAACAATTAGTTCAAAGAAAAAATTATTCTTTATGCAATAATAAACATAAATAGTGAGAATGGTCCTTTTGTCTTTTCTCGGCAATAATGAAATAAATTAATTTTATTTCACAATATTGGAATACTATTATTGATTAATTTATCCATAAGTGATTTATTTCAATAATAATAAACTACAATATTTTGAACAAAGCAATAGTTCAAAATATAATTTATAATTTTAGCAATGAAGACAATTATTTAGTCAAACAATTATTTTAATTTCAAGTGATTTTTCTATTTATTCACAAACTACTAGAAACTATGAATGAGAAATTATTATAGCTATCTAAATTTTACACAATTGGAAAATGATTATTCTTTCATGTGTTGGTGAATAAACGGTAAGAGTGATATATTTTTTTCTTTTTATATAAACATAAATATAATAATATATTTTTGATAATGTTATAAGATTAGAGGATTAATACTGATATTAAACTATTATTTTGAATATAAGTCGAGTATTTTGAATTTAGTGATAGTTTATTACATGAAAATAGAAATCAATTTTCATTTAAATCTAAATAATTAAGAGACCTCTATTTTATTAGTGAACATCTAATCTAATTAATTTTAAAAAGGACAATTCATATATTTTATTTCTAAAGATACTCTTATTGAGAGCTTGTTTGATGGAGTCTTAAATAAATATAAAAATTCATAATAAAATTGTTTAAAAGGTATACCATGGGAAATAAAAGAGGTTGAAGTAAAATCTTAAGTATACATCAATAAATTTAATAAAGTGAGTAACTAACCTTGTAATTGATTATCTGAAAGATCTAACACTTCAAAATGTCAGTTCACCTAACCGCTTAGCAATTTTCCCATCAATTTTAGAATTCCCAACAAGAGTAAAAATATTTAATAATTAAAAATTATGCAATAAAAAAATGATAAAATAGTAAATAAGAAATAAATGCATTAAAAACAATTAGTTTAAAGGAAAAATATTATTCTTATGCATTAATAAACATAAATATTGAGAATAGTCATTTTTTTGTCTTTCTAGTAACAACAAGTAGCATTTATCAATATTAAATACACAGCATTAGAAGAATATCCAAAGTTAAAAACCGAGAAAATTTTGGAATTTTTCTAAAAACTAAGAAACAAGAATCGTCATTATACTACTGTGTCAAAACTAAAAATTTCTAGATTCCGACGATTTAAACGAATCCTCACCTTATGATCTGCTCACAAAATGTAGTTATTCATTCGAATTTCATCATATTCAGATATAGTAAAAATTTTCACGTTTTTCGAGGTGACGGGTGTCCGATGAACCCTAAAAATGAGATTTTTGAAGAAAATCTTGGAAGTTGTAAAATAATTTAAAGTAGGTTCATATAAGATAATTTAAACTTGAATCTGGAACAAATTGTTTCGAAAAAGGACGATTGGGGGACACATGGTATGTGACACGGCATTAATTTATCCAGCGATAAAAAGAGTAGTAATCTCACTTGGGGAGAAAAGATCTCCCATTTCTGATTTTTCAAATATAGAGAGAAAGAGGAAGGTTTCCTTCGCGATTCAATGATTTGCTTGTTGAATTGGCCAATATTAATCAAAAGCTCATCACCTCGACGGCTATAATCTATTTTGATAATGTTATAGATTAGAGGATTAATAATTGATATTAACCATTTTTGATAATAAGTCAAAGTATTTTGGAATTTAGTGATAGTTTATTACATTGAAAAGAATCATCATTAAATCTGCATAATTTGAGAGACTTAGATCGAATAACGAACATCTAATCTAATCTAATTAATTAATTTACAAATGACAATTCAGATATTTTGTATTTCTAAAGATACTTACAGAAATAGTAAAATTTAGTAATTTACTACAAAATGTAAGAGCTTGTTTAATGGAGTCCTAAATAAACATAAAAATTACAATAAAATTTTAATAAATGGTTTAAAAGGCACCATGAGAATAAAGAGGTTAAAGCTATAATCATAAGTATACCATCAATAGAAATGAGTGAAATTTATAAACAACCTTGTAACCGATTATAAGAAAGATCCAATGACTGAATTACCAAAAAGATTTTAAACCAATTTGGGATACTCTGAAATGCTAATTGAGAGAGAAAGATACTGGAGATTCTTCTGAGATTGAAGCCAAGCTGGAAATGCAGGACCTATGGGGCATGAATCCATACGAAGAGATCTCAACTTGAAAGGAGGAACCCAATTGGAACTAACATTCAAACGAAAGTTGCTCAAGCCTAGAGACTCCAAGTTACTTAGCTTCAAAAAATGTTGTTCAAAGAGAGTTCCACTCAATTGATTGAAATAAACACTCAATTCTTTGAGTTGAGAAAGCTGTCCAATACAATTTGGGAGACTTCCATTCAAATTCTCATTCCTCCAAGGAGACAAAGACTGGTATGCGCCGCAACGCAGCATAAAAGCAAGAAAGACGACCTTCGTTTGTCAGAAGATAAACCGAGACTCCTAAGATTTTTAAGCTCACCCAACCAATTTGGCAATTTTCCCATCAATTGATTTTGGAACAAGTCTAACTCCCTCAAATTAGGTAGAGGACTTTTAGTTCCATTGATAATATCGTGTATGTTTATCTGTTATTAAATCAAATCAAATATTGTAAGTTGCAACAGCTTCAATGGAGCTTGGAATTGAACTCAGAATGAAAAAGTGTAATATTGCATTAATTAAAAATTATGCCATAAACAAATGAAAAAAAAAAAGTAAATAGGAAATAAATGCATTAAAAACAATTAGTTTAAAGAAAAATTATTATTCTTTATGTTATTAATAAAATGAGAATATTGAGAATGGTCTTCTTTGTCTTTTCTGATAGCAATAAAAGAAGTAATTTTATTTCACTGTAATAGGTACTAGAATTTATTCATCTGGCAAGTAATTGTCTCATAATAAATCAATATTTTGAACAAAGCAATAGTTCAATAAGAAAAGATAGAAAATAAATGAAATTACAAAGTGAAAAGAAAATTAAATTATCAAAATATAATTTTAATTTTTATAATGAAAGATTATTTAGCTAAACAATTTTTTAGTCTCAAAGCGATTTTTCTATTTATTTATAAACGCAAGAAAGGGAGATAGAAATTATGGTACCCAAATTTTACACCAAAATAGAGAGCACATCATAATAGAGCTAAAGAAGAATATATGAATTCAACCTTAGTATTATGATATTTTAAAACAAAATACTATAGGAAACTAAATATGAATATCATACTTAATGTTAAATTACAATAATCTCACAGCAATAGATAAATTAATGAGACTAAATGAAATTGAAATGAAAAAGATGATTGGAAGGTATCGATCAAAAGAATTCTTAACACAAAAAAATAGAATTCAATTCTTGTGGCAGGATATAGCAAGTAATTTCCAAATTTTGTTCAATTTCTATTTTAATTTATTAGTTACAAGTTTTTCGAAAAATAGTGAATATTATATTATAATTATTTAAATTTTATAGGAATATGATACACCTAAATTAAAATAATAATTAGAATAAAATTTTAACAAATAGTGAAAGAAAGTATAACATGAGAATAATAAATGGAGTAAAAAAAGAGCAAAGCATGTGGAAAAAGGTATCATATATATTAATTTAACCGTCATATAAATTTTGAACTTAGTGTCTGGGCTAGTCACAGATTGAGGCAAAGGGTTGGAAATTGACAGCATGTCAAAATAATATTATTATAGAACGAAAACACTTTAAAATTAATGACATTTGAAGAAAAAGAATATTATAATAAATGTACAAAATGATAGTATTATTATTCTTATTATTGATATAATAAATAAAACCATTAATCAAAAAGGGAGTAAAGGACCTTCTTAGTGTAAGACCCGAAAATTCCAATTTTCTAAAATTACAAAATCTGGCCATTTCAGTAACTGAGGCTCTTTTGTAGATTCTGATTACTGTAACGATTTCACCATGAGTCCGTTTCATCAAATCTAGCTACCACGTTGAATTTCATCAATTCGAGACAATAATTTCATCGCTTGAAATCGAGGCTCCGTGCCGTAAAACGGGTTTAAGAGATATGTGATGTAACAAAGTCACTTCATTAGCATGACTTCATGACAATGAGCGTCGCAAGATTGTGGTATGACGGTATTGACAAATTTAAACGGTGCAAAGGTCAAAAATCGCTAAAATGATACATCGAGAATTATCGGGAATTTGAACACATAATAAGACAAGAACGTGAACCGCCTTCTTCTCCAAAATTGAAAGAACAAAAACGTGCAAAGGTAATGAGACGGTAAGAGTTTGGTCATGATTTATGTATGGTAAGAGAAAGTTACCTTCTTCTGGATTCTACGACATTTGACTATTTTAGTTTCTACTTCAGTGAAAGTAAAGTCGATCTATTCGTGAGGGCTGGGCTGCCGACACCGACTAGCGGAGTTCGACAACCCAAGAGGTATGGATCTTTTCCTACTTGGTTTATTCCCTTGGCTAAGAGCCATGTTTATGGTTAGATATTCGAGCTGTTCGATTTAGTCAGAATTCGTCTCAAAACTTTGAACCGAGTGAGAAATCATATCATATCAAGAACAGTAACCCGAGGGTTTCACCGTTTCACATGAATAGTGATATATGATTTTCTTTGTGTTAAAATGTGTTTTGTGTTTATTCGAATGAATTTGCTTAGATTTACACTAGCCCATGAGCTAATTCGTGTTATTGATGTGAAAATTGAATAACATGATTGTTGTGAGTAAATTTTGTTAATATACGACACCAGATGAAGATAAATTATTTAATCGATATAATGCATTCACATGACGTGCAAATTTATAATATTAAAGGGGAGCGCAGACATGAAACAAACAAAATAAAAATGTTTCAGAAAGGAATTTTGACGAAAAGATTTTTCCGAGAATCGCGGTCGAAGATTGTCTAAACACTCATTTGATAACCCATAATAGAGTCTAGTTTAAAGCTATCTACCGCATTCATTCGAGGGTTGTCTAATGACAATTAACTAGAGGTGTTTCAAGAACAACAGCTTTTGTTTTGAAAACTGATCATTTTACCTTATCTACAGAGGCTACGTTTATCATGGCACTCATATGGTCGCACAGAAACATCTCGAAAGAGTGCTCATGAATACTGAACGTGATTACTGGTTATAATAGCAAAAAGATTCTTATATGAAAGGCAACCTGTAGTAGGAAAATTATCACTACCTAAGCTGGCCATCCTATCGAGCAGGATCACCATTTCGTGTACAGTGAGTGTGGTGATTATAGACTTTACGCCACTAGAGGTCACGCTTTAGAAGAAAAAAAAGCCGGTCGCTGGGCTTGACATTTATTTTGTATAACATGTATTAAAATTATAAATTTTGATATATGTCTGGGTGAAGAAAATTTATTAACTTTTGAACGACATATAGGATGATGTTTGTGAGGTTGATGTGGTGGCCTGCCAACATTATTTTACTCACATACGGACCGCGCTGCTATTGTAAACTTGCTGGGATTGCGGCCAGACTTTCGTGAGAGCCCCTCCGTACAGCGAGACTCGCCCGATTGCACAGCCAGTCATCCGACATCCACGCAGATTTCCAATGCGCCAGGGATGAAAATAATAATCCAGAGATCTCGGTTTTCGAAAACACACACTTAAAAAACAAACATTCTCCTAAGAGATGTGAAATTATTTTTATATTATAGATAAACATCTTTATATAATTATTATCTTATTCCAAAATTGTTACATAACATGTGTACTTTACAACCACAAACGGTTAAACTAGATATTTTTTCATAGATAGTGTGAATAAATTTCTTCCAGAATTAGTAGTTAATTTTGATTGTTAGATTTTATAACAATAATAATAATAATAATAGAAAAATAAAATTTTAGGGAAAAACAAAGGAAAAAGAAAAAGGAAATGAGAGAAGATAAGGTGGGTCTTGGGATGTAGTTAAAAGGTGGGTAGAGATGACAGACAAAGAATATCAAATCGGCCCAGTTTTCGTCCACTCCAATCAACGGTGACGGGTCTTCATTTGTCTCTTTTCAACTTCTTTCTTTATTACTTTTTATATTTATTTATTTATTTATACATTCACAAGTCAACATAATTCACATGTTTATCCAATCATTTCATCGCTTCTTTACCTCTCTTTGTTCGTTGTCCCACATACAAAAAAGCTCCCCACCCCCACCCACTTCGTTACATCAATTCAATCTATTTTTATATATAACAATAAATATAATAATTCCATGATAATGCTATAAGATAGATGATTAATAATTGATATTAACTGTTTGACATAATAAATATTTAATTTGAAAGAGGTTTTATTAAGAAGAAATTCAATTTTCATTTAAATCTAAATAATTTGAGACTTGACTTACTAATGAATATCAATTCATTTAAGTAATTTTTCTGTATGGATAATTATATGTTTTATTTCTAACGATACTCTAATAGAAATAGTAAATTTTACCATAAAAATGTAAGAGCTTGTTTAATGGAGTTATAAACAAACATAAAATTCATAATAAAATTTTAATAAAATAGTTTAAAAAGTATACCACTTAATAAAAGAGGTCGGGTTAAAATCATAAAGATTATGGGTCACCCCGTCACCCGACGAAATGCGGCCCCACCACAGTTGTTTCTGTTGCTCATGCCAACTCACTAGTGCAGATACGGCGGTAGCTCCACTACCAACCACCCAAATGCAGAGCTGAACTACCCCGAATCTGGCATCTGCTCACGGCCCTGCGCTCGGCTCCACTATGCAAAGTTAAAACCCTCACAGTCAGGGGGAGGTTTCAGAGGATTTAATGATGGTTGGTGGGGTCTATAAAGCAGGGTGCCATCCCGCCCACCCGACAGGGGTGGTCCCACCACAAGCTATGTGGGCATGTCCACGCCTTCTTCGCCCGTGAAATGAACCCAAGCACTAAAGTGACATATCGGGTCAGAGACTCTCACTACCAACTCCAGCTTTGGCCTCGGCTCACTCACTGACGTAGTTAGGTGCGGTACTTCGACATGCCCCCATTAGCTCATAGCGGGGACCACCCCTCACTGGGATGGGCTGTACCCCACAAAGACGCCTTAGTAAGAGACCCCGGCCCAATTCCAACAGGTAAAACTGCACTGACAGCAGAGGGGCACAACCACGCTCTTTCTTTCGCTCCGCAGCTCTCGAACCCAAGACCAAAGGGACATATTGAATGGGGAGACTCATCACCAACCTGAGCTACAAATGGGCCAGGCGGACCACTGAATGAGATCTAAGCTCACGGTCCCGCGTCATCACTGAAAGGAAGAAACCCCCGCTGTGAGCTAGTAGGATACCGCGACCGACACCAACCCTCCGTCTGAAAGGCCGGGGGCGAGGACCGTGATATATATGCTTAGAGCCTACTGAAAGCATTTAGGGCACATAAAGAGCCAGAAGGTTTCCGTGGGCTCGAACCCGGACCTTGAGCTTGAGCACCATTCGGCGTATTTCTCCACTACCAATCGGAAACATGCACAGCCAGATGTGAATCACCGAATTCGCATCTAAGTTTGGCGGGTCCTGTGTTCAGCCCACTGAGGCGAAAAGCAAAACTTCTCGCGAGCTAGTAGGATATATCCAGAGGACCACTCGTCGGAGTGGGCCAGGGGGTGGGGCCCTTACAAGTATATAATCAATAGAAAATTTAATGAAGTAAGTAACTAACCTTGAATCATTACGAAAGATCTAATCGTTCCGCATTTTCTTAAAGCTCACCCAACCAATTTTGCAATTTTTCCCATCAATTGATTATCCAATAAGAGGAATTTCCTTAAATTAGGTGTAGGACTTTAGAATTTGCAAAGCTGGCCTCCATCGACAATCTCAGGGAAACTTCCATTCAATTTATTATCAGTCAAATCCAAATATTGTAAGTTGCAAAGGTTTCCAATGGAGCTTGGAATTGAACCTGTAATGAGAAAGAGTAAAAATATTTACTAATTAAAATTATAAATAAACAAGTGATAAAAAAATAGTAAATAAGAAAATAAATGTATTCACAAACAACAGAATCAAAAAGAGAATATTATTCTTTATGCAACAAACATAATGGTCTTTTTTCCGGTAACAATGAAATAAAGTAATTTTATTTCAATATTGGTAGACTAGTACTAGGATTAATCATCCATGCTAATTATTTCTTAAATAACAAACTACAATATTTTGAACAAAGCAATAGTTCAATAAGAGAATGATAGAAAATAAAAATAAAAACTATAAGAGTGAAAAGGAAATTACCAAATTATCAAAATATAATTTATAATTTTAGCAATGAAGACAATTATTTAGCCAAACAATTATTTTAATTTCAAGTGATTTTTCTGGCTTTATTCATAAACTACTAGAAACTATGAATGAGAAATTATTATAATTAAATTTTTTACACAATTGGAAAATGATTATTCTTTCATATATGAATAAAAAAATGAGTGATACCTTTTTTTTTTCTTTTTTTTGATATAAATATAAATATAATAATCTATTTTTGATATGTTATAAGATTAGAGTGATTAATAATTGATATTAACTATTTTGATAATAAGCCAAAGTATTTTTTGAATTTAGTGGGAGCTTATTGTAGCTGAAAATCGAAATCAATTTTTCATTTAAATCTAAATAATTAAGACTTCAATTTTATTAGTGGATATCTAATCTAATTAATTTTTAAAAAGGACACCATATTTGCTTAAAGATACTCTTATTGAAATAGTAATCTCTTTTCCATAAAAAATGTAAGAGCTTGTTTGACGGAGTCTTAAATAAACATAAAATTATAATAAAATTTTAATAAAATAGTTTAAAAGTTATACCATGGGAATAAAAGAGGTTGAAGCAAAATCTTGCGATACCATCCGTAAGACCCGGTAAATTCCACCCTCTCAATAAGTACAAAATCGCACTTGACATAAAATCGAATACGTTAAACCGCATCAATTTCCTTCTAGATCTCAGATGATGAAACGGATTGCACCATAATCGCTCAAATCGCTTAGTATGTAAAATTTCAGAATTTTCTCGGCATACGAGTCGAGACTGAAGCTTATAACGCAGCTCGTGCCGTGGTTTTCGATGCGACAAAGCCACATATAACATTTACTCGCTGCATCATGAGTAGATGAGAGAAATTAAACGGATGGTCGCAGAATACCAATATCAACCGGTAGTTATGTGGACATAAGGGTCATTTTTAAGCCATTTAAGTCACTAAAGCTACCACCACAAGCCATTTCATCTCTTTAAATCAACCAAAGCAAAAAACGTGGAGAGGAAGCTGGGTGATGCAGTGACCTTCGTGTGAGAGGATTCTAGAGAGAGAGAGGGCTTCTCTCTAGAAATACGCTGATATCCACCGCTATACGCCGCAAAGCAATGGTGGTAACGCTTACGCGTTGTGCTCTACGCACTCGATTTGCGAAGTTTGACAACCCGCTATAGGATTTTCTCCCCTTACCGGGTTTTATTCATTTTTAATTGCTTCAACGTTGAAATACTGCGCGACGTGTGTCGTTGATCTATCTCAAAACATGGGGACTAAATTAATACAATTTTTTGAACTGAATGGAGCAGCCCACGTCCGTGTATACGTGTGGGTAAGGAAAATGGGTGTAGTGGTTCAATCATGTATTGTCGGATTTGAGGTCAGATTGGTTAAATGCGTTCAAACATGAACCTAGGATTGTTTGAGTGTTCTGGGAACATTAAACCCTGTGGTTTTACCGTTCCTAAATATGGACCGAAAATGTATTTTGGGAAAAATGTTTCGATTAAGTAATCAATCGAATCGCTTATGCTTGTATATTAGCCCAAGAGGAAGCACTTGATGTTGAATGGGTAAATACATAACATGTTGTGTGATTTAATCTATGCTAAGAGATTTCATGTTTATATATTTGTATGTGATTAGACCGACCGAACTCGCATACATAGTATCATATAATCTGAACATCCTAGGAATATAGGAATTAGCGCATGAGATGAGTGATAGAGAAACAAGGTCGGGAGTGGTAGTCTAAAATGTAAATTATCTGGAGTAAGAGTCCAAATCAAATAATATATATCAACCATCGAGCTACCATTGATATTTATTCATCTATAGAGTCCATTAAACAATAATATATATCAATCGTCTGAGTGTCTGAATTTATATATGATTCACTGGATATGTCCACTATCAATATAATAATTCCTCATACGAGGTTTAGGCGAGTGTGAGAGAGTCGGTGAGACTCGATCTCGAGTTGGTCATGTAGACATTCAAGCAGATCACGATTGCTTAATGCCAGTGTTTAATTTGGAACATTGCACGCACTTAGTGGTGAGTGTACTCCCATTTAGGGCGATCTTCCCATCGAGCTTAGCTCACTCGTCAGACCCCTTATTCTCTTGATGTGCACAGGAGCGTAAGTGGGATGTGTCTGGTCAAGAGGTTGAGTCTTGGAAGAAAGCCGTGGCTTCGATGATTGTACATGTATTAGAACCTTTAAGTTTAATATATGGGCTGTTTAAGAGTGAATATTAACTCTTTTGAAAACTATTGGATATAGTTGTTGTAGTATGAGGAGTATTGGTTATGGGCCCAAGTGGCCGTTTTACTCATATTATTAGAATATATCGACCGTCGGGATGTATTCGCAGGGAATGTAATGGGTAGAGCTCCTGCATAAAGGAGACTCGCCCGATTTTCTAAAGTGGCAAATGTATAATCGACTAATTTGCGAGTTGACGGGTAGTCAAACGGACCCGGATTTTTAAGGGGCATCCACGACTTAGTATCGACCAGGTATCACGAACACCTAGGGAGCTCGGGTTTGGGTAGCCATCACCACTAGGTGTGGTTTGATGTTCGGTTTAGGTATGAGATTACCTAGAAATCACGGAATGAATGGCCCCAGGGCGATTCACGTGCGTGTGTATGGGTTTTGTGTGATTTGGCGAAGTATTGTGTGATTGATGAAATGTTATGTGAACATCTGATGATTGGTGTGTATACCATGTCATGTTGTGTGTTGGTGTGCTTGACATGTTTTAGGTGTTGAGATTGTATGTGTGTTGGGTGATTAGCACATGGAAGTGTAGAAAATATTTTAGAAAATATTTAGGTGTCTTGTGTCTGGCTTGAATTGAAAATGAAGGGAAATAAATTTTTAATAAAATTTATTGGATGAGAATTTGAGATTGTATGTGTGTTGGGTGATTAGCACATGGAAGTGTAGAAAATATTTTAGAAAATATTTGGAGTGTACTGTGTGCAAAGCTTGAATTGAAAATGAAGGGAAATAAATTTTTAATAAAATTTATTGGATGAGAATTGAAGAAATTTAATTTTTAAGGTTTTACCGTGTAAAACTGAAGAAAAATTAAACGAAATAAATTTTTCTAAATTTATTCGGGTTGTTGGAATGTGAGAAGAAATATTAAAGTAAAGGAAATAATTTTCTAAGATTTTACAAGTGGAAAAAATTGAAGAAAATGGAAGAAAATAAATTTTTATGAATTTATTTGAGTGGAGAAAATTTTTCAGTGAAAAACTAGAAAAGGAAAATAAATTTTATAAATTTATTTTGTTAAGAGGTGAGAAAAATAATTTTCTAGGTTTTATGGGGTGTAAAATTTTAGAAAATGGGGTTAAATAAATTTTATAAATTTATTTGAGTGTCGAAATGAGAAAAAAAAAATGATTTTGTGATTTTGGTGATTTTTCCAGAAATCTTTGGAAATAATTGAAAATAATAATAATTATTATTAAAATTGAAAAAAAAAAAAAAAAAAAAAAAGGATATAAATTTTTTGTACGAGAAAATTAGAGAATGAAATTTACGCTTGAGTGTGTCGTGACACACTCTTTGTATTGTGACTTAGGTGTTGAAATTTGGATTGTATTACGGGACACACAGGTGTCTCCCTTGTCTCGGGTGGGTTGCGCCCAGGCCTTGTGTCGCGGCGGGACCACGATCTGACCCATGTCTGCGCCGCGCGGCCCTGTCTGGCGGCCCCAGGGGCGCCGGGCAGCCCCAGGCGCCTTGAGGCGTCTTGGCGAGCGGGGCTCAGCCCCCGTACGGTCTGCGCGACGTAAGCGATACAGCGAAGCGCCCAGCGAGCAAGAAGCGCCGCAGCGAAGCGCTGGCAACGCCTTAGCGAGCGCGCCGCCCGAAGCGCCTTGGCTTGGCAGCGCGGCCTTGGCGAGCGCAGCGTGGCGCTTAGGCGAAGCGCCTGAAGCCTTGTGAACCGCAACGGCTGGCGTAACTTTGGCAGCACTAGTCTGGCGACGACGATTGCGAGGCTCATCGCGACAGGTTGGAGTTTGACACAGGTTTTTGACTCATTAGTGTTTGATCCTTAGTTTGGACTCAGTTCATGACCTTGCATTATTAAAAAAAAAATTTAAAAAAAAAATATTTTAAATTTAATTAAAATAAATAAAATCAAATAAAATTTGACCAAAATTTCGAAAAATAAAATTTTCAAAAATAAAATTTTGAAAACAAAAATTTAGTTGAAAACAATATTTTAAGCGAAATTGATTGCGTATACAACGAGTTATGTGTATGATTAGTGTCTGAGAATTTGTGTGGTTATGCCCAGAGATCTATTTTGGATTAACTACTATTTGAAATGGTGATTCTTGCTTGGTAGTTGCATACGAACTTATATGCATGGTGCTGTGCGTATAGGAAAAATGGTGAATCTTAAGGTTAGGGCCAGGTGACCTTAGGGATTTGGATGCGGGCCCAGGTGGTTGGAATTTGAGCGCCACTTAGGAAATGAACGAGTCAGTTCATGGTTGTCGAGTCTATTAGTAATTGGCATGTGCATTGCTAGTTAGACTGAAATGAAAATTACATGAATCGTGTTGCCCTTTGACATATGTAGATGGCTAGTAGAGTGAGGGCCTTGAAAGGGCGTCCAGGTCTGGTCGAGCCTGATCGGTGTTTGGGTTAGCGGGACTTTGCCCGAGGGTTGTGGGTATTCTGACGAGATGCTATATCACATAGACTGGTATAGCGAGTTAGATAAGAAGATCTAGTAACCTTGAGGAGGTTTAGAGCGTAATAATCTCCAGGCATTCATAGGGGAGAGAAAGGATTTGATGGTGGTAGACCATTGGTTCATCACCGTCGAGAAAGTGTTAGAGGAAGCATGGAGTTACTCGATCGGCCAGGGTTAGACTAGGCTAGCGTTCACAGCTAGAAGTAAGGGCGAATGTGATGCAAATGGGCGGGGCCTCTAGAGACTTTAGAGGGAGTCGTTGTCACGTGGAGGGTTCTCCCCTAGGGATTAGGGCGAGGAATGGGGCGATGGAGTCGAGGTTGCGAGTTAGAGATCTCGGGGACTCTACTCACAATGGACCTGAGGATTTTGGATATGTTAGAGTTCGATGTCATCCTGAGGATGGATTGGCTGATAGCTTCTGAGGATGGGTGCCTCCGATTATGAGCGCGGGAGGTTCGCTTATCGCGGGCGATGTCGTATGGTATTTAATTAAATTTTACCCAGAGAACGATTATATGAGTCAGGCGTCGGGGGCCGGTTAAGCGGGTTGGCTAGTGGGGCTTTACCTTAGAGGGCGAGGTGAGGCCAGGCTTAGATCTACCTCGAGTAGTTTGCGAGATATGTGGATGTTTTCCGGATAGGCTACGGATTTACCTCGCGCTAGGGATGTAGACTTAGTGATAAGTTACACCACAGTATATTCGCGTCTACATGACTCGCATAGGATGGCGCCGGTTGAGTTGCGGGAACTCGAGTCTAGCTCACGGGAGCCTCTTTGGACAGGGGTTTAGTAGGCCAGAGGCACTTCACCATGGGCGCTTAGTTTCCTAATTGCGAAGAAGAGGCGAGACCCGCCGACTGTGCATTGACTACGAGGGCGGTTGAGGCGGGGTTACGATCAGGATGATTTTGCATTCACAGAAGTTGATGATTTATTGGATCGGTTAAGGAGAGGTCTGAGGTCTACTCCGAGATGGACCTTACGCCTTTGGTTACCATCGGTGAGGTTAGGAGACCAGGATATCCCTAAGGCGGCGTTTGGATCACGTTATGGGCATAGGTGTTTCACGGTGATGCCCTTTGGATTGCGATGAATGCGCCGGCATCATTCCTGGATCCTAAATGGCAAGATTATTCGACCCTATCTTGGATCAGTTTGTCGTAGTATTCGGGGATGACATTTTTGATCCTCGGTCGAGTGGGAGCATGAGCATCACTTGAGGGATTGTTTCACAGTGTTAAGAGACCATCGGTGCATGCGCTAAGTTCAGTAAGTAAGTTTTGGCTTACGAGGTGAGATTACAGGACACGTGGTGTGCTGGGAGTGTGAGTCGACTAGGAAGGTTAAGGCAATGATGAATTGAAGGAGGCCCAGAGATGTCGATCCACTCGAGATCGTAGTCTCTTGGGATTAGGTGCGGATATTACGAGGAGACACAGAATGGTTGAGTCGTCCATTCGGGACGGGATCAAATAGGACTTCGCCTCACGGGACATGGACTCCATGGTTGGAGACCGGCGACCATGAGAGGAGATTGAGGATACTTGGAACACTTGAGATACCGATGTTAGTAGCGAGAGGGAGGATCAACCTTCTTCTGGTTCGGGAAGGGCGGAGACTTTGCTTCCTGTAGTTTCGGGACTTGGACGGGATTGAGCATGAGTGGGATTGCCCGGAGCGAGGGGATCCGAGACCTGGGACAATGCGAGTCCCAGGTTGGCGTAAGACATGAGGTATACGGTTCATTCACCGCACCTGATCACGTTGAAGGAACGGATTTGATTGAGAGTCTGTCTAAACAACTCTCAGCTGGCCTAAATTGGCGAAAGTAGGAGTGTGGAGTCGAAGTCGGGGATCAAGAGTTGCATCGAGAGGCGTGGTGGACCTTAGGATTAGGTAGACCTATTGGTTGTTGATTGTCGGGTTTGACATGGATGGAGTTGTGACCATCGGGTTGTCGATGTGGTGGAACTGAAGTGGGTTGTCATCTGTACGGCATTGGAATTAGGCTTAGAGGTTAAGGCCTTTAGAGAATGAAGTATAGATGTTCGCTACTGAGAAGTAGGGTGAGAGTTGACTTGATGAGTGGGAGATTATGGTAGAAGCGTCTCTCGGTTTTGCTCGTGGTGGACCGGGATGGGAATGTCGTGATATGGAATTGTGCGTTCGCGTGCCTGATAACATCATGTCAGTCGGATGTATGGGTGCCTGTTATGAGGTGTTCACACCGCTTTTTGGTGAGGTGTGGGTTGAGGTTTGTCCTTAGGTTCGTCGAGTGAAGACTGAAGTTTAAGATCGAGGGGAAAATGTAAGAGGCTCGAAGTGTAAGCCGAAGAGTTGTGTTGCTCGAGATGAAAACACACGGACATGGTTATCACGTAGACTTAGAGTTAAGTGATAGGAGTTAGGAGTGACTCGAGATTTGGATACCCCTTTGGAAATTGCGTGGGTGTTGTTGTTGGCCCGGTGGGGGGGCTCTCGGTATACCTGGATGTCATTCGCGACATGGACTAGTCGATGGTCCGTTGGATTGTCGGTGATTGGGACCTTGGAGAGGTTAAGCGTTTACACACCGTAGGGGTTGTGTGGGGTTACGTGTGTATAGATTACATACGGGTGTTAGAGGGGCATGTTTCGAGACATGTGTCTGGATCATAAGGGTAGGGGATTAATTGCCCTTAGTGGAATTAAGCCTACA
This sequence comes from Tetrastigma voinierianum, assembly GCA_016808115.1. Lineage (NCBI taxonomy): Eukaryota > Viridiplantae > Streptophyta > Magnoliopsida > Vitales > Vitaceae > Tetrastigma > Tetrastigma voinierianum. Next base: position 133,454 of record JAEQBH010000779.1, read on the forward strand.
TGATAGCTATCGGGCGAGGTATCTGAGATATTCTGAGTGCTTATGAGGCAGCGTATGGGAGGCCCGTCTGAGGTCATAGATAGGTTGGATAGAAGTGGAAGAGAGAACTCAGTGCGGTCGTCGATTAGGACACCTTAAAGAAGGTGAAGACTTTATACGACAGGCGTCTTCTCACGACCAGGAGCTGCGGAGAAGGGAGCTATGTAGATGTCACGACGTCGACCCTTAGGGTTCGAGGTTGGTGATCACTTTTCCTTGAAGGTGAATCATGAGAGAGGAGTGGTCGGGTTAATGTGAGGAAGCTATCGCCAGGGGTTTATTGGCCTTCGGATACTCGAGAGGATAGACCTTTGTATGGCGTCTGGTTAAGCGTGTAGCCAACATGTTAGGTGTCCGCGAGGTGTTTCACGTCTCCATGCTTTCAGGAATATACTCGGTCGGCTCGTAGTGGTGGTTAAGGGCGGGATTGAGGTTAACCACGGATGGGACCTTCGAGGAGGGGACCCGGTGTACATTGTTGATAGCGAGTGATCATGTTTTGCGACGCAAGGCTTGTGAGGCTAGTGAGAAATCTTATGGTGGCAACGTGGAGTGGAAGTCGATGTGGGGGTGCGATGGCACGATCACGGGCCACTTATCCTTTCGTGTTTAGGGATGAGAGGTCGTAGTTTAGTCATTTAAAATTTAAAACATTGGTTCACATCTTTGTGATAGAATGCGCGTTACATATGCGGTGATTATGGTCATCTGAATTTCGGAATGAAATTCCTTTTAGAGGGAGAATGTAAGACAGAAATTCAATTTACGGAATAAGGGAGCAAAATCGTAATTTTGATTACAAAATTGTAATTACGGTTAAAAATCCGTAATTAATTCTCTAGATCTCGGATGATGAAACGGATTGCACCATTGGAATCGTCTTGCGAAATCTAGTTAGCATGTAAAATTTCGTAATTTTCTGAGACAGTAGGAGTCGGCACGTTTTTCGAGACATCGCGTTTGGTCTGCGTAAATGGTTCGATGCGGCCAGCACTATATAACATGTACTCATGTACCATGAGTGGTATGGTAAATGGTGAAAATGGATTAATTCGGGGGTAGTCGCTTAGAATATCAAATCGAGAAAAGAGGACATAAGGGTCATTTTAAGTTTGATTTAAGTCACTAAAAGCCAAATTAGCGATAGTCTTAAATGCTTCGTCAGTAAGAAAGCAAAAACGTGGAAGTGGGTGATGCAGTGACCTTCGTGCTGGGAGGATTCTAGAGAGGGCCTGCTGCAGAAATCTGTAGTCAGGCCGTCGGCGGTCTTGAGGGCAAGAGGAAAGAACGTTCTCACAGCGGAGGCCGAGCTCACGCGTGGACCCGAATTTGCGAGTTTGACAAGACTCAAGAGTGGGATTTTCTCACTGCTTGGGTTTTATTCCCATTTGGTGTTTTTCGAGATGTTTGAGTCGATTGAGGCCATTGGGTGTTGGATCGGTCGCGTGGGGCCAAGATGTGTCTGATTTTGAAACCAAATGGGCGGCCGTCGGCGCTCCATGGCCGTAATAGATATGAAAAAATGGGTGTAGTGGACATGAATCATGTATTAAGTTTGGATTTGGGCAGTGAGTAGGCGTGAAATGCGAGTTCAAAATATGAACCTAAGGATTATTTAGTGTCGGGAACATTAAACCCCTAGGGTTTCTTTATTCACAGGAATAATGTGAAAATGTATTTTTAGGGAAAATGTAGTAACTTGATTAAGTAATTCGAATCAGATTGCTTGTGTTTGTATATTAGCCCAAGTAGGCTAATTTGATGTTGAATGGGTAAATACATAACATGTTGTGTGATTTAATTTTATGCGAGAATATATTCAGCATGTTTATATATTTGCATGTGATTAAGACTAATTGGGCGAAACGCTACATGCATTCCATATGCCTTCAGAACATCCTAGGAATATAGGAATTAGTGCATGAGATGAGTATAGAGAAGCAAGGTTCGGAGGGTAGTGATCCTAAAATGTAAATTATCGGAGGAGTAGTCAAATCAAATAATATATATCGGCCCAGAGTCGGAGCGGCCCGGTTGATATTTATTCATGGAGGAGTAGTCCACAAACAAATAATATATATCAATCGTGGATGTGATTGATATATATTCATCGGAGGTTATCCACTAATAATATAATAATTCTCATACGAGGCTTAGGCGAGAGTGTAGGAAGTCAGTGAGGACTCGGGATCGAGTTAGTCATGTAGACATTCAAGAGTAGGATCGTCGTTTCTTGAATGTGTGTTTAATTTGGAACATTGCCGCTGCGGCTTGGGTGGTGAGTAGCCCGTTTAGGGGCGATTCTCCTCTTGGGCTTTAGCTCGCCCCGGGTCGTGAGACCCCCTTTATTTCACAGTACGGGAGCGTGCGAGGGCTGACTCGTCGAAGGTTGAGTCTTGAAGAGCGGGTGTGAAGCCGATGATTGTACATGTATTAGAACTCTTTAAGTTTAATATATGTATTGTTTAAAGTGAATTATTAACTCTTTTGAAACTGTGGATATAGTTGTTGTAGTATGAGGAGTGATATATTGGTTGCTGGGCACAAAAGTGGCCGTTTACTCATATTGTGAATATATTGGACTGTTTGGGACCCAGGTATTTCGCGAGGTTTGTAATTGGTGAGCTGGGTACCGAGGAGACTGCGCGATTTTCTAAAGTGGCGTCGGGTAACGGAGCCTCACTTGTATTCAGCGGGTTGACGGGTAGTCAGCGGACCCCGGAGTTTGGGCGTCACACCATGTCGATAGAAAATTTAATGAAACAGGTAACCCCAACCTTTATGGTGGTTATGATAAAGATGTAACTCTTCCCGGATGTTCAAGTTCACTCCAACGGTTGTGAATTTCCCATCAATTGATTGTACTCCAAAGTATAACTCCCTCAAATTAGGCAAAAGGACTTTTAAATTGCACGAGTTTGATTCAGTTTGATAATCTCAATTAAGCACTTCCATTCAAGTTATTATAACTCAAATTCAAATATTGTAAGTTGCAAAAATTCCAATGGAGCTTGGAATTGAACCTGTAAGGAGAAAGAGTAAAAATATTTACTAATTAAAAAATTATGCAATAAACAAATGATAAAGAATAGTAAATAAGAAAATAAATGCATTCACAAACAATTAGTTTAAAGAAAAAATGTTATTCTTTATGCATTAATAAACATAAATATTGAGAATGATCATTTTTTGTCTTTTCTAGTAATAATAAAAATAAAGTAATTTTTATTTAAATATTGGAAGACTAGTACTGATTAATCATCCATGCTAATTATTTCTTAAATAACAAACTACAATATTTTGAAAAAAGCAATTTATTCAATAAGAAGATAGAAAATAAAAGTAAGAAAACTACAAAGAGTGAAAAAAAAAATTACCAAAATATCAAAATATAATTTATAATTTTAACAATGAAAACAATTATTTAGCCAAACAATTATTTTAATTTCAAGAGATTTTTTTATTTATTCACAAACTACTAGAAACTATGAATGAGAAATTATTATAGTTATCTAAATTTTACACAATTGGTAAATTATTATTCTTTCATGCGTTGGTGAATAAAAACGGTCCAAGTGATACATTTTTTTGTCTTTTTCGATATAAAACATAAATATAATAATCTATTTTTGATAATGTTATAAGATTAGAGGATTAATAATTGATAGTAACTATTTTTTGATAATGATAAAGTATTTTTTGAATTTAAGTGATAGTTTATTACATGAAAATCGAAATCAATTTTCATTTTAAATCTAAATAATTAAGAGACTTCAATTTTATTAGTGGATATATCTAATCCTAATTAATTTTAAAAGGACAATTCATATATTTTTATTTCTAAAGATACTCTTATTGAAATAGTAATCTTTTCCATAAAAAAATGTAAAAGAGCTTGTTTTGATGGAGTCTTAAGAAATAAACATAAAAATTCATAATAAAATTTTAATAAAATAGTTTTAAAAGTTATACCAATGGGAATAAAAAGGGAGTTGAAGCAAAATCACTGCCAAGTATACCATCAATAGAAAATTTAATGAAGTGAGTAACTAACAGAAATTGATTATGATAAGATGTAACTCTTCGGATGTTCAAGTTCGCTCAAGCCGGTTTAGCGATTTTAAAATGATTGATTTAATACTCTTGTAGTATAACTCCCTCAAATTAGGCAAGAACTTTTAAATTCTGAGTTTGATTCCATTGATAATCTCAGGTAAACTTCCATTCAAGTTATTATAACTCAAATCCAAATATTGTAAGTTGCAACAGTTTCCAATGGAGCTTGGAATTGAACCTGTAATGAGAAAAAAGTAAAAATATTTACTAATTAAAAAATTATGCCATAAACAAATGAAAAAAAAAAAGTAAATAGGGAAATAAATGCATTAAAAAACAATTAGTTTAAAGAAAAATTATTATTCTTTATGCATTAATAAACATAAATATTGAGAATGGTCTTCTTTTTGTCTTTTCTGATAACAATAAAATAAAGTAATTTTATTTCAATATTGTAATACTAGTACTAGAATTAATCATTCATGCTAATTGTTTCTTAAATAACAAACTCCAATATTTTGAACAAACAATAGTTCAATAAAAAGATAAAAAATAAAAAAATAGAAAACTACAAAGTGAAAAAATTGCAAATTATCAAAATATAAATTTAATTTATATTAGAAAACAATTATTTAGCTAAACAATTTTTTTAGTTTCAAGCGATTTTTCTATTTATTTATAAACTAAGAAAGTATGAATAGAAAATTATGGTCACCAAATTTTACACCAAAATAGAGAGCACCATTAGATAATAAAGCTAAAAAGGAACATATAAGATTCAACCTAGTATTATGATATTTTGAAACAAAAATACTATAGGAAACTAAATATGGAATATCATACCTTAATGTTAAATTACAATAACTCACATAATAGATAAATTATGAGACTAAATGAAATTGGAAATGTGCAAAGATGATTGGAAGGTATCGACGAAAAGAATTCTTAACACATAAAAAAAAATAGGAATTCAATTCATTTTGGTGATATAGCAAGTAATTTCTAAATTTTATTCAATTTCTATTTTAATTTATTAGTTACAAGCTTTTCGAAAATAGTGAATAGTATATTATAATTATTTAAATTTTATAGGAATATGATACACTGTAAATTAACATAATAATTAGGAATAAAATTTTAATAAAATAGTGAAAAGAAAGTATAACTTGAGAATAATAAATGGAAAACAGTTTAATAACTAAAATAAGTAAAAATATAAAAGCATATGAAAAAAAAGTATCATATATTAATTCAAGCATCATATAAATTTTGAACTTGAGTATGCAGACTGGCCATTGAGAAGCCAAGTGGGTTGAAAATTTATAGCATGTATCAAATATTATTGTAGATTGAAAACACTTAAAAGAATAATTAATATAATAAATGTACAAAAATGATAGTATTATTATTCTTATTATTGATATAATAAATAATAAACCATTAATAAAAAAAGGGGAGTAAAGGACTTTCTTAGAAAAACAAATCATTCCTCCTATGAGATGTACAATTATTTTTATTGTTATGTAGACAAACAATTTATGAGTAATATTTATCTTATTCAAAAAATTGTTATAACATGTGTACTTTACAACCACAAATCCTGTTAAACTAGGATATTTTTTCATAGATAAAAAGGAACTAAATTTCCTTCTAAGAAATTTAAGATTCAAAATAATATTGCTTTAACAAAAAGAAATTTGTTTCCAACTAAAAGAACTAAATGTAATAATTATTTATTATTGTATACGAGTATATATTCAATAGTTTTATCAATCATGAACTATATTTAACAATATATTAACACATCATATTTCTTAGCATAAAGAAATATCAAATTTTAATGATGACATAAGCTTATCGTGTAAATCATTCACACCCAAATTGAGAAACTCTATCTTTTTCCAACTCTTCCTCAACAGTTGAGATATATTACCTTCGATATGATCATTCTGAGATAGATCTAAGTATTGCAAATTAGGTAGCTCACCAAGACCAAGTGGAATTCTCCCATGTAAAATATTCCAACTCATATCAATTGATACAAGACTACTAACATTTAAGTTTTCATTCAGAAATGGGAACAACTGCCGTGCCGATAGATATTACAAATAAAGTGAAGTCAAATTGACAGTAACTTGAGATAGAATTTGAAAGCCAGAGAATTACAACCATCAAGATGCACCTCTTTCAAAATTGGAAGCTTATTTAGCACCTCAATCCATTGACTTCCTACCATCGAAATGTTGACATAATTTGCACTAAGATGCTTCAAAGAAACAAGATTAGTCATCCATTCAATATTTTCAATAAATAAATCACTAGAATACTCGTTAAGAAAGATCGAGATATTGTAGGTTAGAAAGATTTCCTAAATTTGAAGGAATTGCTCCAATAAACCCACAATTCGATAAGTTTAGATATATCAAATTCTTCATAGACCCAAAGAATTGAGGTATTGGAATGGGTTTGAATGAGTTGAAACTTAAATCTAGATATTTCAAATACTTGAGTTTTATCAATGAAGGACTAATTACTCCACTCAAGTTCATATAGCTCTGGTTCCCATACTCATTCTCAAGAGGATAAGGATAAGATTGAAGATCAATTGAAACAACGAATCCTGTTCCATTTTCACAACCAATCCCATGCCACAAGACCGCTTCCTTCCATTTACTTAAAGTCGATTATTGGATCCGTGAGAGACCATTTTTTGAAGTCGATAAGAGCCTTTTGTTCAGATTGAACATTGTTGTTGATGTGGGTATGACCATTACATGCTATTTCTGTTGATATGAAATAGAGAATGACTAAAATGAAGACCAGAATTCTCTCCATATAAATATCCAATCCTCTAGTAAGGAGCACCTACAAAAATTGAATTTAATATATAGTATTAGTTTCTTGAACTAAATTAAAATTTTATTTTCAACACAAAAACAGAAAATGAACAAATTTAAAATGAAGTGCATCGTTGAACCACACATTTAATAAATATCATCATTCTAATAAGATTTTAAAATCTACTAATAGTACTAATAGATATATAATACAAAAAAGATTATAACCATATCATGTATTAACTTTACTTTACTGGCAAGAACTGAAATCACCTACATGGGATTCAAGCAAAAGATTATATAAAAAAATACATAAAAAATATTGAGCCAACATTAGTGGAATTCAACCTTACCTCAAACTTTATGTTTTCTTACAGTTCAATCCAATCATAAATAGGCAGAAATGGTTTAAAGTGATACAAAGATAACCTCACTCTTTGCTGGTAGTAACATAGCAAATTGTATCTTTATGGCACTGTAATTGACCGGAAAATGAATTGAGTTCACATAGCTCCACTGGAGGAAACCTCAAGGGCCCTGATTGAAGACCTCATCAGCAAAGAGGCAAAAAAATGTGATAAAACACTAAAATTGTTTTTGTTTGTTTCAAATGTAAGATGGGGTCTAGCTGGTTTCATCATTTGCTGATATTAGTGATTTTATAAACTAATCAATCTATTAATGACTTTAATTTTGGTCATGTTTATAAAGAAATACAATTTTGAGCACCATGTGGAAACAGTATCAATTACTCAATAGAAAATTATAAAGAATTTTCATTAATATTAAGCTTATTTTTAAAACAGGTCTATCTAAATTTAAAAGGAAAAAGCACATCTAGAGTTAGATATCCCATAATCTGAAGTCCTAATAAGAATTGTTTCACTATATTGTAATAAAGTACTTTATTGTAAAAACATATTTAAAAATATAAATAGAAGACCTAGACTTGGATTAAATAGAAAAAGAAGGTCATCAGGCATTTGGATGGGTGGAATATAATAAATTAAAAACATCTTGACTTTGAGATGCTGATGATATGTTTGCTGTACAGTAATATAGATTGATTTTAAAAAATAAAAATACATTTATTTTAGACTTTAGAAGACTTTGATCGTAATAATTAAAAGAAAAAGAAGACTTTGAGGGAAAAAAAGGTACTAAATGAGGCTTAGTGAAAATATAATTAATTTAAAGACCTAGGACCTAGAAAAGGAAGGTAATAGGTTCAACTTAGGAGGCCGATCAAACTGAGGAAAGAAATGGTATGTGGGCATAAAGTTTTAAACTTTAAAACTTAGACTTGGAGGTGTAAGAAGGCTTTTTCCTATTTCCAGGCAGATATTTTAAAAACCTTGAATGCTGAAGTTCTAAAAATATTTTCAAAATTACCATAGTTTTCCTAGTGGTTCTTCATCTTTCATCTTCCCAAATCGTCATTCTAAAAGACAAATCCTCCATCTTTTTAAAAAAAAAAAAACCCTAAAAACATTGTCTGCGATAAGAGGAAAATCGTTTCCGATTGTAAAATTATGAAAATTTTTAGAGACAATTTTTCCTTTAACCCACTTTCATAAAAATTTCCCAAAAACAGAGTTCATTTTTTTTCTCCTTGCAATGGTCTTGTAAAAGAGAGAGAGGAGATAGAGAGATGAGGTATATATGGTTATATATATATATATATATAGTTGTTATTTTTACAAAATTTTTTCTATTTTTTAATTGCTGCAATAGCTGTCCATATATCTAACTTTGATCAACAATGAGTTTTTCCACTGGGGAATTGCAGACACAACCAATAGTATCTAATTGTAGCTTCAAGAAACACACAGAATAAATTCAGAGAAACGCTTCAGTCATGCAAGAATGTTGATGGGGAACATGTTAGTAGTCAGAACAGAAGTCAATGCTGGGGAGGAGGCACTGGCTATGCAAATTCAGATTCATTCAATAACAGCTCACTCAATATTCATACCACCGTTAACCACTACAGGTTATAATCACACCCGAATCCATAAACACACACGCCAGACAACACCAAACACTTACAAACTCCCCACACCAACAAATCTGTCAACAACCATAAATCACGCCAGATAGTAAAAACAGAGGAGGCACAATAGACATGAATAGATGAATATAATGTCAGAAGGAATGGTTATTAATACACAGATATAGAGATGACTGATACAATAATAAACTACATAGTGACATGTCAAATAGCAACTAGAAGAAACAGATGTTTAACAATAAAACAACACTTATAACTATAAGAAACAAACATAATTTGTACTTTGAAATTATTTTTTGAACACCAAACAGTTTTGAAATTATAAAAATGAGCAACAACACATTAGTCAACAACCCAAGAAAACTAGCAGAAATAATCACCATACTAGTTGGTAGATCTGATATTACCAAATCACAACAAGAAGTATCAAGGCTCATATACAGCAAACCGTCGCCATAAAGGGGATGGGTACAAAGTTAGAAACTGTGTGTTGAAACAGGGCTACATGCAGGTAAACAGTACTGTTGGGTGCCTGGGTAAAATATTTTTATACCTTCCAGAAGATAAGCTATCCACAATCCTCACACTTCAGAACTAAACCTGTCTCATCCACATACCAAATGTACTCGTTATTTTTTCCGTAAAACAAACAACACATAAAAACAAAACGTAAGAATATAAACAAAAGGTCGGGGAGAAATAAAATAAAGTAGTTGCAATGGTGTATTTAACAATAGTTTTTCTTGGGTATGGGGAACCATCTTAAATAAACATAGTTAATAATGGGCTGGGCTAATAGTAAAGTGGAAACAAATAAAAGAAGCAAGAATAAAGTCTGAACATTTTTAAAGGTCAGATAGTGGGAAGTGAAGTGGTACGTATGTCTAGACTTCATTTAAATCCGGCACAAAACAATAAATTTATATATGTTATAGAGATATGGCAAAAGGAGTAGAGTTTGAGGAACAGTAAAACACAAGTTTTTAAACATAATAAATTAATTTTAGCGTTTATTCAACCATTTACTGCTTCTCTGGCTATATGTAATCCACTAATCTAATATAAACAATGGGTGCTTGTAGAAGAACAAAGTCAGAAACCGCAGGAAGAAATTGTAGCTCCTGTAGTCAGCAAAGGGGATAAAAGAACAAAGATGTCAGTTGGGTGTGGTGTGAAAAGATGTAAGTGGTAGATTAGTCAATTTGACGGTGAATATACTTAAATTTCAGAAGACTATCTCAAATAATATGCCACATGAAAAAAATAGACGATCGTGGGGAACAAAATATATTTATTTCTTGGTTTATACTTTGAAATATCTCATCAGAGAAAAATGAAGGTTAAATGTTAGTTTGAAGGAACAGACTTACCTGGAAGATCCAGACCATAGATGAAAATAGTTTGCATCCCATACATCCTCAACTGAGGAGATCCTATTCTGACAAAAAAGAAATGTTGCGCTTAAAATTTGAAGACTAGATCGAGGTAAATAGTACCTTCATACGCCCCAAAAACGGTATCCGCTGACTACCCGTCATAACGTCAGACCAAGATTATCTGCACCCGCACTCCTTTGTACAGCTACCCAAACATAAAACCAGAGCAAAACCCAAGATTTGTCTGCCCAAACAAAGTCTGAAGAGGCAAGAGATACTGGTTCAAGATTTTTATAATACACTACTTCTGGGTTCCAAACAATACTCAAAATACGCACTAAACTATAAATCCAACTATATATCCATCGCTGCGCAGCTTCAAATATTACTCCAGGCAACATGGTATTGGGTACTGTGGCACTTCTAATACATGCAAACATCATCGTCACAACCCAGCCTTTCTAATCCATATTCTAGGATGAATCGTCTCAGACGCTCCCCGCACTGCAGTGGGGATCCTGACGACGGCAGAGCGCTAAAGCTCAGGAGATTCATCTGCTCGTCATCACCTCACCGCGTCATGCAACGTCCGCTCGTCATCTCTCTACTTGAATGTCTGCATGACTGCACCCTGTATCCGGAAATCACCGCTCTTCACTCGTCCTGCCCTTTAGGTTGTGACTATTATCATTTTATTGGGCTTAACTCCTTCCATGAATATCAATCAGTCATCCGACCATCAGATATATACTAATTGTTCAGGATCATCCTACTTAATAACATTCAACTCGCGTCCGACTCGATATTACTTTATTTACGCGGCGGACTGACTCCTCCGATGAATAATCGGGCCGTCCGCGACGTACTGAGATTGGCAAAGGGGACTACCTCCAAATTTATGTTTTAGACTACCTCCAACCATTTCCTCTAGACTTATAAGCAAAATGCACTAAATCTCATAGCCCTGTGATGTTCCAGCCATATGGAATGGCCGATAGCTCAATAGTTAAGCTTAAACCATACGCAAATATATAAACAATAATAGACTTCACATAAAATGATCATATAACATGTTATGAAACAAGATTTTAACACCAAAATTAATAGCTCACTCAAGAACGTTCGCATTACGTCAAAGAATTCGATTCTAATACTTAACCAAACACATAATTTCACCAAAATATATTCTAGAACACTATTTCTGAATAGTGAAACCCTACACCTTAAAATCACAACCGGGCCTGCCACTCTCAGGAACCCTAACTATGCCACTCCACCAATCCATACCAAAACACATGGCATTGCTGCCCATTTTCAACCCTAGATCATGACACCCCAAATTAAGAAGGGCGCCTGCGGCGCCTCATTATTGTCCAAACCTCTGCCCACTGGAACCCTAAATTTCTACCCATCTCCTATCTTAGACACCAAAGCATACTTATTAGCCAAACTGAGATATAAACACCACCTGGCCTCCCAACAACCCTGGATCACCCAAGAATACCAAAAAAATTCTACCGGTCCCCACAAGCTTTTGGACCGATCAAACACCCATTCCTGATTTTCATATCAAGCATGCATTTAAAGCAATTTTGGTGAAATAAAACCACCCAATGCTTCACTTGGCATCACTGATGGTAAAATCTCAAGAATTTTTAATAATTCGAACCTATGCTTTGATCCATCAACTGCCCCACTTCCGCCAAACTAACCGAAACATCTAAAACACTTAAAAAATGGGGAATAAAACACACTAGGGTGAAAATCCCACTCCTACGAGCGCTGTTTAAAAACTCAAGAGTCCCGTGTCCACGCTTAGTCTACCGCTGTAGGAACGCTTTTCCTTCTTGCCTCATTGAATCCAATCGTCCGACGCGATATTTCTGCAGCAGGGTCGTACTTCTCGGGAATTTGAAAGCTCAACCTCACCCAGATTCAAAATGGCTTCCACGGTTTTCATTAATAAATATATGGATCACTATTTAAGATCTAGCCCCATGACTTAAAGTCAAATGCTAAAACGCCCAAAAATGTCTTCTTACTGATTGAGTTCCACTACCTCTACCGGCCCATTTCTATTGGCTTACCATACCACTCATTGCATAATGCAAAGACATGCTATATGTGGTTTCGCCTGATTGAAACCGACTTACAAGACCCCAAACATGCCTCGCAAAAACGCTGGCCGATTCGACCGGCCTCTTAAAACATGCTAGAAATTTTACGTGCTAACTAGATTTCTTGTCGATTCCAAATCTGCAACCGCTTTCACATCCCAGATCTGTAATTAATTACTAAATTTTTTTTAACCGCATCATAATGTTGTAATCTAAATTATTATTTTGCCTTGGCTTCGTAAATTGAAATTTCTGGTCTTACATTCTCCCCTCTTAAAATACCCTCGTCCTAAATTCAAATAATCTTTATCTAACACATGCATATGCAACATGCACTCTACCATGTACAGAACTAGTCATATTACATACTAATGGCATGGTAAGGGTTTAAATCTAAACCCACTAAACCACATACCTCCATCCAAACAAGAAGGGAGAAGCCGCCTGATCAGTCCTCTCTACGGCTCCCACGCTGACCCCTCCATCTCCGCTGGCATCGCCAAAGATCACTAAATTTCACTGGGCCTTGCATCGCAAACCCCGGCAATGCCAATATCAACAATGTACACCGCCCTCCTGGGCGTCCCATCCGTGTCAACCCTGTCCATCCCCAATCCACCACACAATAAGTCGACTCGTATATTCAATATTTATTTGAAATACCTCGCTGACACCCCATCATGCCACAGAAATTAACTCCAGACGTCTTATTAATGCTCATCCTTCCTAGTATCTCTATTAAGACCCACTTTGAATCTCTACTGATACTTTTCCCACGTCACGAACTCGTACCACTCCTCTTGTAACCACCCCGCGAAACGATCACCAACCTCATCCTATGTGGTCGACGTCATATCCCATACCCCTCACATCGTCAGGAGGAAAACTTTGTATGAAGTTCTAATCTTCTCTAAATACTTAATCAGATCGTGACCCGCCACTTTAGCCTATCTCCCAATTCTATTCCAACCTAACTGACCCACCACAAACTATAAAATAAAAACAAAATAATGGGGAACATCACCTAACAGATCACTTCACTACATCATTTCCATTTTCTTTCTCCTCCTCTCTCTCTCTCTCTCTTCTCTCTTCTCTCCTCCTTTCCCCTCCGATAATGCCTCACTTATGCCATCCTGTGATACCGCTCGAGGAATCATCGGTCGAGGAATTAATCCTCTACCCTTACGATCCAGATACATGTTCGCAATACGCCTCTAACACCAAAGGTAATCCATACACACGTGAATCCCACAACCCTCGCCGGTGTAACCAACACACTCTCCATGGTCACAATCAATCGATAATCCAATTGACCGGCTAACTCAATCCATGCCATGCATATCATCCATTTACCGTAGCCTTGCCAAATTTCAACAACATCCAATGAAATTTTAAAGGTAAGATTCAACCTCGAAATACCCGACTTATCACTCAATCCCTAAGCCCCAGCGATAACCATGCCCCATGTTTTCATCCGAGCCATAACTTCTGGGCTTTACGCCACGAGCCTCTTACATTTCGATTCAGCCTATGAGTTTTCATCGAAGAAATTTAAAACAAACTCAACCCACACTCACCAAGAGTGGTGAATGACCGTACCGTGCACCCACACCCGACTCGACGTGATGTTACCGTGCACACGAACGCACAATGTCATATCAGGGCACCTAATCTCTCTGGGTCCACCTAGCGAGCCAGAATCTCAAAGATCTCTACTCATAATCCCGACTCCATCTGGCCAACTCCTCCCTACACCCTGCGGTTAACATCTATATCAGGCTTCTAGCGTTCAACTCTAAGCCCAATTTCCAATGTCGTGCCAGTATGGAAACCTCGGGTTAAGTCTCACCATCGATAAACCCAATGGCTGCCATTCTATCCATGTCAAGCCCGACAATCAACAACCAATAGTCTACCACTCTAAGGTTCGCACGCCCGCGCAACCCCCGATCCATCCCCGACTCGACCCACACCTCGCCCTTCCGCCCCATCCGTGTCACCGGGAAGCCGTCAGATAACACCCCCCGAACCGGGGCCTGGGCCTCCTCCGACCCGCACTGGGTGCAGGAACGAACCGCATACTATCACGTTTCACTGGGCTTAAATCTGGACCGGTGATTGTCCCAAGGTCTGGGATCCCCGTCTCCGGGAAATCCCATCACTCACATGCCTAATCCCTACCTAGTCCTCAAACTAGCGTGCAGCGTGTCTTCCTGGCCTCTTCCCCGAACTAGGAGAAAAGTGATCCTCCTCTTGTTAACAACAATCTCGTATCCCGAGCTGCTCCAAGTATCCTCAATCTCTATGGTCAAGGCTGCCCCAACTACGGAGTCCATGTCCCGTGAGGCGAAGTCCTACGATCCGTCCCGAACGGACAACTCTACCCCATTCTCGTCTCTCAGAATACTCCACCAATCCCAAGAAACTACGATTCAAGATCGACATTCTGGGCCTCCCAACTCACCGCTTCAACCTTCTCTAGGTCGACCGACACTCCCGGGTGTTGTCACCACGTTGTTCCAAAATCTCCCCTCAAGCAGTTCTTAAACCGACTCACTTAACTTAATGTATACGAAAAGCGTCTCTTATCAATGTAAAAAACAACTAAGCTGACACCTACGCCCCGCTCGACCGGAGATCAAAATGTCATCCACGGCGACTACAACAAATCGATCTAGATGGGTCGAACACCTACGCATGAGATCCACGAACGCCAAGCAGAAGATTCGCCAATCCAGCGACATCACCGTAAACTCAAAGGTCTATAACGCTGGGCCCCAAACGCCGTCTTAGGGATATCCATTTCCTTAACCCTAAGCACGGTAACCGCTATGAGGTCATCTTAGAGCAGACTCGCGCCCTCTCAACCGATCAAACAAATCGGCCAATCCTTAATCTGCACCGATTCTCATCATAACCCTATTCAACTGTCGATGATCAATGCACAGTCGAAGGGTCTTGCCCCTCTTCTTCGCAACTAGAACCGAAGCGCCCCAAGGTAAAGTGCTCGGTCTAATGAACCCCTTGTCCAAGAGTCTTATAGCCGACTCTAAGTTCCCCGCGAATCAACCTGGCCACGCATCCTATGCGAGTCATGTAGACGGGTGAATATACCAGGTGTAACTCAATACCGGTTCATCCCTATGGAGGTCCGTGATCTCATCCTAAAACATCCACATATTCGCACACCACCGGCGCATCCAAGTCCTAATCTCTCCTCGTCCTCTGCGTGCGCCTCGGCGTACCAACCCGCCACCGTCCCTAGCACTTCAGACTATATACCGTCTTAAAAATATCATGTTTGCTCCCGAAATACAACACGAGTACCGGGTCTCAAGGCAAGCAGAATTTCCTACGCTCACACCGATATAACGATCATGCAATATCACTAATCCATCCTCGTGGATGACATCGAACTCGACACGCTCACGATCCTCAAGTCCACCGTGAGAGTCTCCGAGATCTCTAACTCGCAATCCTCGACCGGTCAGACCTATTCGCCCTAACCCCTGGGAGAACCTTCACAAACATGGCCCCCATGTCTCGCAAGCCCCGCCCATTTCCACCATATTCAGCCTCATTCTCTAACTGTAACGCAGCCTAGTCTAGTCCCTTGGCCGTGGCCTGGAGGTGGGGTCTCCATGGCTCTAACACTTTCCTCCGCTCGCACAACCAACGGGTCACCCACCATCTGCCCTCCTTCGTGAATGTCGAGGATGATGCACCCTAAACCTCCGGAGGTTACTAGATCTTCCCGTTTACATGCTATTTAGCCCGCAAGCAGGCATTCACGTAGTACCTACAAATTTCAAAGTCCGATCAAACACCGACAGCTCGACCAGCGCCCCCGTGGACGTTCACGCCCCGACTTACTGTACCCATTTACACGACAATACTAAGAACAAGAGTCATCTAACTTTCATTTCGCCTAATCCAAGAATGGCATATGCCAATAGACTTAACAACCATGAACTGACCCGTCCATTTCCTAAGGCACCCAACCACTTAATCTGCTTATTCAAATAAAATTTAGTTCTTGTTCATTTCATTATCCAACTCCTAAGCGTCATAGTCCATAACCCAAGATTTACCCATCTTTCCTATACGCATCACACCATGCATATAACTTCCTACGCAACTACCGCGCAAGAATCACCATTTCAAATGGTAGTTAAATCCAAAACAAGATTCTAAGGCATAACCACGTACCAGACGCCTAATCATACATAGTCAAGGTATAAGAATGAATTTTGCATTTAAATATTGTTTTCAACAAAAATTTTATTTTCAAAAATTCTTATTTTTGAAAATCCTTATTTTTCGAAAAATTTTATCAAATTCTTATTTGATTTTATTTTGATTTTTAATTAAATTAAAAAAATATTTTTTATTTTTTTTTCACAGATGAACAAGTTCATGAACCTGGTTCGTTTTAACACTGCCCAAAATTTTGACTCAGAAAATACCGAGCTCAACCTGCCGTAAACGTGAGTGCAATCGAGTGCATGCACTCTGCCAGCCCCAAGGCGCCTAGCCATGAGTTTCCACAACTAAATGCGCCTCGTTTATCAAGGCCATACTGCATTGTTACACAAGGCTCTAAGGCTTACCTAGGTTCGCTGTTTACATGACGCTTCATCATATACTACCAGAACCATATACTAAGCAATACTAAGGCCTCTTCGCTTCGCTTACCACGCTGCTCAAGGCGTTTAGCATTTACTCGCGCTTTCTCATTTGCTAAGGCTTATCGCACGCTTACTTAGCTACTTCTCATATTGTCATACGCCACCGCCAGCCTAGCGCCCAAATTTCTCCCACTAAATGGGCGAGCTCCATCAAACTTTCTCAAGACCGAATTTTTTTTTTTTTTTTTTTCAATTTTAATTAAATTTTTTTCATTGGCTCAGCAGCAGATATACCACCAAAACTCACTAAAAATCATTTTTTTTTTTTTTCATTTTCGACACTCAAATAAATCCCTAAAAATTTATTTTAACCTAATTTTCTTAAATTTAACCATATTAAAACCTTAGAAAGTTATTTTCACATCATAACCAAACAAACTTTATAAAAATTATTTTCTTTCCATTCTCTTCAACCCCTCATCCAATAATAAATTTATAAAAATTTATTTCTTCGTATTTCTTCAACTTATGAAAAATTCATCTTCATCACCCAATAGCCAAATAAATTTATGAAATTTATTCTTTCATTCTTTCCATGAAATTCTATATCACCCAAATTGTTTTCACATTCACGCGCTTAATCACCAAGACACACACATTTTCCACACAAACACACTACAACATGGAATACATACTAAACAAGGGCAATAATTCACCAAATCACACAAAACACATCAAACTACGGCACGAGTGGTCCTAGTGTTAACTCCAAGTGATTTTCCCCAGTAGTCCCATACCTAAACTCAACATCGAACCACACCTAGAGTGAGTGTTTTACATTTCCATGGCCTAAGCCCAGTTCACTTAGGTCAAACACCTACACTCCATCCCAAACCACCCAAGGGCGATGGATACCTAAACCTGCTCTCCCTGCGACTGTGATACCTTAAGCTCTCGAGCGTTTGACGCCCAACACTGGGCCTACCACCGCCAACCTCGCACATCACAAGAACGCCAAAGACCCTGTATTTTCAAAAATCTAGCAGAGAGTCTCCGTAACGGGGAGCTTCTACCCAAATACAAAACTTGTATAAACCCAGATTTATCTGGGTCCCAAACAAATTCAATATATGCAATATATCTAATCAATATTTAGCACACCTTCCGCCCACTGGGGCCCGAAACAATACTCAAAATACGCACTAACTATAAATCAACTATATCCACGCTTAAGGTGCAGCTCAAATATTTTTCACTCTTATACAACATATATTAAAATTAGAGAATCTCACTACATGTAAACATCATCAAGCCACAACCGCCTTCTTCTAATCCATGGTCTCTGGTGATGAATCGCCTCCTCGCACGTCCCGCACTGCAAAGTGGGGATCCCACGACCGGGTGAGCCTAAAGCCTCACAGAGGATCTGCCCAGGTCACTTCCACCACCCGCGTAGCAACGTCTAAAGAAACACACATTCAAGCCAAACGCACGATCCTACTAACGCTCACGACCAACCCGGGATCCCGAGTCTCACCGACTCTCTCACACTGGGCCGCCTTTATATGAGAATTATCATTTTATTAGCTGGCAACCTCCTCACGAATATATATCACCTGGCCGCCCACGATCGATATATACTCAATCGCTTCGACTACCCTCCGCGACAAATATCAACCGCGGCTCCGACGCGACATTTATTTAGCCTGCGGATTCATCCACGAATATCAATCGCCGCCCGACGATCGATATTTTGGTCAGGATCATCTCCACTTCCATATTTCACCACCCAATCCATCGTATCCACAACCATTAACCCATATCCCAGATGTGTTCAAACAGATGAACACATGCATTCCATCAGTTTCAACCCATACAAAAACAGAGTAATATTAATATATTTGTTACAAAATTGATCATACAACATGTTATGAAAATTAGCATTTCAATTAACAAATTAGCTCACTCATTAATGTTCAGCGATTAATAAGCAATTCGATTTTAATTTACTTTAACCAAACACATAATTTAAAATATATTCTTAGAACACTATTTTAATAGCTGAACCCCTAAGCACATTCCCGAAAAATCACAAATCAACTATAATCTTAGAACCCAAGTAATCCATGGCCATTCCCTACCTAACTATATCAAAACATACGGATATTTATGGCCCATTTTCACAACCCCGGACTGCTTTTGGTCAAATTCCGAATTCAAATAGTTGGTCATTCATGCTGCACTAATATGTTCTTTCAACCCTGCCCACCTTGAACCGAATCTCTCTTACCCATCTCCTATCTTATTACCCAAAGCATACCATTGAATAATTATGATATAAACATCTAATTCCGCCCCAACAAATTTCGGATCGCCTAAGAATGTCTAAAAATTTACAATTCTGGTCCCACGTTGTGACCGACAACACCCATTCCCTTAGATTTTCCTCATATCAAGCATGCATTTAAAGCACTTTGGTGAAATAAAACCACCCAAACAATTTCTAATTTTCTCTGGCACTCACTGATAAAATCCTCAAGAAATTCTATCACCCATCCCATGCTCGGGATCCGATCAAACGGCCCTCACGGCCTCAAACTAACCGGAACATCGAAAAACACTCAAAAATGGGAATAAACACACGTATGAGAAAATCCTACCCTGCGGAGTTGTCAAAACTCGCAAACTCGGGTCCACGCTACCGCCCGCTGCAGGGAACGCGCGTTTTCTCCCTTCTTGTCTCGTTGAAACTAACTATCTGAGTCACAGAGATTTTTAGAGAGAAGTCGAGACTCTCTCTCTAGAATTTGAAAGCCTAACCATCGTGATCTAAAATGGCTTCCACTGCTTTTGCTTGGCTAAATGAGGGAGATGGATCACTAGTTGCTAATTGGGCTCTAGTGACTTGAAGTCAACGCTAAAATGCCCAAAACGCCCCTTACTGGGGATTGATATTCTATGACTACCCTACTGGCCCATTTCATATTTCTGATCATACCACTCATGGTACATTTAAAGATACGCTATATGCGGCTTTCTGTCGCATTGAAAAACCGATGACAGACCCGAAACGCGATGCCCTCGAAAAACGTGGCTCATTCCGACTGTCTCTAAAATTATGAAATTTTACGTTGCTAACTAGATTTCGAGATCATTCCAACTGCAATCCGCTTCTCATTATCCGAGGATCTAGAGAATTAATTACGAATTATTTTTAACCGTAATTACAATGTCAGAATCGAAATTACGATTTTTGCCCTTCTTATTTAAATTGAAATTCTCTTGCCCACTATTAAACTTTGGAAACCTAGACTTATAGGGCATAAAGTTTTAAACTTCAAGATCTGATCTGGTCCTCTCAACACCTCTAAGAGTCCTCATACAATTCCACACTTTCCTCGTCTCGATGCACCTCTCCCATACCCACTCCATTTTCTCTTTTCTATGAGAACCTATTGTTAAATTTTCAATTAAATGCTTGAGATTTGTTGGGAAAAGGTGCACTAATACCTCGATGCTCTTGGCCGTGTGTTCACCTTAGGTTTTTTCGTCTAAATCCATATCCTTATCGCTTATGTCATGGACACACTTATACCTTATTGTTAATGGAATCCACAAATAGGCAACCGACGTTAACATTGCTGCACTCCATCACATGCATTTTTAATCGATGTGACTGCTGAATGTGATTCATTAAACCTAAAATTTCTTATCTCAAACCTTCAATTTCTTGATAAATCCCTAACTCTCACGAACTCGCAGCTACAATTTGTTTGATTGTTGAAAAAATTACAGGGAAATTTGGATTTTGAGTTTTTTGTTGATAAATCCCTAAATCTCCGTTTGGTTGCTGAGAAAGTTAAAGAAAAACTCATAAAATAAAGGGCAATGTATGAAGATGCTCAAATCCCATTAATGAAAAATGCTCAAACTTTACTAAAATGCCTGAATGTTAGTGAAATTGAAATTGATCAAGTACTTATAAAACAACCCATACAAAGGCAAACCATCGAACACAAAAACTAAAGATTAAAAACCATAAACTTTTTGTTTTTTCGTTTCGCAATTTTTCTCAAAGAACCAAACAAAGAAGAAGGAACAACGTCAAGACCGTTGTCGACACATCCACATATTAGCTCTTAACCCATAATAGTAGTAAATTTATGTTCTTCCTAATTCCCATCATGGAAGGCCTCCTCAGGAAGGAGAATGATGTAGAACTATGTTCCATGGAGGATATGGTAGAATTTTGGGGTTTCAACAATTAGAGGGGGAATTGGGGAGAGACAAAACAATTGGGTATCAAAACAATTATGGGTACCATTGACCTATTAAACGGGTTAATCTAGATTAAATATTAATTGACATAACAATTAAACGAGGGAGATTGTCAAAAAGGGAAAAGGAGCTTAGGGATGAAACTAAGAGGGATTAGTGGGTATTTCACGAAAAGGGTGTTTAATAGGTTTAATAGGGAGAATTTTAGAAAGGGGGATTTGGGTTAAAAACATGTTTAGGTTAAAAAACCACTTGCAAAAGTTCCAAGTAAGAAAAAAATGCATGTGAGGGGTGTCACATCAACATCGTTAAAGTCTCGTTTGTCCATCTAGCGTTTCCGTTAATGGAAGGGCATAAGTATGTCATGGCAGAAATGTTGGGGATCTATATATAACTATTTAAGTCATAGAAATGAGCTTTGACTACTTTGCACAAACCATGTCTTTCAATGTAAATAAAATTCATGTCAAAGTTCCTTAAATGAATCTCCTCAAACAAATTTCCTCATGAACGAAAATTTAATGTAATTTTATTTATATCTTATTTTCTTTGAGATATTTATTACTGTCCAAAATAGAAAACCATTTCTCGGCTTTTTTTTATTTAATATTTTCTAAGAACCAAATATGTACAACTAAAGTAGATTTTCCAAAACAAGTCATAATCGAGTCTCCTAAAAGAAATTAAGAAGTATTTTGAGTAGTCTCATTGGATCTTAGCTTAAAGTGTAATTTACTACACTAATGTGTTTCAACTCCATGAATAAGCATAGCTCAAACATGAATATATCAAATAAAAAGTATGACCAATGTTTTAAATGACTAAAGACGATCTTTAGCCATTTTGTTTAAATGAGATGACAAATGAGGTGTAAGCTCAAATTTTTGAACAACAAATAACTAAAATTATCCTAAAATTCAAACCAACTCATAAAATAAATTAAAAAATAAAAAAATAAAAAAAAAGGTTAAGAATAAAAGACAATTTCATAATGATTGTTTTTGTATAAAAAAACATAATGATAAAAATATTTCCTCTTCATTGTAAATAGTTTTAAAATGTATTTCCTTTTTCTATGAAATTTAGCCTCGATCTCATTAATTTATGAGATAATTTTCAATATCTCTCGAAAGGAATATAAATTATATAATTATAATCAAATGCTATGTTATCATCCCCATTGGTGTTAATATCCACCCATAATATAAATTATATAATTATAATCAAATGCTATGTTATCTTCCCCATTGGTGTTAATATCCACCCATCCTTCTTCCTTGCCCACCAATTAGAGTCGTGCTTTTTAATCTTTTAGATCAGCCATTAAGAATCACCAATCGCACATTTCAAAGTATCATTTTATCAATTGCTTTATTTTTCTTTTATTATTCTATTTCAAATCGTTGTTGTGGATATCATATCACATCGGGGTATTAGAGCCTAGTTGTAAGACATCGGGGTATCATATCACTTGTGGTTGTAAGAAAGTTTTATCAAAAGATGATAATGAGCCTAAGACAAGGGAAACAAATAACTACGAAGGTAGAAAACATTTGCAAAATTTTCTTATAGAGGTGCTGCCACTCAATATGAATTTGTCTCGTGAGGATTGGGTGTACATGGATAATGATTATGTTTGAAGATAGTTAGAGGATTGGTCAGCGACAATGAAGTCAAAACATCACTTCATTTGGGAGGTAACATAACAATATACTATCATGGTTGAGAAAATTTTGACTAAGATATATAATGCAACAAATGTTTTAAATAAATGTTTTATCGCTGGGGTTTTTTGGAGCCATGATGTTTACACAACTAGTTGTAGAATAAATCTTTTACATCTCTTTACTACTTATGCAACTATAGGATATAGCTGTGAACAAATGAAACCGTGGAACAGTATGACCATAGGTGGTGTGGAGAAACGGTTTATAGCTACAATCAAAGTAAACCGCGGTCATAGAACGATTTATAGCCACAGTTTTGGGACAACTGCGCTTCACTGTGTATTCTGTTAATGTTTACAGTCGGTCAAAGTAAAACCACTACCGCAGGAACGGTTTGTGTGGCACGGCTGTAGCAACCGCTGTTCATATGGTATTCCACTAATTTTATAGCCGCAGCTGCACCAAAACTGCAGCCAGGTTCACCAGGATGTTAATATAATGCTTTGATTGCCAGAATCTCCTTTCAATAATATTCCTTTTAGTGCCTTTCTTTGTCAAGGAACAACCAAAATAAGCACTTAAAAGAAAGAAGTAGCCAATCAGAACATATGAGCTATTAAATGATGCATTACATCAGGATGAGTTATTAATCCAATTCTTTCATAAATGCTTCTTGTTAATTAGCCATTGTTGAACAAATGCAGTTCATGTCATCAAATAAATAAATAAAGAACCCAGTCTACAATTTATACCTGCTGGCCAACAACCAGTAGGATTAGCATTGGCAACCCAATCTCCAATGGGACAACTGAATGCAGACATGATAAACAGGTTTAATGTCATTTGAAGCCCAGTTCTAGATTTTGAGCCTAAATGGGAAAATATGATTGAGTTAGATTGTGCTTGGATAAATATGTTCCACCGCGCATTGTGCAGAAACTTTAGAGATAAAGTAAGCGTATATCAATTAGCATGAATGACAACATCATCACAATTGCTAATAGCTAGAAGATTGGAAAGAAACTACAGTAGCTTTTAAATCTGAGGAAGGCAACTAATACTGTGGATAAATGGCATTCTTTTAGTAGTTACACAGTACCTACCATATTAATGGAAAGCTCACTACTACTACACAGCCTCAAAACCATGGGAAAAATTAATATTATTATTGAGACAGGACTGAAATTATAAATACGGTTTATTACTGTAGAAGCAAGTGAATAAATGGAAAAAATGGAGAAAACCCGTGCTCAGAAGATAATCGCACAAACAGATACAAAGAATATGCACCCATTGACAAGATGGGACTGCAGGCATAACATACAAAGAGATCAGAGATATTGTTCGAAGGTCTATGAATACATCGGATTATATTATTAATCACAGAGATTGATACTAGATTAATATAGATATGAATCTGCGCTGGTTAAAGAGCATTTAGTCATCTGTTTCAGATTTGAGTTTTTGCGTTGAGATCCTCTAGATAAATCTCTTGATGTCAGCCTGATTTGCTTCCCTTTGATCCGCATTTATGACTCAGCATCCATATTATGGCCTTCTCATCCAGACCCCATCCTGGAAAAAAATGTTTCCAAATGAATTAATCGCTTTGATTATAAAAAGAATTATATTGCTATAGAAGCACGTTGATAGGGCCTTGGGTTTTGTTTTATGGTGGTTTATAGTTTTTAAAACTGTTTTTTTGTTCGATAAACAAGGATATAGGAAAATACTAAATTTAGATAAATAAAATGGGCTTAGAGATAACACAAAATAGTGTTCCCCGTGGTTTTCAAAAAACAAGCAATATAATTGTTTGGGTTTTATACATAATCCTCATGGATTTATAGACATTAAACATGGAAATATATGAAAGAAAATGGATTGTTAGTAAGAAAGAAGTACTCTTCAAAGCCTTGTTCAGAGCCACAGACTCAATTCGAGAAAAGTCCTCAGGGGCAAGCAGGGTAGCCATTGTTTTGATTCACCCACATATTGCAAATTTCTTTCCAAAGTTCGATGGGATACATGTGTCAATTTAACCCCTCACTATTTTGAAATAAAAAATACCCAATTTAGTATAGGTTAGAAAAATGTGCTCAAACTTAGTGCGCCCCGTCAAAAATCAGAATTAGACTACGTTTGTGCTTGAAGTTAAAACCATAGTCACCAACTACGGTTTTAAGCGTTAATTTGTGCCTTTTTTTCAAACTTGTACTAGATTGGTATTTTTTTATTTTAAAGGTACTATTCTAGGACAAAACTCCAAAAAAATGATACATAATAATTAGGAAAATAAAATTAAATAAATAAAATGAAATGAAATCTATTATTATTCTTATGATTATTTTTATTTTTACACAAATGGAACCAAATACCAATCCAATCCACCTACGCTACCACATACAATACACAAGAAAATTAAGAAAGCACAACCTTCCATTTGTTGTCGCCTATGGCCGATGATGCAGCATATATTTTGACTGATCTATCATAAGACCCTTCCTCCATTCAATTCTAAATCATGTCTCGCATAATCATATGGTTAACCATTAGAACTTGGATTTTATCCTACAACTTTAAGCTCCATAGTAGCAAGTGAAATCTCCATTGATCCCTATAATCAAAGTTCCAAATGGATTGTTTATAACGTGAGCACTAACAAAATAGAACTTACTATTTAATCGATTTTATGGCATGTTTGTTTACAATTTTTGAAAACAGTTTTCTATTTTCAAGAACAAGGAAAACATAGAGAACACTTTTGGTTCCCAGTTTTTTTTTGTCTAGGAAAACACAAATAACATTAAATTCAAAGAACAAGAACAGTTTTTAGAGAATACCAAAATGTTGTTCTCTATGTTTTTAAAAACTGTTCTTGAAACACCAAAATGATGTTCTTTGTGTTTTTGAGAACAAAATAATTAGGGAGCCAAACATGTTCTTGTTTTTCTTGTTCTTGAAAACAGTAAACAGATTTCAAAATCAGGAACCAAACATGCCTATATATCTGTTACCCATTGATGTAGTCAATTAAGCTTACACTAGAACAGCTGATGTTAAGTCATTCAAAAGAATCAAAACTGGGGGATCTATTTAAAATTTCTCACTGCCCTGTTCAACTCCTTCTAGATGGCTGGCGCAGCGTTTCAATTTAGTCACTGAAGCTAAGCACTAGTCAATCTCTTTCCTCATTGCTTTGTTCATGCCTACTCAGTTAGAATTGAACATTTACTGGAAGTTTATTTTGTTCTAATTATTTATGTTTAAATAGGAGAAAGCCTACGTCTCTGTGTTGTAGACTCAGAAGTTACTAGATCTCTACCAAATGGTTATTTAATGTTTTTTTTTCTTTTACTTTAAGAACTCTAATCCTAATCCATTTTGAGGATACCAAGCTGAGCAAAGACTTTACCTTCAGTGATGAAGGCATTACAAAATATCTGCTACATCAATCAAGTGGAAGGAAGGCATAGTAAGGTTCTTTTACCCTTGCACCTTAGGGTTTGTGCACACACACCTTTTGAATAGAATATTTGTGATATTTGATATTCTTGGTGTCTCATTTCCACTTTCACTTAGGAGTTAGACTAGAAAGCAGCAATAATAGAATTAAATATATACCCTAAAAATGGTTCAAATAGATCTATTGTAGCTAAATATTCACATTTCAACTAAATCCAACATTCCAAAATCCTTCAGAGTCATTGAGGACATACCTATACTGGGATGCCTATAAACTCCCCTCATGATGCTCACAGCAAAGATTTTGGCTATTGCCATCAATGTCCTTTTCTCCGGCACTGGGAAGAACAATATTATAGAATTTCTTAGCAATATTAACGGATTGTGTTTTCAAAATGGTATGATAGCAATCTTAGATTACGAAGCAATCAAGAATTACAGACCTGATTATGGAGTAATTCTTAAAACTGCATTCACGAAATCTGCAGAAGAGCTCTTGACAGTGAATCGCACTTGTCAGTTTCTCTACAACCCTAAAATCGCCTTGAAGAAGCCCTGAAACAAAACCAAAACTCAATCAACCAATCAATCTAGAAAACCATCAAGAAAAAAAGTCAAAAGCATATGCAAAAAAGG
The DNA here is from genome assembly GCA_016808115.1 of Tetrastigma voinierianum. NCBI lineage: Eukaryota > Viridiplantae > Streptophyta > Magnoliopsida > Vitales > Vitaceae > Tetrastigma > Tetrastigma voinierianum. The sequence continues at coordinate 160,567 of JAEQBH010000779.1, forward strand.
AGAACAGTTCCTAAGTCAAAGAAACGGAGCGATGGAAACCCCAACGCAAGAGACAAAAGAAGAGAGGTAGAGAGAGTAAGAGCTTATCTTTTCTCTATCAGAGGGTGTTTGGAGAATATATAAAGGTGAGAAGAAAGACAGAGGTAAAGAGAGATGTTCTTTCTTTTGAAGGAATCAATCCAATGAAACGAAGTGCTGCAAAATTTGAAAGTTACCTGAGGCGCGGTGGATCGAAGCTCGGTGGAGATGCTTTGCTCATCGCGAAGTACTGACCAGAATGCCATTGAGCCTATCGCGACATTGTGGAACCTCGTATCGATCTCTGATCCATAGTGTTGAAACCAAGAGGGAGAGAACAGGAGATGCCTAACTTAATAATGGTGAGCACGGCTCTTCGTTTTGCGCCTCTTCCCCTTTCTTTATGAGTCAAAATTGGGAATTTTGACTCTTTTTTTTTTAACTTTTTTAACGACTACATTTTTTTTTTTTTTTTGAATTATTAAAAATATTAATTTTTCTATTATAAAAAATATAAAATAGTTGTTTAAAGAAAAAATAATAGTTATTAAATAATTATTTTTAATTAAATAAAATAATACTATGATGAAAATAATTTAAAAATAAAATAAAAATATAACTAAAATAATTTTTTTTTTCTATAATCTTTTAAATAACATAAGAATAAACTAAGTATTCCATAAATTTTATTTTATAAAACTGTTATTTATTTTTATTTTTAATTTGTAATATCTCGATCCATTTTACTCTGCTTTAACTCAGTAAACACTTTATATGGGATCAGTCAGCTTAACTAAAATCCATTCGAATAAAATCATAATCGACCACCCATTTGAATTTCCATATCCCTAAATGGGCTCGTCCATTCGGACGGACAGCCACCCCCCACCATAAGACTTACGCTTAATAAGCACGGTCGCTTTCTCATATTATTACTTTATTTAAACCCACATCTTTTCTCAGAAATTTCATTTTCCCAACTCCAACCCAAATTCAATAACTTATACTTTTCTTGCAATACGATACAAATTAAGTGTGAAAAAATTTAGAACCACATGTTTGTGTATGTATTATATATATATATTCAAAACCAAACACATCATAAAATATTTGAACGAATTTGAATATTAACACAATAAAATGTTTCTTAATTTAAAAAATAAATTAAAAATAACAAAGGCTACAATATAAGTTTTTCTATAAAGTAAAAACATAATTCTTTTATATACTATTTATTCATATAATATTTTTTTTTTGGAGTAGTACCCAACTTATAATAAGGAATTAATCTAAATATTTGGAAAAAGATTAAATAATATTAGTACTTATAGACTTATAGACTTATGCAACTAAAAAAAGAAGGTAATGTCTATTTCCAAAATGTATAGATTTGAAATATTTAATAAATCTTCTAAAAAATATCTTATTAATATATCTATAATTACCAAATCAAATTATATATATAAAACAAAACTCCAATAAGCTTTCAGAACCAAGTGTGTGAGATCGGACGGATCTTATGAATTCCTCATGCCCCTATAACCCACTTGAATCTCATGTTCCCCTACTCATCAACGCTCATTTTTTCATCATAATAATTCATTTTCCCACTATTTCCTTGCATTTTCCAAGTATTTTCTTCTCCATTTTTACTCTCCCATTTGTTAATTTTTTTAATCTGAATATTGGGCATTGGTTTTCCATGTCGTATGGTGGAGATTGGAGTTGGGTTTATTAATGCACTGTGCTCCTATGGATTTGGGTATTTTCTTTCCCGAGGAAAAAAAGATGTGGGTTTTTTCCTTTTTGGTTGAATGAATGCCTTTTAAATTGTAATTTAATTTTGATGTTTATGCTTGGTTTGTGAAAAAATGCAGGAAAATAAGAGATTTTTAAATTTTGAATGTTGGATTACAGCACATTTGGGACTAGGGAAGCACCAAACCTTCTATAAGCGGATACAATGTGCGAAAAAGTTCATGTGACTAAGCATGAGATGATTTTATTTTTTTATTGCTATCATTTTCTTTTATTATTTTTCATTTCACTTGGTTTTGTTGGGCTGCTTGGCTACTGGAAATGTAAATGCTTCCTTACTTTTAAAATAACGATCGGGATCATTGGGTTTGGATAAACTAGCAGTGGTATCATAAATAAAGGATGCCGCGACCTTGGCTTTCTCAGAATTTCATCATAGTATTATGTAGTATTCATTTCAAATTAACGATACCCTCTTAAGAAATAGGCCTTCTCCCAAAAATGAAATTAATGTTTGGTTTTTCCTTAAAAAATAATGCTCATTTTCCTCCCTCCACTGTAGTTCTAGGAAAAGAGAAATATTTTTTAAAAGGCATAGCAAAAGGTATTAGAAGTTGTTGCCTGATCAAAGTTATGCACATTATTCTTATAATTTTAATATTGTCAAAGCGTGATTGATGGAAGGAAATAAATAAGGAAAAAAGTATGATTAATATAAACAAATAAATAAGTACAAAAAACAAAGCCAATAAGCAAAACAAGGGCGTGCATCTCAAAAATTGAACATTGACATTGAGAAGTAAGGCAGAGAAAAAATTGAGCAGTAAATAATAAGAGATATTTGATCTTGAAAATTAACTGGCTGAATTTTGATTCCAGTGCTTATTAAATTGTAATAATAAAGTTAAATCCTATTAATATAAAAAATGTCATGAACAAATCTATCATTGATGAATTTAACAGTTTTTGTTACACATAACTATATTTTCCTAAATTTTTACTAGAAAAGGGAAATTTAAATCAATCAAAACTTAACACTTTGGGCTAATTCTTATAATTTTTTAGAAATAGTTTGAAATTCACATTTTATACCAACTCTCACTTATAATTTTCACAATATATTTGACTTTAGAATGGGAAAAGAAAAACAGTGATACCATTTGATGGAAACATAAGTATTTTAAATTATGTTAGTATTGAATTAAAACAATTGAATCCAAGCAAATTAGTCATTCAACAGTGGCAGATACCAACATAAAAATAAAGTTACCATGCAAAAGAAAGGAAAAAAATTTTATCTATAGAGACAATTTATAGATATAACCTCCTATTATTCTTTTCATTTTCACCTATGGTATATATATATTAATAAGAAATATTTAAAACTCAAGTAAAATTAATGGAAAAATATCATTCAATTTTACAGTTCATTCTCCAAAATAAAAAATTAAATATTTTAATTGTAAAGATTGTAAGTCTTATTTAAAAGATGAATTTCATTATAAGAAATTTTCACCATATTGTATCGGCTTCTCGCTTGCTATAAAATTCAAATTAATTTTCAGTTTTAGATTTTGATAGTATTAATTTAATTATCAATAAATTTATCAAGAATATATATATATAGAGAGGCCAAATTTGACAGTGAAAGAGGAGACGTGGCTTCTTCTACACACTTTCAGCTCATCAATTTTTAAATCATAATAATTGATTTGTGGCTACGAATCGCAGATGAGATGTCCCTTGTCGTAGATAAGGGTTTTGGAAATCGTTACTTGATTTTTTTTTATTTTTTATATATTTCAGAGATATTAATTTTATATTATATAAGGTCATTGGTAGGTAGCTTCCTAGTATCAAACACCTGCATTCATCAAGAAGAAGCCACGTCTCACTTTTACTGTCAAATTTGGCCTTTATATATATATATATATATATATTCATTGATATTGATAAATTTATCGATAATTAAATTAATAATTATCAAAATATTCTAAACTGGAAATAATTTTAATTTTATATGGCAGTTTGGCCAGTAGTAATTCTCTTCTAATAAAATCACATCTTTAAGTAGGACTTTACAATTTTATATTGAAATTATACTTTTTAAAATAAGATTTTATAATTTTACGATAAAATCTTTGTTTTTAAATTTAAGTAATTTTACATTAAAGTGTATCTTTAAAAATAAAGGCACTATAATTTTACGTTTAAATCTTTATTTTAAGCAGATTCTTGATTCACCTTCCAAATCATTTATTGGCAGATTTAAATGGTACTAAAATTCTGATTAAAATCGTGTCTTTGAAAGCTTAAAGCTGGTGAAAACGAAAACGAAGCAAACAGGCTTGGAAAGCTTTAGCGAGATCTAGGAAGCTGAAGGAAACTGATCAATGGAGGCATCCTTCTCGATCTCGAAGGCTCTTTGTGAACACCCATCATTAACCTCATACACGTCTAAAAACTCAGTAACTCTTCTTCTGCGATTACGATTCCAGCGCCATTGTCTAAAATATAAAAAATTTCGAAACCAGATAACCAAAACGCACTTACGAAAAACCCTGATTCAAAAGAAAAAAAAGAGTCTCTGAACAAATAGATAAATACAAATCAAGAGACATAATGTGTTTTTAAAAACTATTTTCAATAACAGTTTTTTAAAAATATAAACAAGCATAGGTTTCCAAATTTTGGTTTCAAATGGTATTTTAATCGGATAACCATTTATCCTATTACATTTTCCTTTATATATAATAAAAATAAATAAGTAAATAGAAACATAAAGTACAAGAATTTTAATTTTCTAGGAAATATTTTCACTATTTTTAGAAAAAGTTGCGGGTGTGCCTGGTAATCTAATCCGATGTTTTTTAGAACATATATTTATAGTTTTAATGGTCAAAAACAAAAGAATAAATTAAAATTGTAGGAAATAATATATAATGCTATTTATGTACGTAAATTGATTTATACAAATTATATTAGCATTTTACTACAATTAAAATTAAAAGTAATACGACATATATAAAAAAAACTAACAAAAATATCAATATAAAATGGGGAAAATAATAATTCTGTGAAAAATACGTCTCTGCCAATTCCTTCAAGTAAAGGTAACTGTCTCTCTCATTTTTAAAAGATATTTAAGATTTGTTTTTTTATTTTGGTTCATTTCCGTTAGTTTGAAAATTTTTGTGCTAATGCTCGTTGGTTTTAACCTTGAATATAATACGTTTTATGATGTATGTATCGAACTTAAATGAACCCGAAAAGTAAGATCTTTTTCTTTTAATTTTAGGGAAAATATTTATTTAATTTAGTTTTTTAGGAGATGTGAATAGAGAGAGTGTGGCTTGGCTCTAGTGCATTAGGGTCTTGAAATTGGATTGATTGTGCAAATTCCAATTACCCTGTTTGATGGCTTTATATACTATTGTTTTGGAAAGCAAATTCTACTTGAGAATGGATTCTTTCGTGACAGATTTATCTTTGTAAACTAGAATTCGAGTCATCCGACTTTTATTATAATTTTATCGAATACGGTAATTTTAGTGAAGTTTGTTTGTCCATTTGCAAATTTGTGGAGATGTTTTGTTTTTAGATAGAAATTGAAATGAGTATATTGGGTTGTCTCCTTTTTTTTTAAATTTTTTTTTTTTCATCCCACAGTGAATGAAAACCTTTGAGGAAACTTCCATATTTTGTAATATATATACTTGTGTAACAATTATTTATATAAATCAGAGAAGAATGTAATATATATTGTGTATAAAGATTGCATTATTATTCTCCGTTTTCTTCAATATAATTCCTTGTTTTGAACAAGGAAGAAGAAAAAAAATTTGAAGAACATTTTAACCCTAAAATCACGTAGAGAGTGAAAACTGCGAATAGATAAGAAATTTGAAGAAAAACCTAACCCATAGGTATGTAAGCATTTTAAAAATCGGATAGATATTCATGGAAAATTAAGTTCAGTTTATTGATTAGGCAAATGATCGAGCCGGTAGCGTCATAAATAGATAATTAATATATTGTAAAAATAAAAATAATTATAAATGGATTTAGCAAGTTCAACCATTCAATCGGTTTAACCATCGATTCATTAGTTCAATGAGTTAACGCGATGAGAAAATCGGTTTTAACATTTGGTAGATCGGTTTGATCTGGGTCCTTTGGTCGGTGAAAGTATAATCAGGTTTTTAAAACTGTGTATGAAACTCTTATCTCACAATCGTTATACCCTTGATGACATGTCGAGTGGGACCCCATATGTTAAGTGTCTGATTTAAAATCGTACTTTAACTTATGTTCAAATAGAGTGAGGAAAATTGAGCGGAGAGATGGAAAAGGAAAATGTTGTGCTGAGATTTTCATTTATTTTTTAGCCTTTTCTTTGCTTTCTTTTTACATTGTATTTCACCAATTAAAATACAAAGGTGTAGAGTGGGTTGAGGCTCTTCGATTGAGTTTTGATACTATCGTTAGTCTTTCTCATGGTGGTGCTGACCCATTGATTTCTTATAGTTATGGGAATCTTTCTTTAGAATAAAAGCGGGACAAAGAGAATTTGCCATGGGGATGTTTCTGAGTGAATGGAAATATCAGGACATTGTTCATGGATTTTGGTCTTGACGAAGTTTTGTCGATGTTTTACTATTTAATCTTTTTTTTTGAAGGAAAAATAATGTTATATCGATTCAAACTTACAATGGTCAGTAGATCCAGAATCACGAATGCACAAAAATATAAATGATGAAGCGATATCTTGGTTAATAACGTAATAAGTCGGCATCTGATCTATGATTTGATAATATAGTAGTATAATGTCTTGGTAATCGAATCTACTTTCTTATGCAGAGATCGTCCTAGCATATAGATAAAGCGCGTGACAAGGCCAAATAGTGTGGCGTTGTAGCAGTAGGCGATGATCAAGCGTCACGTAAAGCGGCCGATGTGAAAAGCCAAATAAAACTTTAAATCTTGGTAGAAAAGAATCGCTGTCACGAAAGTGAAATAAAGGTCAGAGAGTGATTTATTAGAATATTAAATCGCGCCATTCTTTCCAGGAAAATGGGTATAAAAGAAAAGATAGAGAAAGAAGAGAAGGGGTGGATAAGGTTTTTGCATACTTTTCAAATATTTTTATACTTTAAAAAATATTTTACTATTTAGTCTTCCAACTCTGTTTTTAGCATACCCATTATATATTATTTTATCTAAATTCATCTTATTTTAAGTTTAAATGCAGTTGTGTTTTCAGCATTTAAACTTAAAATGAAATGAATTTAGATAAAATAATATATAACGGTATCTAAAAAGGGTATTTTTGGGCAGCATTTAAACTTAAAATGAGATGAATTTAGATAAAATAATATATAACGGGTATCTAAAAAGGGTATTTTTGGGATAAATAAATGATAAGACACCACACACACCAGAAAGTGAATTTATACATACCTATATATATAGATACACCCTGCCAAATGTTTCTCTCAACTTTCATCAATACATTTCACACTTTCTTGGGAAACAAAAAGCCATAGTAGTTCCAAGATTTCAAGAACAACAACTCCAAAGAAACCTGCCCATTCGTCTCATCCCTAACAATATCTAAACTTAAAATTATTTAAAATGAGATTGGATGAGTTGTTATCACATAGTTAAAAAATTAAATTTAGCAAGATGATACAAACATATTCTATTCAAAATCAAACATTAAATAAAATAAATGATCACATATGAATTTTGTACTATTGTTTTGAGTTTAATTACGTAATTTAATCCTTTACCAGAGACTTTGGGAGAATAAATGAAGCGAATAGAAGAGTTCCAACCCTCTCCTTTCTCTTTTTTTCTTTTTTTTTGTCATTTAAATTCCACATTTGTAATGTAATTTCTTGAAAAAATAATGGCAAAAGAATATGATAAAGATAATATAACACTTTAGGTGCTACTTGTTATTTATTCATTTTTTTACTTATACCACAACCCTTAATAAAAATTGATATTGAAATGCTAAGCTTAAAATTCAAAGAAAATTAAAATTTTATATTTAACTTAAAGAATAAATTATGTTGAAAATATCACAAATATTATAAATAAAAACACTAATTAATTTCTAAAACTATTTTAATATGAAAACCATATTAAAAATGGTGTATCCGTTAATTATATTAGTGAATTCAAAGTGGTCCTAAGGGTCACGTTAAAATTGTTAGTGTTCGTAAACTTGTTGATTTGGGTAAATTTGGTGCGAATTTCAAGTTAGTTCATTAGATTAACATAGAGGATGAGTGCGGTTGTCACATTGTTTATGTTTGCTCCCATCGAGTTGAGATAAGTTATGACTGCGTTTTCTATACTCGATTGTTTTTCTGATCTGGGTATTTTAATATATGGGTGGATCAGTTGATTTGTTTATATATATTTCATGTTTAGTGACTAAATAAAGGTTAGTTACTGTGTGAATTTTAGGTGTTCTTAGTTAATTGGCTTGTTTCTAATTCATATATTTATTGTTGTGTATATGGAGATGATCGATCATCTACCCAAAGAACACTAATGAGTCTCAAGTAAAAGAAGTCCAATTTTCCTTCTCAAAATCCTGAAGATGACCAAGATGAGGTTTTGCATGCTTTACAACTTGAACTTAGTATAATTAGATTTATTTACTGTCACCTAAATTTTTGGTTGACAACTGTTTTTTCACCTTTTTGAAATGCCAAAACAATGGAGAATGTTACTGATGACAAAGGATAGGTCCTGATTTCAGTAGCAGTTAATTAGAAATTGAAAGTGTAAAATGCATACATAAATTAACTTGCGACAGAATTGAAAACCAAATATTTTCTTGTATTGCAACAATGATGAAAAATTCACTTTCCAAAGCTCATAATGACATATAAAGCATAGAAAGAGTTACAAACAAAATCTGTCGCTTCGCAGTTCACTTTTGGCATTCTTTGCCCTTCCTCCTCAACAACCATTTGACAATGTCATCAACAAAATCAAAATAGGCCTCACACCAAGATTTCCTCATTACCAAAACAAAATATGGAACTAAGATGCCCACAACGAATCCCAAGCCACAAAATCAAAATAGGCCTCACACCAAGATTTCCTCATTACCAAAACAAAATATGGAACTAAGATGCCCACAACGAATCCCAAACCAATACTCAAGTAAAACCATTGATCAATGTAGCCACCACCATCTTTATCATTAACAAAGTGACAACACTTTGCCCTTCATATGGATCTTCAATCTGGTATTTTGTGGCGAGTGGATCTCCGCATAGGTAAGGATTTCTCATAAAGGCTGACTCAGTGAATGCTGTCATTTGCCCTGTAAAGGGGATCTTACCAGAAAATTTATTATTTGACAGATTTAAATAACCCAAAAATGACATTGAAGCCATGCTAGAAGGGATTGCACCAAAGAGCTTGTTGCTTGATAGATCAAGAGATAACAATTCCTTCAACCTTGAAATGCTTTCAAGAGTAATTTGATTCTCGACAAGTTCAAAACTAGCCAAACCAGGACAATTTTGTTATTTTCTTGAAATCTAAACTTAGAATTATTATGCAGATGATCATCGAAAATAACACAAAGAAAGTCCTAATGTATTCAAGACTTAGACCTTGTGTAATCACAATAATCGTTCTTAAATACGAGATGATACCCTGGAATAATACAAAAGGATATATATTCATGTTATGCTCTTTGAGCCATGCTCAAGCTCGATGAGAAGTTCACGGAATTTCACCATCCACATTGCCTTTATGCGATGTCAGAGACATGTAGGAGCTTAAATTTGAAGGTGGGAGGAAGTCTTCCACGAGAAAATAGGTCGACCTCGGATTGAGTATTACGAGATTCACCAGAAGCAATTCCAATCAGTAGGAGCACGACCAGATAATTTATTGTAGCGAGATCGGACATCAGATTGGTTAAATTTTGCAAAGATAAGGGGAGCTCTCTTAAAAGCTTGTTGTTGTTTAGGTGCTTAAGCGTCAGGGATCATGGCCAGCCAATGACTTTAGGCCTCATCCCCGAGCCCAGAGTTATTTCCAAGGTCTAGAACAACTAGGAAAGAGCAGTTATTTATGGTAGAAGGAATGCTTCCAATCACATTATTCCTTGAAAAATCCATGACTTCAGAGAGGTGAGGTGTTCTATGGAAGTTGGGATGGGATGGTCCCTTTCAACAGAAAGAAAAAGCAAGTTAGGAAGAGATTCACCTATGTTTGATGGGATGACCCCTGTTATGTGATTAGTAGAAAATTTTAATGAATTAGGTAATTGCACAACCAAGTATTGCAGATTAAAAGAAATATTGCACAACCAATTTGGAATAATACTTGAAATCTTGTGATTGAGGGCTAAGACCCTCGAGATTCTTACGTCTTAGTGTGAAAATGTAGGACTATGTAGCGTGAACCCGTAGAAAGATATCTACGATGGAAGGGGAACCCGATTGGAACTAACATTCAAATGGAAAGAATTGGGAGTCCATTACTGAATCCTCGACTACCCAGCTTCCCGAAAAATGTTGTTCAGAGAGAGTTCCACTCAATTGATTGAAACCAACATCCAAATTTTTAAGTTTAGAAAGTTGTCACTATCTGATCTTAGGAGACTTCCATTCAACATTTCTTGAAGATCAAAGATTCAAGTGTTGCAATGTAATAAATGAAATGAGATGGGACACCAGCCCACAGGGTCGATTGTTGAATGAATTGAGTGTCTGTTACCTGACTGGCAGACAGTTGACAATTTCCCAGTCAATTTATTATAAATGCAAGAGTCTAGCTGTAAAATTAAACAAAGGACTTTTAAATTTAAGTTAGTTAATTGATAATCTCGGGTAAACTCTTATTGAGTGTGTAATTCATTTCCTCCTACTTAGCAAAGGTATTAGAAGTTATTTACTAGTCAAAGTTATGCACATTCTTCTCATGATTTTAATATTGTCAAAGTGCTATTGATGGAAGGAAATAAATAAAAAAAAGTATGATTAATAAGAAACAGCCAATAAGTACAAAAGCGGCTGATAAGGAATTTTTTGAGCTCTTATATACATTCTTTTCATTCTAGCATAACAAGACCAATAAACAAATCAAGAATTGTGCATATGAAAATTTAGACACTCAACAGCGGAAGCTAAGACTAATCAAATTGAATAAGGCCAATAATAAGATCATTAATCTTCAAAGTGCTTGAATCTCAAATTTGATTCATTCTTATTTAAATTGTAATATAACTTAAAAGTTAAATCCTATTAATATAAAAAATCCACGAACAAAATCTATCATTGAGTAGTTTTTAATAGTTTTTTGTTGCACATAACTAAATTTTTACTAGAAAAGTGAAATTTAAATCTATCAAAACTTAAAATGGGAAAAGAAAAAACAATTGATACCATTTGATAGAAATATAAGTATTTTAAATTACGCAAGTATTGAATTAAAACAATTAGTCTAAACAATTAGTCCATTCAACTTAGTAGCAGCCGAGATAACAAAATAAAATTAAGTTATCTTCATAAAGAAAAGAAAAATTATTTTCCTTAATGGTAGGCATGAATATTTTATAGACATAATATACTATCATTCTTTTCATTTTCACCTATGTGTAATATTTATTTTAAGCTCTTATTAAAATTAATGGAAAAATATCATTCAATTTTAAAGTTCATCAAATAAAAAATTAAATCTTTTAATTGGTCTATTCATATACATACTTCAAAATAAGACTCGAAGTCAAAAGAATTATCTTTTCATATGTCTTATTACTAGTTAATTGATTTGAGGCTAATAATTAACATATTTATATTTTTTGAGATCTACATATTATAAATATTATAAAAACCCATTTAATTCAATATGTGATAGTAGACTAGAAATCTTAACTTTCAATATCTATTAGAAACTTGATCATGTTTTAGATGTATAATTATTTGAGACAAAATTTAAAGAATAAGGTGTACATTGTTTTTTTAACTTAATGTTTGATCATGTTTTAAATGTACATTGTTTTTATTAGAAACTTGATCATGTTTTAAATGTATACTTTTTATAACTGCCTTTGTGGTCACGTGTGTCCCTCATTTATAATGTTTGGATTTGAGCTAGATGTTAAATAGAATTGATAAATAACAGTTCTCTGTAACAGATTCTGTTTTTTCTATTAGGTTGTTGGGTCTGACATTTTTTTGGGGGAGAATGTTAGAATTATGTCTAATATTTGATTCATGTACTTATAGGTTTTTGTTTTGTTTTTTTTTTATGATTTCAATTATTGTTATGCATGGTGATGATTAGTGCTGTATTATGTTTGAAATTGTCGGGTGAAATTCCTCTCATAACATGTATTATTAAAGATTTAAGGGTTAAAAGTTATTAAGGAAAAGTTGAGGAACTTTTGGGAACATGCGATTAAGTCGCAGCGTATAAGGAAAAGCGCAATCGGTTTTTCGTTGCGATAGTCATAAACAAAACTTAATTAAAGAAAATATATATCGTGACCAGATTAAAAGCTACAAGATTAAGAGGTGAAACAATACAGTATTTTGTGGAATCAAGTTCACTATTATGGATCCAGTAAGTTTCCCTAATTTTCTTTTTAGGTTTAAATTCTCATATTCATATTTTGGTTAAATTTGATTTGTTTGTATGGTTAAGGTTATAAGAAATCGCTTCCGCATTAAAGTAAAGCACAATTTTCTTTCAATTGGTATAGGCCTCCTTACAAATAATTAATTCACGAATTAGGGTTTTATGAAATTTAGAATTTTAAAATTAGGATTTAATTGATTAATGTGTTTTAATGTTTAAAAACATAATATAATATTCATTATGTTTTTATTTGAGTTGATAATAATCTTTAGATTATTTATCATGGATCAAATCACATATATTGAATCTTGTGATTCATGTGGTGATTAAATTTGTTTTTATTTGAATGAGAGTTTTCAATCATAAAAATGGTTTTCCGTAACTACAGATAGGTCGTATTAAAATGCATTATACTTTTTCTCGAATGGATTCACGGAACCCATAATATGTTTTTTAGAAAGGGTTTTGGAATCTACTATATGGGTCAACCAGTTCCTTTTCGAATCAATTTTACAGAGTCTGAAATAACTAAATGGGCTTTTCAGTGTTCTAGACTGAAATTTTCTGCTCTATTCATAAAGTAAAATTAATTAAACTAAATAGTTAAAATTCTAAATTGTATGCATGAATTAAATATTTATATTATAAAGTGTATTTAGTCACCAAAGTGGCCCATACAACATATTAGTTAAATATTTAATCATGTATGCAAATATTTATTTTAAATTAGCAGCTATAAATGACATTTTAAGGTTAGGTAAATATTTGTGATCATTTAAAATTACAAAGTTATAAAGTCACTAAGGTGGATCATTACTTCAGCAATTTGTAATTAAGTGATTGTGCATCATCCTAATTAATATATTGAGTGCATCCAAGATGTCTCATGTATTGATTGGTTGATTAACGATTAATAAGTTGAATTTATATAGCGTGTTATATGTTGATGATGTTGCATTTGAATTTGACCCAAGGTAGATTTGAATGCATGTTATTATTATTTAATTATGCAGATTGTTACATGGTTTAAACTCAAGGTATTAAGTGCTGAATATTAATTGTTTTGACTTGGCATCTTTAAAGAATTTAAGCATATTAGATCAGTTCAATGGGCTTAAAATTGATGGTGGATCAGTATATTAAGTATCAGCTAACGACATAACTTGTATCGTCATTTCTGATTATGGAAATTGGCCTGCTTTGGACTACGATTCTAGTCTTGAGAAATGAGAAAAGGATTTATGGGAGCATGGAAAGATGAAGATCAGTTATTATTAGTTCTTGGGAAATTAAAAGCATGCAGAATAATGTGAAACTGCCATCTGAAGTAAGCTAATGTGAAATTTCTAGGCGGATTAAAAACTTCACCAATACAGGATGTTATTGATAAGTGCGCCGATCGCGACTCTCATGGTACGATCCTTGACTAAAATGTGACAGTATTCGATCAATGCATGATCACCTCACTTACATGTGGTTAATGTGGCAAATAAACAAGGCTATGAACATGGAATTGAATAGAGCTTTCTTAGTCTGATTCATTCTCGATCCCTTGACGAGTTTGAGAGGTTAAGTCGAGGCATAATACACTTAAAGAAAGTGGAACCTTGAGGAAACTAGGCATGCTATTACGGGGAAAGTAGGCAAAGAGTACATACTTGAAATTGAACCACACTCGAGCCCACTTATTTGTTCATATGGCAATGTAATGTTACTTGTGTGGGCCCAGTAATAAGGAAAAGAAGAAAAATGACCATGAAAATTTAAGGGTGATGCGCGAAAAGTAAAAGAAATGTCATTTTAAGCATGGAAAGGTTGAACATAAAATGAGTGCAAGCAGGGGCATGGATTGAAGAAGGTATATTATATTTACGTATACTTTAAGTGATTTAATTGGAAATGTAATACAATACTTGGTGGTTAGATCTGAATTCTTATTTACTCGTAATTTAGCATGTTTCACGAGGATTTCTTACGATCCGATAATGAGAGAAAGTGAAAGTTTCTTTTCATGGGAAACGAGGATGAAAGCTGGATTGAAGGCATTGGAACTTATAAGTTGATTTAGATACGTTTGTAAATGCGGATCTGAAGATATCTTTATGTACGAGAGGAATGTGCGGAAATCTTATTTACATTTCTAGGTTGGATATTTTGGGATTTGATTTTAGGATTGAAATAAATGCTTTTCATTGTATCGATGGAAGTGCCTTTTGGAATGCGGTACTTTGTTGGATGCTTTATATTGTTTTGATCTAGGCTTTGAATTTCACAACCATGTTTTAATGTTGAATGTGATGTTGGTGTTAAGCGTAGTGCCTTCCGATGAATCACCGAGCTATTTGGCGCAAAGACCAGTCGTATATCGAGGAAGAATCGCTGAGACTTGTTAATAGTGAAATTTTGTCTCATTTAGATTTTCTTTGATTGGAATGATATATGTGTGGATTATTAAGGAAATGATAAGCAGCCCGTCAAAGAGAATCGTACGAAGCATAGGATTGATTGATTTAATTAAATACAGAGATATTTAGCGTGGCACTGATGTTGATCATGGCGGAAAAAGTATTCATTACTTTTCGTGATGATACGTTCCGAATTGTTATTCTGTTATTCTTGCATGAAAAGTCTCGAAGCAGGTGGATGTTTAAGGCAGGTACCATTCTTGCGAGGTTGAAGGCGGTTAAATAGAAAAAGTTAGGTAATTAGATCCGCCTATAGGGTGGTAGATATTATGGAAAAACAGCGGGGATTGGACAAGTCTGAGTCAAATTTGCAAAGTTCCTTGAATCCCAGAGGGCATTTGTGCATGAGTATCTGATGCAGAACACCCTGTGAGAATGGTGTGGCGGAAAGAAGTAATCTCATTACTCACGAAGGATATAGTCGGGAGTATGATGAATAATAGTTACATTACTGTTTCATTGTGGATGTATGCATTAAGAGCTGCTGCATATTTACTTGAGTTCCTAGTAAGTGTGACCTTGAGCAGGGGTCAGTTGTTTACCGTCGACCGTGGAGTCTAGTGGATCTTGGTTGGAAGGCTCAGTGAGAAAATCGAGTAGTCTCCTTTATGCGGGGAGCTCTGCGGTCCTAGCCTTGCATTTGCACAATCCCGAAGCGGTCAGATATGTCTGATATATCGATCAGCAGCGTGATGTCATTGTGGAAACGTGCTTCTCGATATCACATCTGCAACTATGAATCATTATATACGATAGTTCTGAGAGTTCGAAATATTACTCTTGCTCCCTGACATATACAAATTGATTAATACGTATGGGTTATGAAAGCCTGATAGAACTTTCTTAAACATGACCTCTAGGAATGGCCGTCTCAGCGCTCACTGTACTGTAAAAAGGGGTCAGACGGGAGTGGTAAAAATTTCGATGGGAGAATCGCTACTAAGTGAAATTCTTCATGCTAGTGCGGTCTGATGTTAAATGAAACACACATTCAAGCAAATGCATGATCACTGCGAATGTACATGATGACTCGGATCAGGAGTCCTCATGAGCTCTCTCACACTACTTTAAACTAGTATGAAATTGTTTTATTAATTAGACTGACCCTGGAATGTATATGTCAGTTAGGCGCTCAGGCAGTTGATATATTATTTGTTTAGTAATTCTGCTCAGATGAATATCAGTTAAAAATGCATTTCAGTAGATTGATATTTTGGTTTGTCAGACTACTCTCAGATAATTAACATTTTAGACTACCCCTACGAGCCCAGATTTTATAAAAATTTAATCCATCTGGCTGCCTCTACTATAATCATAGAGATGTTAAAGTCGTATGGAATGCGTGTATCTGGGTCCGTCTGATCTAATCGCATGCAAATATATAAACGTAGACTACTCTTCGCATAAAAAATTAAATCAACGTATTAGAGTGATTATAATTTCAAACATCAAAATTAGCTGTAGGCTAATGTTGAAATAGCCAATTCGATTAAATTCTTAACGAACATAATTTCCACGAGAAAGTATTTTCTTAGAACCTTTGTTTGGGAATAGTAAGAAAGCGCCGATTCTTTTATTCGAAAAATCGCAAATCAGCAGTTCGCGCGTGAACGCGATCTGGCCGTTCAGGACGATGCATACGGCTCAATTCGATACACAAATCAGCCTTACTTTCTGCTGGCTTATTCCCGCGGGTATGCGAAGCGACATAAAAGTTTACAAAAAAATTACCGATAATTCGGTCCATGTTTGGGGCCAGGTAAATAACCCTCAGCGCTCATTCAGTAAAGCATTAGTAAAACATTTAAATGGGAGTAAAAACTCGAGTAGGGAGAATCATAAATAGGGGTTTGGAAGAAACTCCAGATCACTGGAGTCATGTGTGCGCAATGCGCGTAGACGTTTCGGCTACTTCAGAAAGGCGTAGGTAGTGGGATCTGGGTTACCTACAGAGAGGAAACCGCCTCTCTCTCTAAAAAGCTCCTGAATGGAAACCACTGCATCTCCAAAATTGTTTCCCACGTTTTTCTTTTGGCTTAATGTAGGAGAAGAATGACTATTCTCTATTTTGT
Organism: Tetrastigma voinierianum; assembly: GCA_016808115.1. Lineage (NCBI taxonomy): Eukaryota > Viridiplantae > Streptophyta > Magnoliopsida > Vitales > Vitaceae > Tetrastigma > Tetrastigma voinierianum. The sequence continues at coordinate 177,500 of JAEQBH010000779.1, forward strand.
CCTTTAGTGACTTAAAATCGAGTCTATAATCTGTTATATTAATTAACTGCAGTTGATATTATTTATCTGTGATCAGATTTCATCATTTCTTCACACTCATCTGCTTATAGTGCGATCGTCTTTATATGTGACTTCGTCGCATTGTAAATCATTTTCTGACCGCACGGCTTGCGATCGCCGAGAAGCGTCTCTTTCGTAATGCCGAAAAATTACGAGTTTTGCGTGTTAGCTAGATTTACTACTTGAACTGATTCGTGTTGTCGTTAAATCAACCAGAGAGATCGCGATTAATTAAGTTTTTCTTGAAATTCGATTTTATAATCGAAATTACGATTTTCTTGTATTAAGAGAAGTGGAATTTCTTGATGCTAATTCTCCACTCGCCCAAAGGAATTTCGTCCGAAATTCGGAATCTCATGTGTGCATCGTATCTGTGTATGATTTCTATCGTGCGTGTAAATGGTCGTTCATCTTAAGCAGTTAAAAGCGCGTACAACATCCCGCTAAGCGAGGGATCGGTGGCGCGTCGTGTCGCCGGCTCACGTGGAACCATCCACTCCACGGTGCTGCCATGGCACTCTCACTAGTACCTCACGATCTTGCGTGTGAGCTAGGTCAGCATTTATCAATGATCTGTGGCTGGTCCTTATCGAAGGTCCCATCGGTGTCTGACCTCGAGCTGTTCCCGATCCACCCGAAATTTGGATACGGGTATATTCAGGAGCGTGGAGCGTGAAATCATAGTGGACTTTTTGACATCTTTGGGCGATGAAACCCGACCGATCCAGCAATGATGCATGTCATAGGTATGAAGGCGTCGCGCCGGCGATAGCCCGCGCTTCTTGAGCACGAGCGCGACTCCTCTTGGATTTACATGAGAAGCGTGATCCACCGACCTCTCGAGACTCACAGGGTCGTCGCACGATAGCGCCAGCTCTTAGGCTCTGGCGAGTGAGAAAACATTTGTCGTATCAAACTACGCCTTCTCGGAGGAGGTGTCTGTCGGATGGGGCCGATGATGGAGGCTCTCTCCGCTCGGTCGACATAACGATAATCTACGACCTCTGTCTATGACTCATATGGTGCCATTTGCACACTCTTTGTGCTGTTGTTGTAAGGCGAATTCCATAAGGGAAAATCTTCCTGCACCTTTATAACCCAGGAACGCGTGCTCGCGGCCATGTCCTCTGTTTCAGTATGTAGTACATCTGACACGTAACCCTACCATGGCTGGCATACAAGGTTCTGATCGGCGATAATCCTTTGGATGTGATCTAGTCCGTATCATGAATGACATCCATATCAGGAGCCTGTAGGCTCGTGACTCGATGCGATTTCCGAGGGTTATCCCACAATCTCGAGTCACTCTGGGCTCACATCACTTGAGTCTAAGTGCGTGATGCGAGTATCAGGTGCGTTTTCATCTCGAGTCACATAACTCTTCGACACACTTCGGAGCCTCTTACATTCCACAGATCGAGACTATATGAGTCTTCATTGGGCGTGATCACAAGTAAACTCGACCATTACTCGCTAAAATTGGTGAATGACCCGTCTTGTGCGCCCACACCCGGGCTGGTGATGTTCTGGGTGCGTAGACCATGGCGGTGCTATCTTTGTGGCGATACGATCCGGTTCCACCGTGAAGCGGAATCTTGGAGATCTCTCACTCGTAATCCGGAACTATCCAGATTGACTCCATACCTCTGTACTGAGAAGAACATACATGCCGAAAAAGCTATACAAGGCCTTAACCTCTAGCCCAGATCGATGCGGGTGTCGGGTATGTGACCGATCTGGGTCTCGGTGCGGCTTGACGGAGTGGTTTGTCGACTCATCCATGTCGACGACCAGTCAACAGCTTGATGATTACCACCCAGGTCCATCACGGCCATTTGCGTAACACGATGCATCCACGACCGACCCACACTCACGGCCCCACGGCACATCTATCTGTGGGAGTGCTTGTATAACATCCGAAACTGGCTAGTTCCTCAACCCTCTAACAGGGTGTGGAGGAATGAATTAAATATACTCTCCTTTTCTACGACTAGTTGATTTGTGCATCCCAGAATCTTAGGATCCACATCTGCAGAATGATCGATCTCACATGCCCGATCTTATTTAGTCTTTGAAACTAGTGTGAAGTAGAGGAAGTCTTAATCTCTTCCCGAACTAGAAGAAGGTGATCCTCCCTCTTGTGCAAACACATTATCCAGGAGTGTTCAATGCTCAGCAATTTCTCGCATGGTCGGGCGAAGTCGACCATGGAGTCCATATCCGTTAGGCGAATCCACAAATCCTGCCCGAATGGACAGCTACCAGCCCGTTCTCGAATCTCTGTAATACCCGGTGATCGAAGCTTCATTATCTCGAAGATTGACGTTCGGTCTCTCAAGCGCATCAACACCGACTTTCTCGGTCGTGACCTCGATCTTCAACACCCGCGTGTCCCGAAATCTCCTCGATGGCCAAATTTCGCACTTCTTGAACTTAGCGTCTGTTGATGGTCTCTTGCGGTGTAAGCGATCCTCGAGTGATACTCATGCTCCCACTGCGATTGGGAGTAAGATCGAATGTCATCCAAGAAACTACGATGGCCCGATCCAGATAAGGTTGGAATTCCCCCATCGTAGGAACCATGAATCACCGTAAGCGCGTTCGTCGATCAGAAGAAGACATCTGTCAAACTCGAAGTGCCATGCGCGTCTAGCGTTGTCTTGAGGATATCTGTCTCCTGACCCTCGGTGATGTTAGCAGAGTGAAGGTCTATCTTGGAGTAGACCGCACTCCTCTCAGCCCGATCAAATAAATCATGATCACCATTAATGGAGTGGAATTCTTGATGCGTAACCCTTGTCGATGGTTCTATGGCCCCGGATGGAGTTCTATGACTTCAGCTGAAGATGTCGATACATGCAGGAGTCATGAGATAGTTAAAGGAAATACCGGGGTGTGGCCCGGATCACAGAGTCTCTTACCCTCGTGGAGTAGTCCAGTGTCATCTGAAGCGCATCCACATGTTGCACCTTCACTCGGGTAGATCCAGTCGATACTACCGCCGTCTCACAGGAAATGAAATTTCATGGCCCAGAGCATTAGCATCCACAGCCCGGACTCGTATCTTTATGCAGGCGAAATGTCGTGCTTGTCTCCACACGAAATACCACACAGTACCATCACGTATTATTGGCGGTAACTTCTCACTGGCTGCGATCGATAACGATCTGTGGTATCGTCAGGTCGAATCCGCAGGATGACATGAACAAACGTATCCATGATCCTCAGGTCCGTTGTGGTAGAGTCACGAGAATCTGACTCATGACCACCTCGACTGTCGTACCTATTCTCGCCACATTTGAGGGAGAACTCACGTGCAGCTCCTCTAAGGTCTACAAAGGTGCTTACCCCTTTCCTGCACCATATTTGGGCCTCATTCTCTAGTGACGCAACTAGTCTGTCCAGGGTCCGCGTTAGAGGTAATCTCGTAGCCTCTAACACTTTCTGGATGCGCAGACAGTAAGGTACACCATAGCGGATCTCACACCCCTGCCCAGATGTCGGAGGATGATGAATCACCAGCCTCTGGAGGTTACTAGGATCTCCTGTCACACTGTACTTCTGACCGTCACGATAGCGTGTTGTAATACCCTCTGGCCACGGTAAAAGTCTAACTGAATTAAACCCATTGTTGGTGTTTGACCCGGTACCATGGGCATCTGCGTCATAGTCGCCGACTGGCCCATACATCTGTTGATGGCCCGTAGTCATTTAATTACAGCCGATCCTTGTGTCACGGATGGCGATTCTTGTCAGACTTGGCTTGACCATGAGCTAGGCGGTTCCATTTCTGTAGTGCTAAATTCAACCCTCCGTTTATTTATTTATTCTGGGTTAAGGTTCTAGCATTCGTTTTAGATTATCCAAAATCCACAAGGTCATAGTCAATAACGTAGCGTTAATTTCTATCTTGCATTACACCGTACATATAATTTTCTGCATGGCCTTTGTCGCGATTCAGAATGGTAGTTAAATCCCGTCTGATGATCTACAGGCATAACCCCGCATTAGAGACGATAATCATACTCATAATGAGTGTATCACCTTGTCCGATTTCAGCGTTTAAAATATTATTTCAACGAAATTTTATTATAAAATTTTAGTTTTGAAAATTTTAGTTTCGAAAATTTTATTTGATTTTTATTTTATTTTAAATTAAATTTAAAATATTTTTTGAAATTTATTTCTGATGACCTTGATGTTCGTTTGGTATTCGGAAAAAAAAAAGCGGTCGAAAAACAGTTGGCAATGGGTGCCTGAGCACCCAGCAGCCCGGTAGCACGCCAGTGCGCCTGGGGCGCCAGTGGCCGCCCGCGCCTATGCAGCGCTTGCACTGGCATGCGCACCATGGCGTCCACTCGCCCATGCGCCAGCTCCGTACCTCTGCGCGCGCGCGATGCGGCGCCCGGCCTCGCCCGGCGCCCCGTAGCGGCCGAGCCAGCTGCTTGGCGCCCGGCTGGCGCTGCGTGCCGTGTTGCTGCCCGATGGCTGTATTAAATCTGGCGCGCCCGTGTCTCTGCTGAGTGCAATACGATTGAGCGCCATTGCGTACAATCTTCCTTATGCGGCCTTTACGCCCGCGATACACTGGGCGCGTTGGCCAGTACAAATCTGCCAACCCGGCTATTCCCCAGTGCAATCTGATCTTGTATTGCGTCACCATTCTAGCCCGATTTTACCCGTGCTTTACCGTCTGATCCTGACTTTCTCCCTTGTTTGCCCACGTCTGATTTCTACGTTGCAATACAAATTTTTTTTTTTCACAATATAATTCGGTAGTAGCCACTTTGAAGCGATTTTAACAAATTTTTTTCGTTTTTAACATAAATATTTTTATTTATTTATTTCGTGATTGGAAAAATCATTAAAATCTTTAAAAAATCAATTTTTTCATTTTCTTGGACACCCAAATAAATTCATAAAAATTTATTTTACCCTTTTCTTAAATTTACACCATATAAAACCTTAGAAAATTATTTTCTCCTTTCGTAACGAATAAATTTATAAAATTTATTTTCTTTTTAAGTTTTATTTGAAAAATTTTAAATCGAATAAATTTATAAAAATTTATTTTAACCATTTCTTGATTTGTATAAAATGCGAGAAAATTATTTTCCTCTCTTTCAACCAAATAAATTCAAAAAAAAATTATTTTCTTTGCTTTAAAATTTCTTCTCATTTTCAACCCAACCCAAAATAATTTTGAAAAATTTATTTATTTAATTTCTTGAGTTTTACCTTGTAAAACCTTAAAAATTAAATTTCTTCACCACTAAACCAAATAAATTTTTTTCGATTTATTTCCATTCTTCTTTTTGTTCGATTTTGTACATGATGCGCTCCAAATATTTTCTAAAATATTTATACCTCATCATGTGCTAATCACCAAGCACACAACATTATAACACTTTACAAACCATTTTATACACCGCAATCCACACCAAACACTGGAAATAATTCACAAATCACACAAAACACATCAACACCGGTACATTAATTGTCTAGTTTTATCAAATGATTTTCTAGGTAATCAATACCTAATAGAACGCAGACCACACCCTAGTGGTGATGCTCTCCACTGACTAAGGCTAAGCCCCCGAATCCTCAATCTATGGTTTCATATACTATTTTCCACATCAAACCACCTAGTGTTGATGGATGCACCCCGAACTGAGCTCCTAGGTATTCGTATGCCTAGCTACGATGCAGTATGGTATGCAAGGTAGGTCAGTTGACTCTTACGTCGGCCGCGGAATCTGAGTGGATGTCGGGTTGCAGAGCACCGCCAGAAAATCGGGTAGAGTCTCACTTTATGCGGGAGCTCTACCCGATTCTAAACACAAATTTCGCATCAAAGCGGTCCAGATATATCTTGATATATCCCACGTCCATGAGTAATCGATACTTGGGCGTAAGCGCCTCGATATCGTCTTGTATGAATCCAGTATGCATCACCACGATGATTCACAAAGGGTTCGAATATTTCTTCTTACTCTGGCCTTAATCTGATTAGTGAATTAATGCATGTGAGTCATCAAAGCCCGCAATCAGAAACTCTTCTAGATGTGACCTCTAGGACGAGCGAGTCTCTCGCCAGCTCCTTTGTGCACGTAAAGGGAGTTCCTGACGGGGGTGGGCTAATTTCCAGTGGGAGAATCATGCTAAGTGGAAATTTCTCATGGCACAAGTGCAGTCTGATGTTCCAAAGTAAGCCAGCTGGCGTTGACCAGTCGTGATCCTGCGGATGTGCGCGACCCGACTCCAGATCCGGTCATACTTTGACTCTCTCACACTACTTTAAGCAGCGTAGGGTGTTTTAGTGGTGGAATGACCCTCAGATATATATATCGATTAAGGTATTTCCAGACGGTCTGATATCATGTTTGTTTTGGCGGACTCTCTCAGGTAAGATATCAATTGAAGTAGCGCTCAGGCTTGATTGATATTTTTGGTTTGTGGACTACCCTCAGATAATTAACATTTTTAAGTACCCTCGAGCCGTTTCTCTAGACTCGTATATAAATGCAGCTGCTCATATAATCATAGGATGTTAGGTCTTATGGAATCTTATATCTGAGTTAATCTGATCCCCAATCGCATGCAAATGTCTCATATGAATACCGCATAAAATTAAATCTGCCCGAACATATTTAGGTGATTATCATTTTCAAGCTTGTCAAAGTGTTCACGGCTTGGGTTAATGTTGAACCACAATGGTCGATTAATTACTTAACGAACACATAATTTCATGATATTTTCTTAGAACAGCATTTGAGATAGTGAAACCCTCGATTCTTGTCACGAAAAATCATACGTCAGCCAGTTCGGCAGCGAACCCAGCGATCACAGTCATTCCGGCTGATGCATACGAACAATAAATTGATACACAAATCAACGGCTACACCCGAAACGACATACCCCTGGATTTGTCTGAAAGCGACCTCTAAAGTTTCTAAAATTACGATAATTCGGTCGTGTTTGGGATGAATCAGCTCATTTTTCCCAGCGGCGCAAATTCAGTAAAGCATTAGTAAAACATTTAAATGAGAGTAAAACTAGTAGGAGAAAATCCTACGCCGAGAGTTTGAAGAAACTCCAGATCCAGATCCAGTCGCACATCCAGCGTAGAGCGTTTTCGCCTCGCCAGAAGGCAAGCGAAGCTAGTGATGGATCCGTTACAGAGAGAAGCGGCACTCTCTACTGCAAAAAATACCGAAGATGAAGCAAACTTAAATGTCGAGTGTTTCGCGTTTTCTTTTGGCTTAATGTAGGAAAAGATGACTATTCTACTATTTTGTCATTTAGTGACTTAAAATCCAAATTTAATAATGGTGTAAAATTAACACTACCAGGATTTGATATTAAGCCTTATACCGGTAGTCAGTTTGTCGTTTCTACTGCATGCTGCTTATGGTGCGTGATGTCTTATATGTGACTTCGTCGCATGCGTAAATCGTTCCCCGGCGGCAGAAATAACGTGCCTGAGAAAAGCTCTTGGAGCTCGGTATCTCGGAAAATTCACGAGTTTTACGTATTAGCGGATTTCAGGATGATTCGGCCAGTGCAATCAGTTTAAACCATTGAATCTGAAATTAATTCTGATTTTAGCAGAAATTTGATTTGTAATCAAAATTGATTTTTCTGCACTTGTGAAATTAGATTTAAGTCTTCTGATAAAGGCGGTTCTAAGACACCTTATGGTACCAGACGAGAGGAAGCGAGTTTGAGAGCATCTTCACGTTTGGGGTTACTTGGCCAAAGTGAGGATTCTGATACATGAAGGAAATTGGGCCCGTGCAATTTAATTGGTTTCTTTATAGAGGTATCTGAAAGATGCAAAGGTTAAGTTTCTTGTCTAGCAGCGTGTGAGATACTTGAATGTCATTGTGCTCGTTTAAATTTAGAGGAATGGCAGCGTCGTGGGAGTAGTGAAGTAGTAATATAGGATTAAGGAAGCATTAGTGGAAACATCTCATCCCCAATGTTCCCTTCTCAAGTTATTGTTCACATTCTTTGTAGCACAGACACATGGTAATTATGGGGAACAACAACATACTGAGGTTCATACTCCACATCATGATGTTGTCAGTGAAGAAGAGGATGATAATGTTCGAGTTGATGAGCAAGTCTGACCTCGACGGAGTAGTAAAGCGATCTCTTAGAGTGAGAGAAAATTTGGCACATTCTGATGATTACATTTTGTATGCACTTGAGCATGAAAGTGATTTGAGCATGGATAATGATCAGTCTCGTTTAAAGAATTTGTGGAAGTAATAATTCTAAAGAATTGGTATAATCTTGTAGAAAGAGAGTTGGGAAATCTATGACGGATACTTGATGTTTGGGTAATGACGAAGGTACGAAGGTTAAAAGAGTTGGTACATGCGTGGGTCTTTAAGATAAAAGCGAGACTGCATGGGCGATGTCGAAGGTATAAAGCCAGGACTTGTTGCGAAGGTTACACTCGAGAAAGATGGCATTGGCGTATAAAGAGACTTTTCTACTCTGTGTCGAAGAAGACTCTTTGAAATTATTATGGCATTAGTAGCTCATTATGATCTTGAGCTTCACGAATGGATGTAAAGACCGCCTTTTTGAATGGAGATTTAGGAGGAAGTTTACCTGGATCGGTACCAAGGTTTGGACCACGGGAAAGGAAAGTCTAGTATGTAAATTAGAAGAATCAATTTATGGATTAAATAGGCCTCTGAGATGATGGTATTTAAGGATTCAGTAATACCATATTGTCTTATGGATTTAATAAGCTCTTGTTGACATGCTGCTTTACATGAAGGTGTTTTGGGAGCCAGTTTGTAATTCTTGTATTGTATGTTGTGATATTCTTCTTCTTTGCTAATGATAAGGGCATGTTGCGTATTGGTGTAAGAGTTTCTCTACAGAATTTTGAGATGAAGGATATGGGTGAGGCATCTTTATGTGATAGGGATAAATATTCAGTGATAGATCACGGGAGTGTCGGATTGTCTCGGGAAAGCTTACATCGATAAAGTCTTAGAGATACGAGATGGATAAAAGCCACGGTAGTCGGTTCGATTGAGAGGGACCGGTTTGATAGATCTCGTGTCCTCAGAAATGATTTAGAGCGTAAAGAAATGGAGAAATATTCCCCCCATGCCTCGGTGGTTGGGGATTTAATGTACTGAACATGTACGACCGGACATGATTTCGGCGTAAAGATATTTGGCGGATTGTGTCAAAGTAATCTGAGTACACCCTTTGGGAAGCTACGAAGAAAGTCTTCACGGTACTTGAGCCTTTAGACATATGCTCCTTATATAGAGATCGAGATAACCTAGAGTCATAGGTTATTAGGAGGATTGGAGCTTTATCTTTGGACAATGTGGATACCCGAAGAAAATCCACATTTGGCTATTTGTTCACTTTTAGGTGATGGAGGCAAATTTAAATGGAAGAGTGTGAAGCGGTCTGTCGTGCTACTTCCATGGAGGCAGGAATTTGTAGCGTGCTTTGAGGCTACAATTCAATCATTATTATTTCTGAAATTTTATCTCGAGGTTTGGGCATTGTCGTGATGTGCCAAGTAGTTGAGCTGTGATATCACCCTTAGTTGTTTTCTTCTCTAGAATGATAGATACACAAAGGTGCGAAGCATGGATTTAAAATATCCCATCTGTCGAAGAAAAGTGCAAAGCAGAGTGTCTATTGTATATTGTACCGATCATATGATCGCGGATCCGGATTAACTAAGGGATTGTTGCCCAAAGGTACAGTAGCCATGGTGAGAGAATGGGCATTACGGCTAAGTCCTTGTAGAGCGGTTGTGGCGCCCCAACCCGGTCGGGTTGACTACGTCGGCCGCGGAACTCCTGTGAAGTGGAGTCGGGTTGCAGACGCCTTTAGAAAATCGGCGAGTCTCCCTTTGCGGGGAGCTCTACCCGAAATAAAACACGTATAAACTGTCCCCCATTGACAATATATCTTGATATATATATATCAGTCTGACCACTTGGGCCCATGTTGTCTTTCGACACATATGTCACGTATGTCCGATAAACACCGAAGTTAATATTTTTACTCTTAAGCAAATACATATATTAAGATTAGAGAATTACATACATGTACATATCATGTCCAATGAAAGCCCGCAATCAGGCTTTTCTTGTCCATGATCTACAGGATGGCGATCTCCTCTGTATTCACTGTGCGCGTAAAGGGGATCTACCTGACGGGGTGGCCCAAGGCTCCGTGGGAGAATACGCCTAAGTGGGCCCCTCGCCACTGAGTGCGGTGCAATGTTCAATTTAAGCAAACATTCAAGCAAATGCATGATCCTGCGAATGTCTACATGACCCGATCGAGATCAGAGTCCTCACGGAGCTCTCTCACACTCGCCTAAGCCTTGTATGAGGTATTATTTTATTAGTGGACAACCCTCCGATGTATATATATATCGGTGAGCAGCTCAGAGCGTTGATATATATTGTTTGTCAGACGCCCCACCCTCCGATGGTCTATCGGTGGGCCGCTCAGGCGATTGATATTTTTAAGTTTGTGGACTATACTCAGATGATTATTTTAGACTACCCTCAGAAACGAGTCTCTGACATATACCATGCACTAACTCACATACTCCCCAGAGATGTTCAGGTGGCATATGGAATGCGTGTATCTTGGAGTTCGGTCGGTCCCCAATCGCGTGCAAGCGTATCGACATGAATATATTCGCATAAAAAATTTAATCATACAACATGTTATGAAATTAGCATTTCAACATCAAAATTAGCTCACTTGGGCTAATATTGGCTTATAACGGTCGGTCGAGTGCTTATGCGAAAACATATATTTTACGCAAAATATATTTTTAGAATATTGTTTAGGAATAGTGAAACCCTCGGTTACTATTTCGAAAAGATCTAGCGACGGTTCCTTGATGGGCAGAAATCAACCATTCTGGGCGGCATAAGCAAACATTTGCCTTACAATTTAAACAAACCACGCAACGACCATGAAAGCGACTACGGCGCACCTTGGCTCAAAGAAAGCGACTGCTGCAGCCAATTCGGTCCCCATATTTGGGACCCGATCATCGACCCATTCTGGGCCTTTATCATCTCAGCATAATTTATTCCATAAGTACCATATAAACACCCGATTACGTCCCCAACTGACCACGGGCCCTTGAAATGTCCCCAAATTCTCTGGTCGGTCTATGTTTTGGGGCCGTCAACTGCCCGTTCGACATTTTCTCGTATCAAACATACATTTTAAATGCCCAGAATTTTCCTATAACGACCCCTAGCATTACGGGCGGTCGCGGCCACCAACAAAAAAATCACCGAATAAATTACGCGAGTCGATTAATGTTTTGGGATAGATCAACTTGCTTTCGACTTAGCCAAGCGTCGGCAGCCAAAAATAGAATAAAAGCGCCGTGGGAGAAAAATCCTCTGCTCATGGGTGTCCAAGCTTCATGGCAGAGTCATGGCGTAGCTGGCGTAGAAACGTTTTCGCCTTTTGTCGTTGGCTCCGGCCGGTCGCGTCGCGTATATTTAGAAAGTCGAGACTCTGCAGAATTTGAAACTCAACCACCTGCATCTAAATGGCTTCCACGGTTTTGCTTGGCTAAATGAGGAAATGGATCACTATTTGCTAATTTGGCCTCCTGTGACTTAAAGTCGGAAATGCTAAAATCTTTGAAAATGTCATAACTGCGGGATTTGATATTGATTCGCCGGTAGTCAGATTCGTGCCATTTGCCTGCTTCATACCGCTCGTAATTTTGTGGTACATCTTTATATGTGGCTTTTCGTCGCGTTGAAAACCGATTCTTTGCTTGGCGGCGATGCGCCGGCGATGTCGATTAGGCGTGCCGAGAAAATTATGAAATTTTTGCGTCTTCGCGCGTAGATTTACGTGAGCGATTCAGCGGTGCGATCAGTTTAATGATCTACAGAAATTGATACCGGTTTTAAGCGAAATTAACATTTTGTGTCGAATGCGATTTTCTTGCTGATAAATTGGAATTTGCCGAGTGCTTCTGACGGTTTTTAATTATAGACATATATATGTACTTATGTTTGCTAGCACATTATTATTCTGGATGACACTTTAAGAATTCTGTGATTGTTATTTGGGTTTTGCAGTTTCTGTTAATCACGTTATTGGCATGCACATTGTTATTTTGTGATTACAGGTATGGGTCTTGAAATAAGACATTAAGGAATAAGGCTTATGTGTTTTGCCTTATTATTAAAGAATAATTGAGTTGAATTGACTTGTAATACGTGGAAGGAATCGGGCGCTTTGCTGGGCAGAGTGACCGCCACATGGTCGATTGATTTGATTCATGTATGAGGTATGTGGCTTGTTTGTTTAAATATTAAAGTTCCGGCGATTAAATTATATTTTGGCTTTATTTCTTACGTAGATCAAGTGGAGAATGTTAAATTATGTCTAATATTTGATTCGTGTACTAGTTTTTTGTTTTTTGTTTTTATGATTTGATTATTGTTACGCATGGTGATGATTAGTCTTTGTATTATGTTTAAGTATCGGGTGAAATTCCCCTTACTCTTATTATATTAAAAATTAAAGTTTAGGGTTAAAAAGTTATTAGGAAAAGGATTCGAGGGCACTTTTAGGAACTTGTACGATTAGAATGCGCATATAAGGAGAAAACTGTCAGTTTTTCGGTAACGTGCAGTCGTAGCAAAAAACCCCGTTAAAGAAAATACATATCAAATCGAGGTAGATTAAAGGAAATCTACCAATTAAGAAGGTGAAACAATACAAATTAATTTTGTGGAATCAAGTTCACTATTATGGATCCAAGTAAGTTTCCCTAATTTTCTTTTTAGGTTTAAATTCTCATATTCATATTTTGGTTGAATTGATTTGTTTGTATGTGGTTCTGGGTTATAAGAAATCGCTTCCGCATTAAAGTAAAGCGCCAATTTTCTTTCAGAGAACTCTTGGAAAGATTGATCTGAGCACTAGCAGAAGATCAAGAGAGGGATGAGAGATTGAGAGAGACATGTGCCCTAACGGTGCATGAGTGCATTCCTTTGTTTTGCAGATGTTATTTTCTGGTTGAATAAAATCTATGGAATTTTCTCTCCTTTTCTTCTTCGTTTTGGCACCATGGATAATCTTGTATCAGTTTAAGGAAGCTGCTGGCAAGGTCTGATCCACAACAGCCTCCATAGGCTATTTTTTTTTTCTTGATAATTTTTGAAGTTCATCCGAGCAACACGAATCAAATTAAAATCCATATTGTCACGAGGTTACCTTCAGATTGGTGGAGCCATCTTCTTGAAGATTTGAAGAACCATATTGTCTCAGCAACAAGAAGATCTACAGACTTGGCTTGGTGCCCATTGACAAGGTGATCTCTTGTCGTATTTATTTTTTGTGATTTTTTTGGCAAAAGCTAAGTAAATTGAAGATCAGATAGTTTCGGCAACAAGAATGCCTCCAGATTGGTTTTGGTGTTGTTCAATAGCCAAAAAATCAAAGTCAGCAGTGGAAAAAGAAAAAATATCTAAAGGTAATGTTTCTCTGGAAATTTTCTTGGTATGAGATACGAGTCTTGTATGAGCTTCTTCTGGTGTGCGTTGGTTCGTTTAATTATTTCTTGAACTTTGGCGAAAGCCAAGAGAAGTGTTTGATCAATCTTGATTCTTCACTTTGGGGTCTTCTTGAATTCTTCTAAGTCTTGCTCTTCCCTTCACGTTTCTGGTTTGCTGCAACTTGGGTTTCAGTGAGAGGGAAGATTCGTTCAAGTAACAGAGGGAGAGAAACAAGGGAATACAGAGTGTTGTTTTGAGAGAGGCCTTGTTGCACGTAAGGTGTTTGTGAAAAAAGCTGAATAATGGTTGTTTTCTCTCTTCTGCATTTCTCTGAAGAACTCTTCTTTTCGTCTCACTTTCTGGTGTGTTTCTTGAGTTTCTGAGAATCTCATTTTGCACCAACAAGTGGTGCCGCAAGGTGGTGTGAAGGTCTCAGATCAGAAAAAGGTGTGAGAGAGGTATGGGAAAGAAAGGTTAGATGGGTATGGGTCAGCGGTGAAGAATGTCTCTTCTTTCATACCTAGGGAATAAGAGTGTTTTCTTTCTTCTCTCTGCCTGGATCATGTGACTAAACCCTAACAATCTGTCTTTCTGAAGCTTTTGGCTAAGTCAGATCCTATGGTGGTTTGTGCTATTGAGGAAAATGAAGGCACGAGAGGTGTTCGAAGAAATGCCTGGGAGGAAAAATGTGTCTTGTGGGCTGCAGTCTGGGCATGGTTGTAAGTGGAGCCCTTGACCATCAAGAATTGCTGAAGATTGTGCATATATAATCTGTATAACAAATATACTCAAAAACCATAACAATGGATTCATTTGACACTAGCAAGTTGTTGGGAAATGATCAAAATCTCACAGAAAATTAAATAACGAAAGTTTCATATTAAACCCGGGATCAATCTTAGCAACATCGTACAACATCACCCATAGTACTTGGGTATAGCTAACAGCCAAATACTGTCACAGTATACTGGAAAAAGCATAAAAAATACATATAATACCAATTTCTATCTGCCCAAAGAAGAAATTTATGGATATTTGAGAAGAAAAGCAGGTGTAGATTATATGCTTGAGAAAAGGCCCGAGAGAGAACAGAAAATGGCAGGAAGGAAAAATCTTATTGATGCTCTGTTCAGTTATGTTTGCCTTTATATACACATGTCGGTTACACATTTTTAGGAGTAGTATTGCTTGTTTTTTTTTTTTTTTTTTTTTTTGTAAATAGAATCGTTTGCTTGGTTGTAGTCTCTTTCAAATGGTGATGCATTTTGGTTCACATTGTTAGGCAATAAAGAAAGATAAATGTAGCATTAAATGGTAGCTCATAAGAGGTTTATGAGATGGATATGTGGAAAGATTAGATCGAATACAATCTGACCTTAATTAATCTCATCGTGTTGCAGCAAGAGACAGACAGTTGGCTAGAGAATGCTTCGATGGCGTATGGGGGCCTTGAATGGGTATGTGTGAACAAAAGCGGACAATTTCTATGGGCTTAACACCTCGTTTCTTTCATATCTAATATAATACTTAGTTTTGTTCGATAGATTGTAAAGGGTAGGCAGCTGAAGTTTCTCGTGGACATATTGCTCGGGCTAAAATTTTCCATGATCGGCAAATATGAGTGAGTTACTGCAAACCTTTCATTCTTTGATTTAAAATAATGAAACCCCATTGAAATAACCACCACTATTTGATAAGGTAGTACAACCTACAGAAACTGTGGCCTGCCTACTCCGGAAATTTACACACCTTGCCTTTCCTACAATCGCATTCAGTGTGGTTTTGAAAATTACCTTAAAATTGTATTCACCAACTTCAGTTTTATGTTAATTTTTTAAAGCGCGTTAAACGTTTTAAGGTTAATTTTAAAGCGGTATTTATCGATGATTTTAAAGTTAATTTTCAAAATAAATGCGATTTTAAAGTCAATTTTTAAAAACCATAATTGGTGAATGCAATTCAAAACACACTGGGATTCAAAAAGATTAGTTTTATGATTATTTTAAAAGATTAGATAGATGATTATTTTGAAGAGAAATTTATTTATGCATTCTTTTTTTCAGATTTGAATCATTTCGACATTAAACTCCGTTTCCTTATCTCTCATATACGTTTTGGGCTTTGTAAAACACTGATTTTCGTCCATAACTCCCCTACCGAAAAGAAACAAAAACGTGGGCTGGGTTCTGTTGGATTTTCTGTTGTTTAGACCACAAAATAATATTTTAATTTCAAAAGCATTTGAAACAGCATAAAAAACAATTTGAAGTTTGCTTTTTAGAATAATTTAAGATTGCTGTCAAAAAAAAAAAAGTGTTTTTACTTATTATTAAAATGTAATTTTTATATCATACATTAAAATACAAAAAACCATTAAAAACTTTCATTGCATACAAATTTGTAATATCTTTAGACTCGAATTGCTTCTATCATTAAGGTTCTTTTCAAAAGTGCTTTTAAAAAAATTTCCTGTAAATATTACCAATAACTTTATAGTATCAAAATCGATTCTTTCATATTTTTAAAAGCATCTTCTAAATATGACCAAATACATAATTTTTTTATGAAAATATTTTTTAATATGAGAACGCTTACTAAAATTTGAACGCATTTTTATAATTTTTTATATTTAAATCTTTAGACAGCTTTTTTTTTTTTTTTTCTTTTTTAATAATAATAATCTGAAAACAGTTTTTAAGAGCTCTTTTCCGGATGCGGTTCAGGGGAACGATAAATAAATAGATTAAAATTGAATAAGGAAATGTTCATTAATGAGATATCCTCGAAAGAATTTCAAAATAAAATATAAAAGCAAAATCAAAAACCCTAGATACTAAAATTTGAAATCTTTCTTTCGGGAAGAAAATATGAGATAGGAATGTAACAGGAAAATTGGAGCAAACACATATGAGATTACCATGGATGATGCAGCCATCGTGGGTGGCCAAGTCGGTCTTCCAATAGAAATGGAAAACAAGTTCAACATAGAGTTGTAAAATTTGCTCATCCTTATTCTTTTTTTTTTTCAAGAAGTGTTTTAATATTATTTTAGGCTTATTCTTTACATGAATGCAGATACATCGACGACAAGATCAGAATCACCTGAGGAGGGCTTCAGATACACTTTGTCCATTTACGTGTGGGCTATTACATTCAAATAAATCCATTTGAACTACTATCCTGTAACACAGCATTCTCTATATTTTAGCATAAATATAAATCTCACCACCACATTTATGCATCTGGAACAGGAACATTTACATGACAAATTATGATAATGTTGATCTTAAAAGAAATAAAAGGAAAGATATCGAATTGTCTAACCTTCAATTTGGAACAATATATGAATTTTTAAAAAACCAAACCCGATCCTATCAAACATGGTTCCGTATGAAAATATCTAAATAGTCCTTTTTATTTTTATTTTTTAATAGATAAAATTTAAATATTCTCCAAAAATCTAAGCATAGACTCAAACCAAAAATAAAAAATAAAGCATTGTCGTGCATGACAATATCTTCCCTTTTCTTCTTCTCAAAATTTCTAAAAACTAAACCTTGACTAAAGCCCAATTCTATCGGGCTTGGGGGAACAAATTGCAGATTCAAGAAGTGAATCGAAACGAATTAACGTCCGAAGCGGATGATAAGCGGGAACAAGGCAAAGAAGTGTGGAATTCTTAGCTACACAAATAAATGATAAACGTAACCAAAAAAAGAAAAGAAAAAGAACAAGAACGAAAACAACACAAAGATGGTCACGTGCTAATTTCAAAGAACAACCTGAAACAACTCTTCATAATGATATTGACTTTCGCTGCTACATGGTTTTCTACCAAAACACTACGCAAGCTTAGTTTCACACTTCAGAATCACAATCGCAAAGAACTTCAAAAAATTTTAGTTAAGGAATCGCGTGGACGTAAAATCATATAGTGGCCTAGAGAGTGTAATGGGGTCCTAAAAGAGCTTAAATTTGATAAAAACAAAATTACTGGATGACAACCCCGTACCTTCGAAAAAAGCGTCATAAAATGAATACAACTCGAGATTGTTGAGCTGAACGTCATTGCAGTTGAAATAAAAACACCCATGCCTAGCTTCTAAGAGTCACATGCCATTCCAGCTGAAATACAACCCCATTTTAGCTTTTATCTGTCAGCCTGTAACCAATCTGGGTATTAATAACTCCAGTCTCTCCCACTTGGTTTGACGCTATAACTCATTCGAAGAACCAAACTCAACTGAGACCAAAGTCAGTCCCAAGAAAAATCGAATGGGAGAAAGATACAACCCTACATGCTTTGCAAGGCCGACAACAGCACAGGGGGGGGTGGGGGGTCTCATTGATACTCATGCTGATTACGTCATTAGGGCAGACAGGTGATGCACAGGAGCTAACTGTCACTGTGCAATACAAATAGAGTCTTAAGCTATTATTCTTAACACCCAGTTTTCAACACAGCTGGTAGCTCATTAGATGACACTAGCAAGAACAAGCAATACTACCCTAAATGTGTCATGAGAAAACAGAAAAGCAATACAAAACATGAGCCACCCTACTGTAAATCAGCCTGATTCTCAGCACTATTCCTCATCTCTCTGTTTCTTCAACACAGACTGAATCACTTGTCCTCCCTTGGCTTCCTCTTTCACCTATCTCTGTACTAAGCCAAAAACAATCAAATGATCACAAATTCTGGATCCATCAGAAACATTTGATAATTAATAAGCACTACAAGACAACTTAAATTAAGTCTAAAACATGAACATCAAAAAAGAGGGACCAAGGTTTATTAAACGGCTAAAGATGATCTTGAGGCCTTTGAGACTTGTAGAGTAACCCTGACTGTGTCTGATGCCTCTACTTTCATGCCCTATTTAAGGTCAACGAGTTCACATCTTTACTTCACTTTTCTGTATAAATTTGGGCCAGTGGGCTAATGTCTCTATGTTGAAGAATATATGATTGTCACACCATTGCCCATCAAGTTGCCATAAAAGAAAGGGAATCTGTATGTGTATGGCTACCAAATTTAGGCACTTTCTTTTTTCTCAAACACAAGAGGGAAATCTTCTATCTCCAAACACCCAATTTCAGAGACACAAGGAAATAAAATTTGGAAAATGAAAAGGAAAGGAATTAAATTACATAGTATGCAAAGGGGAGAAAGCTTAAAGGCTTGATACTGTTTACAAGCTCAAATGTGTCAAGAAATCTCTTTTATGCATTATTCATCCGCTGACAAACAATGCGATAAACACGCAAAACTGTAAGTGCTGACTATTAGTATTTGTCATCAAGGATTTGCAAAGTTGCTACACTAAAACTAGATTAACAAATCAACCTTAACCATGGGGCGAGTCTACATTCTAGGTCACATTTGACTAGGATTATGAGATTAGTGGGCTAGAGATTTTCATAATTAAAAAAAAAAAATCATCAGAACGAATGTGATTATAGTAAAAGAATCTACAGTGGCATTGAAGCTCATTCAACTCAATTATAGTTTGATGATTTTATTCATCAAGTGATTATAGTATCTATTAGACTAAATGCCATGAATATATGAAGACTAACAATTATTTATTAATCTCGGAATAAAACCATCCAAGTGAAAGGCCCTAAGATCTAAAAACAATAAAAAGAGCATTGTTAGCATGCTAGTGCTGGGTGCTTAAAATTAGCAACCTTAATACCAAGGAAGTATATTAAGGAATTAGAAGTGGGTAAGGTCCCTATATATATCTTCCTTAAACCCATGAATGAAATCTAAATCTAAATAAATAGATTCACGTTTCCAACAAGAACCTCAACCATGAAGATTCTTCGTTTCGCTCTCATTTATCCTAACACTAAAACAAATGTTAAGACCAATCTTGCTATTCTTACTAAAATTGAATCCGCACTAATAAACCCGACTACCAGATCAATAAATTTCAACATAAAAATTAGCATATGTTGGCCAATCTGACAAAGTGATCTACCAAAAGATTCAGTCCTCTTGCTTTTGTCGTGTTACGGCCTTGCCTGAATCACCCCGTCAGAGGAATGCTATATGCCAGGAGGTAATCGAACAAGATAACAATGTCATACGAGAAAATTCATACTGAAGATAATGCAACAGATGTTTTAACAAAGGTTTTATCAGTTGCTAAGCCTTCTGGAGCAATTGATGCTTACACAACTAGTTGCATATGTTTTAACTACATATGCAATATAAATTAGTTAAATAAATGGAACAAAGCAGGGCTAATAAAAAAATAAGAATCCGAGAACAAATTAGTAGCATGTCTGATAATACAATGAAATTCACTCCCAAAGCATAATATCATAAGGCATAATGCTTATCATTTTCTTTGACTCTGCATAGGTCACTCTTGCCAAAGACTAGCCATTTGACTATTTTGTCCACAAAATCAAATATGCATCACACCAAGATCTTTCATTGCCAAAACAAAATATGGAGTAAACTCACAGCAAATCCTGGCCAATGCTCAAATAAAACCATTGATCAACATAGCCACCATCGATTTTGTCATCAACAAAAGCACTTTGCCTTTTATCTAAATCTTCATCCTGACATTTTATAACTAGTGGAGCTCCACAGCGATTTACTTCAACAAAGGCCGAATTGAAAGTTGACATGCCCACAAAGGGATCTTACCAGAGAAATTGTTATTCGATAGATTCAAATAACCCAAGAATGATAATGAGGACATACTTGAAGGAATGGAGCCAAAGGTTATTACTGATTAAATCAAGGGATGATAGTTGACGTAACTTTGAAATGCTTGTGTGACCTGGGCAAGAATGTGATTCATGGACAAGTTCAAAAAACACCAAACCAAACAATTTGGTCATTCCCTAGGAATTCTCCAATTAAATTATCGTTTGATAGATCTATGCCAACAGGAAAGAGCCCTCGTATTCCTGCAATTAGACCTTTTGTAATCACAATCAACCTTTCTTCATATTGATAACTACTCCCATTTTCATACAAAGAATATATACCCATATCACGCTCCTAAGTCATGGCTTTAAGCTCAACCAAAGTTACTGGAATTTCACCCGTCATATTGTTTTGTGCAAGGTCCAACACAAGCAGGGAGCTTAAATTTGAAAGCAGGGAGGGAAGTAGTCTTCCAGAAAATACATCACCCAAGAGAATTTTAAGACATGGCGAAGTTCCACCAAGCAAGAATCTGATAAGTTATTATAATCGAGATCAAGGACATCCAAACTTACACTTATGAGGGGATCTCCCAAAAAGCTTGTTGCGTCAAAGTGATTCGAGTAGTCAGAGTCGAATCTAACGACTTTGGTATCCTCCCGCATAACCGTTATTTCCAAGGTCTAACCATTAGTGAGCAATTATTTATGTAGAAGGAACGCTCCAAATAAATTATCGCTTTGAAAAATCAATGACTTCAAGAGAGAGAGGGTCTCATGGAATTTGGGATGTCCTTAATGATCATCTTGAAGAGAAAGGAAATGCAAGCCGAGAATTCGCCTATTTGAATCTCTGTAAAGTGGCCTGTAATTAATTGTGGTTATGAATTACACTGTATTAGAAACAAATATCAGAAAAACCACTTGAATACTTGAAATGCTAGCATTCGTAGATCAAGATAAAAGAGATTTCTTTGAGACTTAAGCTGTTGGAAATGCAGAACTATGCAGATGGAACCCATACGCGATATTATTTCAACTGGAAAGGGAGTCCAATCAACTAAAGTCCAACGGAAATAATCGAGTTCATGTATGTATTAATTCAAGTTACTTCTACCAAAATTGTTGTTCGCCGTAGAGTTCCACCAAATGTATCGTTTCTAAGATTTAGATTGTTTAAGTTGGAAAGGTTTCCAATGAGATTTGGAATTGAACTTGTAAAGATCAAGAGTAAAATAATGTCTTAATTAAAATTATATAATAAATTAAGAATAAAAATAGTAAATAACATAACAAATGAATGCATGAAGGCTTAATTATGTGAATTAAAAGTAAGAAAACATTTTTCTTCATAAGAGAATAAAAACAATAGAGTGACACATTTATTTTATTTTTATATATAAAACAATAAAACATAATCTATTTTTTGATAAATGTTATAAGATTTAGAGGATTAATAATTGATATTAACTATTTTTGATATACATAAAAGTATTTGAATTTAGTGATAGTTTATTACAAGAAAATAGAAATCAATTTTCATTTAAATCTAAATAATTTAGAGACTTTAATTTTATCAATGAACATCTAATCTAATTAATTAATTTTACAAAGGACAATTCATATATTTTATTTCGAAGATACTCTAATAGAAATAGTAAATTTTACCAATAAAATGTAAAGAGTCTGTTTAATGAAGTCCAAACAAAACATAAAATTCATAATAAAATTTTAATAAAATAGTTTAAAAAAAGTATACCATTAAGAGAATAAGAGGTTGAAGCTAAAATCATAAGATATGAATTCAACAGAAAATTTAATGAAGTGAGTAACTAACCTTGTAATTGACATCGAAAGATCTGAAACTGTCTTGATAAGCCATCCAACCAATCTGGCAATTTTCCCACTAATGATTGATCAATAAGATAACTCCTCAAATTAGGCAGAGGCTTAGAATTAAAAGTTTCAGCTCCATTGACAATCTCAAAACTTCCATTCAAAGTTATTAACATCAAAATCCAAATATTGTAAAAAAAAGTTTCCAATGAGCTGGAATGAAACCCCAGACGAGAAAGAGTAAAACATTTTACTAATTAAAAAATTATAACAAACAAATTGATGCACAAAATAAGAAAATAAATGCACTAAAAACAATTAATTTAAAGAAAATATTTTATTCTTTGCATTAATAAAATACAACATTGAGAATGGTCATTTTTTTGTTCTTTTATAGAATAATAATCAAAAAACTAGAAAATAGAAAATTCAGAAAATTAAAATGATTAAATTGGTTTTAAATTGTCTCACATGAAGCTCTAAATTTTTCAGATCTCGTGATTAACTGTATCACCTGCTGGATTAACTTAAATCTTGGTTACCAGAAAATTTCAACAAATTCAGAGACATTTGAATTTTCTATCTTTTTCTAGGTGAGGTAAAATCCGGTGATCCAAAAACAGATTTTTGAAGAAAATCTGAAGTTGAGTAATAATTTAAAGAAAGCCAGATAAGATAATTTGAACTTGAACTCGGTATTTAAATAAATTGTTTTAGGCAAAAACGGACTAGCAAGGGGGACACATATTGATGATTTCACTGATCCAAAGATAAAAAAGAAAAAGGTCATACTTGGGGAGGGGATCTCCCATTTTCCGACTCGAGCGAGAGAGAGGGAGGGAAGAGAAAAAAAAATCACAAAAATCAAAACTTCTCTCTTCGATGCACAGAGTTCCATCACAAGATTCGCTTCCGCCAAGAACAGTTCATCTACTTACTGCGCCACGTGTGGTGACCGAAACACGGATTTCCGTCTAGATTCAAGCGAGGAGTTCGAGAAATGAAAGGTTTCCGCCAGAAGTGTTCACACTCCGCTTCACTTCAGGTAATCCTTCCTACTTTGATTTATTTTCCATTCTAGGTCATTTAGTTGAGTTTTACGCCCATGCCTGCTCTTTTCCCTAAAGGGCCGTTTGGAAAATTACTAGCAGTGGAATAATTGTCACCCATATACGTCCAAGCTTTTAGTACTTTATATTTGATTAGAAAAGGGAGAATTTGGACTAGTATCCTTCAAGGAAAATGTAGCCCTATATGAGAACTTGATATTAGGCTTTTGAATCACCCAAATTGAACATCCCAACTCCAAGTTATGTCCGTTTTTTGAGATCGCCATAGCCGCCTGCTTTTTGGGCCGAACCCAATGGGCCCGTATTTTTGGGATTGATTTTCGGTTGGGAAAAAGTGAGAATTTAGGCTAGTATCCTTCAAGGAAATTGTAGCTCTATCTGAGAAATTGATGTTAGGCTTTTGAATCACCAAAATCGAACCTCTATAACTCAAGTTATTGTCCGTTTTCCGGGACTGCTACAGCTTAGGCTGTTTAATGATTTGTGTCCAAACTTTTGCCAATTAGATATATTATCAGAGTATATCATCGCTTGAATCGAAAGTGGGATGTACTCTATTGAAATTGTAGTGGTCAAATTGTGTGTTCTAATGTCTGGGCTTCAGGATGTGTTGTTTAAACAAGGCTATCAGATTTAATAGAGGCTATTTGTGAATGGAAAATAATTAAGCCAAGAGTATAATGTAAGTCATTACTTGATTGATGATGACTTGTAGATGTCAATATATGTGTATAATATGTTGACATGTATTGTGTGATTTATTTGGAAATCAGACAGCACTGATATGAGATTGTCCAAATGATGCATGGGTATTATGGCTGGTTTAAATGTCCATATAAAGACTCCATCATATGGCATGTTATGCATGGAATTGCATAATCGCAGATTTCATATGCACCGGGACATCGATTAAATGGGTGCGCTGCATACTGGCCATAATCATTCATCATTCGTGAGTGAGCTGCGAGATCGTGATTTCGACTACGTCCATCAGAAACTCACTTGCATTTATGCTTTGACAGTTTTGCTTATCTGAGATCACAAATGCTTAACAAAGTCGCTTATCTGAGGTTGTCCAATGGCTTTTGAATAAAGCTTTATCGAGACCGCCCAATGTTTTTATTAAAGCTAAGTATCTGAATTGTCCAATGGCTTTGAATAAAGCGTTTTATCAAAGATTGTCGAATTGATTTTGATTTATAAAACAAAAAGCTTTTGTATTGAAAAAATGGTCATTTATGGAACATAAATGACGGTTTTCACACTTGGCATATGCATGTGTGAGGGAGTCAGTGAGGACTCGACATGGACAGGTGAGTCACATTCTCATCCATGACATGCATATTTGAGTGTAAATGCCGTATGTTTTTACTGAATGTGTGAAATGGCATCGTACACGACTTGAAATGTGAGTAAAATTCTTTAGACTATTCTACCGGCATCGCTTCATCCCGTCGTAACCCCTTTTGAGTGTGCAGGAGACGTACGCCACTGAGGCCGCATATGAGAAAGCTCAGTCAGGCCTCGAATTAATTTCAGGAAGAAGCTGAAACAAACTAGTTCTAGCTTGTATTTCAGGTAAAAAGAATTGTAAAATACTTGAACAAACTTCTATTTCCACCTGTAATATTTGTGATGTTGTAATTATAATTTCGAGGAGTATGATAATTAGTCATGTATATTCCGTAGTGTGTGGATGAGCGGGCCCTGATGCAGAATCACTTTCACTATAATCGACCCGTGCTGAGGTCATCAGGACATACCGGGCCATGTCACGTTTCAGACGCGTTGTATTTCGTGTAATCCCTCCATACAAAGTGTGACTCTATCCTATTTTCATTAAATCACGGGTCTTCGAAAAGGATATAGTGGGTGTGTGCCTGCACCGACATCCACGTGACGCCCCCATTTCCTCGGGTCCGTCATCACCCAACTCCGCGAAAAACTCCATATACTTCGGGATCACGAGACGATACTGAGTAAATTTCACAAACCAATACTCAAAATAATTACGTCAACTATATTCTCATAGTTTTCTATTATCAAGTTTCACAAAAAATTCTATACATAAGTAATAAAAATTTACTCAAAGCCACATGTCAGCTTTCAAAGATACCTCATCGCAGACCGCCTCCCTGATAAATTTCACTGAAGGTCCCACGACGGTGAGCAGCTCAAAAGAGAAAATTCCTCTTCCTACAAGGGTTACCCCACCTAAAATGCATACGCACTAAGATATCTAACACCACCATTCCATACAATTATTTTCTATATGAAATGTCTATATTACGCATGACGCGACCTCATGCTCACTAAATTCGAATCCCGAACCCACCCTCACACTGATGCCAAATGTGAAATAAAACCACCACACACCGACTAAACCATCGGAAACCTCCAATTTATTTATCAAAAACTGATTTTTGACTTTTCCTTTATTTCATGTGGGCTACTTATTTCGTTTACACCGTAGGACGCCGCGACGCTTTTCAACATTTTCACGAACTCAGATCGCTTCGGATTCATGTCTAACCGCGAATAAACTCGCGACTTTCACCCCGGGGGATCTATCCCAACCTGTCTCGCCAAAACATGTAATTTATCATTTCGATCATTTACACACTCGCGAATCTCTACCTCGATTCTCGTCCCATTTTCCCGAGCTCACGACCCACTCCACCAACACCGATTTAATAACCTACTTCCCGCACTCCACACCCGACCGACGCGATGTGACGCAGACAGAAATGCAGATGCCCATGCATTTCTCATGTTACATGCATGAATGAACACTACATGAAACATTTAATTCATGGAAAATTATAATTTATACATATAATCTACCTCCATGCAAAACATATTAATACATCAAAGCATAATTGGTTTATCACATTTTGAAACTTAGTATTAACATCTAAGAAGATAACACACAACAAGGTCTCTGTACCAGACTACACGGCCAAGAAACATGGTACCAATCCTGCCTAAGCATCATTATCACACCCCACAACCCACAACACCTAGAAACTTCTCAGTTTCTGGCCAAACCCTAACCCCATAGTCCGAAAAATCGGCCATGAAATCCATACCCCAGTCCCAAGGCTTGAACCAATTTACATGGCCTCTCATGGCCTCCCAAGGCAACCCCTACCATTATAAAGCCTTTAGCAAAGTAAATCGCTATGAAAATATCTCTACCTCTTTGAATATCGAACTCCAACTTTCCGTGTGTTCACATCGCATCCCCACCGCGTGCACCAACTTTAGTAATTTAACTTAACGTCGATCGCCCCAAACCCGGAAAATCCTCCTTTTCCCTTCCTCCTTCTTCCTTTCCTCCCTTTTTCTCTACTGATTCTTTCCCTTTTCTTCCTCGCTCTTTCTTTTCTCATATTCTCTTCATTTCTACCTTTTTTCTTTCTCTCTTTGTATTTCTCCCCATTTTCTCTCCTTTGAAAGAACCACCATCCCACAAAAGGAGGAAATTTCCTCCCCTCCTTCCCTCAAGCCAAATGTATGGCTCTCCCTTTTTCCATCCCTTTACTTTATTTCAGTCTCCTTAACGACATCACGACCTGGGCTGCTTAATACAGGCTACTAAATCAAATCTCACACATGCAATAATCGCGAGCCATTACTTTAGTCAGCTGTTGTCACACCTTCATGGTGCCAAGTGGCATCCCCTTATCTTAAGCGTGTCATCCGACACCCCACGCCCTAAAAACGTGAAATCCCGACCACCCCTAATCTAACTAAATTCACGCAGTAGCTAATACTTCACGAGATGATTTCAACGGAGAAGTCCGCTTCACATCCGGAGATCTAGAAAAATTCCTGATTTTCATCGAAATTTATTTTACCCTTTTATCCAAAATTCGATTTTCTTGTGTAGATCACACCACGAAGGTCTTCAGGTTGACTCGCTGTCAATCTGACCACTGTTTTTGGGGCTACAAATAAAATAAAGTAATTTTATTTAAATATTGGAAGATTAGTTATGAGGATTAATCATCCACAAGTAATTATTTCTAAATAAACTACAATATTTTGAACAAAGCAATAGTTCAATAAGAGAAGATAGAAAATAAAAATGAAAAACTACAAGAGTGAAAAGAAATTACTAAACAATAAAATATAATTTATATTTAGAAATGAAACAATTGTTTAGCTACAATTATTTTAATTTCACATTTTTCATTTCTTCACAAACTACTAGAAACTATGAATAGAAAATATTATAATTATCTAAAATTTTTTCACAACGAGAGCATTATAACAAAAACGGGGAAGTAATCTAACAAAGCAAGGGCTTAACTTCATAGTGTTTTTGGGTGCGGTAAGACCCGAAAACCTAAAATTAATTTTGCCAGAAGTAAGCAAATGGTACTTTTCTGGAATTCTTTCTAGATCTCTATTATGAAAACATACTTCATCATTTGAATCATCTCGCGAAATTCACACTATGCGACTCGTTGAATTCTGAGAGAGAGACAATCTGGATTTTCACGACTTCGAGCATGACACGCGGCCGAGCAGACTCAGCGGATTTTTAAAATCCCAAAACGTCAAATATTTAAAGAATGTCTATTAAAACAGATGGAACTGGAAACCAGTACGAAAATAAATTGCTTCGTGCATGGTAACGTAACCCGAAGAAGTGTGACACGTGGCGCGACATGAGCCACATGTCCACACTATAAATATCCTAAAATATCTAAAATGCAAGGGGATCTCAATTTTTGTCTAGAGAAAAACGTGATAGAGAGAGAGAGAGAGAGAGAGAGAGAGAGAGAGAGAGAGAGGAAAGAAAAGCAACCTTCTTCTCAATTGTTATTTGTTCGGCTGTTTCTGGCCTAACTCGACAGACGAGAGTTAAAGTCGTTTACGACGCAGAGCTATGCAAGAACTGAATCAAGATTTCTCCAAGATTAGGTTTCACGAAACATAGAAAAGCTTACACCCAGGAACAAGCAAATTGAGGTAGGGTTTTTATCCTACTCTACACTTCTATCTAAGGGCATGTGTGTGTGTGTCAGCGGAGGAATGTCATCTACCTTTTTTTCTCCGACCCTATAACTGTATTTTGGCCATAACTTGGTCATCCCTTATCTGAATTGAGTTATTCCAATTTTTAGATAAACTAGACTTATAGGAGTACATATTTCCTTGAAATAGGTCTATCCAAATTACGACCCCTTTTGGAACGTAAATGCATCTAAAGTGAGCTGTTCGCTGCATTTCCCCGTCATTGAGACCCTCATGGATTGAAGTTGCCATCACCATCTCGAATTCGAGTGATTCCAATCGGTTGTCTAAACTAGACTTATAGATACGATATTTCCTGAAATAGGATCTATTCAAATTCACCCCTCGAATCAAAAAAATGCATTCAAAGTGAGCTATGTTCGTGCAAGCCTGTCATGCTTGAGACTTCGTGGATCGAAGTTTCGGGGCCATAACTTGACCATCACTCATCTGAATTGAGTAATTCCAATTGTTGTCTAAACTAGACATATAGAATAACATATTTCCTTGAAATTGGTCTATCCAAATTCCGACCCCTTTGGACTCAGAAATGCATTCAAATGAGAGCTATGTTTAGACAAGCCGGTTCGTTTGAAAATGAGTAAATCTGATTAAGACATATCTGAGTTTCAAAAAAAAAAAAAAAAAAAAAAGATCCAATTTGGGTGATTCCAGTTGGAGAAGAACCTAAGAACCATATCTTCAAATGAGTATAAAAACCAGTAAATTATGGATTAAGACCCCGAACCGGGTATCACAGATCAAGTTTCAAAGAAAGTAAATCAATTCGCCAACGAAAAGGTTATAACGCCTTCGTCCGAACTCCGTTTTGTGTGTTCTGGGGACTATGGAAAGCTCGACAAGATTCCATCCATGCCTGTGGAGGGTAGTGGGTACCGAACTCGCCCAGAAGGAGATCGGCTACGGTAGGGCCGCTCATGTGTGACCTCCAACTCTGAAGGTCATAACTTCGCCTGAACCCGACCGGCGCTCTTCGACTCTATGGAAAGCCCATTGAGTCAAGATTCCATACATATTCATGTGGAGGGCAGTGGGAACTGGATCTGGCCGGAAAGGGGAGATCGGGCAGGTCGGGTAGGCTAGCTGGGTAGGGCTGCCTATTCATGTGTGACCTCCAGCCCGGAAGAGTTCTGGCACTCGTCGAACTCCGATTCGGGTTTTCTTGGACTCTATAGAAATCCCATTGAGTCAATATTCCATTCATATGCCTGTGGAGGGAAGTGGGTACTGGATCTGGCCGGAAAGGGAAGATCGGGCCGTCGGAGTAAGGCTAATGGGTAGGTACCGCCTATTCGTGTGTCAACCTCAACCGGAAGGTGTAACTTCTTCGATCGAACGATTTGGGTGTTCTTGGACTCTATGGAAAGCCCATTGAGTCAAGATTTCATCCATGTTCCTGTGGAGGACAGTGGGTGACCATAACCTTGCTGAAATCTATGTTTTGCACCAAGTGTGCAGGTTGCATGGTTACGTCGCGGTGAATAGCCGGGATATAACATGACCATTGTATGGCAAGTTGTAGGCTACTGTATTGGGTATGGTATGGTTGTCTATGGAGGCCATAAAGGCCTTGTGGTTTAGTTCCAAAAACTTAGTATTGGAGGATAAAGGATTTTTATGACCGGTTTCACACAGTCAAAGACTGTGGTGGGTTGGGGTTTGAACTAGAAACTAAAAGTTTCTAGGTTTTCTGGTTGTTTGATGTTGTGTGGATGATTGGGACCAAACTGGTTCATGTTTGTGAAGGGGCCGTGAGGTACCCTATTGGATGGGTCTAAGATTTGTGACCTGGTTGTGTGTTATTGCTTGTATGAATAACATGCATTGTGAATATGACCCGTTAATGCATGCTAAGTGATGTGTTAACATGAATGGTATGAATTATATGAAATATAATTGTGTATGAGCCATTGGAATTGGATATATGAATTGGCATCATTGCATTCACGTGCATGGTTACATCGCGTCGAGTCGGGTGTGGGTGCATGGTATGGTTGTTCACCAACCTTGGTGAACGTGTGATGAGGTCGTATTGGAACGACGTCCAATAAAAGACTCATGGTTCAGATCATAGTGTGTGTTGGGGCGAAAGCGAGAGAGTCGTTAATCCCTGGGGTCAAGAGCTTGGAATTTGGGTGTAAGAGACCGCGGAGATGCTCAAGAAAGTTTAGTATGGAGTGTAAGGGCAGTAGCAT
This sequence comes from Tetrastigma voinierianum, assembly GCA_016808115.1. Classification (NCBI taxonomy): domain Eukaryota; kingdom Viridiplantae; phylum Streptophyta; class Magnoliopsida; order Vitales; family Vitaceae; genus Tetrastigma; species Tetrastigma voinierianum. The sequence goes on from JAEQBH010000779.1 coordinate 207,929, forward strand.
GAGCAAAAGTTACTGTCACGAGTGTAAGAGACCCGCGGTGTTATCCAAAAAGTTATGTGTGGGTGTAAGAGACCCACGATGTAATCCAAAAAGCTCTGTTGCCCAAAAAAAAAAAAAAAAAAGAATACACACGGTTATGGTTATCACATAGACTTCGAGTTGTGTGATAGAAGTCGGGATTGACTCGGGATTAGTTATCCATTGGCACTTGCATTGGGTATTGGTGAGTCGGTAAGGGCTCAGTACATGTATGTTGTTTACAGTGTGATTGTCACACTCGGCATAGGCATGTGAAATTCGGTGAGTGGCTCGGGATATGGGCATGAAAACATTTCATGCATGACATATGACGTCATGTAGACATTTGCTGGATGTTTGTTTGTTTGTCACGACCATTGCATGTGCACTTAGATGGGGTAGCCCTTGTAGGGTTATTTCTCTCACCCGGGCTGCTCCACTTGTCGTGGGACCCTCTTTTAGGTATGCGAGAAGATGGCGCTCCTTCGAGACCATGTGGTACGAAGAGGAATTCGGGTTGTGGCTTTGAAGCATTTTGTAAAAATATATTAGAACAATCTAGTTTTAATGTATTACGTGTAATAAAAAGTGTAAGAAGAGTTGTACATGAGCTCTTGTAAAAATATTATAAAATTAGAAAAATTCTGAGGTCTCGATGTATGAGACATGTAAGGAGTGTGATCGGAGCACACGATATTCAGGTTTCCTGAGTTGATTGGTTGTCCAGCGAGGCCTTGGGATAGGGCGTCGCGACATGATATCGGAGTAGGTATCGATTACAGCATCTTGGGCATGGAGCTAAGATATGGAGTTGTAGTGAGTGCTGATTAGCAGTTACACAGCTTGATGTACGATACGGCTTCACGGCATGGTATCAGGCATGGAAACTATCTGACTACCTAGGGCTTGAGGGACATGGGCTTAGGCCATGGCTATTGTGGTGAAATTGATGTCAGCGTCACAGCTTGGTGTCGGAGCTTAGGTATATGAATACATGTAGCGCCCCAGGCTTCCGGGGTGTCATTGTTGCAGGTAAACCATGGAATCCTCTGAGTCTGCCTCATGGGACCCATTACATGTGCAAAAATGGCCCACTTAGGCCTACACATCATACTCATAAAATGTATGTTATACAAAAATGATTTAATTACAGATTTGTTTACAGTTGTATTTAATTACAATTTATACAAAATGGGTCTCTTGCCCGAGAATTTTCTGAAAAATACAAGATAAGGCCCGATTGGCCATTTCTTCTCTTCTAAGGTCCCGGATGCGTCCCATCCCCAAGTGTGTATTCGGTACCTGAAAAATATATTTCCTCGACAAGTGAAACGATACTTGATGGTGGAGATTTCCCTACTTAGATTTACTCCACCTAAAATTGCAATGCAATGGCACACAGAAGCATTGACACATGCTAATATATCACTCATGCATATATTAACAAAATTAATTCCATAAATCATGTTATTCAGTTTACAACAATAATATAAGATTAGCTCACATGGGCTAAGGCACAATCCGACAGTTAGTCTTGGAACAGCCCACAAAATCACAATCTGACATATTTTATTCACTCATAGCGATAACACGACATCACATAAATCAAATGACGATTAGTGAATTTGTCCAAACCATTCGGTTTATTCACTCGGTCAAATCTTTGGGCAAGAATCCACGCCTTCGGGGCCTCGGCAAATCCCCATCCATTACACTTGGCCCTTAAACGAAGAGTAAAGCAGTAGGAGAGAAAAGACCCTACCTTTGGGTTTGTCGAAACTCCTGGTACATTCAGCGTGTAGTCCTTGCCGTGGGGGCAACTTCGCTTCTTGCCTGGGTTGGGCTGTGGTCGATCGTGGGAATTACAGAGAGAAGGTGAAGCCTCTTTCTAAAAACCATGCTTTCTCTGTCTCTTTTTCTCGGTTGGTCTCCCTCTCTCTCTTTCTCGGCGGTTGGGTCGAGTTGGTCGATAGAATTGTCCCTCGCACCAAGTGTCCCAGCTTCCATTGGCTCATGGGATTACGCCCTTATCATATCCATCTACCTTGAAGTTTTCACTTGATGGCATGTGATGCCATGTCTCGAGTAAGGCCGCAGGCTCGAGTTTGTTGCATACGCACTTGCGGACGATGTCGCCTCTTGGCCACCCCAAACGTGCCCAGTGTCACATCCCTCGGTGCCTCGTCGAGCCAGAAGCGTTTTCAAAGCGGAGGCCCAGAGGAGAGGAATTAAATCACTCCCTGACAAGGGCCATAGAGACGAGTTGGGAGTTTCAAAAACTGCGAGAGGTGAGGGTTTTCTCTACTTGGTTTAATCCTTATCTAAAGGGACATTGAATGGCATGGGTTGTGTGAGTAGTAATTGGTCGTGAGCCAGTCAGACTTTGGGACATTGTCTTTCAGGGTCCGGGACTATTCGGACGATCCCGGGGGCGATTTTTAAGGACTAAGTAATTGTCCTTGTGTGCCATATTTATGTTAAGTTAAAATGAATAATGGTGTTGGTTGTCTTGCCACAAGGAATGATTGGTTATGTTTTGAACCATGGGAAGCTTCCAGCATTTAGGGTAATACATATTAACGGACTTTCATTGGTTTTAGGTAGGAAGCCAAGGATATTTGGTATTGAGTCCTTAGGTAAATTGTAGCCACATCAGTAAACTTGATGTTAGGTTTTTGAATTTCTCAAATCAGACCTTTGTAGACCAAGTTATGGTCCGTTTACACCCTCAACTTGATCTAATTGGAAGGGCTGTCATTGGGATTCCTTGGCTAGAGTTCACCAGAAATTTAGATGCATAAATTTAGGTCACCCATTTAGATCCCGTTCGATGGTCATGCATGACCTCCAACGGAAGGTCATAACTACTTCCGATCGAACTCAGGTCGGGTGCCCAAACTTCGTTGGAAAGCTAAAACAGTCGAGATTTTAGTCATGTTCCTAGGGTTAACATTGGGCAATCGGGCCGGCTAGGGTTGGCCGGTTAGTGCTGGCCAGTTAGGATTGGTTAGTCATATGTGACCTCCAACTTCATAAGGTCATAAATTCTTCATCCGAACTCCGTTTCTGGTGTTCTTTGACTCTATGGAAAACCCATTGAGTCAAGATTTCAGTCATATGCCTGTGGAGGGCAGTGGGTATTGGAGCTGGCCGGAAAGGGGAGATCGGGCAGGTCGGGTAGGCTAGCCGGGTAGGGCTGCCTATTCATGTGTGACCTCCAACTTCGGAAGGTCATAACTTCTTCGTCTGAAATCCGATTCGAGTGTTCTTAGACTCTATAGAAAGCTCATTGAATCAATATTTCAGCCATATGCCTGAGGAGGGCAGTGGGTACTGGAGCTGGCCGGAAAGGGGAAATCGGGCAGGTTGGGTAGGCTAGCCGGGTAGGGCTGCCTATTCATGTGTGACCTCCAGCTTGGGTCATAACTAGCCGTCGAACTCCGATTTGGGTGTTCTTGAACTCTATGGAAAGCCCATTGAGTCAAGATTCCAGCCACATGCCTGTGGAGAGCAGTGGGTACTAGAGCTGGCCAGAAAGGGGAGATCGGGCAGGTTGGGTAAGAATTTGCTTGGGTAGAGTGCCCTGTTCATGTGTGACCTCGACCCGGTCATAACTGGCAAATCGAACTCAGGTCAGTGTTCTTGGATCTATGGAAAGCCCATTGAGTCAAGATTTCAGCCATGTTCCTATGGAGGACAATGGATGACCATAACCTTGCTGAAATCTATGTTTTGCACCAAGTGTACAGGTTGCATGGTTATGTCGAGGTGAATAGTCAGGATATAACATGACCATTATATGGCATGTTATAGGCTACTGTATTGGGTATGGTATGGTTGTCTATGGGAGGCCATGAGAGGCCATATGGTTTAGTTCCAAAAACTTGGGATTGGAGGATAGAGGATTTCTATGACCGGTTTCACACAGTCAAAGACTGTGGTGGGTTGGGGTTTGAACTAGAAACTAAAATTTTCTAGGTTTTCTGGTTGTTTGATGTTGTGTGGATGATTGGGACCAAGGCCCGGATTTCATGTTTGTGAGAGGTCAGAGTGAGGTACCTATTGGATGAGTCTAAGATTTGTGACTGGTTGTGTGTTGTGCTTGTATGAATAACATGCGTGTGAATATGACACAGTAATGCATGCTAATTGATGTGTTAACATGAATGGTATGATTATATGAAATATAATTGTGTATGAGTCATTGGAATCTAATATATGAATTGGCATCATTGCATTCATGTGCACGATTACATCGCGTCAAGTCGGGTGTGGGTGCACGGTATGGTTGTTCACCAACCTTGGTGAACGTGTGATGAGCTTGTATTGGAACGGCGTCCAATAAAAGACTCATGGTTCAAATCATAGTGTGTGTTGGGCGAAGAAAGAAGGGGGCCGTTAATCCCCACGAATTGAGCTAGGAATTTGGGTGTAAGGGCCGCGGAGATATCAGAGAAGTTCGAGTATGGGTGTAAGGGCCAGAGTGGCATGAGCCAAAAGTTATGCGGTGTAAGGCCCGCGTGTAATCAGAAAGGCTCTGTTGCCTGAAAAAAAAAAAAAAAGAATACGCACGATTATAGTTTATCATAGACTTGAGGTTGTGTGATAGAGTCGGGATGTTTCGGAATTAGTTACCCATTGGAACTTGCATTGGAGTCTTGGTGAGGCTAGTAAGGGCTCGGTGCATGTGTGTCATTAGTACTACCGGTGGCCGGTTGTTACATAGCATAGGCATGTGAGGGGGTGATGAGTGACTCGGAACCATGGGCATGAAAACATTTCATGCATGACATGTGACATTCATGTAGACATTTTACTTGGATGTTTGTTTGTTTGTACGACCATTGCATGTGCATTTAGATGTGGAGTAGCCCTTGTAGGAGTTATTTCTCAACTGGGCTTTGCTCACCCCGTCGTAGGATCCCCTTTCAGGTACGCGAGAAGACGGCGCTCCTTCGAGGCGAGTGAGTGCGAAGGCCGGGTTGTGGCCCGCGAGAAGCATTTTTGTAAAATATATTAGAGTGATATATAGTTTTAATATATTTTGGTATATAAAAGTGTAGAGTTGTACATCAAACTCTTGTAAAAAATATTATAAGAAATTGGTTAATTTGTAAAATATCTGAGAGAAATGGGTCTCGATGCGAGACATGTAGGTGTGATTTCGAGGCACCAGTATTCCCGGGTTTCCGCGGGTTGGATTGTCAACGGGACCCCGGGGATAGGGCGTCACAATCGATAAGTGCGGAGAGCACGTGAATCTGAGGGCCTTTGGAAAGCGAATCACGTGGTCGAGCCTTGTGAAGGAGTTGATCGTGTATTGATTCTTTCCGTCAAGCGGTGGATATGATAGGCAGCCACAACCACATCCTCATGAATCTTTTATCGACACACCTTCTCCCACTTTCACAACATCTAGCCGGGCATCATCTTCGTCTTTGTGATTTGAGCAAATGTACAAGAAGATGGATAGTGGGTTTCAGTGTGACAGTCATAGTGTTATAGGTACCTAAGCTCAATGGAAGAATCCATGTGACGCCCCACGAGCAGGGGTCGGGTTGGTACAGTCGGCAGCGGAAGCACTCGTGAATGTCGGGTGACCCCGACATTTCTCCTGTAATCAGGCGAGTCTCCTTTATGCAGGGAGCTCTACCCCGAATACAAAACACATACTGTCCCCAAACGATTTTTAATATATCAAATATATCCAATATCCAATCCCACACATAGTATCTGACCATGGGCCCTGAGAAGCGATCTCCATATACATACTAACTATGTATCGACTATATACCAAATAGTTACAAGAGTTACAATATTTTCACTCTTATACAATACGTATATTAAAATTGGACATTTCAATACATGTATATATCATCAGCAAAGCCATAACGGCTTTCTTCTAATCCTCAATCCACAGGGCGAGCCGTTCCCTCATTGCATCCTGTACTTAGCAAATAATATCCCTCGACGGGGTGAGCTAATGCTTAGTAGTGGAATCGCCTAAGTAGGCTACTCTCCCACCTAAGTGCGGTGTGTTCCAAAATTAAACACACATTCGAGCAAATGCATGATCTGCTTGAATGTCTACATGACCAGCTTCCGGATCAGGAGTCCTCACCCGACTCCTCCACGCTCGCCTAAGCCTCGTATGAGAATATTATGTTTTGTTGTGGACTACCTCCGATGTTATAAATTGTGGAATGTACCAGATGTTATGTTTAGTGGGTTACCCTCCGTGTATATCAATTGGGTGGAATGGAACGATTGATATTTTTAGTTTGGACTACCCTCAGATGAGTGTATTTTTAAACTGACCCTCAGAACCATTTTCTGCAGGCTCGTCTCATGCACTCACTCCTATAGTCACAGGGTGTTCCGGTGCATATGGAATCTGCATCTTATCTGATTCAATCTGATCTAATTCACATGTAAATATATAAACATGCATATATTTACAAGAAATTCAATTCACTTAATCATGTCATATAAATTCATTTAAATACATGAAATTATTCCTTGAAATTTCAATGATCGAGCTCTGAAAACAATTCTACTTGAATTACTGACCAGAAACATATTAATTCGCAAAATATATTTTGAGAACACTTTATTTCCCGAATGGTAAACCCTCGGTTACTATTCAGGAAATTCACAAATCATCGAGTTCACTTAGTAGGGCAGGGTTTTCATGACCACATTTCGACCTTATGCATATCACGTACAATTCATTTCATAATTTGAATTTAGCACCCACTGCTGCCATGATCCACGGACTATAAAAACTTTCTAAAAACATTTCCAACAATTCGGTCCTAAGTTTTGGGGCGAGTGAAACAACCTCAGGCCTCATTCGACTCAAACATCGAAAAAGTACTTAAGAAGGAAAAAAACCCAGGACCCTACCTCGCGGGAGTTTGAAACTCCTAAATCGAGTACCAGAAGCCCTCCGCGTGAAGCGACTTCATTCTTGTCTGAAAGGCTGGCGGTGGATGGCTCGATATTTTAGAGAGAATTTTCTCTCTCTAAAGAAAATCTCAAAAAAATGAAGCTGCACTGCAGGGTTCTGCCGTTCAATTCCGTTTTTGTTCCTTTTTGAATGGGAGAGATAATCTCATTGACTAATTTGGCATTTTCCTCATTTTAATCAAATTTCAAAGTATCGTCATCCTTTTCCTAGTTTTTGACATTCGGCACTCTACCTCAGCGTCATTTTATGTTTATCTACTTGTGCCATATGGCATGTAGTGCACGTCATTATATCGATTTTAAATCGCTCCAATCGTTTCTGACTTACGAACCACGATACCTTGAAAAGCGTGTAAATTTATTTGTCTCGAGATTGACGAAATTTTACGTGCTAGCTAGATTTCACGAGGCGATTCAGCGGAGTGAAATCCGTTTCGTCATCCGAGATATAGAATAAATTCCGGATTTTAGCAGAAATTCACGATTTTGCTTACGAAGGGGTTGGAGATTTCTCGGGTCTTCACAATCCAACCCGAAAGACTAGCACAATGGAATTGGAAGAACACATCGAGATTAAAGTATCGGCTCCTTCTTATATAGAACTTATGTGAGATCGTATCATTCCATACCCCTTGAAAAACCAGACGTCCGCGGATGATATTCACTCTAGGTGGCTTACACTCTAGCTAGCATTCCTCGGACTTCCTTTGGGCTAAGTGGCCTTTTGGGTAGCTCTCTCTTACTGCTACATCACAGGCTCTCGATAGAAACACCAATAATAGGTACCCAGACTCGATGAGCTCGACGAAAAGGCCTTTATTAGGTGGGAACTCATCAGCCTTAAGTACACCGCCTTAAGACCAGAAAATTCCAATTTTCTAAAAAGGGGGCAAAATCGTATTTCGGTAAAAATCCGAATTTTTCTAGATCTCGGATGATGAAGCGGACTACCAGTTGAAATCGTCTCCACAGAAATTGCTTCTGCTTGATTTCGTTAGATTACGAGTGGTGGGTTTGGCTCGAGGCGTGGGGTGTGGTTCAACCTGTGTAAGATAAAGGGGATGCCACTTGGCACCATAAAGGTGTGACACTTGGCAAAACCATGTGGTCCACTTAAATGAATGGCTCACTTGATGAAGTATGGAAAAAGAATTATGGGCTCGCGTGACGTGTGGGTGATCAAAATGTATTAAAAGTAGAAAAATATGGAAAGAGTAATCTTGGTTTTGAGGAAATGAGAGGCAATTTCTCATTAACCGAATGATGACTTCTACTCGAAAAGGGAGGAGAAAATGAGGAAATGAGAAAGTAAGAAGGAGAAATGAAGAAGTATGAAGAGAAATGAGAATAAAAATGAAAGCGGAAGAATAAGCGTGGAGAGGAAGAAAGGAAAAAGGGATCTGAAGGTTTGTTCCTCATTTTAGTGAGAGAGTCTTCCTTCTCTCACAGGTTTGTAGGAGATCAGGCCGTTGGATTCCTTGAGACAAGAAGGGAAATTGTTCTACGGAGAGGACAACGTGGACTCGGTTTTGGGGAGTTTCTTCAGCTTCGAGGTGGGATATTTTCTGCTTGGTTTACTTTGCTTTAAAGGCTTTATAATGAGTACCAAAGAGTTTATACTTTTCTGAGGGGCAAGAACAGGAGGCCGTATGAATTAGTTCAAAGCCTTGGGACTAAGGGGTATGATTTCATGACCGGTTGCATATTGTGGGAGTTAGGGTTTCACACTAGGCGAAAGTTTCTAGATGTTATGTTTATTGATGAGATAGTGATGATTAGAGACCATTATGGTTATGTTTTGTGAAGGCGCTAGAATTTTCTGTTGAATAGTCCCAAGTTGGTGACTGCTTGTGTTTATGCTTGAATAACATGCAGTGGTGTGGAAATGTGATATTGATGCATGCTATTTGATGTATTGGTATGTTTTGCATGGAGGTAGGTTATATGTATAAATTATAATTTTCCATGGTTTGTAAATGTTTCATGTAGTGTTCATTCATGCATGTAACATGAGGAAAATGCATGGAGCATCCATGCATTTCATATGCCCGATCACATCAGCGTCGGGTGGTGTAGGTGCGGGGTAAGGTTATTCATCGGTGTTGGTGGGTGGTGTAGGCTCGGGAAAAGATGGATGAGAGTCCGAGGGTAGAGATTCAGTGTGTAAATCGATCAAAATTGATAAATTACATGTTTTGGGTGAGACAGAGTTGGGGTAGATCCCCCGGAATTGAAAGTCCATAGGTTGTGGTTAGACCTTGAATCCCGACGATGCAAGTTCGTGAAAATGTTGAAGGCGTGCGGCGTCTACGGTGTAAACACAGGAAATCCGTTGCCTGAAATAAGGAAAAGAATCAAAAATCAGATTTTGATAAATAAGGTAGGAGGGTGTCGATGGTTTTAGTCATGGTGTGTAGGGTTTAGTCAAGCAGCATTTCCAAGTGTGAGGGGAGTCGGATTAGGACTTGGGTCTTGAGCATGAGGGGTTGCATCTCATGCATGTTATGAACATTTCATATAGAGGGAATAATTGTATGGGATGTGATTGAGTTGTTTTATATATCTTATTTGCGTATGTTTAGGTAGGAGTAACCCTTGTAGGAAAACTCTCTTTGGGCTTGCTCACCCACAGTCGTGGGACCCACTTCCAGTCACGAGACTATCAAGGGAGACGGTGCGAGTAGAAGTGGCACGAAGAAAGTAGAAATGTAGACTTTAAGTAAATATTTTGTAAAATATTCTTATAAATCTTTTTTGTAAAGACGGGGCATGTAAGCCAGCAGGAATATAGTTGATTAATATTTTAATTATTGGCTTATGGGCGAGGCCATTGTTATAGGTATCACGTCTCGTGATATGAGGATGTATAGTTCCGTGAGGTTGGCGGGTAGTCGAGCGGACACCCCGGTTGGGCGTCACGACTTGGGTATCGAACTTTGGTTACCGCGAGGTACCCTAGGGCTTGGGGGACTTGGGCTTAGGCCATGATCTTGGAGTGTAGAGTTAGGTATACAAGATACCTAGGACTGGATGGGCACGGGTTAGATCATACATCGTGGTGCATTTTGGTGGTCGTGTGAGTGGCTGCAGTTGGATTGCGTGTTGTATGAATTGTGTGAATTGTATGTGGTGAATAGCATACTGGGAAAAATGTTTGACGCTAGGGTCGAAAATCCTTACCTTAGGTGTTCGAGGAATTTTGGAAGAGCAGTCGAGGAGATAAGCAAGAATAAGCGAAAAAAAAAAAAAAAAAAAAAAAAAAATTAAAACGTACTCCAGGTTTTGAACATGGTAGACCGATTTGTGGAATTTTTGGAAAATTATTCGATTTTAGCACAAAGAAAGCAGGTAACAATTAAATTCTAGAAATTTAGAAGTGGGTAAGAGTAGTGTTCAAGCTCTGCATCGCGAGAGTAGCGAGGAAGAATTTATTGGAGAATTGAAAAAAAAAAAAAAAAAAAAATTTTCAGAAGGAAAATTTGGAGTAATGGTGAGTGACATCATTTAGGTCGCGACATGGGGGAATAGAAAACATTGTCGCGACATGGGTTTGATGTCGCGACATGGTATCTATTGGCCGGGAGAGTCGCGACATGGCGTCGCGGCGTATTAAGCGAAAGTGGGGGTGAAGCGGGCTTGATGTCGTGACATAACCATTGAGATCAGCGACATGGGGTGGCGATGCTTCGTGGGCGATCGCCAGACATGGGCGATCACGGGAGGTCGCGACATGAAGACGATGTCGCGACATAGGTTAGTCTTCAGGATGTCGCGACATGGGGTTGACGTCGCGACATGGGGTAAGCGACGGCGAAGTGGGCGGGCGGCGGTGTGCTGATACCGATGATGTCGCGACATGATTGAGCTGCCTTGATGTCTGGCGACATCGAGTGGCGTCGCGACTGGGCGATTTGGGTAGGCAAGAGCGAGGCGGTCGCGACAAAGCGCCTGACGCCGGGATTATCACGCGCGACACATGCCGCCGCGCATGGCGCGCGGCTCGCGGTGGTATCGCGTGCGACATCGCAGCCTTGACGCGCCGGCGTTGTCTTGTATGGCCCCGGCGCCCGCGACACAGGCGCTGCGGGCGCAGTGTGCTCGCGACATGGGCTTTGGGTGTGCGCCGCTTTGTGCGCAACCGGTTCTGGCGACGGTCTGCTTGATGGGGCCGCTACATTTTGGATCACTTGTTCATGGACCTTTGTTCGCGAAACCTTTGTTCTGAATAAAAAAAAAAAAATTTATTTTTCGATTGTGAATAGTGTCTCGATTTGTGTTTGAGCCTTAGAATCTTGCATTGAAATTAATGTTCTATGTTTTTTACATTTCAATGATTGTGTTTCAAATTACGTGAAGGTCATATACGAGTATGAGGCATATGGGAATTATGTTTGCGGTTAGTCTTGTGAGAATGTGTATATCATGGATTCGATGTATAGGAAGGAGGTGAATGCTAAGGTTAGGAACGATAACCTTAGGAACCGGGATAAGGAAATGAACTTGAAAGTTTTGAATTTTTTTTATGAGTGGTTGTAGCCTGCAGCTTAGGAAATGAGCAATTAAATTCATAGTTGTCAGAGTCTGATAGTGAGTGGCATAGGCATTTATGGATTAGACTGAAATGAAAAAAAAAAAAATTTAATGTTTGCCAAGTGACATGTGTAGATGAAAACAGTAGGCGAGGGACCAGGGTCGATCCACGAGTCTTGATTAGGTGCCCTTGGCATCTGACCATCGTGGTGTTGCTCGCGTGGGCTGCGGGGTGTAGAGCGTGCGGTCGTTGCTGTGCACAGAAAGCTTGTGCGAGTGTGGACAGGAGGGTCAACGACCTCCAGCGTATAGAAGCTCATCATTCTCCATTGGGAAAAGAGGGAGGAATGGATGACATCCCGAGGCCACCACGGGATATATGTGTTGGCGCTAAGGGGAAGGAAGATCCATCTTCCGATCGGGGAGAAAAGCGGAGGACCACGCCGCACGAGTTCGGGATCGGGGCTAGCCAGGCCGGTGACATGTTTTTATTGCCATCAGCACACAGGCATATGAAGAGGATTGCCCTTAGAGCGAATCCCACGGTTGCAGACACCTCAGTCAATCCTTCGGTGAGACCGAGTTAGGGTTGCTAGTCGGGATGGAGATGGTGTGCTACTGTGCAGCGGCCCCGGACACATGAGAGGGGAGTGCCCTCGAGACGGGATCAGGAGTTTGGGTCTGATGCAGTCCCGATTAGACATTGGGCGGGGGCTTGGCTACGATTGGTTTCTCCATACCCTAGTATGGGTTAGAGGATCGATATCCCGGTCTGGGGGTACCACACACGGCACCTAACGCCCCTCGAGCGGGCCACATAGGCGGGTCGGGAGCGTCGGTCGAGATCGACCACGGGATTTGCAGTAGGGTTTGGGTCGGGGCTAGGCGGATGATGTGTTACCATTGCCGCCCCGGCTGGGCATAGGAGCGAGATTGTCTGGGAGCGGAGGTCTCATGGGACTCTGGTGGCGTGGATCGGCCCGGATGCGCAGTATGTTTCCATTCTGCATGGGTTGATAGGTGCATTATATTTATTCTTATTGCATCTTGTGTGATAAGTTTGAGCATATAGGTTGAGGCCTTTAGAAAAACCATAATATGAGAGAATTCTTCCCTAGGAAGTAGGGAGAGATTTGATTTTCTAGAGATCGAGTGCCTTGTGAGCGTGATGGACCTTAGGGTGGGTGGTAGATGTATTGGTTGTCGATATCATTCTTGACATGTATGAGTTAACCCGACCATCGGGTTGTCGATGTAATTAAGACTGGCGGGTTCGTCATACGAGCAGTCTTGGAGTTAGGTAAGGTTACATATGCACATGGTTGGATGTGTATGTGCGTGGAATTTCGGGACGAAATTCTTTTTAAGGAGGGGAGAATGTAAGACCCGAGAAAATTCCAATTTTCTAAAAGAAGCCGTAATTCGGTAAATCAAGATTTTTCTAGATCTCGGATGATGAAAGCGGACTTCTCAGTTGAAATCGTCTCAAGAAATTTATCTGCTTGAATTTAGTTAGATTACGAGGTGAGTCGGAGATTTCAGTTTTTTCGGCGTGGGGTGTCGGATGACACATGGCAAGATAAGGGGATGCCACTTGGCACCATAAAGGTGTGACACTTGGCAAAACCATGTGGTCCACTTAAATGAATGGCTCCTGATAGTAGCCAATGTAGGAAAAGAAATTGCAATGCATTCGTGAAGTATGTGGGTGATGATGTCATAAAGAAATAAGAAAAAGACATATGGAAAAAGGGAGAGCCACATCTTGGTTTGAGGAAATGAGGAGGCAATTTCCTCCCATTAACCGAATGATGACTTCTCCAAAAAGGAGGAGAAAAGAACCAAAGGAGAAATGAGAAAATGAGGAGAAATGAAGAGAAAGTGAAAGAGAAATGAGAATAAAGAAATAGAAAAGCAAAAAGGAAAGGCAAACGTGGAGAGGAAGAAAGGAAAAAGGGATGCAGAAGGTTTGTTCTCCCATTTTTAGTGAGAGAGAGTCTTCCTTCTCTCTAGGTTTGTAGGAGATCCGGCCGTTGGATTCCTTCAAGACAAGAAGGGAAGTTGTTCTACACGGAGAGGACAACGCGTGGACTCCGGTTTTTGGGAGTTTCTTGACTTCAGGTGGGATATTTTCCTGCTTGGTTTACTTTTAGCCTAAGGCTTTATAGTAGTGAGGGTTTGTAAGGAGGCGCGGGGCGAAGTGAGATTAGTTCGAGCCTTGGGACTAAGGGGTATGGATTTTCATGGCCCGGTTGCATATTGTGGGAGTTAGGGTTTCTGCGTGAAAGTTTCTAGATGTTTATGATTGTTGATGAATGACAATGATTGGAACCAATATGGTTCGTGTTTGGCAGCGAAGGGCGAGTGAGGTCTGCTGTTGAATGGTCGAGTTGGTGAAAGCCTACTTGTGTGTTGTGGCTTGAGATAACATGCGGTGGTGTGGAAATGTGACTATTGATCGTCTTGTTGATGTATTGGTATGTTTTGCATGGAGGTAGGTTATATGTATAAATTATAATTTTCCATGGTTTGTAAATGTTTCATGTAGTGTTCATTCATGCATGTAACATGAGGAAAATGCATGGGCATCATGCATTTCATATGCAGTCATCGCGTGTCGGTCGGGTGTGGAGTGCGGGAGTAAGGATTTATTCATCGAGTGTTGGTGAGTGGGTGCTTGAGCTCGGAAAAATGGAATGAGTCCGAGGTAGAGATTCACCCAGTGTGTAAATGATCAAAATGATAAATTACATATTTTGGGCGAGACAGTTGGGAGTAGATCCCCCGGGTGAGAATCCCACGGGTTATTCACGAGTTAGACATGAATCAAACGATGCAGGGATTCGTGAAATGTTGAAGAAAGGCGTGCGGCGTCCTCACGATTGTAAGCTTGGGAAATCCGTTGCCACAAAATAAAGGAAGAATCAAAATCAGATTTTGATATTAAATAAAATTGGAGGGTGTCGATGGTTTTAGTCATGGTGTGTGACGGGTTTTAGTCACGCTTGGCATTCAAGAGTGTGAGGAGTCGGTTGGGACTTGGGTCGTAGGCATGAGGGTTGCATCATGCGTATTATAGACATTTCATAGAGCTGTTGTATGGGATGTGATTGATTGTTTATATATGCCATTGCATATGCATTTTAGGTGGGGAGTAACCGTAGGAAGCTTCTGCGGGAACTCTTCGGCGATCGTGGGGCCCGGCTTTCAGTGCGAGACTATCAGGGACGGTATACGAGTAGAGGAGTACCTTTTGAAGAATGAAATGTGGCTTTAAGTAAATATTTTTTAAATATGTCATTATTAATCTTTTTTGTAAGACAGGCATATGAAACACTATGAGAATATAGTTGATTAATATTATTTGAGTATTGGCTTATAGGCTGAGGCCATTGTTACTTAGGTATGTCTCGTGATATGGGATGTATAGATTTTCCCGCGGGTTGTGGGTGGTCGATGGGCCTTTGGTTGGGCGTCACCACTTCACCTTTCTTATGTAGAATCAATGTGAGATCGTATCAGAGTGGGTCTATCAAGCCAGTTCACCACCACCACCACATGGTTTGGACTTTGGACTTTGGACTTTGGGTTGGCGATAGGGGGTGTGAAGAAGTGTGAATAGGTAGAGTTGGGTTTGGTCAAACAAGGCGACCCCCATCCCCATGTGAAAAGTTGCTTTTTCCTCTTTTATGAATATTCTTTGCATTTATTGGGCTGGCTGCATGCATGGGTGATGGGAGGGAGTTTTTAGAAAAATAAAATGCTTAAATGGTAAATACGATGTAATAAAATGCTTAGTTGTGCAAAACAATAGATTGCATCTGTTTTAAATTTTTATATTAAAGCCATCACTGGTATTATAATATGATAAAGAAGTTCAAAATACGCCTTTTTAAATGATAGTTATAATAACTTTAAAACTTTGAAATTATATTCATTATTTCATATTAATTAGACTATTATAATTAGAAATTAATTAAATTAGTTTAGAAATATGAGTAGAATCACAGATAAGGATGAAAAATTTATACCTAATCTGATAAATATTATTTTTTTGATATCAAATACTAAATACATGTTTTTATAAATTTCTTATTTGTTAAATTTCATAATAACTGTAATTATTTTATATATTTAATTTATCAAATAAAATAAAATAGTTTTATAATATATATATAATTATTATATCATTGTATACATTATTTGTGGCTTTGAAAACGGTCAGATTATTCTCGTCGGCACGGAATACAAGTGGAGGTCGAGGTTCTGGCGCCACTTTAAAAATCGAGGCGGGAGTCTCAGCTTTGTACGGGAGCTCTACCCAAATTACAATTCTTGTATAAAACTTGCATATCACATCCCCAGACAATCGATATATACGATATAATCCTTGTGAGTAAAAAAAATCTTATATGGGCTCGCCAAACGATACTCGCCAAAAACATACCAACTGTCTCCAATTATCTCCCAGGCCAATTAATAGTTGATTCTGACACTATCTGACGTATATTAACATCTCTAGAGACTAATACATGTGTCCAAAACATCGAGCCTGAGCCGGCTTCTTCAAAATGGATTGTCTTCTCGAGCGCTCCATGTACCTGAAATATAAAGGGGGTCCCACGACGGGGTGAGCTAAAGCTCAATAGGAGAATGTCATACAAGTGGGCTACTCACCCACTAAGTGCGGTCACGATGCTCACGAAATGCTTAACAGTGGCTCCAGTAAATCGATCACCTTGAATATACACATGATTACCCCGTATCACAGAGTCTCGTAGAGCTGCTCATACTTGCCTAAGCCATGTATGAGAGAAAATAATCGTTTTCAAAACAAAACTTTTGTTCTTGAAATATACTACAGTATTCGGTAAAAGTATGGGACTACCCTCAGGGTGAATTGGTTGGTGAGCTTTAGGAAGCAGTCATGGTCCTCGTCAGAATGTCTGATGGCCCATCTCCCAACTTGATTCTGAATATCATTTGTGGCCCCAAAACCGGGGGTCCATTGACTGCCGATCAACCGCGCGAATCTGAGTGGAGGTGGGTTGCAGCCTTCACTTTAGAAAATCGGGCGGGAGTCTCCTTTGTACGGGAGCTCCTGCAGTTACAATTCTTGTAAATAGCTTTGCATTTACATCCCAAGCAGTCCGATATCTGTGATATAATCTTAACATGAGTAAAATGCCTCTTGGGCTCATAGAGTCAATACTCATCAAAACAATACTCGCGCTATATTAGATTATCTCAAATGGTCGTGGATTTGATTACACTTTTTGTTTTTATGCAAACATATATTAAAATCTACAATTCTAATACATGTTATGTCAAAAGAACCATCAAACCTAAGCCAAGCTGCTTAATCCAACTCAAAATGGTACATCTCCTCGAGCTCCTTGTACTGAAATAATAAATGGGGTCCACGACGGAAGTGAGAGCTAAAACTGATGGGAGAATCATACTAAGTGTTCACTCCTTTAAGTCGATTACATTAACCAAGAAAACACCAAATAAATACACATGATCCTACTTGAATATACACATGATTACCCACTATCATCCACGAGTCTCGCGACTAAACCGCGCACTTTAAGTAGTATAGAAAATAATCATTTCAAAACAAAACTTTTTATTCTTGAAAATATACTAAAATATTCGGTAAAATATGGGGCTACTCAGGAAATTGAGTGGTTGGTGAGAGCTTTCCACTTGATCATGGTCCTCATCAGTGATCTTGTTGGCCCATCTCGACCATTCTCGAATATAAATCACTTTAAATTCATACATAAACATATAGTTTACAAAAATACCTTGTCATGCACTACTTTAATTACAGGAATTTCACCGATCACGTATGAAAATGTTATCTTGAATTTGAAATCATTTACACAATATGTCAAAATGCATATTTTCAATCAACTATAATTACTGCATGTAATTCAGCACATCAAGCATCACCAGTTTAGCTCAATTGAGCAATTTAATAATTCATCTGTGGCCTATGCTCACCGATTATATTCCATATAATTGGGCAATCTAATTTTATTCCCAATGGCCTATACATACACAATTATATTCCATATAATTTGTGACCTCATCATTAATCCTCATTAAGCATTAACCTATTGATTTCTACACACACCAAATCAAGTCACTCATTTCATACAATTTCGTACCAAAACATGGACAATTTCAGCCCATTATCCTGGCAGGGGCTGTTTTTCTGATCCCAACAGCTCAAGTGGGGTTGTCCTGAACAACCCACACTTCTCGGTTCCTCTTGGTGGAGCGATTTCCATCCCATTTAGGTCTCCTAATCATGATAAATTTATTTTTAAATTCTATCTGACAGCCCACGCAATAGAGTTTAAGGCATTCCACAATTTCATCCAAAAGTCTCCAAAATTTCTACAATTTCAGTCCGTATTTTGGGACCCGATCTCCTGACCCATTCAGGCCTTTTCCATACAAATACATGCATTTAATGCAAAATTTCGAAATTACAAGACCCTAACAGCCCACTTATTTTCTGGACAGTCAGCCTCTCGTAATCCCAAATAAATTCTAACAACTCGATTCACAGTTTTGGAATGATCAATACAAATTCCGGCATTTTCTCATATAAGCTTGACTGCATTTCAATGATTTTGGTAAATAAGCAAAGCATTTTAATTTCCCGAGCGATCGCGGATGGGAGAAAAATCACGATAATTTCTAACAATTCGGTCCCATGTTTTGGGGCCGTCAGCTGTATTATAGCAAGCTGGCCAAAACGTCGAAAAGCGGCAAAATGGGGCAAGCAGTAGGAAAATCCTACACATAAGGAGTTTGAAGAAACTCCCGATCCGAGATGCAGCGTGCTTTGCCTGCGTCGAAACGTCTTATCTTACCGGCAGAAGGCTGGCAAGCGGTCGGATTAAGTATTTTAGAAGTTTGATCTTCTCTCACTACATTCCACCATTTTTACGTTTTTCTGCTACTGCCTCCCTCCTGGTTCCTCCATTCACGAATTTGCCTTTTGTTATTTGAAGAGGACAAACACTATTTAGTGTTTTGTCCTTTTCTAACTTAAATCAATTTATAAAATGACTATTTCGTCAGCCGTTTTCAGGATTTTTATATTGGCATTCGCCGGTAATTACATTTTGCATCGTTCTCTACTCATACCACTTATGGTAAGCGATGTGTTATATGTGCCTTTATTGGCGTGAAAAGCGATTTACGGCGCGAGTCACGATCTTATCGGCGTGTCATTTCATTTGAGGAAAATTACGAATTTCGTCGCTAGCCCCAGATTTGGCGAGGCGATTCAGCGGTACAATCCGTTTGATCATCGAGATCTAGAGAATAAATTACAGTTTTAACCACAATTACAATTTGTAATCAAAATTACGTTTTAAGCATTAGGAAATTGGAATTTCTAAGATCTTCTGATCATCTGTGAGGTCGCTACCATAAACATATCCGTTTTACAAAAATCATCGTGCTATTTCTGTGTACAATTAAATTTCTGGGTCACGTATGAAAATGTTATCTTAATTTTTCAAAATCATTTCTCTGATATGTCGATATGCGTATTTTGATCAGTATAATTCGCGCGTGTAGTCCGACACATCAAGCATCACTTGAATTTAGCTCAGTTGAGGATTCATAATTTCGTCTCCAATGGCCTATTATCGCGGTATATTCCATATAATTGGGCAAATCATGATCTTTATTATTAGGCGCATAAATGCATAATTATATTCCATATAATTGTGACCTCATGATAATCCTCATTAAGCATTAACCTGTGATTTCTACACCACACCAAATCAAGTCACTCATTTCCATACGATTTTAAATACCTTGCAACGTGGACAATTTGACCCATTTATCACAAACGGAATGTTTTCTGGGTCCCAAACGTAAGTGGGCTGTCACGGGCAACCACACTTCCTCACGACGGTTCCTCTTGGTGGAGCCAGGTTGGTCGATTCAGGTCTCATAATCAACAAATAGAATTTATTGCACAAATTCTAACACAACAAATCTTCCACAACAGCTTCGGGCATTCATCATTCAAAGTTCCTGGGTACTTTGATAATTTCAAATCCCATGTTTGGGGACCAATCAAGCGGCTCATTCCCTGATTTTTCACTTCCAACATGCATTTCATCGCACAATTTCAACACAAGAATTCTCAAGATTCCTGACACACTACTACTTAACAAAATCTCAACATTCAAATAATTTTGCCCCAAGTTTTGGGGACCGATCAAACGGCCCCCTCACGACCCTCAAACCAACCGAAATACTTTAAAAACCCTGAAAATGGGAAGAAACGCAAAGTAGGGAGAAAATTCACCTCTCGAGTTGTCAAAACTCGCATCGCATCCACGCGTAGCTCGCTCCGGCGCAGAACGCTCTTCTGGTTCATTGTCGACCGCCAACTATCGATCGCTGTGATCTGTAAGCACCCTCTAAAAAGCTCTGAAATCAGCTACGCATCACCTAAAAATGGCCTCCCACGTTTTTGTCTCCACCTGAGGGAAAGAAGATGGTTTCGCGTTTGCTTATTTTTTGCCTTTAAATACTTAAAATAAAAATTCCATAATACCCATTATGTCTCTCTTTCTCGATTGAAATCTGGCACTATCCCACCCGCCCATTTTCATCATTTCTCCACCATACCACTTATTGTATACAGAGTATACTAAATGCGCCGTCGCATCGAAACGATTTACTTCAGACCCGAAATGCGACGCCAAAACGCAATAATTCGACCGTCTCAAAGAAATTGGCGAAATTTACGCCATAATACTAGATTACAGAATGAAATTCAATCCGGCATAACCCGTTTAGTCATCCGGCGCTTCCAGAATTAATTACGCACTTTAATCGTAATTAAAATTTCGTGAATCAAAATTACTGATTTTGCCTTCTATTCCAAATCAATTTCATTTTACATTATTACAAAAGACATGACATTTAAAAATTGATGATAGAGATAAATAATACTTTTTTTTAATTACATTAAAAAAACAATACTTATAATCTATATGAAATAATAAATATAATTTGCAGTTTTTAAATTATTTTTTCTGAAATGTGCAGTTTTGAAATTATTATTTTTTGAATAAAACAGTCTTGAAATTATTATAATAGTAAATAATATATAAATAATAACCAACATAAAATTCATACTAAGGCCAATATATTTATAGTAATTTTATTATCAAATTATAATATTAGTGATAGTTTTTTATATAAAAAAATTGTTGCAAACTATTAAAAAAACAAAAAGAATTTTTTATAAAAATTATAAAATTGTTTTGCACAACCATTTGCCTAAGAACAAATCAAAAATATATAAGTTTTTTTGTGAAGATGATTGCACAGAGAAAAAAAAGAAAAATCAAATCGTTTTTTAAGAAACTTTTAGGAAAGTGGGACAAAGGAAAAAAATAGTCTCTTCAAAAGACGATTTTCTTTTTATATTTTTCACAACCAGAAATCGTTTCATATTCCTTTTATATTTTTCAGAATTCCTTTTCTAAAAGGTAGAAAACGTCTTTTACAAAGAAAATAAAATAAAATAAAAAGAAACAAGGGAGAAATTGTCTTTTAGAAAGAGTAGTAAGAAGACTAAAATAGTCTTTTAACAAGACAAATTTAGAAAAAAAAAATTGAGATTTTTTACAATCAATAGAAGTCGTCTTTTGAAAAGGCATCGTAAAAAGACGATTTTGGAAACAAGATTTTAAAACTCTCTTTCCTAATTAGCAAAACCACAATAATTTTGCAAACATTTTAAATCTCATATTTTAAGCTTTTTTTTTTTTTGGTATGCCATACGTATATAAGAAAAACCCGTAAAAGAAGTAGCAATGAGACTTATAGTTTAATTTATTCTTGAAGGTCAGATATGGGAAAGGAAGTAATGCACATTTTTAGCCCATTTCCAACCTTATTAAATACAATTTTATATGCTATGCATGAAAGTTAAAAGCGAAAGAAAAGCTGAGTGAACAAAATGTTAAAACATACAACAATTTCAGATGTCATTCAACCCATTTTGTTTCATTTCATTATAATGTAAATCCACAACTTAATACGAATAATATAAATTCTCAGAACATCTACAATGGTGACAAAAACTACATGTGTTCCCAAGAATAGGCAAAAGTTGTCATACGTCATAATGGGATTACGTTCTCTCGTAAGATATGCGACTTCACAAACTTTAATTAAACTCCAAAGAAATGCATAACTAAATACAATTTTATAGCATAAAAATGAATATCTAATAGGTAATTATGAAAATTTCCTTACATGTTAAAGCTATATTTAAAACCTGTTAGACTTTAGGTTAAACCTAAAACTGATATATTACAACTTTAGGAAAAAGAAGTTGCAAAGGGTCTCATACAACTTTTTTAGGAGAGACCAGACTTCATGACAAAAAGAAGGGACAATGTGAATATCATTTTAAACTTTAGATGTTGGAAGACCTAGACTTTGAGGAAAGGTTTTAAACTTTATAATTTATTTTTCTCTTTGCTTTATTTTTATGAGAAATTTGTTGTTAAATTTTCAATTTACACTACTTCCAGGGCTCACCAGTGTTTTGTGAGGTCACTGTCAATTATTTGGCACAAAATCAGTCTATATCCAATAATTTTACATCAAAGAATATAAATTTTGTAAAATTACCGCCAATCTGTGATTAAAATTCACATGTGCTCTAATAATAAAAGAACGTTATCATACTAGATTCTAATTTACATATAATTAAATAAATAATTGTCAAAATATTTAGACAAAATAATTCCAATTCTATAGCTGACACATGTTATCATATAATTTCTAAACTACGAATCATATTTCAAACACGACTTTGCCAATTTTACATCGAATCGCTACTGCCTTCAAAACACCGCTTTACAATTTATCAAATCGTCAAATAAAACTTCACACCTTACACTACATCGCGCTTTCAAAATACGATTTCACAATTTTACATTTAAACTACGCCTTCAAAACACGACTTCACAATTTTAAAATTTACACTAAAATCAAGGTTGAAACACGATCTTCATATTTTTATTAATCAAATCGTATCTATTAAACACGATTTCACAATCTTTACAATTTACATTAAAATTGTAGTTTTCAAAACACGATTTCAGATTTTAACATCAGAGTCGCTTTCAAACACATTTCACATTTTCACATCAAATCACAAGCTAGTTATTACGACATCTATACTTCAAGGCTAGTTGACAATAAGCATCATGATTAAAATATTTATTTTGCTCTATACTTTAAAAAATATTTTTATAATTACAGATATCTAAAAAAGCCTGCCTGTGGCTATACAAGGCCTGTCAAACTTCTAATTACCGAACCTCCTAAAAGAATTGCACAACTAAATACAATTTTTATAACCATAAAACGAATATCTAATTACTGATAGAAAAATTCATGAAATTTTCCTCACATGCATGTTGTGCCATTTTTTTAAAAAAATGGAAGACCTAGACGGGATTAAAGATAAAAAAAAAAAAAAAAGTGGTGATTAGGCATTTAGATGGGTGAAATATAATTAAATTCTCAAAGACCTTGACTTTGGGCTAATATGTTAAAGAAGAAAAGTAATATAAATTGATTTACAAATTAAAAAATACATTTATTTTACTTATACTTTAGAAGACTTTGACTATGAGGAAAAAAAAGTGTCGGTAAGCATTAGGTGGAAATGTAATTAATTGGAAGACCTAGACTCGAAGGAAAAAGAAGTTGCAAAAGGGTCTCATACAACTTTACGATACCTATACTTGGAGGGAAATAAATGGCATGGGGCATAAAGTTTTAAACTTTGGAAGGCCTAGACTTGGAGGTAAATAGTGGAAGACCAAGACTTAAAAGGGAAAGGTAGTGGTAATTGGCATATACTCTTTAACTTTGGAAGACCTTGTTTAAACGAGATAACACTTGAGCCTTGTGGCAAATGAGGTGTAAGTCTCAGCTCAAACAAATAAATAACTAAAATTATCCTAAAAATTTAAAAACAACCCTTAAAATCACAAAAAAAAAAAAAAGTTACATAATAAAAAGACAAATTTCATAATGATTGTTTTTATAAGTAAAAAAAAAAATCATAATGATAAAATTAATTTTTCCTCATTGTAAATAATTTTAATTTATTTCCTTTTTCTCATGAAATTTAGCTTCCTCGATCTCATGAATTTATGAGATAATTTTCAACATTACATTTTCAACATCCCCTGAAAGGAATATAATTATATAATTATAATCAAATGCTATGTTATCTTCCCCATTGGTGCTAACATTCACCCATCCTTCTTCTTCCTTGCCCACCAATTAGAGTGTCATGTTTTTTGATCTTTGAGATCAGCCATTAAAAATCTCCAATCACCCATTTCAAATTATAATTTTATCTATTGCTTTATTTTTCTTTAATTATTCTATTTCAAATCATTGTTGTGGATATCATATCACACGGGGGTATTAGGAGCCTGGGGCCAAAGATCAAACTCTAAAAAATTCAATTTTTTCTTAAAATTCAGAAATCCAGAATTTCTATTAAACTGAAATTTCTGCATTCTACGATCTAAAACTGGATTACAATAAGTAAATTGCCTCGCTAAATCTAGCGACTGCAAAGTTTCTCAATGACCGGCAGACAATGAATATCTTTTACTAATTTCCTACGATAGAACTGTCAAATGGTTTCACGCAAAATTTTTACCGAAAATCCTAATGGTGTAATGCAAGCTGATTTGCAAGTCTGACGACAATAAAGTTTAACCTAAAATAAAACTTTCTGGGGTAAAACTTAACTGAACGATAATATAAACTACGATTTAACAATAATATTACACAATAATAATAATAATAATATAATATAATAATAATAAAATGAAAAAAAAGTTAAAAGGAGGAGGAAGACGTTGGTTCGGACAGGAGAGAGAGGGCGTCTGGGGAGAGTTTTTTTAATTTTTCTCTCTTCGCTTCTTTCTCAAATCTACTGTAACCTGACCGTCGGATTGGCCATCGGAAGAAATCGATTCACGCAACGGTAGCCTAATGACGACACCAAAAAAGACAGCTTTGATAAACTCGCTGGCGTAGCGCTTATTATAACACCCCGTCCTCGGTAGTACGCACAAGATATCGTGAATCGTAGCGACGCATATGCTAATTCAAACGTCATCAGAAAATGATAAAATTTTAAAGCTTTTCAGTTAATCGCGACACTTTTTATAATTACGAAAGTTTATGCGAAAAAGATAATTAATGTGTTTTAAATAAGAAAATAATAATAAATTACCAAATACTGCGTAGTTCTAAAATTCTCTAGATTCGGGATGATCAAACCCGGGATCGCGACCAAGTAAGCTGTTTGACTAAATCTAAATGACTCGTAAAATTTTTTATGACTCGCAGACAAATTAATATTTTACGACTTCAGAACGAAGATAGAAAATAAAAACCCGAAACGTATTTTTGAAAATTCAAAATGGCAAATACTTAAAGAATATTCAATTGTGATAGCGAATCAAACCGATAACAAATTGCTTTAATCGAAACTGGGATCGCGGGATAAAAAAAGGGACATGTGGATCCCACTTAATAAAAAAAAAAAAAAAAAAAAGATAAATCAAAACATCAAATGGATGGACGAACATAATAGAAGGCATGGAGAGAGAGCATCCCGCAGAGATTTTTTTAAAAAAAATTTTATCTCTTAGTTTATTTCTTAGATTTACTGAATCGATCATTTGATTGGTCGATAAACACGAAAAGTGCTTTACGACGAGGCCACGCCATGCGGCATTCAAAACACGATTTCACCAAGACCAAGAGAAAAATCCTGAAATCCTAAATTTCGTTTTTCTCAGATTTACGACGGCTCTAACTACGAATTTTTCTGACCAAAGTAAAAGCTATTTCACGCCGACGAAATTACGCAGAAAGACTAAATCAATAAGATTTCAAATCGATTTGGCGTGAATATGAATGAATAGCAATGCGGAATGTTTACTACCATTATTTCTGGCTGGTCATACCGACGTGCGCAATGCGCCCCAATTACATCGAACGCCAGAAACAAGTTGAAAGACTTTAAAAGCTCATGAAATGCTAGCTTCAATTCTAAGTAGCGTAAAAGAAATTGTTTCTAAACCTATTTTTCAAATACTAACAGATATTATTATTATAAACTGCTTTTACACCTAGATTAATGGGCCAGTTGAAAAACCATATTTCCAAGAGCAAAGAAATGGTTTTCATTTAAACCATATTTGAAAAGCAAGTAAATGAAGTAATAAAGAAAGAATGGCTGATTTAAACCATATGTGAAAAGCAAATAAATAATGGTTTTGATTTATTCAACCATATTTAAAAGCAAGCAAAGTGAATTTAGCAAACAATTTGCTTTAAATCAGAAACCATATTTCAAAAGAAGAATTAAGCAAACAATGGTTTTGAATTATTAAACCATGTTCAAGCAAGCAAACAAAGCCTGCTTTAAAATAGCCTAACCAAAATCCCTACCCTAGTTAAAGATACCTACGAGGTATTCGTGACGCGCTACGCACACATAGGGATATCATATTAATTTATTTTAGATTTTGGCCTTGGCTTCTAAGAAACTTAAGCTCACGATCATGCATTTAAATGGCATCAGCGACACGATCAAGATATAAGCGTTAAGAGTTTAACTAAATTATTATGATAGACTGTGTCAATTCCACCATATTTACCGGATAAGGTGATGTGGGCCAAGGTTCTTCCACTTCCAGTGATGCTGACCTGTGTCCTTCCACCTAAGACGGCCGATGCCCGTGCCCCGCTCACCAGCAGACAAATTATTAGAAATGCCTCTGGTCAATGATTTATAAAGACGCTTATACGCTTAAAAATCAACCATTGTCACACCCAGCCGAGCCTAGCTCCCGTGTTTGTTTTAAAGCAAATCCAGCCGCCCTGCGTCCCGTTTATTTTAAAACAAACCAGCTGGTTCCTGTGCTCCCGCTTTATTTTAAAGCACGCGGCCGAGCCCGCACTCAAAGGCTATTTAAAAGTTTCGGTAAACTCAGTTAGTGCGCGCACGAAAAGTTTTCGAAAGAACTTTTAAACAAGCAAGCAAGGGAATTAAGGAAACGCTATAAATTTTAAAGAAAGGTTTGGCAAGTAAAGGTTTTAAGAAACTTTTCAAGCAAGATAAAGCAAGGTTAAAGAGAATTACAGGTTTGAAAATTTCTAAGCAAGCAACCAATAATAAGAGTTTTATAAACTTTAAAAGCAAAAAGAAGACAAAAGTTAAAGAAGAAGTAAAGAAAAGTTTAAACTTTTAAAGAAGAAACAAAGTAAAGCTTCCTAAAAATACTAGTTAGAAGACATTTCCGAGACAAGCTTCCTAAAAGAAAACATTTTATAAAAGATATACTCACCGGTAACGCCCCGATCTCGGGGTCCGTGACTACTGTCAACCCGCTAATACAAGTTGATATCTAAGCCCCGACGCCACTTTAAAATCTGGCAGAGCCTTCAGACGGGTACTTACCCAACACAAAGACTGCGATATACCCTCGTCCCAAACAAATTCAATATAATCCCAACACGCAGTGAAACGGCCTGGGGCCCATAATACAATACTATCACAATATATCCAAACTATATCTAATGCCAAGAGCTAATAAACTACTTCCACAAACATATACAAAATCGGAGAAGATTCAATACACGTGTATACAATACGACAGACCAAAGCCACATCCCGCTCTTCTAAAATGCCCTGCCGACGAACCGCCTCCTCGTGACGCCCCCGTACTGCAAAAAGTGTCCACTGACTCAAGGAAGCAAAGCTCAAGAGAGACCGCCCTAAGCTGCCACTCCACCACCTAAGTGCAGCCAAGAATGTTCCAAAGTAAACACACATTCAAGCAACGACGATCCTACTAATGTCTATACGACCAACTCCAGATCCCGAGTCCTCATGCACTCTCTCACACCGCCTGCCCTCAGATGGCACTATCGCTTTATTACGGACAACCCTCCGACGTATATATCACCAGCCGCCCGACGACATATTATTTGCTCAGGATTCACCGATGAATATCAATCGCCATTCACGACGATATTTTTAATTGACTACCCTCCGATAATTAATGCTTTTAAAAGAACCCGAACCTTTTTCTATACTCATCTCACGCACTACCCTATAATCTTAGCATGCTCCAAACAGATATTAACGATGATGCTGGCCTAATACAAATTAATCACACGCAAATATATAAACACGAATATACTGTGATAATTAAAATCACACAATCACGCGCATGTGACTATACATTCTATCACATCAAAATTACCACTGCGATCGATCAAACACGAGCAATTTACTTCAATTACTCGACCAAAACATACAACTCACAAAAATATTTTTGTATCAATTATTCCTAGGAACGAA
This sequence comes from Tetrastigma voinierianum, assembly GCA_016808115.1. Lineage (NCBI taxonomy): Eukaryota > Viridiplantae > Streptophyta > Magnoliopsida > Vitales > Vitaceae > Tetrastigma > Tetrastigma voinierianum. Next base: position 235,926 of record JAEQBH010000779.1, read on the forward strand.
AAACCTAGGTTTTAATGGGCTCAAACACACATCTGATTCATCGGCTCACTTTCATAACCTCAGGCTTCACTACCATTTCCTACTAACTAACCAATACATAATTTATCACAAAATTGATCCACATTTAACCCAAATCACCCATAACTACTTATGGTCGCCCATTTTTCTTTCAAAAATTTGTATCAATTCTATCCTGCTCGTAATCGATCCAACCCGCCTCATGCCTCATTCAACCCAAACATTGCGAAACACTTAATACGTGAAAGAAACCAAAGTATGGTAAACCCCACCCCTCCCTGAGTTTGAGGAAACTCCATAAACTGTACCCACGCGCCCTCTCTCGCTGGCAGTAGCCAGCTTCTCCTTCTCTGTCTCCTGAAGACCGCCGACTACGATCGCCTATTATTTCTAGAGAAGGGAAAGACTCTCTCTCTCTCTACAAAAACCTTCATTTTCGTTTCCCAACAACATCGCAGATCTCCCGGCTTCTCTCACATGTTTTTTTTTTGCTTTATTTCACTTGATGAGAAGAGCACTATTCGAAAGCTTTGTCATTTAAATGACTTAAACTTTTCTAAAACGACGCTTACGCCCTCTTTCCCGCCACATTCAAGACCATCTCTGGGCCGTCCATTTTCATCATTTCACTCATACCACTTATTACAGAAAGACGCTGCTATATGTGACTTTCGTCGCATCGAAAATCGCTTACTAAGACTAAACGCTGACAAAAACGGTTAACTCCGACCGCTCTAATATTACGAAATTTACTGCCAACTGGGGATTTTTCGAGATGATTCCAACTAAGGAAATCCGCTTTGTCATCCGAGATCTAGAGAATAATTACGGATTTAACCGAAATTTACAATTTCAGAATCGAATTACGATTAAGCCTATTCCGTAAATCGAATTTCTGTCTTACAATTAATCGAGCTCGCGAATCTCATTATTTTGTATTAAAAACTATTTTCCGTGCACGTGCACTCGACGTTGGAGGCCAGATCTCCTACTGTATTTGTGTCGTGATAATACTATTTCAGGTAAGGAAATACTTTGAATTTTATATCTGGAAGATATGTGACGTACATAAGATGTTTTGTGGAAATGTGTCAGGATGTCAACGCATATTTGAAATGGTAACCGTGATGCATGTGAATTGAATTATACTATATACTGCCATGTCGGTTTTTCCGCCATAAGATTTTACCAAATCCTAAGTTGAAAATAAATAAAAGAAAATTTTTATACGAGGCTTTAAAGGCACATGGCTTTACCATTGTGAGTTTCAATGTTAGAGGCAGAATTCGGCTAAGTATTTCTCGCGGTTTCAATGCACACCCGCCGCCTGGAAGGCATGTAGCGGTCAAGGTGGTATCGAGCATAAGTCAGAGCACCAAATGATCCCAACACAAGTTGGTAATAAAGCCAAGTCTTAGGAAACCTTGTGTTAAGAAGCATCGTAGTTTTCGTGATACACTATTTTACACTCATCAAGTAACCATGAATTTTCAAACTCAGCATATACATAAGGGAGGTGTTTCAAAGTAATAAATAGTTGATTTTTGCAACACAAAGACTATGTCGCTGTGAGGACGTGAGAGGTCGTCCTAGGAGAGTCATTCCGCAGGTTTCGGAAGCCTCCCCGTAATACCTAAGAGAGATGAGCATCGTAGTCGTTCCACTACCGCCTATGAATCAACCTCCAAAGAAGAAGCCGCCGCATCTGCCACCGCAGGGTTCCCTGCCGCCACATTATTTGACGGCAGAGCGTGTGGCACAAATTGCACAAGATAGTGTTACAATGACCACAAGAAATAAGAACCTCCACCACCACCTGTAGAGGTTATCAAGAACCCGAGGTCGACAGAGAGAGCATTGGCAGGCGCTAAGCCATACGACCTAGCAGATTCGGCTGCACTGCTATGGCTAGATCGAGTAAACTAATTTTATGGTTACGGGCTATACCTGATGAGCAAAGAGTCTTGTTTTCCGCTTTTCTCGATGGAAGATGTGGCTAAGGATCGTGGGATGCCTTTAAGAGGAGGTATCCCGATGGCAGATCTAGAACCAATTTCAAGAAGAATCACTACTGTGTTCTTTCCTCATACCACGATTCACTCTGCGAGCTTCAGTGCAATGCAAAAAACACGTCAACATGGGATATGAGAAGAGGTTCTCAAACTAGTTAGATTGGTTCCTATATTCAAGTTGATGAAGTCCCGGGCGTAAATGTTTTTATCGTGGCTACAAAGATCGAATCGGGAGTGCATTTGTCCGCGGGTTCCTCGTATCAGATCTGGGGACTTAGTCATACCACAGAGCCGGGAAAGCAAAGCACTACAGCCCATGTATCGAGTAGACAAGAAAGTAAAGGTAAAGAGGAGTGCAACTGCACGTCCCAAATGTAGCCTGGACAAAGACAAGAAAGAAAAGCAAAGGTAAAGGTTATAGAGGCCGTGAAAGTGTGTCGAGGGAGCTATTCTAGTCAGGATCAGCAGCCCCCAAATTGCTAAAGAATGGCATACGTAGCATTCCTCCCATTCTCACATATGTGTCGAGGCTGACACCACGGGGGAAGAAGCAGATATAAGACAAGCGCGTTTCCACTGTGGGCCGGGAATGCTATTTCAAAAAGGGAGTGCCCTGGGCTGATTTGTGTAGACACAAGAAGGCTCAGCACCCAACACTAGAGACGAGCACTCGCAGGCCTCTGAGAGGTTTCCTGCGTAGGGGCCAATGCACTACAGGGTAGCAGGTAGAGGCAAAGTGCTCCAGTGGATACAGCAGCCCCACTCGTGCCGTAGTGATAAGCCGCGACCAAAGAAGATGCGTATGTACCCGCATGTGGTCACTGCATTATTTCTATCCCGAGCATGATGCATATACATTACCGGGACCCAGAGCTACATTCATCTGCATCAAGCCATTTTGATCAAGCTTCTAGATAGAGACCCACCATTAGAGAGAGTCGTACGAGAGTTTCCTTCCACTAGAGATCCGTTATTCCTACAGAGTAGTTAGAGATAAGAGTTCTCGATTTGGGGGACAGGAGTCTCAACCGATCTCAGAAATTTTTGGGATATGAGGACTTCTGATGTGGTTCTCAGATGACTGCTATCTCGCCATGAGCCACATTAGATTGTTATGTAAAGGAAGTAAAGTTGCATGTGCCAGAGAAATCTTATGTAAAGTTCAGAGAACACGTAGAGTTATCCTCCAAGATGATCTCCACTGCATGGCAAACACAGGCACACTGCGCAAAGGTCAAGGTTATCTAGCTTGGTGTGGTGGAGACAGGAAGGAGGGGACTACGGTGGATGAGATCTCCGTTGTTAGAGAGTTCCCGTATGTGTTCCCCGATGATATTATGTGATTTCACCCGTGAAAAGAGAGGTGGAGTTCACCATCGATTGATCCCGTGGACCGAGCCCATTTCCATTCCTCCTTATAGATGGCTCCTACAGAAATGAGGAGCTTAAGGCTCGCTAGAAGAATCGTTGAGTAAGGGGATTTATTAGGATCGAGTATATCCCTACGGGGAGCTCCAGCCAGAAAAAGAAGATGGGAGCTTGCGATTATGGCAGATTACAAAAGTAATTGAACAAGTTACTATCTCGAGAATCGCATTCACTCCTAAGATCGATGAAAGTTATTTGATCAATTCCGCGGTCTCAGTATACTCTAAGATGTATTTCGAGGCTCCGGGGTCATCAATGAGGGGCGCATAGATTTGATGTACCCAAGATCTGATTCAGACACGCCACGCATTGGTGAGTTTCCGTGATGCCGTTTGGGTTTTGACCATCTGACAACCGCTTATGGATTTGATGAACCGGCATTCTAGCCGATTTGGATAAAGTTCATATAGTTTTTATCGATGATATCCTAGTGTATTCGTGTATTTTGTGAGGAACATCTGTGAGCACCTCGAGGATTGTATCAGAATTTAAGGGAGCGACACTGTATGTCAAGTCGGCAAGTGGGGCCGGGCTTTGGGCTCGACAGGTAGCATTTACAGGTCATGTGGATTTTCACCGAGGGTAGAGCGGATCCCGTAGTGAACAAGCTGTGGTAAATTGAAACCCAAAAGCACGTGTCGAGGTCTAAGTCATTGCTTGGGCTAGGATATTACAGAAGTTTGTCGAGGTTCTCTCAAGATAGCGTTCCCACCGAATTAAGCCGACAAAAAAGATGTCAAGTATGATTACGTGATGTCATTAAAAAGAGTTTCAAGAGTCAAGAGTAGATCGGACTTCAGCCTCCGCCTAGCCCTACCCAATGGGGAGAGATGTGGCTCGGTTTATAAGGATGCTTCCAAGCAAGTACCTCTGCGGTTTTGATGCTAACGAGCAGTGCTGGACAGACATGCTACTTCGTATTGTACCTAAAGAAGCATGAGGAGACTATCCCACACACTCCACTCTAGAGCTAGCAGCGAAATGTGTTTGCACTGTAAAATATAAGACATTATTTATAATTTCGCCTCAGATCTTTACATATCATAAAAGTCTTCAATATATTTTTCACCCAAAAAGAGTTAAAACCCGAGGCAAAGAAGATGGCTCAGCTTGATAAGGACTACGATCGCACTATCGAGTACCATCCAGAAAAGCTAACGTCAGAAAGCAGATGCCTCGAGTAGCGAATGTAGAGTTCCTCGTCTTCACATGAGATCAGTTACCTTCCACCATCGCGGATCCGAGCCAGTGGGTGATATCGAGGTCGAGGATTCGTGAGTCTTGTTAGCCACCTTCATGTTAGACCACCCTAGTGGATCGATTCCTAAGAAAGGGCAACATGGTGGATCCACAGATGGTTGCTTTGGCCAAGAGATAGGAAAAGGAAAGAAATCGGAGTTTCAAGTCGAGTAGGATGATGGCGTATTGAAAGGACGTAGAATGTGTGTGTGCCGCAGTATGGCGAATCGAGAGAGAAATTATGGAAGAAGCATTATCTATCTCGTATGCTATGCATCCAGTAGTACCAAGATGTATAGAATTTTGAAAGAAATATTAATGCTAACTGGATGAAAGAAGAGATTGGTAAGTTTCGTTTAAGTGCCTAACCCGCCAACAAAAAGACAGAGCATCGAGGGCCTCGCAGAAGATACAAGCATTCTCATTCCAAAGGTGAAAATGGGAAAAGATTACTATGGATTTCAGACGTGTCTTCCACGACTCAGAGGCAACATGATGCGATATGGGTAATAGTTGATCGTCACTGGGTCCGCCATTTTCACCAAGCATCGCCACATTCTTCGAAAAAAGTCACAAATCAGATGTAGATGAGATGAGACTTCACGGGTTCCGCTGATAGTTTCGGGATCGAGATCCCGTTCACATCCGTGTTTTCGCCTAGTTTGCAAAACGTTTTGTAGGTACTTCGCTTCATTTCAAAGACAAGATTTTCATCCTTCGCATTGTATGGCCAATGAGAGGACCATTCGCACGCTAGAGGATATGCTTCAGAGCTCAGGTGGATGGAATTCAAGGGAGTTTGATACTCATTCGCACTAATGGAGTTCGCTTATAACAAATATCAAAGCCGCATAGAATGGCTCCATTCAGGTATCAGATGGCGTGAAATGCAGACTCCAGGCCGGGACGTAGTCGGGTGAAAGAAAACCAGTAGGCCCCGACAAGGCGCATCACTTCAGAGAGCAAACTTGTTCGTGATAATCTCGAAGAAAGCGGGCAGATAAAGGTAAAGCATGCGACAACCGTCGAGAGACTTGCAATGAGATAGGTGACCAAGTCTACATTTCACCTGAAAGGTGTGTCGAGATCTCGGAAATGAGGCAAGCTTAGTCCATATAGGACCTTATGAAATCGCGGAGGCTAAGGGGACCCAAGAGTTTATAGTCAAGTTACCCCCGTAGCTATCAAGCGATTCACGTACACATTCCATGGGTCGATGTTAAGGAAGTACATCCCAGATCCTTCACATGTGGCCGAGAGAGCAACCTGCAAATTAAACGAGAATATGACTTATGCAAGAAACACCCGCAGACAGACGTAATAACAAAAGTTAAGGAGTAAGGTGATCCCTTTGGTTAAAGTTTTATTAAGAACTGGGCGAGAGGAAAGATTTACCGGGGAGCCGAGGCTCAAAATGTAGTCGCACCTCAACTATTTTCCGAATGAGGTACCTTCCTTTCTTTTGATTGTTTTGTTCATTTCCGGCGACGAACGTTTGTGTTAACGGAGTGATTTCAGAACACCCTCGTCTTGCACCAGATAAGACACGTGAATCAGAAGTACATATGCGCATCGCGCTATCAGAAATGATAAAATTTTAAAGTTTTCTGTTAATTGCCAAGACTTTATAATTGGGCTGAAGCTGAGGGGGTGAAAAGATAATTGTTCTGTTTGAATAAGAAATAATAATAAATTACCAAAATAAGCCTGCGAAGCTCTCGAAATTCCCTAGATCTCTGACGACGAAACTGATCACAACTGTTCGTCTAACGAAATCTATGACCTATAAAATTTTGTTTAATTCCGAGATACCTAATATTTTACGAATTTCTAAAGAACGAAGATGGGAAATAAACCAAAAAACCTGAGATTTTTGAAAATTCAGAAATTCAGAAGTCACTTGAAGAATATTCAATGTGATAAAGGAAATCAAAACCTAGATAAAATAAATCGTTTCGCTAAACTGACCGAGAAGGTAAAGAAAAAGGACATGTGGATCCCACTTAAAAAAAAAAAAAAAAAAAGATAAATCAAAACATCAAATGGATGGATGAACATAATGGGTTGCAGAGTAGAAATACCAAATAGAGAGAGATTTTTTAAAAAAAAATTCTTACTTTTATTTCAGATTTACGTAAATCGATCATCGATTGGTCGATAAACACCTAAAAGTGCTTTACGCGACGAGGGCTACGCATGGGTACTAAAAACAAGGGATTTCACCGAGAATTCAGTGAAAATTCGCAAAATCCTAAATTTTGGCCGTGATTTAATGACGCTCTAATCCGGCCGAATTTTTCGACCAAAGTTAAAGTTACTCTATCGACGAGCTACGCGTGGTACCGGAATCACGAGATTTCAATCGGACGAATGCGGAATAGTGAAATATGAATACAGCAATGTGCTGAATAGTGAATAGTGAATAGTTGCTCGGCTGGTCATACGACGCAGCGCGTCTAATATATCGAATGCGTAGTTAAAAGCAAAGACGGAAAAGTCATGAGTCGCGGCTCAATTTTAGTAAGCGTAAAAAAGGTGAGTGTTCTAAACCCATTTTTCAAATACTAGCGTATTATTATTATAAACTGCTTACACCTGCATTTAATAAGCAATAAAACCATATTTCCAAGAGTGCGAAACGGGTTTTCGATTTAAACCATATTCAAAAGCTGTGTCAGAACAGCTGAAGAAGTTAAGAAACGGCTTACTTTAAACTATATACTAAGTTGAAGTCAAGAACGCTGATCATTCAACCATATTTAAAAAGCAAGCAAGGAATTTAGCAAACAATGTTTTAAATTGTAAAAACCATTTCGGGAAGGCAATTGCCAAACAATGGTTTTGAATTATTAAACCAGTGCTCAAGCAAACAAAAGTCTATTTTAAAAATAAATTTCAACCAAAAATCCTGGTCCTAGTGTTACAAAGATACCTAAGCTTATGATTCAGACGCCATGCCACTGCTAGATATTTCATGGCATTTATTTTAGATTTGTCTGCTCCAAGAAACTTGGGGCCTACATCATGCATTTAAAGGAGACCGTGGCACGGATCGGGTTTTATATACTAAGAGCTCTAACTAAATTATACAATGAGAATTGTGTCAATTCCACCATATTTACCTGATATTATGATGCCGCCATGCCCTTCCACCTAAAGCGATGAATTTCAAGGTCCTTCCACCGCACTCCAAGGCCGGCGTGCCTGTGCCCCGTGTTCACTAGTAAGGCCAACTATTAGGAAAGGCCTGGGCTACATGATTTATAAGCATGTTTATACGCTTTAAAAATCAATCCATTGTCACACTCCACAGCCTAGCTCCCGTGTTTGCTTTTAAAAGAAACCTGGCCGCACCCCCGCATCGCTTCTTTATTTTAAACAAACTGAGCTCGTGCCCTCTGCTTTTTATTTTAAACAAATCCATGAGCCCGTGCCCCGCTTTATTTAGCATGCGGTCGAGCCTGTGCTCGTGGTTTATGAAAAGTTTTGAGAAACTTTTAGCTAAAAGTGTTTGCTTAAAAGTTTCTGAAAGCAACTTTTAAAACAAGCAAGCAAGGGAATTATGAAAACGTTTTGAGAAATTTTTAAAGCAAAAGGTTTATGAAAGGTTTTGGGTGAACTTTTCAAGCCAAGATGTTAGAAGCGTTAAGAGAAATTACGGTAGTTTCTTTATAAACTTCTGCAATATTAGCAAGCAATAAGTAGCTTTATAAACTTTAAAAGTTAGTTATGCATTGTTAGCAAGTAAGCAAAGAAAAGTTTTAGAAACTTTTAAAGCAAGCAGCAAAGTAAAGTTTCCTAAAAATATTCAGAAAAGAGAGTTTTACATTTTCGGTGATGCTTTCCCGAAAAACAAAACATTTTATAAAAGATACACTCACCGAGCTCATTTAGCTCATTATTTTGTGTTTTAAAACTATTTTCCAGTAATGCACACCGACGTCTGAGCAAATAGGATTCTCCTGACAGATTCAGGCCGTATTAATACTATTTTGTGTAAGGAAATACTTTGAATTTTGTATAATGGAAAGATATGTAATGTATTATTGGGTAGCGTCTTAAAGTGGAAATGTGTTGGGACGCCGGGTTGCCATATTTGGAAATGGGTAAATTGGATGTATACAGGATTTGGAATTATACTATATGGCAAATCATTATGTCACGTGCTTTTCCGCCGTTAAGATTTTACCAAATCCTAAGTCAAAATAAATAAAAGAAAAATTTTTATAATGAGGTTTTAGTGTTAATACGACTTCACTCACAGAGTTTCTAAATGCTGCTGAGGTAACTGGCCACAGATTGAAATGGGCCCAAGACACCCGCCGCCAGTGGGGGTGGGGTGCGCCATTTATCCTACTCATTTACCCTCGCTTAAGTATTTTATACCCTGTGTCGGGTTCCGAGGTCGTGAGGGGTCGCTTGATCTGGTCCCAACTGAACCGGTCACGTGAACGTGGTTCCCATTCGGACAAATCTCGCGACCGTTGCAGGGTCAGTTTGTGGTGTTCATTTAATAATTTACGGTAAATAAATCGCGCTTGGTGTATGTGCCATCGAGATAAAATTTGATTCGCTTCAATTATGCTTAATATACTGCGTGTATAGGCCATCGAGATAAAATTGTGATTTATCGAGACAAAATCAGGATTTACCCAATTATATGGAATATAATTGTGAGTATAAAGCATGGAGATGAAATCGCGGAATTGCCCGGCGGAGCTAATTGGGTGTTGTTTGATCCATCGTTGAATTACATGGTGAATGTAATTTTGAGAATGCTTACACGATATATTTGATATATTGTATAAATGATTTTGAAATTATGAATTACATTTTCATAATCGGTAACCTAGAGATTAAAGAAGGCATGTATTAATGCACTTCGAAAAACGGCATGGTTGCGTAAAGGAATTTCACATGATGATTTTCCTCGGTAATTGGCTTGAGACGGGCCACCGTATCATTTTCTGATTTAGACTACGATCGTTCAAAAGCCTTCACCAACCACCCTATCTTGGCTAGCTCATATTATTTTTACCGACACTTTGTAGTATATTTTCAAGAACCAAGTTTGTTTTGAAAATGATTATTTTCATACATGGCTTAGTATGTGAGTGAGCTCTGAGGACTCGGCAGATGGAATGGCGACAAATATCTGCAAGAGGATCAATGTGATGACTGAGTCACAAGGTTAAATTGTGAAAGATCGTGATACGCACTAGCATGAAAGAACCCATTTGAAAAAGGACATTCCACTACTCCGGGCGATAGCTCACCCTCGCCGAGGAACATTTTTCGCGTGACAGTGCTGCTGGTAAGATCGCCTTCTGGTATCACTAAGAGAATGGCCATGGCCACTTCGTTTTGATAATACGTATTAATTGTAAATTTTAATATGTATGTGTATTAAGTGATAAATGTATAATCTCCTTGACTATTGGAATATAGTCGAACATTTATTTTTAGTATTAGCTCATGGGCCCAAGACCATTTCTTTACTGGTATACGCCTCGACACGAGATGTATAGATTTTTCAAGAAGCTGACGGCAGAAATAACTGACTTCGGTTTTGCGCTGGCCACAAAGACTGAGATGGTAACTTGTGTGGTTGTAAGAAAATTCTATCAAAAAGATGATACGAGCTCAAAACAAGGTAGTACAACAACTACTGGAAGCAGAAAAAGATTTGCTAAAATTTTCATAAAGAACAAGCTTTCAATTAAATGGATCGCGCATACGGATAATAATTATGTTTGAAGATAGCTGGGAGGATTGTCAAAGCATAATGAAGTCAAACATCACCATTAGGGAGGTAAATGTATCAATAAACTATCATGGTTGAGAAATTTTCGAATTTAGCATATATAATGCAATTTAAATAAAGTTTAACAAAGGTTTTATTAGTTAAGCTCTCTCTTTTGAGCCTATTGATGCTACACAAATTAGTCAGAACAATCTTTTTACATCTCTTTACTAATTTTATGCAATATAATAAAACAGAGAACATAATAGGACTCTACTTTCATAAGGAGTTTTGGGGTGTGTTTGGAAGAAAACAATGATTGTTTTTTTGAAAGTTTAGGCATTCGGGAAGACATTAGAGATGCTTGTACTAAATCTATTGATCAATCATCACAAAGATATCTTGTACACACTTTGTGCCAACAACTCAAGCTTATGCTACCAAAATATGTCCTAATTAATACAAATATGAGTATATATATATATATATAAATCCAAAGAAAGGCCCTAACATTTAGAAAAAGCTTAAATGGTAAGTAATCATAGTGAATAAGTATTAAGGAACAAGAAAGTTGGTACTATAATATAGAGAATGGATTAGTATATGGTTGGAACAAAACAAATAAAATATCTTATGTTGCAATTGATCAAATGCTTACAATTATAAATTTTAAGCATGAGAAATGATTTAAGGCGGACGCGTGCAGTAATACACCATGATGCCTACTAAAATCTATGAGAGTTAAAAGAAGACTAATAATCGACATTTTTAAAAGAGTTTTGAAAACTCTTAAATTGCAATTCTTCTAATACTTTTAACAATTTTTTATGGCAATTATTGTAAGACCCGAGAAATTTCAATTTCGGTGCCAAGAAAATCGTAATTTCGACACAAAGTCATAATTTTGATTAAAAATCCGTAATTTATTCTGATTCTCGTATGAGTAAACGGATTTCACCATTGGAATCTTTCAAAACCCGGTTAGCACGCAAATTTCGTAGAGGAATTCCGAGACAATGAGTTGGCACAAGCCGGCGCAGATCGCGCTTTCGTGCCGAAACGATTTTCAATGCGAGGAAACACACATAACTAGTACTATGTATCATAAGTGGTATGAGTAGAAATGATGCTGGAAATGAAATCTGGCCGTGATAAATACAACGCCAAACCGGGAAGCAAGGACATAAACATTATTTCAAATTGGATGAAACGAAGAAAATGCTAAAATAAGGAACAAGGGTCGCCTTTCTCCAACTTAAGAAAAGTGAAAACGTGAATTTGAACCGAAGTGTCCAGCAGGCCATTTTTAGATTTTTTAGAGAGAAACTTCTCTAAAATACGCTGATCCCCGACTTCCCGCCGACAAATTTTTCGGACAAGGCAGAATCGTTTACATTTTAGGGCTTCGTGGTACCGGATTTAGAGTTTCTCAAACTGAGATAGTGGTTTCTCCCTACTTGAAGCTTTTAGTTACCATTTTGAATGCTAATAATGTTGAATAACAACATAGGTCGCTAATCTGGTCATAAACTCAATCAATTGATACAAATTTTGAAAATTAATAGAGTAAATGCAGTCATCACTACCAGATTTTATAAACATGCATTTGTGTGTTGATGCGTGTATTGATCGGATTGAAATTAAATGGGTCAGAAACTCGGCCTTACTATGAACCGATGATTTATGATTTTCGAGAATAGTAACCGAGGGTTTCAACTATTCTAACAAGGTTCTCAAAAATATAATTTTTGAAAATATATGTTGGTCGAGTAATTCAAGTAAAATTTGTTTACAATATTTAACACAAATTTTAGTTTAGCTAATGGATGTATGAATTAATTAATTTATACTTATTAATGACAGCGAATTAAATTTTTTGTAAATATATACAGCTTGTATATTAATTTGAATTAGATCATATTGAATTGGCATACAAACATTCCAGCATGACGTGAACACCCTGGTGACCATGTATTGTTATAATTTGTGATTTAGTCTGTAGAAACTGTCACAAGGGTTGCTAAAATATTAATTATCTAGGGTAGTCCAAACTAAAAATATCAATCGTCTGAATGTCTAATTTATATTCATCTAGAAAATAGCCCATTAAACAAATATTATATCAACTGCTTTGAATGGATCATAATTGATATATATACACATCGAGGGTTGTCCACAAACAAACAAAACAAAAATTTTCTATACGAGTTTAGGCAAGTGTGTGATGGAGCCTGGAGGACTCCTGGATCCGTATTGCAATGACATTCGTTATGACCACGCATTCGCTGAATTGGTGTTTTCATCGTGGAACATCGCACCATACTTAGGTGCGAGAGCCCACTTAGTGGCGATTCCCACCATCGAAAATAGCTCATCCCGTCAAGGAATATTATTTGCTGTGCACAGGAGCGTGCGAGGGGACAACTCGGCCCTAGGAGACTCGAAGATTAAGAAACCGTGGCCAGGCTTACGTATACGTATTACAATCCTTTAAGTTTAAAGAGAAAGACATGAACTTTGTAATCTATTGGGTATATAATTGATTCATAGTTGTACTATAATAGTATTGTTTATAAGCCCAAGTGGCCGCGAATCATAAACTCAAGAGACAACGTTACTGCGCGATGCAAGGTCGACGCAGAGTTCTCTCAGATAAATGAGATTCCGCCCGATTTTCGCGAAAAATGCTCTGGTCACCCGAAGACCACGGTATTCCGCGGTCGATAGTCAACCCGACCCCGGATTCGTGGCCAGGCCACAATTATTAATTTAACTACAATGGAAACTTGTTTTTATAGTCGCAATGCACCAAAACAAAGAACTATAGGTTCACCAGATGTTATAATATAATGCTTTGATTTGTTAGAATCTCCTTTCAATAATACTCATTTTTAGTGCCAGTTTTTTGTTTACTATGAATAATTCAAAATAAGCCTTTAAAGAAAATAGGCACTGCAATAATCAGAATAGATGAGTTATTAAATGATACATTTACATCAAATGGACTGAAGGAAACGATTTTCATAAATGTTTTTATAATTAGCCATTGTTGAACAATGTAATCTCTGTGTATTAGATAAATAAAGAACCTACCTACTAGGAAGATTTGAGCTCACTGGAAAATATAATTGAGTTAGATTGTGCTTGATAAATATGTTCCAATCCGCGCATTGTGCAAAACTCAGGAGATAAAGTGCAAGGTATGACATCAGCATGAATGACAACATCATCACAAATGCTAATAGCTAGAAGATTGAAAGAAACTGTTGCAGGTTTAAATCTTAGAGAAGGCAATCTAAGATAAGGTGGATACTTGTGGATAAATGGCATTCTTAGTGCAGTTCATAGTACCTACTATATTACAGTTTCACTACTACCACAGCCCCAAAAACCATGGGAAAAATTAATATTATTATGGAGACATACTGAAATTATAAATAAGGTTTATTACTGCAGAGCTGCAATGAATAATATGGGAAAAATGGAGAGAACCCTAAACAGAAAGAGCAGCATCCTACATAAGCATAAGCAGCATACAAAGAAATAACCAAGGCAAACCATTGATGCAAAAGATGATCTATATAATGAGAAACGTGACTGACACTATGTTGAGAAACGTGGTGAGGAAGACAACCAAGAGAGGGCGTTAAAGCTTAGCACCAAGATTATCACCCAAAGAATTGAAGGCTGAGGGTGAAGACTAATTCCACTCTAGTAAGCAAGTTCTGAACCCAGACAAGATCTGTTGCAGCAGTAGCCAGTGCCATGTACTCAGCCTCAGGACGCCAAACTGAGCACCACTTTGCTGTTTTGAGCCCTGCCATCAGAGATCACTACTCAAGGAACACACATATACTGCCTCACTGATTTTCGGCCATCCAAAGTTGCTGGCCCAATCTGCATCTGCATATCCTTCAAGGTTAGAAACTGAGTAGGGTAAAGGTCAAGCCAGAGTAAGAGCAATTTTGATTATATCGTAAAATTCTTTTGCAAGCTCCCCATTGAGCTACAGCAGCATGAGAAATTAGCTTCAACTTTATTGACAGAAAAGGCCAAATCAGGGCACGTCAGTGTTAGATATTGCAAGCTCCTATAGTACTTCTATATAAGGATGGATGAGAAAAAGCTTCACTGTCCTGAAGAGATAGTTTGTTACTGAGAATCATAGGAGTAGGACAAGACTTGGCATTGTAGATATGGGTCTTATGAAGTTATTCAGTGGCATATTTGGCTTGGGATGCTAGAGGACCAGAAGAACTCACGTACTTCAAACCAAGAAGTAATTTACAGCTCCAATAGACTTGAGAGCAACCGAGCATGAAGACCTCTGGATTACTTGCTGAATATTTCTTTGGCCACCCGTAATAAGAATATCATCAACGTATACCAAAAGCAACAATAGTCTTCCATGTTTGCAAGTGTGAAAGAGAGATGTATCAGACATGGAATTCTGAAAACCCCAAGCAAGAAGAGCTCCTTGTAGTTTCTCAAACCAGGCTCTAGGAGCTTGCTCTAAAACCATATAAAGCTTCCTCTCTAAGTTTGCACACATGTTTGTGGCTTTTCAGGATCAACAAACTCCTTTCAGGAGCTAAGAAACATTTTCTTGGAAATCCATTAAGAAAAGCATTATTGATGTCAATTTGTTGGCTGTCCCAAATCCTGTGAAACAGCGCCAAGGGTGAATACAAATTCGAATAGTAGAGGCCTTCTACAACTGATTAAACGCCTCAGAAATCCGCACTAGCCGTTTGTTGAAAGCCCTTAGCAACCAAACGAGCCTTGTATTTATCAAGAGATCATCAGCCTTAAGTTTTGTTCTGAAACCACTTACAATTGACCACATAAGATCATCTGAATAGGTAATTAAATCCCATGTGGGATTGCGAATCAAGGCTTGATATCATCCATCATCCATGGCCTTCTTTTAATGTGGAAGATTGCGCAATAGATGTCAGAGAAAGTCTAGAATGTAGAGAGGTCAGAAATATTTTTGGCTTAAAAATACCAGACTTGGACTGTGTTTGCATAGGGTGAATTAAGGAAACTGGAATGGAACAGTGGCATCTGAACCTGAACTGGGACATGGAGAGGCAGAATCAACAGGAGAGCAAAGCTCAAAGGACACTGAATAAGAGAGGAAACGAAGAGTTGGCTGAAGAAGATATGACTGTGGTGAAGAAGAAGTAGCCATAGGAAAGTAGTAGGAGCTATAGGTGCAGCAGAAGATGGTGAAGCAGCAGTAGATGAAGGGGTTACAGAAGCCATTTATCATACCAGAGCCAGAGGTTGCACTGAATTGACGAGGAAGAAAAAATGCAGGAGTTAACAAACTGTTTGACAAACCGAGAAGGAGGAGAAGAAGCTTTTGGTGCAAAAGACCCTATATGAAAACTGCTTCATCGTGTGTGTGTTCCAGCGCTGTGAGCAACATAAATTCTGCCTGAGGAGTGAAGGCATCTGTATCCTGAAAGGGCTGTACCTCTGGCTGACTGTTTGTTTGAAGTTCTGAAAGCAAGTTTGTGTTTATTATAAGGTTGCAGGTATGAAAAACAGGCACACCCAAAATGAGGAATGTATATTCAGGAGGGGTACCTAAAGAGTGATTCAAAAGGAGAAAATGATGAAGAACAGCGTTGGAAGCTTCGATTCAACAAATATAGCAGACACAAAAGCTTCCCACCAAACAGAAGATCCATTGAAGCCTCGAGCAAGCGTAGTGAGACCGATTTTTACAATACTTCGTGTTTACGTTCAGCTCGCCCTTGTTGGCGGGCCAAGGATGGCTTTAAAACACACTAACTCATTCAGAACAGATTGAAGCTTGTATTCTCATTTCTCCCAATCTGATTGAGACATTATTGTGAGTTAACAAACCGAGCAATCCATAGTATTGTAAATGTAGGAAACATTGAGGGGAAACTCAGACTTCAATCGAAGAGGAAAATCCAGCATATCTCTGTGAAATCATCAACTAAAGAGACATAGCATTTGTAACCATCTAAAGAAAGATGAGGATGTGCCCCAATCTGAATGCACCAGAGCATCTGAATGGTTTTTGTAGTATGTTGATCAGACAGGAACTGAATGTTGTGCACCTTGCTACATTGGCAAGCATCACAAAATAAGTGATAGTGTAATGTCACCCCATCCCGAAAGAGAGTAATAAGACATGATAATGGTGTATAAGAGCACAAATGTCAGATAGTAGTATTTCTGAGATTAAAAATAGAAATGATAATTTATGGAACTGTAGAAGCCAGGCGGAGCATAAGGGTATAATGAAGTCATTATGTAAAAGAGTTATAGAAAAATTATGAAAATCAATTAGAGATGGGCCATAATGGAATTTCAAAAGTTGGTGTTGTAATATTAAAAGAGCTGAGGGCTGCTGGTAATTAAAGGAAATGTTAAAATATTGGGTACTGGAAAATAAGAGCCAACTTGATTTATCCTGTATAAAAGGCTTCACTAAGCTTTATGAGAAGGAGGAGAAGAGCCAAGAGGAAGAGAGAAAAACATAAAGAAGAAGAGGCAGGTTATAGGATAGATTTAGATGATCAAGCCTAGGTATGGAAACTAACTTATTATGGTTCATGAGATTTCCAAGGCATGGATTTTTGCTCAGATGATGATTATCTATCTCTAAATCTAGGTTTTTATAGGTAGAATGGTATCCAAACTTAGATTTCTTTTGAAATTAAGGTTATTAAACCCACAAGGAACAAGATAATTATGAATCCCCTCCCTTTGTTGTTGGATTCATAGTTAAATGGAAGGGAAGAATTGAGTTAGGGCTTAGAACAACCCTAACAAACCCTTGTGTATGGGCTATAACTCATATTTGAGTTGCTTCTTAAAATAATTCAGAAAGTTCTTTGAAGATACACATGTAATGAAAGCATGAACTGTGTAAATAGAGATGTCAAGATGCAGGCAAATGAAACGTTTTGAAGTATATGCGGATTATAGAGTTGAATTGATGGGAAAATCTGGAAAAAAAATGCGTAAAAGCCTACATTCGGCCATTTTCCGGCAGTAGTCTCGGTACAGGAAATGCCCCTGTTTTCTGTTTCACTCACCGTGATGTTTCTCTGACCATAATCTTGCTCATTCTGATCCGATTGAGTGATTCAAGTACAGTGTAAAAATAGACTTCAAGGAAAACAAAACATAAAGAGTAGGCATCGCCAAATTCTGATCATAAGTGGCCTAAATATTCACTCAAAGTAGACCATGTGCAAGCCTAAATTCTGTGTTCAGTTTTTTGAACATAGATTAGCCCGGTTATTTGACGTAGTGAGTTTCGTGTTCGAATTGGGTGATTCCACTGGAATAGAAACCCTTTAGCACCTTAGCTTTAAATGAGATAAGTATTTGATAGTGTCAAATAGTTGAAGAAGTCAAGACTCTCGAAAAATGAGTAATTATAAACTGTCATTTAGAAAACGTAATGATCAGTTACATGAAATGCCATAATCCTTTAGTTTGATGATCCGATTGGATTGATTCCTGAATTTTGGTGAATAGATTCTAGAGGAACAATAGAAATGAGTGTTTATGCGGATTAAATGGAAATTATGGTTAATGTAATTGTGATTTTTAGAAAGGTGAAAGGATCACCGACGGAACGTGGAACTCAACTTAAAGCAAGCGGGATTGAGCGTGAACCAGTAAACAGATAAGTTTTGCAAATTGAGTTTTACATGAATACCTTTTTTGATGTTAAAATGAAAAGTTTAATGTAAATGTTTATATTGTCAATGAAAAGTTTTGATAAACAAAAATTTAATGTACATGTTTATCTTGAAACAGCTATATATATTTATATTAAATTATATATATGCATATGTTAAGGCATTATGAAAGTTTAAAAAACGCAGTAAAGAATGCATATGTATATCGCAGCTATATATATGAGTTTTCATGATAGCAAAGATTTAATGATTTATAAATGTATTTTTGATAAATGTTTTAACATGGTATATCTAACCTGGCGATCAAGTATGACCGATATCGCCGAGGTGCATCTTGCTGCTGTAGTGATTTGGGAGTGTAAAGCTATAGGTTACTAACCGAGGGGAGGGGAATTAAAGGTTTCGTAGCATTATCCTTACACGTGATAAGGTAAGATGATTCCAACTCCCATGCAAAGCGCGAAGTTTCCTCTCTCAGCAGATAAGTACAGATCGAATTGATCAGTTCTCACTGGGTCAAGATTCCTAAACTGTTTCGTATGTTATTTCCGGGTTCCATCGAAGGAAAGAAAGAAATGAAAGAAAGTTTAAGGCATAAAATGGATTTTAATTGTATAAGTGTATTAGAAGGAAAGAAACAAGTTTATGTATAAAATGTTTCAAAGCATAAATGGATTTTAAATGTATAAATATTTATTGAAAGAAGTTTACAGCATAAATGTTTCAAAGCATAAATTGATTTTAATGGTATAAGTATTTATTGAAAGAAAGTTTAAGTTACAAATGTTTAAGGTATAAATGGATTTTAGTCGATGGGCATGTATTATTTTGGTATATACCGAAAAATGTTATTTTAATGAAAATGTACACTCACCTGGCTCCTTTAGCTCATTATTCTTTCCAAGGTGTTTTCAAAACATTTTCAGATCCCGAGACAAAGGCCGATGTGAGGACCCTCTCAGGCAGCGTGAGTCAGCCACGATGAGACGACATCGTGATTTCATTGTATATATAATTTTGCATATTGTTTATGTTGAATATTTTGTTATATATATGTATATGTATAAAGTTTAAAAGGAACTATAATGGCTTTGATCCTCGCTGGATTACAGGTATCGAGGGCGGTCGGTTTAAGTCCCAGCCAAGCCCAAAATGCTTTGATAAAATGTGCATAGAATTTATGAGTAGTTTGAATGTTTTGACGATTTGAAGTAAACAAATGTATATGTATGTATATTAGGAAGATTGGTCATGACTAGAAGTCCTTAATATGGAAGTATAAATGAAGCTTTGGTGTTTTTAAATGCTTTTATCGTGTTTTCAGGAATTTGGGAAGTCCTCAAAAACAGAGGTGAAACTCTACTTTTCTCTCAAAATCCAAGCAAGTTTGAAAAAACAAAGAAAAGAAAAAAAAAAAATTTTATCACTTCGTCTGCATTATTTTCTTAAAGATATGTTAAAAGATCGTAAAGGTTCGCCTCATGGATTTTATTCGGCGCTTTAAGGAAAAGTTTCATCTCATCGAGTGCCGTGATATCCCTGTGTTCATGAGGTTAATCCGGCCTGATCCTTTCAAGTGTGAGACAAACTATGAAGATTTAACCGAGTTATACTTTATTTAAAACCATCGATTTGGGATGACTAAGTCGATCAGGCTGGCGCTACTACATGTCAGGCATTACAGAACTTGAAGCAGCAGACTTATGCAAAGAATCACATATCAAAAGAGTTTGAGAAATATCGTGGAGCAGAGAAATACTCCGAGCAAAGAGAGATATTCGAGCAGAATAAAGGAGGTGATAGCCAAAGAGGCGAGGAGTCGGGTTACAAGTGCAAAAAGCCGGTGAACATGAAGTCGATACAACCCATTCTTACATGCCGCGTGAGGACACTTCTTCAAACTTTTGTTGTCCTTTACATAAGAGCAAGAAGAATCAAATTCAATAACAATATCATTCTCTAGTGTTAGCTTTGGATACGGACTAGATTTTTAATTGAGAACCAATAAGATATCGAGGAGTTTCAGAGGTTTGTAGCTGTGGATGTTAAAACGTCCAACACAGAGATAGACAATCGAGAGCCATCACTAAGTATAAAGTTTACCTTAGCTTAGAGTAATGTAGACTTGATCACATGGAGGCATCATCTCGCAGCATGATGTGTGGCTCCACCGTCCAAGAACCAGTGTCAGACAGTATGCAGGATCGAGAGGCTACACAAGCTTCGTGAAGTGCCGAGGAATCATCGAAGAAATCACAGAAAAGCAAGAGTTTTGATAATCGATCAAAACGGTGATAGCCTTTTACGGCAATATGCGCCACCATATCCATATGTAGGCTTATTAGAATTGCCAAATGTTGAAATTACGCCACCGAAGAGAAAACGACCACATCTTCCGACTATGGACGCACTAATGCTTCCATGAAAACCACGAGTGCCTAATACGAGTGCTTCAGTAAATGAGCAAGCAGACAGACATCTACTATCGAGCACGAACCAACAGAAGTATTCGAGATTTAAAAGGTAAAACAGACCGGTCAAGTTTAACAAGCAGGAGTAAGAGTCAGAGGAACCACCATTGGCAAATCCTGGGATAAAAGAAGAAGAAACGTGACAAGTTGAGAGGAAGGAGAGGAAGCCATGGTCGAACCTTTTCAAGGCTCGATACTGGCGCCGAGAAACGTGGTGAGTAAGATAACTGGCAGAGGTTTAGAGAACTCCTCAACCATTTTATTAAAGAAGACCAAATCAATTTTATACAACCAACAAAGATTCCGTAAAGGGAAAACAAAGTCTCCTAACTAGCCATCTAGACGTGTGTAAATGATGGTCGGTTAAGTGTTGATTAGGTCACGATTTCACGGTTGTCAGCAGCTTACTCAATGCACAAGATGATCCATATAATTTATATAAAGCTTAATCTCCACAATAAAGCATCTGTGAGATATCACACCTTCCTAAATAAGCCCTGAGCAATATTAACTAGATGCATGCAATATTAACGCAAAGGTGATTATTATTTAAGATTAATGTGATAGATATGGAAGTCCCATAGAACATAAATGTTAAAGTAATATGTTGAATTAATACGCACTTCGCCTCCCGGAAGTTCATATTCGAATTAGTTTGCAGATCCTTTTAGATAAATCTCTTGATAAGCCAAATTGATTTGCTTCCTTCGATCTCGTGATTTTTGACCTAATATCCGGTTATGGTCATCCGTATCTCTATCCTAAAAAATGCTACCAAATGAATTAATCGCTTTTAATTATAAAAATAATATATTTACATAGAAGGTCGATAACAAAGTACCTGTCCTCAGCTGGTTTATGGTTTACGTTTTTAAAACCATGTTCGTATAAACAACAAGGATAACATAGAGAAACGATAGAAACTACTAAATTTAGAGAATAAAAATAGTTTTGAGATAACACAAAATAGTATTCAGAGCCAAAGCAAAAAAACAAGAACCAAAAATGTGCACATAGCAATTTGCTTGGTTCATATATGAATCTGGCATGGATTTATAAACATTAAACATGGAAATATATGAAAGAAAATGGGATTGTTACTAAGAGCATACTTCTTCAAAGCTCTGCCTGTGTGGCCAGGCATTCTCATTGAGAAGTCCTCAGTAAGGGCAGGTAGCCATTGTTTTGATTCCACTCCACATACAGACATTTCTTTCCAAAGTTCAAGGGATACATGTGTCAATTCTTAACCTCAATTATTTTATGAATAAAAACACTAATACATACAGTTTGAAAAAATGCCCAAACTATATTATTCCCCATCAAAACTGTAATCGGGTGAATTACTGCTTAAGTTTGAAGTTAAAAATTAGGTCACTAAATCATGGTTTTGGTTATTAATTGGGCTTTTTAAACTTATTAGATTGGTATATTTTTATTTTTAAAGTACTAGAAACAAACTCCAAAAAATGATACATAATAATTACGCAAAATAAAATAAAACAACAAATGAAAAACAAAATCTATTATTATTCTTATGATTATTTTTATTTTTACACAATAAACTAAAATAATCCCAACCACCTACCACCACATACAATACACAAGAAAAAAAAAATGAAGAAAGTAATAACCTTCCCATTTTTGTTGGCCGCTATTATGGTCATATGAGATATATTTTGTTCCGGGATCTACCATAAGATCCTTCCATCATTCACTTTCTAAATCATGCCCGCATAATCATATGGTTAAACAATAACTTCGATTTATCTCACAACTCAAGCCCAGGGCTTTTGAAAATTTCTATGGATCTTATAATCAAAGCTCCAATGATTGTTTCAGGAACGTGAGTACCAACAAAGAGCACCATTATTTAACGAGATTATGGCATGTTTCCGCCATATGGAAAACAGCTGTTCTCAAAACAAGAGAACAACGAAACATAGAGAATATCTTTAATCTCGCTTTTTTTGCTTTGCGAAAAACACAACACTAAATCTCAGAATAACGCTTTTTAGAAAAATACTAAATGTTTGTTTCGTTTTTGAACCATTTGAAACACAAAATGATAGTCCTTTTCAGGTTTTTGAGAACAAAATAAATTGTGAGCCAAACATGCTTTGCTTTTTCTTGCTTCGAGAATAGTAAACATACTTCAAAATCGTGAACCAAACATGCCTATATATCCGTTACCACCCGATGTAGTCAATTACGCCACACTAGAATGCACCTAAAGTACTTGTCATTCAAAAGAATCAAAACTATGATCAAAAATGTATCCAACCTATAGAACTTATTTTGTTTTTTTATTTTCAAGACATCTTCATTCATAAATTCTGCGTTTTCTAAGTAAAATTTACTCAGCCTTCGCCTTCAAATTCTTCCTTATTATGCGCCAGGCCTAGAACATTCAATTTAGTTTACCCAAGCCAAGCATTGGTCATATTCTTCCTCATTGCTTTGTTCATGCCTATTGAAGATTCATTACATTTCCAGGAGTTCATTTCTTTTCCCTCCCTTATTTTGTTCTGAATTATTAAGCTGAATGGAAGAAAGCCTAATGCCTCCGTGTTAGACTCAGAAGTTAATAGATCTACCAAATGGTTACTAATGTTTTTTTTTTTCTTTTACTTTTAAGAACTCTAATCCATTTTTCGAAATATACACCAAGGTCGATAAAGATTTTTACTCAGTGATGTTTAAGTGGCTACAAAATATTCACACACTAATCTATGGAAGGGAAGGCAGCAAGAAGGTTTTTTACCTCGTGACTTTAGGTTTGTACACAATACCTTTGAATAGCATATTTGTAGATATTTATATTCTGTGTCTCTAAGCTTCACTTTCACTTAGAGTTGTATTCAGAAAGTAGCAATAATAGAATTAAATATCAAATTCTCGCAATGGTTCAAATAGATCCGATTCATACTTCGTAATCCAAATCCACATTCCAAAATCCTTCAGGAGTCATGCGGGACATACCTATACCAATGCCTAGAAACTCCCTTCATGATGCTCACAACGAAGACTCCGCTTTATTGCCATCAATGTCCTTTCTCCTGACCGAAGAACAAAGATTATAATTTCTAGCAGACACAGATTGTGTTTTCAAAAGAACTGATGGAAAGCCGGATGCCACTGGATTCGACCCACAATCTGAGGTTATCTTTAGCTTACGGCAATAAAGAATTACACCGATTATCGCATTCTCTTGAAATCGCATTCACTGGAATCTGCAGAGAGTCAAGATGCTGAACCCACTTGACGCTTCTACACCCCTAAACGCATTGAAGAAGCCCAAACAAAACCAAATTTTCAACCAACCAACTAACCCGGAAAACCACTCAAGAAAAAACGTGCCATGCAAAAATAGAATTGAGCTCTAAGTCATGAAAAACTGGGAGGGATGGAAACCCTAACCCAAGAGACAAAAAGGAGAGAGGGTAGAGAGAAGAGTTGATTCTCATGGGCATTTAGTCATAGTGGTGGTCAAAAGCCCATGTCTATCATGTTTCTATATGAAGAGCTTGAATAAAATAAATGTGTGTCTATCAAATGCTATATAGAAGGGGTTTAAATTTTTTGCAAATCATGGTAGTTTGCATAATCTCATTTTTCCAAGGATCACAGAACATAAGACCCGGAGGAAAATTCCAATTTCGAAAAGGGTAAAATCGTAATTCGTAAAATCCCAATTTTCTAGATCTCGATAACGAAACAGATTTCACCATGGAATTACTTCACTAAATCTAGCAAACACGCCAATGTCGCCGACCCGAGATAGTCGAAATTTAACGCTTCTTTCGCGCATCAGTTTCGTATGTAGTAAAAATATGATGTGACTATAGTCACCTATAACACGACTCGTATATGCATGTAGCGCATGAGTAGATAAATGACAGTGAGTACCAGAGGTGTCATATGTCTAAAATCCAAGAGTAAGGACATGATTGGCATTATCAATTGAATAAACATAATGTATCTAAATAGTAATAGTATCGCCTCTACATCAAAAGGAAGCCAAAAATGCAAAGTGAAGAGAACTTACAAGAGTTTAGCAAAACCTAGTGAGAGAGAGGCACTTCTCTTAGATTTCTGCGATCCGACCAATTCTTCGGGACAAGAAAGAAGGTTGCTCTACGCGCTTATCCTACTGTGGCTCCTGCTTTAAGGAGTTTCGAATGAAACAGAGGGGGTTTCATCCTATTTATTTTTTTTACACTTTGTTTGCTGCTTTAAGGACAAGCTTACATTGTGCTCGAACTATAGCTGATCGTCCCAAAACTCGACCAGAGTGTATGAATCAGGAACCCACTTAAAGCAAACTGCGGATCGTACCGCTGCTCGTTATTAATTGTATAATTTGTAGAAAAACAAATTGTATCGTGATGTGCAAGGAGGCCGAATGGTTATAAATTCGCTCATGCAGAAACCGACATCGTATTTGGCCGCGGAACAATAACTCCCGAGTGGTCACCGTTCACGTGGAATAGTATTCACGTAAATAAATTTGCAAAGATCGTGTTTGGTCAGCACCAAATCGAATTGCTCAGAGTTGTTAATTAGCTTCACCACGTGGAGCTAATTTTTGTAAAAGGATCGGGTAAATGCGCATAACACGCCATGATCGGGAAAACGCAACAGCACACTTACATATCGTATGCTATATAACGCGCGAAACGATAATTATTTCATATGCACCGGTAAACTCTAGAAACTAGGTGTGTGTGCATGATATGAATTTTCCGAAAGATGAAATGATTGCGTTTAAAAGGATTTTCACATGATGATTTTTCCTGAGAATATTAGGTGGTCAGGGAGACAAATTCCAACATATCAATGATTTATAATTACACTATTCTGAAAAGTTCTCCAAATACATTCGCCGATGGTAGTCTCATATTTTTACCATCAAGCTCGTAGTGTATTTCTAAAACGAACAAAGATTTGTTTTGAAAATGATGTTTTTCTCTACTACATGGCTTATGTGTGAGGGAGCTTCCGTGAGGATTCGAGACATGGGTTGGCCGGTGTAGACATTCGGGCAGGATTCACTATTGCTTCTAATGTGTTTATATGATACTGCATATACCCTGATGGAAGAGTAACACATTTAGTGCATGATTCCACTATCAGCAACCACCCCGTCGAGGAACATATTATTTCAAGTACAGGGAGCGCACGAGGTGACGGCTCATCCTAGAGGTCGATACTAAAGAAAGTCGGGTTGTGGCTTTGGTGTTTAGTTGGATATGTATTGTGTAATTTTGTAGCCTTTAATATACGCTGCCAAGAGTGAATTAGTTAACTCGAGCTATGTAAATAGTTGATAAAATTGAAGTGAGTATTGCATGGGCCCAAAATGGTCGTTAATGCATACGCCTATGATGCTGATTTGGGACAAAGATTAGTGTTCCCGCAGCTCCCTGCATAGCGTTGGTACTTCGTGGACGCCCAACCGTAGTCCTGGCTGACCACCCGCAACCTCATGGAAAATCTATATATCTCGTATCACGAGACGCATACCTGAGTAAAATAGTCTCTTGGGCCCACAAACCGATACTCAAAAGAAATATGCCAACTATATTCCTGTTTGTTCTACAAAAAAATTTATACATATTTACAAAATGTTTACTCAAAGCCACATGTTGACTTTCTTCTCAAAAGATACCTCACTGCATCGTCTCCCTGATAGTCCTCGCATTCTGCGGGGTCCCACGACTCGGTGAGCAAAGCTCAAATGAGCTTCTTTCCCACAAGGATTACTTCCCACCCTAAAATGCATATGTAATGGCATATATATAACAAGCAATCACATTCCATACAATTATTCTCTCTATATGAAATGTCTATAACATTTAAGAGACAGAACCCTCATGCTCATGACCCAAGTTCCAACCGACTCCCTCACACTTGAATGTCAAGCTACTAAACCCTCACACACTACACAAAATATCGACACCCTCCACTCTTATTTATCAAACCTGATTTTGATTCTTCCTTTATTTTGTGGGCAATCTGATTTCGTTTACACCGTAGACTTCACGCTCTTTTTCAACATTTTCACGAACTTGCATCGCTTGATTCATGTCTAACCGAGTGAACTACGACTTTCACCCCTGGGGATTCACCCAACTTGTTCCGCCTAAAACATGTAATTTATCATTTCGATTATTTACACACTGTGACCTTCACCTCTCGGGACTTTGTCCCATTTTTTCCTCAGCCACGACTCCACTCACCAACACCACCCATGAATAACCTTACCTCGCACCCACACACCCGACCTGGACAAAGGATGCACCAAGATACGAGTCGCATGATGTCAATGCATTTTCCTCATATGGTGCATGAACAGCAATCTACATGAAACATTTATACATACCATGGACGACAGACTCCATATGGTAACTACACTTCCTAAAATATATTAATACATTAAAAAGCACGCATCAATATCACATTTCCACACTAGCGTTATTCAAGCAAGTCATAACACACAATGTCTCCCAAAATTAGACCATTCAATGTGCAGACTCTCACGGCCCTTCGCAAACACGTAATCATATTGGTTCCAATCATTGTCATCTCATCAACAAACTCAACATCTAGAACTTTCATTTCTAGTAAAAACCCTAACTCCTTACGCCATGCAACCGGTCACAAACTTATACCCTTAGTCCTGCAGTTGAACTAATTCACATGGCCTCTCATATGGCCTCCCATATAAAAACCCCTACCATTATAAAGCCTTTAAAAGGAAAGTAAACTAAGAGAAAATATTTCACCTTTAGCCATTAAACTCCAACTTTTTGGCGTCCACACGTAGATCCCACTGCGTGAACCTTTTCCCTTTCCTCCTTCTCCTTTTTCTTCCTTTTCTCTCTAAGAAACGTTTTCCTCTTTTCCCTCTTTTCCTTTCTTTTTCCTTCCTTTTTGCTTTTCTTTCCTTTTTCTCTTTTCTCATCTCATTTCCCTTTCATTTCTCCTCATTTTCTCTTCTCCTTTTTGTCATTTTCTCTCCCTTTAGAGAAAGTAATTATTCGATCAAAGAGGCACTTCTCCTCCTTTCCTCTACCACCATTTGTGTACAAACACTTTCTTTCCATTTTTCTTTCTTATTTCTTAAATCCATTTTATGACATCATCCACCACATTTGGCTTCATGCCAGCCATGTGATCCACCCCACATACACAGGTTTTATGGAATCCATGTTCCCATGTGGCCTTAATGTGGAGCCATTCCTTTCAATGCCAAGTCGTCACTTTCTTATGCAGCGCTATGCAAGATCTCTCTCATTGCGCTGGTCATCCGACACCCTTGACGTTTCAAAAACGTGAAACCCCATCAAATTTGTAATTCAAA
Organism: Tetrastigma voinierianum; assembly: GCA_016808115.1. Classification (NCBI taxonomy): domain Eukaryota; kingdom Viridiplantae; phylum Streptophyta; class Magnoliopsida; order Vitales; family Vitaceae; genus Tetrastigma; species Tetrastigma voinierianum. The sequence continues at coordinate 263,900 of JAEQBH010000779.1, forward strand.
CGAATCTGAACTGGTAGGCTAAATTTCACGAGACGATTTCAACGAGAAGTCCTGTCAATATCCGAGATCTAAAAACGATTTTTACCAAATCACTATTTATCCTTCCCCAGAAACTGATTTTCCGGTCCACGTGACTTCCGCCTCACTTTTCATGAGTCGCCCGGGTTACCCGACATTCACTAGTATTCCACTGCCGACGGGCAACAACTTAACACCCCGCTTAGGGCTCAAATATGACTATGTATTTTTAGCTTTGAAATTTTTGACCCTTGATAAAATTATTTGACAAAAAAAGTCAAAATGTAAATGTAGAGAAGCATGAAACTCGAGGAGCTGCTTGCACCTTTTACCCAAACATTTTAAAGACCTAAAATCCCTTTAACTTTAGAGGAGATATTAAGTCAGCCCAGGTCAACAAGTCAATAAGTCCACTGAGCTAGTCATAAATTGTAAGGCAAACAAGTACACTTATTAGGAGGTGATAATGGGTCAGACCAAGGGTTTCACAACCCACTGGCTAGCCCACTGACCGTATTTTTTAAAGGTCTGAGTTAAGAAAAATATAGCGGGCCCGAACATACCAGTAGCTTATCGCTCCGACCTAAATAGGCCCATAGTGCTCGACTCGACCAATCTACCAGCCCATTTTAGATTCCCTTTTTTTCATTTTTCTTTTAATGACTACACAATATTTCTCTAATTATAAAACATTAATTCTTCTATTATGAAAATATAAAATAGTTGCTTTATAGAAAAACTGATTAGGTTATTAAATAATTATTTTTAAATAAAATAAAATAATACTAGTATGAAAATAATTTAAAATAAAACAAAAATTTAACTAAAATATTTTATTTTATATAAATCTTAAAGATCATGAGAAATAAACTATAAGGCTCTCATAAGAACTAGAACTAGAAATTTTAGGAGATTAAGGTATAAACATAACAAAATTTTCCAATTCACACCCCTTTGAAATCATCACTACGGGCATCTTTATATCATTTGTGGTCGTGACTATCTAATAATATGAACACGAAATTTAAGACCCTGAGGTAGAAAATCTACGGCATAACAAATGCGTAACCTAGTTCGGTAAATGAGTCTGTAAATGTTCCACGATTCAAGAAATTGGAAAAAGATAAGAAGAAAAACTGAAATAGAGAAAGAAAGAATAGAATACCCAATGGTCAAGCGGCTCAGGGTGTCTTAAGAAGAGAAGAAGCTTCCGGAAACATTAACAAACATTTTGTCCAATGGCCACTACAAAAGGTGTTATGTGCCACAAGTGAAGAACAGCTGAAGGCGGAAGGCAGCAAGGCAAATATGAGGGTGTTATATCAAGGGTATTCGTGCGATAAATATAGCTACCGATATGAAGAAAGGCCGGATTGCATTCACAAACAGTTCATTTCCAATATATCATATTCTTTCTCGTTGGTATAGATCTGATCCATGACATCCAAGCGGAATTTCAGAATAACAAAATGTTTGGCCTGGTGTTTCTCAAACTGTCCATGAACACATCATCACTCATCTCTTTAAAGATTTAAAGCCACATCATTGTCTCCTGACTTCAATAAGTAATAATCTCTTGGCTCATCCTTCCGCTACTGTCCTATTATTATCTTCGTTGAGTTTGAACTTATTCAATAATTTCTCAGCTGCAAGATCTTTTATCAAAATGATAATCTTCTGAGTCGGTTTCACTGAATCCAATCCATGGAACCCATTATCAAACGCCATAGGACCAAATGGTGCGCTGGTTGATGGTGACAACTCATGTAGCCATGCCGACCGCTGGTTCTGGCTCGGCTACGTTTCGCATTCCTGCCGTACTGGCGTTCTACCAGTTAAATTGAGAGGATTCGGTGATGGCTTTTGACTTTCGACAAATCAGTCAAACGCCACTCTTTGTAATAAGATCCCATGCTGAAACCATCCAAAGGCACAAATATTGTCAGATCTTAATGCCAGAACACCATGCTTTGAAAAGAACTCCACGGCTCTGTAAATTAAAGAAAACATTCATCATTCCGGCCATAACTCGATTCATGTTATAACTCCACTAGCTCTCGTAAGATGTCAACTGATTTCGACCAACCCAGATTACGCTTTGGTTTTTGTTCACCAACGGGCGACATAAATATTTAACAAATCCACTCCAACAATGGATCCAAAACCGTTATGTTCAACAAAGCCCACGATCGTATTTGACTACTATGTCCCAATCTTGTCATTTATAGAACAACAGCGCCAAAACCAAACACGGGCGAACTGATCAAGTCGATCTTCATATCTTTCTGAATAGTGTGTCAAAACGCGTTATCGTTAAACCGCCAATAGTTAACCGCAGACGGTGAAAAACATGTAAACCATATTTTATTATTTGTTGACAACCGTAAAATCAAACACATTAATAATCCGCTGATTAATCGGCAATAATTTTACATTACTCGCGAATTTAATTTAAACTGGTCGGTCGTTAAATACAAATGTCGGTTCGTTAATTACTATAAATCACCTGATTAATCATTATTCTGTTATCAACTGCTGATGAGATTTATCATTTAACCATCTGCTTTAATCTATTTATTCAGTTATTAAAAATGCGACTTTATGTTAAAATCGACAATTAATATTATAAAAACATATTAGAGATAACATTCATATCACATCATCGGTTATAATAAAGTATAACATAACTAAATAATCAATCCGTTAAAGATCCAAATCATCACGATTGACTTTAAATATTAATGGTTGATTTTGCTTAATCGGTAATCGGTTATAAACTGGTTAGCATGGTTCACCTCCGAATTATACCGTTAGGTTAACAGTTAAACTGCTTATCCTCACGCTGATCACCAATCCGTTAGGCCTCATCCCAAACTGCCAATCAATGTTAACGGCCTGAGCAATCGGCCTTGTTGAATTTTGACAAAGCTACTTTTGTGTTTTGAGTGTCAAGATAGAGTAGGACAAGAAGATATCCAAAGATTAGTTGAGGGATCTGATCTTGTTGCTGATGTTGATTTGTCACAATGCCATTGTACTTTTTATTTATATCACAGTCATACTTGTTAAAGTGGAAGAAAACACAGATTTTTTGCCGAGAAAACCATACAAACTTTTCTTCACCGAGAAGAAAAAGGTGGTATATTCGTGGCGAAAAGAAACAAGTTGGTCGTTAGTACCTAGGGAGGAAAGAGTTTGAGTTTTTTTTGCGTCATCACGAGATATCGATGAAGACTTGTAAGATGATAAAATTCAAGTAAGTATCAAGTAATCGACGATGATCATTACATCTCAATTACAGAAAGGAAAGAACTCAAATTATTTATTCCTAATGACATTTTCTGATGGTACAGTGAACCCTCAAAAGAGATGTAATATTGATTAGAATAGTTTGGTTTGTAATATTCTTGATTCTCAAATGAATTTAGTTTATTACTAATTTCTGAAACTTTTATGCATAAATTTTTAAATTCACAGCATATTTGCAGCAGCCAATTTTAGACAAATGCCAGTCTGGTGTCTCAACAAAATGCCTCAAGATCATCTTTTAGCCATTAATTATTAAATGTTTCTGATGTATTCAGCTAGAAAAGGAATTCAGAGCATGTTGGAAGAAACAAAGAGGAATGAGGAACAAAATAGCAAAGAAGCACTGGGAGGCTGAATTTTTTTAAAAGAAGAAGAATTTGAGGATCAGGAAGCCGATATATAGGTAGATATAGGACACTCATAGCCTATCTCATGTGAATATTTTTCTGTTTTTCTTAACTGATAGAGGACATATTTTATGCAGCTGAATCTCTATTCTCAATATTTAGACACTGGAACCTCTCCTCACCGCTCTAACTGATGAAACTGGTTCAGTTACAACAGCTTCACAGAGACCTCAAACTGTAACAACAACCTAATTACTCTGCAACACCAGTGTTAAAACTCTTCTTAAATACTCGTTTGTGTCCCTCAGGCTGTGTGGAATGACTCGTCAATCCATTTCTGTTTCATCCTGTTTCTAAAGCTTCTCACTCTTGTTCGTCTTCTCTCAAACATTTTATCAAAACACCTTCAGGGTATGCACTTAAACTTTTTTATTTGTTGATACCTTCATTCTTCATCTTAATGTGCTGGTTCTCTCTCTTTCAAATACCACTATGGGGCATCTTTATATCATTTGTCAGACCGGTCCAACACACGAACAAGATATTTAAGACCCTTTGAGGTAGAAAATTTATGGGCATAACAAATGCAGAAACCCTAGGTTCAGAAATGAGTCCAAATGCTCCCATTTATTCAAGAAATTGAAAAGAGAAGAAGAAAACTGAAATAGGAGGAGCGAAATGGGAATATTATAGTTACCCTCGAGAAGCGAAACCTCCAACGGCCAAGCGGTTCGTGTGTGTCTTAAGAAGAGGAAGAAGTCACCTGTAGGGAAACACAAAAACCAGAGATGAATCTAATAATAATTGTTAGGAAGAGGAAGAAGAAGAAGAAGAAGGAAGATAATAGAGAAGAAGCATACAGATCTGAGGAAAGAGGACGCAGAGATGATTGTGGTCTTCGTCTTGCTGCTTCTCCCATTCCCATACTCTCTTTTTTTTTTTTTGGCGGGAGTCTCCAGATTCCTTTCCCTCGTACGATATCTCTTCTTTCTCTCTCAAGACGACGCCGGCTTCTTCACTTTTCTCCACCCGAACTGACATCAAACGACGCCGTTCTACACCCTGCATCCTAAGGCCAAAATTTCTGAATATTTAAATTCACTTTTAAAAGATATATTTAATTTTTATAAAAAAAAAAGAAAAACATATATTTGAATGTTGCTTTATAACATTGAACATAAAATGTTAATATCAAATATATTATAAAAAAACATAATGTTAATATGTTAATATTGTAGTTGTCAAAAAAAAATAGATGTTAATATTGTAAATGTAATGCCCGTATCAAAAGGTAACAAATTCATAGTAAAAATATAGTAATTATAACTCTAAAAAATTTAAAATAAAAGACAAGTTGTATGCAAAGTGATTTAACAAAATTTTCAATTTCACACCCCTTAGGGTCAAGTACTTACCCCATGAACCATCTTTTATCTCAAGTGTCAGACAAGAGCCCAACACGAAAAGTGAAGGCTGCAGAAAAACTTATGATGCCCATAATGTACCCACTTTCACACCCTTTAAAGTCACCCCACAATAAATAGGTTTTTTTAGGATTATCTGGCTTTTCAACCTGATCACTACCAGCCTAAAGCGCCGCGCTTCTCTCCCCCTAAAAACAGCTGCAAAGATGATGAGAAGAAAAGAGCAGCCAAGATGCAGAAGTTTTTCTGATTTGCACAGAGAGAAAACACTACTGATAAGTCACGCTTTAACATGGAAGCAAGTCCAAAGATACTGAGCTTATGCTGTCCCATGCTCATGAGCTCCAACATAACAAATAAATCACTGTCTATAAGAAATATCTAGAGGTCTTCAAAGTCATCAGCGATTCCTAAACTAGAATCAAACGATCTAAATACAAACACTGAACTATATGACTATTTTAAAGAAGAGAACAATGGAAGACGCAGAACAAAAGTTTAGATTCTTTTCCGCCATAAGAATATAGCTCTGTTCAATCAAGAAATATGTCTAATCAAAGAATACTCAAATTGTGTTATCTGTATTGCTCAAAAACAAGATCAAAAAGTAATTTTAATAAATAGAACCATATTAGACCTAATAAGTTTTAAATTCTAAGAAGCTTAAAAACTACAGTTTCGAATGTTTAATACACCCAAAAGCATATTTTCTAAATGGATTTGTGAGTATAAAAATTAAATAACAAATAAAATAAAATCAAAATTACATCAACCTCTATGTTTATAAATATAAAGGAAAAATGTGATTTGTGTAATTAATAATTAAAACCATTATTCAAATAGGGGATATTTTGTAGCCGCTTAATGTTATTCATCTAAAATATATTTCAGTTATTATATAATGGCTACAAATGAAATTTTATTCGTGAAAATATCTCTTCATTAATGATAGTTTCTTAGAAAGCATTTATAGAGCTAGCCACTGTTCATTACTACTTTAATGTAAAACCTTGATACTCTGATGAATCCTCTTTTCACTACTAAAACTAAAAATAAAAGTTCCCATTTATACAAAAATCCAAAATATTTTAGGATGAGCTGGGTGTTAAGCTAAATTTCTTTAGATTATGATTTTGTTACACAACCTATTTTGTCTGGAGACTTTAAAAAATACTTATGTTTTTGTAAGAATTGGAATATTGTGTTATTTAAAAAGCCTTTTCAGAGAGTATTTAGAATTTAAGTTATTTTAGTGTTAAAATGAAAATTTTCTTTATGTAACATAAATAAATAAGAGGCATGTTTTTAAACAAATTTAAAGAAACTTGATAAACCTTATCTGCTTCATAGTCTCAAGAAATATTGAAAAGTTCATGCTAACTAAAAAAATGTTTCACGTAATAACTTTCTTGTAAGATAAAGGCTGATATAAAAGAGATAACAATATTATTAGTTTTACTATTGCCAAAGTCCTCAATTTATTTTCATGAACGTAGATAAAAGAGTGTTCTAGATAAATACTATGAAGGTCTAAGTGTGACGCCCAAACTCCGTAGCGTCCGCTGACGAACTGGCCAACCCGCTTGGAATCTACATGTCTCAAGTTATGAGACCCATTACATAAAACATGGCCACTTGGCCTGACAACATCCTACTCATAAATTGCATATTTTATACAAAATGATTAATTACAAATTGCTTACTAATTTATATGGGGTGAAAACGCGCAATCTCGCTCTGAATTTAGAAAACACAAAAGATGTCATCTACCAACCCAAGCCTTTGACATGCCCCATCTCGCCACGCCTCTTCACATCTAAAAATATATTCCCCCACAAAAGTGAAGTAAACGCCCAAGAGGAATTTTCCTATCAGATGATTCCACCTAAGTGCAGTCGTAATATACAAATGTGATTCAACACATGTTAATATATATCACTCATGCATATATTAATAAAATTAATTTCTATAATCATGGTATTCAGCCATAACACAACATAAGATTAGCTCACATGGGCTACAGTATAACCAGCCAGCTCATCTTGAACTATCACAAATCATGATCGCATATTTCTTTCATGGCAATAACACAACATCATGACATAAATCACACAAATACCGTGGACTGGCCCAACCTACCAAGGATCATTCACCATTCAAATCTTTGAACCGAAACCCACCCGCCCATCCAGCCTCAACAAACCCTCACCATTATGTGCGCCCTTAAACAAAGAAGGTAAGTAGAGAAAACCTCTCACCTGGAGTTTGTCTAAACTCCTCAAACCTGATCACACAGGCCTCTCACTGCAGTGAAAGAACTTTGCTTCCCCGTCTGTCGAGCCGCCATCCGATCGCTGAATTCTAGAGAGGGCGTAGACCTTCTCTCTATAAAAATCCACACTCTTCCTCTCTTCCAAAGCTTGGCTCTTCTCTCCTTCTTCCCCTCTCCCAAACCGATTCGGGGTCAAGGTCAAGAGAATGTTGGTCCCTTCACTTCGCGGCGTCAAGCTTCTATCGCCTGCTGATTACACCTTATCCTTATCCATCTACTCGAGATTTTCATCCACTGTATTGACGTATGTGTTCCCCAAGTGAGCCCCACTTGATCTCAAGTTTGACTGATTCGGCATCGACACGTGGGGCACTTCTCTCGTGGCTATCCAAAACGTAAAAGTGTCCACATCCCCAGTGTTCGAAAACAGAAATTGGTCTATCTCGGAATTTGACGAATTCGACGTGGTAGCTAGATTTTCACAAGACGACCAACTCTTTCTGCAGCTGCCATTATCCGAGATCTAAAAAATTCTCATTGATCGAAATTACCATTTTATTCTTCCTTAGGAAATCTGAATTTTCCGGGGTCTCACACTAAGAATATATTAATCTACTTGTATCTTGTTATGCCCTATTTTTAATAATCGTTAAAAATTATTTAACGTAACATCGTATGAAGAATAACTAAAATAAAATAAAAAGTAGAAAACTGCGGACGCCTCCTTCTGGTCCCGGGTCTCGTCACCACTCACACCCGCGGAATACATGCGAACATCGGGTTATCTGGATATCACACTCATTTCGCCCTGTGATATGAGACCGCATTGTCGCATAATTTTCATAAATAACCAATATTTTACAAGAGCTCATGTACAAATTATTTTACACTTTATATGCCAAATGGTATTGAAATATATTATTCTAATATATTTTACAAAGTACACTTTAAGTGCCAGGTAACCCAGCCCCTCTTCGCATCACTATTCCTCGATGAGCCGTCGCCTCCTCAAAATTTGGGGGTAACCAATGGCTTTATGAGAGCAAAACCCAAGAGGGCTGTAATCTCCTACATGAGTTACTCCCACCTATGCATGCAATGGTCGCACCACACAAATGGCAAAACACGCAAGTTCCTACTCAAATGTCTACATGTCATGGATGGAGAAAAGTGGACCCACCATATTCCCATATCTCGAGCCCTCCTCGTTAACTCCTCACACTGTCGCATGATTTGTAAAACACACTTTCAAAACAACCCTGCTCTTGAAATATACTACCGAACGCTTCCAGAAATACGAAGACTACCCCTCCTGAGGCGAACGTAGTTGAGAACCTTACCAAACAATTATGGTCCCATCCGAAATGATCCGCTGAATCCGCCTCAACTCTACCGAAATTCATCCCTGCGGAAATTCCTTCGCAGAACCGTTCGCTTTTAAACTCCGTGTCATGCACTCCACCTATTACTCAGTTCCCCAAAGGCATATGAAATGCAATATGTCGCTTTCACCATAATTCATGTTAATATATTATGCATGCATATATCAACTCGAGTTTACACACAATCAACGCGTGTTATTCATTAACATATAACAACATAATTAGTCATGGCTAATAATATGAAACTAACAATCCATCTTGAACGCCAACGCATCACACCAACAACACAATTTTCATGTTATTGAAACAAGCCACACAATAAGGTCACCATCTTGACCTATCCAACGGTACCGCCACGCAAATTTCAGTCAATCATGAACTTAGCTGGGTTCCAATCATCCATACGAAGATCGAACAATCAAAACCCGGAAACTTTAGTTTATAGTTCAGTCCCAACCAGACCAGTACTGACTGGAGAACTAGATATCCCTTGATCTGTGCCAAAAGTTTTAACCGAATCAGACACTCCCTGCCAGCCCTTCCATAGATAAATTTTTATAATACCCAATACAAGATCTATAATACGCTGGTGTAATGGTCGTTATATCCCGACTATACACATCAATACATCCACAAACCCGGACGCCGTACAAACACTAATCTTAAGGATCACCACCGCCCCACAGAACATGGATGGAATTTGATTCAATGGGCTCATATCCAATAACACCAAGATTAACAGTCATAGACCTTCCTGCTTCGGAGGTCGCGCAGAACCAACGATTCACCGGCACTACCCGGTCGCCAGATACTACTCGGCCGGGGCCTCGTGATAATCACCACTTCTCCACTGGTCCTTCTCGAAAGTTGACTTAAATGGGATTTCCATGGAGCTCTAAGAACATCCAACTGAGTTCTGACTGGGCAGGTTATGACCTCTCCTGGGTTGAGGTCACATAATTGTTGTCCCCACCTGGCAACTCACTTATTTTCCACTGGGCATTTCCTGGTCAACAATAATCAATGTTCCAGTATGGTCCGTCAAGCTGGACCAATGAGCTTCCATAGAGTTCGAACATCCGAATCTATCTCTAGACCGGCAGTTATGATATCTGGTCAGAGGGTCATCACAGATCCAGAATGACTTGGCAACCAATCGGGGAACCATCCAGTGAAACCCAAAGAGATAAAACTGGGCCGCAAGGACTCACTATAATCAATTTTAATGCCCATTCCATTAGACTGGTCAGATTAGAACTGACTATAATCATGAGGTCCGACCGTTAAATTCAAGTGTTCGCCAATGATCGGTCCCATTATGGATCTAATGCATCATGACTACTACCACCAAATTCTTTATTTCACCCAAAATCGTCTAAAGTCCACAACGTGGCTACCCCAAATGTATGTTTTCCTCATATTCAAGATACAACCAAACATTCTGAAAACAACCACCACATAAACCTTTATGACAAAGTAACTGAAGTAGAGAAAACCCACTGAAATATTTCAACTCCCAACTCCGGGTAGCCTTCAGCAACCTTTGCCGCAGGATGAACTCTTCCTCTTGCTTCGCTTGAAACCGCCACCGATCGCCGTAGCCTTGTGAGATGGGCGTGGAGTCTCTCTCTAGAACTCTCTCTTTCAACCGGGTTTCGCTTCTTTCCTTCCTCTCCCAACTGTCAGGGGAGAAGATGGTGTGCTCGGCAGAGGATGTCCTCCCACTCTGCCACTTTATCCGATTCGGCGGTTCGATTTATCTTTATCACCTTATCCATCTACCTTGATTTCCTAACTGGCGTTCTCACATGTCCATGTGATCCCACATTTGAGCTCAAGTCGATTCGATTCAATAACAAGACGCAAAGATCACGCCAGCCATCACAAATGCGCTAAGTGTTCCATTACGTCATGCTCGAAAAACTGTAATTCAAGATCTTAATCGATTGAATTACCCGAGTTAGGCTAGATCTCGTAGATCATTCCACCGTGAAACTGGCCACATCCAGATTCAGTAAATTGACTTACTAAATACGATTTATTTCATTTTAAAATTAAATTTTCTGGTTTCACATCCGCCACCCCTGGCTTTACTAGCCACGCCCCCGTGACTTCGATTAAGTTCATCAATCACTACATTTTGTCACAGATGGTAATGCAAAGTAGAAGTCATAATCCTTCAGAACTCCATCCATCTACGCGCCCTCATATCGAGGTCCCACAGCAAAATATACGACTTTGTGGTAAGGAGTACACTCACCAAAAAAAAAGCCCCTCCAAACACCGCCTCCTCCCACAAGAATAGTGGCGCAAACATTCAAGACGAAGACTACTGGGCCGCTAACCCATGTCGTGTGTGGGTAATTATGCTCATGATTCTTCAACCGACCAACCATAAGCTACTACCCTCCCTGACTACATCAATGTGCATCCAGCCCCGCCTCTAGGTATCATAATACACTCTGTACTCGTCGACTATCAAGATAGAGCCAAGGAGTTCTTTCAACTCCCGGAATGCCTCTCAGATCGGTCGTCCAATCAATTCCTTAATTTCCTTTCGAGTCAATCTTCACAAACATGAATCGTGAAGAAATCCTAAATGAATCTCACAAATTTTAACGATCCTACAACCTCAGATTCTAAGATTAATCTCACTTTCCAACTCATCACGTACTCGACCTTCTTCCGGTCCACCTATATCGCCACGTCACACCAACATGTCCCAAAATTACCCCGCAGTTTCTCAAAACTCGCATTTCATCGAAATTCAAGATATTAATCCCCATCTCTCAACAACAAAACGATCCTCAAGCGATACTATGCTCCCACTGACTAGAGTAGATCAAAAATGTCATCCATGAAGACTACTACAACCGATTCTGGAAGATAGGGTTGAATACCCTATGCATGAGGTCCATGGGGAAATCGCCGGCCGGGGCGATTCAATCCAAAGGGTGGCATCATCGTAAAACCCCAAAGTGCCCATAACGCTGCCCCAACCATGGTCTTTGTGATATCTGCCTCAACCTCGCTGATGGTAACCATATAAGGTTTATCTTGAGCAGACGCATTCCTCTCAACTTATCAAATAAACGCCAATCCCCGACAATGGGTACCTACTTGATCAGAATCTTGTTCAACTGTCTATAGTTAATGCACAATCAAAGGGTCTTCTATTCTTCTACTTCGCAGTTACGAACCGGTATAAGGGCAAGGTGGGTGCAGTGTGTAAGCGCAGAAAATAATGTGGTGAATAAGGTATAAGGGTGTAGTAAGAGGCAAAGTGTGCAGAAGGTGGGTGGGCGTAGTAGTGCAGGTGTGGTGCAAGGGTAGAAGGTAATATGGAGGTAAATGGAGAATACAAAATATGTGCCAGGTAAGGTGGGTAGGGCATAAGAGAAAAGCAAGCGGGCGGAAGGCAAGGGTAAGGCAAGGGTGGGTGGGTGCATGGGTAAGGGGTGGGTAAAGGCAAGGTGGGCGTGGCAAGGCAAATGGTGGTGGTAGCCTCATAGTGAAGTGCAGAGAACAATGAACACTGGTCTGCACTGGTAGTCGACTAAGAAAGCTCCCGAACTTAACTCATGCCATCCTAGTGAGTCATGAGATGGGCGGGCAATTGTGCAGTAAATTCTGACACTGGCGCCTGCAACCTTTCATGAGGTAACCCCTGATGGAAGCTAATCCGTGGGAAAACATCCGGCATCGCGAAATCACTGTGTAGATCTAAGTCCCGCTCACCGCCCCGCAGTAGGCGCTTTTGCTAGCCAACCTCAACCGCCCCCATAATTCCAGACTCGACAATGTCCGGGCAAAATACCGCCTATGCTTTGTCCTTTGGAAAATACAACACGAAAAATGCCCCGCGGGTAAAGCACCCCCTCCCGCGCTCAATCGGAGCAACAACCTCGTAAGTCGTCACTAATCCATCCCCGCATGACGTCGAACTCCGACATGTCCGCGATGACCCCAGTCCCACCGGTGAGAGAACCCCGAAGATCTCCCCAACTCAACCACTACAATCATTTATATCCTCAGTCAACCTCAGTGAGGAACTCTCACATGTAATGGTTCTAATGCCTCAACCTCAGTTAATTCTATCCTAACTGATGCAACATCTCTGTAAAACATGTTCAGACACTATTCCATGACCGTAATTTTATAATTATGTCCATGGCCACTAAGACAATACTTATTTTGAATCATATGCACAAAAATTTTATATTTTAGCACAATTTACTTCTTTAAATTGATTTATATATATATTCGTATTTTCCTAAAGAGGAACTAAAAATATTCATTTTAATATTTTTTTCCTCTTTACATTATAATCGTAAAACGATAAAAATTTCTCCTCAACACACCATTTTTTTTCATCTCCGTAGCCTCTTGCTACTCCCAACCCAAAGAGCTTGAAACACCGCAATTCATACAACCCTGCACCTTTCTGAGTTTAATTAATACAAACTCTTTTCTTGTGCAAAAATTGGATGCCAGAATTTTGTTCACAACTGCTCATGTTCAAAAACTGAGCTAATGTCCATAAATTTATTTATTATTTTTCGCTTAATTACACTATTTGCCAAAATTCTTCAAACAACTTGCTCTCACACTAAACCCTAGCTCAAACATTTTTTTTCCTATGTACTATCTTACCAAACACACAAATCACACACCATAACACAATCACACATCATGTTATACAATCTAATCACACATAAAACACAATGTGTATGTAGTGTTATAAATCCCGTCCCTGCACTCCTAGGTAGTCACCTTACCTAAACCCTAACATCGAAATATGTACTAGTCAGGATGTTCTTATACCTCAATGACCATGGTCTATGCCCAAGTCCCTCAAGCCCTATGTTTTCAGATAAATCGCGCTATGATACAAAGTCAGTGGTGTCGGGCATCGTGACTAAACTTATGGATACACCCACCGCAGCTCCCCAAAGTAATCGTTAATCTTAGCTCCATACCTAAGCCAGAAGTCGCATCAAGACTAAACTTATAAATACACCCACCGAATTCTAAGGTAACGTATTATTTTTATTCATATACTGCTCGAAGATGGTATCAGACAAACTTTATGGATACCCAAACCCAAGCTCCCTATGTATTCGTATACATAAGCTCTAATACCAAGGTGTGACGCCCCAAAATCGGGGTGTCCATTGACAATCCATCAACTCGCGAATATCGCGATGTCGGGTTACCCGACAATCACCATGAAAATCAAGGTAGTCCTTGTACGGAGCTTCACCCAAGGTGCCAAACCGCCCCAACAAGTTTACAATGACCACTATTTAGTCTCACATTGCAGTATAATGAATAATACCAGCCCTTGTGACCACATCACAAAATATCCAACTAACTATCTTACATGGTTCAAGTATTAACACATTTACCTTAATACAAAACATATATTAAAAGTCATAATTTCTAATACATGCTTATAATAACAAGACTAAAGCCACAAGTCTGCTTCTCTAACACGCGCCTATGAGTGCCGCCCCATCGCCTCCTGCATCGCCAAATGAGATTTCTCGACAGTGGGTGAACAAAGTTTAGTAGAGATACTTCCTGGCAGCCATTTCACCTAAGTGTACATGCAATGGCAATAATCACATCTGCTAATTTCATGGAACCCACCGAACGTCTACATGCCCAATCCCATGTCCCGAGTTCACCGACTTCACACATGGCTGCTTCAATATGCGGTAAAATACGCTACAACAAAGTTTCTTTGTTCTGAAAATTACTACCGAGTTTCGCAAAACATTGGACTATCCTCCGAGGCGACCATCGTGATAACACCAAACATGGTCCCTATCCCGAAGTGATTTGTTTGGACGTCCCTCCGCTAACGGTTTGGAAAATATTCCACGAAATTCCTTTCACAAACATTTTCGCTTTTTGTTTCATTTCCTCTGATGTCATGCACTCACTCATAATATTCTAGTGGTGCTCCCAAAGGCATATAATGTACATGATGCCAATTCCAACACATTCATGCTAATATATTTACATGCATATATTAACATAATTAAATTACATAAATCATGTTATGTAAATTTTCACCATCAATACACCAAAATTAGCTCACATGGGCTACTCATCAAAACACAAGCAATTTATTTAATCACTTTTACCAAAACACATTTTTATGCACGCCAATCCTGGGTCCGTTGACTACCACAACTCGATGAATACTCGCGTGGAATGCCTGGTGACCTGACATTTTTCGACGGTGAAACGTGCAGTCTCATTTGTACGGGAGCCTACTCCAAATACAAACTTGATAACCTGTCCCAAACAGTCCAATATAACAGCTAAACCCGCCACTGGCTCATAAACACACCAATATACATGCCAATTATAAACCAACTATATACCTATTAGTTACAATAGTTAATATAAACATTTATACAATACACATACATTAAACTTAAAAGTTCTATCATTACGTATACATCAAAGCCACAACCTGGGCTTTCTTCTAATCCTCGGTCTCTAGGATCGTGCCGTCCCTCACACGCTCCCCGCATTTCCTGTAAAATATCCCTTCGACAGGGCGGAGCTGACGTCATGAGGCTGGGAATCATCTGGCAAGCATCAACGCCACCGTGCGCAGTGCAGTGCAATGTTCCACCGAAACACACATTCAAGCAAATGCATGATCCTACTAATGTCTACATGACCACCCCGATCCCAGTCCTCACTGATTCCATCACACCCCGCCTGCTTCCTCGGGAGTGAAAATTATTATTTTGTTTGTTTGTGGACAACCTTCCGATGTGTATATCAATCACAGCCCGACGATTGATATATTATTTGTTTGTGGACTACCTTCCAATGAATATCAATCGCCGCCGTATCATCGATATTTTTAATTTGGACTTACCTCCGATAACACATTTTAGATAACCCTCCGAATCGCTTTCTGTACTCATCTCATGCACTACCCATAGTCCTAGGGTGTTCTAGTGCATATGGGCCGCATTTATGCCACCTAATACAGTCTAATTCACATGTAAATATATAAACATGCATATATTTACAAAACAATCAATTCACACAATCACGTCATGTAAATTCTCATGTCATACATCAAAATAAGCTCACTTTGGCTAATGATCAAACACGAACAATTTAATTTAAATCATTCGACCAAACACATATTTTCACAAAAATATATTTTGAGAACACTGTTTCGGGAATAGTGAAACACTCGGTTACTATTCTCGAAAAATCACAAATCATCGGTTCACTTAATGAACCCGCAATTCACGGCTTCCGGCCTCATCCCGTGGCAAACCAATACATGATTTATCACAAAAATTTCACAATTTTTAGTCTCCATCAGCCGTGGTAGTCACGCCATCTAATGGTGCTTGTAACTGATATATTAATTCGGGTCCCGCGGCTCGGGATTATGACTGCATGCCCCTCACGGCCCTCACTCTCGACCAAACATTCGAAAGCACTTAAAGAAGGAATAAACCCAAGCAGGTAGAAATCTCATCCGCCTGAGTTTGAGGAACTCCCAACCGCACCCACGCCGGCTCCTCCACGTAGAGCACCTTCCTTTCTTGTCCCAAGACTCATTTGATTCGCTTCAGATGTTCGAAATTTAGAGAAGTTCTCTCTCTAAAAAAAAATCCACCTCAAAGATGTTTCACCCAGAATTTTCTCTCTTTCCTTTTCCCCTTTTGGCCCTCTTAAGATTGGGAGAGACGACATCAAAGAATTTTTAACATTTAGTGACTTAAACCACCCTCAGAATGCCACCTTGTCCATCTTTTTCTCGCTGACATTCGCACTATTTCGGCCGTCCATTTTCATCGCTTTCACTCTATGCCACCACAAGACACAGAGCACGTGTTATATGTGGACTCTCAGAGCATCGTAAAATCGCTTTTATGGCAATCTCAAAATCGCGTTCGAAAAACGCAAATTCTGAATCGTCGAATCTACGAAATTTACGCGTATAGTTAGATTTCTAGACGATTCCAACGGTGAAATTCGCTCATCCCGATATCTAGAGAATAAATTTTTGATTTAACCTAAATTAATATTTTACTATTTTTCCATGCAATTTAAATTTCGGTTCTACATTTCTTAACACCAAAATTTACATAACACATTCACATGAAGAAAGAAACCCCGGTTATCGTTCATGACCACACAAATATGCTTTTTCCATTCGTTCAAAACTTTTGAAACCGACCACAACAAAACAAGTATCAGAACATTCCTAATAATTACACATGGCCTAGCCAAAGATTAACGCAAGTAGGAAAGATCCCTACCTCTGGAGTTGTCTAACTCCACCAAATCGTGTCTCATGCGTGAGCTCTTTGTCATATGAAACACCTACTTCTTGCAATCGTCAAAACTCACACATCCGGACGGGCTCAAATCTATAGAGAAGGAGCACTCTCTCTCTAGAAATCTCAACCAAATGACCGCCCATTTTTTTGGTATTTTTGAAGAAGATGAACACTGTTCATATTTCGTCTTATTATCATTAACAATTCAAATAATTTCATGTTAATGTCCTTAGATTTTATATTCTCTTGACACTATCTAAGTCATCAATTTCACCTTCTCTACTCATGCAACACAGTCACACGGGCAAGCATGTAGTAGGTGACTTTCATCACACTACATGCTTCAAACCCGTTATTTAACCACAATCTTGCTCGAAAGTGAAATTCGACCGTCTCGGACTGGATTTAAATTCACTGTTAGCTAGATTTCTCACAGATGATTCAACCTGATAAACCGCTATTATCCGAGATCTATAAAACTCGATTTTTACCAAAAATTACGATTTTGCCATTTTTAAAATTGAAAATTTTCTCAAGCCAGATCCCATTTTCCACTGGTTTCCTGACACAACCCCCGGGATCGGGACGACACCGAGTCCAGTCGGTATTTCCAAGATCGTTTGGATCGTTGCCGAGTTAGGTTCCTAAACTTGGTCTTGGGCTTTTGCTATAAGACATCGACATAAATGAATTTTTCGACGAGGTAAAGAAGTAAGAACCTTTAGTGTTATCTTTGGTCTAAGAGGTTTTTTTGGTTAAAGTTGGGCAAAGGTGAATTTGGTTTTTAATCTCAAATTAGAAGCTCCAAACTTTTGTTGAATTAGGCACCAGCAATGTCATTTGCTACATAACTCGGTCGCACAGCTGGTTAGTGTCGGGCTTGTGTAATTAACGCTCAAAGTTACGACATTGGCTAATTTGAGCTATGAGAAAATTGAGGGGTTTATTTTTGACAAAACAAGTCATTAGATGTAAATAGGTTATTTAGGAAAACCTTAGATGTTTTTTTTTTTTGCACCTTTACCCAAACATTTTAACCAAGATCACTTTTAGACTTTTAGAGTGAGATATTAAGTTGGGCCCAAAGCAACAACAAGTCAATAAGTCCACTTGAGCTACGAGCCTACAACTACAAAACAAGTGCACTTATGCTTTAATAACTGCGAAGTGGGTATCGCTGAACATGTAAGGGCACAAATATTTTTAACTTAACCAGTTCTCAGAAGTTTGAACCTCGGGAGCACGCACTTGTGTTATGGTAAGGTTTCCACTTCCATTCACGAGGATTAGTTTGGGTATGATATGCCTTAACGACGTCTTCTGTGTGTACATGACCTCTGATATACCTTAAAATAACAATGTAAAATGCTTCACATTATTATTACTATTATACTTAACCCTCATTTTTCAGGGCTGCTTTCTCCCACTTCCAAACATTTTTTAAACTGTTCAGATTCAAGAACTGCGTTTTGTGTAGTGTCATACAAAATTAGGTGCGCAAAAATTTAGAAAGGGAAAGTTCTATACAAAATCCACAATCAAAAGAGCTGAGAGGAAGAAGGAAAAGGAAAGTGGGATGAAAAAATGAGATAAATTAATTGTGGGCCACAAAAATTGTCTTCCCAAGTGTCACCACTACCATTGAGGACATATCAATTATTCCTCTCATTGCCACTTTCATTATTTTGTATTTAATTTCTTGTCCGTGCCTGTAAATTACAAATTGAAGCACTCATGGTGTCACAAAAAAATGTTCGAGGGTGATTGTTAATGCATATGGAAATGTTCTTTTATATTTATTTTAATATTTTTAATTTATTTAATTACGTATGTATTACAGGTTTATATTATTAAAGTTATTTCTTTTATTATATATATTCACTTTTCATTTACAACATTTATAGTATTATGTCTCTCTAGTTTAGACTTAGCATATCCATTTCTTTATCCACCGAGTCAAAATTCACTTGATACATATTAAAGATATTATCTGGCTGGTTAACATTATTACAATAAAAATAAACTAGTGGATGTTGTTATGAAATTATAAATTTGATTGACTTGTATGTAACTTTTTTTTTTAAATACACTTTTGGCCTAATGTAGCCAACTATTCCTAAGCATTTGAATCAAAACCCTACCCTTGCTTTTGTTTGTTTAGAATGATGAGTGCTTTATCACTTGAGTTAGACATGATATGATCTGTATGCCTTATTTTAATTATAATGATAAATAATTTGAAAATATATAACTTTTTTAATTAATTTTAATTCCTTTAATTTTTATAATAAAATATAATGCATAAATATATTCCTTTAAAATATTTTCTTATTTTAAAACTAATATAGATAATAATTTGGCCCATCATATCTAACATGAGAAGGCCTAATATTTAAAATAAACAGGATTCAGGGGAGGGTCTCATTCAAATATCGGGGGAGTTTAGCACATTTATGAACGTATTAACATTTTTCAAATCCAATCAAATAGAATTCAAATAATTCAATTATAAATCATCAATAATAAAATTGTTTTTTAAAAATAAATAAAATTGTTATTAAATTACCATCACTCGATAAGTTAGAGTTTAGGCACAATGACATAAAGTTCTTTTAAAACCATTTCTACTTTACTTAATCAAATATATTTTAAAAAGGAAATAGAAACATTTTAATATATATATATATATATATATATATATATATATATTCTTCAAAATCAAACACTTATAAAATACTTAACTAATTTGAATATGAATCACAATAAAATGTTTTATACTTAGAAAATTTCAAAATAATAGTATATTAGATAATTATAGTATTCGACGCCGACTGTTCTGCTCCCAATGGGAAGGGTTTGAGAAAATTTTAATTAGATGAACGGTTTTGGGAATAGATTTCAAAACCCGTTCTGGGTGTTCAAATAGATATTTCTAATGCCCGAGCCGCCTGCTGAGCCCATAATGAAATCACCTCATAAATCTCATTTATCACCTGCTAAAGTATCCTTGCATATAAGTTACTAAACCCTACCGCCTTTGTCTTTCTGAATCATGAGTGATTATGATGGACCTGAACCTAAGTTCTGATAGATGGAAAAGCCTCTACGACGGTGTAATCCCGCCAAAGATCCAAGTGTGTGAAGTTCGCTTCTTTTTTTTGGTTCTATGGATCAAACTGGGTGGTTCCTCTCGTATTCTTCCGCGACCATTGCATTTTCGATTCCTGCCCACCTCGCCATGTCCGTGAAAGTCCGCTATTTTCTCCTGGTCATTGCCTCCAAACAGCCTTAGATTCAGTCCTTTTGTTTTGATTGTTTTTCTTATGCTATATATATTTTGGTGTTTGATTCAGAGTGGCAAATCGTGTTTGGTTTTTTTAGTCTTCTAACCAATGATGTTATTATTGAACACTGCCTTCTCTGGGGCCTCTCGTGGGTAATTTCAAGCTCATTCTCATTTTTTCAGTGTTTGGGATTTTGCACTGCTCAAAACTTGAAAATAGTGGATTGGATTCCAAACCCGTTGACCCATTTTGATGCGTAGTAACCCTCTTTGCTACTCTGAATTGATCCTTTTCTATAAAATGTAACATTCTTGCTCCATTATTCACTCTATCTAACCCGCCCCGTCTCTCCCCTCTCTCTCTCTCTCTCCTTTTAGTCTGATTTGGTGGTTTGCTTTGCTTTTGATTTGCAACTGCTTTTGCTTTGTTGTTTGCTGGTCATAAATGGCAGAGGGAAGGCAGGACAATAGGAGGATAAACAAAAGATTTTCAAATTCGTACATCAAGCTTCTTGGGGTAATGCCTGAATGTAAATGGAAGCGCCCCATTTGGTTGTGTTATGGGTTTGGTTTGATCCCGCTTTTAGGGGTTTAGTTTGTCGTGAGTTCTTGTAGTTTTGTTGTTATGGTTCTATCGATTTTCACTTTACCCTCTTTTGTTTTTTTGGGTTTTATTGCAAGGTTACACTAGGTTTTCTTTATTTGGAAAAAGGATTTAGGTCATTCCTTTCCGAAAAAGATGGGCTTTTTCTCGGTTTAATGAATGCGTTTAAATTTTGATTTGGATGTTTTATGTTTGGTTAGTGAGAAAATGTGGGAAAGGAAGAAATGTTTAAATTTTGAATGTTGGATTCTTCTTTCTTTGGGACTAGGGAAAACCTAAAACCTTACCTAACGGGACAATGCAACCCGCTTTGAAAATCGATAGCTTAAAAGCAATGAGAATGAATCTTTTAATTTTTCTTCTTTTCCACTTGTTTTTGTTATTCACTAAACTGGCTAAATAGAAATGCCATTGGTGTTTTGAATATTTCTTGCCTTTGTTTTAAACTATATTTAGGATTAATCTTCAAAGCTTTTGAAAATGTGTCAGAAGATTTGGAACCAAATGTCGTCAGTTCCATCTATAGAATATCTTTGTATATCACGTTTTACGCAGATGCATGTGATGCCCTTAGATATAGCCAACACTAATAGAACAGTTCTCTTAAGCTTCTCAAGCACGTAACCTCGTAATTAACTCAGATATGTATTCTTGGGTCCTAAGCTTAGTTGAACAAAATGCAGAATATGATGAACCATGTCAGTCCGTTGGGTCATAGCAGAGGAAATGTATGCAGAATATTTTTCCTCATTTTCTTCTGAATTCAAACACATTACGGAGAACTGAATGAATTCTCCATGAAAATAAGGATGGTGAGGACAGCAGAACGATTTGCACTAACATTTCTTGCCTTTTTGTTTTTAAATTAGTGCTTGGGATATAATCTCGCATCAAAATTTCGCTTGATAATTGTGATTTGCGGTTATTAAAATTTCATTGAAAATAGGATGGTGAGTGGACAGGAGGAATCAAGATTTAGATCACATTTCGCTTTGTTTTTAAACTATATTTGGGATTAATCTCAGACCAAAATTTCAATTGATAATTAGATTACATGAGATTTTAGTCACTCCAAATTATTTTAGTTATTATTTTTTTATGTGGAAGCTTATACTTAAAGTTACAATTGCAGTAAATTAGTTTGAGCTGGGTCCATATCATAACCCATTCTTGTGTTACTATCTCAAACCCTTGACCCACTTGTTCATCTCAGATATATATATATATATATATACATATAAATGGAAAGATGGTTAGGTTTATCTCTGCTGCCGACTTTCTGCTATACAGAAATAATTTTACTTCCTAATAAATCTCCTTCAAATCCAAAGGTTAGTGCCACTTCACTATTGTTGATTTTCATGATCGATCAGAGAATTATTTGAAGTTATGAGGCGGACTTTGGAAGGTGGGCTCTCTTCCTGCTTCCTTGCTTTTCTTTAGAATCGATCTATTGGCATATTCTAAGCTCGTAATCGTTATCGTGCTTAATGACGAGGAGCCTTGGAAACCTAAATTTGTGTAGCCTGGGAATATGAGAGGTATCTGCTAGGAGTTGGATTGCTGCCTTTGTGGTACATTTGTAATTTTTTTGCCTATTTATTCACTTATTCATATATTGATGGTTAAACAACAATGGATATGAAGACTTTAGCCCAGGAAGCTCACCCAACGGGGTTATAGCGGGTCATGCCCCATTATTCATTATTCCGATACGATCCCACACTCCGCTCTACACAAGAGTGTGGAGGAGATTTGCTTGAGGTTCTCCCACCTATTAGGGGTAGTCTCGGTTGGACTCCTTCCATTGAGCCTGGTACCCATCATTGGTGCTTTCATTGAAAGCCTGCATTTATGCAGAGAGGGCTACTGGGAAAAGCTACCCCGAAGAGGGCTGCCCAGCGCCTAAAAAGTGGTTCATAAATTGAATGCTATCTAGAGCGGAGCCACTCTAGAGTGAATGTCATTCATGATCGCTCGGTTTCTTAAAGGGTATGAAATGATACGATCTCACATCGGTTCCATATAAAAGTATGGAGTTGTACTTAAGTTTAAAAGGTTCTCCCACCTATCAGCCAAGTTCGGGTCGATTCCATCGGGCTTGGAGGTCTTATCATTATCTTAGTTCCCATTTTTCAAGCTTGAGATACTATTCTACCATGAACCTATTTGATTTGGAACCGAAGAGAAAAACGAGCATTACATGGTTGACATAAAAGCATAAGACTTTTCAACTTGAGTTTATGTTTCGCCTCCATCTTTTTACAATTACTGGATTTTGACAATGGAGAAAAGTTTAATAGTCAATTTTGGTTGGAAATAAGAAAGGAAAACAATGGATGATCAATGAGGAAACTTGTCTGGGCAATTAGAACCTTCAATTTCCTTTTCGCTTAAATTAGTGAGAAAATCGAGAATCAGAGGAAGAAAATTTATTTGGCAAAATGAATCCCTATTTCTCTCGGCTTTTTCTTTCTTTCCTTTTATCGGGCTTTGGTTTCCTTCCCCAAAGTTAAAGAAATCAATCATAGCTCAAATATGAATGGTCATCGGGCTATTTAAAAGATTCTTATTAGTTAATGCTTTCACTCATATTTGTAGCGTGATGTACTAGATTGTAAATAATAAGATAATTGGCCTTCCTCCTATGTCCTATACTATTTAGCATATGGTATACTCTTATTTTTATGTGATAAGTTCCAAGAAGCAATAATTTAATGTTTTGGTATCTTTGCATCACTTCAACCGTACTGATAAATAAGGTAGGCTTGTTATAGATTTCATTGATCGTGTTTTGTGGAAAGGCTTTGTTGTAAAAGCCCTTTGCCTCTTAGCATACTTTGCATACAACCTCGCATTGGTTATAAGGTTTTATTGTATACTTATTATATATTTTTGCTTTCTATCAAAGCAAGGAAAAGTTAGAGCTAAAGTTCTTCCTTTCATTTGCTTACTTTTAAAATATCGACAGAGTTAATGAAGCCTGGGGACAAACAACCATTCAGCTATCCTCCAAATAAAGTGGATGCAAGACAATTTATTTTCTCCCGTTATCATGTATCAGGCTAGTATTCTTCAAATCACTGATACCCTCATGAAAATAGACGCTTCTACAAAAAAAAATGAAATTAAAGTTTGGTTTTTCCCTAGAAAATAATTCTCATTTTCCTCCCTTCATTGCAGCCTACGAAAGAGAAATATTTTTTAGAAGGCATAGCAAAGGTATTAGAAGTCAGTTGGCCGCATCAAAGTTATAATATTGATATGATAATCATCTGTTACATGTATCCAATTCCATTTATTCTTCTCATAATTTTAATATTGTCAAAGTGCGATTGATGGAAGGAAATAAATAAGCAAAAAGGATTAATAGAAACAAATAACAAGTACAAACACAAAGCATTAGAGGTTTTGAGCTCTTACATTTAATCTTGCCTCTTTAGGCAGAAGGCCACACAAGGAAAGCCTTGAAGCTCATTGGAACTAAACATATCCTCATTCACATTATGACTTCCAAAAACTCATTTGATTTGTTTTGAAATTTTTTTAATAAGATATAATCTTCTATTTCTTTACTAACATGTTCTAAGACATCCTGCACTTTTTCGAATTTCTAAATCCTCAAAACAAGGTAAGGTTTGTCTATAAATGTCTCTTTAGTTACTTTATCACAAAAAATACAAATGAATGCACTTGTATCTTTCTCTATTTAATAAAAATATATATTTCTCATTCCCTTGACTTTTCTTCCACTTATAGCTCTACTAACTTCTACTTTGTCAATTTTGTGTATCTTTACACAAATCAACAAATAAATAACAATTATATTAGAAAAAAATGTGAAAAATATACATAATATATTATATATTTTCAATCTATAAATTATAAACATACTAATGTTTGCTAAACAACTAAAAATGTTTTTTAAATTTTGTTCTAATTGTTTCATAGTTTGTTTTCTAAAAAAACCTCTTTGAGCCTTCTTCTTTCCTCTTCACGTAGCTCAAAAGTGTATTTTAGGAGTTTTTTTGCTGATTTAGGGGCAATCCGAGAAATGAGGGTTTTATATAGGTTCACACAAACAAAGGCCGTCTTGGAGGTGCTTACTTAAAAAAATCGCACTTTCTTAAACGACGCTGCTTTGGGGTGCTTTACCTTTAAAAAAATTAAAACCTAACCCAAAAAGACGTCGTTTTTGGTGGGTCACAGGAGCCCTAGGCTCCCCCTCTTCTTCTTCCCCGACGTGAGGTTCTCCTGCAGCCTGCTCTCCCCGACGCCGTAGGCCGCTCTTCTCCAACATTTTCCTCCATCTCCGACAGCCCAAAAAGCAAAAAAAAAAAAAAAAGAGAGCAAGAAGCGAGGAGGAAGGGCTTACTCTATTGTCGCAAGTCGACCAATTCTCTCGCGCTTCTCACTGCGCTCACCTAAGCGAGGCGTTTCACTCGAGAAAGTGGTGGCGCCTGAGCTTTAGGCGCGCCTTTCATAACTATGAGCAAAACAGGGGTGTGCATCTGAAAAATTTAACACTCAGAGAGTAAGACCGAGAGATGGGGCACACGAGCAATGATCTTTTTGCACTTGAGCATAAGGCCTCTATCTTCTCCTCTAGGTTTTCTTTCTCCGTCATTTTCTTGGTTGTTATCTGGCAATTTTTATATTGAAATGACCGTTTATATATGTCTATGTCGTAGAATCCACACCTCTTGTTTGCAAGATCGGGTCGAGTCCAAGTCATGAAACCTAAGACCATCTCTCAAAACCAATCACTATCTCACTTCCTTCAAGCCAAGGTAACTTTGGGATCTCTCCTTCTCTTTCTTCTCATTTTTAATAGTGGATTTTAAACATATTGCAGGAATTTGTTTTTGTTTCATTTTTTGTTTGTTTGGCTTCAAACTCCAAGCTATAGTTTTTTTTTTCATATAATGCATTTTATGGTGTGCAGATAGTTGTGCCAGAACTTTTGTTATTATTATTAT
This sequence comes from Tetrastigma voinierianum, assembly GCA_016808115.1. Taxonomy (NCBI): domain Eukaryota; kingdom Viridiplantae; phylum Streptophyta; class Magnoliopsida; order Vitales; family Vitaceae; genus Tetrastigma; species Tetrastigma voinierianum. Next base: position 289,851 of record JAEQBH010000779.1, read on the forward strand.
TTTTTATCGGAATGAAAAGTAAGATGTTTTTTTTTTTTTTTTGAGGAAATATTTATTTTATTAGTCTTTAGAAAATTGAGGGGAGAGATGAAAAAAAGAAAAAATGTTGTGCGATTTGCATTTTATTTTCCTGGCCTTTCTCGTTCTTTTCCTCGTGTCTTTCCGATGTGATAAACAAAAACATAGCCTCGTTATGTAACTGGCTATCAAAGATAAATCGGGTTATTATTGTTTGATTAATATTTAGTCATAGTTATCAAAGGCGTGCCTCAAGCATGAGGCCCCGCCATGCATTTTCGGTGGTTTTTTTTTTCCTTTTTCTTCTTCTTCTTCTCCATTTTCTCCATCGTCGGGCTACGTAGAGAAGCCCTCAGGGGTTTTTTTTTTTTATGTAGTAGACACCAAAACGCTTACATATATTTTCTTGATACTCAAACGATGTTGTTTCGCCTCATGCCTAATTTTCAGATTTCAAAATTTCCAAATTCCCCTCATTTTTCCATGTTTCAACCTAAAAACCCCTAACCCTCCTCAATCACTTTATAAACTCTTATAGAAGAGGAGAAGAAGCAAAAATCAACTAAATAGCTACAAACAAGAAAGTCATGAAAAATATAAACAATCATCATAAAATCGTAAAATATATATTTGACATGGTGCGCTTCACTTAAAACCTATGCTCAAGGCCCTATTAAGAGGCTTTTGTTTCACCTGCTGCTCTAAATAACTATGTATTTAGTCGAGGGAGTGTGATCATTTGGTTGTATGTTCTTTATTTATTGTGGGCTCTATGTTATCCCATGCTTACCATATCTCAAATATCTCCTTGGCTACAAGAAACCCACATCACACACATTTGATATTCTTTCCCGATTTTTAGTATTTTAGAATATGCGATATTGATGGTATTTAGGATCCTGTGATCAAGCTTAGCTTATATCTTTGATACGCTGGTGCTGATGACCACTTTTGGCTCCGGGACTTTGGGAGGATAAACCTATTACTAAGGTTATTGATGAAGGGAAAGTTAAGAAGATTCATGATATTTAAATTTTCACATTTTACTTCAAATATTTCTCTAGAATATATATATGCTTTTCCTCACCCTGGTGCTCAACTTCCTTGATTTGATCGCAGAAGCAGGGAAAAGTGAAAGATTTCTTAGGAGCTGAAATACTTAAGTTAACAAAAGGCTGGAGCTTTATTTAAGGTATGCATATCAACCCTCGACGAGAAAAACTCAGAATTGCCCACCTCGGCTTCATGCATTTTATTTTTATTTCTAAGATAATAATGTACTATTAAAATGTAGGAAAATTATGGTAAGACCATGATGTTGAGGTGCTCTGAACGGAATGAATCAATACATTGAGTAAGGTAAATGAAATATGTTGTCTTTTGTTTTAGTTTGGTTTCATTTTTTTCCGGGCTTTAGATTAACTATAAATACCAATGGGTTGTAATTGTTTGATGCATCGATCCAATCATAGGATTTGATGTTGGGTATTGGTCGATCTCACACCCAGAGGTCAGGCGTGAGCCGACCAAGATAGCTCTATGATGATGATGGCATGATGACGAGAAGGATAATGACAAAAATGGTGTAATAATAATGAAGCGATCTCCTGTGAAACATAAAAGATCAAAGCACCTTCCGGCTTCAAAAGCGCCTAAAGATCGTTGAGCTCTCATGAAAAATTCCTTCCAGAATAGAAGTATTGAATTTGTCATGGGACGTTTTCTTAAATGAAAAGGAAACTATCACCGATTATAAGGGGCCTGCTAGTATATGTGATGGTATCGATCGATTTGGATCGATTTTTCAAAATCCATATCCGATCCAAATAAATAACATATCCATATCCATATCCAAAGAGCACATTGATAAAAAATCTAAATCCATATCCTATCCATCGGATTTGATATTCCACGACATCTGGACATCCATGATACTAAGACATATTTTGCTAATCATGATTCAGTTATAAATTCAATGATTCATAAATTTATGAATATAAACTAAGCTCTAAAGTTAATAAAACATCAAATCAACTACTCACGATTCCGCCATACCAGGAATTTTCTAACATATAAGGGTTCATAAGTGTAATATAGGTAAAAAAATTCGAAAATGAGGTAAATTGAATTTTAAAAATTGAAAACTTGAAAAGAATGAGAGAAAAATAAACAAAATAAAATAAAACAAAATAAAAGAAATAATGTAAGAAATCGTCATAGATCCGTAATCGATCCACCGCAAACATGGGTGTAACTTCGTAAAATCATCATACTCATGCTAAAAAGAATATATCTCAACATTTTATGTGTCAAAAGTTACTCCTCATACGTTCAGAATCACAGAAAAATCAATGGGAGACATTCTAAAGTCGCTTAATAATTTATTTCAACAAAAGATATATGATTGTACATCAAAAAACAGATATTCTAAAAACTTTTGATTTGTTTTTCACATCTACAATTTACTTTACAAAAACCAATAATTAAAAAAAAATCTAGAATGGTATAAAATTATTGAACAAAAAAGACATAAAATAAGTCAAATCAAATTTTTAGTCTAGAAATACAAAGAATGACAAGTTGAAAATAAAAGAATTCTGAAAAATCATTTACTTTACATACTCGGGAGACAGATTACAACTACAATTTACTTTACAAAAACTAAATTTCTTCCTTTTTCTTTTTATTTTTTTTTTTATTTTGGCTAATTTAACCATCATTACACCATTTACAAAATAAAATTATTATCATGGTTTAGCAAATATTTCATACACCAATCACAATTAATATTTTATTCTACAAACAACCAAGCTGTTCTCGCATTCTCCACCCACACTTCTCAGATAATTATTATTATTATTATTATTTTAATTCCACTCATTAACCAAAGATTGTGACTTAATATTTCCGATTACACAAGTTACATTTGATAATTCAACATTTAAAGCACAAGCATGATGAATTCTAACATTTGCCACGCTACGATGAATCGATCTCAATATTAAAATATGATATATGCATTTTAGACGAATGCTCGACAATGCAACACAATATTATATTACAATGGCCTGCATCATTTACTCCGATCTAAAATAAAAGAAAAACCGAGAATAACAAATCACTAACCTGGTCAATGTTACATGAATAGATCTAAGAGCTATTTTCTTAATGTTTCTGATTTTTCTTATACTATAAAGCCGCTGAGATTTACTAAACAGATTTAATTTGAAATGTTTCTTTTATAACCAAACTCGTTTTTTTTCTCCAGATAGCAAATTAGCGCCTTTTATACTTACGCCGGAAGGAACTCAAAAGAGTAGACTCATTTTACTTAAAATTTGTATTATCTTCCATAAAACCACTCTCCGTCTCTCTTCCCTTCTTCTTCCTCCTTTCTCACTCTTTTCTTTTCTCCCCTACTTCTTTCCTCCTTTCCTCTTTTTTTTTCTTCCTTCCTTCCTTCCTCCATTCGCTTTCTTATCCTCCACTCCTTCTTTTTTTTGCTTTCTTTCCCTTGTTTTTCCCTACCCACCCCAAAAATAAAAAAACCTCAAGTGGTTTTTCCTAAAACCTGTGGCTCCTCCTCACTCCTCATAATCCTCCCTCCCAAAAACTTTGTCTCCCTCTTTAAAAAAATCTCCTCCTTTTGTGTCTTTTCTTATTTTCTTTTTTTATCTTATTTTTAACGTTTTGCTCTCTTAAAATGAAAAAAACAATAAAATAATAAAATAAAATAATAAAATAACAAAAACAAAATTAAAATAAAATAAAAATCGCTTTTGGGGTCTACGTTAGACAAATAAAATTCATGAAATGAACAAATTAAATTACCTAATAAATGCAGTTAACAAACAAATTTCTAACTGATTTTCACGAAAGGTAAAAAAATTAAACGTAAGAATAAGAGACAATTTTAATTCACGAACTGATTCTCATAACAAAAAAAAATAAAAAACACATTACCAGAGAGGAGAGCACGAAGTTGTAGATGAGTTAACACTTGACAGACAGGAAAAAAGAGTCAAGACGCCGACTGTGAAGGAGACAGGCGCTTTGCAGCGTATCTCGCGACGAAAGCAGAGAAGATGAAGAGGAGAAAGTCAATGGCTGAGGAAGATGGAAGAGGAGCCCTAATTCCTAATTCAATAATCGGGTTCTCAAGGGATTCTGTGTGAAAATAGCCATGATAGTGCTATGGCTTTAAACGAATTTTGGTGCTGGGCTACAATTAACTATAGTTAGGCTTTTAAATGAGATTATACTAGGTTATGGTTTTTATGATGGATTGATTAGGTCTTCAAGAGTTATAGTTAAAAAACTTAAAATTTACAGTTAATAGGGATTAAAATTTTGTGGTGTTTAGATTAAGATTTATACTGATAAGATAGAGTTAGGTTAGTGATGCCTGATTAGGAATTTTAAGTGTTAAAATTAAAATTCATAATATTAGGGAATTAAAATTTGTGGGTGTTACATTAAGGTTAGGATTTAGGACTAAAATCCACTGTTCTCGTAAGATCGTCACGCCATTCTCCAAGAGGAGATTGACCTACTAAATGCCACTGTGCTGCATGTGAGCCCGGTCATTAAAGAGTTTAAAGAGTCACATAAGTTTTAATTTTACAATCCAGGAGGCTTCTTCGTTATCGTCGACCATCAAGCTTTACCTGCGATTCCAAGAATTCGCCAAAGCTCTCAAACATTCAAGAGATATGCCCGGGCCCACTTGAATGAGACGAAGACGTGGACACATAGACCAGACGAGGTTTATCAACAAATTAGGGTTTGTGGTGTTATGTTTAGAATTTACCGTGTTAAGAAGTTAGGCTATAATGTCACGATGTTACGTTAGGATTACAAATTATAATTAGACTTACTTATAATTTATAATGTTATTGTTAGGTTTCGTTTATATTATTATATTTTTAGTATTCATTTCTAACTTTCTTACTAATTAGGGATTTTAAAAAATAGTACTAAATATTTGAATTAGTAATGCAGATCATATCATATTATATAGTGTTATTACAAATTACAATTATCTGAATGATTAAATCTGATATTGTTACTATTCTAAATATTAATTCAAATATTACATTAATGCCTTCTGGCCTGATATGATACTAAGCTTTAACGATATGCCTAAATCCATATCCAATCCATATCCATTCAAAAAATCCGATTTTATCCATATCCATATCCACATCCGGGCCAACGGATTTTTCTACCGTTTGACCGGATCGGATCGGTCGGAAACTACCCGGGATACCTTAATATTATTTGCCATCTCTAATCGCAAGTATATAGAAGGGCTTTTTTCTCTTACATGAAGGAGTAGAGATCGCTTCTCAAGGTCGATGAGTTCTTTAATTATCCAGCAGGGATTTTTGCTTATCCATTAAATACCACATAGCCCATGGAGAAACAGCTCACAACGGGAGTACCTTCTAAATTTTGAATGTTTTTACTATTTAATTCTTTCCAACTCGCTGTGCACTTGTTTGATCGTCCTAAACATAAGTGATTACTCTTCTTCTTCTTCAAAACCATCCAACAGGCCTTTAGCTTAAATTTCAAGATAAGAAGCTGTTATTCCCTTAAAATATACGTATTAAAATACATAGAAAGTGAATATACAAACTGTTCCACAATGGAGTTGTCTACGTGCCAGTCGCTTGTACAACTCTTCCATAGCCCTCTTGTAAATCAGTCCCGCATTACTCTCAAATTAGGTACTGAAATATTTTCAATATAAATATTGAAAGGAATAATTTCAAGTAAGTTCAAAACTTTTATAGGGTAGGATTTTAAGAAGAAAATAAGATGTAGATAGATAGGATACATTACCCATATAAGTCACATAAGGTCAACCCCGCAAGTAACATGTTCATTGTTGCTTTGCTCACTTTAAGAAACACCATTAATATCTCGTGATTAAAGTGGAATGAGATCTTTTCAATATCAAAGAACGCTCCATTTTTCTAAAGTGTAGCATGCTTAGGTTAGTAAGCTCTATTATCGATACACCATCTACTTAGACATTAAATTAATAATGTTTAATCACTAAGGAAGCAATATTAGATGAACCAATGATTCACCAAACTGTCATATCAAGGATACAGGTTTTAAATATTTGATCCGAGACACATTTAATTCAAATTTTATTTCGATAGGTATTTAACCTCACTGAGTTACCTACTTAGGCAATGATTTTCTAATGTTTCAATTCCAGATGCTTTCCCTCTCACTAGACAATTTTACTTAAATTGTTGTTTGTTCAATATCAATGTCAAGTGTGTTCATGATTAGAATATAAATGCTAATGTAAATAGCCCATAACCTATCTCAAAAGCAACATACAGCATCATCTAGTACTGATATAGCTAAAAGCCAATACTATCACAAGATTAAGGTATATAATTAACCAAAGAGATGAATACTATTTCTTATTAATAGTGCAATACTAAGCAATACTACTCCTAAAAGGTCACAGATATTATACTTTCTAGTGTATTTAACATAGACATCATTTTAGGTACTACAATAGGTTATTGTTCGTTGTAAAATGAAGTGAAATATGATACGTAAATTTTTGCACAGAAAATTCACAAGAGTGGGTTTTTAGGCTAGTGGAAAATGAAAAGGGCAGCCATCTTGAGGATGAGAAATGTGAGCCTAGTTGGAGCAGAAAGAAGGAGCTAGTGTTGTTTATATATTCTTGGTCTATCTTTTCCTGCTTTTTGAATGACTGTGAGGTGTTGAAGAAAGACCTAAGTGAATAAATGGGTTTGTTGCATCTTGGGGTTTACAGTTCAAAGTGAATTGATCTTGGAAAAATTAAATTCAAGAGGAGCCACTGACCATCAAGATTCTGAAAAAATACCGAAGGAAAGGTGATGATCCGTGTGAGGAAGGAAGAAGTGGTCATGGTGTGAGTATGTTTGTGAGACGTCGAGAGCTGGAGATGAAAGCTGTGATCTGGGGATATGGGAACGTCTTGCTGGTTTGCAGGAGAGAACTGAGAGAGAGCAGGCATGGTGAGACACCCAGTGAATTGTGAGCTATAGTCAGGGCATCTTCTGGTGTGTGGCCGTGTATAAGAGAACTGAAAGAGAAGAGGCATGGTGAAATGTCCTCTGGTGTGGTGTGTTCTCTGCGGCCCTTGAGCTATGGGAAAGATGGCATGATGAGCGCTTTGCTGGTGTTGTCAGCCAGTGGGAGGTTCTCATGCTGTCTCGGTGTTGAGAGGATGCACAGGTGCCTGGGCTAGAGGACGTGAGCAATGGTCGCTGCCAGAGTGATTACCTGCAGACTCAGTTGATCAGACATGGTAGATGGTCTCTTGAGTTGGAGTACACCATCACTACTGGTGCCGATACCTGAAGGTCTTGGAGGGCTGGGATAGAAGGAGGAGCAGGTTTCCTTGTATGTCTGGTCATGCATACAGTGCATGGGACTGCTTCTAGGTGTAATCAAGTCCTTGCTTTGTCTCAAACTTGTTCTCATGCATTAACACCATTTGAAACGTCTTCTGTATGACATTGGAGGAGTAGTTCAATGTGGTGAAGATGGTGTTAAGCCCCAGTTCCTGTGAGGTCAAGGTTGAAATCATTCAGCTTGATGCATGATCTCCTTGCGAGTTGCATTGGATGGTATCCATCTGTGTTGACTTGTGAATGTTTCTAGCATCAAGGATGATGGAAGCTATGTATATAAAGTTCTGGGACGATGAGGAAGTAAAGACCTCTGTGTCTTAGGCTGGCTGCTGGCTGCTGGCTGCTGGCTGCTTGCTGCTGGTGTTTTTATTTTTTGTATTTTATGGTTGGTGTGTGTAGCGGCTGCACTGGTATGGGATTCCATGTGGTTATGGTGGTGTTATAAGGTGCAATGGGCCAAGCAAATAGTGGTGAAAAAACAGGAATGATGCTCCAGATTAAGGTGGAGCATGTTGCTGCTGAATTTGTTGATAAACAGGCAATGAGAATGATCTCATTGAGGTGGAGCCTACAACATCAAAGGGACTTATGCAGCGTGGACCAATGTTTGGAGGTTGTTCAACTAGTGTGTTGTTTGTTTCCCAAACTCAGTTTCAGCTGTGCAATTGGGTTGGCTATCTATTAAAAGGTACCTGCTGCTCAATTTCCTTTTCTAGTAGGCTGGAATGGTTTCTATAGTGATGAGAAAGCTATGACCTGTTTGAAGAAAATGAGGGCCGAGGTGGAGTTTGTGATGCGTATGTCCCTCATTTATGGTCTTTGGATTTAAGCTAGATGTTAGCAGGTTGTTAAATAGAGGTTGATAAACTGTTGTTGTAGATAACAGTTCTCTGTAATTGATTCTGTTTTTCTAATACTATGTTGTTAGGTTATAGGGCTGGCAGTTTTTTGGAGAGAACTCTTGGAAGGATTGATCTGAGCGGAAGATCAAGAGAGGAATGAGAGATTGAGAGAGACCCGTGGCTTAGCTTGGTGCATGTTCTGTTCTTGTTTGCAGATGTTATATTCTGGTTGAATAAAATCTCTGGAATTTTCTCTCCTTTTCTTCTTCGTTTTTGCATAATGGATGATCTTGTATCAGTTTAAGGAAGCTGCTTGCAAGGTCTGATCCGCAACAGCCTCCATAGGTTATATTTTTCTTGATAATTTTTGAAGTTCATCCGAGGAACATGAATAAAATTAAAAGCCTAAATCACTTATCTAATGTGAGGAATTCAAAATACTTGATCCTGTAGCCCCAACAAGGTTGGTCAGTATTTGCTAATGGACTCTTTCTTCTCATAGTGAAGAAAAGTTTGAATGTGTTTCTCACAGCCATATTTCAACCCCAAATTCAGAAGTCCACATCTTTGATTTCCCTTTTCTGTAGAAATTTGGACCATAATTTGCGAGAAAACTTTTAGTAATTGAATAGCACCTGAAGGAAGGGAATTTAGGAAGATGACTTCAAATCTTATAGCAGGGGATAGTATTGATCTATTGGACTAAGTTCTAAATGTTTAAAGGAGATATACATGAGAAGTGAGTCACATCTTTGCCTAGAAATAGAATTGCACCTGTGTTAAAGGTTCCATAATAGAGCGGGTTAGAGGAGAGGAATCTAGATATATACTGTGCATGGCTGCAATTTAGGCACTTTCTTTTTTTATAAATACAAAGAGGCAAATCTTCATCTTTCCACTTTTAAATTCAGATTGTTGATGGTTGCGAAACGAGAGCATAGCATAGCATAGCAGAAAAACCTTAGCTCTTTTGAAGAAAAGATAAGTATTTAAGCACAGTGGAAGAATCACCAAATGGTGTTGCTTAACCAACCTGTTGCTTAATAATAACTTTAATAATATATATATATAGTTTAAAATGGTGTTGGGAGGAATGGTATATGCTTCAATTTCTAGTGTCTCAAATTCAATTCCTATTGATGGAGGGTAAGAGATGAGAGACACAAACAGATGGGCGGCTCTAAAAAACGGCTGGCCAGTTTTTAATCTTAACATGGTTCTTAAGTAAGTTAATTAATATTACTTTGTTAAATATATGATTTTCTCAACTAAAATCATGCTTTCCGGTTTGAATCCTTTTCAAAGAGGATGTTTGTTTCTGTTAGCCAAAATTTCTATGATCAAGTTGATTAGAATCATTGATGAAGCTGATTTGTTTATATATATATATATTATATATTCATGTCTTGATAGGACAAAACAAAAATAATGGTATCTTTGAATACATTACAAGCAAAGTCTTCCTTATATTGCGAAATAGTGAGGAATTTACTTTAAAATCTTATCTTGAACCATAAAAGCACAAAGATCTTTGACAACGGTTATTGCCTTTGAGCACGATTTGGCATAGGTCACTCTTCTTCTAAAGAGTAGCCATTTTGACAATTTGTCCACAAGATCAAATATGCATCCACACAAGATCTTCTCATTGCCCAGCCCAATACAATGAAATTTAATGCCCACCAGCAAATCCCAAGCCATTGCACAAATAAAACCATTGATCAATATAGCCACCATCGATTTTGTCTTCAACAACACTTTGCCTTTTATTTGAATCTTCATTTTGACATTTTATGATTAGCGGAGTTCCACAGAGATTTGGATTTCCAGCAAAAGCCAACTCTATGAAAGTTGACATTTGCCCAATAAAAGGGATCTTATCGGAGAAATTGTGTCCAGCCGATTCGATAACCCAAGGATGATAGTGAGACATGCTTGAAGGAATGGGTAGAAAAGCTTGTTGCTTGACAAATCAAGGAGGATAGGCGATGTAGCTTTGAGAAATGCTTTAAGAGTGACGTGATGTGATTCATGGACAAAAAGTTAAAGCAACAAACCAAGCAATTTTGTTATTCCTGGGGAAATTCTCCATAAATTGTTGTTTTGATAGATCTATACTAGAACAAGGAAAAAGAATCTGGTATATTCGGATTTGTCATTTTATATTAACCAACCTTTTTCATCTTGAGCTTTGCTGGATTGTGATACAAAGAAGATATCTTATATTATAGTCTGAGCCATGGCTTTAAGCTCAACCAAAGTGAATTTCACATCGGATTGTTTTGTGCAAGATCAAGACATGTAAGAGAGCTTTGGCCTCCCGGATGCCTAATTTAATTGACGTTGCTTTGGCCTCAGATGCCTAATTTTCGAGATTTCAACACCTCCATCCCCATTTTTTCCATGTTTCAACTCCATAAAAAACTCTAACCCTCCCAACTACTCTATAATCCTTATAGAAGATGAGAAGAAGCAAAAATCCCAGCTAAATAATAAGAACTGCGAAAGTCATGTAAAAATAGGAAACAATCATCAAAAATCATAAAATATATATTTGACATATAGTGCAGCTTCATAAAACTTAGGTGCCTCGAGGCCCGAAGGCCTTTGCGCGCCCAGCGCTATATCAAGCGCTATGTATTTGATCGAGGTGATAAATACGGTTGTGGCGACTCTTTTATTTGTGTGGGCTCTATGTTATCTCTTACATACCATATCCCTAACTCTTGATTTACAAGAACCCACATCATTAATATGATTGGCGTTCTTTTTCTGGTTTTCTTTAGTATTTAGAATATCGATGTACAATTAGGATCTCAAAGATCAAGTAGTTTTTATATCTTTTTGATATCATGGGTGTTGATGACTAATTTTGATGGGACTTGGGAGGATAAGCCGACATTAAGGTTATATTGATGAAGGGGAAAGCAGCAAGATTCGTGATACTAAATTTTCACTATATTGAACATTCTCTAGAATATACTTTCCCCAGAATTTGGTGCTCAACTTCCTTACTGTAGTTATAGGAAAAGTGAAAGATTTCCTAGAGTCATATCGAAACTAATAAAGGCTAAAAAGCAATGCAAAAGGTATGCATATGTTTGTTGAGAGAAAAACTAAATTGTTCGCCCGGTTTCCATGCATTTATGTTTTATTTCTAAGATTATAATGTACTGATTAAAATGTAGGACAATTCTGGTGAGAACTATGATATCGAGGTCTTTCAATGGAAATGAATGCGAATATTGAGGTGTGTAATGAAATATGTTGTCTTTGTTAGTTTGTTTTTTCATTTGTTTTTCGAGGGCTTTAGATTAACTATATGCGGTAATGGGTTGTAATTGTTTGGATGCATCGATGCAATCATAGGATTTGATGCTGAGTGTGCTGATCTCAACACTCCGAGAGGCTGTGGCGTGGTACAATTTGATAGGCAAGAAAGCAAATATATTAAAATGGGACCCTGGCTTGGGCACCAAGAGTACATAGAAGTATACAAAGAAGTAGAATACGGCACAAAGGAAGGCTAAGACAAAAAAAACAACCAACCCGCTAAGCTACATAGGAGCCAACACTCCTCTTAAAAGGGAAGGTTCACATCAGGAATCATAGTTGTCCCTCGCAGACCTTAAAAAGGACTTGACTATCAAGCGAGCTTGCATGTCCTCGAAACACAACTTTGTTCCTCTCGATCCGGATTGCCATAACGAAACCTGTGAGGAGGCGCCCGCCACAACTTTGCTTCTTTTTTCTTGAGAGGGAGCCAAACTCAGCCCATTAATAGCTCTTTAACCAGGTAGGGACAAACCTATCATAACCGAAAGGAAAACAAAGTAGTCCACAAGCCCCCGAATCTTAGAGGCGGTGGATAGAGATGCTCCAAAACTTCTTCCGTGCGCACAGAAGGGACACTTCATTGTGGCAAGGGAAAAACCACGTTTTAAGATGATCCGCGTCAAAAATCTTCCCACCCACCAGACCTCCCACACAAAAAGCCCCACCTTTGTGAGCCTGATAGGATTCGAATCATGTGACGGGCACTAGGCTGTGCACTCCACCTTAGTGCATGTAGACTTGACTGAGAACATACCATCCTTCGCCCAATTCCACCTAAGTCTATCGAGGAGGGGCTTAAGCTTTTGGTACTAACAGTACATATGAATCTCTATGCCTTTTCTAATTCCCAATCATTAAAGTGTCTTTCGAGATCTGAGTTCCACCCTCTCACATCGTGACTTCCTGAATCATACCTTATCCCTTTTGGGCTAGCCACCTGTAATTGGGAAGGGAAAGAGAGAGCAAGAAGGAGCTTCACACGCACGGACATCCTCTAAAATGGCTTTTGCACCCATTTCCCACTTCAATCGAACAATTCTGCCTTATCTGAATCACTTCTTTGCAAATATCCTTCTAGAGACCGACCCCATAACTGCCTCTAGGAGTGTTAGAGAACCAACCCCCATCCTCCATACCATACTTTAGGCTAAAAATATTCCTCCACACCGAATTTTCCTCCATAGAAAATCTCCAATTCCACTTTCCTAAAAGAACCTTCTTGAAATTTAATAAGAGCTAGATACTGAACCACCTTTCACTTTACGAGCAAACAATATCCCACTTGACCAGATGGATCTTCCTTTCAAGTTCTACTCCCCATAGAAGTCTATTTGAATTTTTTTCCAATTTGATCTTGACTTTCTAGGCAATCGAAAAAGGGACGCGAAGCATAGGTGGAGTAGATTGGACAAACTACTTCTTATAAGTAGTCTTCCACCTTTAGAAATGTATTGCCTTTTCAGTTAGTCAGTCTTTTGAAACCTCTCTTCTACCCCATCCCACACACACCTGAAGCTTTTCGTTTGCTCCCAAAGGCAACCAGTACTTTTCTTTGGTAGAGACCCGATTTGCAACCCTGACTCATTGGCTAAATTTCCGTTCTCGACCCTACCCACGGGTAGCAGAGCTTTATCAAATTAATTCTCAACCCAGAAAGAGCTTCAAACTAAGCCAAAATCCAACTCAGATAAGCCATTGGTCTTCCTTGTCCAATCAGAATCCGAAGATAGCTCTTTTGATGATGATGATAATGATGACAACGATGATGACAAAAATGGTGACCAAGATGATAATAAAGCGATCTCTCCTGTGTAACATAAAAGATCAAAGTCTGCTCATGGGGATTCTTCCGGGGGTTCAGAAAAGCGGCTAAAGAACATTGAGCTCTCATGAGAATATTTACTAGAATAGAAGCAGTTGGACCAGAGAATTTACTCATGAAGTAAGGTTGTTTTCTTGAAATGAAAGGAAACTATCGGGTGAACTGTAAGAGTTACAACAAGTATATGGAAGGCTTTTCTCCACGGAAGGAGGGAGTGAATGTTTGATGGAGTCTTTAATTTATCCGAGTGGTGGGATTTTTCTTATCCGTACAAAATGCCGGATAGCCATGGAGAAATAAACTGTCCTTTGTAGTACCCTCTAAATTTTGAATGTTTTTACTATTTGGTCTTTCTAGCTCTGTTGGTGCACTTGTTTGATTGGTCCTAAACATAGTGATTACTCTTCTTCTTCAAACCACCCAATGGTGCATTCAACTTAAATGGCCGTAGGAAGTTGTTGGCCTCCTTAAAATATACAGAAAAAATACATAGAAAGGAATATACATACTGTTCTAATGGGTTGTCGGTCAGCTTGATCGGTCAGCTTAGGTTCTTGGCTTGTACAACTTTCCACTTAGCCCCTCTTAGCCAAATCATTTCGCTCACTCTTCCAAATTAGGGTTCTTGTAAATATTTGCAATATAAATGGGCAAAGAAAGAATAATTTTTGCATGTTCAAAACTTTTATAGGATAGGATTTTAGAAAACAAAGAGTGAGATAGATAGATACATACCCATATAAGTCACATAAGGCTCGACCACATTGCAGCATGTTCATTTGTTGCTTTGTTCACTTCAGAAACAGCCGTTGAATATGCATTTGAAAAAGTGAATGAGATCTTCTGGTCATCAAGAGGATGCTCCATTTTTCTAAAGTGTAGCTTGTAGGTTAGTAAGCTCATTGATGATATAGCGATTCCTTAGACATTAAACTAATAATGTTCAATCAACGAGGAAACTTGATTTATTAGATGAACAATGATTCATCAACAAAGCAACATCGAAATCTGAGTTTGAATATTTGATCAGAGACACGCAATTATTTATTTCGATAGGTATTTAATTGACTTTTTATTTCGATAGGTATTTAATTCGACTTCTTGATTGCTTATTAGGCAATGATTGCAATGTTTCAATCTAGATGGTTTCTCTCACTAGACAATTTTACTTAAAATTGTTGTTTGTCTTACAATATGTATGCCAAGTGTGTTCATGAATGAGAATATAAATGCTAATGGGCCACAGTTCCATAACCTATCTGAAGCAACATCATACGGCATCATACATAGTACTTAGGTATAACTAAGCAAATCTTGTATCATGAGTACTAATTATCAGCATCAGCCCAAACGAGATGAATACTATTTTTATTAACAGTGCAAGACCAAGCAATACTTCTCTAAAGGCAGTTAAGTGACTTTCTAGTGTATTTAACACAGACACTAGGTACTCTTATAGGATTGTTGTTCATTTGTAAAATGAAGTGAAATATGATGGTAAATTTTGGAAATGAAAAATTCAGCAAGGTGTTTTAGGCTATGGAAAATGAAAAGGGCAGCCATCTTGAGGATGAAATGTGAAACCTGGTTGCTTGGAGCAGAAAGATAAGGAGAGAGTGTTGTTTTATATCTATTCTTGGTCTATCTTTTCCATATGCGAATAATAGCTATGAGGTGTTTGAAGAAAGACCTAAGTGAATAAATGGAGTTTTGTTGCATCTTGGGTTTTACAGTTCAATAAGTGGTGTGGTCTTGGAGAAGAAATTAAAATTCCAAGAGGAGCCATGACCATCAAGAGAGATTCTGAAAAAGAATACCCAGAGAAGGAAAGGTGATGATCTGCATGAGGAAGGAAGAAGTGGTCATGGTGTGGTATGTTTGTGAGACGTCCAGAGAGCTGAGATGAAGGCTGTGATCTGGGGGATATGAGACGTCTTGCTGGTTTGCAGGAGAGAACTGAGAGAGAGCAGGCATGGTGCAGAGACACCCATTGGTGTGAGGCTATAGTCAGAGACATCTTCTGGTGTGTGGCTGTGTATAAGAGAACTGAAGAGAGAGAGAAAGAGGCATGGTAGAAATGTCCTCTGGTGTGGTGTGTTCTCTGTGGCCATGGTATGAGAGGGTGGCATGATAGAGCTTGCTGGTGTTGTCAACCAGTGGGAGGGTTCTCATGCTGTCTCGGTGTTGAGAGGATGCTGGGTACATGGGCTAGAGGACGTGAGAAAATGTTCTGGAAATTGGTCTATGCAGGCTGCAGTTAGTCAAACATGGTAGATGAATGCCCAGAGTTGGGTACGCTATCACTATTGAGTGCTCTTGATACCCATACAAGTCTAGGTAATGGAGGACTAGGATGAAGGAGGAGCAAAGAGGTTTCCTTGCTTGTGTCTGGTCATGTACAGTGCAGCCAGGACTGCTTCTAGGTGTAATCAAGTCGCATATCTTGGGTTCTTTGTCAAACTTGTTCTCATGCATTAACACCATTTGAAACGTCTTCTGGCGTGACATTGGAGGAGTAGTTCAATGGTGAAAGTTGTTAAAACTGATTCCTGTGAGGTCAAGGTTTAGAATCATTCAACCTGATGCATGATCTGCCCCAGTTGCATTGGATGGTATCCATCTGTGTTGACTTGTGGATGTTTCTAACTCAAGGATGATGAAGCTATATATAAAGTTCTGGGACGATGTGAGGCAGTAAAGACTCCTCTGTTTAAGGGCTGGCTGCTGGCTGCTGGCTGCTGGCTGCTGGCTGCTGGCTGCTGGCTGCTAGCTGCAGGTGTTTTTATTTTTATTTTTATGGATTTGGTGTGCCCATGTGACTGCACTAGTATGGGATTCCATGTGGTTATGGTGGTGTTCTTAAGGTGCAATGGGCCAAGCAAATGAGTGGTGAAAAAACCCAGGAATGATGCTCAGATTAAGGTGAAGCATGTTGCTGAATTTTTTGGTAAACAAGGAGCAATGAGGATGATCTCATTGAGGTGGAGCCTACCAACATTAAAGGACTTATGGCTTGAAAGCGTGGACCAAGGTTTGGAGGTTGGTTCAACTAGTGGTGCTTGTTTCTGAAATCAGTTTCAGCTGTGCCATTGGGTTGGCTATCTGTTAAAGGTGTTACTGCTGCTCAATTTCAGCACTGCTTCAAAGTGGCTGGAATGCTTTCTATAGTGATGAAAGCTATGACCTATTTGAAGAAAATGAGGGCCGAGGTGGAGTTTGTGGTCCCGTTTGTCCCTCATTTATGGTCTTTTGATTTTAGCTAGATGTTAGCAGGTTGTTAAATAGAGTTGATAAAACTGTTATTGCAGATAACAGTTCTCTGTAATAGATTCTGTTTTTTTTTTGACATATGTTGTTAGGTTATTGGAATCAGCAATTTTTGGAAAACTCTTGAAAGGATTGATCTGAGCAGAAGATCGAGAGAGGAATGAGAGATTGAGAGAGACTCGTGCCTTTGCTTGGTGCATGTTCTGTTCTTGTATGCAGATGTTATTTTCTGGTTGAATAAAATCTCTGGAATTTTCTCTCCTTTTCTTCTTCGTTTTGGCACCATGGATAATCTTTGTATCAATTTAAGGAGCTGCTTGCAGGTCTGATCCATAACAGCCTCCATAGGCTATATATTTTTCTTGATAAGTTTGAGTTCATCGAGCAACACGAATCAAATTAAAAGCCTAAATCACTTATCTAATGTGAGGAATTCAAAATACTTGATCCAATGTGAAAAAGCCCCAACAAGGTTGTCAGTTATTTTCTAATGGACCTCTTTCTTCACATAGTGAAGAAAAAGTTTGAATGTGTTTCTCACACAGCCATGTTCAAGCCCAAATTCAAAGTCACATCTTTGATTTCCTTTTCTGTAGAAATTTGGACCATAATTTACGAAAAGGAGTGCCATGAAGGAAGAGAATTTGTACAGAGGAATATACATTGTTGAGAATCCAGAGAATATTAAAAACCAAACTATTCTAATCAATATTACCTATCATTTTCCAGTTCTTTTCCTTTCTGGAAAATATTGAAAGATAATATTTGGGGTTCTTTTCCTTTTGCAGATTGTGTGCTCTATTTCATGCTTGGTCCCTCTAATTGAGATGTAATGATCATCATTCGGTACTTATTTCGATACTCACTTGGTATTATCTTCTGAGGTCTTCATGAATATCCTTAGCGGGGACATAAAAAACTCAAACTCTTCTCTCCTCCCAGGTACTTATTTATGATACTTGTTCTTTTCTTGAATGCTACATTTTCTTCTCAGTGAAGAAAAGTTTGTATGAGTTTCTTGGCAAAACATATTGTGTTTTCTTCTGAATGCTATATTTTATTTTATATTAGGATGAGTCACTTTTTCAATACTTGAAAAAAAAGATAATAATTTTGCAAGTGTGAGGGGATAGAGAAAGATGTAAGGGTGGGTTCGGAAAACTCATGAAATGATGGGTAGCAACACCCTTTTTGAAATGATGAATTGAAAATTGGTTTGGTTTTGTTTCCAAAGTAAATCACTAGCAGTGAAATGCTTTTATTTTGTAGTAAGTGGGAAGGGAACGCGATTTGGTAATGGCCTGGAATCAAAGCGAATCTCGACATCCACATCATTTGGTGAAGGATCGACCAGGATTAACCTCATGAACAGAGAGGACCTCCGGCACTCAATGGATATAGAAACTTTTCCTTAAAACGATCCGAATAAAATCCGTAGGCGAACCCTTCAATCCTTAACATATCTTTATAGAAAATAATCTTTGAGCGAAGTGATAAATTTTTTTATTATTTTTTCTTTCTTTTTTCAAACAACGGATTTTGGAAAGAATTAGTAGGAGTTTTATGCATTTTTGGACTTTCCCAAATTTACAAACTGCGAAAACATTTAAAAACACTTCTAATCTTTCCATCCTCAACTTCTCAACTTAGTTTTAGAATCTCCTCGTCCACAACCAAATCAAACACAATAACATACATATATACATTTATTCATTTCAATCATCAAAACATTTGAAACTTCTTCAAATCCATGCATTTGTTTTATCAAAAGATTGGGCTTGAAGCAGGACTTAGTGAAGCGCTGCGATACCTCGTCACGAGGATCAAAGCCCCAGTAGTTCTTTTCAACTTTATACATATACATATATCATAACAAAATATTCAACATATCTGATTATGGGAAAATTATATATACAATGAAATCACAGGCGTCGTCTCCTTGATGGCTCGACTCACTACACCGGGGGACGCTCTGCCTGCGCACCTATCTCGGGTCCTGAAAATGTTTTTGAAACATACGGAAAAGAATGAGCTAAAGGAGCCCAGTGAGTGTACATTTTCATTAAAATAACATTTTCAGTATATATCAAAGTAATACATACTATTACAATTAAATCAATTTATGTCTTAAACATTTTATGTAAGTAAACTTTCTTTCTTTCTTTATAATAAATACTTATACAATTAAAATCCATTTATGCCTTAAACATTTATGCCTTAAACTTTTCTGTCTTTATTTCTTTCTTTACGATGGAACCGGGGAATAAACACAGAGCAGTTTTAAGTCTTGACAGTGAGGACAATCACATTCCAGTCATAACTTATTTCTGGCTGCGGAGAAACTCACGCTGCATAGGGTTCAGTCGCTAACACACATCACGTGTAAGGATATTACTCTGGAACACTATTCCTCCTCGATTAGTAACCTATAACTTTACCCTCTAAATCCTTACACGCTTAAGAGTACACTAAGCGATATCGGTCACTATGATCATAGGGGTTTAGGGTAACCTCGATAAAACATTTCTTCAAAATACATTTATAAATACAATTTAAATCCTTTACTTTATCATTAAAACACATATGCATTCTTTATACATGTTAAAACTTTCATAATACTTTAACATATGCATACATATTTCATATACATATAAATATATATATTGATGCAAGATAAAACATTTCCATATGCATAACATTTTACATAAACATTTCCAATAAACTTTCGGTTTAACATTAAAACCATTCACTTTTAAAACTCAATTTCAAAATATCGTTTCGCTCGAGTTCACGCTCAATCGACTTTAGTACCGACCAATTCGTTTCCCGTCCGATAGTCCTTTTCACCTTTTCAAAACCATAACTATACATTAATCATAACTTCCATTTTAATCCACCATACACATTCATTTAAACCAAATGAACAAATTACCATAAGCACTAAAAAACCCACTCATTTAGGCAACCACTTTTCCAACAATACTCTATAGACTTTATGACTCAAAAATTATTCAAAGCGGTCTTCAAAATTTATGAAACTCTCCAGATCAGTCCTTTATATATCAATGATCTCTTTAAATTTTCAATTTAAAATTTCTTCTCTAAAACCGCCAGCCAGCATAACACAATCTAACCTTGAATGACTTTCGATTTAGCGAGCAGAATGCACTTTGCCAACCACTTTGAAACATTTTCTGGGAACTTTGGATAAAATTTTCTTGAACTTCCTTCAGATAAATTTTCCTTTAGAAATCTATTTTAACCAGAAACTTGAATCCTCAAATCGGATCAAAAATGAGTAAGTTATGGTCAAAATACGACAAATGGTCAGAAAGCGGAAAGCAGGCATTTCGCATGCAAGAACCAGACGTTAAACACACATGGCCCTACTTTGAGTGGTACAGGTACTTCTAGGGTTACAATTTGCATACTTCCTTCAGATAACTTTTCCTCTAGAAATTCTATTTTACCCAGAATTTTGAATCATAAAATCAGATCTGAAATGAGCAAGTTATGATCAAAATCTGGCAGACAACGAGAAAGCAGGCATTTTCACATGCCGGCTTGATCCCTTGAATTTTTTCAGTTTGCTTCCTTTTTCAAACACTGCTTTCTGCAGATTAAAGCATTATAATACATAATTCATAACACCTCCAAGAAACATCATGGAATGCATCTAAAACCAACTCCTTGACACTTAAATTGGTCTTGTGGAGACCTCTGAGCCTCAAAACCCTTGATGAAAAATCCAAGAACTCAACCTAGGTCTCAATTCTTTTTAAAACCATGCTTTTGATGATTCATGCTTCCTTTACACCAATTAGGAAAACTCTCATGTCCGAAAATAACATCTAGGGTTTAGGTGATCTCTTCCAAGCATACCTTAATCTTTGAACTTTTCCTCCTCCTTAACTAACCTTCTCTTACTCTTGGCTCTCCTCCTTGTCCTCCAAAGCTAGTAAGAAACCCTAGCCCTTTGGAGACCATTGTGGAAACAGGCCCGCGAAATGGCCCATTTCCTACCCTATCAGAATAGATTTGTTAGATAAGTTGGCCCGATTATACGTTAGAGGGTGTCGGAGCGCATGGTACGCCGAGTTTCCATTGTTTTGACGAGAGATCCAGCGAGTTTTACCTCACGGTTTAGCCCCGGTTCTGAATGCCCTTGGCACTGCGCATTTTAGTACGGCCTTCGCCTGCAGAGACAGATGGCCAATGCGGGGGCCTCTGAGGACTTTAGGATATGCTTAGAGCATGTTACCGGAGTTTAGAGGAGGCTGGGACACCCATGCCCACGATGGAGTTAGCGCCCTGTAACGGTTATCAGACCAGTATTGGTATGGCCCCTTATGAGGCTCTTTATGGACGGAAATGTCGAACTCCAGTCTGTTGGGACGAGGTAGGTGAAAGGAAATTAGTAGGTCCGGAAATTGTTCAAGTGACTTGTGATAAGATCAAAGTTATAAGGGATAGACTGAAAATTGCACAAGACCGACAGAAAAGTTATGCGGACAATCGCCATCGGGACCTAGAGTTCGAGGTAGGGGACATGGTATTTTTTGAGGATTCCCCATGGAAGGCGTACTAAGATTTGGGAAGCGTGAAGGATTGAGTCCACGGTGATATATTAGGCCATCTGAGAATTGTTTGAGAGGATTGGAGGTAGCATATCGATTGGAGTGCCATCACGACCTCGATCGCATTCATGATGTTTTCCATGTTTCTATGCTCGTAAGTACATTCCGGACCCAGCCATGTATTGTGAGCAGCGGTGGAAATAAGAATTTGACATACGAAGAGACCGGTCACGGATCCTCGTAGTCGAGAGCAAGTTCTGCGCAGGACGGACTATTCCTTTGGTGAAGATATTGTGGAGGTCATTGATAGAGGAAGCCACTTGGGACGGAGGGCTCGGATGCATCGATACCCTCAATTATTTTCGGATGAGGTATTTTCCTTTCCTTACTTTTGGAGTTGGTTATTCTGAAGAATGAAATGTTCTAAGAGAGGATTTTGTGACACCCCGTCCAGAGAGTGTCTGATGCGTGTGTAGGGGTATAAGAGCACTAAATGTCATATAGTAGTATTTTGGAGACTAAATAGGAAATGATAATTTATGGAAGCCGGAGGGTGGGTATGAGCATAAGGGTATAATGGTCATTAAAGCAAAAGGATATGAAAATTTTGAAAATCAAATTGAGAATGAGGCAGCAGAATTTCAAAAGTTAAATTTCAATATTAAAGAGTTGAGAGCTATTGGTAATTAAAAGGAATGTTAAAATAACAAAATGGGAAAATAAAGAGCCAAACTTGATTTGGTCTCAAGGGCTAGGTTTCACGGTTTTTGGAGGAGAAAGGAGGGAGCCAAGAGGAAGAGAAGGGAAGAAGAAGGAGGAGGAGAAAAGTTCGAAGATTAAGGTATGTTTGGAAGGAATCGCACAAACCACTAGATGTTTGTTGGGTTAGAGAGTTTTACGATTGGTGTAAAGGCGTGGAGATAAATTAGCGTGTGGTTTTAAAAAGAATTGGTGACCTAGGTTGAGTTCTTGGATTTTTCTGAGGTTTTTGAGTTTGAGGGTTATAGCACCAATTTAGTGTTGTGGGTTGGTTTTAGATGCATTCCATGATGTTTCTTGAGGAGTGTTATGAATTATAGATGTTATATGAAGTGAATTAGTAACAAAAGTGGCAAAGAAACCGTCTGGAAAAATTCAAGGTACTCGGTACGAGGAAATGCTGTTTCTGTTGCGACCGATTTTAAATATTTTGATCATAACTTGCTCATTTCAGATCGATTTGAGTGATTTAAAATTACCATATCCGATTGTAATGACCATATACCCTTATGCTCATACCACCCTCTCCGGTTTCCATAAATTACTCATTTCCTATTTGATCTCCAAAATACTACTATATGACATTTGGTGCTCTTATACCTGAGTGTCATGTCTTGTACACTCTCTCGGGATGGGGTGTCATAATTTAGTCTTGTCGAGGCTCTTTTTTGTGAAACCTTAGCCCGCGAGAGTAATGGCTGAAATTCAAGGTAGAAACCCACCCGTGATACGGCTTGTCCTTATCGCTGACAAAATATCATATCCATTAAATATGATCGAGGGTCCAAGTGTCTAACTCCCCTCTGCAGGAGCAGCAGTTTCGTGAAATTAGTAGTGTTTTAAAAATTCGATTTATGATATTTTGATGGTATTAGATCTTTAAATCATAAATTAATAATTTTTGATTTAATCATTAACCGATTTTTAAAACATTGAAAATTAGTGTACAAAAAATTTCAAACTCTAAGTCTTTATAAAAATAGAGTAATACAACAACATAATGAATATAGTAAAAGAGTCTACAGTGGCATTGTGACAAATCAACATCATCAACAAGATCAGATCCCTCAACCAATCTTTGGATATCTTCTTGTTCTATTCTATCTAACTTTTCAGAAAACACAAAAGTAAGAAAGATCAAACTTGATGTTCTCTTGCCCCATCAGACCTTTAATTTTACTTCTTTATTCATAAGCGAAGCAAATTGAACACAAGTAAATCCAAATACCAAATCAATAGACTTGATGTCAGAAACATACTTTCAGGTTTTGAATCCATTTTGGTGATGATTTCTTAAATATTCATGTTTTTAGTGAACATAGCAAAACAAAAACATATAATGGAGATAGATAGAGAATAAATTAATAGTATACCTTAAGTAATGAGGAAGTTATAACATAGAATAATTATCCTTGAATAGTGGTATGTTTCCTTCTATTGCGAGAAATAGCGAAATTCACTTTCAAACTTATAATGAATCATAAAAGCATCGAATCTACAAACAATATTTATTGCCTATGGGGATGATTTCTAGCATAGGTGACTCTTTTCTAAGAGTAGCCATTTTGACAATTTTGTCCACAAAATCAAAATATGCATCACACCAAGATCTCCTCATTGCCAACACAAAATATGGAACTAAAATGCCCACAGCAAATCCTAAGCCAATGCTCAAATAGAACCATTGATCAACATAGCCATCATCAATATTGTACTCAACATCACTTCGCCTTTTATATAAATCTTCATCTTGGCCTTTATGACTGACGAGTTCCCTGAGATTTGGTTTGACAAAAGCCAACTCTTAGAAAGTTAACTCGCATCTGACCTCAGAAACTTTCCGATCAAATATCGACTCACGGTTTTGGTGTCTCTGTGTTATAATCAGTCTCGAAGCTAAGTCTTGGCACGTGTGAAGGCGACCACCGAATCCGTAGATCTTAGAGAAGTGACTTCTCTTTACACCTCTTCTCTCTCTTGCCGGATCCAGCCCCCCAAAAAATGGGCTTTTCTCTATGTTGCCCTCATTTTATTCCAATTAACTTAAGTTTGTTCAAGTAACACATTGCGCCACGTCCACTCCGATCCGAGGTTAGTTTGTAGTGAAGCAGTTATTTCTTTTCAGTTCAATTTATTTCCAGTAGACTTAACCAGGAACATTTCTGGCTTGAGATTTTCGTAAAAAAATCTAGTCCTATATTCTTTGGCGACCCTGCAGAAAATCGTAAAATTCCAAGTGTCTCGGAGTGTGAAAAATTTTTGAGTCACTAGATTCAGCGAGAGGAATCTAATGTAATTCGTTTCGTCATTTGATATACAGAAATTTTACAAAGGCAGTGAACTATTTCGGCAACTTTTACCCTTTTGCCATTTTCAAAAGATTAAAATTTTCTCGGGTTTACATGGATTCGTATTAGCTACATCAAAGTAAAGATGTATGGTAATGTTTTTTTATAGAATCAATTTGAATGAAGTCAAAGCATATTGGTGTCAAAATATCAATTCATTAGAGAGATGGTATTAAGCAGTATTATCAAGGTGGAGACATTTTCTACTAAATATAATCATTAACCGAAAAACTTGGTAATTGGAGCAGAGAAAACGGTAATTTTACGCCGTGCTATTGTTTACTAGAATCTCTATTGATTCACTATTTTTTCGATTTTGCTCGAGAATGTTGGTAATATTTTCTATGACAATGCGACCTGCATTGCATGTTTTGTAAAGGTTTGTGCGCCTGTTTTTAGCAAATGGTAATAGTTGTTACTATGATGAAACTTTTGGGTTTATCAGATTTTGGCATAAATGAGTTTTACTATATTACTTATTGTTTTTTTTCCCTTAATTCCCAGGTTTGAAGATGGATTTCTCTATATTTTGGTGATGTAGGCATTTGAGATTTCAGTTGATTAAGCTTTTTGGAAAAGCTAAATTGTACTTTATGAGTTGGGAATAGAAAATTACCAAGTTTTCAATTCAGTAGCAATAACATGTAACTAGACATTTTCTACAAGGTTTTACCAGTTACCAAGTTTAAGCATTTGCTTGAACATGGGAGGCGGTTTAGGGATTGCTATCTTTGTTTGGTGTTGTTGATGCTTACACAGCCGGGTTATAAAATAATCTGAACAAAGTTGTTAGTTTCTTCCCTTCCAAGCTCTTACATTAGTTATAATTTACATATGAAATAGAATAAAAATAGGGTTTTTGGGATTCAAACACATTAACACCAAACCTAGAGTCATACATTCCAAGTGAAATTAACAACTGTGGGTCTCAATACAAATTAATAATACAGAGATATTGAACCAGCAACTCAAGCTTTATGCTGCACATCCCAGCCACTTCATAAAAGCATCCAAGTGAAAAGGCCCTAAGATTTACAAAACAATAAAAGAGCATGTAGCATCCAGTCGAGTGTAAAACTAGCAACCATTACCGCGAATGTATTAGGCTCCTTTTGGTTTCACAATGGAAAATAAAAAAGCAAAACAAATATAATAAAAAATTTCTTAAAATTTTACATATTTTAAATTTTTTAATCTTTATATAATAAGAATAACCTAAATAAAATGAGTTCCAATAAACATATAAAAAAATTAATTTATTAAGTTTTAAATATTATTTTTTTTTCCTCATACTTCCTCGTTATTTTCTTCTATATTTTCTTTAAAGAGATTTTGCTTGAAGCAGAAATTTCAATTTACGGAATAAAGCGAAAATCGTAATTTGAATATAAAATTTTAATTACGGTTAAAGATCCGTAAATTAATTCTACAAACCTCCCGGATAATGACTTAGTTTATATAAAATTAGATCTCGTCTCGAAATATCTAGTTATATACGTAAAATTTCGCAATTTCTTTGAGAGCATTCGGAGTTCGTACGTTTTGAGGCGTCAGCGTTTAGTCTTGTAAATCGGTTTTTACGATCGATGAAAGCCACATATAACGTATCTTTGTGTCTGTGAAGTGGTATGAGTAAGATAAATGGCTTGAAAATGGGCCAGTGAGAGATAAGTAGAATGTCAGCGGGGAAAAGAGGGAATAAAGTTGAAGTTATGGAATTTGGAATAAGTCACTCCTGAGACAAAAATTTGAATGATGACTTGTCTTCCTCCACACATTTTAAAGAGACAAAAAACGTGAAAAATAGAGCATTAGTAGCCATTGTTTGAAATTTATTTTAGAGAGAGGCCTTCTCTAATCTGGGCGATCAGGCAGTTGGCGGATTTCGGGGTGAGAGGGAAAGCGATCTCGATGGAACAGAGTGCAGCGTGGACTCGGTTTTAGTGAGTTTATTTGAGCTCGCCGGTAGGATTTTACTCCACTCTTGGGTTTATTAAGTTTTAGTGTTTTTGAATGTTTTGAGTCGATTGAGGTCTGTGGTACGTTGGATTGGTCCCAAAACATGGGACCGAGTGTCTGATTACGAAACCAAATGGAGCAGCCGTGGCACAACCATGGCGTGTGGGTATGAAAATGGGTGTAGTGGTTTTGAATCATGTATTGGATCAGTTGATCGATCAAATGCCAAGTGAAATCGGGTTAAAACGCGGTTCAGGTAAATGGGTGCAGTGATCCATGGGTTCGTTCCGGATGATGTAGAAAATGCTTTGAAATCAGTTGTTAAGCAAAATTAATCAGTTGACCGGTTCGGTCAAATCAAAATGATAAATTTTGAGTGTAAATTATATATCTTATGGCGATTTATTTGTAAATCATATTAATATTATCTCTTTGTTTCAGCGATTAATTGCGTGTTCGTATGAACATCTGTGGGATTTGGGTGGATAAATCTGGGACGGGTGGGGCAGTCCAAAATCCAGTGCCGATAAGTCAATCGAACCGCATATATCCAGCCGATCCGAGTCGATTAATCTTAACTCATCGAGATCTGATCAATCGCATGTCGTCGTCGGGTGACGATGATAATATATTCGTGGAGGGTTGTCCGCTAATAATATAATAGATTAAATACGGGGGGAACGGCGAGTGTGGGAGAAGTCGAGTGAGGGACTGGGATCTGAGTTGGTCATGTAGACATTCAAGTAGGATCATGCATTCTTGAATGTGTGTTGGTGGAACATTCTGCGCGTGTGACAGGTGGTGGAAGTGGCAGCAGGAGGAGATTCTCCTCTTGACCCAGCTCACCGAGTCGTGGGATCCCCTTTTCGGTGCGGGAGCGTGCGTGAGGCGAGTTGCAGTCCTTGAGGTTGGATAAGAAGCGGGTGTGGCTTTGATGATATTTACATGTATTAGAAGTTAGTATTTTAATATATGTTGTATAAGAGTAAAATTTGATGAAGGATCCGACCGGTTAACCTCATGAGCAGGGACCTCGGCACTCCAACGAGATATAGAAACTTTTCCTTAAAACCATAGAATTAAAATCCGTGGAAGCGAACGCACAATTCTTCACATATCTTTTAAAAATAATGCGAATGAAGTGCTAAAAAAATTTCTTTTTCTTTTCTTTTCGACATAGATTTTTGGGAAAATCGGCGAGTTCTCCATTTTTGGACTTTCCCAAATTTACAAAACCTGATGAAAACATTTAAAAACATACAAACTTCAATTCATCCCAACTTCCATATTAGGACTCCTAAATCTGACCAAATCAAACACAATACATATATATACATTTATTTCGGTTTCAAATCATCAAAACATTTAAACCTTCTTCAATTCCATGCATAATTTTATCAAAACATGACAAAATATTCACATATACAATATACAAATTTATTTTCAATGCGGAGTCACATCGTCGTCTCCTCGTGCTTCGACTCCTTTGCTGCAGGGTACTCTCTGGAGTCTTTGTCTCGAGTCTGAAAATATTTGTTGAAACATATGGAAAAGAGTGAGCTAAGCAGGCTCGGTGAGTGTACATTTTCATTTATATAACATTTTGTTGCATATCAAAATAATACATGCTTATACAATTAAAATTCATTTATACATTAAACATTTATACCTTAAACTTTCTTTCCATAAATACTTATACCATTAAAATCAGTTTATGCTTTAAACATTTATACCTTAAACTTTCTTTCAATAAATACTTATGCATTTAAAAATCCATTTTATGCTTTAAGAATTTATGCCTTAAACTTTCTTTCCATAAATACTTATGCATTTAAAATCCATTTATGCTTTAAAAATTTATACCTTAAATTTCTTTCCATAAATACTTATGCATTTAATCCATTTTATGCTTTAGCATTTATGCCTTTAACTTTCTTTCTTTATTTAACTTTCTTTCGTTCTTTGATGGAACCCGAGAGAATAAACACCATAGAAACGATTTAAAGTGCGCGGTGAGGGCAGTCACATTCCGGTCATAACCACTACATTGCGGAGAAACTCACGCTTTGCATAGGAGTTCGATCATAGTACTTTATCACGTGTAAGGATATTACTCTAGACACCTATTTCCCTCCCTCGATTGTAACCTATACTTTACCCTCTTAATCCTTACGCTTAAAGTACTTGGCCCGATGTCAGTCATACTTGATCATAGGGGTTTAGGGTAACCATCAGTAAAACATTTCTTCAAATACATTTGTAAACACATTTAAATCCTTTACTTGATCATTAAAACACATATGCATTCTTTACACATCTTAAAACTTTCTGTACTTTAACATGTGCATACATATTTCATATACATGTATAAATACATTTATATCCTTTCCTTTATCATTAAAACACATATTCATTCTTCACATTTTAAAACTTTCATAACACTTTATCATACCACTTATATAAATATATATTGATGCAAGATAAAACATTTCCATATGCATATGTACATAAACATTTCCATTAAACTTTCAGCTTAACATTAAAACCAATTCTTTACTCTGTTTTTTTCAAAATATCATTTCACTCCACAGTTCACACGCTCCAATTCCAGCTTGCCTTAGTGATTCAGTTCAAAATCAGATAGTCCTTTCACCTTTTCCAGAAAATCACATTCCCCTTCCGCCTATACTCACTTTATTCTTATACATTCGTTTTAAACTAATGACAAATTACCTTAAAGCCACTTCTTTGTGTTCCAAACAGCTTCTCTATGAACTTTCTGACTCTATTCTTCAAACGAGTCTTAAAATTTCCTTTGAGCTCTCCAGATCATTCTTGACCTATAAATGACATCTCTTTAGAATTTTCAAATTTAAAAGATTCCGTCTCAGCCTCATTACCGCCCTTTGATCTACACATATATGACTCAGTTTGGCAGAACATAATCACATAGCTCACTTTGAACCATTTTCCGGCTACCCCGATTAAAATTTACTTGAACTTCCCTTCAGATAAATTACCTCACAAGTCTGTAGCTTAAACTTGATCACTCAAATCAGGTCAAATTAGGCAAGTTATGGCCAAATACCAAAACTAAAGTAATAAAAACAGGACATTTCTATTCACCAAGACCTCCCCAAAAATTTATAATGTTTCTCTTGCTTTCTACAAACACTTAAATCATTGATGCATTATACCTGTTTCTTTTCTCTCCCCATTCTCATAGCTACTTCCTGTGATTTTCCTTCAATCTATTCATAGCTTTCTCCAATTTATCTTCGAAATCATATACTTTCTGACCTAAACCCCTACATTTAACATCCATGCAAGAAAATCAAAACATTAGACACTGAAAACCTTCAGCCTTCAACACCACCATTAAAAACTTGCTTGTTCTGCAGTTTGCTTCACGCTCTCCCCTTACGCTCATACTGAAGGCCTTGGAAAGCTTGAAGGAGAGAAAAACTCACCTCTCCATGCCTTTAACCTTTCTCTCCTTTCTTTCTTTCTCCTTTTCTCCTTTCTTCCTCTGCCTAGTTCTCCTCCATACCAGACGTCGATCTCTAAAGAGTACCACTCTTTAAAGTTTAAGTGCCTTAAACAAATAATCTAATTGGTTTGTTTAAAGTGGATTTGCTGTTTTAATCTAACCTGTGATTTGTTTCTCTTGGACCAGGTCATTAACCATTGTTTAAGATGTGGCGAAAGCCGTTAAAAGTTTCATTAATTCTGTAAAATCTCATGTAGCGGGTTTTTATCTGGGTTCCTCTCACTTCCTCAAGAATTATCATAAATGTTCATGGTGGAGTCTAAACTTCAAGATAACCATGATTAATAAATTAAATCTTAGTGATTCTTATAATCATGGTAAAATCATTAAAATGATGTCAGACCAAGCGTATTGTGCAGAATTGTTTAGGATCTGGAAAACTCTCAAACTTGGACTCCGTTCACTTTATTTCAGTTTCTAACTCATCCACATGATTTATTGGCCTTTTAGTATTTTGAAACCATTTAAAAATTTGGTATGAGCTCAAATTTGGTCAAATCACATTCATAAATATCCATTATCTTCCTAAATATCAGTTCAAAGTCATAAGGCCCGAAATTTTCTTAAAATCCCTTTTTATAGCCTCCATCGGATAAAATAAAGAAAAATCACTATTCATTAGGGCTCAGGTTACAATTTGTGAAAATTACCTTCTTTATTGTGTCTGGGAATTCAGTTCATCACACAAGCTGTATTTAGACTCAATCGTTTCAATAACTACTTATACCGCATTCTTAAGTTCAAGGTTTACGTCACCTCTCTCCATTGATCATAAATTTAAATTCTCTCTTGCTTCTCTCTACAGTAATTCATCCACATTTTTGCTAAAGGAATCACTTTGTTTCAAAGAACTGTAATCATTTGATCAACCATTTGGAGGCAGGTCTTTCTTCCTCCCATCAAATCTACTTTCATTCAAGCGGTTGATCTCTTAGCACATGTGAAGAATCTGTCCTTATACTTTCCAAAGCATGAAATGCCCATCTACAATGTATTCGTAGTTCGATTTGTCGCCCTCACCAGCCTTTCTCAGGTGCTGTACATTTACCAGTCCCTTTTGTATAGAGAGGACTCACTTCCCTTTCACAAACTCTCTTATACCAGGGTGATATCCTCATAAATGCGATCCCCTAGATTTTAAATCCTGGGTTATCGCTTGCAACTTTTATTAAATCTTGAACTCTCCATCCTCCTTGATAGCTGGCAACTTATAACACCGCTGAACTCATTCTGACTAAATTTACCTCTCATATATCCAGCCTGTGGGGTCCTGCACTTCCTTCGTATAAGGCCTCATGAGAAGCCATTTCTTGTCGATATTATTGTAGGAAAACTCCATTAATATGAGTAAATATCTTTCTTCCTTTAAACTCTAATACACAGACGCAGGCATAACTTCAATGCATGTGGCTCTTTCAGATTGGTCATCCGTGAAGTGTGCTGATCTCTTTACTTCAAGCTATTTAACTATTTAAATCTATTACAGTGGGGTGGTGATGACGTTAGCTAAATCTCCTCCCCTAAACTCACGACACTTTCATGAAATTAAAATAAAAAAATCCATCATGATTCTCTCCCATTTTCCCTTGAGGATCGGGAAGAGACTATAAGAACCACCAAATCTTTGATCTTTCAGCCTTATTTTTTAATGAATGAGACAATTAAACTAGTCTTGCAACATCTTTCTTTATGCCCCTCCACCTTTGGTATTCCTTAGGGTGTAGTACATTTAGTGTTTCCACGATGCATACTAATACGAGAAGGAGTGAGCCCTCTCCATAATTTATTTCTTTAATCTTCCCATCTAGTACACATAACTGCATTTTCTTCTACCATCCCAGCCTAAAATCTACTAGCACGGACTGGGCTTCCCTTTCAGTTTAATCTAGTGATATCCAATTCTAGCTCCACTTATCTTCTCCAATGTCCCAGGACTAACACATCTACTTCGGCAAGATCCAGCATCTCATAAATAAGTCAACTCAGACCTCAATTCCATAAATCTAGAGTGACCTTTAGGTGTGGATATGGAACCGTGGGCTTCTACTGAAATATAGTTCTGCAGCTTCTGTTTCACTGATGGGTACTCAATAGCCACTCATGATCATGTAGTTAAATACCCATCTCTCCCTCGTCTCCTTTATTTAACTTTCTGTATGAATGATATTACATGTTCTTGTGGTCATGAGAGTTTTAAGCTCCTATAGTAGTAGCACTCGATGTTAGGCCAGAAAGATGACAACTTAGCTCAAAGTTCTGAATATTCACATATACTTTTAAGTACAGCTTACAATCAGCGTAACATCATTTCATGTTTGGGTAACTTCATTCACCTTCAAATATACGAAATATCTTTGTATCATCCTTCTTGCGATGGAATTGTAGAAATGAAATTTAAAGGTCGAATTCACTTTTTAGTTCATCGAATCTTTACGACATATCTCTTACCATGCAAACTTTTCATCTTTCCTTGTCAATTTAATCAAAGGATCATACTTTGAAAATCCTTAACAACTGTAAAGTAATACCCTACTTAAAAAACTAAAACTTTGCCTCCATGTCACATTCGTAGGTGGTTTTTCGAGTTCTAATTTTCCCGATCTTTTGAGAAGTCATGAAACCCTTCTTGATCCACATGCCTTAGAAGGCAGCAACGACTCTAACAGATTCCATTTACAAGTTTCGCATAAGTAAATGGGGAACCACCAGTGCTCCTCATGATCTTCATTCTTTGTAAGCCAATTCCATCTCATGTGAATACTATAACATTTGATCATCATTTGAAAGATCTATTCATAGATCCATAAAGCGGTTTGAATACTCAATTCATTAACTAAGCATTCAAAACTCATAATGCCTATCTTAGTGTTTTCAAAGTTGTCCATAGGAACATCCTCGGCCTAATCTTTAATTGATGAGTAACACAGGCAGATCCTTTTCAAAAATACCCTCGTTCCCACCTGCCATTATTAAAATCTTAATCAGGTAGTAAATGGGTGTTGATTAAGTATTTTCACTTTATTCAACTCTATGTGATAATATACAATGCCAAACTCATCATCTACATTTTTTTTATATAAAGCTATGGCACTCTAAGCGTATCGGCCCCTAACAAGCACTTACTCACAGCTCATCCATTTATACTTTCCATTCTTTCAGTTCTTTCCAACTTTTAAGGAGCCATCGTATAAAATTTTACCATAATTAGTTCTGTCTAGGGGTGTTTCATCAAAATTAATATATATATATACTTTCTGTTTTATATATACCTAGAAGATCTCCCATCCCCACTAGGAGGTGTTGATACAGATATCTTCAATTGTTTCAGTATCCCTCATAGCCACTTCTTCAGTACATTTGATGTCTTTAAAGTATTTTACTAGCCCACATAGCTGTCATGTTGGTAGGTAGTATTTTCGTAACCCACATAAAACAACTCTGTCTTCCTTGAAACTATAGAACCTAACACTCTTTCTATAACAATCCCCTTTTGTGGCATGATCTCAGATGGTAAATCCATGCCTAATATAACTTATCAAGTGTGGATATCTAATAATATCAAGTGCAAAACTCCTAGCCTCAAATAAATCACTCTGTTGCTTAACAATCAACTTTTCCATACTTTTCCTAGGGTGGCAAAATCCTACATTACACATTCATCGTATGTCTTCATTCTTACTTTCCACTGTAATTCTTAACAATTCACTTAATGTCATTGATTCATAAGCTTCAGTCATCGGCCACATTTTCTTCCTTGTCTCATTACCACTCTAGCCACGACCATGCCTTTTGAGGATCTCCCTATACCGTCACCATTTCTTGCCTCCTTTCTACCCTCTCCAATGACTCTTGTCGGCTCAGGGGCGAATTCATTCTTGTGGCTAACATCTGAGCCATCTACTTTCAGGTATCTGTCCTCTTACAATGCTCAGGGGCGTTAGTGACTAAGCGATCTTCACGGGTGGAGGAACATCACCTTGAGACTCATAAACATGTTCCTCGGGAGTGGTGCAGTCCTCCAGAAATCTCTCTAATGGTGATGGCCTCGATGCGTTTTCACTAATGAATTCAAAATTTTAATATGTCATATGATGCATATATGATTTTAAATCACATAAATTTTTTTTTTTTGTTTTTGAAATCTTAAAGAAAACAATAACAATCTCTCATAAATTACAATCTTTATAACATTTCAAAACTTGGCTACGATACACGTTGAAAGTCAGGCCGGGATTAACCTCTGACCGAGGGGACCTCGGCACTCCAGTGAGATATAGAAACTTTTCCTTAAAACTAAAATTAAATGATGGGCAGACCTTTAAATTCTTCACATATCTTTTAAAATAATAGGCAGTGCTAAAAAATTTCTTTTTCTTTGCTGTACTTAGATTTTTAGGAAAATCGTGGAGGATTCCCTCTGTTTTGGACTGCCAAATTTTACAAAGGCATTGAAACGTTTAAAACGCTTCTAAAAACTGATTTAAACAAACTTCACCTGGATATAGTCCACCATTTAGTCAAACCACAAATATACATATACCTTCTTTTTCACCAATCTTCAACTTTTAAACCTTCTTCATTCACACATCATTTACTCAACACAATAAAATAATCACATGCAATATGCAAATTATTTTCAATCTTTTGATCCCACATCGTCGTCCTCGATAGCTCGACTCAGCACGGAGGGTGCTCTACTAGTGCTTTTGTCTCGAGTCAAAATCTTGCTTTCAACCTACTGGAAAAGTGAGCTAAGCGAGGCTCGGTGAGTGTACATTTTCATTTATAACACAAGCATTTTGATTACTATCAAAATAATACATAACATACAAATTAAAATTCATTTACTAACTCAACCTTTATATAAACTTTCTTTCCATAGTAACATGCCATTAAAATGGAGTTTATCTTTCCATATTTTATACATGCGCTTTCTTTTTCCAATAAATGCTTATCATTTAATCCATTTGTCTTTAAGAATTTGTACACCTTAAACTTTCTTTCCATAAATCTTTATAAATTTAAAATAATTTCTCAACACCCATTCACCACTTCACCACTTGTCTTATGCATTTTAAAATCCATTTGTGGCATTTGTAAGCATTTATGCATAAACTTTCTTTCTTTAATTTCTTTCTTTGTTCTTTAGTGAGCCCGGGGGAATAAACTTTACACGAAAACGATTTCGGTGCGACGGTGAGGAGACCAGTCTTATTAGGTCATAACCACTGCAGTGCGGAGAAACTCACGCTTTGCATAGGGTTAGGTCGTAATCTTTTATCGCGTGTAAGGATATTTACTCTAGACACCTGTTTCCCTCCCTCGAGTTAGTAACCTGCCCTTTACCCTCTTAATCGCCTGCGCTTAAAGTACTTGACCGATACTCAGTCATAACATGATCATGGGGTTTAGGAAGTATAGTCAATTAAAACATTTCTTCAAATACATTTGTAAACACATTTAAATCTTTAGCAGTCATTAAAACACATATGCATTCTTCCCCCTCTTAAACTTTCATAATACTTTAACATGTGCATACATATTTCATATACATGTATAAATACATTTATATCCTTTCCTTTATCATTAAAACACATATGCATTCTACACCTTTAAAACTTTCTATACTTTATCTCTACAGCATAAATATATATTGATGCAAGATAAAACGTTTCCATATCACCTTAACATGTACATAAGCATTTCCATTAAACTTTCAAGCAACATTCAAACCATTCCCTTTTAAAAACTCATTTTTTTGCATCTGCTGCTCACGAATCACCTTTCAATTCACTTGCTTCCCGTTGAGTTCAGATTTCCGTCCGATAGTCCTTCACCTTTCGAAAATCACAATTACACATTAGCTTACCCTTACCATCTTTCCAATCACCATACTACATTCCTTCTTAAATGAACAACCACATATAAACACAAAACTCTTTCTTTGTAACCTTTTTTCCTCATCTCTAAACTACTAGCTCAAAAATTAAACTAAACAGTCTTCAAAATTATGAAATCTCATGATCGTTTCTAGTATATCAAATGACATCTCTTTAAATTTTCCCAATTTAAAAATTCCAAGTCAGCCCATATTTTCATAATCCAACATATGACTCAGTTTGAACATAATCTGCATGGCTCCACTTTAGACCATTTCTGGCACTTTACGATTAAAATTTGCCAGACTTCCTTCAGATAAATTTTTTCCTCTAGAATCTATTGTAACCCAAACTTGAATCCTCAAATCGGATCCAAAATTAGGCCAAGTTATATTAAAATACCAAAACTAGTCAAACAGAAAACAGGACATTTCCTGTACCCAGCTGCTGCCCAAAAATTTAAAATGTGTTTCTCTTCCATTTTCTTTCCTCCTAAACAACCAAATCTGATGCATATACCCATTTCAACATATCACACACAATTCCTGCATCAAACCTAACCCTTACTCACATGATTTTTCAGAACCTAATCTAATCATAACTTTCTAAATTCTCTCAAAATCATCACTAACAACTAATACACTACATTTAACATCCACTTCAGCAATCAGAAACCTTTATTTTGAAAAACATCAACTCACCACCATTAAAAACTTACTTGTTCTTGGTTTGCTTTGGCTCCCTCTCACCTTACTGTCACTTGTAGAGCCTTCGGCTTGAAGGAGAAGAAAAAACTCACCTCTCCGCACCCCACTCACCTCTTCTCCTTTCTCAGCTCTCCTTTCCTCCCTTACTGTCACTTTTCTTCCCTCCACTGCATTCTCCTCACTTTGGAACATCTAAATCTAAAATTTTCTTTTATTTCAAGTTTAAAATTCCCATGACAAATAATCTCATTAGCGTTTTAGATTTAAGTAGTTTACTCTTTTTATCCAGCTGTCATTTGGTCCATTCATGAGACCGAGTCATTCTTAATTATTATTTAAATCATGGCTTGGCCATTGAAAAAAGTTTCATTAAGCTCCCTACCGCCATCTCATTATAGCGTTTATCTGAGGTTTCTTATCTTTTATCTTGGAATTAAATGTCAAAAATATTCTATGGTGTCTAAACTATTCTTTCATGAATTATTCAAATTAAATCTTCAGGTGATTCTCTCAAATCCCATCAGTTTAAAATATTAAATCGGTGTCAGGACAACCGATATTATTACCAGTGCGTTGATCACAGAAGCTATCAAGCGGACTCCCGTTCACTTTAAACTTCGTTTGCTCATCTTTGTAGTTTGTTCCGGACCTTACCGTATTTCGGCTCAATTTAGAAAAATTTGATATGACTCCAAATTTGATCAGGAAATCCTCTTTATAAATCTCATTATCTTCTTCTAAATATGGGTTCAAAAGTCATAGGCGAAATTTTCAAAATCCTTACAACCCTCCATCCGGATAAAATAAATCTTTATTCATTGAGGCTTTAGTTACAATTGTGATTCCATATTTAATAGTCTCAGAGGCGTTCTAAATTCTAATCCACCTAAAGCTATAACAGACTCAATGGGGTTCCTTCTTTACTAACATAACATTCAATAAAGGTTGGGGTTTTACATTTTGAGACTCTTGGAAACTATTCGTTATGTTTGGATATATGTATTGCTGACACGAGTTGATAAGCCAGTGGCGCGTGGATATATATATTACGCCTGTTGTTGATTTCAGTGATTTCTCGGGTTTTGTATTTGGGTAGAGCTCACACATTACAAAGGCTCTGTACGATTTTACAAAGTGGCGTCCCGGGTAACCAGCCTCCACTTGTATTCCTTGAGTTGTGGTGGTCAGCGGACCCCGAGGTTTTGGGCGTCACGGCTAGCCCGGTTGGTAGTGGGAACTATAGGCTGGTACCTGGCTCATGGTCGAGTTGAGCCACGGAGCGAAAAACCCTGCAAGCTGAGATCTTTGTCCCATTCGGTACCCGACCCTCTCAGGCCCAGGTGGGCCGGGGTGAGGACTGTGATATAAGGCGCCTTTTTGTAAGGGCCCCACCCCTGGCCCACTCCAGAGAATTCTAGTCCCGCTCCACAGTTTATAAGGGCATGCCTCCCTTTTGCCCTTTTCTTTCGCCTCCGTGAGAGCTCGAAACCCAGACCAAAGGGACATATTGAAATGGGAACTCGCTGCAATGGCTAGCCCATTGGTATTGAAGTCTCCATTCAGCTCTCACGGAGAGCGAAAGAAAGGGCAAGAAAGGTATACTATAGCTGTGAGTGGGACCACCCCTCGTCGGAGTGGGCCAGGGGGTGGGGCCCTTACAGATTTTGAAACTCTTAAGTGGCAATTTTCTTCTAAGATTTTTTAGTAACAATTTTTTGATGGGCATTTATTGAT
This sequence comes from Tetrastigma voinierianum, assembly GCA_016808115.1. Lineage (NCBI taxonomy): Eukaryota > Viridiplantae > Streptophyta > Magnoliopsida > Vitales > Vitaceae > Tetrastigma > Tetrastigma voinierianum. The sequence goes on from JAEQBH010000779.1 coordinate 328,085, forward strand.
TCTATTACAAAGGGAAAAAAAAAAAAAATTTCTTTTTGGATAGCAATTAAAAAGGCCATAACCTTTAAAATCCCAACTTATCTTAACGAAGACACTTTTCTTAGTACATCACATCAAATAAAATTAAAAATTAGAGTGCAAATTAGTAGCATATACACCTTTAATAGAAGTAGTGAAATTCACTCCCAAAGCGGAATCATAAGAAATACATTTATTTCCTTTGGGCATGATTTTTGGCATAGGTCACTCTTTTTTCTAAAGAGTAGCCATTTGACAATTTTGTCCACAAAATCAAAATATGCATCACACGAAGATCTCCTCATTGCCAACACAAAATATGGAACTAAAATGCCCGCGACAAATCTGACCCAATGCTCGGAATAGAACCATTGATCGACAAAGCCATATCAATATTGTCCTCGACACTTTTATACATGCCTTCATCTTGACACTTTATGACTAGCGAATCCACAAAGATTTGGATTCCAACAAAGACAGGACTCTGTGAAGTTGACATTTACTTGATAAAGGGATCTTATCGGAGAATTGTTATTAAACCAAAATTCAAAATGGCAAGGATGATAATAAGGACGTCTTGAAGGAATGGAGTAGAAAGCACTTATTCTTGGACAAATCAAGGGAAGACAGGTTGAGCGTAGCTTTGAAATGCTTTGAGAATTCGACCAATGATGTGATTCATGGACAAGTTCGAAACACCAAACAAAGCGATTTTATTTATTCCCTCGAAATTCTCACTTAAATTATTGGATAGATACATGCTCCTATGAGGAAAGAGTCCTGCTATATTCGAATTAGACCTTTTGTAATCACAATCAACTTTCTTCATACAGGAAATTTGCTCCAGGTTGTCATACAAAAAGAAGATATACTCATATTATGGTCCCGAGCCATGGCTTTAAGCTCGACCAAAGTTCTTGGATTTCACCCATCAGTTATTTTGTGCGAGATCCAAGACATGCGAGAAGAACTTAAATTTGAAAGCAAGGAGAAGTCTTCAGAAAACATATTTGACCTCAAGTTCAGAATTACAAGATTCAAGAAAGCAGTTCCAATCCAAGCAGGAATCTGACCCGATAAGTTATTATGGCGAGATCGAGACGTGAAACTGTTAAATTTTGCAAAGATGGGGGCTCTCGGCTTGTTGTTGTGGTTTAGGTGTAGTGATTTGAGTAGTTCTTGCGGTGATCCATCGACTGGAATCATCAGGACAAATTGTTATTTCCAAGGTCTAGAACAATTAGGCTAGAGCAATTGTTTATGGTAGAAGGAATGCTTCCAGTCAAATTATTGCTTGAAAAATCAATGACTTCAAGAGAGGTGAGATGCCCTACGGAATCTGGGATGGTCCCTGTTATTCCATTACCTGAAAGAGAAAGGAAAGACAAGTTGGGTAGGAATTTGCCTATGTTTGAATTTGGTAATTGGCCTTGTAACTGATTGTGAGAAAGAATTAAGTACTCCAAATTAGAAGAAATATTCCAAAACCAATTTGGAATACTACTTGAAATGCTAGCATTTGAGAGATCAAGATATTGGAGATCCTTCTGAGACTGAAGCCAAGCTGGAAATGTAGGACCTATGTGACATGAGCCATAAAGATATCTCAAGCTGGAAAGGGAGTCAATTGGAACTAACATCCAAACGGAAAGAATTGGAGTCTATGTATAGATTCTCCAAGTTACTTAACTTCAAAAAATGTTGTTCTGTCAAAGTTCCACTCAACTGATTGTTTCGAAGATTTAGATTGAATAAGTTGGAAAGGTTTCCAATGAGATTTGGAATTGAACCTGTAATGATCAAAAGTAAAGTAATATGTCTTAATTAAAATTATGTAATAAATTAAGAATAAAAATAGTAAATAACATAACAAATGAATGCATGAAGAATTAATTTAAGGAATTAAAAGCAAGAAATATGATTATTCTTTCATGCGTCGGTGAATAAAAATAGTCAGAGTGATACATTTTTTTTTTCTTTTTTGATATAACCATAAATAGAATAATTTATTTTTCGATAATGTTATAATACTAGAAGGATTTAGAATTGATATTAGTATTTTAATAATAAACCCAAAAGTATTTTGAATTTAGTTATAGTTTATTACAAGAAAATAGAAATCAATTTCATTTAAATATAAATAATTTGAAGACTTTAATTTGCGTGAACATCTAATCTAATTAATTAATTTTACAAAAGGACAATTCCTTATATTTTATTTCTAAAGATACTCTAATAGAAATAGTAAATTTTACCATAAAAATGTAGGAAGTTTGTTTAATGGAGGTCTAAACAAACATAAAAATTCATAATAAAATAGTTTAAAAAGTATATACCATGAGAATAAAAGAGGTTGGAAGCTAAATCATAGTATATAATCAATAGAAAATTTAATGAAGTGAGTAATTAACTTTGTAATTGATTATGAGAAAGATCCAAATATGTAAGTTGCAAAAGTTTCCAATGGAGCTTGGAATTGAACCTGTAAGGAGAAAGAGTAAAAATATTTACTAATTAAAAAATTATGCAATAAACAAATGATTTAAAAAAAAATAGTAAATAAGAAAATAAATGCATTCACAAACAATTAGTTCAAAGAAAAAAAATATTATTCTTTATGCAATAATAAACATAAATAGTGAGAATGGTCCTTTTTTTTGTCTTTTCTGGTAATAATGAAATAAAGTAATTTTATTTCAATATTGGAATACTATTACTTGGATTAATCATCCATGCTAATTATTTCTCAAATAACAAACTACAATATTTTGAATAAAGCAATAGTTCAAAATATAATTTATAATTTTAGCAATGAAGACAATTATTTAGCCAAACAATTATTTTAATTTCAAGTGATTTTTCTATTTATTCACAAACTACTAGAAACTATGAGATGAAAATTGTATGATTATCTAAATTTTACACAATTGGAAAATGATTGTTAACTTTCATGCGTTGGTGAATAAAAGCGGTAAGAGTGATATATTTTTTTTCTTTTTCGATATAAAACATAAATATAATAATATATTTTTAATAATGTTATAAGATTAGAGGATTAATAATTGATGTGCTAATTTTAATAATAAGTCATAGTATTTTGAATTTAGTGATAGTTTTATTACATGAAAATGAAATCAATTTTCATTTAAATCCTAAATAATTAAGAGACCTCTATTTATTAGTGAACATCTAATCTAATTAATTTTAAGGATTAATTCATATATTTTATTTCTAAAGATACTCTTATTGAGAGCTTGTTTGATGGAGTCTTAAATAAACATAAAAATTCATAATAAAATTTTAATAAAATTGTTTAAAAGGTATACCATGGGAATAAAAGAGGTTGAAGCAAAAATCTTAAGTATACCATCAATAGAAAATTTAATGAAGTGAGTAACTAACCTTGTAATTGATTATCGGAAAGATCTAACACTTCCAAATGTTTAAGTTCATCCAACCAGTTTGGCAATTTTCCCATCAATTTTAGAATTCCCAATAAGAGTAAAAATATTTACTAATTAAAAAATTATGCAATACAAAAATGATAAAAATAGTAAATAAGAAAATAAATGCATTAAAAACAATTAGTTTAAAGAAAAAAAATTTATTTTTTATGCATTAATAAACATAAATATTGAGAATAGTCATTTTTTTTGTCTTTTCTAGTAACAATAAAATAAAGTAATTTTATTTAAATATTGGAATACTAGTACTAGGATTAATAATCCATGCTTGTAAAGCCCTAGAAAAAATTTGAATTTTTCTAAAAAATGGCAAAACGGTAAATTGCTGTTATACTACAGGTTGAAAACCTGAAAAAATTTCTAGATCTCGGATGATGAAATGGACCTCACTGTTGGATTCATCTCACAAAATGTAGTTACCCATTCAAATTTCATCAAATTCAGATATGTAAGAAGCATCACTTTTCGAGGTGTGGTGTGTCGATAGACCCTAAAAGCAGATTTTGAAGAAAATCTTGGAAGTTAATAAAATAATTTAAAGCAGAAGTTCATATAAGATAATTTAAACTTGGTAGGATGAAATAAATTGTTTTGAGGAAAAAGAGCGGAGGACCCGAGTAAGGGGACACATGGCGTGGCTGTGAGACACGTATCCAAAAGTATAAAAGAGCCAAATATCTCATTTGGGAGAAAATCTCCCCATTTTTATTTTCAAGCGAGAGAGAGGAAGGTTTCCTTCGGTGATTCACTGGATTTCGTCGGGCCAAAAACTAAAGTTCATCACCTCGACGAAGGCTATAATCTATTTTTGATAATGTTATAAGATTAGAGGATTAATAATTGATATTAACTATTTTTATTAATAAGTCAAAGTATTTTTGAATTTGGTGATGGTTTATTACATGAAGCTAAATCAATTTTCATTTAAATCTCTAAAATAATTTAGAGACTTTAATTTTATCGGCCCGAACATCTAATCTAATCTAATTAATTAATTTACAAATGACAGATTCATATATTTTATTTATAAAGATACTCTCATAGAAATAGTAAAATTTACTACAAAAATGTAAGAGCTTGTTTAATGGAGTCCTAAATAAACATAAAAATTCATAATAAAATGGTTTAAAAGGTATACCATGAGAATAAAAGAGGTTGAAGTTATAATCATAAGTATACCATCAATAGAAAATTTAATGAATTGAGTAACTAACCTTGTAGCTGATTAGAAGAAAGATCAATAAGCTGCAAATTAACAAAAGTATTCCCAAAATAATTTAGGATACTAGCAAATCTAACATTTAGAGATAAAGATCTTGGAGATTCTTCTGAATTGAAGCCAAAATTTGGAAATCACGGGACCTCACATTGGCATGAATACATATAAAGATATCTCAACTTGAAAGGAGGAACCCAATTGGAACTAACCTTCAAACGAAAGTTGTCCAAGTTTAGAGACTTCAAGTTACTTAGCTTCAAAAAATGTTGTTTAAAGAGAGTTCCACTCAGCTCATTCCCTCCAAGTAGGGATAAAGAAGTAGGGATGGGACCTTCAAGTTTGTTGTAAGATAAACTGAGTCTCCTAAGATTTTTAAGCTCACCCAACCAATTTGGCAATTTTCCCATCAATTGATTATGGAACAAGTCTAACATCCTCAAATTAGGTAGAGGACTTTTAGAATTGCAAGTTTCAGTTCCATTGATAATATCAGGTATGCTTCCATTCAAGTTATTATAACTCAAATCCAAATATTGTAAGTTGCAAGGTTTTAATGGAGCTTGGAATTGAACTTTGTATGTGAAAGAAATAAAAATATTTACTAATTAAAAAATTATGCCATAAAAAAACCAAATAGGGAAATAAATGCATTAAAACAATTAGTTTTAAAGAAAAAATATTATTCTTTATGCATTAATAAACATAAATATTGAGAATGGTCATTTTTTTTCTTTTCTAGTAATAATAAAAATAAATTAATTTTATTTAAATATTGGAAGACTAATTACTAGATTAATCATCCATGCTAATTATTTCTTAAATAACAAACTACAATATTTTGAAAAAAGCAATTGTTCAATAAGAGAAGATAGAAAATAAAAATGAAAACTACAAGAGTGAAAAAAAATTTACTAAATTATCAAAATATAATTTATAATTTTAGCAATGAAAACAATTATTTAGCCAAACAATTATTTTAATTTCAAGAGATTTTTTTATTTATTCACAAACTACTAGAAATTATGAATGAGAAATTATTATAGTTATCTAAATTTTACTGGAATTGGAAAATTCTTATTCTTTCTCATGCGTTGGTGAATAAAAGCGGTCGAGTGATACATTTTTTCTTTTCAGATATAAAAAAAACATAAATATAATAATCTATTTTTGATAATGTTATAAGATTAGAGAGTTAATAATTGATATTAACTATTTTTGATAATAAGCCAGTATTTGAATTTAGTGATAGTTTTATTACATGAAAATCGAAATCAATTTTCATTTAAATCTAAATAATTAAGAGACTTCAATTTATTAGTGGATATCTAATCTAATTAATTTCAAAAATGACAATTCATATATTTATTTCTAAGATACTCTTATTGAAATAGTAAACTTTTCATAAAATGTAAAACTTGTTTGATGGAGTCTTAAATAAACACTATAAAAATTCATAATAAAATTTTAATAAAATAGTTTAAAAGAATACCATATGAGAATAAAAAGGAGTTGAAGCTAAATCATAAATATATAATCAATAGAAAATTTAATGAAGTGAGTAACTAACCTTGTAATTGATTAGCATAAAGATCTAACTCTTCCAGATTTTTAAGCTCACCCAACCAATTTGGCAATTTTCCCATCAATTGATTATCGAGCAAGTATAACTTCCTTAAATTAGGCAGAGGACTTTTAGAATTGCAAGTTTCAGTTCCATCGACAATCTCAAGGAAACTTCCATTCAATTTATTATCACTCAAATCCAAATATTGTAAGTTGCAAAAGTTTCCAATGGAGCTTGGAATTGAACCTGTAATGAGAAAGAGTAAAAATATTTACTAATTAAAATTATGCAACAAACAAATGATAAAATTAGTAAATAAGGAAATAAATGCATTCAGAAACAATTAGTTTAAAGAAAAATATTATTCTTTATGCATTAATAAACATAAATATTGAGAATAGTTTTATTTTTGTCTTTTCTAGTAATAATAAAATAAAGTAATTTTATTTAAATATTGGAAGACTAGTACTAAGTTAATCATCCACATGCTAATTCTTTCTTAAATAATAAACTACAGCATTTTGAAAAAAGCAATTGTTCCAATAAGAAGATAGAAAATAAAAATAGAAAACCACAAGAGTGAAAAAATTACCAAATTATCAAAATATAATTTATAATTTTAGCAATAGAAAACAATTATTTAGTAAACAATTATTTTAATTTCAAGAGATTTTTTTTATTTATTCACAAACTATAGAAATTATGAATGAGAAATTATTAAGTTAACTAAATTTTACACAATTGGAAAATTATTATTCTTTCATGTGTTGGTGAATAAAAACGGTCCAAGTGATAATTTTCTTTTTGATATAAAACATAAATATAATAATCTATTTTTGATAATGTAAGATTAGAGGATTAATAATTGATATTAACTATTTTGATAATAAGCCAAAGTATTTTAGATTGATAGTTTATTACACTTGAAAATAGAAATCAATTTTCATTTAAATCTAAATAATTAAAGAGACTTCAATTTTATTAGTGGATATCTAATCTAATTAATTTTAAAAAGGACAATTCATATATTTTATTCCTAAGATATCTTATTGAAATAGTAATCTTTTCCATAAAAAATGTAAGAAGCTTGTTTGATGGAGTCTTAAATAAACATAAAATTTCATAATAAAATTTTAATAAAATAGTTTAAAAGTTATACCATGGGAATAAAAGAGGTTGAAGCAAAAATCTTAAGTATATCATCAATAGAAAATTTAATGAAGTGAGTAACTAACCTTGTAATTGATTGTGCTCCAAGTATGGACTTTTAGAATTGCAAGTTTCAGTTCCATTGATAATCTCAGGTAAACTTCCATTCAAGTTATTATCACTCAAATCCAAGTATTGTAAGTTACAAAAGTTTCCAATGGTGCTTGGAATTGAACCTGTAATGAGAAAGAGTAAAAATATTTACTAATTAAAATTATGCCATAAACAAATGAAAAAAAGTAAATAGGAAATAAATGCATTAAAAAACAATTAGTTTAAAAGAAAAGAATTATTATTCTTTATGCATTAATAAACATAAATATTGAGAGAATGATCTTCTTTTTAATATTTTCGAGTAACAATAAAATAAAGTAATTTTATTTCAATATTGTAATACTAGTACTAAATTAATCATTCATGATAATTGTTTCTTAAATAACAAACTCCAATATTTTGAACAGAAAGCAATAGTTCAATAGAAAGATAGAAAATAAAAATGAAAACTACAAAGTGAAAAGAAAATTACCAAATTATCAAAATATGAATTTTAATTTATAATAAAAACATTTATTTAACTAAACAATTTTTTTAGTTTTAAGCAATTTTTCTATTTATTTATAAACTACAAGAATATGTGAATAGAAAATTATGGTCACCCAAATTTTACACCAAAATAGAGAGCACCATTAGAGAATAAAGCTAAAGGAACTTATGAATTCAACCTAATATTATGATATTTGGAAACAAAAATACTATAGGAAACTAATATGGAATATCATACATAATGTTAAATTACAAGCTAATCTCCCACATAATAGATAAATTAATGAGACTAAATGAAATTGGAAATGTGCAAAGATTATTGGAAGCTATCGACGAAAAGAATTCTTAACACACATGAAAAAAAATAGGAATTCAATTCTTTTTGGTGATATAGAAAGTAATTTCTAAATTTTGTTCAATTTCTATTTTAATTTATTAGTTACAAGCTTTTCGAAAATAGTGAATAGTATATTATAATTATTTAAATTTTATAGGAATATGATACACCTTAAATTAACATAATAATTAGGAATAAAATTTTAATAAAATAGTGAAAGAAAGTATAACATGAGAATAATAAATGGAAAACAGTTAATAACTAAAATAAGTAAAAATATAAAAGCATGTGAAAAAAAAGGTATCATATATTAATTCAACCGTCATATAAATTTTGAACTTAAAAATATGCATGGAGCTATTACATTTGAAAAGCAAAGTGGTTGAAAATTGAGAGCATGTCAAAATATTATTATAAAATTAGAAAACACTTAAAGAATAATTAATATCAATAAAAAGAATAATTAATATAATAAATGTACAAAAATGATAGTATTATTATTCTTATTATTGATATAATAAATAATAAACCATTAATCAAAAAAGGGGAGTAAAGGACTTTTTTAGTGTAAGACGCGAGAAAATTCCAATTTTCGGAAAAAATGGCAAAATGATCATTTTGGTAAAAATATAAAAAATTTCTAGATCTCGGATGTGAAAGCGGATTCTGCGTTGGAATCGTCTCACGAAATCTAGGCTCTGCGCGTCGAATTTCGCCAAAATTCCGAGGCAATTATGAATTTCACGTTTTTCGAGGGCACCGGTGTCGGTCTTAGTAAAGCGGGTTAAAAGATATCTGATGTGACTAAAGTCACCTACTATATGTACTCTTGTGACACATGTTGCAAGATTAGAGAGAGGATGAGATGGATAGCCGAGATGGTGCAAAGTGTCAAAAATCAAGAAAAATGACACATTGGGAATTATTGGAATTTTTAATTGAATAAGACAAAAACGTGAATGCTCTTCTTCTCCAAAAATTGAAAGAACAAAACGTGCAAAGGAAGTGGAGGAATCACCGTGCGTGGGTTTGTGATTTATAGAGAGAGAAAGTGTACCTTCTCTCTAGATTTCATCTCATTCGGACCGTTGGTTCTCGGCAGACAGAAGCAAAGTCGATCTGGCAGCGAGGATCACATGGACACCAATTTGGTGGAATTCCGACAACTTCAAAAGGTAGGGATCTTTTCCTACTTGGTTTATTCTTTGGGTAAGAGTCATGTTTATGGTTAGGGATATTATGAGGTTTGATTTACCGTAAATTCGGTCTCAAAACTTTTGAACCGAGTGGAGAAAATCCAAAATTTGGTGGTCGTGAACAGTAACTCAAGGGTTTCACTGTTCACGTGAATAATGACATGATTTTCTTTGTATGAAAATGTGTTTTGTAAGTGATTCGAAATGAATTGTTTGTGTTTGCTAATTAGCCCATGTGAGCTAATTTTGGTGTTATTGATGTGAAAATTGAATAACATGATTGTTGTGAGTAAATTATGTTAATATATGAATGTGAATTGTATTAGCATAAATTATTTAAATTAGCGTAATGCATTCCCTTATACCTTTGGGGCAGCCTAGAATATTAGGTGTAGTCTGAGCGTGGAAATAAACGAAAATGAAAATGTTTGTGAAAGGAATTTTGACGGAAGATTTTACGGAATCGTGTTGGAAGATTGTCAGCAATTCCGTGGAGGCCCATGGATTGTTTCGGAGGGTTGTCGATATTTTAAGGCTTCGGTAGTGTGTTTTTCAAGAACAGTAGCTTTTGTTTGGCCGGAAGTCATTTACTCGCGTCGGCTTAGGCATATGTGAGGGAGTCGATGAGGACTCAAGACATGGGTTTGGGCATGTAGACATTCGAGTAGGTTAATGAAATTGTAAAACCCTAGAAAAATTCAATTTTTCTGAAAAATGGTAAAACGGTAATTTCAATTGAAAACCGAAAATTCTCTAGATCTCAGATGAAGCGAGAACGATCGTTAAATTCATCTGATGAAATCTAGTGACCTAGAAAGAAGTTTCGTCAGTCACACGAGACATTCGAATATTTTACGAATTTCTGGGTGATAAATTGTCAGTGAAGCGGGGCGAGGTTTTTCACGAAATCTCGGAGAGTCGAGAGAAAATGACGTGAGTTAAAGTTCTATTAAAAATTGGCGAAAAGAAATAAAATTTTAAGATAAACCACGGATCGAATGAGGTAATATAAGTTATGTATCAAGATAATAATAATAATAATAATAATATAATATTATTATAATAATAAAATGGAAAATGAATCAAAGGCGAGAGGGGCTTCGGGAGAGGAGAGAATATGATTTTTTTTTTTCTCTCTATGTTTTTCCTCGGATGCACAAAATTGGACAGTAGGTTTTAAAGTCGGAATTTGAAGGCAAGAAGTTGATGTGACGAGGCTACGTGTGGACACTAAAAAGTTGGAGTTTTGACAAACTCCGTGAGATAGGAGATTTATCATACTTGGGTTTTACACTTTATTTAAGTGTTTTATAATGTTTCGGTTGGTTTGAGGCCTTGAACGGCCGTTTGATCGAATCCCGAGCAGGACCGAAATGTGGAAATTTTTTAAATCAATTGGAATGATCCATTGACAACACGAGGAATTTGTTTTAAATATTTGAGTTGAAATTGTTGAATAAATTGTATTGTGATGTGTATGGGCGGAAGTGAAGAGATTCGTGGAGATTCGGGTTCACAAAGTGAGTAGATGATTGAGTAATGGTGTGGGAGCGATGGCAATGGTTTCAGCATTCCCAGAGAATAGATCTTCTAAAATAATTTTGTGAAATAATGTGTTTAGTTGAGTAATTCAAATTGAATTGCTCGTGTTTGATAATTAGCCCAAGTGAGCTAATTTTTTGGTGTAATGAATTGTGAAATTACATGACATGTTTGTGTGATTTAAATTATGTGAATATATACATTATTATATATTTACATGTGTTATATAATTGTATTGGAATTAGTATCATGCATTCCATATGCCTTTGGGAGCACCCTAGAACAATAGGGTGAGTGCATGGTGATTCTTGAGAGAATGGTTGGAGGGTTGACTAAATAATAATAATTATCGGAGGGTAGTCCATATGAAATATCAATCGTCGGATTCGGCCCAGTTGATATACATCGGAGGGTTGTCCACTAAATAGAATATCGGAGTCGGTCCACTACTTATATCGGAGGGTTGTCCATAAATAAAAACAAACATCTTTGTTGAAAATAAGGTTTCTCATACGTGGCTTAGGCAAGTGTGAGGGAGTCGGTGAGGACTCGAGATATGAGTTGATCATGTAGACATTCAAGTAGGATCACACATTTTACTTGATCTATATGTTTTTTCATTAGACATTGCATATGCATAGGTGGAGGGGAAGTAGCCCGATTAGGGTGATTCCACTGCGATCATTAGCTCACCTTTATTAGGATATTATTTTTAGGTATAGGGACGCACGAGGAGGCTTGACTCATCATAGAGGCACTTTGAAGAAAGCCCAGGGTTGTGGCTTTGAGTTTATTAATGTATACACATGTATTAGAATTCTAGAATTTTGATATATGTTTGTATAAAGTGAATTATCAACTCTTGAACCATGAGATATGTGACTGGTTGGGATATATTGGTTGAGTGGCGATGCGAGAGGCCCAGTGACCATTATTTACTCTCATTTGGACCATGTGGTCGTTGGATGTGTTGGGACGGGTTATGTACTAAGGGTGAGCTCCGTACAAGGGCTGCGCTGATTTTTTGTCAACCGAGGATGTCGGGTCACCGACATTCCGCAGTGTTTCAGCGGGTTGTGGGTAGTCAACGGACCCCCGGGATTTGGGGCGTCACAGAAATTGTTTGAATGTGATTGTTTGTCATGCTATTAATGCGCTTAGGTGGGGGTAACCCCGGGTAGGAAATTATCATTGCGGGGCTTTCTTCCTTTATCGAGAGATCGTAATTTAATCCAGAAGTGTGGGACGGCTCTCACTAGAGGTTGCGTTTAGAAGAAAGTCGGGTTGTGGCTTTGGCATTTTTATTTTGTATAACATGTATTAAAATTGTAAATTTTGATATATGTTTGGTAAAGAGTAATTTATTAACTCTTGAACGATTGTATATAGTTGATGTATTTTGTGAGTATTGATGTAGGGGCTCAAGTGGTCATTATTTTACTCGCATATGGACCCTGTGTGGTCATTGCAAACTTGTTGGGACCAGTTTTGTGTACGCTGAGTGAAGGCTCTGCATCTAAGGGCTACCTTTCCGATTTTTCGTAGTGGTGTTAGGTTCTGTCAGTGTGCGAGTTGGCAGGTTATCGGCGAGACACCCCGGTTTTGGGGCGTCATACTTAGAAAAAACAAATCATTCTCCTATGAGATAAAATTATTTTTATAGTTATGTAGACAAATATCTTTTATATAATTATTTATCTTATTCAAAAATTGTTACATAACATGTGAACTTTACAACCACAAACGGTTAAACTAGATATTTTTTTCATAGATAAAAAGGAATTAAATTTCCTTCTAAGAAATTTAGTGTAGTTAAATTTATTGTTAGATTTTATAACAATAATAATAATAATAGAAAAGAAAATTTAGGGAAAAAAAAAAAGGAAATGAGAGGAAGAGGAAGGGTGGTGCCTTGGGGATGTAGTTAAAAAGGTGGGTAGAGATGACAGACAGAATATCAAATCGGCCCAGTTTTCGTCCACGCAATCAACGGTGTGACGGGTCTTCATTTGTCTTTCTAACTTCTTCTTTATTACTTTTTTATATTTATTTATTTATTTATACATTTACAAGTCAAATCATAATCTGCCAAGTGTCATCCAATCATTTTACGCTTCTTTACCTCTCTTGTTCGTTGTCCCCCCACCACTTCCGTTACATCAATTCAATCTATTTTTATATATAACAATAAATATAATAATCTATTTTTGATAATGTTATAAGATTGGAAAGTTAATAATTGATGTTAACTATTTTGATATCGCCAAATTATTTGAATTTAGTGATAGTTTATTACAAGAAAATAGAAATCAATTTTCATTTAAATCTAAATAATTTAGAGACTTTAATTTTATCAATGAACATCTAATCTATTAATTAATTTTACAAAGGACAATTCATATATTTTATTTCTAAATATACTCTAATAGAAATAATAAATTTTATCACAAAAATGTAATAGCTTGTTTAATGGAGTCCTAAACAAACATAAAAATTCATAATAAAATTTGAATAAAATAGTTTAAAAAGTATACCATGAGAATAAAAGAGGTTAAGAAGCTAAATGTAAGTATATAATCAATAGAAAATTTAATGAAGTGGTAATTAACCTTGTAATTGATTATGAGAAAGATCAAATATTGTAGGGTGCAAAGTTTCCAATGAAGCTTAGAATTGAACTCCTAAGGAGAAAAGAGTAAAATATTTACTAATTAAAAAATTATGCAATAAACAAATGATAAAATAGTAAATAAGAAAATAAATGCATTCACAAACAATTAGTTCAAGAAAAATATTATTCTTTATGCAATAATAAACATAAATAAGTGAGAATGAGTCATTTTTTGTCTTTTAAACCAATAATGAAATAAAATAATTTTATTTCAATATTGGAAGACTAGTACTAAGTTAAACATCATACTAATTATTTCTTAAATAACAAACTACAATATTTTGAACAAAGCAATAGTTCAATAAGAATGATAGAAAATAAAAATAGAAACTATAAAGTAGAAAAGAAAATTGCAAATTATCAAAATATAATTTATAATTTTACTTAGTAAGAACAATTATTTAGCCAAACAATTATTTTAATTTCAAGTGATTTTTCTATTTATTCACAAACTACTAGAAACTATGAATGAGAAATTATTATAGTTATCTAAATTTTACACAATTGGAAAATGATTATTCTTTCATGCGTTGGTAAATAAAAACGGTAAGAGTGATAGTTTTTTTTCTTTTTCGTTATAAAACATAAATATAATAATCTATTTTTGATAATGTTATAAAATTAGAGGATTAATAATTGATATTAACTATTTTTGATAATAAGCCAAAGTATTTTGAATTTAGTGATAGTTTATTACATGAAAATCGAAATCCAATTTTCATTTAAATCCTAAATAATTAAGAGACTTCAATTTATTAGTGAACATCTAATCTAATTAATTTTAAAAAGGACCCAATTCATATATATTTTATTTCTAAAGATACTCTTATTGAAATACTAAACTTTTCCATAAAAAATGTAAGAGCTTGTTTGATGGAGTCTTAAATAAACATAAAATTCATAATAAAATGAATTTAAAAGGATTATATCATAGAATAAAAGAGGTTGAAGCAAAAATCTTAAGTATACCATCAATAGAAAATTTAATGAAGTGAGTAACTAACCTTGTAATTGATTATGATAAAGATGTAACTCTTCCAGATGTTCAAGTTCACTCAACCAGTTTGGCAATTTTCCCATCAATTGATTGTACTCCAAGTATAACTTCCTCAAATTAGGCAAAGGACTTTTAGAATTGCAAGTTTCAGTTCCATTGATAATATCAGGTAAACTTCCATTCAAGTTATTATAACTCAAATCCAAATATTGTAAGTTGCAAAAGTTTCCAATGGAGCTTGGAATTGAACTTTTAATGAGAAAAGTAAAAATATTTACTAATTAAAAAGAATTATGCCATAAACAAATGAAAAAAAAAAAGTAAATAGAGAATAAATGCATTAAAAACAATTAGTTTAAAGAAAATTATTATTCTTTATGCATTAATAAACATAAATATTGAGAATTGTCTTCTTTTGTCTTTTCGATAACAATAAAATAAAGTAATTTTTATTTCAATATTGTAAGACTAGTACTAGAATTAATCATTCATGCTAATTGTTTTCTTAAATAACAAACTCAATATTTTATGAACAAAGCAATAGTTCAATAAGAAGAAGTGTATTTACAAGTCAGGGTGGTTATTTCTTACGTCGACCGTGAGAATCTTTCGTAGTGTCGGGTGACCGACATTTTCACGAGAAAGGGTGGGCGAGTCTCCTTTGTACGGAATACCCAGTACAATACCTGCGAATACATCACGAAGCAGTCGATATATTCGCGATATGAGTAAAAAGCGGCCACTTGGGCCCATAAACAATACTCCTCATACTACCACAACTATATCCAGCTAGTTTCAAAAGAGTTAATAATTCACTCTTATACAACACATATATATCAAAAATTAGAGAATTCTAATACATGTTTCAAATCATCAAAGCCACAACTCGGCTTTCTTCTAAGACCACCTCTATGACGTGCCGTCTCCTGCACGCTCCCTGTAGCTGTAAAATAAAGGGGGGTCCCACGACGGGGTGAGCTAAAGCTCGTGGGAGAATGCATGCACAAGTGGGCTACTCACCCACCTAAGTGCGGTGCAATGTTCAGATTTAAGCGAAGCGTTCGGCGAAATGCATGATCACCGCCAGATAATACGTGACCAACTCGAGATCCAGAGCCCTCGCTGAGCTATACTCACACTCCTTCGCCTCGTATAGGAAATTATTAATTTATTAGTGGAGCAGCCCTCCGATGAATATATATATCAATTGGGCCGCTCCGGCTGATTGATATATATTAATTGTTTAATGGACTACCCTCCGATGAATAAATATCAAGTTGGGCCGGCTCCGGCCAGTTTGATATATTCTTTAATTTGTGGACTACCCTCGATGAATAAATATCAAGCTGGAGCCGCTCAGGCGGTTGATATATTATTTAGTTTGGACTACCCTCCGATAATTTACATTTTAGACTACCCCTCCGAACCTTGTTTCTCTGGAGCTCATCTCATGCACTCCTCCTAAAATCCTAGGGTGTCCCGGTGCATATGGAATGCCTTATGCAGTTCAATACGAGTCTAAACCACATGCAAATATATATACATGAATATATTTACATAAAAAAATATATCATACAACATGTATGAAATTAGCATTTCAAACACAAAAATTAGCTCAGCAGGCACAATGTTTCAAACTAAGCAATTCGGTCGAATTCTTATGGCTTATAATTTTAAATATATTCTTGAATATTGTTTCGGGAATAGTGAAACCTAGGTTACTATTCTAGAAAGATCATAAATCAACGGTTCTTAGTGAACCCCGAAATTCTGACCATTCCCGGCCCAAAGGAATTCAATCAAGCATGATTTACACCCAAAACAAACCCTTTACACCATTTTCTGAGTCAGCTGGGCAGCCACGGGCTGCTCCATTTAGACCTCAAAATTTTACCATGGTCGGTCCCAATGTTTGGGGCCGTCCAAACGGCCTAATGGCCCCGAACCCATGAAACATGGAAGCATTTAAAAATGGGAATAAAGCATGAGTAGAGGAAAATCCTCACCTTGAGGAGTTTGAAGAAACTCCGATCCCGGAAGTCCTGCGTAGCTGTCCGCGTGGGAACATTTACCTGCTCCTTGCTTGCCTAGAAGGCGCAGAGCGGTCGGATCGCGTATTTACAGAGAAGTTATACTCTCTCTAAATCTCTCAAAACGCTGCTCCTGTATCTCCTGGTTTACTTTTCCCTTTTTTTTCGTTTGCTTCATTTAAGAAGACGGTCACTATTCAAATTTGACTTTTTCTAATTTAATGAATTTCAAAAAATGACATTTATATCCTTCATTCACGGAATTGATGTCGGCACTATTCGACCCGTCCAGTTTTAAATGCGTTTCTCTGCTCATACCACTTATGGTACATGAGTACATGCTAATGGTGCCTTTACCGTCAGCATCGAATCGATTCTGGCACGACACCATTCCTCGAAAAGCGTGCGAGACTTTCGGTATACCCGACAAGTGCGGGAATTTTGCGTCTTGCTAGATTTCGGGGCAGTCCAGCGGTACAATCTGTTTCGATCATCCACGGTCTGAAATTAATTACGGACTTTTAAGCATGTTACAATTTTGTAATCAAAATTACTATTTTGCCCTTATTCCAGAAATTGAAATTTCTCGGGTCTTACAAAAAGATAGAAAATAAAAATGAAAACTACAAAGTGAAAAGAAAATTACCAAATTATCAAAATATAAATTTTAATTTTAGCAATGAAAACAATTATTTAGCTAAACAATTTTTTTAGTTTCAAGCGATTTTCCATTTATTTATAAACTACAAGAAAATGTGAATAGAAAGTATGGTCACCCAAATTTTACACCAAATAGAGGCTTCATTAGAGAATAAAGCTAAGGAACATATGAATTCAACCTAGTATTATGATATTTTGAAACAAAAATACTATAGGAAGCTGAATATGGAATATCATACCTTAATGTTAAATTACAATGTCCTACCGTAATAGATAAATTAATGAGACTAAATGAAGTGGAAATGTGCAAAGATGATTGGAAGGTATCCACGAAAAGAATTCTTAACACACATAAAAAATAGGAATTCAATTCTTTTTGGTGATATAGCAAGTAATTTCTAAATTTTGTTCAATTTCTATTTTAATTTATTAGTTACAAGCTTTTCAAAAATAGTGAATAGTATATTATAATTATTTAAATTTTATAGGAATATGATACTCCTTAAATTAACAAAATAATTAGGAATAAGATTTAATAAAATAGTGAAAGAAAGTATAACATGAGAATAATAAATGGAAAACAGTTAATAACTAAAATAAGTAAAAATATAAAAGCATGTGAAAAAAAAGGTATCATATATTAATTCAACCGTCATATAAATTTTGAACTTAGTGTTTGCTTAGACTATTACATTGAGAAGCAAAGTGGGCTGAAAATTGAGAGCATGTCAAAATATTATTATAGAATTGAAAACACTTAAAAGAATAATTAATATCAATAAAAAAAGAATAATTAATATAATAAATGTACAAAAATGATAGTATTATTATTCTTATTATTGATATAATAAATAATAAACCATTAATCAAAAAGGGAGTAAAGGACTTTCTTAGAAAAAAACAAATCACATTCTCCTATGAGATATAATTATTTTATAGTGTAGACAAACATCTTTTATAATTATTTATCTTATTCCAAAATTGTTACATAACATGTGTACTTTTACAGCCACAGGCATTCAAACTAGATATTTTCATAGATAAAAGGAACTAAATTTCCTTAGAAGAAATTTAAAATTCAAAATAATATTGCTTTAACTAAAAATTTGTTTCCAACAAAAGAACTAAATGTAATAATTATTTGTGTGTATACGAGTATATATTCAATAGTTTTATCAATCATGAACTATATTTAACAATACATTAACACATTATATTTCTTATCATAAAGAAATATCAATTTTTAATGACGACATAAGCTTACCATGTAAATCATTCTCACCCAAATTGAGAAACTCTATCTTTTTCCAACTCTTCCTCGATAGTTGAGATATATTGCCTTCAAGATAATTTCCAAATAGATCTAAGTGCTGCAAATTAGGTAGCTCACCAAGACCAAGTGGAATTCTCCCATGTAAAATATTCCAATGCATATCAATTGATACAAGACTACTAACATTTAAAAGCCATTCAGGAAATGTGGAATTGAATCCGTTGGTGCTGATAGATATTACAGCAAGTGAAGTCAAATTGACAGAACTTGGAGATAGAATTGAGCCAAAGAGACTACAACCATCAAGATGTAACTCTGTTAACATTGGAAGCTTGTTTAGCACCTCAATCCATTGACTTCCTACCATCGAGAGGTTGACATAATTTGCACCAAGATGCTTCAAAGAAACAAGACTAGTCATCCATTCAATATTTTCAATAAATAAATCATTAGAATACTCAAAATTATTATAGTAAGCATACTTAGAAGAAAAGTCAAGATATTGTAGGTTAGAAAGATTTCCTAAATTTGAAGGAATTGCTCCAATAAACCCACAATTCGATAAGTTTAGATATATCAAATTCTTCATAGACCCAAAAATTGAGGTATTAGTATGGCTTTGAATGAGTTGAAACTCAAATCTAGATATTTCAAATACTTGAGTTTATCAATGAAGGACTACTCCACGCAAGTTCATATGGCTCGTTCCAATACTCATTACTCCGGGAGGATGAGTTACGAAGATCAATTGGAAACAGCAAATCTGTTTTCATTTTCACAGCCAATCCCCATGCGATATGATAATTGTTTCCTTTCCATGATGAAAGAGGCCAGTTGTTGGGATCCATGGAATGCCACTTTGAGTCGATAAGAGCCTTTTGTTCAGTTGAACATTGTTGTTGATAATGGTGTAGTCGTACATGCTATTTACGTTGATATGAAATAGAGAATGACTAAAATGAAGACCAGAATTCTCTCCATATAAATATCAAATCCTCTAGTAAGGAGCACCTACAAAAATTGAATTTAATATATAGTATTAGTTCCTTGAACTAAATTAAAATTTTATTTTCAACACAAAAACAGAAAATGAAAAAATTTAAAATGAAGTGCATCGTTGAACACATTTAACAAATATCATCATTCTAATAAGATTTTAAAAATCTACTAATAGTACTAATAGATATATGCTACAAAGGATTATGACCATGTCATGTGATTAACCTTACTTTGATTGGCAAGAAGCGGAAATCACCTACATGAGACTCCAAAGATTATATAAAAAAATACATAAAAATAACAGTTTATCAACATTAGTGGAATTCAACCTTACCTCTAACTTCTTTGTGTTTTCTTGCATGTTCAATTCAACTAGAATATATAAAAGATGGTTTAAAGTGATGACAAAGATAACCTCACTTTTCTTTGTTTGTAGTAACATATGAATTTTATCTTATATAATTGTAATTGACCGGAAAAATGACTTGAGTTCATGCCTCCACTATGAAACTCAAGGGTCTTGATGGAAGACTTTGACTTGAAGATAAAAAAATTGTGGATAGAAAAACCATGAGTTGGCAATAAGTCAAGGTCAATAAGATTAAAACAAACACTAAAAATTGCTTTTGCTTGTTTTGGAAACAAAAGATGGGGGCTAGCGTCATTTCATCATTTTATTATTAATAAGAATTTTTATGTAAATTAATCAATTTATTAACACTTTTAATTTTTAATGCAGTTTGTGAAGAAATACAATTTTATACCATAAAATAGATATCTAATTACTTCAATAGGAAAGTCATAAATTTCTTCATACATTAAGCTATTTTAAAAGTTCATACCTATCTTAGTTTAAAAAGGAAGGATATCCAAGGAGAAGAGGGATCTCATGTTCGAGTCCCAATAAGAATTGTTTACTATATTGTAATAAAGTACTTAATTGTAAAAAAAATTATATTTAAAAAAAATAAATAGAAGACCTAGACTTGGATTAAATAGAAAAAAAAAGATGTCATCAAGCATTTGGATAGGTGGAATATAATTAAATTTTCAAAGACCTTGACTTTGAGATGATATGTTTAAGAAGAAAAGTAATATAGATTGATTTAAAAAATAAAAAATACATTATTTTAGACTTTAGAATACTTTGACGGGGTCAATTAAAAAGAAAAAAGAAGAAGACTTTGAGTGGGAAAAAAAGGTATCAGTGAGTATTTAGGTGAAAATATAATTAATTGAAAGACCTAGACTAAAAGGAAAAAGAAGTTGCAATAGGTTCAACTTTAGGAGGCTGATCAACTTGGAGGAAAAGAAATGGCATATGGCATAAAGTTTTAAACTTTGGAAAATCTAGACTTCGAGGTAAAAGAAGGGTTTTTTTTTTCCCATTTGTACAGGATATTTAAAAAAAAAATCCTTTAAATGCTGAAGTTCAAAAAATATTTTCAAATTACCATAATTTTAACTTATTTTAGTCTTTTTCTAATGGTTCTTCATCTTTCATCTTTTAAATCGTCATTCAAAGACAAATTCTCCATCTTTTTAAAAAAATCCCTAAAACATTGTCTACATTTTATAAAATCGTTTCTTGAAAAACAATTTCCGGTGTAAAATTATGAAAAGTTGTAGAGACAATTTCCTTTAACCCACTTTCATAAAAATTTCCTAAAGAGTTTTATTTTTCTCACTTGCAATAGTCTTTATAAGATATATATATATATATATATATATATATATATATATATATATATATATATATATATATATATATATACTATATATATATATATATATATATATATATATATGCTATATATTTAGGCAAATCATTTGCTGAAACAATGTTATTATTTTTACAAAAAAATTCTTCTTCATATTTTAATCATTTGCAATAGTTGTCCACATATCTAACTATCTCAATTGGTAGAACGTTCAAAGTTTAAAATATGAAGGACATCTAGAATGGGAGGGGTTCGAGGTTCAGTCTCACCATGAACAATTTACTATAATGTAATAAAATGCTTAGTTATGCAAAAAAAAAAAAAAGTTTGCAACTGTTTTCTTTTTAATTTTTATATAAAAAACCATCACTAATATTATAATATGATAAAAGTTCAAAAAAATTTCTGAAAGGATAGTTATAATAACTTTAAAATTTTCAATTATATTCATTATTTCACATTAATTAGTTTCATATCAATATCGTACTAATTAGATATTTATAAGAAAATTTATACCTAATCTGATGATATTATTATTTTTTTATATCAAATACTAAATATATTTTTGTATAAATTTCTTATTTGTTAAATTTCATAATAACTATAATTATTTTATAGTTTAAAAACTATAATTATTTTATATATTTAATTTATCCAAATAAAATAGAATTAGTTTATATATATATTATTATATCATTGTATGATTTTATTAAAAGATATGCCATTAAAAAATTGACATAGAGAAAACAATACTTTATTACATTAAAAAAACAATACTTATAATCGATAAGAAATAATAAATATAATAATTTGCAGTTTTGAAATTATTTTTATTATTTTGAATAAAACAGTTTAAAATTATTAAAATAACATATAAATATATAGCCAACACTAAAATTCATACTAAGGGCCAATATATTTATAGTAATTTTACTATCAATTATAATATTAGTGATAGTTTTTTATATAATAAAATTGTTGCAAACTATTAAAAATACAAAAGGAATTTTGTAAAATTACTAAAATTGTTTGGACAACCATTTGCCAAAGAACGAATAAAATAAAATAAAGCTCTTTGTGAAGACAATTTGCACATAGAAAAAAGAAAAATCAAATCATTTTTATAGGAAACTTTAGGAAAGTGGGACAAAGAGCGATTTTCCTTTATGTTTTCACAATAAGAAACATCGTTTCATATTCCATTTATATCTTTTATATTTTTCACAATCAGAAATCGTTTCATATTCCATTTATATATTTCAGAATCGTCTCTTCAAGAAACGATTTTCTTTTTCTAAAATGTAGAAAATGTCTTTTACAAATACGATTTCACTAAGGGGAAATAAAATAAAATAAAAGAAATGAGGAAATTGTCTTTTAGAAATAGTAAAAATTAAAATAGTGTTTTAACAAGACAACTTAAGAAAAAGATTGAGATTGTTTACAATCAATAGAAATAAATCTTTTAAAAGGAACATCGTAAAAGAACTGATTTTGGAAACACGATTTTAAAACTCTCTTTCCAAAATCCAGCAAAAACTACGGTGATTTTGAAATATTTTTAAATTTTGCATTTTAAGCATTTTTTTTTGGGTATGCCATACATATAGGAAAAACCAAAGTAAAAAGTGGCAATGGGACTTACGGGTTTTAATTAATTTTTTGAAGACCTGAATATAGTGGGAAAGGAAGTCGTAATGGGTATAGTCTTAGACTCCATTTGGAATCCGAAAAGTATTTTAAACATTAATTTTATATGTTTATAGAGATGAAAAGTAAAGGAAAGAAAGTTTGGAGAAAAATAAAAATAAGTTTAAACATAATAGAAATTAATTTTTGTATGTTTATTCAATCCATTTTACTTATTTATCTATTATATGTAATCCAATAATCTTAACATGTTCAATATAAATTTGTAAACATCAGTTTAGCTAGGAGATTAAAACTACATAAGTCCTAGTAATAGGCAAAAGTTGTCATACTGTCATAATAGATTGTAACAAGCTTAGAAGTATATGTGTCTATGTCAAACTAAATCCACAACTAAATTAACCTCCTAAAAGAAATGCACAACTAAATCCAATTTTATACCATAAAATGAATATCTAATTACTTAAATAGGAAAACTCATGAAAATTTCCTTCATACACAATTATTTATGTTTAAAAAAATGGAAGACCTAGACTTGGATTAAAGATAAAAAAAAAATGGTGATTAGTCATTTTAGATGGGTGGAATATAATTAAGAATTTTTCAAAGACCTTGACTTTGGGCTAATATGTTAAGAAGAAAAGTAATATAGATTGATTTAGAAATTAAAAAAATACATTCTTTTATTTATACTTTAGAGACTTTGACTAGGAGGGAAAAAATTGTTGATAAACAATAAGCACATTTAGGTGGAAATATAATTAATTGGAAGACCTAGACTTAGAGGAAAAAGATGTTGCAAAAGGGTCCCATACAACTCTCTAACTTTAGTGGAAGACCAAGACTTTAAGGGAAAGGTAGTGGCAATTGGCATGTCGTACTCTTAAACTTTTGAAAACCTAGACTAGGGCATAAAGTTTTAAACTTTGGAAGACCTAGACTTTGGGTCCTCTCAACACCTCTAAGAGTCCTCATACAATTCCACACTTTCCTGTCTCGATGCACCCTCTCCCATACCCACTTCCATTTTCTCTTTTTCTATGAGAACCTATTGTTAAATTTTCAATTTAAAATGCTTTGAGGATTTGTTGGGAAAAGGTGCACTAATACCTCTTACGTTCGGCCGTATGTTTAATCTAGGTTTTTTTTTTGTCCAACCATATCCTTATCGCTTACGCTACGACACTTATACCCTATTGTTAATGGAATCCACAAATAGGTAAACGGGACGTTAACATTATTGGCACCCATCACATGCATTTTGGGTTTTTTGTTGATATTTTCATTAACCCTTCGAACTCCATTTTTTTTAAATTTTTGGTTATCCTTTTTTGTATGAGTGTTTAGTTTATGAGAAAATAAAAAGAGAGAGATAAAAAAATATGAATGTAATCTCCTGTTTGGTTGCTGAGAAAGTTAAAGAAAAACTCATAAAATAAAGGGCAATGTATGAAGATGCTCAAATCCCATTAATGAAAAATGCTCAAACTTTTACAAAAAATGCCCAATGTGTTAATGAAATTGAAAAATTATCAAGTACTTATAAAACAACCTATACAAGGTAAAATCCATCGAACACAAAACTAAAGATTAAAAAAACCATAAACTTTTGTTTTTTCTTGTTCTCAATTTTTCTTAACCAAGCAAAGAAGAAGCCGAAATCACGTCAAGACTGCTACAGACATTCACTTATTAGCTCTAACCCATAATAGCATAACAATTTATGTTCTTCCTAATTCCCATCATGGTAGCCTCGTGGAAGCGCGATAATGATGCAGAAACTATGTTCCATGGAGGATGTGGTAGAATTTGGGGTTTCGAAACAAATTAGAGTGGAATTGGGGAGAGACAAAACAATTGGGTATCAAAACAATTATGGGTACCATTGACCTATTAAACGGGTTAATCTAGATTAAATATTAATTGACATAACAATTAAACGAGGGAGAATGTCAAAAAGGGAAAAGGAGCTAGGATGAAACTGGAGGGATTAGTGGTATTGAACGGTGAGACGAAAGATAAACAAGGGAGAAAATTAGGTTTAATTGGGAGAATTTTAGAAAGGGGGAGTTGGGTTAAAAACATGTTTAGGTTAAAAAACCACTTGCAAAAGTTCCACATAAGCAAAATGTAAGATCCGAGAAAATTCCAATTTTCTCAAAAAGGGCAAAATCGTAATTTAAAATCCGAAATTTTCTGAGATCTCATTTAATAAACTGACCACCGTTGGAATTGTCCCCACAAACTAGCTACCACGCTGAATTTCGTCTAATCTCGGTGATGGCCATCTCACGTTTTTCGAGGCGTGCTTTACATATCACTACAGAAAATAAGCACGCTGCCGCGAATGAAGAAGGCTGCCACGTGGCAGGACCAAAGACCGAACAACTTCATGTTCTCATGAGGACACATAGCATCAAGAATATATGACCACATTATTTCGCAGTTCGCCGCCGGTAAAGCTCTCAAAGAATTATGTATAAACTTTAGATTTTCGGCGAGTAAGACATCATCTTCTCCACTAAACTAAGGCAAAAACGTGAAAGTGATAAGAGAGTGGTGGGAGAACCAAAAACGGAGTGTTTTCTAATGCGGAGAAGGTCCTCCTTCTAAGATCCGCAATCTGACCGCCAGATTCTCGACGAGCAAAGTGTGAAACGCTCTTCGCGAGGTTAAGCTACGCGGACTCTGATTTAGAGTTTTGATAAACCCAAGAGAGGTAGGATTTTCTCCTACTTGGGTTTTTCGCTCTACGGTTGCTTTACTAATGCTTTCGATTGAATGAGCCAAGAGTGTTGTTGATCTGGCCCCAAAACATGGACCGACTATTTGAAAATTTTTTAGAAACTCGAGGTTGCTTATACAAACCCCACGTATGGGCCGTTTCGCTGATATTGTGTTGATTTATGTATAAATTTTGTGCTTGGTATGTATAGATCGAAATGACCGAAACTGTGTTCACTAAAACCGACAAGTTAGTATTTTCTAATAAGAACGAGGGTTTCACTATTCAAATAGTGTTCTAAAATATATATTTGTGGAAAATACGTACTGTCGAAAGGGATTTAAATTAAATTACTACAGATTTGATCATTGAATTTCAAGTGAGCTAATTTTGATGTGTGTAAATTAATTAATTTACATGATATAATCAGGTGAATTGGTCGTTTTGTAAATATATGCATGTTTATATATTTACATGTGAATTAGACTAATGATTTATGACACATGTATCTTCCATATGCGCACTGGAACATCCTAGACTTTATGAGTTAGTAATGAGATGAGTCGAGAGGAAAAATGATTCTGAGGGTAGTCCAACTTAAAAATTATCAATCGCTTCTGAAATACCAATCGATATTCACATCTGAGGGTGTCCACAAACACCTATATATCAATCGCCTGAAATGCATTTGAATGATATATATACACTGAAAGGTTGTCCACTATTAAAACCAATATTCCTACTACGAGGCTTAGGCGAGTGAGAGAGTCTGGTGGAGGACGGATCCGAGTTGTCATGCATATCTGCGACCATGCATTCGCTTTGAATGTGTGTTTAATTGGAACATCGTGACCCACTTAAAGTACAAGAGTCCACTTAAAAAGCGATTTTCCTATCGAAGCTTTAAATGCCCGCCGTGGAATCCCCTTACTGTGCACAGTGAATGTGCGAGACATCTACTCCGTCCTGCAGGTCGAAGGCCGCTAAGAAAGTCACGCATTCATGCATGTTTACATGTATTAGAACTCCTAAGCTTTAATATATGTATGGTATAAGATAGTTTATTACCTCAATCTATTTATATACTTTTATATGCATATTAAGTAATCGTTATGGGCCCAAGTGGGCCATATTGATATATATCACATGTATCGACTGTTTAGATGTGTTTACGCAGTGACGACTGGGTAGAGCCCCCGCATAAAGAAGACTCTCGCCTAAATTTCCGAAGGACACAGTAACCCGACCTCCACTCAGGATTCCGCTGCCGACGGTAGTTACCTGCACCTGCTCTTGGGGCGTCACAAAAATGTGACAGGAGGGGTGCCACATCAACATCATTAAAGTCCCGCTTTGTCCGTCTAGCTTCGTTAATGGAAGGGCATAAGTATGTTGCGTAAATGTTAGTGGATCTATATATAACTATTTAAGTCATACAAATGAGCTTTGGGACTACTTCTTTTTGCACAACCATGTCTTCAATGTGACAAAATTCGATGTCAAATGTAAGACCCGAAATCTAATTTCAGAATATGGCAAATCAGAATTTTACCATTTAAATTGTACTTTAAAAATCCGTAATTAATTCTCTAGATTCTGATGAAGAAACTGATTAAAATCAAGAATCGCCTCGCTAAATCTAGTTAGCACGTGAAATTTCGCAACTTGTCGAGACAAATGGAGTCAACAAGTTTTTCGGGCATCGCTTTTGTGTCAGAATCGATTGATGATCAAAAGCCAAGACAATAAGATGTGACCACGTGATCATATGGTAAGGAGAGAGAAATGATGAAATCTGGACGACCTGAGATAACAACACATCAAACTGAGAAAGGAGGGACAAATGCCATTTCTAAGGCCGATGGTCGGCAGAAGACGAAATAGTGATAGCTCTCATCTCTCAAATCAGTTATGGTAAAACGCGAAACGGAGAAAGAGATGCGAGGGCGGAGAAGGAAAATGGTGATTCTGCAGAGAGAGTCTCGACTTTCAACACACGCACCCGGACCGCCGGATTTCGACGAGCAAGAAGGGAAACGCTTCACGCGAGCAGCTACGCCGGACTGACGGCGAAGTTTTGACAACTCCAAGAGGTGGTGTCTCCCTACTTGTGTTTTTATTCCCTGACGGCTGCTTTTCCAATGCTTTCTATGGCCTGGCGCCGTGAGGGGTCGTTTGATCTGGTTTCAAAACACGGGACCGAAGAAAGGAATTCATTTTTCTCACCATCCGTGATCAGCCTTAAATTAGTGGGCTGCTTGGCCTTAAATCTTTCAAAATGTTGCTTAAACCCATGTATAAGGCGAAAATGCCTGGAATGAGCTGTTGATCGGCCCCAAAACATGGACCTAATTATGGAAAAAATTTTGGACATTCGGGGATAATCCGTGAAGCCTTAAAACTAATGTATCAAGAGGCTGGAATTATGCATTAAATTTATTACTAAAGAGGAGACCTAATGGCTTTGTACCCTGCCCACCAAGAGGAACCGATGTAAGAAGTGGTCGCTCGTGGACACCCCACTTATTGCTGACTCGTGAAACAAATTCCTTGCCATGCTTAAACTGACAAGAATTGTCCATTTGTCAGGTGCTTGACGAGTGAAATGAATGGTCGTATGTGGAACTAGATAGGTTAAGACATTATTTTAATGTGGTTATACAATGACACAATTACATGGGAATTAAATCAGGTTATGTCATCGAGATGATTATGATTTGCTCAAGTGAGCCAATTTGAGTGATGGTTGATATCAATACCCGTATGCGTTTAATTATGCTTGATTGAAAATATGCATATCGATTATCAGGTAAATGATTTTGAAAATTGCATAATGCATTTTCATATGCACTGGTAGCCTAGAATTGTGCCAAGAAATAATGCATACAGATTTTTGTAAAACTGATATGGTCAAGGAAAGTGAATTTCACAGACGATATTCCGAGATCATGAGATAGCCAGATCATTTCATTTATGACTACGACCAAGCTTTGAAAAGTTCACCAACTTAATTCAATTTAGAAGTCCCATATTTTACCGAATATTTCTTTGTAGTATATTTTCAAGAACAAAAAGTTTTATTTGAAATGATTATTTTCACATGGCTTAGTAAACATGGAGCGAATTTCTACGTGACTCGATAATGCGATTGAATGAGACATTCAAGAGTACTGGGCGTATTTATTTGAACGTGTGTTTACTTTGGAGCACAGACCGCACTTAGGGCGGTGAGTAGCCCACTTAAAGCATTCTCCAATTGGAAATTTTAAATTTCACCCCGCCGCGGGACCCTTATTTCAGCACAGTGAGCCGAGAAGACAATTCATTTTGAAGATGCCACCATGATTTTTTGATGGTTTTGGGACATAACATGTATTGGGACTCAGAGATGTTAATATATGTTTGTATAAAGTGAAATCAACTATATAATTATCGGGAGATAATTGGAGAATAGTTGTGGATATGTGTTTTTATGAGATACGGAGGGGCCCAAATGGTCAGATTGGATATATCGCATACACGGACCGCTTTACGCGTGAACGCAGGTTATTTACTGCGCTTTATTCGGGTAGAGCCCAATGCAGCCGGCATCACCGATGCTGCCGACGCTTGCAACCCGACATCCACTTCAGACTCGCGTTGACGGTAGTCACAATTCTGGCCTCGGCTGCCACATCAAAAGTTCTAAATGAATCTCCTCAAACAAATTCCCTCATGAAACGAAATTTAATGTAATTTTATTTATATCTTATTTTCTTTGAGATATTTATTACACAATCAAAATAGAAAATCATTTTCCTTGCTTTTTTATTACTTAATATTTTCAGAACCAACCATGTGCCAATTAAAGTATTTTCCAAAAACAAGTCAGAACTAGTCCCCAAGAAAGAAATTAAGAAGTATCTTTGAGTAGTCTCATTGATCTAGCTAAGTGCAATTTACTACACTAATGTATTTTTACTCCATGAATAAGCATAGCTCAAACATGAATATATCAAATAAAAAGTATGACCAATGTTTTAAATGACTAAAGACGATCTTTAGCCATTTTGTTTAAATGAGATGACAAATGAGGTGTAAGCCTCAACTTGAACAACAAATAACTAAAATTATCCTAAAAAATTCAAACCAACTCATAAAATCAAAAATAAAAAGACAAATTTCATAATGATTGTTTTGTAAGTAAAAAAAACCATAATGATAAATTATTTTTCTTCATTGTAATAGTTTACCGTATTTCTTTTTCTCATGAAATTTAGCTCTCGGATCTCATTAATTTATGAGATAATTTTCAATATCTCTCGAAGGAATATAAATTATATAATTACCAAATGCTATGTTATCATCCCCATTGGTGTTACTATCCACCTGCTATTATAAATTCTATATAATTATAATCAAATGCTATGTTATCTTCCATTGGTGTTAATATCCACCCATCCTTCTTCCTGCCCACCAATTAGAGTCCTCGCTTTTGATCTTTGACGCCCATTAAGAATCACCAAATCATATTTAAAAAGATATCATTTTATCAACGGCTTTATTTTCTTACATCTATTTAAACTGTTGTGATATCATATCACACCCAGGTATTAGAGCCTAGTTGGGGTGATTGACTTGTACTGTATCACTGTGTGGTTGTAAAGAAAGTTTTATCAAAAGATGATAAGAGCTCAAGACAAGGGAAACAACAACTACGAAGGTGGAAAAACATTTGCTAAAATTTTCACAGAGTGTTTGACTATGAATTTGTCTCGTGAGGATTGTGTACATGGATAACATGATTGTGCTTAAAGATAGTTAGAGGATCAATGTTATTAATAAAGTCAAACATCACTTCATTTGAGAGGTAACATAACAATATACTATCGTGTTTGAGAAAATTTTGACAGAAGATATATAATGCAACAAATGTTTTAACAAAGGTTTTATTAGTTAAGTCTTTTGGAGCCGTTGATGTTTACACAACTAGTTGTAGAATAAATCTTTTACATCTCTTTACTGAGGCAGAAGAGATTTAAAACAGAGGAAGTAACAGAACAAAGCAAGGGGCTCTGTAATTTTTCGTGCTGAGTTTTGGGTGTGCTCTGAAGAAAATAATGATTGATTTTTTTTTCTTGCAAGTTTTCCGGCATTCAAACACATTAGAGATGCTTGTACTAAATCTATTTATCAATCAATACAAAGATATCTTGTACACACTTTGTGCCAATAATAAGCTTTTTGTTACTGTCAAAATAAGGTCCTAATTATATATATATATATATATATATATATATATATAGTAGGTATCACAAGCTATGGTCATGTCAAGGATCTTACTCAAGTAATCCTTAATGCAACTATGTGAAATAGCTACGAACAAATGAAACCGCGTGAACAAAGATGAATTACAGGTGGTGTGGAGAAACGTTTATTGCTACAATCAAAGTAAACCGCTGGCCATAGAACGATGAGAGCCACAGTTTTGGGACAACTGCATCTACAGGCATTCTGTTAATGTTTACAGTCGTGGGTCAAGTAAACCAATGACTAAAGAATGGTCAGAAAAATGTTTCTGCAGCAACCGCTGTCTAAGGCGGTATTCCACTTAATGAGAAGGCAGCTGCACCCTAAACCGCAGCCAGTAGGTCACATAATATAATGCTTTGATTTGTTAGAATCTCCTTTCAATATTCCTTTTAGTGCCTCTTTGCCATGAACAAATCAAATAAGTACTTAAAAAAATAGGAAATAATTAGAAATATATGAGTTATTAAATGATACATTTACATCAAATGGACTGGAAGGAAAATCCAATTTATAAATGCTTCTTGTTAATTAGCCATTGTTGAACAATGCAGTTCACAGTATCAATAGTTAAATAAAGAACCTACAGTTCAATGAGTACCCCAAGGCCAACAACTAGTAGGATTAGCATTATGAACCCAATTGCTAATAGCGAAGATTGGAAAACAACCACAAAGAGGTTTAAATCTAGAGGCAATCACACTGGATAAATGGCATTCTTTAAAGTAGTTAATAGTACCTACCATATTGAAAAGCTCACGCCACTACAGTCCCAAAACCGGAAAAAAATAATATTATTATTGAGACATACTGAAATTATAAATAAGGTTTATTACTGTAGAAGCAAAATGAATAAAATGGAAAAAAATGGAGAAAACCCTAAACAGAAAGAGTAAGCCCTACATATACAAGCAGTATACAAAGAAATAAATTCAAGGCAAACTATTGACAAAGATGATTCGAGAGTGAATAGAGGCAATGCTAATCTACAATAAGTTTATCTAGGAGATATCATACCTTTCTGAAATAAGTCTTGGAGCAATATTAACTGGACGCATGCTGTAAGACCCGAGTGTTCCACTTCTGAATAAGGGCAAATCGTAATTTTGATTATAAAACTTATACTATGGTTAAAAGTCCGTACTCAATTTGAGATCTCAGATATTGAAATGGATTGCACTGTTAATCACCGAAATCTAGCTAGCATGTAAAATTCTCGCACTTATTGAGATAATGAGTTCAGACGCTTTTCGAGACATCGCGCTTTAAAATGAAATCGCATTTTCGACAAGGGATTAAAGGCACATATAGTGGCAACATGTCATAAGTGGTAATGGTGTAGAGAAAATTATGTTAATACATGAAAGGCCAAAATGCCAAAACTCAGAGTTAGCAAAATTAATCACCAAATGGATTATGAACGGGAAGATGTGTATTACAAGGCTCCTCTTCAAATTGAGTACAAGAGAAAAACGGATTCGAAAGCGGTGGAGGTCCAAGAGTGAAACAACTTGCAGAGAGAAGCTGTTTCTCCCTGATTCGCTGTAGATCCAACTCGCTACAGCCTTCTGCAAGAGGGAGAAACGTTTCACGCGGAAAGGTGCCACGCGTGGACCCCTGCCTATGCAGCTGACAACTCCAAGAGGTAGGATTTTCCCTACTTGTGTTTTATTCCCATTTTGGCTGCCTAATGCTTCTATGGCTTGAGGCCGTGAGGTGTGTCAGCGATCATCCTTCCAAACAATGGACCGAATTGTTAGAATTTCAGATTTTTCCCCCATCCGTGATCCGCCTGCAATATAGTTGCTCTGCGTTTTTATTTTCACCAAAATGTTTTTAAATCTTCATGCTTGTATGGAAAATGTGTCGTAGCTGGAATAGACGCCCAAAACTAATCAAATTGTGTCTGTTTTGAATATTAGGACAAATTGTGAAACCCACTCAACTGCAGGCCGCTTGAGCGCGATTAACTCATTAAATGTTGCCTGGTATGTATCAATGAATGGTCAGGATTTTGAGTTCACTAAGCCAACCGGCCGGTTAAGGATTTTCCCACAAGAAATCTGAGTGGCTTCACTATTCCTAATAATGTTTTCAAAATATATTTTCATGAAAGAGGTGTCGGCTTCAGTGATTTAAATTAAATTACTGTATGATCATGAGTTCATGAGTTTAATTTTGATGTGATTTAAAGTTTTATGTAAATATATTCATATAGATATTGTAATGGATGTACTCAATTGGAACTCAAAGATATAGGATTCATATGCACTCTGGAACATCCTAGGAATATGGTGAATGAGTACTTAGATGACTTATGTTATGTTCTGAGGTATTCAAACAAATTAACTGAGTAGGTCCAACTGAGAATGAATATATCAACCGCTGGTTTTTACTCCCACTGATATTTATCCACTCTGAGGTAGTCCACATAAACTGTAATAACATATCAACTTGGTTTGATAAAACTGCATTTGATATTTGACCATCTATGAATCTGACAATGATTTAATATGAGATCAACGTCTGTTTTTCCTAATTTATATATGATTCATCTGAGGGCTGCCCACCATCAAATTCGAATAATTTCACATGAAAATTTTATGCAGAGTGGAGAGAGTTTCTTACATACCGCATCTCGGAGTCATGCCACTTAGGACATTCTCAGTTGAGGATCACTTATTTGTTTGAATTACTGATGAATTATTATCAGACCTTGACTGGAAGGGTGAGCCATTTAAGGTGATTCTCCCATCGAGCTTTAGCTCACCCTTACTTCAAGGATCCCCTTTCTATGCATTATGAGCGCGCTATGGTAAAAGACCCAATCCTGAGATTCATGATTTGGAAGAAAGGTCTACTCATTTATCAATGGAATATCATAATGATTATAATTTTTCCATTCTAATATATGTCAGATGGTGAGTAAATATCGAATTTAGAATTATCGGTATATAATGACTTCATGTTAGTGATGGGCTATGAGATTCATCAAGCCTAAACAGACACTCATGTGATTTGGATCTCGGATATATTGAATATAAACTGACCGTCGTAATGTGCTCTCATGCGTATTTTAATCGGGTAGAGCTCCTGCATAAAGGAGACTCACCATTTTCTGAAGTGGTCAGAATCCTGGGACTTCCATTTAGAGTTCACTGGCTGACTGTAGTCAATCTTGACCTCTGACTGGGTGTCATAATGGACTGTTTTGTGATTTAATACCTTTATATCGGCTTAATCATCACTACTCAGGTGGTTTGATGGAGAGATAGCATATGGAAACCTATAGGATAGAAAATTTGGGCTTAGGCCATGGAAATGTAAAACATCACCACTAGGTGTGGTTTGATGTCAGCCTTTGTGTAATGGTGACACTTAGTGAAAAATCAATGACAAAACTAGGACACTATTGTGCACGTGTTTGGTGGTTTTCATATGACTGATTTTGTGAAGTGTGTTTCAGATGCCTTGGCTAGCATAACATAAATTTGTTGTGTCAGGAAGATTGAAAATTTTAAGAGTTATATGTCATGATGGAGTATATAGGATATGCGGTACATTTTCGTGTGTTTGATAATATAAACTGAATCAAGGTAATAAACAAAATAAGTTCATAAATTTATTTGGTTTTAGAGAAGAAAATTAATTTGTAAGGTTTAATGTAAAACCAAGAGTATCAATAAATGTAATTTTTCAAATTTATTTCGTTGCTGGAAAATGAGAAGGAAATGTTAAGGTAAAGAAAATAAATTTTTGCTATATTTGGTTATATGGAGAAGAAAATGATTTTCAAGATTTTACAAGTGTAAAATTGAAGAATGAAGGAAAATAAATTTTTATAAATTTATTTGAGTGAGAAAATTTCGTTTTAATACCAGTAGTACAGAATTTTATAAATTTATTTTGTATAAGAGATGAGGAAAATAATTCTTTCTAAGGTTTTATGGGAGCAAAATGAAATGGGGTTAAATGAATTTTATGCAACTATTTATATTTTAAGAGTATAGTGTGCAATGATTTTTAGATTTTACTGATTTCCCAGCTATTTAGCAATGAAAAATATATGACATATGATTTACAAAGAAAACGAAAAAAATCTGGTAAGATTTGATGCTCTGCATTGTACTGCGGGAGAAATGAAAATTATTAAAACATATGCCGCTGCATAAGTGGTTTGAAGGTTGAGCATATCACACACCGCATCAGACAGAAATAAATAGGTGCGCTTGATTTGTGACGGCATGATATTTAATGCTGGCTAATAATACAAACATCAGACGGCTACATTTTTAAGTACTGGCTGAAGAATAGTTACATGCGAGGGCGGCTGGGCGCCACAGCGGCGCTCTGGGCGTCATGAAGGCCGGGCATCAATAGCCATACATGAGGCACTGTCTACACACATACATACCTGAGGTGAATTTAAGGCTTACAAATAGGAGTAAATGAGCTACGATAGTCGGGCAGTAAGGAAGGAGTTACATAGGCATGAGCGCGACGGGCAAAGCAGGCTACGATAAGACTAAGAGGCACAAGAAATAGCACTGATACAGAAGAAACAAGGCTTTACACACTGGGCGGGTCTGGAAGTGCCAACAGTTGGGGCCTATGGCACTCTGGTACCTGGCCCCATTTTTTTCATCCGTTTCAATTTTGATTTTCCTGAGTCAACGCCAGACACTATCGGCGGAACCCCGCCATGAACAATCGTTCACTCTCGAAATTTTCGAAAAAAAGAGGAGCATTTTAAAAATAAATGAAACTAAATAAACTTTCAAATAATTTTGATAAATTCTAAAAACAAATTTTGAAAAATTTCGTTGTTCCAAGATTTAAATGATTTGTAAATGATTCTACAAGGATACACTAGGGTTATGCAAGGATTAGCTCTCACATCTAGGTTCACATCTAGGTTTTCGGTCCCTGTTTGAAAACAGCCATATATACTCACTCATTTAATGATAGTTGATTTCATCCTCTCTGTGACGTATTTGGTCACGTGAGATAATCGTGATTCAGATTATGAGATATTATGCCTGAGGAGCTCTAGCCAGAATTCAAAAGTAGTCAGATATTCACTTGAAGACTGAATGAGCTTCTACTTCATACCACAATTTATCGTCAAGAGTAGATATATCTCTGTATCGGAGTTGATATGAGAATGGCATTCATGGTGTTTGATTTTGAGGTTGGCAGTAATGATTCATAGGTCCCAACTGAAAATGATCAATTTCCAGAAACGGTGTTTGTCTCATGATAATCACAGATGAGCAAGAGATGGATCAAAAGCTATGCTTGACAACCATTCAGAGACTCAGCACCCGAGATAGGTGATTCAAGCTCTTGGTGATTTAACTGGAAAGGTATCAAGGATTCTGTAAACCAGGTAGCTCTAGTCCTATACATATATGGACCCCATGAGATTATGAGCAGCAGTACTCAAAGATTTGGCTGTTTGGAAGCGCCCCCAGTTTATCATGATTCATGGATGATATCTCCACAGATCACATTAAATATATCCCATCCCTTCCAAACCAGATTTGAGAGAGTACAAGGCGCGAAGGTAATCTGGATCTGATAAGAAACACCCAGTGCAAGACTGGACTCAGCAAACGTATCGAGGAACAAGGATCCTCTGCTTTAAAGCCCATGGAAGAACTATGAGTGAGGAGGCGAAATGTGATTGGTTTTCGTGAGGCTCCATACACCATCAAAGATTCCCCACTATTTCTTACTGAGGCATTTCTACTTCCTTCTTCTTGAGCTGATTTATCTGGCCTTGAGGCCTTGAATGTCTCACAGTGGAGGATTTCTGCAACAACCCCATCCAGGAGACGGTGATGGTATTACACTGATACTCAGAGGTATGGGAGTATGAGCACCATGTCATGATCTTAGATTTTCTTATGATCAAAGAGAAAACAAAGTTTTCATGAACCCAGACTATGTATTGGAACCCATGGCATGGAATTTTGGCTTTGGCGCATGATATTAAATCCATAATCTACAGAGGATGCGCCCACACTTACACTCCCCAGCAAGTCTGAATCCATAACATTTAAAATTGCCTGGAGGACAAACTTTATTAAATTACAAGTGCTTCTATTTTGTTATAATTAATTTTGGTTTAAATGAAGTGAAAATTTTAATAAATAAATTAAAATTTCTATACAATCTGCCTTGAATAATTCTCTGATCCTGATGATTTGAACTGATCTGAGCCTGCTGGTCTATTCTTCACAATCATCGGATTTGTTAGCAGTTTCTATTGTAAAATTTTGGCATACTTAATATCTTTACCTAATTTCTGTGCCACCTTGTTTGAAGTAAACTCAAAACTTGATTTTTGAAAATTCTAAAATTTATAAATAACTAAATAATATTCATTTAGATAAATAAATTGAAAACCCGGATAAAATAAATTGTTTCTGGATCTAAAACCAGATTATAGAAAGTTGAAGAAAGTACTGGGTCCCACACAAAGAATTAAAAAACAAATAAAGTTGAAAGGTAGTTCTAGCGCATCTTAAACTAAAGGAGGGGCGGAAGGCAGAGGGAGATGTTTTAAATTTTTTTTCTCTCTTAGTTTATTTCAAGATTACAAAACTTTGATCATTTGATTGCCTGGATAAAGATTTAAAAGTGCTCTACACGACGAGAGGGCTACGCGTGAGTAACAATTAAAAACACAGGATTTCACCGAGAATTCAGTAAATATGCTTAAAACCCAAATTTTTAGTTTTTCTCTCGCATCTACGCCATTCTAGCCGGGTCCGCACCTTTTCTGACCAAGAGGCAAAGCACTCCACGCCAAGAGATACGCGTGACACCAAAATCTTGACTTTTCACAACCTCGAAGAGTAGGAAATTTTCCTACTTATATATTTCAGCCTAGCACTATATAATATTCTCTGAATATTCTAGAGGCTACATAAATTCAAATTTCCAAAAATTTTGTAATTAGTTTAGGAATTTTTAGGAAATTTTAGGAAATTTTTGGGACTATTTTCTAGACAAATCGCTGAATTTGGGATCCAAGCTTACGCTCATTAAAATTTCAGATTTTATCTCAATGTTCTTATTTAATTTCGTAAATACGGTATAGACTATATGGGAAAGTCCCTTTAGTCTAGACCAGCTTACTACGCCTGAATTGCATCAGCCCACATACTTTTCTCGAAAATTTTAATCAGAGCACCAAGTGCAACACTGCTTGTCATACGACGTGTGATCTAACACATCGAGTATGTAAAGGTGCCAAAGGCAAGAAAGTCAGGAACCGGTGCTCAAGTTTAGCAAGCAAAGAGGTGGGAGTGTTCTAACCTCAAATCTTAGTGTATTATTATTATTATTATTATTATTATAAAGCTGTTTGGTATTTCATGGTTTTGAGTTCAAACCATCTTTCAAGCAAGCAAGTAAGTAAATGGTTTTTGAATAATTAAACCAATTTTCAAGCAAGCAAGCAAATGGTTTTGAGTTAAACCATAATTGAAAGCAAGCATTGGTTTTAAATTGTAAAACCATTTTTCAAAAAGTAAGCAAGCAAGCAAGCAAGCAAAGAATGTTTGTGAAAAATAGGCCTTCCCTAGTTCTAGTGGCCGATTAGAGGTATTAAGGTACGTGCACGGTGGTGTTAGGATCTCATACCATGCATTTAGTTTTTGCACAGTCGTGAACTTAGGACGCCATAATGCATTTAAAGGAGGCCCGAAATTAACGCATCTGAGGTATGGGTTATGAGCTCTAACTAAATTATGGTGATGGCGACCGGGTCAATTCCACCATATTCAGGAGGCAGGTGATGCGGACCGGAGTCCTTCCGCCTGATCGCGAGGCTTAGTGTTCACTACAAGTCTGATGGCAAAAATAGGTCTCCGATTGGTTGATGTTTAACAGGCATAATATACGGTTTGAAAAATCAACCATTGGTTCACGATCACTTAGAGAACTAGGAGAGTTTTAAAGCAAGCAGTTGAAGCCGGACTCTAGTTTTTATTTTCAAGAATGCGGTTGAGCCCAGGGCTCCCGTTTTTATGAAAAAATTTTGAGGAAACTTTTAAAGAAAAGGTTTGTGAGTTTAAGAAACTTTTCAAACAAGATAAAGAAAGCAAGCAAAAGAAATTTGAGAAGTTTTATAAACTTCTAAGCAAGCAATAAATGAAAGTTTTATAAGCTTTTAAAGAAAAGCGAAACAATGACAGCGAAGTAAAGTTTTATAAACTTTTAAAAGCAAGCAAGTACAAAAGCAAGCAAGCAAAGAAAAGTTTTAGAAACTTTTAAAGCGAGCAAAGCAAGTAAAGGCTTCTAGAAAATATTTGTAAAGAGTTTTACATTTTTTGAGATGTTTTCGGAAAAGCAAAACCTTTTATAAAAGCATACACTCATGATAGATTTAGCTCACATTATTTTGCTATTTAAAACTATTTTCGGGTACAAGTACCTTGAGCGTTTGGAGCATAATAGGAGTTTGTCACGACATTGTACAAGTCTTTGTTAGTAAGAATATTATGTGAAATCTTTGAATATGTATAATGGAGCATGTAATAATACGTAGAGTAGTTTTGTGAGAATGTGTTAAGTATCTTGGTTGCCATATTTTGGATATAGTGTAAATTGGATGTATACGGGTTTGGGACATGTCTATATCTTATTTGTTATGCTCTTAGAAATTTTAAATCATAAGTTTAGAAAGAAAAATTTTTATAGGAGGTTTGGCAAACAATACGGCTTCACTTCACGGGGAGTTTCCTGAGTCGTTGGGGTAGCGACTGGGATTTTACGTAAGGTGGCGACACGCCGCCAGCGCTGGAAGGGGTGGGGGTGTGTCAATATGGACATGTCGAGTTGAGGTCATCCCGAGGATGGATTGGTGATAAGAACTACGGTCGTGTCGATTGTGAGCGTAGGAGGGTTACCGCCTATCACAGCGAGACCGATAGCAAGTATGGTATTAGGGGACAAGCATGACATTTTGCCCCAAACATTATACAAGTCCAAGTGTCAGGGACAGTTAACGGGTTGGCTCGCGAGCCTTACCCTAGAGGACGAGGTGAGACCAGACTTGGATCTACCTCGAGTAGTGTGCAAATTTGTGGATGTTTTTCCAGATTAGCTACTTGGACTACCTCCGCATAGGGATGTAGACTTCGGTATTGAGTTACACCTTAGTATTTCACCCATCTCTATGACTCCATGGGGATGGCACCGGTTGAGTTGCGGGAACTTCGAGGAGTCCGATTCTGAGAGCTATTGAATGAGGTTGATCAAGTCGGTACCCATTCTGCAGAAGTTGATGATTTATTTGATCGGGTTGAGAGGGTGCGAGTCTACTCCAAAATGAACCTTCGCCTTGGTTACCATCAAGGCGAGGCTTAGGGAGAGGCAGATATCCCAGACGGCGTTTAGGGCGCGTTATGGGTACTGGGGTTTGCTGTGATGCCCTTTGGATTGGCGAATCGCCACGGCATTCATGGATCTCGTGCATAGGGTATTCCAGCCTATTTAGATCGGTTGTCGTAGTCTTTGCATAGATGACATTTTGATACACTCTAATTAAGTGGAGTGCCAGTCACTTGAGGATTGTTTTACAGCTGTTAAGAGACCATCAGTTGTACGTTAAGTTCAGTGAGTGTGAGTTTTAGCTTACTGAGGAGAGATTTTTGGGACACGTGGTGTCAGCACCAGGAGTGTCAGTCGACCTAGAGAAGGTTGAGACAGAGATGAGTTTGGAGAGACCGAATGTCAATCTTCGAGATAGGTAGTTTCTTGGGATTGGCTGGGTATTACAGGAGATGCGAGAATGGACTGCAGTTGTCCATTCGGGGCAGGATTGTAGGATTTCGCCTACGGGATATGGACTCCATGGTTGGAAGGGCCGACCACGACCATAGAGAGAGAGATTGAGGATACTTGGAACACTCGTGATACGGGTGTTGGTAACAGAAGGGAGGATCGGTTTCTCCCTGAGTTCGGGGATGAGGGCGGGAAGATTACGCTTCACACTAGTTTCGGGACTAGGGCCGGGATTGAGCATGAGTGGCTGGGATTTCCCAGTGAGGGGATCCCAAGACTTTGGGACTGTCTGATCCCGAGTTAAGCGGTAGAGCAGTATCTGAGTTCATTCCTCACACCACAATGGGGTTAGAGGAACTAGTTCCGGTTCGGGGTCTTTATCTGAAGCACTTCAACAACACGAGATAGGCAGAGGGCAGGTGTGGTCGAAGTCGAGGACATATCGAGGGTTGTAATGAAGCGTAGTGGACCTTAGAGATTGGTAGACGTATTGGTTGTTGATGTCGGGTTTGACATGGATAAGTTAATGACCATCGGGTTGTCCAATAGTGAGACCTAGTAGGGTTGTCATACTCGACACGGCATTGGATTTGGGCTTGGAGGTTAAAGGCCCCAGAGAAGCCGGTATAGATGTTCTTCCCACTAGGATGTAGGGTGAGGATTGACCCGATAAGTCGGGATTATGAGTGAGAAATCTCGGGATTACTGTCATGGTGGACTGGGAGTGGGTGCACGGTATGGTCATTCACCTCATGGTGAGTGTGGGTTGAGTTGTCTTCCCAGGACTCGTCCGATGAGACTCATAGTTGAATCGGGGGAATGTAAGAGGCTGAAGTGTAAGGCTAGTTATGTGCAGGGAGGGGATGAACGCGGGGACGTGGTTGCTCGCGCGGACTTAGAGTTGAGGGAGATGGGAGTCGGGGTATTTCGAGGATTGGATACCCTTTGGAAATTGCATTGGGTGTTATTGAGCCGGCAAGGGCTCGGTATATGGATGTCATTCATGACATGTACTAGGTTGACGTTCCATGGGATTGTCAATGATTGTGACCTTGGAGAGGTTAGCGTATACACACCAAGCAAGGGTTGTGTAGAGTTATACGTTGTACGGATTATATACGTAGGTTAGAGGGCCTTGTAGTGAGCATGTCGCAGGTCGTAAGGGTAGAGGAACGGTGCCACTTAGTGGAGTCGCTACGGCCAGCCAGGTTATCGAGGCGAGTATCACGAATGGCACCATGAGGCGTGTATGGGAGGCCATGTAGATCACCAGATTAGGATGGAGAGGTGGGAGAGATCGTCTGAGTCGGTTGATTAGGGTACCTCAGTGAAGGTGAGCTTGATCGACGGCGTCTTCTCCGCGACTCGAGCTTCTGAGAGAAGAGTTATGTAGATGTGCGACGTCGACCCTTAGGGTTCGAGGTTGGTGATCACTTTTCCTTGAAGGTGAATCCTGAGAGAGGAGTGGTCAGGTTCGGCAAGCGCGGGAAGCTATCGCCGAGGTTTATTGGCCTTTCGAGATACTCGAGAGGATAGGCCTTGTAAGCGTCTGGAGTTAGCGTTACAGCCCGACATGTCGAGTGTCCACGGCGTTCACGTCTCCATGCTCTAGGAGATATACTCGAGATCCGGCTCATGTGGTGGATTGGGGACCAGAGTAGATATTGACAACGATGGGACCTTTGGGGAGGGCCAAAGTGCGTGTTTGTAAGCCCCGTGTCGGGTTTTGCGGCCCAGCAGGCGAGTGGTTAGTGAGAGATGCTATGGGCGACCTTTGTGGAGTGGAGAGTCGCGATGGGGCGAGGGGGCAGCGATCTGTTTACCTATCCCTTTTTGTTTAGGGATGAAGGTACGTGGTTTAGTCGTTTAAGGTTTAAATGACTAGTTTACATGCAAGATAGAGTGCATGTTGCATATGCATGTGTTTGATAAAGATCGTTTCGAATTTCGGGACGAAATTCCTTTTAAGGAGGGGAGAATGTAAGACCCGAGAAATTCCAATTTATGGAATAAGGGCAAAATCGTAATTTTGATTACAAAATTATAATTACGGTTAAAAGTCCGTAATTAATTCTCACAGATCTCGGATAATGAGAAAGCGGATTACTTGTAGTTGGAATCGTGCCATAATCCCAAATTTAGCATGTAAAAAATTCGCAATTTCTTTGGGACGGTCGGAGTTCGGCCTGCGTTTTCGAGCATCGCGTTTACTGGAGTCTTGAAATGTCGATTTTCGATGCGACGAAAGGCACATATAGTATGCTCATGTGTCATAAGTGGTATGAGTAAATTATGAAAATGGATGGCGGTAGTGCCGAATGTCGAACGGTAAAGAAGAAAATTAATCAATTAAATGGGATTAAGTGAACTAGAAGACAAAAAAAGGCTACAGTGGCCTTCTTCTTCAAAGTGAAAGCAGAAAAAACGTGATTTGGAAGCGGGGAGGTCATTAGTAGCGAACTCGTTTTTAAGAGAGAAAGCTTAAGCTTCTCTCACAGATTTGCTAGAGATCCAGCCGTCGCGGCTTTCGGTCTGGCAGAGGGAGAAACGTTCACCTTGGGCTTGAGCTAAGTGGACCCCGGGTTTGCGAGTTACAATGGCCTTCAAAGAGGTAAATTTTCCTCACTCATGTGTTTATTCCATTTTAAAGGTTTTCTTTACATTTATTGATTGAAGCGTGGTTTGGTTTGGTGGATCTTGAAACATGGGGCCGTTGTTAAATTTCTTGGGGATTTTCCCCATCGTGGCCTTGAAATTAGGGGCTGTTTGGGTGTTTTATTTCACCAAAATGGCTTTAAATCATGTGTTTGTATGGAAAATCTTGGGAATGGGTTGTGGATCGGTCCCAAAAACTTGGGACCAAAGTGTGGGGTGTTTTGGAATATTAGGACCGGTAGTAAACCTCCATCAACGTAGAAATTTGTTTGGGAGTGGGTTAGTTTAAACTTGTGTATTAAATGTTGTTGGTATCGTTAGTAGGGAATGGCGAGTAGTTTCGGGTTCACTAAGTGAGCATTTGTTTTTGTGATTTAGGAATAGTATAGCGAGGGTTCACTGTTCGAGATAATATTTTGAAAATATATTTTTCGTGAAAATATGTGTTTAGTAGAAGTGATTTAAATTAAATTGCACGTGTGTATGATCATTAGCCCAGTAAGGCTAATTTTTGATGTGATTTAAGTTTTATGTAAATATATTCGTATGTATATATATTTGCATGTGATTTAAGCCCGAATTAGGCTGGCATACATGCATTA
This sequence comes from Tetrastigma voinierianum, assembly GCA_016808115.1. Lineage (NCBI taxonomy): Eukaryota > Viridiplantae > Streptophyta > Magnoliopsida > Vitales > Vitaceae > Tetrastigma > Tetrastigma voinierianum. The sequence goes on from JAEQBH010000779.1 coordinate 372,247, forward strand.
TGCCAGCAGAACATCCTAGGAATATAGGAATAGGTGCATGAGATGAGTCTAAACGAGTTCGGAGGGTAGTCTAAAATGTAAATTATCGGAGGTAGTCAAAACTAAATAATATATCAACCGTCGGGCGGCCCGATTGATATTTATTACCGTCGGAGGTGATCCCTTGACTAAAGAATATCAGCGTCAGCGAAGTGGCCGAGTTGATGTTTATTCATCGGAGGGTAGTCCCACGAACAATTAATATATATCGTATTCGGATGGCGATTGATATATATTCATGGAGGTTGCCCACTAATAAATTAATAATTCTCATACGAGGCTTAGGCGAGTGTGAGAGAGAAATCGATTAAGGAGCTCGGGATGCGAGTTGGTCATGTGGACATTCAAGTAGGATCATGCATTTTGTGATAATTTGTTTAAATTGCAACAACGCACTTGGGTGGTGGTGGCCCAGCAGGGCGATTCTCCTGCAGGCTTTAGCTCACCAGATCGATGGGATCACCGCTTTTCACGAGGTACGAGGGACGTGCGAGGAGAGGAACCATCCTAGAGACCGTGGATTAGAAGAAAAGCGGATTAATGGCTTTAGTTAAGCAATCCTCTACATATATAATTTTCCCTAATTTTAATATATGTTGTATAAAGTAAAACATTTGAACTCTTGTAAGCTTATTAGGTATATAATTGACTTCATGGTTAATGTGCCATTGAGGATCATTGTGGGCTAAATGGTAAAATTATTCTTTCATGTAGTTTGATCCTCTTGAATATATTGAATATAAGATTGGTACAGCTGGGACAGTTTCATGCGGTATTTTAATTAGGTAGAGCTCCGTACAAAGGGGCTGCCGATTTTCAGTGGCGTCAGGTGGCAGGCCTCAAAAACTCTCTATTCCGTGAGTTGAACAGTCAACGGACCCGAGGATTGAGATTGTCACATGCAATATTAACACGGTGGTATTTTATTCATTAGCATTAACAGATAGATATGGAAGTCACATGTGCGTATCAAGGTTAAAGTAAAGTAATATGTTGAATTAGTGGACCTCAAAGTCTCCAGAAGCTTCGGTTGAGTTTTTGTTTGAATCCTCTAGATAAATCTCTTGATAAGCCCCGGCGATTTCGCTACTTTGTCACATTTCTAGTACCTTGCATCATGTAGGCCTTCTCATCTGTGCCCCGTCTGAAAAAATGTTACCCCGAATGAATTAATGCTTTGATTATAAAAAGAATTATATTACATAAACACGACGTGATAGGGCTGTTTGTTTATGGTTTATGGTTTTTGGCTGTTTTTTTTTTTGTTCGGGACAAAACAAGGATAACACGACATGAAAATCTTAAATTTGAAACAGCAGTTTGAGATAACTGAGATAGTGTTCTCTGTGTTTCAAAAACAAGCACATATAATTTGCTTTGGGTTTATACATAATCCTCATGGATTTATAGACATTAAACATGAAATATATGAGAAAGAAAATGGGATTGTTAGTAAGAAAGAAGCACCTTCAAAAGCCTTGTTCAGAGCCATGGCATCTTCACCGGGAGAAAAGTCCTCAGGGGCAAGCAAGGTAGCCATTGTTTTGATTCACCCACATATTGCAAATTTCTTTCCAAAGTTCCGGTGGGATACATGAGTCAATTTAACCCCTCAATTATTTTTGAAAGAGTAAAAAACACAATTTAGTATAGGTTGAAAAAATGCCCAAACTAGGTGCGCCCTGAGTCAAAGCTTAGTAATTGGTGACTACGGTTTTAAGCTTGAAGTTAAAACCGTAGTCACCAATTATGGTTTTGCGATTAATTGGGCCTTTTTTAAACTTATACTAAGATTGGTATTTTTATTTTAAAAAGTACTATTCTAAGGACAAAACTCCAAAAAAATGATATAATAATTAGGAGAAATATTAAAATAAATAAAATGAAAGCGAAATCTATTATTGTTCTTATGATTATTTTATTTTTACACAAATGAGACAAATACCAATCCCAAATCCACCTACTACCATACAATACACAAGAAAAAATTAAGCACAACCTTCCCATTTTTGTTGCTGCTATTATATTAATGGTTATATTTTGGTAGGATCTATCCTTAAGACCCCTTCCACGGTAACTACAAATCATGTCTGCATGTCATGTGGTTCAATCGTTTAGAGCATAGGAATTTTATCCTCCTGACTTTAAGGTACCAGTAGTAGCGGAGTTTTGAAATTCTCCGTTTAAGTCTTATAATCAAGTTCAAATAGTATTGGTACTGCGAGAGCAGGGAGCACTAACATTAGAACTTACTATTTAATCGGTTACACTTGGCATGTTTGGTTACAATTTTGAAAGCAGGTTTCTATTCTCAGAACAAAGGAAAACATAAAGAACACTTTTGTTTCCCAGTTTTTTTTTTTTTTTTTTTTTTTTTTGTCTGGAAGCATAAACAACTGAGATTGAATAACGAACGATTTTAGAGAGATAAAGAAATGTTGTTCTCTATGTTTTTAAAAATTGTTCTTGAAACACGAAATGATATTGCTGTGTTTAAAGAACAAAATAAATTAGGAGGCCAAACATGTTCTTGTTTTTCTTGTTCTTGAAAAGCGGTAAGCGATTTCTAAAACATGCCTATATATCTGATGCCTTGATGTAGTCGATTAAACGCTAGAGCGGTGAGTTAAGTCATTGAAAAGAATCAAAGAAATGGGGAATCTATTTAGTAAATTTCTCACTTTGCTACTGTTCGACTCCTTCTAGATGAGCACTTGTGCGTTCAATTTGAATCCTTTGAAGCTAAGCCTTTGGTCAATCTCTTTCCTCATTGCTTTGTTCATGCCTACTAGATTAAAATTGAACATTCTTGCGATTTATTTTATTCTAATTATTTATGTTTGAATAGAATAAAGCCTAATGCTGTGTTGTAGACTTGTAGTTAATAGATTCTACCAAATGGTTACTAATGTTTTTTTCTTCTACTTTTAGAACTCTAATCCCAATCCATTTTTGAGGGATACCAAGCTGACAAAGACTTTTATTCATTGTTGAAGGCATTACAAAAAATATACGCTACATCAATCAAGTGGAAGGAATGCATAGTAAGGTTCTTTGCGGAAGTTGCACTTTAGGTTTGTGCACACATACACTTTGAATAGCGTATTTGTAATGTTGATATTCTTGGTGTCTCATTTCCACTTTGCTTAGGAGTTAGACTAGAAAGCGAGTAAATAATAGAATTAAATATCAAATTCTGCAATGGTTCAAATAGATCCTGATTCATTTGAATCCATCCAAATGTCACGAAAATCCTTTAGGAGTCATTGGTGAGGGTGTGCTATACCCCTAAGAAGCACGGACACGGATACAACCACAGGGATACGACATAGCGAGACAGAGACAGACAAATTTGAAAAATAAGGATCACGGATACGACGAATAGCGGCGTAAATATAATAAAATAAAAATAATTATACTGATAAATTAATAATAAATAGATAAATTTTTATGTCATTATTTATATTTATAAAAAATAATTTTGAATTTATAAAAAAAATTTATATTGATTTTTATTCTCTCTCATCAAATTTATTTATTTATCAAATAAAATTTAATTATTTATCAAATAATTTATCTTTATAATTAAATATACATTAAAAATATTATTAAATTCATACACCCCAATTATCCAATCACCCAATTATCCAATCACCTTTTCAAACCAGTCTGACAGCATCCCATCCAACTTGCTTCCCACGTCATGATGTCCCCCTGCCGCCCCCATGTCCCCCCTGCCGCCCCCACCCACACCCCTTCAGCTCCCTGCCACCCCACCACCCACCCCTATCTCCCCCATCCCCAAGCACCCGACTCATCTTCCCCTCTTCCCCCTTCTCCCTTCTTCCTTCTGTTGAAGCCTGGAACCAGATCCACCGCCTCCCATCTCCTTTCCCCATCAAAATAATCGAGCCGTGTCTGAACCGTGTTCGAGCCGTGTCCAAAATCGTTGACCATATAGATGGTCAACGATACGTCACGTGATGTATTGGACACGTATCCGGCGCGTATCCGGTGTGTGTCCGCGTGTCCGACACACGGACACTCCACCATACTGCCGTATCCGTGCTTCAGAGCCTATACCAATAACCTCAAACTCTCCATGATGCTCACAGCAGGAGCTCCATGTGCCATCAATGTCCTTTCTCCGGCACGGAAGAGTCAGCATTATAGAGATTTCTTAGCAATATTAACAGATTGTGTTTTCAAAAGGTCTGATAGGAGCTGTATGCTGCCACTGGATTCTGGACCCAGTTGAACGCGAGGCTATCTTAGCTTACGAAGCAATAAAGTACAGACTGATTGTGGTGAATTCTTAAAACTGCATTCACGAAATCTGCAGAAGAGCTCTTGACAGTGAATCGCACTTATCAGTTTCTATACAACCCTAAAATTGCCTTGAAGAAGCCCTGAAACAAAACCAAAACTCAATCAACCAATCAATCTGGAAAACCATCAATCAAGTGCCCTTTTGTACACGACCAGTGTACGCTAGGGTTCTTCTATTCTCGGTTCCTTGTTTTCGTTTGTTTATAAAATTGCTTTTTATCGATCAAAAAAAAAAAAATCTGGAAAACCATCAAGAAAAAAAGTCGAAAGTATATGCAAAAAAAAAAATTTGAAGCCCTAAGTCAAAGAAACGGAGGGATGGAAACCCTAACGCAAGAGACAAAAGAAGAGAGGTAGAGAGAGAAGAGTTGATTCTCTCTCTATCCAGAAGATGTTTGGAGAATATATAAAGGGAGAAAAGAAAGACAGAGGTAAAGAGACGTTCTTTCTCTTTTTGAAGGGAATTGAATCAATGGAAATGAAAAAGCTGCAAAAATCAGGTTACACCTGAGGCGGTGGATCGAAGCTCGGTGGAGATGCTTTGCTCATCGCGAAGTACTGACCAGAGATGCCATTGAGCTCATCGCGACATTGTGGAACCTCGTATCGATCTCTCCGATCCATAGTGTTGAAAACCAAGAGGGGAGAAGGCAGGATGCCGCAATCACAATGGTGGGCACGGCTCTTCGTTTGGCTCTTCCCCTTTCTTTATGAGTCCAAAATTGAATTTGACTTCTTTAACTTTTAACGACTACATTTTTTTTTTTTTAATTATTAAAAGTATTAATTTTCTATTATAAAAAATATAAAATAGTTGTTTAAATAAAAAATAATAGTTATTAAATAATTATTTTTAATTAAATAAAATAATACTATGATGAAAAATAATTTAAAATAAAATAAAAAATATAACTAAAATAATTTTTTTTTTCTATAATCTTTTAAGAACATGTGAATAAACTATAAGTATTCCATATAAATTTTATTTTCCAAAATATAATGGGCTCGGTTCATTTGGGCCAGACGACGGGTTCACGTATAGCGAGCATGTTTTTAACAGCTGTGAAGTGGTTTCCTTACATTATTAATATTATTCTTTATTTTATTTTTTATCCTTCTTCCTCTTTTTTTTTTATTTATTTTCTTTTCCACGATTTTTGTTGCCTGCCAAACTACAAATGTAGGTGCCATTGTGTTTAACATTTCTTGCCTTTTGTTTTAAAATTATATCTGCAGTTCTACATTTCATTTGTTTACTTTTAAAATATCGATTGGGATTATTGAGTTTGGAGATAAACTAACCACATTCAGACTATCTTCCAAAAAATGAAATTAAAGTTTGGTTTTTCCTTAAAAAATAATGCTCACTTTCCTCCCTCCACTGTAGTTATAGGAAAAGAGAAATATTTTTTAGAAGGCATAGCAAAAGGTATTAGAAGTTGTTGCCTAATCAAAGTTAGTACACGTTAACTACCGTAATTTTAATATTGTCGAGCGTGATTGATGGAAGGAAATAAATAAGGAAAAGTATGATTAATAGAAACGAATAAATAAATGCAAAAAACAAAGCTAATAAATGCAAGTGTCTGTCTGAAAAATTGAACATTCAACGTGAGAGTAAGACAGAGAAAAATTGAACAAGGCCAATAATAAAAGATCATTGATCTTCAAAATTAACTTGAAGCTCAAATTTTGATTCAATTAACGCTAAATTGTAATCTAACTTAAAAGTTAAATCCTATTAATATAAAAAATGTCATGAACAAAATCTATCATTGATGAATTTAACAGTTTTTGTTACACGTAAGCGCATATTTTTCCTAAGTTTTTACTAGAAATGGGAAATTTAAATCTATCAAAACTTAACACTTTAGACTTTAATTCTTATGATTTTTATCACAATATATTTGACTTTAGAATGGGAAAAGAAAAAATAATTGATAACATTTGATGGAAATATAAGTATTTTAAATTATGCTAGTATTGAATTAAAACAATTAAATCAAAACAATTAGTCATTCAACTTAGTGGTAGATAACAACATAAAATAAAGTTACCATACAAAAGAAAAGGAAAACAAATTTATCATGGAGACAATTTTATAGACATAATATACTATTATTCTTTTTCATTTCCTATAGTATATATATATATAATGTGAAATATTTATTTTAAAACTCAAATGCAAATTAATGGAAAAATATCCATTCAATTTTGAAGGTTCATTCTCCAAATAAAAATTAAATATTTTAATTGGTCTATTCATATACATGCTTCCAATAAGCCTCAATTAAAGAATTCATATTTTTTCCATATGTGGTATTACTAGTTAGTTGATTTAGGCCCTAGCTGATTTTTATATTTTATTTTTGAGATCTACATATTATCGTATTATAAAGCCCATTTAATTGAATATGTGATAGTAGACTAGAAATGCCTGGGAGGAGAAATGTGCCTTGTGGGCTGCAGTCTGGGCATGGTTGTAAGTGGAGCCATGACCATCAAGAATTGCTGAAGATTGTAGTGCCAAAGCTAAAGGCATATGAGAGAGGCTGAGTTGCTTGCCTGTGGTGTAAACCAGTGAGGGTTCTTCTGGGTTTCGATGTTGAAGGGTGAGCAGAAAGGAAGGACAAGGCTGCTGATATCCATAGGTTGACTCGTGGTGCATGGGTGTTGATTAGAAAGCAAGAGAGCCAGGGGTTGACATTTCAAGCAGTAGTGTTTTCTTGAGATCAAGATTCATGTTCTACATAGGTGGTTATTGGGTTGGTTTTCTGAGCCAAGAGGTGGAGAATGTGAAACATGGTTGCTTGGAGCAGAAAAGATAAGGAGAGAGTGTTGTTTATCTCTATTCTTGGTCTATCTTTTTCATAGCAGTGAATGACTGTGAGGTGTTTGAAGAAAGACCTAAGTGAATAAATGGAGTTTTGTTGCATTTTAGGGTTTACAGTTCAAGAGTGAAATTGTGGTCTTGGAGAAGAAATTAAAATTCCAAGAGGTGCCATGACCATCAAGGGAGGTTCTTAAAAAGAATACCCAGAGAAGGAAAGGTGATGATCCGCATGAGGAAGGAAGAAGTGGTCATGGTGTGGTATGTTTGTGAGATGTCCGGAGAGCTGAGATGAAGGCTGTGATTTGGGGGATATGAGACGTCTTGCTGGTTTGCAGGAGAGAACTGAGAGAGAGCAGGCATGGTTAGACACCCATTGGTGTGAGGCTATAGTCAGCGCATCTTCTGGTGTGAGGCTATAGTCAGGGCATCTTCTAGTGTGTGGCTGTGTATAAGAGAACTGAGAGAGAAGAGGCATGGTGAAATCCTCTGGTGCCAGTGTGTTCTCTATGGCCATGGTATGAGACGGTGGCATGATAGAGCTTGCTGGTGTCGTCAACCAGTGGGAGGGTTCTCGTGCTGTCTTGGTGTGGAGAGGATACTGGGTGCATGGGCTATAGGACGTGAGCAAATGGTCTTCTGGAAATTGGTCTATGCAGGCTGCAGATAGTCAAACATGGTAGATAGTCTTAGAATTGGGTACACCATCACTACTGATGCTCTTGATACCCCTTACAAGAAGATGTCGGTAATTGAGGACTGGGATAGAAGGAGGAGCAAGAGGTTTCCTTGCTTGTGTCTGGTTATGCATACAGTGCATGGGACTGCTAGCTGCAGGTGAGTGGTTTTATGGATTTGGTATTGCCCATTTGACTGCACTGGTAGGTTCCATGTGGTTGTGGTAGTGTTCTTAGGTGCAATGGGCCAAGAAGCAAATGAGTGGTGAAAAAACCCAGGAATGATGCTCAGATTAAGATGGAGCATGTTGCTGAATTTGTTGGTAAACAAGGAGCAATGAGGGATGATCTCATTGAGGTGGAGCCTACCAACATCAAATGGACTTATGGCAAGCGTGGACCAATGTTTGGAGTTGGTTCAACTAGTGTGTTGTTTGTTTCCCAGAAGCTCGGTTTCAGCTGTGCCATTGGGTTGGCAATTTGTAAGAAAAAGGTGTTACCTGCTGCCTAATTTCAGCACTGCTTACAAGTGGCTGGAATGGTTTCTATAGTGATGAGAAAGCTATGATCTGTTTGAAGAAAATGAGGGCCAAGGTGGAGTTTGTGTTCACGTGTGTCCCTCATTTATGGTCTTTGGATTTAAGCTTGATGTTAGCAGATTGTTAAATAGAGTTGATAAAACTGTTCTCTATAACATATTCTGTTTTTTTCTAATACATATGCTGTTAGGCTGTTAGGTCTGATAGTTTTTTTTTTTTTTTGAGAGAACTCTTGGAAGGATTGATCTGAGCAGAAGATCAAGGGAGGAATGAGAGATTGAGAGAGACCAGTGCCTTAGCTTGCTTGGTGCATGGTCTCTCCTTTTCTTCTTCGTTTTGGCACCATGGATAATCTTGTATCAGTTTAGGCTGCTTTTAAGGTCTGATCATAATAGCCTCCATAGGCTATATTTTCTTGATAATTTTAGTTCATCAGAGCAACACGAATCAAATTAAAAACGTAAATCGCTTATCTAATGTGAGAATTCAAAAATACTTGATCCTAAATTTTTATAAGAAGGGGATAGTGATCTATTGGACTATGTTTCTAAATGTTGAAGGAATATACATGATTGGAGTCACATCTTTGCCTATAGAGTAAGAATTGCACCTATTAAGTTGCCATAATAGAGAGGGTTAGAGGAGAGGAATCTAGATATATATGTATGCATGGCTACCAAATTTAGGCCTTTCTTTTTCTCAAATACAAGAGGCAAATCTTCTGTCTCCAAACACCCAAATTCAGATTGTTGATGGTTGCAGAACAGAGCATAGCATAGCAGAGAAAACCTTCAAAGCTTTTTTGAAGAAAGATAAGTATTTAAACATAGTAGAAGAATCACCAATGGTGTTGCTTAACCAGCCTGCTGCTTAAACTCTTTAGTAATATATATATAGTTTAAAATGGTGTTAGAGGAATGGTATATGCTTCAATTTCTGGTGTCTCAAATTCAATTCTATTGATGGAGGGGAGTAAGAGAGAAGACACAAACAGGTGGGGCGAAATAAAGCGACTGGCCGGGTTTTGTCTTAGCACGGTTCTTCGCAAGTTAATTAGTACTTTGGTCTAATAGCATATGATTTTCTCACTTCAGAAACATGCTTTCTGGTTTTAAATCCTTTTCAAAGAGGATGTTTGTTTTGTTAGTAAAAATTTCTATGATCAAGTTTAGTATTTAGACAAAGCTGATTTGTTTATATATATCATATATTCATGTCTTGGTAGATAGAGCAAAAACAAAACATATAATGTAGAATATGTATAAGTATAAATTAGTAGCATAAAAGCAAGTTACAACATAAGTGGTATCTTTGAATACATTAACAAGTTAGGTATATATCATGAAAATGAATACAAGTGTATCTATAATCTGTATAACAAATATGCTCAAAACCATAACAAAGTAGTTCATTTGACACTAACAAGTTGTTCGGAAATGATCAAAATCTCTAAGAAAATTAAATAAAGAAACTTTCATATTAAACTCGGGATCAACCTTAGCAACATCGTACAACATCACCTGTAGAACTTGGGTATAGCTAACAGCCAAATACTATTACAGTCTACTGGGAAAAGCGTAAAAAATACATATAATACTAATTTCTATCTGTCCAAAGAAGAAATTTATGGATATTTGAGAAGAAAAGCATATGTAGATTATCTGCTTGAGAAAAGGCTCGAGAGAGAACAGAAAATGGCAGAAAGGAAAAAATCTTATTGATACTCTGTTCAGTTCTGTTTGCCTTTATATACATATGTCAGTTACAAGTTGGTTACACTTAGTTACATGAGTTCAACAAACAAAGGCTTAAGCTATTGTTCTTTAACACCCAAAGTTTTCAACACAGCTGCAGCTCATATTGAGATGACACTAGCAAGAACAAGCAATACTACTCCTAAAAATGTGTCATGAGAAAAACAGAAAAGCAAATACCATTCCTCATTCCTGTAAATCAGAAAAGCAATACAAAATCATATGCTTAGCCCTACTGTAAATCAGCTTCCGATTCTCAGCACTATTCCTCATTCCTCTTCTGTTTCTTCAACACAGACTCCGGAATCACTTGTCCTTCCTTGGCTTCCTCTTCACCTATCTCTGTACCAAGCCAAAAACCAATCAAATGATCACAAATTCTGGATCCATCAGAAACATTTGATAATTAATAAGCATTACAAGGACAACCAAATTAAGTTCCTAAAGAACCATGACTACATCAAAAAAGAGTGGGACCAAGGTTTATTAAACAGCTAAAGATGATCTTGAGGCCTTTTTTTGAGACTTGTAGAAAATCAGATTGTGTCTGCTGCTCTACTTTCATGCCCTGTTTAAGCTCAAATTCAGAAGTTCACATATTTGATTTCACTTTTCTATATAAATTTGGGCCAGTGGGCTAATAAGTTCTACAAGTTGAAGGAATATACATGATTGGAGTCACACCATGGCCCATCAAGTTGCCATAAAAGAGAGGGAATCTGTATGTGTATGGCTACCAAATTTAGGCACTTTCTTTTTTCTCAAACACGAGGGAAATCTTCTATCTCCAAACACCCAATTTCAGAGACACAAGGAAATAAAATTTGGAAAGTAAAAAGGAAAGGAAAGGAATTAAATTACAGAATATGCAAAGGGGAGAAAGCTTAAGGCTTTATAATGGAGCTTGCATAAGCTCAAATGCTTCAGCAATTTCTTTTAATGAAGTATGTTGTTATTCTGTCTGCTGACAGCTAACAGGATAAAAAGGCAACTAGATGCAATGACTATTAGTATTTGTCATCAAGGATTTAGAAAAAGTGTTAGAACTAGTGTACCTTTTTTTAGAAAAAGTGTTACATGGAAAACTAGATTAACCACAATCAGTGCTTCAACCATGGGGCTAGTCTACATTCTAGGTCACATTTGACTAGGATTATGAGATTAGAGAGCCAGAGGTGTTCATAACTAAAAAAAATCATCAGAACGAATGTGATTATAGTAAAAGAATCTACAGTGGCATTGTGGCTCATTCAACTCAATTAGAGTTTGATGATAGTATCTATTGAAGTGATTATAGTATCTATTGTTTATTAATCTCAGCATAAAACCATCCAAGTGAAAGGCCCTAAGATCTAAAAACAATAAAAAGAGCATTGCTAGCATGTTAGTGCTGGGTGCTTATAATTAGCAACCTTTATATTAAGGAACTAGAAGTGGGTAAGGTCCCTATATATATCTTCCTTAAACCCATGAATGAAATCTAAATCTAAATAAATAGATCTACGTCTAACAAGGTCCCTCAACCAATCTTTAAAGATTCTCTTGTTTTGCTCTATCCTAACACTCAAAACAAACAGTAAGACCAATCTTGATATTCTCTTACTTCGCATCTGGTCTTTTTACTTCTTTATTCTATAAGCCTATATGGCTAATGCAAAATTGAACACCAATAAACCCGAATACCAAATCAATAAATTTCAACATAAAAATTAGCATATGTTGGCCGATATGACAAAGTGATCTACCAAAAGATTTTCTTGCTTAAGAAATGAGTCCTCTCTTGCTTTTGTTGTGAATCATGTTGATGTGCCTTGTCGGTTAATCACCCTGTTGGAGGAATGCTATATGCTTAGGGAGGTAATTGAACAAGATAATGTAAAGGTTGAGAAAATTCAGACTGAAGATAATGCAATGGATGTTTTAACAAAGGTTTTATCAGTTGCTCAGCCTTTTGGAGTAGTTGATGCTTACACAACTAGTTGCATATGTTTTAACTACATATGAAATATAATAAAAAATAGGGGAAGTAAATGAACAAAGTAGGGGTTAATAAAAATAAGAATTAGAGAACAAATTAGTAGCATAACTTCTATTAAAGAAGCAGTGAAATTCACTCCCAAAGCATAATATCATAAGGCATACGTTTATTGCCTTTAGGCATGATTTCTAGAATAGGTCACTCTTCTTCTAAAAACAAGCGCATGATAGGGCTTGTTTGTTTTGCTCGTTTCAGTTTTGAGCAAGCGGTTTTTTGTTCAAATAAGCAAGGATAACACGAAGGCATAGAAAACACTAAATTTAGAGAACAAAAAAAGTTTTGAGATAACACAAAAATAGTGTTATACGTGTTTTTTAAATAAGTGAGGACACATATAATATGCTTTAGGTTCCATACATAGTCCTCATGGATTTATTATTCTTATGATTATTTTTATTTTTATTTTTACACAAATGGGAACCAAATACCAATCCCAAATCCACCTACTACACATCTGATACATAAGAAAAATGAAGAAAGCACAACCTTCCCATTTTTATTTCTTTGCCTGATATATTGATGATGTACATATTTTCTTCTAGGATCTACTAAGACCCTTCCCTCCATTCACTTCTAAATCATGTCTACATATTAATCATATGGTTAAAACATTCGAACTTCAGGATTTTATCCTACAACTTTAAAAGCTCTCCATAGTAGTAGTTTTGAAATTCTACGTTGAGATCTTGTAATCCAAAGTTCAAAATGGAGGTTGTTTGTGAAACCCAGGACCTGTAATGCTTACTATATAATGGATTTTATGGCATGTTTGGTTCTGATTTTGAAAAAAACTTTCGTTCTCAGCAAGGGAAGCGAGGAAAGCATGAGAACACGTTTGGTTCCACCAGTTTTTGTCTTGGAAAACACAAAGCGACACAAAATTCGAATATGATAATAGTTTTAGAGAATACCAAAATGTTGTTCTCGTGTTCTTAAAAATTGTTCTTTAAACACTGAAAATGATGTTCTTTGTGTTTTGAGAGCGAGAATAAATTAGAACCCCGACATGTTCTTCTTGTTTTTCTTGTTCTTGAGAGCGATGTGATTTCAAAATCGGGAACCAAACATGCCTATATATCACATTTACCGATGTAGTCAATAAGCTTTGTCAGAACACACAAGTTAGTCAATGCTGTATATCTTGTTTTCCTTGTTCCTTTGGTCCTTTTGTGGGCCTCCACAAGGTCTTCTTTGGTTTTTAATATATTGCTTTTACTCATCAAAAAAAAAAAAAAAAAAAAACACAGTTGATGATTCAAAATAATCGAAAACTAGGGGATAAAAATAGTCCAAACCTACGAATCAGCATTTCTTGTTTTTTTATTTTCAGACATCTTCAATTCATAACTGTGGGCAAAATTTCTCTTTGCCCCGTTCAGCTCCTTACGGATGGCGGCACTTGTGCGAAACACACAAAATTTAGTCGAGATCTAGGCCTTGGCCAATCTCTTTCCTCATTGCTTTGTTCATGCCTACTGGTTATTCTATTACATTTGTGAGTTCATTTATTTTCCCCTCCTCATATTTTGTTCTAATTATTTATGTTTGAATAGAAGAAAGTCTAATGCCTCTGTGTTGTAGACTTGTAGTTAATAAATTTTAAGTGGTTACTAATAGTTTTTTCTTTTACTTTTAAGACCTCTAATCCCGATCCATTTTTTGAGGATACCAAGGCGAGCAAAGACTTTTACCTTTATTGGTAGAGAGCATTACAAAAATATGCTACATCAATCAAGTGGAAGGAAGGCATAGTAGGTTCTTTTACCGCCGCACCTTAGAGTTTGGCTGCGCACACACACCTTTTGAATAACATATTTGTGATAGTTGATATTCTTGAGGTCTCATTTCCACTTTCATAGAGTTAGACTAAAAGCGGCAAATAATATAATTAAATATCAAATTCTGCAATGGTTCAAATAGATCTGTTGTAGCTTAAATATTCACATTTCATAATCAAATCCAATATTCCAAAATCCTTCAGGAGTCATTGGAGGGACATACCTATACCGACGCCTAGAAACTCCCTCATGATGCTCACAACGAAGATTCTACTTTTTGCCATCAATGTCCTTTTCTTCGGCACTAGGAAGAACAGCTTTATAGAATTTGTCAACAATATTAACATATTGTATATAGTGGAAGACCAAGACTTAAAGGGAACTAGTGGCAATTGGCATATACTCTTTAACTTTGGAAGACCTTGTTTAAACGGAGATGACACTTGAGCCTTGTGGCAAATGAGGTGTAAGCCTCAACTTCAACAAATAAATAACTAAAATTATCCTAAAAATTTAAAAACAACTTATAAAATCACAAAAAAAAAAAAAGTTATGTAATAAAAAGGCAAATTTCATAATGATTGTTTTGTAAGTAAAAAAATCATAATGATAAAATTAATTTTCTTCATTGTAAATAGTTTTAATTTATTTCCTTTTTCTCATGAAATTTAGCTTCCTCAATCTCATGAATTTATGACATAATTATCAACACTACATGTTCAACATCCACCAAAAGGAATATAAATTGTATAATTATAATCAAAAGCTATGTTATCTTCCCCATTGGTGTTAATATCCACCCATCCTTCTTCTTCCTTGCCACTAATTAGAGTGTCGTGCTTTTTGATCTTTGAGATCAGCCATTAAGAATCACCAATCACTCATTGCAAATTATAATTGTATCTATTGCTTTATTTTTCTTTTATTATTCTATTTCAAATCATTGTTGTGGATATCATGTCACATCGGGTATTAGAGCTGGGTGTAAGACGGTAGATGGTAACTTGGTGGTTGTAGGAGTTTATCAAAAGCAGTGATAAGAGCTCAAGACAAGTGGAGAACCATGACTGGAGGTAAGAAAAGATTTGCTAAAATTTTCATAGAGAATGGTTTCACCAATATGAACTTGTCTCGTGAGAATTGGTGTACATGGATAATGATTATGTTTGAAGATAGTTAGAGGATTGATCAAAGCATAATGAAGTCAAACATCACTTCATTAGGGAGGTAACATAACAACATACTATCATGGTTGAGAAAATTTGACTGAAGATATATAATGCAACAAAGGTTTTATTAGTTAAGCCTTTTGGAGCCGTTGTTGCTTACACAACTAGTTATAGAACAAATCTTTTACATCTCTTTACTAATTATGCAATATAATAAAAACAGGAGAAGTAACATAACAAAACTGGGGCTCTACTTCATAAGGAGTTTTGGGGTGTGTTTGGAAGAAAAACAATGATTGATTTTTTTTTCTTGGTAAGTTTTCTAGGGCATTCAAACACATTAGAGATGCTTGTACTCAAATCAATTCATCAATCAATACAAAGATATCTTGTACACGCTTTGTGCCAACAACTCAAGCTTATGCTACCAAAATAAGGTCCTCAATTAATACAAATATGTATATATATATAGCAAGCTCAAAGAAAGGCCCTAACAATTAGAAAAAAAAAAGCTTAAAATTAGCAACCATAGTGAATAAGTATTAAGGAACAAGAAAGTTGGTACCATAATATAGAGAATGGATTAGTATATAGTTGGGACAAACAAATAAAATATCTTATGTTGCACTGATCAAATGCTTTTACAAATATAAATTTTAAGCATGAACTGAAACATTTTACAAGACATTGTAATACAACCATGATGCCTACTAAAAAATTATGAGAGTAAATAGAAGACTAATAATCACATTTTTTAAAACAGATTTTGAAACTCTTAAATTGCAATTTTCTTCTAATACTTTTTAGTTGCAATTTTCTTCTAATACTTTTTAGTAACAATTTTTTGTGGGCAATTATTAATTCTAACTACAATGGGAAACTTGTAGAAATAAGAAATAAGAGTACAACTTAGTCACGCCCATAGGCCAAATGATTTTGAAATGGTTCTTGTTATTTGATTGCAGAGGAGGGTGTCTATAGAATGCGGAATGGTCCTTTGTTATTCGGTGCAGAAAAGAAGGAAAAGCAAGCAAGGTAGGGATTCACCCATGTTTGAATTTGGTAATTAGCCTTGTAATTGATAATGCGAAAAATCTAACTATAGATTAGAAGAAATGTTCCAAAACCAATTTGGAATACTACTTGAAATGCTAGCATTTGAGAGATCAAGATAAAAGATATTTCTTTTTGAGGCGGAAGCCAAGGCTTTGGAAATGCGGGATATGGTGTAGACCCATAGAAAGATATCTCAACAGGAAAGAATTGGAGTCTATGTTTAGATACTCCAATTTACTTACACTACAAGAAGCAAAGTCTATGGCCATGGTCAAATATAATTGTTTGTCGTTTTGATTCTCTCATTGTCATAATAAATACATAAGTGAAAGAGAGAGAACGTGCGCGTGGATCAGCAATTGTATGGAGTAATGAGGGCAAAGAGATTTGTACAACCATAAATAAATTAATTTAATTTGAAACATTCCTCCCAACATAATAATTGGATTTTTAACAAGGGAAAACTTTTTTTATTTTACAGCTAAAACACTTTAATTTAATTACAAGAACTCAACCCGAGACCCTTCTCCTCCCTATGTCATACCTTTTGAAATATTGTGTAATCTATTACATGAACTAAACTATCCCATCGACACTCGAACCCGAAAACCTTCCCCTTCCTATGCCTTGTCTTTTGAAACATTGAACTAACGGTC
Source organism: Tetrastigma voinierianum (assembly GCA_016808115.1). Lineage (NCBI taxonomy): Eukaryota > Viridiplantae > Streptophyta > Magnoliopsida > Vitales > Vitaceae > Tetrastigma > Tetrastigma voinierianum. The sequence goes on from JAEQBH010000779.1 coordinate 389,112, forward strand.
TACCAAAAAATCTAAACATGATGCACAAGGGAAAACAATTTAAAACCCAAGATTACATTAAAAAAAAGGCTATTTGATTCCTGTTTTTGAAAACTCTTATTGAGAAAAAAAAACTGTAAACAAACAGACGCTATATATCTCATCAAATTAAAATTTAAAACTATTCAACTTTGAAAAATATTTTTTATGTTAAAAAAAAAAAAGGAACCAAAAGAACAAACTTTGAAAGTTTGCTGCAACTGCCTTAATCCGCTTTTTACTGCAGCTAAATACATTTAGTTCACTTTGTTTCACTAATATTTATGCAAAATACATTGAGGAATATAACTAATATTTATACCTGTTAAAACCAGTAGGATTAGCATTAACAACCCAATCTCAATGGGACAACTTAATACAGACATGCATAACAGATTTAAATGCTTCTATTTGAAGCCCAGTTCTTAGATTTTGAGCTTCAATGGAAAATATGATTGAGTTAGATTGTGCTTGGATAAATAGGTTCCAACTGCGCATTATTGCAAAAAACTTTAGGAGATAAAAGTGCAAGTGTATGACACTAGCATGAAGGACAACATCATCACAAATGCTAATAAGCTGAAGATTGGAAAGAAAGAAACTACAGTAGGTTTAAATCTTAGAGAAGGCAACTAAGATAAGGTGATACTGTGGATAAATGGCATTCTTTAGTAGTTAATAGTACCTACTATATTATTGAAAAGCTCTAACTACTACCACAGAGCTAGAGCCCCAAAACTATGGGAAAAAAATTAATATTATTATCGAGACATCTGAAATTTTAAATAAGGTTTACTACTGCAGAAGCAAAATGAATAACATGGAAAAAAAATGGAGAGAACCCTAAACAGAAAGAGTACATCTACATATACAAGCAACATACAAAGAAATAACCAAGGCAAACCATTGACAAAGATGATCTATATAATGAGGCAATGCTAATCACAATAAAAAGAAGTGGACACATGCAATATTAATTCAGTGGTATTTATTATTAGCATGCAATATTAACTGGTGGTATTAGTGCTTGGACACATGCAATATTAACGATGATATTTATTATTAGCATTATGGAGATAGATCTTAGGAGTCACATATGCATGTAAAGGTTAAAGTAATATGTTGAATTGATACGGAACCTCAAAGTCTGCAAACTCAGATTTGAGGTTTTGTTGCATAATCCCCTCTAGATAAATCTCTTGATAAATGCTTGATTTGGCCCACTTTTGATGTTTCTATGACCTAGTATCCATATTATGGGCTTCTCATTTGTACGTCACAAGAAAAAAATATATTTACTTTAAATAGATTAATCCTCTTGATTATAAAAGAATTATATTACATAGAAGCATGTATGATAGGGCTGTTTGTTTATGGTTTATGGTTTTGAAAATTGTTTTTGTTCGAGATAAACAAGGATAACACAGGAGAACATAGAAAATGCTGATTTAGAGAACAAAAACAATTTTGAGATAACCCAAAAAATAGTGTTCTCTGTATTTTTTCAAAAAACGAGAGCAACCAGGCAAATATAATTTGCTTTGAGGTTCCATACATAATCATGGATTTATAGACATTAAACATGGAAATATATGAAAGAAAATGGGATTGTTACTAAGAAAGAAGTACTTTTCAAAACCCTTGTTCAGAACCATGGCATCTTCACCGGGAGAAAAGTCCTCAAGGGCAAGCAGGGTAGCCATTGTTTTGATTCACCAACATATTGCAAATTTCTTTCCAAAGTTCCGTTGGGATACATGTGTCAATTTAACCCCTCAATTATTTTTTGAAATAAAAAAACACCAATTTAGTATAGGTTTGAAAAAAATGCCCAAACTAGTGCACTTTAGTCAAAACCGCAATTGGTGACTACAGTTTTAAGCTTGAAGTTAACACCGTAGTCACCAACTACGGTTTTAAGCATTAATTTGAGCTTTGTTTTCAAACTTGTACTAGATTAATTTTTTTTTTAAAGCACTATTCTAAGACAAAACTTCAAAAAAAAAATGATAGATAATAATTACGAAAATAAAAATAAATAAATAAAATGAAACGAAATCTATTATTATTCTTATGATTATTTTTATTTTTTACACAAATAGGAACCAAATACCGATCCCAAATCCACCTACTACCACATACAATGAAAAAATGAAAAGCACAACCTTCCCATTTTTCTTTGCTTTGCCTACAATATGGCGATGATATATATATTTTGTTATGGATTTACCATAAGACCCTTCCCTCCATTCACTTCTAAATCATGCCCGCATAATCATATGGTTAAATCATTAGAACTTGGGATTTTATCCTACAGCTTTAAGCTCCATAGTAGCAGTTTTGAAATTCTCCAGAGGATCTTATAATCAAAGTTCCAAATGGGATTGTTTGTGAACAAGATGTAAACCCCCACATGTCTAAATATCAATAATAGTCCAATTAGTTTTACCTCTTAAATCAAAGTATAAGAATGATAAATATAAAAATGGTTATAAATCATAGAAATAAATGTTTTTGGGTTAAAATAACATTAAAAATAAATCCTAGAACGTCGAAAAACCTTAGAGTAGTCCTATGAGCTGAATTTGAGAGTGTAGTGGCAAAACTTGTAATTTTGAAGAAAAACCAAAATCTGCATGACAGTGATTTTCGGGGCAGCTAGTTAAAACCCAAACTTTTCTTCTCTTTCAGATTTTCTCCACCCCACTAGCACCCTACCTCTTGAAGCCCCAGGGATAGTTGGAGAAAGAGGAAGGAAAACAGGCTAGGAGATTTAAGAGACAAAATGTGATACAAAAAACTTAAGATCTCCATATCAACCAATGATTAAGGTAGGGGTTTTCTCCCATTCACTTACGTGAGATAGGGTATTTATACATGTATGTTTGGGGTTATAAATGCTATATATTTATGATGCAGAAACCATTCTCTCTGTACATGGGAATGAGGAATTTTATTCTTAAATGTGTTCTTTGGGGATTGATTTCTAACTCCTAGTGATTTGTGTGATTAGTGAAATAACGTGGGTATGATCTCTTGTATCCTCCTAAGTGTTTATTGAAAGTGTTTTATAACTGATATTGTCAATGTTTAGAATATTTTCTGGTAAACTGGGGATTTATGAAATTATTTGGGTATGGGTCCTGATTTGTTGGTAGAATAATATTCTGGTATGGTGATTGAGGAATCCAGTGGGGGATTCAACTATATTGTGGGGGAGTCAAGCATATTGTGGGGATTGAAATATATGATGGGGGATTCTTATATAGTTTGGGGGAAGTTTTTCCGGTAAATTGGAGATGTATGGAATGATTGGTTATGAGATTGATGGTTGGTAAAATAAATTTCTGGTATGGTGATTGAGAATCAGGAGTGGGGGGAGTTCAACTATATTGTGGGGGAGTCAAGTATATTGTGGGGATCGAAATATATGGTGGCGGATTCTTATATAGTATGGGGGATTCTAATATAGTATGGGGGATTCTGATATAGTATGGGAGATTCCTATATAACATAGAGATTCTTATATAGTATGGGGGACTCTTATATAGTATGAGGGATTCTGATATAGTTGGGGAATTCTTATATAATATGGAGGATTCTTATATAGTATGGGGGATTTTTATATAACATGGGGGATTCTTATATAGTATGGGGGATCCTTATATAGTATGGGGGATCCTTATATAGTATGGGGGATTTTAATATAGTATGAGGGGATTATTATATAGTATGGGGGATTTTTACATAACATGGAGGATTCTTATATAGTATGGGGGATTCTTATATAGTATGGAGGATTCCCATATAATATGGGTGATTCTGGTATGGTGATTGGTTATGAGATTGATTGTTGGTAGGATAAATTCCTGGTATAGTGATTGGAAATTAAAAAGAGATGAGAGGTTCCTTGTAAGGATGCTTGAGAAAAACTACTATGATGAATGAGAGGTTCCTTATAAGGATACTCAACCTATGCTCTCAAGAGGTTCCTAGTAAGGATGCTTGAAAAACACTACTATGAAGAGTGAGAGGTTTATTGCAAGATTGCTCATTTTATCTCAAGAGGTTCTCGGTAAGGATGCTTGAGAAACAAAATAACCTTTGACCAGGGTGGAGGTTCTTGTTTAGTATGTCACTTGCGAAATAACGGTTGGAAATAGTATTTGGTGGCGTTTATAATTACGATTGCAGCGTTGCTTGAGTGTACATTTACTTATGTGTTTTTATATAAACTTGAGATCTGTTTGCAATGTCATTGTTTTATGCAAAATTGTACATCTATGATATGTTATAAAAAAATGAGACCAACTGTTTTTCATACTTTTCTAAACCTTGTTGGAGTTTGAGAGGATTTTCCTACAGAGCTTTATGCTCACCACCGATTTCCTTTTCGGATTTTACCTTTGAGGAGGTGGTAGGAGCGAGGAACGTACGTGGGAGGCCAGCTCGAAAGGAAAGTTAGACCAGGGTCCACCGGGTGAAGGAACTTCGGTGAGCAATTGTGGTGAAGAAGAAGGCCAGATTTTGGCCTATTTTCTGATTTTTTTTTGTAATTTTTTGGATCGAATATCCAGTTTTGAAGATGTACAAAAGAAGTTTCAAAAAAAAAAAAAGGATAATGACCCCGGGATTTGGGTCGTTACACAAGAGCACTAACAGTAGCACTTACTATTTAATCGGTTTTATGGCATGTTTGGTTACAGTTTTTGAAAAAAGTTTTATGTTTTCAAAAACAAGGAGAAGGAAAAAAATTTTTTTTTTTTTTATCAATAAAAAGCAATATATTGATCGAAAAAGAGCAAAGGAGAACAAGGAAAACATAAAGAACACTTTTGTTTCCCAGATTTTTTTTTTTTTTCTTGGAAAACACAAAGAAAACAAACAACACTAAATTCAAAGAACAAGAATAATTTTTAGAGAATATCTTGAAACACCAAAATGATGTTCTTTGTGTTTTTGAGAACAAAATAAATTAGGAACCAAATATGTTCTTGTTTTTCTTGTTCTTGAGAACAGTAAACATATTACAAAATCAGGAACCAAACATGCCTATATATTTGTTACCCACCGATGTAGTCAATTAAGCTTACACTAGAACAACTGAAGTTAAGTCATTCAAAAGAATCAAAACTGGGGAATCAAAATAGATCCAAACCTCCGAATCCATTTCTTGTTTTTATTTTCCAAGACATCTTCATTCATAGTCTATTTGGCAAAATTTCCTCACTACTGTTTAGCTCCTTTTGGATATGGCGCTTTATTGAAGGCGTTCAATTTAGTCACTGAAGCTAAGCACTGGTCAATCTCTTTCCTCATTGCTTTGTTCATGCCTACTGGTTATTCTATTACACTTGTGAGTTCATTTCTTTTCCCCTCCTCATATTTTGTTCTAATTATTTATGTTTGAGTAGAAGAAAGCCTAATGGCTCTATATTGTAGACTTGTAGTTAATAGATTCTACCAAACGGTTACTAATGTTTTTTTTTTCTTTTACTTTTAAGAACTCTAATCCCAATCCATTTTTTGAGGATACCAAGCTGACAAAGACTTTTACCTTCAGTGATGAAGGCATTAAAAAAATCTGCTACATCGATCAAGTGGAAGGCATAGTAAGGTTCTTTTACCCTTGCACTTGGGTTTGTGCACACACACACCTTTTGAATAACATATTTGTGATATATGATATTCTTGGTGCTGAAATGATGTCTCATTTTCTACTTTCACTTAGGAGTTAGACAAGCAGCAAATAATATAATTAATATCAATTCTGCAATGGTTCAAATAGATATGTTGTAGCTTAAATATTCACATTTGAATCAAATCAATATATTCCAAAATCCTTTCGAGTCATTAGGGACATACCTATACCAATGCCTAGAAACTCCTTCATGATGCTCTACTTTGAAGATTCCACTTATTTATAAATACGACCCAGAGAAAGTAACTCTGAAGCACATGAAGCATCAAGTGAGCCTAATCAAAGCTTGCTCGACAAGCCATCCTTACACCACGTCTCAATGCTTCTAGTTAGGGAGACTTTGTTTTTCCCTTTACGGAATCTTACATTTGGTTGTATAAATTGATCTGGTTTTCTTCTTTAATAAAATGGTTGAGGTTCTCTAAACCTTCTCTCTCTTGGTTATCTTCCTCACCACGTTTCTCATCATGGTATCAAAGCTTTGAAAAGGTTCAACCATGGCTTCCTCTGTAAGACCCGAGAAATTCCAATTTCTGGAATAAGGGCAAAATCGTAATTTTGATTATAAAATTATAATCTGATTCATCAGTAATTAATTCTACAGATCTCGGATGTGAAAGCGGATTACTGCCAGTTGGAATCGTCTCGTAATCCCCAGTTCGCCGCGTAAAATTTCGTAATTTTCTGAGACAGTCGAAGTCGGCACGTTTTTCGAGGCATCACGTTTCGGGTCTGCGTCATCGGTTTGATGCGAAACGAAAGCCACATATAACATGTCTTTCATGTACCATAAATGGTATGAGTAAGAAATGATGAAAATGGGCCCGGTCGAGATAGTGCGAAATCAAATGCGAGAAGAAGAGACATAAAGGGTCATTAACTAAATCTTAAGTTCTTAAATGACATAATGAGAATAGTTCTCCTTCTAATACACACATTAGGCGAAAGGAAAAGCGTGGGAGCTCGTTTGATTGGAGATGCAGTGAAGCGATGGGTTTATACAGAGAGAGAGGTCTTCCTTCTGCCACGAAATGCGATCGGACCGGGTTGGATTTCGTGACCGAAGGAAACGTTACTGCGCGGAGCAAGCTACGCGTGGACCAGGTTTGCGAGTTTTGACAACTCAGAGGTGGGATTTTCTCCCTACTTGTGTTTTATTCCCGTTTTAAGGGTTTTAAAGTGTTTCGGTTAGTTTGAGGCGTGAGTACGTTAGATCGGTCCCGAAACATGGGACCGGGTGTAGAATTTTCTTGGGATTTTTGGGTTGGCGAAGTGGCGCCGGGGCGAAAGTGGGGTGTTGTGTGGAATTTGGCATTAAGCATGCTTAGGATGATAAGGCGAGAATGGGCAGCTTGATCGGCTCCCAAAACAGGGACCCGAAGTGTTAAAATTTTTGGGGCTTGGAGTTGGGCAATCTAGACCTTTATTCTGGATGTTATGGGTCTTTTGTGATAATTTATTCAATAAGTATACTTTGGTGTTTATGAGACCGGTAATGGGTAAGAAGTCGGTTCCCAGTAAGAAAGCAGGGCCAGACCAAAGTGAAATTTGCCGTAATGACCAGTGGAGGACCGGGATTGTTAAAGCAGTCCGGGGTTGTGAAATGGGCCATAAATGTCGTGTGTTTTGGTATGGATTGGTAGGGAATGGCAGGTGGATTCTTGGGTTCACAAGGTGAGCGGATTGATTTGTGATTTTTCGGAGATATTAGCAGGGTTTCACTATTCAGAAATAGTGTTCTAAGAATATCTTTTAGGTAGTATTGTTTGGTTAAGTAATTCGAATCGAATTGCTTGTGTTTGGTATTAGCCCAGAGCTAATTTGATGTGTGAAATGATAATTACATAACATGTTGTGTGATTTAATTTTTATGCGAATATATTCATATTTTATATATTTGCATGTGAGTAAGGCGAATTGGAGCGGCATACGGCCATTCCATATGCCTTGGAAGAACATCTAGGATTATAGGAGTTAGTCGTAGGATGAGTCAGGAAAGTGGTTGGTAGTCTAAGGCGTATTAAATGATCGGTGTAGTCAAACTAAATAATATATCCCGACCGTCGAGATGGCCCGAGTTGATATTTATTCATTGGAGTAATTATGAGCTAAATAATATATCCAGCCGTGGACGGCCAGTTGATATATATTCATCGGTAGTCCACAGACAATTAATATGTATCGATCGTCGGAGCGGCGCAGTTGATATATATTCGTAGGAGGAATTTGCCGCATTAATAAAATGATAATTCTCATACGAGGCTTGGCGAGTGTAGGAGGCTCGATGGGGCTTCGGGATCGGAGTTAATGTCATGTAGACATTCAAGTAGGATCATGCATTTGCTTGAATGTTTGTTTAATTCTTAGACATTGGCTTGGGTGGTGAGTGGCCGAGCAGGAGATTCCTCCCTGCAGGCTTTAGCTCTTGGTCGTCAGGATCCGGCTTGCAGTGCGGGAGGCGTCGCCGGGGGAGGCCCGAGGCTGGGTCCTGGGGGTGAGCGCTAGAAGAAGCGGGAATCATGGCTGTTGATGTTTACATGTATTAGAACTCACTTAAGTTTAATATATGTATTGTATAAAGTGGTTTATTAACTCTTGAAACTAGTGGGTGCTCGTTTGGATATGCATATTAGTCTTGTTATGAGGAATCTTTGTTATGGAGCTGAAGTGTGCATATTGGATATATATTGCCTTATATTGAATTTGTTCAGGACCTTGAGGTTTATGCGGGGTGATGTATTTGGTAGAGCTCACGTACAAGGAGACTACTTGGGTGCACCTAAAGTGACGTCGGGTAACTTGGGCCACCAGCTAATATTATGTGGGTTAATGAATTAGTCAGCGGATACGAGGTTTTGGGAGGCGTCACATCCTCTCCTTATCACGATTTCTTAACTGCTTTTCCTCGAGTTTGCCAATGGTGATCCTACAAACCACCTCCCATAACTTCTCCAGGAAACGAATACGATCTAATTTTACCTTCTGGAAATCTCGAATCTTCCAATGAGTTCATGCTCACTGACCTTGAAGATTTTTCTTCTTGGCACAGAGGCAAAAGCAGTGAGGTTGCCAATGATCCTCTCACTCCAGTTGTTTCCTAGCAATCAGGAATATCTCTCAGCAGCTCTGAATTGATCGAATTTCTACTAAGTTGCTGCTCTCATCCATCTCGAGACGGATGCTCGATCATGTTGTTAATTGTCAATCTCTGGCGGTATGGTCCATTCCCTAACCCAATCAACTCTTTTCCCTGAGTCCAAAGCACGAGTTTTGCGATTTAATTCTCTACTTCAGCCACGAGAAAGGCAATGCCACGGAAGAATTACATTACGAAGATGAAGTCCCTTGCATGAATCTCATGGCTGCTTTGGGCGGCTTGTTGCGATGATGACCCGATTCTTTATAATGCAGGAGGTGTAGGATGCGAATTTGATTATATTGTTTTTTAATCTCACGTCTAAGATTATATTTACTCACGGAGGTTCGATACATGCTTGGACCCGCGAGATGAGACTTGAAAATCTTACTTTTGCCTCCTACATTGTGGAGTGTGCAATGCAGCGCTCATTTGCTTTCAACACTCGTGTGATTGACACTCGTGGTTTTCAGCGAGCTTCGGCGTGAGGTAGTCATGGTCACAGGGGAAGGCGTGAAGTCGTTTCTCTTCTAGTGGCCGCCATTTTCAACATTTTGGCAATTCTAATAAGCCTCTATGTCAGATATGCGGTCGAACTGGCCATATTTCCCTAAAATGCTATCACCATTTGATCTTAGCTATCAAAACTCTTGCTCTTCTGCAGTTTTTCACCAGTAGTTTCTCAGCTTAGCTTCCTCAAGCTTATTAGCCTCATGATGAAAATGTTTGTGATTGGTTGGGATACCCTACCTGATACAGCATGGTTCTTGGACAGTGGAGCCACACATCATCTTTGCTGCAGATGATGCACCTCTCATGACGAGTCAAATCTCATTACTGCGAAAACAGGGTAAACTCGCTCTTGTTGATGGCTCTCAATTGTCTATATCTCATATTGGACATTTAACTGTCCCCTGCTTCTAAACCTCTCAAGCTCCGCAATATCTTGTTGGCTCCCTCAATTACCAAAAATCTAGTCAGCATATCCAAGCTAACACTAGAGAATGATGTTATTGAATTTTATTCTTCTTGCCGTTATGTAAAGGACCAAAGTTCGAAGGCTGTCCTCCTGCACAACATGCTTAAGAATGGGTTGTACCAGCTTCATAACCTGCACTAGTAACTTCAGCTCCTCGTCCTGTTTCGCACATCACCTCCAATATTACTGCTCCAAATATCTCTACTGCTCAGTGTCTCTACTGCTCACAATGTTTCTCAAACTACTGATATGTCTGATTCTTGTAATTCTGCCACTTCTAGTTCCTGTAATGCACAACATGTAGTAGCCCTCTGGCACAATCGGCTTGGTCATCCCAATTGGATGGTTTTAAATAAAGTGCTAACTCAGTTAAATCTTCATAGTTTGCCTCACACTACTCCTTTATTTTGTGATGCTTGCCAATATGGTAAATTACACCAACATTCATTTCCTCTATCTGATCAACATACTACAAAACCATTTCGGTGTGCATTCCGGCACGTCCCTAGGGATATGCTCCTCATCTTTCTTTAGATGATTTACAGTACACAATGTCTAGTTAGATTGATGATTTTCACAAGATATACCTGGATTTTCCTCTTCGATTGAAGTCTGAAGTTCCCTCAAGTGTTTCTATATTTTATCATGGATTTAAAAACAGTTTGATGCTAAGAACATTGTCCAATGTCTCAATCCCAGATTGGAGAGGCGAATACAGAAAGCTTCAATCTGTTCTGAATGAGTTGGGTATTGTTTTTCGTCATCCTTGTCCCCATACACACCAACAACAAGGATGAGCTGAATGTAAACACCGAAGTATTGTGGAAATCGGTCTCACTCTGCTTGCTCAGGCTTCAATGGATCTACTGTTTTGGTAGGAAGCTTTTGTGTCTGCTACATATTTGTTCAATCAACTACCAACTTCCGTTCTTCATTATTTTTCTCCTTTTGAATCACTATTTGGGTACCCTCCTGACTATAAATTTCTCAAAATTTTTGGGTGTGCCTATTTTCCATACCTGCAACCTTATAATAAACACAAACTTGCTTTCAGAACTTCCAAAAATATGCTTTTCTTTGGGTACTGGCCCCTTTCATAAAGGATACAGATGCCTTCACTCCTCAAGGCAAGAATTTATGTTGCTACTTGGCGTGAATTTTGTTGAAAACTGTTTTCCATATAAGTCCTTTTTGCACCCAAAAGCTTCTTCTACTCCTCCTTCTCAATTTGTCAAACAGTTTGGTGCTCCTGCATTTTCTTCCCTACATCAATTTCGCCTCTGGCTCTGGTGTATTAAATTCTTCTGTAACCCCCTTCATCTACTGCTGCTTCCACCATCTTCTGCTGCACCTATAGCTCCTACTGCACCTACAACTTCTACTTCTTCTACCAGTCCCTTATCTTTGCTTCATCCAACTCTTCTGATTTTCCTCTTATTCCAGTCTCCTTCGGGCTTTGCTTCTCTTACTCTGTTGATTCTGCCTCTCATGTCCCATTTCAAGTTCAGATGCCACTGTTCCTATTCCAGTTTCTTCAGTTCATCTTGGCCTGAACCACGGTCTAAGTCTGGTATTTTAAGCCAAAAATATTTGACCTCACCATTCTGAACCTGCTACTGCATCTGTCAGTCTTAATCTTCCACATTGGAGGCCATGGATGATGAATATCAAGCCTCAGGTATAATCACATGGATTTGGTACCTAAGTTCAGATAATCTTCGTGGTCAGTTGTAAGTGGGTTTTCAGAACAAAACTTAAGGCTGATGGATCTCTTGATAAATACAAGGCTCGTTTGGTTGCTAAGAGCTTTCAACAAACAACTGGTTTAGATTTTTCTAAGACGTTTAGTCCAGTTGTGAAGGCCTCTACTATTCGAATTATATTCACCTTAGCTGTTTCACGAGGTTGGGACATCCAACAAATTGACATCAACAATGCTTTTCTTAATGGTGATTTACAAGAAAATGCTTTTATGGCACAACCTGAAGGGTTTGTTGATCCTGAAAAGCCCAAACATGTGTGCAAACTTAGAAAGGTTTTATATGGTTTACTGACAAGCTCCTAGAGCTTGGTTTGAGCTTAAGGAGCTCTTCTTGCTTGGGGTTTTCAGAATTCCATGTCTGATACATCTCTCTTTCACACCATACATAGGAAGACTATTGTTGCTTTTGGTATACGTTGTGTGTCTTATTACGGGTGAAAATAAAGATGATGTTTCAGCAAGTAATCAAGACCTTCCTGCTCAGTTTGCTCTCAAGTCTCTTGGAGCTGTAAATTACTTTCTTGGTTTTGAAGTGCATCAGAGTTCTTCTGGTCTCCATCTGTCCAAGACCAAATATGCCACTGAATTACTTCATAAGACCAATATGTTCAATGCCAAGTCTTGTCCTACTCCTATGTGCCTTAGTAACAAACTATATCTTCATGACAGTGAAGCTTTTTCACATCCATCCTTATATAGAAGTACTATAGGAGCTTTGCAATATCTAACACTGACCCTCCCTGATTTGGCCTTTTCTGTCAATAAATTGAGACAATTTCTCCATGCTCCTACTGTAGCTCATTGGGAAGCTTGCAAAAGAATTTTACGATATATCAAGGGTACTCTTACTCATGGCTTGACCTTTACCCCTACTCAGTTTCTAACCTTAGAAGGATATGCAGTTGCAGATTGGGCCAGCAACTTGGATGACCGAAAATCAGTGAGTGGTATATATGTGTTCCTCGGTGGTAAGCTGATAACTTGGAGCTCCAAAAAACAGCAAAAAATGATTCGCTCCGGTCTAGTACAGAGGCTAGTACAGGGCACTAGCTACTGCTGCAACAGATCTTGTCTGGGGTTCAGAACTTACTGGGGTGGAATTAGTCTTCACCCTCAGCCTTCAATTCTTTGGAGTGATAATCTTGGTGCACAAGCAAAAATCCAGTCTATCATGCTCGGACCAAGCATATAGAACTGGATGTTCATTTCATTCGCAATCTTATTTTCAGACCGTAAAGCGGGTTTCAGTGTATTCCACAGCTGAACAGCCTGCTGACTTACTTACCAAAGCTTTGCCATCAGATCGATTTCAGTTGCAGTGTCACAAGCTAACCATGGCTGAACCTCTGTTCTAAACTGCGGGGGCACAGTGAGTAACTCTGAGTAGCACGTGAAGCTTGCTCTGTAACACCCAGAGGAATGTCACACTTGTAGTTTTTCGACATATTTAGGGTATTTTGTAATTCGAAGTACAGATGTTTTAGTAGTGCATCCCGAGAAACATAGAAGCTTGAGACCCGGATTACAAGACTTAAGGAAAAAAATTGTAATTTGTCCAAAAATGGGCTTAAAAGTCCCATGAATTTGAAAGACTATGAGCCAAGAAGAAATAATAGGAATTGTTGTAATTCCTAGAAGATTAGAGCCAAAAATACAATAAAAGAAGTTAGATTCAAATAGTCAAGAGTTGAAAGGACTTGAAGGCAAATAAAGAAAAGAACCCCGAAAATGGGTTAAATTTAAAGGCCAAACATGGCCTTAACCAACATGGAGGGGAGAAGACCAAATTTGGTCTCCAAAAGAGAAGAAGCGAAGTAGAGGAAGAGGAAGAGAAGGAAGAGGAGGAGAAGAAGGAAGCCATGATCAAGAGTATGGAAACTAACCTTGATTATGGATTCTATGAGATTTAAGCATGGATCTTTGGTTTGTATGAGTTATTATCTTGCTTGAGCCACAGGAGTTTGGCTGGGTTTCATCCCAAAACCATTAATTATGGAAAGTAAGGTGGATAAAACCTTAAAGAGTACAAGAAGCATATGAAATCCTCTCTTTGAGGATGAATTGATAGTTCAATGGCAAGTAATTGAGTTAGGGTTTGGAACAAACCCTAACTAATCATCATATTTGGGTTGTGTATGGGTCATAACCCATTTTTAGAATGATTTTGGAGGAATTCATGAAAGAATTTTGAAGAAATATATGTAATTGAAGGAAGATGAGTGAATAGAAAGAGATTACAAGGTGAATTTAGAAATGGATTTTGATGTGTGTTTGAAGTGTAGAGTTGATTTGAGTATCAAAATGTGGATAAATGTAACAAAAACACACGATGGGCATTTCGGATGACTGTAGAGTACACCCCAGACATATACGGTACATCTTGGGTTCCTAGTCATTTTTGGCCAACATGTACGGTACATGACCAGACATGTACCGATACCTTCTGTTCTGTTTTCATGTTCCGACCAGTTTTCGTATTTTGGCCAATAAACTTCTTTGTTTCGTCCAGTTGAGTGATTCAGGATTCTTTGGTTAAAATAGACTTGAGAGAACCAAACATATAGAAATAAGGCATCGTCAAATTTTGACTCCTAAGTGGCCTAAAAATTCACTCAGAGTGGGGCTATGTCACGAGAGACAATTCCTGCATCGGTTTGATCATAAGAATTAGTCGAGGTTGTTTCGGACGTAGCGAGTTCCAGTGCTCGATTTTAGTGATTCCGAGTTGGAGGAAAGCCGCCCACCACCATAGCTTTAAAAATTTGCAGAACCGATGTCAAATATGGAGATAAGGCCTTTGGAAAATGAATATTATATTTGTCGCCAGTAAAATCGGTAAACCGCCTAGTTGGCATGAAAATGTCATAACTTGAGTTTGGATGATCCAGTTGGAATGATTCAATTTCTAAGTAAAATAGATTCATAGAGGCCCCAGAATACATGAATGATGTGTGGTTATAGGCATTATACTATACAAGTATATGAAATGTCATATGTAATAGTAACATGAAAAATATAGAAATGCAAAATCATCATTTGTTCATGAAACATAAATCTGATATGGAATATAGAAAGCGGCGACACGTGATCATGAGCATTGGAAATACCTTGTCATGAACATAATGTAAGCTAGAATGTCTATTATAAGATAGTAAGTTGCCCAAAGACCCTTATAATTGTAAAACTACCTAAGACTAGTTATTAAATGACACGACACTCTGTGCGATTAGTCTTTCAGAGCCAGCTCACGATTAGTATCTTGATGCTTTCTGGATTAGTGCTCACGGCACTCCCGTCTGTTAAGTGCTCGGCACTCCTATCTGATTAGTGCTCACGGCATAGTGCTTGTATAGTATCTTGGTGCTTATTGTGTTGTGTCTACTCATTAGTATTCTTGATCTAGGAAGTCAAAGCAGTTATATGATAAGACTCACAAATAAAGAATAACAATAAAGATCTTAATGTATCTATGTATGCAATTCACCTTAGTACCTCACAGGCACTCACATGTCGATTAAGTTACGTAGTACCCGAGGTTGTCGGACCGGGACTGCCGGCCGGTCCAGCGAGGCCGGGACAGGCGGAGCCGGGTCCGATTGAGCCGGAAACCGGGGAGAGCAAAAGCAGGACAAACCGGCCGCCCCCGTGGTCGAGCCGTGCCGACCAACCCGGTCTTAGTTACCCGGATCTGATTTTTCCCCACTTTTGATTTTACGAAAAAAACTACACGAGTTTTTAACTTCTTATTTTATTGATTTGTTTAATATTATTAATCAGAATAATCCAGTTCCTATGCTTAACTTTCAATTTGTTGGTGCCCAAGGTAATTTTTTAAAATTTGTGTGTTATTTTATTTTGTTATATGTATTTATTTATTTTAAGTTAAATGAGTTATTTTTTAAAAAATTTGATGACAATGATTTAGGAGTTGATATATTCGGAGCTAGTGATATTCGCAGTGGATATTCAAGTAATTCGTCTTTAATGCTTCGAGATGGAGATGACGAAGTCTAATCTAATGTAACTCGCTAACTGTCTAATTTTATTATTATATGAAGTATGATTTTGATTATGTATTGGATTTATCTCTTTAATGTGTATTGGATGTATCTCTTTAATTTTATTATTCAATGAAAATTAAGTTTATATATAAGAAAAAATATATTTTTTATTTTATATATCAGCCAGATCCCTGGTTGAACCCACCAGGTTCGACCGGTTGGACTCTCAGCCTTTGACCCTCCCTCTCAGAATTGATACCGTCGAATTGTAGAAAACCTTGGTAGTACCTACGGGTACTCTGTATTTGATTAAGTTAATGCGTATCGATTAAGTTACGTAGTACTACGGGTACTCACGTATGCGATTAAGTTACGTGGTACCCTCTGAGGTACTCCACGTATCGATAAGTTACGTAGTACCCGCGGGTACTCTCGTATCCCGATGAGTAAGTTAGGATTACGTAATATAAGTATAAAGTCCGTTAGTACCTCACAGCGGGTACCTCAGAGCAAGTGTAACTCTGGCAGATATGGTTATGATTTAAACCAATAATCTCTTTGTTATTGGATATGTTACGAATCTGTATGAATCAGGTATATGTATGCATTTGTGATCGAGTATGCTATGGATAATGTCCATATGCGAAATTAATATCTGCATAAGTACGATCACGACCTTGCATGTGATATGATTCTAATGCATTCGGAGCTTATCGTACCTCTGGTACCTTATACGAGAAAAGATCAAGTAAAGGCAAAATTATCGCTCTGTAAGACATGTATAAGATGCGAAGCCATGTCTAAGTTACGCAATACCAGTATAAGATCAAGTAAGATAGGAAGTATACGCTCGTAAGACATGTATAAGATGAAATACATGTCCTAGGATTACGTAATATACCGATATAAGATCCGTAAGATAAGTATACGCTTTGTAATACATGTATAAGATCTGAAATACATGTCTAAGTTCTGTAATACCGGTATAAGATCCGTAAGATAAGTATATGCTCTGTAAGACATGTATAAGATTTGAAATACATGTATAAGTTCAGTAATACACGTATAAGATCGAATCGGAATAAGTTAGAGGTAATACAAGAGTATAAGTTCTGTAAGACCAGAATATACTTCGTAGTATAAGTATAAGTTCTGTAGCTCCTACGAAGTCTGAATGAACATGAAGTGCATTTATAAGTATAAGTTAACGCAAGAATAGCTACGTAACTTCTACAGGGAGTCCCGAGATGAACATAGAAGTACATGATAAGTATAAGTTTTGTATAAACATAAGCTATGTAACTCCTATGGGAGATCTGAACCAGTATAAGACAGATAGAAGTATGAGTACGTGATAAGTACCCCCGTCTAAGTATATGTATAAGTTCAGCACCGTTTATAAGGAATCTGCAGAAGTATAAATATGTATCCTACGGGAGATAAGTATCAGCCTGACAAAAGTTCAAGTATATGTCATTTGGGAGACCTAAAAAGTATACGTCTGATACAAACATAAGTATGTGTCCTACGGGAGATTGGAATAAGAATAAGTCTGGCATCAATATAAGATTTGTACAAGTATAATTTTGTTATAAGTATAAGCTCAGTATAGCATACGAGAAATCTGAATAAGAATAAGATCTGAATAAGATGAGTCTGCTATGAGTATAAGATCCAAATAAGGATAAAATTACGCCATAGAGTAATTCAGGTAAGTATAAGATCGTTATAAGTATAAGTTCAGTACCGTAGATGAGAGATTTGAACAAGCTTAAGTTTATTACAAGAAAAATTATGTATGTAAATATGTGATATGAATTCCTGAAGATTCTGATGCCTGTTACTGTTATCTATATTTGTGTTTCTATATAAGACATATGTTTCCCACTAAGCGTAAAGCTTAGCACGGAGTTTAATCGGGTGTAGGTGAAGACATCGATAACATCCACACACATACAGGTTGGAGCGACACACTTGTAAGGGTTCCTTTACATATGGGTTAGTGCTCGATTTGTAAAAGTAAAAGTATAGTTTTTGTATATGTAAATGGGACTCAGAACTGTATGTATATGACACTGTAAACACCATCACGGTGGTAATTTTATTTTGTAATTTTGTATATGATATTTTGAATTGTTATAAGATGTGGGTCATACCCACAGGTACAAGTTCGACTTTTAAAAAAAAATTAGGTAAAGAGTCCCAGTATATGGTCTCACACCCCGAACTCGGTTTGGATCCGCCAATCGGGTCGGGCCGGGAATCGGGGCGTGACATGCTCAACAAGCCATCATTTACACCACATCTCGATGCTTCTAGTTAGGAAACTCTGTTTTTCCTAGGGAAAGAATACAAGCGAGGCTAAAGGAATTACATTTGGTTTTACGGCTCACTAGCCCATTCTTGAGGCAGTTTTAAAACCTGAAGAACACAATTTTTGTGTTTTCTGAAAACTTTTCTTGTTCTCTTGATTTAGTGTTTCATGTGTTTTGCTTAACAGTAAAAAAATGGGAACCAACCATGTTTTTCTTGTTCTCCTTGTTTTTGAGAACAGAAAACTATTTTCAAAAATAGGATTCAAACAGGTTATGACCTATTTGGTTCTCTAGAAATAGAGAAAGAAACTTGTCACCGAGCTAAGGAACTTTGTTTTTGATTTGTTTTTAAAGCGTGCTTGAAACGATTTTTAGCTTGAAACCTTGTAATTTTATGTTTGAAAACTTTTCTTAATCTCTTGATTTATTGTTTTATGTGTTTTTCTGAACAGTAAAAAAATGGGAACCAAACATGTTCCCGTGTTTTCTTGTTCTCCTTGTTTTTGAGAACAAAAAACTGCTTTCAAAAACAGGAACCAAACAAGTTAGGACCTGTTTGGTTCTCTAGAAATAGAGAAAGAAAACAAGCAGGCTAAGGGCCGGTATGGTTCCTGTTTTTTTTTTTTAAATTGTACTTGGAAACGATTTTTGGCATCAGAAACGACATTTTTGTGTTTTTAGAAACTTTCTTATTCTCTTGATTTAGTGTTTTTCATGCTGTTTTCTTCGCAGTAAAAAACTAGGAACAACGTATTATTTATGTTTATTTATTATCGCTTGTTTTGAAAATAGAAAGTACATTTTCTAAAACATAACTAGCAGTCCCTAAGAATTGTTTGGTTCCCTTTTTTTTTAACCGTTCTTGAAAATTTGAACAAGGAACACCATTTTAGTGCTTTTGCTCTATGAATTTAGTATTTTTTGAGTTCTCTATGTTTTTCATAACAAAGAAAAAAAACAAGGAACCAATGTGCTCTCCCTATTTTTCATGTTTTCCTTATTTTTGAAAACAAAAAACAGTTTTTAAAACATAAACCAAAAGGCCCTAAGATTTTCCTTTTTATTTTCTGTTTGGAAGCTGAAGGGAAAAAAAGCCCCTCAATTATGCATAACAACCATTCAATTTGGATGCCTGTTCAAAATTCCAAGACAATAATCCTTTCATGGCCCACAAAACCTAACAAAAGCCCATCCATTTTCTCGGTAACCAAACAACCCAACAAATTTTCTTTTTTATGAGCATAATAATTAGAATGAGTAAATGAGCCTAATCAAATGAACCCAATAAAAATGTGAAATAAAAAAGTTATATCTCAGGAAACAAAGTCTTATCCCCAACAGAAAAGAGAAAAATTAAAACTTCAAAAGAAAAAAGTAAATAGATTTAAAAAAAATGGAAGGAAAAGAGAAAGCTATTCTTTTCCTCAGTCTCCTCAGAAATCGGAAACAACCCACTAAAAGTGAAATAGAAAAGTTTTAAAAAATAAAAATAAATAAAGAATCCATTCCCATAGTTTTGTCGACTACCTAACAGAACCCATTAGAAAAATTAACGAAAAATAAATGACTTCCCTTTCCTTTCCTTTCATCAGTTTTCTAAGGAACCAAACACACCCCAGTAAAAAACAAAGGCAAAAAAAATGAAAAATCATTATTTTCCTCCTATTTCTCGGCAAACAAACACAGCCTACCAAAAAATTGAAACAATTTGAAAATAGAAAAACAAAACATCATAACCCCATACAAGTCCCCAAAAACGCAGTAACTCTTCTTCTGCGATTCCGATTCCAGCGCCATTGTCACAAAATATAAAAAATTTCAGAAACCAGATAACCAAAACGCACTTTCCAGCAAAACCCACAATTCAAAAAAAAAGGTCTCTGTACATATAGATAAATACAAATCCAAGAGAAAATGAAAAAAAAATTATAGAAAGAGAAACGGAGATGGATATAGACGTGCCTGGGACCTGGGTTTTTGGCACATTGTGGAAGAAGAGTCAGATATTTCTTCTGAGTTGAGTTGAGTTTCGCTGAGTTGAGGCGAGTTGAGTTGAGTAGAGTAGAGAGATCCTTTATTAGGGTTTTTGGCTGCAAATTCAAATTTGTTTGGCGTGTCTGTTTGGGCATTTTAGGGTCTTAGGGTTTTGCCTCCTTCGGCTTTCACTTTTTGAGGCATGTGTGTGGACCCCACCAGTTTTGTGACCGACAGTTCTGGCTGGAGAGAAAATGCAATGTGCTTCAAGATTTCCTGGTTCCATTTATTTTCTAAGAAAATAGATTTATCCTAGAAAATTTTGGTTAGATAACCTCAAATAGTAGAATATTTTGTAAACTCGACCCTTTTTATGTTTTTTCTTGAAAATTATTTGTTTAGGCAAAAATGTCTTTCATCATTTTATATATTTATATATATTTTTGATAATAAAATGTTATTTTTACAAAAAAACAATAAAGGTATTTTTATCAATATGGCGTGTTTGGTTAAGTATTTTTTGAAGCTATTTTATTTTAAAGCAAAAAGCAGAAAAACATGTTTAGACTTCCAGATTCTTTGTTTTGAAAAACAAAAAATTAAAAGCACAAGAACAATTCTTAGAGAACATAATATGTTTTTAAAAACTATTTTCAATAACATTTTTTAAGAACATGAATAGCTCTTAGATTTCCAAATTTTGGTTTCAATTATTATTTTAATCGAATCTGCATTTATCCTGTAGATTTTTTCCTTTATATATAATAAAAATAAATAAGTAAATAGAAACATACAAAAGTACAAAATTTTATTTTCTAGGAAATGTTTTTACTATTTTAGAAAAAAAATGTGGATTATTGCCTTCTTAATCTAATCCGATGTTTAAGAACAAATATTTATAGTTTTAATGGTCAAAAGAAAAAGAATAAATTAAAATTATATGAAATAATATATAATGCTATTTATGTACGTAAATTGATTTATACAAATAATATTACCATTTTACTACATTTAAAATTAAAAGTAATATGACATATATAAAAAAAACTAACAAAAATATCAATATAAAATGGGGAAAATAATAATTCCATGAAAAATACCAATCACTACCACGATTCCTTCAAGCCAAAATTAACCACTCTCTCATTTTTTAATATTGTGATTTTTAAAGATATTTACGAATTTGTTTTTATTTTAGTTTCATTTCCGTTTGTTTAGGTTTTCACGTTGGTTTTCACTTCTTACGAATATAATACGTTTTATGGTGTAAATGAATGGTTAACCGTTCCTATGCATTCAGAACGAATACTTGTCAGGCTTAGAACGAAGTAAGATGCTTTCTTTTAATTTTTGAGAAAATATTTATTCATTAGTTCTTTTAGGAGATGTGAGAATAGAGAAATGAACGGAACACAGTGCGTGTTAAGTCTTGAAAGTGGATTAGTGTACAAATTCAATTACCCTGTTTGATGGCTTTATATCTTGTGTTTTGACTTAGGATTCTGCGAGAGAATGGATTCTTTATGCAGATTTGAAATGCATGAAAATTTAGGGTCGAGTCATCCGACACTATCAAAATTTGCTCTCTGAATCTGATAATTTTAATGAAGTTTGTTTGTCCCGGAGTTGCAATTTGTGGAGATGTTTTGTTTTTAGATAGAAATTGAAATGAGTATGTTGGTTCTCTCCTTTTAAAAAAAAAAAATTCTCTTTTTTCATTCCACAGTGAATGAAAACTTTGAGGAAGCTTTCTCTTGATATTTTGTAATATATCTTGTGTATGATGTTGTAATGTAGGAGAATGTAATATATATTACGCCTGCTTGATTGCATTATTATTTTATGTTTTCTTTAGTATAATTGCTTGTTTGGAATAAGGAAGAAGAAAAAAATTTGAAGAACATTTTAACCCTAAAATCACATAGAGAGTGAAAACCAGGAATAGAGAAGAAATTTGAAGAAAAACTTAACCCGTGGAGTATGTAAGGCCACTTTACCTCTGATCGTTACTTCGCTAATAGCCTCGCTCGGGTGAGGACATATGTTATGTATCTGATTTAAAATCAACCGCTGCTTCTATTCAAATAAGTAAGGAAATTGAGTGTGGAGAGATGTAAAAAAGAAAAATTTTGTGCTCAGATTTGCATTTTATTTTCCTTAGCCTTTTCTTTGCTTTCTTTTTCCTATGTATTTCCCTCAGATGTGTGATATGATGTGTTGTTTGGCCTTGAAGTGTGGAGTGGTCTTAAGGCGATGGAGTTCTCGCACATTAGGCCGATCTTTTGGGTTTGACTCTTTCAGTGGGCAGCGGCCTTATTATTGGTGTTTCGTTGAGGCTAGATGCAGTAACGGAAGAAATTTCTGTGATCTGTCAAGAGTCAGGATCACAGGAGTGAATCTGCGTCATGATAGAGTTGTCGGTCAAACTGATTCTCTTCTAATTAGGGTACATAGAAATTTTGCAATATAAATACATTAGAAAGGAATAATATCTGCAAGTTCAAACTTTTTATAGGATTTTAAGAAAAACAAGAGTGAGATAGATACATACCCATAAGTTAGTAAGGCTCAACCCTGTGCAACATGTTCATTGTTGCTTTGTTCACTTTAAGAAACACCCTGTTGAATATCTGTATTTGAAAGAGTGCATGAGATCTTACATCATCAAAGAACACTCCATTTTTAGTAAGCTTATGATAAGAAACTTTCTATCTTTATTGATGATGCATAACTGATTCACTTAGACATTAGACTAATAATGTTAAATCACTAAGGAAGCAGTTGTTAGACGAACTAATGATTCACCAACCAAAACAACATCAAGAATAAACAGGTTTGAACATTTGATCCTAGACACATTTAATGCAACTTTTTTAAATAGGTATTTAATACAGCTTATGGAGGCAATTATTTTCAAAGTTTCAATCTAGATGATTTGCTCTCACTGGAGAATTTTAATTAAAATCATAGTTTGCCTTCACAATATGTATGTCAAGTGTGTTCATGGACAGAATATAAATGCTAATGGGCCATAGTTCCATAAACTATCTCAGAAGTAACATCATACAACATCACCCATAGTACTTGGGTATAGCTAAAAGCCAATACTGTCATAGTACTAGGGTATAAGCATCAGCACAAACAGAGATGAATACTATTTCTTATTAACAGTGCAAGACCAAGCAATACTACTCCTAAAAGGCCGATTAAGTGACTTTCCTAGTGTATTTAACATAGACACTAGGTACTACTATAGGTTATTGTTCATTGTAAAATTAAGTGAAATATGATGGTAAATTTTAAAATAGAAAAATTCAACAAGAGTGTTTTTTAGGCTATGGAAAATGAAAAAGGCAGCCATCTGGAGGATGAGAAATTTCTTAGAAGCAATTGGTGAAAGGCCAAAAAGATTGAAGATAAAAAAGTGGCACCAAGTGGAGGATAATGTCATTGCAAGCTTGCAATTAGTAGTAACGAATAATATATTGTCAAGCATCTCAAAATTACAGTTAACAAAGGAAATTTGGGATACTTTAACGAACCTTTATGAAGTTAAGTTGTTGCATAACAAAATTTTCTTCAAAAGAAATTCTACAAATTTTGGATATTAGAATCAACTTTGATGAGTGAACACATCAACACCTTGAAAACTCTGCTCTCTCAACTATTATTTATGGAACATATATAGAAGAGAAGGAATGATATCATGGTGCTTTCTCTCTACATATTTTTCGAGAAAAGGTTAAGTAGAGAGTTAAACGCTACCATGATAGAAAGAAAGGGCACCTAAAAAGAATATTGATATTATAAAGGAGGAGTAGGGAAAAAACATGAATAGAAAGGAATCCAATCCATTAAATGCTCTTAATTAAGATTTTGTGTAGCAATTACCACTTTAGATAAAGGCAAAACCAAGTATATTGGGACAACAATATAGAAGGTGAAAAAGATTTGCAAAATTATGGTTAATAGATTTTAAAAACAGTGACATTAGCAATAATTAGAATGATGAATTTAATGAATTAAAGAATTAATTAGATTTTTGTTGAAAAAAATATCTCATCAATTTAAAAAATCATTGCGAAAGTAGTAAGTTTTTTCATAAAAAAATAAGTTCAAAATAGAAAATTATAAAAAAAAAAGAATTTAATGCCAGTGTGGACTATTTTTTTCACGGACAAACTGAAAAAGAAAAGAAAATAAAGTTTTCATCTTGTCAAAAAGGTAAATTCAGTATAGATTAGTGGCTTAACATTTAAAAAAATTTATAAAATTAAAAAGGCATCCAGAAATTATTTTTAAATGATAGAATTTAAAATAACTGGCATCTTTTTTTCTCATTAAATTATTTTTTCCTCAAAATTAAAAGCTTAATATTTAATAAATATATGAAAACTAATACAGCAATTGAAGTAGTCAATAAATTAACGGAAAAAAAAAGCATTCCATTTTTTGGTTGGATAAAAAACAGCTGATATTATTTGGTGGAAAAATAAGCATCTTCAGATCCTGCCAGTCTTAGAATTAAAACAATGGGATCAAACAATCACTATCCAAATTGGTGTCATATAAGAAATAAAATCAAGTTTCCATTCAGATAAAAAATAGTACCTTTTGATTAGATAATGTATCATTACTATCCCTTTCATTCATTTATGATTTAAATGTGTAAAATTTATTTAAAATCTTAAGCAAAATAAAAAAATCTAAAAAATGAGACTTGAGCATGGTATAGATGTAGCATTATCTCAGAAAAAAAAAAATTAATACAGTTAAAAGACGTCCGCACCAATAGTTTGCTTAACTTGATATACTTTTACTTATTAAGCAGTTTCAGAAATTTTTTACTAAATCAAAAAAAACCAAAATACTTAACTTTTTTTATACATGGTAAAATAACTTGTAAACACAATCCAAACACCCTTCCCCTATTATACTTGACACTAAGCACTTACCATAAATAAAATAATAATAAAAAAACTAAAGTAGCCTGAAATTAAGTTATATTACCTAATAATATTAAGTTATATTTAGAGCAAAATTAAATCCAATTTAGAACAGAATAAACATAAGTAGCTTGAAATGAAACAAACATTTTTGTTCTGTCACTCTAACAAAACATTTGTTTTAGACAACAAAACTTGACAAATGAAAATGATTAGTGTATTTATAATATGTTTAACAAATATTGTCAAAAACCATAACAATGCCGTCCATTTGACACTAACAAGTAACCTTTATTAGAAGACAAAAATAGGGGGTCATATATATATATATATATATATCATTGTAATATCATATGGAAAATGATGTGAAAATGCAACAGCTCTAATAGAAAATCACTCATTTACCATTTCCATGGATGATAATAAAATTCTAAGAGCTAATAAAGTTATCTACTATCAAAGTCTAAAAAAAAACAAAAATCAAATTAAATTTCTCAATACTTTGTTCATATTTATGACTCAAAAAAGAATTCCCCAACTTTATCATTTGATAAGAACAAGCAAAAGGCATCAAATTCATTTCCAATAAGAGAAGGCCAAAAAGTACCACAAAACGCCTAATTCATTCTTCTAATGAGCTCGTTGATGTAATTTTCACGGTCTCCAGCATCTCCTCCTTCAACGTAGTGTTTCCTCTTCTTCTTCAAACCACCCAGTGGTGCCTTCAGCTTAAATGGCCATAGGAAGTTGTTGGCCTTCTTAAAATGAGGTATGACAGTCATGATCTCGTGAATAAGATCTTCCATGCAAATGATCGCGAACTTTCCCAAAGCCTATGATCGCACAAGCAGGTTAGCAACAAGATGTAGCAAACAATCACTCATAGGAAACCCCAAATACAGATAATACATAGAAAAGAAAAGGAATATACAAACGTTTTCCACAATGGAGTTGTGGGTCAAAACAGTTCTCTGCTTGTTCAACTTTCATAAGCCCCTCTTGTAAATGTTAAGATGAAGAAACCTTTTACATTAAGATGAAAGTGAAGGTATTAACAGAAATAAAAAGTTTAAGTGCATACCCTGAAGGTGTTTGATAAAATGTTTGTGAGAGCTTGAGAAACAGGATGAAACAGAAATGGATTGATAGGCATTCACACAGCCACAAGAGAGATACAAACGAGTATTTAAGAGTAGTTTTAAAACTGAAAATTGTTATAGAGTAGTCAGGTTGTTGTAACTGAACCAGAAGTTTCCATCAAATTAGGCTTGGTGAGAGGTTAAGTGTCTAAATAATGAATAAATTTTAGCTGCATAAAAATATATCACTCTATCAGTTAAAGAAAAAGAAAAATATATATATGAGATGAATCTATGAGTGTCCCCTGCTCCTCTACTATATATCAGCTTCCAATTCTCAGAATTCTTCTTCTTTTTCGCATCGACCTCTTGCTTCTTTGCTAATGCCCGTTCCTCATTCCTCTTTTGTTTCTTCAGCACAGACTCTGGATTCACTATTCCTCTTCACAAGACTGAATACATCAGAAACATTTAATAATTAATGGCTAAAGATGATCTTGAGGCATTTTGTTGAGACACCCAGGCAACGTGGCATTTTGTCTAAAATGGCTGCTGCAAATATGCATAGATTTTTGAGATTTGCTGCATAAAGGTTTGGAAATTAGTAATAAACTAAATTTATTTGAGAATAAGAGAATATTAAAACCAAACTATTCATTAATCAATATTACATAATTTTTAGTTCTTTTCCTTTGGTTCTCCGAAGAATATTTGGGGTTCTTTTCCTTTTATGCAAGATTGTGTGCTCTATTTTCGTGCTTGGTCCTGTTGAGATGTAATGATCATTGTCGATGCTTATTTACGTGCTCACTTGGTCTATTATCTTGGGTCTTCAGAAATGTATATCCTCGCGAGTGACATAAAAAAACTCAAAGTCTTCTCTCTCCCTAGGTCAACTTATTTATGATAATTGTTAGCACTTTCTTTGAATGCTACATTTTTCTTCTTAGTGAAGAAAAGTTTGTATGAGTTTCTTGGCAAAACATATTGTGTTTTCTTCACTAACCAGGTATGACTAATGACTATAATAAAAAAGTCTACAGTGGCATTGTGACAAATCAACATCAGCAACAAGATCAAATCCCTCAACCAATCTTTGGATATCTTCTTGTTCTACTCTACCCTGACACTCAAAACACAAAAAGTAAGAAGCTTAAACTTGATATTCTCTTACTTCCCATCCGACCTTTAATTTTTACTTCTTTATTCTATAAGCCAAAGCAATTGAACTAAATGAAGCCTTGGAAATACCAAATCATTAGACTTTGAGTGTCGAAACATACTTTTTGGTTTTGAGATCCATTTTGGTAGAGCTAATTTCAGCTTAAGCCTCATGTCTTGGTGAACAGAGCAAAACAAAAAACTTTGTACTAAACCACGGATATAGATAGAGAATAAATTAGTAGTATACCTTCTGAAACTAATAGGAAGTTATAACATAGAATAATTATCCTTGAATAATTAGGTGGTGTTTGTTTTTTGACTTAATGCTGAAAGCTATTTAGCTTTTAACATTAAGCTGTTTGTTTTTAAAAATTTTCATGACTTATTACTAAAAATTTTTAAAAAAGTTCTGAATAGAAAAAGTGAAAATATTTGGCTTTTTCTATTCAGAAAAAGTTATTTTCACTAAAATAAGAAAAACTTAATCGTTGCTCGATAAGGAGAAGGCTATGATACACGATCTGCAGAAGCCAGCCAATGGGAGGGTTTGGGACGAGGCGGCCCCATCAGGCGCCGACTCATTTATTTTTGGTCCAGCTTTTATCTCAATTTAAAAATTAAACGGGCGGGACGAGGATGAAAATTCTCAAACCGCGTCCTAGTTTACATTTGATTTTGTTTTTATTTTTTTATTTATTTTATATTTTCTTTTTTATTTTTATTATATTAAATTAATATATTTCATAAAAATAAAAATATTTATCAAATTTTATAAATTGTTTATTAAAAACATTTTTAATTATTATTATTTACATTAAAATATAAAATAAAATAATAAAAAATATTTTTAAAAATATAATTGGGCGGGGCCGGGAGTAGCAATCTATATTAAAAACACAGATTCTGTTAAATGACCCGTCTTATTAAAGGCAGTGGGACCATGGACAAAAAAATGCTTCGATTTAATTTGATTTTTGGAGAAAATCGGATTTCGGTGGTGCTGGAAAAGATTTTGGGATGGAAAAATCGGAAGTAAAAAATCGGAGAAAAATGCAGCGATTTTCGATAAGCTCCAATTTTTCGAGGAAAAAACCGATTTTTCTTAGGAAAAAATTTTTTTACGATTTTTACTGTTTCCCGCAATATGAAAAATTCTTCGACGGGTTTGAACCCACAAAATGCTTGAGCAGCTCGACCCTGACCATTGATTGCACTTATTATATATAATGCAAACTTTTATATTCTCTTTATTATTTATTTGTTGCTTAATCGCTATAATGTTTTATTTTATTTTTATTTTACATTATAGCTTTATAATATTTTTAAATCAAATATTAATTTGAACAAGAAAAGAAATAATATCATTTAAAATTTTAAAAATTATATTATATAATATTTTAGGATCTCCTCATTATCTACATAATATTTATAATAATAACAAAAAAAAAAAATAATATATAACTACTTGTAATATCACGAATATTATATTGATATAACGTATTTAATTTAATTACTAATCCATTTGATTTTAATCTACCTTAATTAAGGTAAGAATCATTCTCCATAATCTGTGACACCAAAACAGGAGATAAGTTGACTAAAAGTAGCGCGAGTCTGAAGTGGAGGTGGTTGCCGACGCCCTTTTAAATCGAGTAGAGTCTCCTTTGTACGGGGGCTCTACCCAATTAAATGCACGCATGAGCACGTCCCCAGCGGAGTCCAGTATATTCAATATATCGAGATCAAATCACGCGAGTAATACGGCCACTTGGGCCTGACGATACATAATGCATACTAGCTATGAGATTATTGCATATCTACGATAGTTATAAGAGTTGAATCTTTCACCTCTTGCTCTAAGCAGCTATATTAAAATTAGGAAAATTACAATACATGTAGATATCGTCAAGCCAAAGCCACAATCCGGCTTTTCTTAATCCGGTCTACAGGATGAGCCTTCTCCTCATGCCGCTCACTTTTTTGTGAAGGGATCCGACGAGTGAGCTAAAGCTCAGCCGGAGAATCGCCTGCGTGACTCTTCGCCGCCAGAATGCTGATCTTGATGTTCCAATTTTATAAGCATTGAAGCAAATGCATGATCCTACTTGAATGTCTACGGCCTTCGGATCGAGTCACCAACAGGCTACCATGGCTTCCTTTAAGCCTCGCCAATTATCATTTTGTGGCGACAGCCTCCGATGAATATATATCAATTGGAGCGCTCAGAGCGATTGATATATATTAGTGTTAATGGAGACCATAGATGAATATATATCATTTGGTAGCTCAGAGCGGTTGATATATATTATTTAGTTGTGAATTTACCCTCAGGTGAATAAATATCCAGTGGGCCGCTCAGACGGTTGATATATTATTTAGTTTGGACTACCTAGATCATTTTAATATTTTAGACTACCACTCGAACCACTGTATGGGCTGTCTACGTGAAACAACTCACTATAATCATAAGTGTTAGGTCATGGAATCTTGTCTTATGTGATTAAATCTGGAGTCTAATCACATGCAAATATATAAACTTATGAATATATTCGCATAAAATTAAATCCTGCACAAACATATTTATGTATTCATATTCACAGCATCAAAATTAGCTCTCTTGAAATTTAATGTTTATAGCTGTAAACGGTCGATTCGAATTACTGGCAACACATAATTTTATGAAAATATATTCTTGAATTATTTAGGGAATAGTGAAACCACTCAGGTTACTATTCGAAGATCTAATCCGCGGTTCACTTAAATGAACGGAAAT
Organism: Tetrastigma voinierianum; assembly: GCA_016808115.1. Taxonomy (NCBI): domain Eukaryota; kingdom Viridiplantae; phylum Streptophyta; class Magnoliopsida; order Vitales; family Vitaceae; genus Tetrastigma; species Tetrastigma voinierianum. Next base: position 418,960 of record JAEQBH010000779.1, read on the forward strand.
TCAAACCATTCCCGACCAAATTCAATCGGCATGATTTAACACCACCATACCCATTTTCCATACCCACACGGCCTGGAGCGGCTAAAGTCCATTTAGTTTCAAAAAAATTGTATTAATTAAATTTGTAAACGAGGACCGATCCAGCAACCCAAATGGCCTCAATCGGCTCGAGCATTGAAAAACACTAAAAATGGGAATAAAACCCAAGTAGGGAGAAAATCCTACCTCGGGGTTGGAAAGAAACTCTGATCGAGTCCACGTTTGTCCGCGTAGAACATTTCTCCTTCTTGCCTCGAAGCTCGCCAACGATCGGATTTCTAGCAAATCTAGAGAGAAGGTAGAGACCTTCTCTCTAACCCCACCGATGCTGCGACCACCTTCTCCAAAATCCACAATTTTGGCTTTTTGAAGTAATAATGGGAGATGGCGCTTGTATGAGATTTGTCCTTTTAGTTCGGTTAGTTCGTTTAATTAATTTCCTTAACTATAAGTTTTGACGTTCAGTGCTATCTGGCGAAGTCAATTTTAAATCATTTCTCTGCTCTTGTATGATGCAGCGGTACGTGCTATTTGACCTTTTGTGCCTTCAATCGATTCACGGCACGAAGCCTTGATCTGCCAGCGTCCCAGAAACTCATTTGTCACCATTAGTGCGAGAAATTTGCGTGCTAGCTAGATTCGCGAGGCGATTCAACGGTCTGCGATGGATTTCATCATGCAGGAATCTGAAAATTAATTACGGACTTTTAACGTGGTATAATTTTGTAATCAAAATTACGATTTTGCCCTTATTCGAGAAATTGAATTTCTCTGGTCTTACATAATCTATATAATTAAAATAACCAAAAATTTAATAGCATGATATTTTTTGTAAAAATATCCACCGATATTTTTGTAAAATATCACCAATATTTACCAGTATTTAGATATTTCGATATTTGTAAAATCAATTAAAATATATCCGTGTTTACGATATTTTGATCCTTGGGTAGGGCGAGAGCCACGAAATAGTCGTTTATTGCCAGCTCCATACTTTGTTACCCAATGTTAAAACAAACAACTTAATATGTGCCATTAAGTCTTATTCGACGTTAAAGAACCAAAAAAGTTTTATTCGGCGGCTTAAGTAAAAACAACGCCACCTTAGTGTTTCTTTCTATTACAGAAATAGTGAAATTCACTTTCAAAGCTTATAATGAATCATAAAAGCATACAAATATCTACAAACAATATTTATTGCCTATGGGGATGATTTCTAGCATAGGTGACTTTTTTTCTAAAGAGTAGCCATTTGACAATTTTGTCCACAAAATCAAAATATGCATCACACCAAGATCTCCTCATTGCCAACACAAAATATGGAACTAAAATGCCTGACAAATCTGACCTATGTAAATAGAACTTCATTGATCAGCTTGTATCCACCCATCAATATTGTCCTCGACGTAAGCCCAGCCTTTTATGCGGATATTCATGCGCACTTTATGTGACACCCGATCTCGGGGTGTTGGGTTGACTACCCGTCCGAGCACTGCGGAATGTCGGGTGGCGGAGCGTACACTGCGAGCCGAACGAACCGACCCGATGAGTCTGATGGACCGGATCGAATTAATCTGAGCAATATCGAGCTTTGGGTATGTTTGATACCTGGGGCTTGGCAGGGGGTTTGGGCTTAGGCCGTAGTAGGTATAAGAAGAACATCGCCTTTAGGTGTGGTTCGATCTTCCAGGTATAGGTATGAGATTACTACAGGAAAATAATGCAAAGGGACAAAACTAGGACACTACATGCGTGTGTTGAAGTGTTTCAATGATTCATTGGATTATTGTGTGTATGATAACTGGGTGTTGTGTGATGAGATGTCGATTATGTGTGCTTGGTGATTAGCACATGGATGGGTAAATATTTTGAGTGAATTACGAGTGTACAAGCTGGAAAAGAAAATGAAAAATAGGGCACAATAAATTTATATTGGATGAGAATTGAAGAAAATGGAAGAAATTTTTATAAATTTATTTGGGTGTTATGGAAAATGAAAAAAAAAATGCAGACATGTATTTTTCAGAAATTTTCCAATAGTTGGAAATAAGTGGAATTGGAAAATGAACAAAAAAAAAAAAAAATTTGATGAGAAGAAATATTTTTCTCAAAGTTTTATAGTGTGTAAAGTTGAAGAAAAATGGGTGAAAATAAATTTTTATAAATTTATTGGATGTACTGGAGAAAAAAAAATGTGTATACATATTTTTAGGTGTTTTTCCAACTGCTGGAAATAAATGAGAAAAAAAAAAAAGGAAAAAAAATTAATTTGGTGCGGGGCAGATTGGAGCTCTTGCTTGATTCTATTAATGAAAAAAAGTGTATTGAAAGGCGGGTTTGTATTGCGATTATGAGACTAATATTCTGCAGTAAGAGTGAGTGTTGAAAATTGTATTACTGTCTGATCATTGTATTAACGAGAGAAAACTTGAAAGGGAGAATGGAAATTGTATTGCGTGGGACCTAGGATAGAAATTTGAAAGTGTATTGCAATACTGCTTGGCTTGTATTGCGAGAGGAAGAGGGCTAAGAGCTATGCTCCTTATCTGATCCCTAGTATATTAATAGCGAAAAGGCTGTGATAAGAGAAAGATTATATGCTCCCTTGTCTGATTTCTTGTATGTGCAACCGGCAAAGAACATGGCGATGTTGTGTTGCAATATAGCCACTTCTGGCCAGCGGCTCTGTGTGTAATGACGGCTTAAACCCCGATGCGTGCGAGCGCGAGAGGCACGAGCCGAAGCGCTGAAACTTGCCAGAGCTATACTTGCAGAAGCACGTGGCTGCCTTGGCAGCCAATGCTTGTGAGTCTGTAGTAGCGGCACTTGTGCAGTACCCCAGGCGCGCGGGCTCGTAAGGCACATTGCACTCCGATCTTTGTTCAAGTCTGAGATTTTGGACATTGTTAGTGAACTCGGTTCATGAACATTTGTACACTCATACAAAAACACTCAAGAATTTTAATTAAATTAATTAAATGAGCAAAAATCAAATAAAATTAGACAAAATTACCGAAAAATAAAATTTTCAAAAATAAAATTTTTACATTGATCAAATGATTTTGATTTGTAGACAAATTAATCACGCATTGTTCACTAAATCGCAGGGGACTTGATGCTGCTCTGCTTGGTTTTGTGTATGATTAAGTCAAACTCTCGGGTATGTTTTATGCCTTGGAATCTTTAGTGTGTATAATCAAATCATGTTGATTGTGTAGATGGCTAGTACTGAGGCGGCGAGGGGCCTTGGGAGGTGGTCGATCCACGTATTTGGTCGGGCTTCCTGGAGCATTGAAGCCGTGCTTTGTATTTGATCGACGGAGCCTTTGTTGAGAAATTTGTAGGTGTTCACGGCGAGTTTGCTATGTCGCACGAGGCCCCAGCATAGCAAGTGAGTGAGGAGATCACTATTAACCCGGAGGTTTAGGGCGCATCATCCTCCGACATTCACAGGGGGGAGGAGATCCGGTGGTGACAGACCATTGGTTCGTACAGATCGAGAAAGTGTTAGAAGCTATGGAGATTACCTCCGACACGACTAGGATCAGGTTAGCTGCATTCCAGCTAGAGGGCGAGGCCCGGGTATGGTGGAGATGGGCTAGGACTTCTAGAGACCTAGAGGCGATGACATGGGCAGAATTTCAGGAGCTGTTCATGTGTACGTACTTTCCGAGCTGAAAGGGCATGCCGAGGCTCAGTTCCTGGCGAAGCGAGGGCGATGGCTTGTGATGGACTACGTGCCTAGATTCCACGAGTTCTTGGGTGCGTGATTACGTGACCCTGAGGCAGTCGAGTTAGGAGATTCGAGGAATGGTGAAATTGTCCATTCGGGCGAGTTGTAGGACTTAAGCCTCTGAATGGGTTCCATGGTTGGGGCAACCCTGACCATAGAGAGAGTGTTGGGCTTAGAGGTTGAGACCTTAGAAGAGCCTTTGTATGTGAGTTCTCCCCTAGGGATTAGGGCGAGAATAGGGATGATATGTCGAGGTTGCGAGCTGGAGATCTCGGGGACTCTACTCACAGTGGACCTGAGGATCATGGACATGTCGGAGTTCGATGTCATCCTGGGGATGGATTGGTGGCTTGACTTACGGGGTCGTTATCGATTATGGTGTAGGAGGGTTGGCTGCGCGGGACCCAGTACTGCCGGTGTGGTGTTTGAGGAGACAACGGCGTGTGGCTGTGAGTCAGTCAGTTGTAGGGCGGACCCTGCGGATGGCAGCCTGGAGGAATGGGAGACGGTTTGGAATGCCGAGTAGTATGCGGTATGTGGATGTCTTTCGGATAAAGGCTACGGACTACCTCCGCAGAGGATGTAGACTTGATTGATGAGTTACACCTGGTACTTCACCCATCTACATGACTCCGTAGGATGGCCTTAGGTTGAGTTGCGGGAACTGAGTCGATTACGGGAGCCTCTTGGACAGGGTTCATTAGGCAAGGCACTTCACCATGGGGCTCTCAGGTTCTGTTTGCGAAGAACCAAACCCTTGGTGTGCATCGGCCTTCTGGACGATTGAGCCGGGGTTCACGATCAGAATGGTACCCATTCGCAGAGGATTGGCGATTTATTTGATCGATTGAGAAGGAGAGCGCGGTACTCGAAGATAGACCATGCTTGGTTGCCATCAGGCGAGGATTAGGGATCTGAGATATACTAAAACCTTGGCGTTTAGGGCCAGCGTTATGGGCACTTTGGTTGGAGCGCGCCCGGATTGGCGAATGTGCGGTGGCATTCATGGATCTCATCGTAGGATATTCGACCCTATTTAGATCGGTTTAGCCGTAGTCTTCGTGGATGACATCGATGCTCGTCGAGTGGGAGCATGAGTATCGCAGGATCATTTACAGGTTGTTGAGACCATCAATTTGTCACCTTGAGTTCGATAAGTGCGAGTTACGGCTTGCGAGGTGGGGTTTTTGGGACACGTAGTGTCGGCCATCGAGTGTCGATCCCGACGAGAGAAGGTCGAGCGGTGATGAGTTAGGAGGCCCGAAGTCGAGTCTTGAATCGTGAGTTTCTTGGGATTGGTGTTCTGGGGAGATTCATTGAGGATTTCCTCGGGGATGCGGCGCCTATGACCGAGTTGACCGGAAGGAGGTCGGGTTTGATTGGGATAGTACGATGCGAGGAGGCATTCGGGAGTTGAAAGGAGACTTGCCGGCTCCCATCTTGATAGTCTGGACGGGGGACAGGGGTACATAGTGTATTGTGATGCCTCGAGGGCGGATTGGGATGTGTTTTGATGCGGTCGGGAGGAGTGGTAAGCCATGGTTCTCGTCCCGGTTGAAATCACGAGCGGAATTGCCCCACATATGACATAAAGTTGGCGGTCGTGGTCTTCGCCTTGAAGATTTGGCGCCACTGCTTATGTGGCAGGAGTTCGGGGTGTACTCCCGGACCATAAAAGTCACGAGAAGTATATTTTCACGCGTGGGACCTCGATATGAGGCCGCGCGGATGGATGAAGTTCTAGAGTTATGACTTCACTTTGCATTACCATCTTTGGTAAGGCAAATGTGGTGGCGGTGCACTCGGTCGGAAATCACGAGGCATTAGGCTAGTATAGCTTCTCGGGAGTAGCGGATGCCGAAGGCGTGGGGCGGTTGGGTTCTGTTCTATGGCGAACTCGGGAGCACGTTGGGGTTTAGTGGATGCGGAGTCTCTGTTGAGCGAGTGATTGAGTCCAGTGGCGGGACGCGAGATAGTGTCCATCGGGGGCTGAGTGCCAGTCAGGTACGGGTGGCGAGGCTAGGCTAGTCACGCCAGATGGTAGTCTTCGATATAGGGGGCCAGGTAGTAGGTTCCCAGTTAGCCGATTTGAGAGAGGAGATTCTCAGGGAGTTTCATTGCTCTCGATTTGCCGTGCATCGGTGGCGCGAAGATGTGCGGATCTTCGTCGCCCGATTACTATTGGAGTGGGATGAAGAGACGCATTAGGGGACTTGTTCGTATGTCTCACGTGTCGGTATTGAGTTAAGTGAGCACGGAAGCGGCAAAGTACTTGACCGGTGGAGGTGGCCGAGTGGAAGTGGGAGCGCGTCCGCGATGGACTTTGTGACCCGCGCCGCGGACCACGCAGCCGAGAAGCATGACCCAGCGGTATGGGTGATAGTGGGCCGACTCCGCAGAAGTCGGCACATTTTCTAGCGGGTGCGGATGACCTTATGGAGAGATGCAGCAGGTTGTACGTCGAGATAGTCAGGCTACATGAATTACCCGGTATCCATAGTGTCGGATAGGGACCGAGAAGGTTCTGGCGCACTTTTGGAAGAGTTTCGGAGCTGTAGACTTTCTGGTATTGATGATCTGGCGTTCCACCCTCGAGACCAGATGGTCGATCTGAGGACCTTCTCTGAGTATTGGAGGACATGCTTTCTGACATGCGTCTGGATCATAAGGGCGTGGGAGGAGCATTGCCCATCGTGATTGCGCTCATGGACTACCGGGCCTGATATCAGATCTCAACCGGCGGTGCATTCGTATGGGGTAAATGCGGTCACCATTATGTTGGTGGCGGGGTGGGAGGAAGCTATCGTTGGTTTGATTTGAGACCTCAGAAGGTGAGCTTGATCACGGCCGGTGTCTTCTCATGGCACCGAGCCGGCGAAGAGCTATCACGAGATGTGCGGCGTCGACCCTTAGAGTTCGAGGTTGGGGATCCACGTCTTCTTGAAGGTGATGGGAGATGGTGGGTTGGCGAAAGCCTGCGGCGGCCTCTTTAGGGATTCATTGGGCACTTTCGAGATACTTGAGAGGATGGGCGTTGTATAGCGTGCGGGTTAGTGCCTTGACATGTCGGTGTCCACGGGTATTTCACGTCTCCATCTTTCGATATAACCAGGATCAGAGCTCCATGTGGTGGATTGAAGACGAGTTGGATGGCGTGGGTTATGGGACCTTCGAAGGAGGACGGTGTGCGTGTTGATGGCCGGGTGGTCGGGTTTTGCGACCTTAAAGACCGTGAGGCTAGTGAGGTACTATGGAGGCACTATGGGTGGAGGAGTCTACGTGGGAGGCGCGAGGACACGATGCGGGCCTTTATCACTTCTTTGTTTAGGGATGAAGGTGCGTGGTTTAGTCGTTTAAGATTTAAATGTTTACATGCATGGTAGAGTGCACGTTGCATATGCATGTGAGTGATTATGTTAATCTTTGAATTTGGGATGAAATTCCTTTTAAGGAGGGGAGAATGTAAGACCCGAGAAATTCCAGTTTCTGGAAAAATAGAAAAATCGTAATTTCGATTACAAAATTGTAATTTCGGTTAAAAATCTGAAATTTATTCTCTAGATCTCGGACGACAAGCGGATTACAGTTGGGATAATTCTAGCAGTCATTTGCTTTTGACCGTCGATTAAAAGCAGTTAGATCGACCGTTTTCGAGGCATCACGGTTCGGTCTTGGATTAAACGATTTTCGTTGCGACAGAAAGTCACATATAACGCGTACTCGTGTTGCCATGGTGGTATGAAGTAAAAATGATGAAAATGGATGGCGAAATAGTGTAGAATGTCAGCGAAATGAAGGGACATAATGGTCATTTTTTGGAATTTGATTTAAGTCACAAAATGCCAAAATAGTAAATGGCATCTCTCTTATTGAAGCCAAGACAAAAAACATGAAAGGGGGAGGAAAACGGACAGTGAGTTACAGTTTGGTTTGGAGGAGGGAGGAATTAATGAGCTTCTCTCTAAAAATACGGAGCTGACTCAGGCCCAGTCAGAGCAGTCTCCAGGGACCAAAGGAGTTCTAATGGAGAGACAGTGGCCCTGCATTGTAGTTTCTCAGGCTCGCGAGGTAGGGTTCTCACTGCTTGGGTTTTGTCTTCGGTTAAGTACCATGTAAATGTTTCGGTTGATTGAGGCACAGAAACGGCTAGTTTGATCAGTTCAGACCTTGGAATCGAAATGCTTGGTTGAGACCCGCAACAGCGCGTGCTCGGTGTTACGATTTCATTTTAGGTTAAATATTGATGAAGTGTTCTATAAATCATGTATTGGTTTGTTTGAGGCGGAAATGGCCGTGAGAGCAGGAGTTCACTAAGTGAGCAGATAATTTGTGCTTTGAAAGACAGGTAACTTTGGGGTTTCTTTGTTCGAGAAATATGATCTAAAATAATTTTTTTTTTTTTTTGTGAAAATATGTGTTTGGTCGAGTGATTCAAGTGGAATTACTCGTGTATGATCATTAGCTCAAGGGAGCTAATTTTGATGTATGAATAGATTAATTACATGACATGATTGTGTGATTGGATATTATGTGGATATGTGCATGTTTACATATTTGCATGTGATTAGACTGTATTGGAATTGGAATACAATAGATTCGTATGCCTTTACAGGCATACAGGATTATAGGAGTGAGTGCATGAGATGAGTCTAGAGAAAATGGTTGGGAGGGTAGTATAAAAATAGTATTAATTGTGGAGGGTAGTCAAATTAAAAATATCAATCGTCGAGACGGCTTGATTGATATTCATCGGATTAGTCCACAAACAAATAATATATCAATCGTCGGAGCGGCGGTGTGAAATATATAGCGTCGAGGTTGTCTGGCTAAACAAGCGAAGACCAAATGGGGCTGACAGAGGTGTGGAAAGTCGTGAAAGGACTCGGGATACGAGTTAGTCATGTAGACATTAATTAGGATCATGCATTTGCTTGAGCGATATGTTTATTTTGGAACATTGCCTTGCACTTAGGTGGAGAGTGGCCCGCAGGAGTGATTCCTCGGCATTAGCTCCTGCAGTAGGGATACTATTTACAAGTCTGAGGAGGCGTGCGACGGCTAAATCTGAGGCCGCTTTAGAAGAAAATGGGATTATTGGCTTTTGGCTTTGTTGATGTTTATATGTATTAGAATTTGGTATTTTAATATATGTTGTATAAGAGTGGCTGTTGAGCTCTTGCCTTGTGGATATAGTTGGTATGTTTTTTATGGATATTGTAGTATGGGCCCAGTAGTTTTTATCCATATTTGTATCATTGTGATTATATTGGTTGCTTGAGGCGGTTTCATGCGGGTGTTTATTTGGGTAGAGCTCCCGGTACAAGGGAGACTGCGGGTTTTCTAAAGTGGCGTCGGGTAACGACGTCAAACCTAATATTCGCGGAGTTGACGGATGATCAGCGGACCCCGAGATGGGGTGTCACACTTTATGACTAGCGGAGTTCCACAAAGATTTGGATTTCCAACAAAAGCCAACTCTCTGAAAGTTGACATTTGCACAAAACTTCTCCTAGAACTTTTCGCCAGAGTCTACGGCCAAAGCTGCGGTTTGGTATCGCGTGTTGCCCTCCCGCAGTACTCCAAACTTAAAGTGTTGATCTGGCGCATTTGCCTCCCGACTACGTAGATCTTAGAGAAAGTCGAGCTTCTCTCTCACGCCTCTCTTCTCCTCTCGCTATAGGATCCGGCTCCCCCAAAAAATGGGCTTTCCCGTTTTGCCCTCCTTTATTCAATTAACTTAAGTTTGTTAAGTGGCCCGATACGCACCACGTGTCCCTCCGGTCGGTCGTTTAATAGCGAAAGCGATTCATTTCTTTTTAGTTCGATTTATTTTAAATGAGCTTGCATTGGCTCATTTCGACTTGGAGCATTTTCTTAAAATCGTCCTACGATCCTTTGGCGACTCACCACCTAAAAAATCGTAAAAATTCTGACTGTCTACGGGTCGATTAAAAACTTTTCTCAGTCTCGATTTTCTGAGATGAATCCAATTGCCTTGTTCGTTTCTTCATCGAGATCTAGAAAATTTTTTAAAGAGGCTTTCTTGACAGAATTAGACTACTCTTATAAACAGTATTAAAATTAATTTTCATAGTTTTTACATAGTTCGTGTGCTTTCTACATCAAAGTAAAGATGTATGATGATGTGTTTCTTAGGAATCTGTTTGCTGAACAGGAATAGAACATATTGATGTCAAAATATCAATTCATTAGCAAGGTAATTGGACACGCAACTGTCAAAGTGGAGACATTTTCTACTAAATATAATGCAACCAATGTCTTGAAAAACTTGGTAATTGAACATAAAACTTGGTAATTTTCTGCCATTGCTATTGTTTACTAGAATCTCTGTTGATTCACTATTTTTCGGTTTTTGCTCGAGAATGTCGGTAATATTTTCTATGACAAAGCAGCCTCTGTTACATGTTTATTTAAGGTTTGTTTGTATGTTTTTTAGCAAATGGTAATAGTTGTTACTATGATGAAACTTTTGGGTTTGTCATATTTTGGCATAAATAGGTTTTACTGTATCACTTATTGTTTTTTTTCCCTTAATGCTCGGGTTTTAAGATGGATTTCTCTATATTTTGGTGATGTAGGCATTTGAGATTTCAACTGATTAAGCATTTTGGCAAAGCTAAATTGTACTTTATGAGTTGGGAATAGAAAATTACCAAGTTGCTGACTCGAAAATTCTAATTCACGGAAAGATAATAATAAATGATTTAGATTCTGAAATTGTAATTCGGTTAAAAATTAATTTGTTCTCTAGATCTCGGATGGCGAAGCAGTTGCATAGATTAGAATCGTCTCGCAAAATCTAGCTAGCACGTAAATTTACATTAGAATTAGGGCAATGGAGTTGACACGTTTTCTGAGGCATCGTGTTTAGGTGTAGGTAAAACGATTTTCGATGCTGACCCCGAAATCACATATAGCACCGTACTCATGTGTCATAAGTGGTATGGTAGAGAAATGATGAAAATGGACAGCCAGAAATTAGGCGAATGTCATGGAAAAAGGGACATAATAGGCATTTTGGGATTTGTTTAAGTCATAAAAAGACAAAATAAGGAATAGGACTCATCTTCTCAAATTCAAAAGGGGAGAAAACCTGAAAAGCAAGGAGAAAAGAACCAGTAGCGTTTGTTTGGTTTAGAGAAGGACCACCCTTCTCTCTAGAATCGTGGAAGATCAGATAGTCGGAGTCTTCGGGACAGAAGGAGAGGCTGTTACACGCGAGGAGAGGGCCCGCGTGGGCCGCCGAATTTGGGAGTTTCCTCAAAGCTCGAGAGGTGAGGTTTACTCCTGCAGGTTTTGTCTTGGTTAAGTCTTGAAGTATAAATGTTTAGGTTGATTGAGGCCTTAAGCGTAGTTTGATCGATCCGAGCAGGACGAGATTGATATAATTTTGAAATCCAAATGTAACGTAGTGACGCCATGGCTGATTTGGGTGGTTGAATGTTACATTTTGTGATAAATCATGGATTGATTTGGATGAGGGCGTGAAATGCGGGTTCACAAAGTGAGCCAGATGAATGGATGTTTGAGCGAAGTAAAACCCTAGGTTTCGCATTCTAAAGGAATGGTACGAAATGTGAGACCACGGGAAAATCAGTTCACGGGGAGGGTAAAATGGTAATTTCGGTCAAAGTCGAGAATTTTCTAGATCTCGGATAATGAAAGCAGGACTTTTCTGGATTCATCGTCTCGCGAGAAATCTAACTACCACGTCGAGATTTCGGTCGAGATTCGGGGCGGTCGAGAATTTCACGTTTTTCGAGGCACGTGGGGATGCATGACCTTGGCGCGTTTGGGTGGCGAGGGCGCCAGTAATCAGGTCTGAATGGAACGACATTCGGCTCAAGTGCGGAGAGCTACTACATGGGCATGCTCGTGCAGGCAGTGGGAATCACAGGGTTAAGATGGATAAGTGGATAGGGAAATCTAAGGTGTCCGATGAGAAATGGACAACACTTGGCGTGAAGGCAGTCCTCTTGACCAGAATCTCGGTTTGGGAGAGGAAAGAGAGGAAGCTGGCCAGAAAGAGAGAAGGAAAATGTGGGATTTTTAGAGAGAGAAGCTCTACCTTCTCTCTAGAATTCCCGGTGATCGGATCGTCGGTTTTTTGCGAGACGAGAAGCAAAGTGCTCCTCACGTCGAGGGCTACGTGTGAGTACCAGATTTGGGGAGTTTTGACAAACTCCAAAATGGTAGGGGCTTTTCTCCTACTTGTTTTACTTTTTGCTTAAGGGTCATGTAATGGATGGGGATTTGTTGATGCCTGGATGGCCGTGACTTCGGTTCCAAAAGATTTGGACCAAGTGAATAAATCCTTGATGTGGTTTGGACAATCCACGGACTGTTTGTGTGATTTGTGTGATGTGTGTTGTTTCCATGGGTGAATAACATGTTGATTGTGAGAATTATTGGGGTACGTTCCCGAGGCGAGCCATGGGATTGTGCCATAGCCCGTGTGAGCTAAGTTTATGTTATTGTTATAAAGCGAATAACATGATGTATGGAATTAATTTTGTTAATATATCGTAGGTGATATATTAGCGTGTCGTTGAATGTTGTGTGCCGTTGCATTGCACTTAGGTGGGGAGTAACCAGTAGGAGATTCCACTGCGGGCTTTGCTCACTCCCAGTCGTGGGACCCCACTTTTCAGTGCGAAGGCACTTGGGGATGGGGCTGCATCAGGGGCCTTAGGCGAAGAAATGGCCCAGTTGGCCTTATCTTGTATTTTGTTTTTGTAAAATTATGAAACGAGTTCGCGATTTTGTATAAATTGTAATAATCTGATTGTAAATACATTCCCTTTTTGTACAAAATTTATATTGGGTTGTATGGATGTGCGGGCCCTATTGGGCCAGTTTACGATAATATGTGTCTCGCGACTTGAATATGTAGATTCCATTGGTTGGCAGAGTGAATTAGCGGACACCGGGATGGGGCATCACACGAAAATATATTTTTGTGTGGATATGTGTTTGGTCAGTGATTCAGTGGAATTGCTTGTGTATGATCATTAGCGATGGGCCTGTGATGATCGTATGAATTAGATTCGATGGATGCAATGAACCTGGATTGTGGATGTGCATTGTATATTTGCATGTGATTAGGCGTATTGGAATTGGCATGCGTGATTATGTGCGGAGCGTCCTGGGACTATAGGGTTAGTGCGTGAGATGAGTCAGAAAATGGTTCGGGTGATGCAAAAATATTAATTATCAGTTAGTCAAATGAAAAATATCGATCGTCGGAGCGGCTGATTATTCATCGGATAGTCCGCAAGACAAATAATATATCGATCGTCGGAGGCTGCGTTGATATCTAGCGTCGAGGAGGGTTGTCGAACTAACAAAACAATAGTTCATATCAAGACATGCGAGATGAAGGTTGTGAGACTGGGATCGAGTTGGTCGTATGAGCGTTGAATGGTTCATGCATTTACTCGAATGTGTGTTTATTTTAGAAACGTTACCTTGCCTTGGGTGGAGTAAGCCGCTTAGGGCGATTCCACTGCGAGCCGATAGCTCACCTGTCGAGGATATTTGCAGTCGGGGGGAGCATGAAGGACGGCTCGTCCTAGAGGCCAAGAGATTTAGAAAAGCCGGGAGTGTGGCTTTGAGGGTTCTCCTGATGTTTACATGTATTAGAATTCGTGTATTTTAATATATGTTGTATAAGAGTAAGACATTTGAACTCTTAGAACTATTGGATATAGTGGATTCATAGTTGGTATGTTTTTTTATGGGTATTGTAGTATGGGCCCCGAAGTGGTTTTTATCCCGTATTGTATTATTGTGATTATATTGCTTTGCTTAGGACGGGTTTCATGCGGAGTGTTGTAATTAAGGTAGAGCTCTCCGTCTAGAAAAGGAGACTCACCTTGGAATCTGAAGTGGCGTCGGGTAACTTAGACATCAGCCTCTTATTCCATGAGGTTGTGGTGTCAGCCATTTTCGAGATGGGCGTCGCAAGTTTCTATTCAATAGCCAGTAACATGTAACTGGGCATTTTCTTACAAAGGTTTTACCGGTTACAGTTTAGCGTGCTTGAACATGGGAGCCGGTTAGAGTTACTATCTTTGTTTGGTGTTGTTGATGCTTACACAACCAGTTATAAAATATATCTGAACAAAGTTGTTGGTTTCTTTCAAAAGCCCTTACATTAGTTATAACTACATATGAAATAGAATAAAAACAGGGTTTTTGTGATACAAACACATTAACACCAAACCTAGAGTCATACATTCAGTAAGGAAATTAACAGCTGTGGAGTGCAATGCAAATTAATAATCCAGAGATATTGCACCAGCAACTCAAGCTTTATGTTGCACATCCCAACCACTTCATTTTACCAAAATAAGGTCTTGTAGATCAGTGGATTAAAGGTATTACATCAAGCATAAAACCATCCAAGAGAAAAGGCCTTAAGATTTACAAAACAATAAAAAGAGCATGCTTAGCATCCAATGCTGAGTGCTTAAAATTAGCAACCATTACGCAAGAAAAGTATTAGGCTCATTTTTGGTTTATGATGGAAAATATCGCCAAAAATAAATATAATAAAAAATTTTCTTAAATTTTACGTATTTTAAATTTCTTAGTCCTTATATAATAGAGATAGCAAGATAAAATGAGTTTTGATAAACATATAAAATTAATTTATTAAGTTTAAACATTATTTTTATTTTCCTCTATATTTTCTTTAAAGAGATTTTGAAACTCTTAAGTTGAAATTTTCTTCTAAGATTTTTTAGTAACAATTTTTTGGTCGGCATTTATTAATTCTATTACAATGGGAAAATTGTTTTTTTTTTCTTCCTTTTGGATAGCAATTAAAAAGGCCATAACCTTTAAAATCCCAACTTATCTTAACGAAGACACTTTTCTTAATAAGATTTTTCCTTTGTATTTTCTGTTTGGAAGTTGAAAGGAAAAAAAAGCCCCTCAATTATGCATAACAACCATTCAATTCCTTTCATGGCCCACAAAACCTAACAACAAATAAATTCACATTGCTTTTTCAGGCACTGGGAAAGCTGACATATCACATTTTCTCTCGTGGCTTAAACAACCCAACAAATTTTCTTTTTTTATCAACATAATAATTAGAGATGAGTAAATGAGCCTAGTCAAATGAACCCAATAATAATGTGAAATAAAAAAAGAAGTTATCTCCAGGAAACAGTCTTATCAACAGAAAAGAAAAATTGAACAAAGAAAAGATAGAGTCAATTTATTTCAAATGGAAAGGAAGAAACACATTAACATATACTATCAGTGGAAACTGACATAAAAGTGGAATGAAGGACTAAGCAAGTAAGAATCCATTCCCATAGTTTGTCGACCTAGAACCCATTAGAAAATTAACGATAAATGACTTTCCTTTCCTTTCATCAGTTTTCTCAGGAACTAAACACACCCCAGTACAAAACAAAGGCAAAAAATGGTATTTATTTTCCTCCTATTTCTCAACAAAAACAAACACAGCCTACCAAAAAAAGTGGCTCATTGAAAACAGAAAAACAAAACAAAACAGAAACTTGGAAAGCTTGCTTGAGATCGGAAGCTGAAAACGAGAAACTGATCAATGGAAGCATCCTTCTCGATCTCGAGCTCTTTGGAAGTACCATCATAACCCCATACACGTCCCCAAAAACGCAGTAACTCTTCTTCTGCGATTCCGATTCCAGAAACCAGATAACCAAAACGCACTTTCCAGCAAAACCCACAATTCAAAAAAAAAAAAGGTCTCTGAACATATAGATAAATACAAATCCAAAGAGAGAAAATGAGAGAAAAAAAATTCTAGAAAAGAAACGGAGACAGGAGGTGGGCATTTTTCAGGACACTGGTTTTTAACTGACGTGGAAGGAAAGAATAAGATTCTTTCTTTCTGTGGGTTTGACCTCAGAGTTAGAAGATCATGTGGTTTTGTTTGAGATTCAAATGACGCGTGTTTGGGACTTTTTGGGGATCAACAGTTTTCTCCTTCAAGCTTCCACTTTTGAGACTGGACACAGTTTGTGACCGACCGTTTGGCTGGAGAGAAAATGCAATGTGCTTCAAGATTTCCTAACAGATTTATCCTGAAATATTTGATTACATAACCTCAAATAGTCTAATATTTTGTAAACTCAACCCTTTTCATGTTTTTTTTTTGTTAAAAATTATATTTTTAGACAAAAATACCCTTCATCATTTATATGTTATATATTTTAATAATAAAATATTATTTTATAGAAAACAATAAAAGGTATTTTTATTAATTTGATATATTTGGTTTATGTTTTACAGCCTTTTTAATTCTAGGAAATAAGCAAAAGAAAACGAGGAAAACAATGTTTGGGATTCTGGATTCTTTGTTTGAAAAAACAAATTCAAGCTT
The DNA here is from genome assembly GCA_016808115.1 of Tetrastigma voinierianum. Taxonomy (NCBI): domain Eukaryota; kingdom Viridiplantae; phylum Streptophyta; class Magnoliopsida; order Vitales; family Vitaceae; genus Tetrastigma; species Tetrastigma voinierianum. Next base: position 435,132 of record JAEQBH010000779.1, read on the forward strand.
TAAACTATGTTCGGGGAAAGATAAATGACTTTGAAACATATTAAATGTGCAGAGCATGTAAAAACAAACACTGAATTTCCATTTTTGTTTTATTTGAATAAATCCTGAAGCTGTGTGTGACATTTTTTTGCTGCATAACAAAAAATAAACAAATACAACAACATGTACAAAATTTTATTTTTCTAGGAAATGTTTTACTATTTTAGAAAAAAATTGGATTATGCCTTGTAATCTAATCAGATGTTTAGAGCATATATTTATAGTTTTAATGGTCAAAACAAAATAATAAATTAAAATTATAGGAAATAATATATAATACTATTTATACGTAATTGGTTATACAAATAATATTACCATTTTACTACATTTTAAATTAAAAGTAATATGACATATAAAAACTAACAAAAATATCAATATAAAATGGGGAAAATAATAATTCCATGAAAAATACCAATCACTACTAGGATTCCTTCAAGCCAAGGTAACTTCGCTCTCTCTCATTTTCTAATATTGTGATTTTTAAAGATATTTCTGAATTTGTTTTTTTATTTTGGTTTCATTTTCCGTTTGTTTGGCTGCATATTGTTTTCGTTGGTTTTCTTAACACGAATATAATCGTTTATGAATTGTACATAGATAGTTGCTCCGTTATATGCATTCAAAACAGATACTTATCAGAACGAACAAAGAGCAGTTAACATTTTGTTGAAGGAATAATGAGGCTGGCACATTCTGCAGGAGATGAAGAATAGAGAGGGTGGCCCAGTTTTATAGTGTTAGGGTCTTGGAAATTGGATTAGTGTAAAATTCAATTACCTGTTTGATAGGCTTTATATCTGACATTTGGGAGAAGCAGTTACAGTGTTGCAGCAGCAGGGGTTTTCTTCTCATTCAGTGAGATTTCCAGGTAAATCCAAGCTTTGTCGTAATTTGCTCTGAATCTGATAATTTTAATGAAGTTTGTTTGTCCATTTGCAATTTTGTGGAGATGTTTTGTTTTTAGATAGAAATTGAAATGAGTATGTTGGTTGTCTCCTTTTTTAAAAAAATTATCATTTTTCATCCCACAGTGAATGAAAACCTTTGAGGAAACTTCCTCTTGATATTTTGTAATATATATACTTGTGTAGCAATTATTTCTATGGCATCAACGGGAGAATGTAATATATATTGTGTACAAAGATTGCATTATTATTCTCCGTTTTCTTCAATATAATTCCTTGTTTGGAACAAGGAAGAAGAAAAAATCTGAAGAACATTTTAACCCTAAAATCGCGTAGAGAGTGAAAACTGCGAATAGAGAAGAAATTTGAAGAAAAACTTAACCCATAGGTATGTGAAACCGATGTTTTAAAAACCAGACCGATGACTAAACCGAAAAAGTTACCGGTTCATTGGTTGAATAGATAGTCGAACCGATGACGTCATAAATAGATAATTTGTAAGATCCTGGAAAATGTCTAAGAAAGGGTTAAAACGGTAATTTCGATCAAAAATCCGGAATTTATCTAGATCTCGGATGATGAAACGGACTTCACTGTTGGAATCGTTTTGTGAAATCTAGCTACCACGTCGAATTTTGTCGAATTCCGAAATAGTTGGAATTTCACGTTTTTCGAGGCACCAAGAGTGGTATGGGACACTTGCCACGTGTGGAGTGGCTCTGATCATCTGATGTGGAGTGGCTCATGATCTTGTCCAATTAAGATGTCTCAAACAAGAACCAGTGGGACCACTTAGAAGACATGTGGCAACCAGCTGTGATTGGGTAGAATAAAGTAGATGGATGAGGATAGGATGAATCAATGATGACTATGACAAGTGGAATGAGAGGACAACCACTTGACTGAAATCTTGGACCAATGGGTGGGGATGGGAGAGAGGAGGAAAAAGAAGAAAATAAGAGAGAGTTGTAGAGAGAGAAGGCTCTGCCTTAAATTTTGACGATCGGCGCGGTTTGAGTGGAGACGAGAGGGAAAGTTTATCCTCGTAGCTAGAGCCGCGTGAGGTGGAAGTGGGGAGTTTTTGTGGCTTCCAGAGGTAGAGGTTTTTCTCCTCTTGGTTTAGTCTTTGGCCCAGGCTAGTCGAATGGTTAAGGTGTTTAGGGCTGAATGGCCGTATTTTCAGATCCAGATTGAGACTAGTGATTGGGTTTAGGGCCCATTTCAGACGATTATGGTTGTGTTTGTTTTGGGTAGTTCGAGGCAGATTACTAGTTATTGATTTACCTGCAAGTGTCTTTATTTTTTAATGCTATTGATAAAGATGAATAGCATCTTTGAGTGTGTAAATTATGTTAATATATGCATGCATTATATATTAACATGAATTTGCGTGAAATGGCATGTGCATTCCTTATACCGAGCCCAAATAGAGCGATGGGGTGTGAGTCATGGCGTGATTTGGGTTGGCGAATGATTATTTATCGGAATTATGTCCCTTTATAAAAATATCGGTAGTCCACCTGATAAATTATTAAAGTATGTCGCGAATATATCGGAGGTTGTCGTGACAAGCAGATATCTTTGTTTTGAGAATGATTTTTCATACATGGAAAATTGCATCTGTGAGGGAGTCAGTGAGGACTCGAGGCATGGGACGGGGCATATAGACATTCAAGTAGGGATATGCACGATTTACTTGAATGTTTGTTTGGTTGACATTGCATGAGCACTTAGGTGGGGAGGCCCATGTAGGAAAGATTCAGCTCTTTGGGTTGCTCATACTGTCGGTAGAATATGATTTAATCTTGACAACTTGGGGATAGAGGCAGCATCTAAGGGGACTAGTGGTGAAGAAAAGCGGGATTAAGTGTATTTTGTATAATCACAATTTACGGGTAAGCCAGTTTTTGTACTGTGTAAAGAACATGGAGTTGTATAATAAATATATTTTGGCAAGTTTTCCAGGTTCAAATGGCCTTGTAGCAATAAGGCTAATTTCTGTAAAACCCGGGAAAATACAAATTTTCTGAAAAATGGCAAAATGGTAATTTCGATCAAAATCATAAATTTTTCTAGATCTTGGATGACGAAACAGACTTCACCGTTGGAATCGTCACGCGAAATCTAAACTACCACGTCAGTCAAGGAGCCAGTCGAATTTCACATTTTTTAGGCATAATGGTGCGTAAAGCGGCTAAATGAAAGACATGATGTAATGAAAGTCGCTCACTAAATATCTTCTTGTCTTACGTGTTGAGCGATTAAGAGATGATGGAAATAAATAGCTAGATAATGCGAGTGTAATCGAGGAAACAGGACATAGATGACATTATTTAGAAAGTTAAAATGAAAAGAGACAAAAGCGAAATAGTGTCATGCTTCTCCAGCTTCCTGACAAATGGCGTGCGTTTGGGCCGGATGGTGCAGAAAGTGAGGTTTTGTGATTTCTAGAGAGAGAAAGTGTGTCTTCTCTGTAGATTTTCGATCTGACCGGTTAGTCGAGTTTCGACCCGGACGAAGTAAAGTTACACACGAAATTTCTGGCGTGGGCCTTGATTTGGTGGAGTTTGAATGACTCAAGAGGTATGGATCTTTTCTCTCTTGGTTTATTCTTTAATTTAAGAGCCATGTTTATGATTGGGATATTACGAGGCAGTTTAGCCGTAAATTCGGTCTCGAGCAACTGAGCAAGTGGAAAATCAAAAATTTAGTGGCCGTGAGCGATGCTTGAGGTTTGATGTTCACATGAATAGTGACTTGATTTTCTTGGTGTGAAAATGTGTTTTGTAAGTGATTCAAAATGAATTGCTTATGTTTGCTGATTAGCCCATGTGAGCTAATTTTGGTGTTATTGGTGTGAAAATTGAATAACATGATTGTTGTGAGTAAATTATGTTAATATATGCATGAGAATTGTATTGGCATAAATTATTTGGAATTAACAATACGTGTATGTATTTGGGGCAACTAGAGATATTAGGTGTGAGTGCGTAGCGTGAAATGAAATAAAAATGAAAATGTTTGTAAAAGGAATTTCGACGGAAGATTTTAGGAGGAATCGGGTGGGAGATTGTCGATAATTGCGTCGGGAGAGCTGCTGAATTGTTTGGAGGGTTATCGATATATTCGCCTCGGAGGGTTATCGATATTCTAAGAACTGGTAGTGTGTTTGAGCAAAATGGCTTTTGTTTTGAGCGATTATTTTATTTGCATTTTGTTTAAACATATGTAAAAGGGAGTGGTGAGGACTCGAGGCATGAGTTTGGGCATGTGGTGTTCAAGTAGATTCATGAAATTGCTTGAATGTGATTGTTCTACCATAACATGTGCACTTAGGTGGAGAGTAACCCGGGTAGAAATTATCAACCTGCTAGGCTTTGCTTTCGTCATCGAGGATCACCATTTCGAGTCACGAGTGTACGGGACGACGCTCACTAGATGCACTTATTTAGAAGAAATAGGGTTGTGGCTTTGACATTTTTATTTTGTATAACATGTATTATTAGAATTGTAGATTTTAATATATGTTGAATTAAGAAGTAATGTAAACTCTTCCAGGCAGTATAATATATTTGGTTATGATATTTTTGCGAGTATTGATGCTGAGGCCAGTGACCATTATTGTAAAACCGGAAAGAGTTTAAAATTTTCTAAAAATATAAATTAAATAATAAATTACGAAAATGGGAAGCTGAAATTACTTGTTTCCGGATGGCGAAGCAGATTTGTCTTAGTTAGTCGGAGTCTTCTTAGCAATTAACTGAAAAGTTTCACTAAGTTCCTAAACGAGTGAAAATTCTTTTCATGAATTACGAGTTGGAGCATCCAGTAACCCTAGGAGTAGATTTTCTTCCAGAAAATCTCCCGGAGTTAGGAAAAAACATGAGTTGAACAATTAAAGTAAAATGAAAAGAAAACAAACTAAAGCTGTTTGGAGTACAGAGGAAGTGGGCAAGGGATAGGAACGGACTCGGGCGAAGTGGGCCCACCACATCAAAAGAAAGGAAAAGAAAAGAGAAAAGCAAAATAAAAAAGGAGAAAAGAAAGAGAGTTTTTTCATGCTCTCCCATTCTCGAGACGGTGGCGAGGAGGCGTGAAGGAGAGTGAGTTAGAGAGAGAAATGAGTAAAACTCCTCATTCTTTTTACGATCTACGAAGATCGGGTGGTCGGAATCCGTTGAGCCAAGATTTAAAGTTCATCTACTCGAAATGGGAGCTATGCGTAGATCACAGAAAACACCTTGGTTCTGTGAAAGATTTTGGAGTTTGGAGGAGAAAATTTGGGAACTCTGCCTTCTCTAAGATTCTGACGATCGTATTTCGGTTTCCGTCAAGCCAAGACTTAAAGTCGGAGTACATAGTGTCGAGGAACTGCGGCGTGAATACCAAAATCAAAATTTTGGTGGTCGCGGAGTTCGGGAAGGCCGTGGGTCTCGGGTCTTCGGGACTCCAAAAAGTTTTGTCTTCACTCCAAGAGGTAGGGAACCTTCCTACTCGGGTTTATTTCTTATCTAAATATTGTTTTGGTCTTGGTTGGGCCCTAAGGGTTGTTTGGATTGTGTTCAGAACCTGAATCGTATTTCTTGATTTGCGATTGTTTTTGTTAAGTTGATTTTCGAAAGAATTTGAGTTTGGGACGGGTTTTGTGCCATGTTTATGGCTGAATTGTGAACTTCGATTGGGGCGGGTTTGTTGCGGTGAAAGGTTGTTTAGGAATGAGTTTGGGTAGGAAAAATAGCATGTCTGAGAGCTTTAAAGGAGCCAGGGAACCTTGATTCATGGGTTCCTGCGGTTGCCAGTACTGCCTTATCCCATCTGAGGCCTCAACGGATGACACGGCTTTCTCGTCAGACTACATTTTAGAGCGTTCTTGGATATAAAGCCCTTTGAGTATAGAATCCATCCATATATGACTAATACAATTTGAGCTCATATTATGTCCGAAAATAACGAAGACAGTAGTCCCTGCGGTTTATACATTGAGTCCTTTGTTCACATGCTCGACCCATCGACGGATGGTAGTAACTCTAGTCAGAACTCAGTTGGGAATTGTTCTTGGACTCTATGGAAAGCCCTTTGATACAGAATCTGGCTATGCCTATGAATGGCATTTGGTACCGCGTATTTTCTGAAAATTTTTGGTACGCAAAATTCAAAAATTGTTGGTGTATGCCATTTGGGCATTTTACAGGGTCTTAGGAGTTTTGCCTCGGCCGGCTTAAAGCACATGGCGCCCCCGAAACGGTCAGTTATTCTGCCGTCGGCCGTAAATCTACCGCGTCTCATGTTCTGAGACACACACACATGAGTAAAATAGCCCATTGGCTCATAAACGATACTCCATAAAAACCCGATATTTTTATATAAAATGATTTATTTCTGATTGTCTTTAATTCTGATTTATACAATGGGTCTCTTGCCGATTTTACGAAAACGAATCTGAGACAAGATGACCAGCCATTCTCTGCTCGCCTCTAAGGCCGGGATCGTCATCCCGAGTGCGTCTTGATTACGAAGGGGGTCCCACGGCCAGGGAGTGAGCAAAGCCCGGTGGTGGAATTTCCACACCTACTTGGGTTACTCCCCACTGAAGTCGCGATCTGTAGTAAGTAGCGCTTGAACATCGACCGTGCTAATATATCGCTCCATTTTTTATATTAGCAAATTTAAATCCCATACATCATGTTGTTGGAGTTTATAATAATAACCTGCGCTTAGCTCACGTGGGGTGCAGGCCTGTCAAACCAGTTCGTCTTGGAGCGACCTGATTCACTGATCAGCATGTCCCATTCACCCGCCGCGACAACACATACGAGAAATCCTGTGAAGCGGTCAGGTAGACTCAATCGAACCCACACCAAGGATTTATTCCTTTCGGTCAGATCTTTTGGGCAAGTCCTTTGAAGAAACCATCCATAGCTCAGCGAATCGTCCAATTCTACATGGCCATGTGAGTAAAACAAGTAGGAAAGAGCACTGCGCTGAGGTTTGTGAAACTCCCTGGCCCAGTACCAGTGATGCTGAGTAGGGAAGCGACTACTAAGCTTCTTGCCTTGTCGAGACTCTTTTCTGGAATTAGATCAGGGAGTACAGAGAGAAGGTAGAGAGCTTACCTGCCAAAATCCGCATTTTTCGCTCTGCTTTCTAGGTTGCTCTCCTCTCTTCACTCTCCGAAATAGATTGGAAACTGATGAAGGACTTGTCTCTCATGCAGTATCCATTTCATATTAGATAATGGATTCGCCCTTATCCTTGCTCATCCCAACTTAGATTTTTCTTGGAATTTCCTGAGGTGCCATTTGTCGCTCATGGGCCCCCACTTGAGCTCATGTTTGACGCCCTGCCTAGGACACGTCGCGCTACGGCCCGCATTTCATAAAGTGCGAGTGTAGCGTCCTGCAGCCTCAAGCGTGAAATTAGTGTCTGGGTCGGCGAGAGTGGACGTGGTAAGTAGATTGTGAGCCGATTGCGGTGATCCAGTTTCATCATCGGACTCACCAGAAAAATTCCTGATTTTGACCGAAATTACCATTCTGCCCTCCTTTAGAGATACGGATTTAGGGGTCTCACCTTTTTGAAGGCATGTGTATGGGACCACCAGTTTTGTATTCGACCGTTTGGCTGGAGAGAAAATGCAATGTCTTCAAGATTTCTTGGTTCCATTTATTTTTCTCGGAAAGCGATTTATCCTAGAAAATTTTGGTTAGATAACTCGAATAGTCTATATTTTGTAAACTCTCGACCCTTTTCATATTTTTCTTGAAAATTATTTTTAGACAAAAATGTCCTTCATCATTTTATATATTTATATATATATATATTTGATAATAAATGTTATTTTTACAAAAAAACAATAAAGGTATTTTTATCAATATGACATGTAAAACCCGAGAAAAATTCAATTTTTTTGAAAATGGGTAAAACGGTAATTTCGGTTGAAAATCGAAAATTCTCTAGATCTCGAATGACGAAACGGATTGCGCCGTTAAATTCGTCTCGCGAAATCTAGTGACCTAGAAAAGTTCAAATCAAATTAAAACAGATCAAATCAGCTAAATTCTGGGTGATAAATCATGATGACGGGGACGAGATTTTCTACGAAAATCAGGTCGAGGGAAAAAATAGTGTAGAGTTAAAGTTAGACAAAATTAGAACTGAAAATAAATAAAAAATTTCGGGATAGCAATGAATGAATGAGAGTAATATAAAGTTAATATCAGAGATAATAATAATAATAATAATAATATAATAATATTATAATAATAATAAAGAAAAAAAATCAAAAGGCGAGAGGGACATCGGAGAGAGAAAGTGGGAAAATTATTTTAATTTTTTTCTCTCTTTGTTTCTTTTTCAGATCTACGAAAATTGGACCGTAGGTTTTCGTCAAGGCTGAAGGCAAAGTTGATCTACGCGACGAGAGCTACGCGTGGACACCAAAAAGTTTGAGTTTCGTCAAACTCTATGAGGTAGGGGTTTTATTCTACTTGTTTTACCCCTTATTTAAGTGTTTTGTAAATGCTTGTATGTTGGTTGATAAGTGAGAGACGTTTGATCAAATCTGAATCTTGGAGCCAAAGTGTGAAGAAATTTTTGGAGAATTTTGGAGCCCATTTGAATGATCGTAGTATGTAAAGCTATTTGGGTGTTGTTTAATAATTTATGAAATAAATTGTGTTTTGGTGTATAGGCCATTGGAGATAAAATTATGATTTGCTCAATTATATGGAATATAATTGTGTATAGGCCATTGGAGATAAAATTGTGATTTACTTTCAATTATATGAGATATAAATTTAACAGTATAAACCGTGGAGATGAAATTGTGAATTGCTCAAGTGAAGCTAATTTGATTATTGTTTGATCCATATTGTTGAATTATGGTGTGAATTATGATTGAGAATATTTATAATTAATATATTGGTATATATATTGTATAAATGGTTTTGAAAATGGCATGTCGTTTCGTATCTCATTTAAGATAACATAGAGAAGTTGGAATTTTAGTCGACATGAATTTTAAAAATGAACGTAGTTGCGAAGAATTTAACGATGATTTTCAGGAGGTGGGTTGGGAATGGGCCAACGGATCGTTCGGATGAGGACCGTAATTTGTTTGACTCATGCTTGATTGATCTCGGAGGGTAGTCATATTTTCACCAGGCACGTTGGTAGTGTATTTTCAAGAGCAATGAGTTTTGTTTTGGAAAATGATATTTTTCTCATATAGCTTGATAGAGTGTGAAGAGTGGTGAGGACTGAGAGACATGGGAGCAGGGGATTTAGACATTCAAGTAGGATCACGTATTTACTTGGAGTGTGTGTCCTAAATTAGAGCATTGCATATGCACTTAGGTGGAGAGTAATCCAATTTGAGGTGATTCCACTCTTTGGGCGATAGCTCACCGCAATCGAGGAACATTTTGAATGCAGGGGTGTTTCGAGAAAACGACTCTTCTTAGGAGACGGATTTTAAAGAAAATAGGGTTTGTGACTGATGTTTTTGGATAATATGTATTAGAATTATAGATTTTAATATGTATTTTTATTAAGAAATGTTGCCAACTCATGAACCATACCAATATCATTTGGATTGGGATACCAAGATTTTGTGAGTTGAACTATTGGAATATGGTGGGTATATTTGATGAGCGTTGATACGAGGGCGAGTGGCCATTTTCTTTCGGCGTACGTCGCGTGAGAATTAAGATTTCCGCGAGTTGTGAACAGTCAACGGACCCACCGGAGTTTGGGAAGTCACATGACATGTTTGGTTCATGTTTTTTAAAACTATTTTTTATTCTCGAAAACAAAAAAGCAGGGAAAAACGTATTTTAGGCTTCCAGGATTCTTCTTTTGAAAACAAAAAATTAAGCCGCAAAACGATTCTAGAGAGCATAATGTGTTTTTAAAAACTATTTTCAATAACATTTTTTAAGAACATGAACAAAACAAGCCTTAGATTTGTTTGGTTTCAAATGATATTTTAAATCAGATCACCATTTATGCTATTACATTTTCCTTTATATATAGTAAAAATAAATAAGTAAATAGAAACATTCAAAAGTACAAAATTTTATTTTCTAGAAATATTTTACTATTTTAGAAAAATTACTTGATTATTTTACCTTATAGATAATCGATAATTTAGAACAGAAATATTTATAGTTTATTAGTTAAAAGAAAAGAATAAATTAAAATTATATGAAATAACCTTATAATGCTATTTTATGTCGTAAATTAGTTATAAATAATATTCACCATTTACTGTTAAAATTAAAGTAATATGACATATATAAAAAACTAACAAAAATATCGATATAAAATGGGGAAAATAATAATTCCATGAAAATACCAATCACTACTGATTCCTTGATAAGGTAGCACCTTCTCTCGCATTTTTAAATTGTGATTTTAAGATATTCGATTCGTTTTTATTTGGTTTCATTTTTAATTTGTTTGGTTGCAAACTATTTTCGTTGGTTTTTCTTCTTCTGAATATAATACATTTTATGGTGTACATAGATAGTTGCTTAATTCCTATGCATTATGAATGAATACTTGTCAAGCTTAGAACCAAAAAGTAAGATGCCTTTTCTTTTAATTTTTTGAGGAAAATATTGGCCCCAATTTAGTTAACTGGATGTGAGAATAGAAGGTGGCTTGGTTCTAGTGCACTAGGGTCTTGAAATTGGATTGAGTGTGCAAATTCCAATTACCCTGTTTGATGGCTTTATAAACTATTGTTTTTGGAAGCTTAAGTTACACAGAGAATGGTTCTTTAGCAAAAGCAAGATTTCCATGCCCCACTAAGCTAAAATTCCAAATTAAATCCAACTTTATTATAATTTGCTCCGAATACAGTAATTTTAATGAAGTTTGTTTGTCCATTTGCAATTTTGTGGAGATGTTTTGTTTTTAGATAGAAATTGAAATGAGTATGTTGGTTGTTTCCTTTTAAAAAAAAACATTATCATTTTTTATTCCACAGTGAATGAAAACCTTTGAGGAAACTTCCTCCTTATATTTTGTAATATATATACTTGTGTAGCAATTGTTTCATACTAAAGGGAGAATGTAACATATATTGTACAAAGATTGCATTCTTAATTCTCGGGTTTTCTTCAATATAATTCCTTGTTTTGAACAAGGAAGAAGAAAAAAATTTGAAAAGTATTTAACCTAAAATCAACGTAAGTGAAAATTTGCAGAATAGATAGAAATTTGAAAAACCTAACCCATAGGTATGTAAAACCAATGTTTTAAAAACCGAACCGATGACTAAATCGGAAAGATTCTGGAGTTCACGGTTTCTTAGTTGACCAACGATCAGATCGATAGCGTCATAAATAGATAATTAATATATTGTAAAAATAAAAATAATTATAATAAGTTTAACGGTTCATCACCCGTTCAGCTGGTTCAACCATCGGTTAAATACCATTCAATAGGTTCTGTCCGGTTCAAAGAAAATAAGTTTTAACCTTTGAACCGGTCCGGTTTTGATACCGATTCACGGTTGGCTGATCCAATCCGATTTTTAAAACATTGTGTGAAACTCTTACCTCACAATCGTTACTTCTCCCTTCAGTAGCCCCTTAACTCGAGTGAGACCCCATATGTTAAGTATACAATTTAAAATCATCCTTTAACTTCTGCTCAAATAAGTGAGGAAAATTGAGCGAAGAGATGGAAAAAAGAAAAATGTTGTGCTCTGATTTGCATTTTATTTTCTTTAGCCTTTTCTTTGTTTTCTTTTTCCTCTGTATTTCCCTGATTCCACACAAGAGTGTAGAGTGGGTTGAGCTCTTCGATTGAGCTTGAGACCCTATCATTGGTGCTTTCCCCAAAATTTGGTACTCAACTTCCTTGATTTGCTGTAGTTATAATGGGAATCTTTACTAGAATAGAAGCTGGACAGAGAGAATTTGCCCATGGGGATAGTTTTCTTGAAATGAACAGGAAACTCTATCAGGATAGCCCATTCTAAATTTTGAATGTCATGAAAGATTTGTCGATGTTTTTACTATTTAATCTTTTTTTTTTTTGAAATGAAAAATAATATTATCGATTGAAACTTACGATAGATTGATGATCCAAAGAATCTGAATACCTAAAAACAAATCGTGATGAAGCTTGATATCACAGGTTAATAGCGTAATAAATCGGCATCTGACGTACAAATTTGATATAGTAGTATAATATCTTTGACTAATCAAATCTACTTTGCGTATACAGATTGTCTCATCTGAGATAAGCTTCTGCTGTGAGCGATGCGACAGTATAGCGTTGTAACAAGCGAAGCGCGACAAATCAAGCGTCGTAAAGCGGCGATAATTACAATGAAAACAAAACCTAAATCTTTATAAAAGAGCCATTTTATTAAGCAATAAAGTTAAATAAAAAGATTCGAATGGGTGATTTCAGTAAGAATGGTTAAAAATCAACCACTTCCGTTGTTTGAGAAAAATAGAGGTATAAGAGAAAAGATGAGGAGAAAAAGAAGGGCGGATAAGGTTTTGTTTACTTTTCAAATATTTTTGTACTTTAAAATATTTTACTATTTAGTCTTCAACTCTTATTTTGTTATACTCATTTATATATTATTTTATCTAAATTAATCTTAATTTAAGTTTAAATGCAATGTTTTCGGCATTTAGAAAAGTGAAAATTTATATATACATATAGTGTCTTAAGATGTAATCTTTTCTGTTTTTCACAATATATCTCACTTTAAAATAGGAAAAAAAAATTTGATATCATTTGATGGAGATATAAGTATTTAAAATTATGCTAGTATTGAATTAAAACAATTGAATCCGGAACAATTAGTCATTCAACTTAGTATCAGGTAACAAAGTAAAACTAAGTTACCATAAGATACTATTATCCTTTTCATTTTCACCTATGGGTATATATATGTGTAATATTTATTTTAAAACTCAAGTTAAATTAAGGGAAAAATATTATTCAATTTTATAGTTCATACTCAAAATAAACAGTTAAATATTTTAATTGGTCTATTCATATACATACTTCAAAATAAGACTCAATTTAAAGAATTTCTCTTTTTCCATATGTGGTATTACTAGTTAGATGATTTAGGCCCTAGTTGATTTTTTTTTCTTGAGATCTACATATTAAATATTATAAAAACCCATTTAATTGAATATGTGATAATCAGACTATAAAATTTAAAGAATAAGGTGTACATTAGTTTTTGTAACAATATGGCTTTTTACTTTTATGTATTTTTAATTTTATTAAATAGAAAATTCAAATATATAAATTTTAATAAAGTATACTAAAATTAGCTAGTGAAACAACCCAGTACCTTATCCTAGTAACCTTAACACTTAAAATAAAAAAATAAAAAATCAACGTCATAGTATAGCTGGCAAGTTATATTTAGAGCAAAATTAATTACTGTTTGGAATTAAGTAAAATAACATGTTTGTAGAAAGTAGGTTGTTCCTATCACTATATTCTTTTAAGTTAAGATAGAATGATGTATCAAACAAATCATCTTTGCAGATTTATTTTAAAAATAATTTATTTTGGTGCACTTGTTTGATTAGTTCTAAAAATAGTTCATCCATCACATATCCAAAATTTTGGTTGAAATTTAAAATTACAGATGGTAAAATTTTGATAATTCTTTGACAAAAAGGCTTCATAATTGAAGTTTGATGGTAAATCCCAATTTCTATGTGTTCGTATCTCTCAAGCATTAAAAATAGACTTCATAAATCTTTTTTATTTTATTTTTGCTTATAAGAAAATCAAATTAATTTTTTGTTGTGAAAAATTCAAATTTTCATATAAATTTGACTCGGATCTTGTCCGACTGAGCATGACCCGAATAGCAATAAAGACCTTTCAACCATATTGAAGGTGATGTTTTTTTAAAATCAAATCGATGAAAAATATTGACCACACAACCATATTAAAATTGATGCCTTTTAAAAAATCTAAGTGCATGGAAAATGTAGTCCTCACAAGATGATAATAGATAAATTAAAATAGTATTAATAATAATAATAATAATCACATTCATGAAAAATATTGTCCTCATAAGATGGTTGTAGATAATAATAAAGTGTATGAAAAAGTATAAACATTTAAAATTATTATTTATATATCCCACAAGATTAACTTGGCCAATAATATTAGTAAATTAAAGATTTATTTTCCATAATTATAAATTATAGAAAGTTGTTTAAATCCAAATATGTGAAAGTAGTATCATTAATATAATTGTCTCCGGTTTAATTTTTTTATGTAGACATGATAGATCAAACAATAGATTTGTCTTGCTGCTTAAATAATCATTTTTTAACTTTAAAGAAAATGGATAATAAAATAGTATGATTGAACCTGCAAAATTAATTTCTTAAGTCCTAACTAAGGAGAAACATAAAAATGATATAACATTTTCATAATAGATTAGTTTCTTTCTTAATTAAGTCCTTGAATTTAATCATGAACAATGAATCATCATTTAAAAATAAATAATAATTGTCCACGTTTGTATGAGGTATAGACCGCGTTTATTTGTATGAAGAATGAAGTATAGACCACATTTGTTTGATCATGATTGATGATAAAGGAACTTTATTTTCTATTCAGTGTTTACTATGTTATTAAGTGAAAAGGCTGACTCGAGAAAAAAAAATCTTTTAAATTAAAATATATATATATATATATATATATATATATATATATATATATATATCTTTTGATGGTCCATCAATTTTGTATAAATTTTAAACCACATGGCTCGGTCATGATGAATAATAAAAGAACTCTATTCCTCATCTTGTTTTGCTCATTATCAAAACAAAAGGTTATATTGCAATCAAGTAAAAGAACCTCTAAAATTAAAAAAACTAATAAATAAAGTAAAACAAAATAAAAGATATAATTATGATCCCCGATTAAGAATATTTATTTTAAATGAAGCGTAGACCACATGGTAAATTTAATTTGTCAAATTAGATAGATAATAAATAACCATTTAAAAACAAAATAAAATGGTTTTCTTTTTCAATGCCAAGTCTTTTGTATAAAAGGGACCTAAATCATTTGATTTAGACCCATAATAAAGCAACATTACTCTTTCTTATAGAGTGTTGATCACGATATAATATCAAAAAGCTAATTTATATTAAAAATTTACAATTTGTATCATTTTCATGAACCATCAATTTTCTATGAATTGTAAACCAAGTGGCTTGATCGCTTGATTAGTACAGTATAAAGAAAAAGTATCTACGTAATGGTTTTCATGTTATCAAGTCAAAAAGTTTAGAAGGCGTTTGGTTTTTACTTATCTTGAATATACGCTTAATTTTAGTTTTTTAGCAAATACTTTAATGTAATTGAGCATTGACTTAATAGTATTAACTGTAAATTATGAAGGCAATTTTACCTAATCCAACTTAAAAAAGTTTAGGGATTCTAATTTGGGGAAATTAAAAAGCCCTAATTTCACCTTTACCCATCCTCAGTTAAAAAAAATCTCTTCGAGCTTCTTCATCAATCATCTTCATATATTCATCTAAATCAATGTTGAGATACAAAATAAACTATGAGAATTAATCAAACAGAAAATGCAGGCAGGGAGTTTGGTACTGGTACTGTAAACTCCCACATGTTTAAATATCAATTATCGTTCAATTAATTTTACATCTTAAATCAAAGTATAAGAATGATAAACATAAAAATGTACATAATCATAGAAATAAAGGTTTTAGGTTAAAATAACATTAAAATGAATCGGAACATCGAAAAACCTTAGAGAGTAGTCCTATAGGCGGGTGAGAGTGTAGTGGCAAGCGTAATTTTGAAGAAAAACCAAAAATGCTGATGAGCAGTAAAAATGGAATTTCTTGGGTTTAAAACCCCTTTTCCTCAATTCTACGATTTTCTTTGACTCCACTCTCACCCACCTTTGGAACCCTAGGAACCGATAGAGAGGAAGAAGGAAGGGCAAGTCGGGATCAAGCTCAAGATCCCACATTACAAACCAAGTTAAAGGTAGGGGTTTTCTCCCATTCCACGTGAGGTAGGGTATGTATATATGTACGTTTAGGGTTATAAATGCTATTTTTAAATTGATACAAACCATTCTCTCTCTGTACGTGGGAATGAGGAATTTATTCTTAAATGTGTTCTTTGGGGATTGATTTCTACCTCCTAGTGATTTGTGTGAGTAGTAAAATAACGCATTAAGGTTATGATCTCTTGTATTTTATAACTATTTCTTGGAATGGTTTTATGGTTGGGTTGTGGATTCTTAGAAGTTTTCAGTAAAATTGAAATATGGAAGATTGGTAGTGAAATTGTTGGTTGGTAAACTAAATTTTCTGGTATGGTGATTGAGGAATCCAGTGGGGGATTCTTTACATAGTATGGGGGATTCTTCTATGGTGCTCACTGCCCGATTCCGACTCACTCGGACCCGATTCCGACTCACTCGAAAATAATTCTCCACCTGGGGGATTATTATATATTATGGGGGATTTTCACATAACATGGGGGATTATGATATATTATGGGGGATTTTTCTTACATAACATGGGGGATTTTTATATAGTATGGGGGATTCTACTAGGGTGATCACTGCCAGATTCCGACTCCCTCGGGAATGGTTTTCTTTATGGGGATTTCTATATAATATGGGAGATTTTTACATAACCTATGAACTTATTACCTAGTATGGGGGATTTTTACACACAACGTGGGGTTTTATAACATGGGGATTTTTATAACATGGGGGATTATTACATATTATGGGGGATTATTTTACATAACACAGGGGATTATTATACTTTGATATGAGAGGTTGCTTATGCGCATGCTCATCACATGCTTATACTCAGAGGTTGCTTATAAGCATGCTTGAGAAAACCTATTTTGATATACGAGAGGTTGCTTATACGCATGCTCATCCTATACTTATACTCAAGAGGTTGCTTATAAGCATGCTTGAGAAACCCTACTTTGATATATGAGAGGTTGCTTATAAGCATGCTCATCCTAAACTTATACTCAAGAGGTTGCTTATAAGCATGTAGGAAACCCTACTTTGATATGAGAGGTTGCTTATAGAAAGCATGCTCATCCTAAACTTATACTGAGGTTCATGCCGCGTGCTTGAAATTCTACTTTGATATATGAGAGGTTCAGCATAAGCATGCTCATCCTAAACTTATACTCAAGAGGTTCCTTATAAGGATGCTTGAGAAACCCTACTTTGATATATGAGAGGTTGCTTATAAGCATGCTCATCCTATACTTATACTCAAGAGGTTCCTTATAAGGATGCTTACAGCACTACTATGATGAATGAGGAGTTTATTGTAAGGATGTTTGAGAAACAAAAGAGAACGGTTGGAAATGGTATGGGGTGAAAATGTTTATCATTTGTTTATGCGTGGCTTGAGTGTACATTTACTTAAGTGTTTTCATATAAACTTGAGATCTATTTTCAATGTCAT
Source organism: Tetrastigma voinierianum (assembly GCA_016808115.1). Classification (NCBI taxonomy): domain Eukaryota; kingdom Viridiplantae; phylum Streptophyta; class Magnoliopsida; order Vitales; family Vitaceae; genus Tetrastigma; species Tetrastigma voinierianum. Next base: position 452,578 of record JAEQBH010000779.1, read on the forward strand.
TGTTTTCTGTAAAATTGTACATCTATGATATGTTATAAAAAAATGAGACCGACTGTTTTTCATACTTTTCTAAACCTTGTTGGAGTTTGGGAGGATTTTCCTACGGAGCTTCGTGCTCACCCCCCCTACCTACATCCCTTTTGGTTACCTTTGAGAGTGGTAGAAGCAGTGGAACCCGTCGATGGGAATGTCGAAGGAAAGTTAGATCCCGAGGTACCTCAGGTGAAGGAATTGTTTGAGGCCAAGGTAGAAAAAGAAAAGGCGATTTTTGCCTAGTTTAGGATTTTCTTTGTAATTTTAAGATGAATATCCGGTTTGAAGATGTACAAAAGATGATATGGTGGTTAAGGATTGGCTTACTCTTTTGTAAGGTTATTGTGGGTATTTCATACGATGAATGGAAGTCTTTTGGGATAGTATTGTAAATATTTTATGGATAAATAGGCCCAATATTGTTAATGTATTATAATTGCGCAGGTAGTGTTTTGGGTAGAGTTCCCCGAACAAAGGAGACTCTGCCCGAATGTGGTTAAATTAAGGACCCTCGGTCAATTATGGATTTTATTAGTGCTCTCATGGTGTGAATGGGTTTAGTATGGTGAAGTCCCGGGGGAGTAGGGCGTTACAAAGTTGGTATTGTAGACCTAGGCTTTGCGGTCTTACATGGGAGGCTATGTAGGTTTATGGGAGTACCTATATAGAAGGCGTCTTAAGTGGGTAAGATGGTCGATTTTAATTATGATGTCTTTTACATCAAGGAACTAAAATTGTGAATTGATGTGAAGAATGGACGGTGGACGAGGACGCGGAAGTGGACGTGGGCGTGGTTGTGGAAGTCAAGCAAATCCACCACCGCCACCACCTCCCGATGCTATGAATGGCATTTATCAATGTTTGAGAGAACTCACTTCCCTAGTGCAACATCAGAATAGAAACAACAACACCAACCACCTTGGCGGGGCTCACTCACTAGCCCAAGTACCGGGCAATGGAGAAGAAAATCGGAGAATGGTTATACTTCGAGAATTTTTAAGGCAAAGCCCACCCACTTTTCAAGGAAGCTCAAACCCCCTAGATGTGGATAGGTGGATCCGCCGGGTGACAAAAGTCTTTGATGGCCTAGGAGTAGCCGCAGAATTTAAAGTAGGCTTGGCAACGTACTTATTTGATGGAGAGGCCGATCACTGGTGGGAATCAATAAAGAGAAGGAGGGACATCAGTGCACTTACTTGGGGGGAGTTTGATCAAATCTTCCAAGACAAGTATTTTCCGGAATCCGTCCGGGACAAGATGAAGGCTGACTTTCTTGCTCTGCGACAGGGTAGCACAACTGTGGTTGAGTATGAGAGGAGGTTTACTGAGCTATCACGTTATGCCATGGAGTTTATCTCTACAGAGGCCAACCGGGCTAAGCGCTTTGAACATAGGGCTTGAGGCCGGCCATCCGAGAAGTAGTAGCTCTTAAGATACGAGACTATGGGGATATGGTGGATCAGAGCTGCACTCGTGTGGAGAGGATATAGAGGATACAGCCACCTACAGCCGGGCGAGGGGAGGGGTCCGATCCGACCGGTGCGAGTGCAGTAGTGGAGTTCAGAGGGCAAACACATCATCGTCGCCCAGACCGACAAAGGGGACCCAGACCCCGCTAGCCGTAGGGGCCTGAGGTGTACCGCTGCCAAAGGGGAGCGGCATCGATTCACCATCCTCGCTTTGCATGTGTGGAAGTGCAGTGTCATATTAGAAGGCATTGTCCAATTTATCCACCTCAGGAATACTGCATCGCAGGATTTGTAATAGTAATTCAAATTGGCACACACTCACCTAGGCCGCTACCTCAACAGAGGACATTGGGGGCCCGAGCCCCAGGCGATGCTATCCAAGGGAGGGTGTTTGCTTTGACTCAGCCAAAGGAAGATGTCTCCAATGCAGTGGTGGAAGGTATCATACTTCTTTATAATTCATGGGCCCGAATTCTATTTGATCCTGGTGCGACTCATTCATTTATACGCACCACATATGCTATTGATTTGGGATTGAACTTTGAAAAGCTAGATGTGCATTAAATGTTAACTTGCCCACGGAGAACAAATGCAGTACCAAACAAAGCTCATAGGTCATAGTTTCGTATTGGTGAGCACGAAATAATTGTGGACTTGATTGCTCTAGATTTGAAGGGGTATGATGTTATATTCGAGATGGACTTGCTGTCCACTTTCCGGGCAGTGATGGATTGTTTTTGCAAGAGAATTACACTCCAGTTACCAGGAGGGGTAGTTTTGAGTTTCATTAATGATCGTAGTTTTTCCCATCCATTTCCTACCTTCATGAGTAGTAAATCAAAGCTAGGAGCCACTGAGTATTTTGGCTAGCTTGATTGAGAGGATAAGGATAAAGACCCCAAGAGGGCAATCGTTAGTAGCACTCTGATTTCCCTGGATGTTTCTCCCGCATGAACTACCAGGTTACCCCAGCAATAAAGAGAGATTGATCAAGATTGATCTCTATCCGGGAACCGAACCTATATCCATTGCCCCTTACCGTATGGCACCTTTGGAACTAAAGGAGCTAAGGAAGCAATTGGACCAATTGTTGAATATTGGGTTTATCCGGCTAAGTACCTCACCTTGGGGAGCCCCAGTTCTCTTCGTAAAGAAGCATGATGAAACACTTAGGTTATGCACGGACTACAGACGCTTGAATCGGGTGATGCTGAAAATAAATAATTCTTTACCCCTGGAGATGACCTATTCGATCGCCTGAGGGGTTCTAAGTATTACACCAAGATTGATCTGCATACGGTACCATCATCAATTACGAATCGTGAGGAGGACATTCCAAGATCGCTTTATTACGGTATGGTCATTTCGAGTACACCTGTGAATGCCGCTTGATCGACTAATGCTCCCGCAGCTTTCATGGATTTGATGCACAGGGTATTTCGACCGTATCTGGATCAATTTGTCATTGTGTTCATCGATGACATACTAATCTATTCACGGACCCCCGAGGAACATGAACGCCATCTCATGATTGTACTCCAGACTTTGAGGGAGCATAAGTTATATGCGAAGATGAGCAAATGCGAGTTTTGGATGAAGGAGGTGACATTCCTCGCCATGTGGTGTCGAATTAGGTAGTTGTCAATTCAAAGAAAGATTGAGGCGTTGGATGAAGTGGGAACCAATTAAAGAATGTGACGAAGGTACGTAGCTTTCTGAGCTTAGCAGGCTACTATCGGAGGTTTGTGGAGGGATTCTCCAAGCCGGTAAATGCCAATGACTTGCCCGACTCAAGAAGGGAGAGGTAAATTTCAGGACTCCGCAGTGTGAAATTGTTTTTCTCACACTCGAAGGAGAAATTGACAACACCACCCCCTGCCCTTATTATTCCAAACAAAGGGGGAAGAATATGAGGTGTACACTCGATGCTTCTACGAGTTTCAGGATGTGTCAATGCAAGGGGGAAGGTAGTTGCTTATGGCTCGAGGTAAGCAACCTCAAGACTCATGAGCGTAACTACCCCACTCAAGGACTTGAACCAGTCGTGGTTTTTGCTCTTAAGTTGTGGAGGTGCTACTTATACTGGGAGAAATTCCAAGTGTATTCGGATCATAAGAGCCTCAAGTATATCTTCACACAAAAAGACTTGAATCTTCAGCAAAGGAGGTGGGTCGCAATTCGAAGACTATGACTTTTCACCAACTATCATCCCGAAAGGCAATGTAGTGGCAGATGCACTTAGCGTAAAGTCTCGGGCAGGAACTCAATGTTTCCATAAGTAAATGGAAGTTGAAGGATGCCTTAGAGATATCTTTATCTCATGGGTCGAGGAAAGTGAATCTCAATTACATATTCAATTCAGAATTTCAACCAATGTCAACAAAGACTTAATTTTCGTGGAAAAGCAGAACGAGCCGAGGCCATACTGAGTAGGTTGAGAGGAGTGAGATGGTTGAGAATCAAGAAATAATTAATGATGAGTTATGGTTTCGGGAAGGTTATGTGTACCCGACCATGACCGGACTGGGTAAAGAAGTATTAGATGAATGCCATCGCTCCAAGTTCTCCATCCATCCGTGAGTAACAAAAATGTATGTGTGGACATGAAACTAAGCAAGAAGAGATAGTGGAAGGGAATGAAAAGGGATAGCTAGATACATTTCTCAAAATGTGTGCGGTGTGTCAACAAGTAAAGATTGAACACCAACGGCCCGGACGGCTACTAGCGCTCCCTTCCATCCTCCCAGAGTGGAAGTGGATTGAATACCATGGACTTCTCAGATCCGGGCCTCTCCTGACCGCACGAGGGCATACGCGTCGTATACTATTGCTGATAGACCTACCAAGTCCGCTCATTTCTCGCAGCTGAAGACCACGGACACAACCGACTCGAGCCAGCTCTATATCCGCCAAAGTTGTTAGGTTGCATGGAGTTCCACTTCTATCGTGGCCTGGCGCGGATTCCTACCAGGGCAAGGTTCGCAAAGTCTACAACAACAAGCGATGGTACAGTTACATTTCAGCACAACTTTTCATCCTCAAACGGATGGCCAATCCGAAAGGGTGATATAGGTTGTGGAAGACATGTTACGTGCTTGCATGTTGGACTTCAAGGGAAACTGGAGTAATCATTTGCCGTTAGTAGAATTCAAGTATGTATACCAACAACTATGTGCAAGTATCGATGGCACCCTATGAGGCATTGTAGCTGGAAGGCCATGTAGATCACCGACATGTTGGTTGGAAGCGTGAAAGCTGTATGTTTGGGCCGTAGGATTGTTCGGGAACTACAGAGAAGATTCAACTCCATCCCGAGACTACGCACTCACGCCAGCAGACGTAAGAGTTATGCGTATCGACGACGAAGACCTCGAATTTCAAGAGGGTGATTATGTATTCCTCGCTGTGTCCCCCAAAAAAGGGAGTGTTTAGATTTGGCAAGAAAGGGAAGTTAGCACCAAGATATATTGGACCATTTGAAGCGATCAAAGTGATAGGCAAAGCGGCGTATCAGTTGCAATTACCCGCTCAGTTGTTTGAGGTGCATGATGTATTCCACGTGATCAAGCCGAGGAAGTGTCTATCGGATGCAACACCGGTCGTAAACTTGGAAGATATAGAAGTCCAAGATGGGGTAACATATGAGGAACAACCGGTGAGGATTCTTGATACCAAAGAAAAGGTGCTTCGCAACAAAATCATCCGACTAGTGAGCCAGGGCAAATACCACGGAGCGGGAGTTAAGCTTACAAGGAACCGGAGCTAGAAATACGAGAGAAGTACCCGCATTTATTAGCTACTAGAGGTAAGTTTCGAGGACGAAACTTTCTTTAAGGGGGGTAGATTGTAAACTCCCACATGTTTAAATATCAATTATCGTCCAATTAATTTTACATCTTAAATCAAAGTATAAGAATGATAAATATAAAAATGGTTACATAAATCATAGAAATAAAGGTATTTAGGTTAAAATAACATTAAAAATGAATCCGGAACGTCGAAAAACCTTAGAGTAGTCTTATAGACTGAATTTGAGAGTGTAGTGGCAAAACTGGAATTTTGAAGAAAAACCAAAATGCCCAATGAACAAAGAAAATCAATCATAGGTTTAAAACCCTTTCCACCCAATTCTCTGATTTTTCTTTGACTCACTCACCCCACACCCTTTGGAACCCTAGGAACCGATAGAGAGGAAGAATAAGGGCAATTCGGATCAAAGCTCAAGACTTCGTGACAAAACCAAGGATTAAAGGTAGGGGTTTTCTCTCCCATTCACTTACATTGAGGCTAGGGTATGTATATATGTATTGTTTTGGGGCTATAAATGCTATTTTTCTAGGTATTCTCAAACCATTCTTCTCTCAGACGTGGAATGAGGAATTTATTCTTAAACGTGTTCTTCGGGGATTTATTTCTAACTCTAGTGATCGCAGGGAGTAGTAAAATAACGTGGGTATGATCTCTTGTATTTTATAACTATTTCTTGAATGGTTTTATGATTGGTTGTGGATTCTTAGAAGTTTTTCCAGTAAAATTGAGAAATATGGAAAGATTGGTAGTGAAATTGTTGGTTGGTAAACTAAATTTTCTGGTATGGTGATTGAGGAATCCAAAATGGGATCTCTTTACATAGTAATGGGATTCTTCTATGGTGCCTCACGCCCGATTCCGACTCACTTCGGATCCGATTCCGACTCACTAAAATAATTCTCCACTGGGATTATTATATACATGTGATTTTCATAAATAATGGGGATTATGATATATTCGGGATTTTTCTTACATAACATGGGGATTTTATATAGTATGGGATTCTACTAGGTGATCACTCGCGATTCGACTCCCTCGAATGCCTTTTATGGATTTCTATATAATATGGGAGATTTTTACATAACCTATGAACTTATTACCAATATGGGGGATTTTTACATAACGTGGGGGATTTTACATAACATGGGGGATTTTTACACAACATGGGGGATTATTACATATTATGGGGGATTATTTTTACATAACCTGGGGGATTGTTATACTTTGATATATGAGAGGTTGCTTATACGCATGCTCATCCTATACTTATACTCAAGAGGTCATGATAAGACAGCTTAAAAACCTATTTCGATATACGAGGTTGCTTTATACGCATGCTCATCCTATACTTATACTCAAGAGGTTAGTTTATAAGCACAGTTTGAGAAACCCTACTTTGATATATGAGAGGTTGCTTTATAAGCATGTCTATCTAAACTTATACCAAGAGGTCAGCTTATAAGCATGCTTGAGAAACCCTACTTTGATATATGAGAGGTTGCTCATAAGCATGCTCATCCTAAACTTATACTCAAGAGGTTGCTTATAAGCATGCTTGAGAAACCCTACTTTGATATATGAGAGGTTGCTCATAAGCATGCTCATCCTAAACTTATACTCAAGAGGTTCCTTATAAGGATGCTTGAGAAACCCTACTTTGATATATGAGAGGTTGCTTATAAGCATGCTCATCCTATACTTATACTCAAGAGGTTCCTTATAAGGATGCTTGAGAAACCCTACTTTGATATATGAGGAGGTTATGTATAAGCATGCTCATCCTATACTTATACTCAAGAGGTTCCTTATAAGGATGTTTCGAGGAACACTAATATGATGAACGAGGAGTTTATCAGAAGGGGATGCTCTGTAGTCAAAAGAGAACGGCTAAATGCAAAGGTGAAAATGTTTATCATTTGTTTATGCGTGGCTCGAGTGTACATTTCTATTTCTAAGTGTTTTCTATAAAACTGAGATCTATTTTCAATGTCATTGTTTTCGTAAATCAGAGATCTTTTGATATGTTATAAAAAACGAGACCGAACGCTTTCTTCATACTTCTAAACCTTGTCGAGTTTGGGAGGATTTTCCTACAGAGCTTCGTGCTCACCCCCCCTACCTACATCCCTATTCAGATTTTACCTTTGAGGAAGTGGTAGAAGCAGTGGAACCCGTGCAGTGGGAGGCCCCGATCGAAGGAAAGTTAGATCCCGAGGTACCTCCGATGAAGGAATTCAGCTGAGGCCAAGGTAGAAAAAGAAGAAGGCCAGATTTTTGCCTAGTTTAGGATTTTCTTTGTAATTTTCTGATCGACATCCGGGGCCAAGATGTACAAAAGATGATACGGTGGTTAAGGCTCTACTTTTACTCTTTGTAAGGTTATCATGGTATTTCATACGATGAATGGAAGCCTTTCGATAGTATTGTAAATATTTTATGGATAACAGTCTAATATGAGCACGTATTATAATTTCATACAGTAGTGTTTTGGGTAGAGTTCCCCGAACAAAGGAGACTCCCGTCCTCACTGTGGTTAAATTAAGGACCCCACAATTATGGATTTTGCCAATAGTTCATGGTGTGAATGGGTTTTAGTATGTGTTAAGTCCTTGTGGGGTATTCAGCTAAGGTGTACTCATGAGAAGGCTAAGAACAAATCAAATCATCTATGTGTCTAAAAATAGAATCAATTAATGAAATAACACCCCCATTAAGAAACTTTCAAGTTTTAACTCCCTTCTTCATCCTCAGAAATAAATTTATAAAAAAAGATTGAAATCAGACAGAAGAATTACTCGAGAAGAATACTAGATCTTAATACCCATGAAATTTTACCTTATCAATATTTTATGGTTTTTCCATGAACTTTTCATATGAAACTCATGTGGAGTGTCGACTAAAAGAAAATTCCTCAGTGGAGTAGTGAGATCGAGATTCATCACCCCATCTCCGAAATTTCAATTTGCAATGGTTGTCTGGTGGTAGTCGAATTATTGAGAGTAATCCTCCTATGCCCACTCAATGCTCGTCTGACTTAACACCAAACACTCTACTACAAATACCTCATAAGGTTTTCTCAGATTGATTCATCTTCGTTTGCTCATCTTTTTCTCGCTTGATACGATTTCACACGATCTATGAAGCAAGGTTATGAAGTCAATCTTCGATCGACTCTCCTATCGGTACCTCGATAGCTATCATCGGCCAGCTTTAACAGAGCCGCGCATAATGTGTGGTAGGGTCTGTAGTGAAGCTATCCGCAGTGCGAGCGTCCACATGTCTCTGGCTTTCTGGGGCGGAGTGGTACTTAAGCTTGAGAGGTTATTTCACTTATTAGGTTGGTCTCTGCTGCTTCAGAAGACCGAGAAATTCCACTTCGAATAACAAGGGCAAAATCGAATTTTGATTATAAAATTATAATTACTAAAAGTCCGTAATTAATTTCTGTAATTCTGATGACGAAACGGATCGTACCGTTGGAATCGTCTCGCGAAATCTGGGCCAAGACGCAAAATCAGAATTCTTGAGATTAATGAGTCTAAGACGCTTTTCGAGGCATCGCGTCGGTGTCAGAATCGATTTTCGATGACGAAGACATAGAGCATGTACTCATGTACCATAAGTGGTATGAGTAGAGAAATGATGAAACGGACGGCCGATAGAGCCGAATATCAAACTGCAAAAGAGCACGGCGGTCATTATGGAAATTGATTTTTTAAGTCACAAGAAGTCAAATTAATAAATAAATAGCTTCTTCTCCAATTAGCCGCAATGATGCAAAAGGGCTGGACGGATTGGGGGAGCAGCAGATTTTCCATTTTGTTTTAGAGAGAGAGCCACTTCTCTCTAGTTTTCCGGCAAATCCGACCGTTGGCGATCTTCGGGGCGAGAAGGAAAAATGATCTACGCGGACCAGGCTACGCGTGGACCCTGGTTTTAGTGAGTTTCTTCAAACTCCTCGAGGTAGGATTTCTCCCTACTTGGGTTTTATTCCCATTTTTAGTACTTTTCGAATGTTTGAGTCGATTGGTGCCATTAGTTGCTTGACGATCCAAAACTCTGACCTAATTAACGAAAATTCAAATTAAAACGGAGCAGCCCTTGGCTGCCCATGACTGGAAAATGGTGTAAAATGGGCTGTTTTGGGTGTTAATCATGTGTTGATCGGATTCGAGGCCTAAGTGGCCGTGGAAATGCGTTCTTAATATGAACCGATGATTTATTTGAGTGTTGGAATAGTAAACCCTAGGGTTTTACTGCCTTGTGAATGTTGGACCTAAAATGCATTTTCTGGGAAAATATGTGTTAGATTAAGTAATTCGAATCGAATCGTTATAGGTTTATATATTAGCCTGGCGAGCAATTTTTGGATGTTTAATGGGTAAAATACATAACATGTCAGGTGATTTGTGAAGTTTTATGTAAATATATTCATGTATATATATTTCGCATGTGGTTTAAACTGAATTGGAAATCAAGACATGATTCCATATGCACCTAATATCCTAGGATTATAGAGTTAGTGCATGAGATGAGTCTATAGAGAAAATGGTTCCAGAGGGTAGTCTAAAATGTTAATTATCTGAGGGTAGTCCAACTAAATAATATATATCAAACTGGCTCTGAGCTACCATTTGATATTTATTCACCTGGAGGGTAGTCCACAAACTAAAGAATATATCAAATCGCCTGAGCTGGCCCAATGGATATTTATTCATCTGAGGGTAGTCCACAACAAATAATATATATATCAATCGTTTGAGCTACTTCAATTGATATATATTCATCGAGGGTTGCCCACTAATAAATGAATATTCCTTGCACGAGGCTTAGGCGAGTGTGAGAGAGCTCTATGAGGACTCCTGGATCCGAGTCGTCATGTAGACATTCAAGTGTGGATCATGCATTTGCTTTTGAATGTTTGTTTAAATTTGGAACATCAGGACTCAGACTTAGTGGGCGAGTGTTCCACTTAGGCATTCTCCTACCGAGCCAGCTCAACCTGTCGTGGGATCCCCTTCGCTGTGCACAGTGGAGCGTGCGAGGAGAAGACTCATCCTAGAGACTGGATTAAGAAAAGTTTCTGGATTGCGGGCTTCAGCTTGACGATATCTACATGTATTGTATTTTTCCCTAATTTTAATATAGGTCGAGCAAGAAAATATCTAACTCTCAGAACTATCGGGGTATATAGTCAATCTATATTAGTACGTATTATGAGTATCGGCCAGGCCCAAGTGGCCGTGATTACTCATGATTTGATCTCTCGATATATTGAATATACTGACCCGTCAGATGTGCTCTACGCAGGGTGATTTTAATCAGGGCAGCCCCGCACAAAGGAGACTCGCTCGATTTTCTAAAGTGGTGCCTGCAACCGACTCCCCTCCACTCGTATTCCGCGGTCGACGGCAGTCAACCCGACCCCTAAGCTGGGGGCGCCACAAAGCTCCTATCACTGGGTACCTATCACTTTGTTTTCACTCTTTCAATCGGGAAATGAAGGACGGGAAACTTTCTGCATGCTCATCGATTGATCTCTTCTTCTTCATATTTAATGCGTCTCGATCTTCATCGCTGTCCATGTATCCCCTGAACCATCACTAGGCACATAGCGATATCCTCTTCTAGTTAAAGTGTCTTAAATCGAACTCACTCCGACTTCGCTCTACTCCATGACCCGATGGCTCCTCGAGCTCTTTCCTAATTGGGTTTCTTCAATATAGCTCCTGCTAGCGCGGATTTACACCGAAGCTCTAAGCTCGCTTGATCAGTTGCCGAGTCGAGTTCCTACTGGCTTTCGGGTTTTTGCTTGAAGAGGATTGACATAGATGAATTTCATGATTTGATGAAAAGAAACTCAGTGGTTGTCTCACTGTAACAAGTTTTTGCGGGTCAAGATAGGTAAATTTAAAATTGGGGATTTCTTCAATCTCCCAAATTAGAGTTTTTCCTATAATGACATGGTAAAATTACTATATCATTTGCTTGGTTGTGGCTGGTTTAACAGCCAGTTAACGTCTATTGATCATTTAACACCCAAAGCTATGACACGGGCTAATTTGATCACTACAAGAAGCAAAGTCTACGGCCGCAATCAATGATCTCGACTAAAAAGTAATCCTTAATACAACCATAGGATATAGCTATGAACAAATGAAACCGTGGAACAATACGACCATAGATGGTGTGGAGAAACGGTTTATACCGCAATCAAAGTAAACCGCTACCATATAACGATTTATAATAACATTTTGGGGACAACCGCAGTTCACAAGTATTCTGCTAATGTTTGAGGCCGTGGGTCAAAGTATACCACAACTATAGAACGGTTTGTAGGTGCGGTTTTTGTTACAATCGCCGTCAATATGGTATTCTTTTGTTAATATACGGTTCACCAAGATGTTAATATAATGCTTTGATTTGTTAGAATCCCCTTTCAATAATATTCCTTTTTAGTGCCTTCTTTGTCAAGGAACAAATCAAAATAAGCACCTAAAAGAAAATATAAATTCATCATATGAAAATCACATTATATAAATCACAGGCGCCATCCCAAACATGGCATTCTTTAGTAGTTAATAGTACCTACTATATTATTCAAAAGCTTCACTACTACCACTACCCCAAACCATGGAAAAAATTAATATTATCGAGACATACCGAAATTACAAATAAGGTGTATTACAAACAGGCTAAATATGAATAACATGGAAAAAATTGTAGAGAACCCTAAACAGAAGAGTACATCCTACATATACAAGCAACATACAAAGAAGCAACCAAGGCAACCATCGACAAAGATGATCTATATAACGAGGCAAAGCTTAATCACAATAAAAAGCATCTAGGAGATATCATACCTTCTGAAATAAGTCATGGAGCAATATTAACTAGACGCATGCAATATTAACGAAGTGGTATTTATTATTAGCATTAACAAATATATATGGAAGTCCTGTATGCATGTAAAGGTTAAATCAATATGTTGAATTAATACAAACCTCAAACTCTCCGGAAAGCTCAGATTTGAGTTTTTTGTTGCAATCCTCTAGATAAATCTCTTGATAAGCCAACTTGATTTGCTTCCTTTGATCTGCATTTCTATGACCTAGTATCCATATTATGGCCTTCTCATCCTGCATCTCCGGCCCAAAAAATGTTGCCTAAATGAATTAATCTGCTTTGATTATAAAAAGAATTATATTACATAGAAGCACGCATGATAGGGCCTGTTTGTTTATGGTTTACGGTTTTTAAAAACTGGTTTTTTGTTCAAATAAACAAGGATAACACAGAGAACATAGAAAATACTAAATTTAGAGAACAAAAACAATTTTGAGATAACACAAAATAGTGTCTCGTGTTTTCAAAAAACAGTACATATAATTTGCTTCTGGTTCCTGAGGTCGGCCAACCCGTTTGGCAATGATACTAAGGTAAACTCGCTTTTAGATTTTCACATGGTCAGGTGTAGGTAGTTTTTACGTTTTCTTTCTTGTCTTTTGTGTGTTTGGCTTCCTTGTGTCCACTTCCGGTGTACTCATTGAAATTTTCCTTTTTATAATACTTGCTTTTTACTGATCAAAAAAAAAAAATTTGCTTTGGGTTCCATACATAATCCTCATGGATTTATGGACATTAAACATGGAAATATATGAAAGAAAATGGGATTGTAACTAAGAAAGAAGTACTTTTTAAAAGCCTTGTTCAGAGCTATGGCATCTTCACCGGGAGAAAAGTCCTCAGAGTAGCCCATTGTTTTGATTCACCCACATATTGCAAATTTCTTTCCAAAGTTCCAGTGGGATACATGTGTCAATTTAACCTGTAACGCCCCGTCCCGAGAGAGTGTACAATACATGATACTGTAGGGGCGTATACGAGCACTAAGTGTTACATTGTAATATCCTGGAGATGAAATTAGGAAATTATAAAACGAGAGACCCGGAATTTATAATAAAGCCAAGGGTAAATATGTAATTTACCACTTGAGGAACTAGTGGTCATAAAAGGAAAAGACTAGGTTAATATATGAAATGTTTAGTGCTGAAATGTAAATAGAAGAAGTTATGGATTCAAGGCAATTAGAGAAAGTTGGAATAGAAATGTATGAGAAATGGGGACAAGATGCAATTAGAGAAAATCAACCTAAAGAATGAGCTTTGGAAGGCCAAACAAGGCCTAGCAAAACACGGGATTTAAAGACCAAAATTGGTCTCATTTTGGGGAGGAGAACAAAACGTGAAAGGGGAAAAAGAAGAGAAGGAGGAAGAGGAAGAAGAAGAGAAGAAGAGAAGGAGGGAGATCAAGCCAAGGTATGGAAACTAACCTTGATTATGGGTTCTATGAGATTTGGCATGATTTTTGGGTTTGTATGATGATTATCTTATCTCTAAATCTAGTGGTTTTTATAGAATGGTATCCTAAACTTAGATTTCTGAAATTAAGGTCAAGTAAACCCACAAGGAACAAGACTAATTATGGAATCCTCCCTTGTTGTTGAATTCATGGTTAAATGGAAGGAAATTGAGTTGTGGTTTAGAACAAAACCTAACAAATCTTTATGTACGGGTTATAAACCCATATTTGAGTTGTCTGAAATAATTCAGAAAAGTTTTGGAAGATACATGTAATGAAAGATGAATTGTGTAAAATAGGAGATGTCAAGATGAAAATGAAATGGTTTTGAAGTGTATATGGATTATAGAGTTGAATCTGATGGGAAAATATGGAAAAATGCGTAGTGCCCACATTCCGGGTCATCGGGCGCTAGCCTCGGTACAGAAATGCCCTGTTTTCTCGTTTCGACCAATTCGTATTTTGACCATAACTTGCTCATTTCTGATCCGATTTGAGTGGGATCTGCTGCTGGTTAAATAGACTTCAAGAAAATCAAGGCTAGAAATAGGCATCGTCAAATTTGATTATATGGCCTAAAATTCACTAAAGTAGGGACCATGTGCAAGCCAAATTCTGGTTCAGTTTTTGAACATGATTAGCCCTGCGATTCGACGTAGCGAGTTTTTGGTGTTCGATTAAAGATTCCAATTTGAGAAGAACTTAGCACCTTAAATTTTAAATAGTACAAAGAGATAATGTCAAATATGAAGTTAAGACCCTAAAAATGGATATGTCAAATTAATTCCAGTGTAATCTAGAAATGACTAATTTGACATGAAAATGCCACTTGGAATTTGGAAAGAGTTAATTGAATGATTCCACTTAAGTAAAGTAGATTCACAGAGGAACAAGAAAAAGGATTTGAATTGATGGCCTTAAGGTCATTTTGTAAAGAAAAATAATTTTATTCCTCGCTTTGATTATGTTTTTTTAAGTATGGTTACATGGGATTTAAGTGAATGTGATGTGGTCAGTTAAATGAATGTGTAGCGATGGATTAAATGAAGTATGGCATGGTTAGTCGTGGTTTTTTTAAAAAGGTGAAAAGGACTATCTGACTTTAAACTGAATTCGACGAGAAGCAAGCAAGTTTCGAGCTTGAACTGTGAGTGTAAAATGATGTTTTTGCAAATCGAGTTTTAAAAGTGAATGGATTTTGATAAATGAAAAGTTTAATTTTAAATGTTTATATCGCTTTAAAATGAAAAGTTTTGATGTAAATGAAAAATTTAATGTACATAAGCTTATCTTGCATCAATAGATATATATTTATATTAAATTATATATGTATGCATATGTTAAGGCATTATGAAAGTTTAAAAATGTGTAAAGAATGCATATGTATATTCAGATATATATATGAGTTTTCAAGGATAAAGTAGCAGATTTGAACCCGATTTATAACGATTTGATAACGCGATCACGGTTACCCTAAACCCATATGACTGTTATGATCGATATCTACGAGGTACCTTGCTGTAAGGATTTAGAGGGTAAAGCATAAAGCTACTAATCGGGAGTGTGAGAATTGTGTCTAGAGTAATATCCTTACATCGTGATAAGGTGCTATGACTTGAACCCTATGCAAGACGTGAGTTTCTCCGCAGCGTAGCGGGTTGGTGACTGAATGTGACTGGCCCTCACCACAAGACCAAAATCGTTTTGGTGTTTATTTCCTCGGGTTCCACCTTAAGGAAAGAAAGAAAGAAAGAAAGAAAAGTTTAAGGTATAAATGGATTTTAATTGTATAAGTATGTATTATAAGGAAAGAAATAAAGTTTAAGGTATAAATGTTTAAAGCATAAATTGATTTTAATTGTATAAGTATGTATTACTTTGATATATACTGAAAATGTTATCTTAAAAATGTATACTCACTGGGCTCTTTTAGCTCATTCTTTTCCATGTGTTTTCAAAACATTTTCGTGGACTCGAGACAAAGGCCGACAGGACCCCCGTGTGCTGAGTCGAGCCAATGAGTGAGACGATGCATGTGAACTCATCAGATAAACAATTTGCATATTTTATATGTCGAATACTTTGTCATGTATATATGCATATATGGATATATTTTGAAACTAACTACTTAGGCGACGGCTTAATACGACTCAAGCCTAATCTTTTGATAAAAAAATGCATAGAATCATGAAAGTTTGAAATGTTTTGATAATTGAAATGAATTTATGTATATGTGTATATATTGTGTTGACTGAGTCAGGACAAGGAGTCCTAACAAGGAAGTTGAAAATTGGTAAGATTAGAAGTGTTTTAAATGTTTTCGCAGGTTTTGTAAATTTGGGAAAGTCCGAAAATGTGAGGGAAACTTCCGCCATTTTTTGAAAATCTAAGCATTTGGAAAAGAAAAGAAAAAAAAATTTACCACTCTCATTCGCATTATTTTCTAAAAAGATATTATACATCAGAAGGGTTCGCCTACAGATTCCTTATCTTCGATGGTTCTCGAGGAAAAGTTTTTATATCTATCGGAGCGCCTGGGAGGTCCCCTGCCCATGAGGTTAATCCCGGCCCAGGTCCTTCATAACCCCCTCAATTATTTTTTTTGAAATAAAAACACCACCTTAGATAGCGCCAGAAAAAAATGCCTAAACTAGTGCGCCCACAAATCCTCGTAACCTGTGACTACGATTTTAAGCCAAGTTAAACCGTAGTCACCAATCGCAGCTTTAAGCATTAATTTTGGCCTTTTCAAACCCGTACTAGATCGGGTATTTTTTTATTTTAAAAGTACTATTCTAGGACAAAACTCCAAAAACAATTATACATAATAATTAGGAAAATAAAAATAAATAAATAAAATGAAATGAAATCTATTATTATTCTTATGATTATTTTTATTTTTACACAAATGGGGAACCAAATAATTAATCCCAAATCCACCTATCACTACATACAATACACAAGAAAACGAAGAAAGCACAACCTTCCCATTTTTGTTGCCGCCTATTATGTAATGATGATATCATATTTGTTCCTGGGGATCTACCATAAGACCCTTCCCCTCCATTCACTTCTAAATCATGTCCGCATAATCATATGGTTAAATCATTAGAACCCGATTTTATCCTACAAATCCTTGCCTCCATGTAAGAGCGCTTGAAATTCTCCAAAGGGATCTTTATAATCAAAGTTCCAAATGGGATTGTTTAAGTAACAAAGAGTACTACTATTTAATCGATTTTATGACATGTTTATTGGCGCTTTGAAAATGCTTCATATCAAAAACAGTGACAACAAGAAAAACATGAGAACACTTTCGTCTTTAGTTTTTTTTTTTTTGTCTTGAAAACACAAACAACACTAAATTCGTAGAACAAGAACAATTGATAATACTCAAAATGTTGTTCTCTATGTTTTTAAAAACTGCTCTCAAACACCAAACGGTGTTCTTCAGGTTTTTAAGAACAAAATAAATTAGGAGCCAAACATGTTCTTGTTTTTCTTGTTCTTGAAAACAGTAAACAGATTTCAAAATCAGGAACCAAACATGCCTATATATATGTTACCCACTGATGTAGTCAATTAAGCTTACACTAGAACAAATTGCCTTCTCATTCAAAAATAATCAAACCTGGGATCAAAATAGATCCAAACCTGCGACCCGCATTTTTGTTTTACCCCCAAGACATCTTCATTCATATCCCGTTTAAGTAAATCTCTCACTACCCCGCTCAAATTTTCGGATGGCAACGCCAGGCGTTAAATTTAGTCACTCAAGCTACACTGGTCAATCTCTTTCCTCACGCTTTGCTCATGCCTACTCAAAGAATTGAACATTTATCGGAAGTTTATTTGTTCTAATTATTTATGTTTGAATAGAAGAAAACCTAATGCCTTCTCAGGTTGTGTATCAGAAGTTAATAGATTCTACCAAATGGTTACTAATGTTTTTTCTTTTTACTTTTAAGAACTTAATGCCAATCCCTTTTTTTGAGGATACTAAGTCGATTAAAGACTTTACCTTCGTGCGAAGGCATTAAGGCAAAAATATCTCGCTACATCAATCAAGTGGAATAAGGCATAAGAAGGTTCCTTACCTCGCACCTTTAGGCTCAGGCACACACACCTTTGAATAGCATATTTCATGATATTCGATATTCCAGCCGATGTGACACCCCAAAACCCGGGGTCACTTGACCACCACAACCCGCGAATATTGTAAGTGGATGCCCAAGTCATCTGATCGCCACTTTAGAACCCAAGCAGTCTCCTTTGTACGTGGAGCTCTACCCAAATGAAAACCTGAATATCCTGTCCCAAACAGTCCAATATATGCAATATATATATCCAATACGGCCACTTGGGCCCATAAACAGTACTCAACACAATAAATCCAAACTATATCCAATAGTTTCAAGAGTTAATAAACTACTCTTATACAACATATATTAAATTCTAAAATTCTAATACATGTATACAACGTGACACCAAAGCCACATCCCGGCTTTCTTCACAATAAATCTCTAGAACGAACCGTCTCCTCGCACGCTCCCCCGTACCGTGAAAAGCGGGGATCCCACGACCTAGGGTGAGCCTAAAAGCCCGCAGGAGAATCGCCCCTAAGCGGGCTACTCACCACCTAAGCGCAGCAATGTCCCAATTAAACACACATCCAAGCAAATGCATGATCCTACTCAATGTCTACACGACTAACTCCCGGTGATCCTCTCTAGTCCTCATCGACTCTTCACACTCGCCTCTAAGCCCTCAGATGAATTATTATTTTATTAATGCAAGAACCCTCCGATGAATATATATCAATCGGGTCGTCCTCATCATCGATATATATTAACTGCTCAGGGACTACCTCCGGCGAATATATATATCAATCAAGCCGTCCGACGGCTGATATATTATTTAGCTTTGACTACCCTCCGACACCACATTTTATCACCGAACCATTTTCTCTGGGATTCATCTCATGCACTAACTCCTATATTCCTAGGATGTTCCAAAGGCAATATGGAATATAATGTATGCCAATTCCAATACAGTCTAATTACATGCAAATATATAACATGAATATACTCGCATAAAAATTAAATCACACAAACATGTTATGTAATTATCATTTCAAACATCTAAATTAGCTCACTTGGGCTAATGTTCAATCACAAGCAATTCGATTCGAATTACTTAACCAAACATATAATTTTGCGAAAATTATATTTTAGAACACTATTCCTGAATGGGGTTGAAACCCTCGCACATTCCCTGAAATCACAAAAACACGGCTCACTAGTGAACCCGATTTCTGCCATTTCCTACTCTATACATACTAAAGCACAAATTAATACATAAATCAACACAATATCAACCCAAACAGCCACCTTACGTGGACTGCATTTAAAACGACTCTCCAAAGTTTCTAAAAAATTTTAATAATTCGGCCCCATGTTTTCGGATCGATCTAACTACTCACCTAGCCTCATTCAACCGAAACATTAGTAAAACACTTAAACGGGCAAAACTCCAAGTAGGAGAAAATCCTACCAAGGAGTTTGAAGAAACTCCCGATCCCGGAGTCCACGTGTAGCCTGCTCCACGTAGAACGTTTCTCCTTCTTGTCCCTGGTCACGCGACCTGGTCACAGGATTCTCTGGATTTTCAGAGAGAAGCATACTCTCTCTCTAAAAGCCTCAAAAACCAACCCATCGGGACTCAAAAATAATGCCCCCCACGTTCTTTGTTCAGTTAAATGGAGAAGCATGGTTGACTATTTGCTATTTCGTCCTTTAAATACTCTTAAAATCACTTAAAATGACTTTACGCCCTTCTATTCCCAGATTCGATATTCTACACTATCTCGACCACACTTTTCATCATTTCTTTACCATACCACTTATGGCACATGAGTACATGTTATATGTGACTTTCGTCGCGATCAAATTGACGACGCACTCGAACCGCGATGCCTCGAAAAACGTTGTCGACCCGAATTGGTCTCGTAATTCGACGAAATTTTACGCGGCTAGCTAGATTTACGAGACGACCTAACGGCATAACTCGCTTTCACATCCGAGATCTAGAGGAATTAATTACTGATGAACCGAATTACACTCAGAATCTAAATTACGATTTTGCCCTTTATTCCAGAATCGGAATTTCTAGTCTTTACATTCTCCCCTCCTTAAAAGGAATTTCGTCCCGAAATTCAGGACTATCACAATCACGCACATGCATATGCAACGCGCACTCTACCATGCATGTAAACTAGTCATTTAAATCTTAAACGACTAAACTACGTACCTTCATCCCAAACAAGCAGGACGTGCATCCGCATCGCGGTCCTCGCGCTCCCACGTTGACTCCTCCACCCACGCTGCCGCCATAAAGACTCCTCATTCACCCGGGCCTCGCCGCAAGACCCGATCACTAGCCATCAACATGTACACCGTCCTCCCTCGAAGGTCACATCCGTGTCAACCTCAATCTATCCCCAATCCACCACATGAGCTAGATCTGGAGTATATATATCAGGAGCATGGAGACGTGCAACACCTCGTGGACACCGACATGTCGGGCTAGAACGCTTAACCTAAGACAAGAATGGTTCACTCTTCGAGTATCCCCGAAGGTCCAATGAATCTCTAGCGATAAATTTCATGCTCAGCCGAACCTCGACTAATTTCCTTAATCACCTTCAAGCGAAACGCGTGGATCACTAACCTCGAACCCTATGGGTCGACGCCGTGACACCGCATATCTCTCTTCCGCTCCGAGCCGTGAGAAGACGCCGGTCGCATCAAACCCACCTTCCCACAGTGTCTCCATCCCATATCAGACCAACATGAGCTCTCTCCCACCTCTATCCAACAAAACTGATTCATGGCCTCCCACAATGCCCTCATACCTAAGGCCATTCGTATACTCGCCGATGAACTATTGTTGTAGCGACCCGCCATGGGCAATTAACCCTCTACCCTTATGACCTAGGACACATGCTCACAGGGTGTCCTCTAACACATGTATATAATCCGCACAACGTATAACCCTACACAACCCTTACTTGGTGCGTAAACGCTAACCTCTCCAAGGTCACACCACGACAACTAACGGACTCACAACCCAATCCATGCCATGCATGACATCCATTTATCGAGCCCTCGCTATAGCTCAATAACACCCAATGCACTCTGTGCGGGTATCCAATCCGAGTCACCCGACGATCACTTAACTCTAAGGTCTACGTGATAACCCGACAGGTGTTTCCATCCTAGCAACATAACTCTTCTACTACACTTCGAGCCCTTCCATTCACACGGACTTCTGATAATTCCACCCGTCTCACACCCACAACCCAAAGCCTCACCCAGTGTGGGATTTACGCACCTTCGTTTCACCAACACACTCTAATCAAGCCAATTTCGTGATCGAGCTAAGAGTCTTCATTGAACGTAGTCTCAAGTACAAACTCAACCCTCATTCACCAAGAGTGGTGAATGACCGTACCGTGCACACGGACGCACTAATGCCATACTGTGACACCCAATCCCGGGCAAAACCCGGGGTCCACCATGAGTAGAATCTGAGAGATTTCTCAGTCATAATTCTGACCTATCTGGTCAACTCTCACCCTACATCCTAGGGAAGAACATCTATACCTTGCTTCTCTAAAGGCCTTAACCTCTAAGCCTAAATCCAATGCCGTGGCCGAGTATGACAAACTCAGCCTTAAGGTTCACTACCGACAACCCGATGGTCAGCTAACTCATCCATGTGTCAAGCCCGACAATCAACAACCAACAGTCTACTCACCCTAAGGTCCACTACGCTCGCCAAGAACTCTCGAATTGCCCCCCGACTCGACCCACACCCGGGTCCCTCCTCGGGCCTATCTCGTGTTGTCGAAGTGCCTCAGATAGCACACCGAAACTAAAACCGGTTCCCTCTGAACCCTCACTAGGTGGAGGAAACCGTATACCCTCCCGTCCCACGCTTAACCTGGATCGCATTGTCCCAAAGTCTGGGATCCCCGCCTCCTGGCAATCCCGCCACTCATGCTCAACCCGGCCCTAGTCCCGAACTAAGGTGAAGCAGAAGCCTTCGCCTTTCCGAACTCAAGAGCCGATCCTTCCTCTTGCTACCAACATCTCGAGATCCCGAGTGTTCCAAGTATCCTCACCCTCTACGGTCGGGCGGTCAGTCCCAACCACTGAGTCCATGTCCCGTAGGCGAAGTCCCACGATCCCGTCCCGAACGGACAACTTCACCATTCTCGTGTCTCTCATAATACCCAAATTAATCCCAAGAAACCACGTATCTCGAAGACTGACATTCTGGCCTCCCAACTCATCACCGCCTCAACCTTCAGCTCGACTAACACTCGATGCGTCGACACCACGTGTCCCAAAATCTCCTCGCAGGCTAAACTCGCACTTACCGAACTCGTGTACAAACATGGTCTCTCAACAATCGTAGAAACGATCCTCAAGCGATACTCTATGCTCCCACTGGACCGAGTGCATCGACGTCATCCAAGAAGACTACGACAAACCGATCTAGATAAGGTCAGAACACCCCAGCATGAGGTCCATGAATGATTACCGGGCGCATCTTTATCAACCAGCGGGCATCACCGTGAACTCAGTGCCTATAACGCGCCCTAAACGCCGGCTCTTGGGTGGGTATCCGTTCCCTAGCTCCTCAATGATGGGTAACCAAGCATGGTCTATCTAAAGTAGACTCCGCTCCACTCCAACTCCGGTCCAATAAATCACCAACTTCTGCATTAGGTACCTCTATTCTCGATCAGACCCTCGGTTCAATAACTCCTCAGAATCGGACTCGAGTTCTTGCAACTCAACCTGCTGCCATCCCATGAGTCACAGAGATGGGTGAAGCAATTAGTGGTGTAACTCCTGACAATCGGTTCACGACCCTTCGCGAGTAAGTAAATTCAGCCCATCGTGAAAATATCCACACATTTCGTGACACTACTCAAGGTAGATCCAAGTCGATCTCTCCTCGTCCCTTCAGTGGTAAGGCTCTGAGCCAACCCGCCAACCAACCGCCCCCGACACTCGGGCCTCGTGATACCGTCCCTCGGGGAAAATGTCACGTTCGGTCTCCGAAATACCACAGAGCACTGGGTCCTCCGTGGTAGCAAGAACTCTTACGCTCACAATCGACAACGACCCTGTAAGCTATCAGCCAATCCATCCTCAGGATGACCTCGAACTCTGACATGTCCATAATCCTCAGGTCCATTGTGAGTAGAGTCCCTGAGATCTCTAACTCGCAACCTCGACATATCGTCCCTATTCTCGCCCTAATCCCTAGGGGAGAACTCACTGCACAACCCAGCCTCCCTCTAAGGTCTCTGCAGGTCCTCGCCCATTTCCATCATATTCGTCTCATTCTCTAAATAGAACGCAGCCTAGTCTATCCCGGGTCGGTCGCAGGGTAATCCCCATACCGACACTTTCTGCTCTCGCATGAACTAATGGTCTACCACCATCTGACTTTCCCCATGTGAACGCTTGAGGACGATGTGTCCTAAACCTCCTGGGGTTACTAGGATCTTCCCGACCACATGCTATATTAGCCCGTGTTATAAAGATTCACTGTAATACCTACAAATTTCATGAAAGTCCGTCGATCAAACACCGATTGCGTTCGACCAAGCCCTGGTGGACGTTTTCTACGTCCCGCCCTCTACTAGCCATCTACATCAGTCAAATGGCAACACGATTCATGTGGTTCTCATTCGCCTTAACTAGCAAATGCATGCCACTACTACCGTACTCGACAACCCCGAACTCGAATCTGCTCATTTCCTAAGTGGCGCTAAATTTCAACCACTCGATTCATTTATTTCAATAAGGTTCTAAACTTTCTTGTTCATTTCGGTACCCAAATCCCTAAGGTCATAATCCCTAACCTTAGCATTCACCCTGTCCCTTTCCTATACGCATTACACCATGCATATATCTCCTCAGACAAGAATCATCACAAGTAATCACCACATTTCAAATGGTAGTTAAACCCCATACAGTATCTCTAAGGCATAAACACAGCCCCGAGACACTAATCATACACATAACCTAGTGTATACGCAATCAATTTTGCCTTTAAAAGATTGTTTTCAACAAAATTTTATTTTTGAAAATTTTATTTTTCGAAAATTTTATCAAAATTTATTTGATTTTATTTGATTTTTAATAAATATATATATTTTTTTTGAAAATTTGTTTTACAATGAACAAAGGTTCATTTATCGATCAGAAAATAACAGTCGAAAAACCGGTTTGAAAATCAAGTCGAAAGTGCACCGAAAGTACGCTCCTAGCTGTACCACGCTTCAAAGCCGCGCTGGGGCCGCTCAGCCGCCAAGGCCTGGGGCCTGGGCCGCTTCGCGGCTTCACAGAGACGCCCCCGCGCTGGGCGCCGCCACTCGCCAGACGCGCTGGGCTGCCGCGCTCGCTGCGCTTCCGGCGCGCGCCGCACGCTCCGCTGCACTGGCCGCCAAGGCTTCGGGCCGCCGCGACGCTCGAGGGGCCTAGCGCTTCAGCCTCGCTGCTGGGGCGGCTCGGGCAAGGCTGTGTTTTCGCGCGCTATGCTCGCGCCCTCGCGCGCCGCCCATCAGATCGTGGCCCTAGCGGTCGTGTCGCTGGCGCCGGCCGTCTCCACTCGGCCAGACGCAGCACAAGCACCCCGCACGCCCTCGCCGCCCAGCTCCACCGGTCGCAATACAAACTATGATCTCACAATACAATCTCACAATACAATTTATGCAGTAGCTATTTCCAAATTTTCTGCTCAAATTTTTTTTTTTTTTTTTTTTTTTTTTAGTTTTTCATTATAAATGATTTTTTTTTTCATTTATTTTTAATTTGGAAAATTCTAAAATCACTAAAATCATTTTTTTAATACATCAAATAAATTCCTAAAATTTATTTTCTTCACTTTTCTTCAATTTTACCACTAGAAAATCTAGAAAATTATTTTCACCTCACAAATTCAAATAAATTTATAAAATTTATTTTCTTTCCAGCTTTTCCACTAAAATTTTTCTAATTAAAATGAATTTATAAAAATTTATTTTCTTTCTATTTTCTTTCAATTCTATCCAATAAATTTATTAAAAATTTATTTTCCTTCATTTTTATTCCCAGTTTTGTACACTATACCACTCAAAACATTTTCTAAAATATTTCCTTAACTCATCTATGTGCTAATCACCAAGCACACAACATTATAACACATTACAAACCATGTTATACACACAATCACCACTGACCACAAATCACAAAACACATCAACACACGTGCACGTAGTGTCCTAGTTTTGTCCCGTGATTTTCTAGGTAATCTAATACCTAAACCGAACATCAAACCACACCTAAGCAGGATGCTCTTCTCAAACTACGGCCTGTCCAAATTTTCATCCATAGGTTCCCATAAACCTATACTCCATACCATACCACCTCAGGCGATGGATTCCAAACCCGAGCTCTCAGTATTCAGATACCTCACCGATACCAAGTCGTGACGCCCAAACCCGGGGTCGCTTGACTGACCACAACTCCGCTGGAATACAAGTGGATGTCTAAGCACCGACGCCACTTTAGAAAATCTGGGCAGAGTCTCTCAGACGGGGAGCTCTACCCATTGATGAAAACCTCGCATATCCCGTCCCAAACAAATTCAATATATGCAATATATATCCACACGCCTACTCGCCCATAAACAAGACTAACACAATAAATCCAAACTATATCCAATGGGCCAAGAGTTAATAAACTACTCTTATACAACATATATTAAATTCTAAAATTTAATACATGTATACAACGGTGACACCAAAGCCACATCCCTAGCTTTCTTCAATAAATCTCTAAAGATTTAACCGTCTCGCACGCTCCCTGCACTGCAGTGCGGGGATCCCACGACAGCTAAAGCTCGCAGGAGAATCGGCCTCTATACTCATCACTCACCACCTAAGCGCAGCTAAGTAACGTCCCAATTAAACACACATTCAAGCAAATGCATGATCCTACTCAATGTCTACATGACTAACTCGCATCTCGAGTCCTCACCGACCTCTCTCTCACACTCCGCCAAGCCTCGTATGAGAATTCATTATTTTATTAAGTGGGCAACCCTCCGATGAATGGAGTATACCACCTCGCCGTCCAAGATCATATATTAATTGCTCAGACTACCCTCCGATGAATAGCAGGACAACTCGTCGCCTCCGACGGTTGATATATTATTTAGTTTGGACTACTCCCTCCGATTAATTAACATTTTAGGGATCACTCCCTCCGAACCATTTTCTCTAGACTCATCTCATGCACTAACTCCTATATTCCTAGGATGTTCCAGTGCAATATGGAATGCATGTATGCCAATTCCAATACAGTCTAATCGCATGCAAATATATAACATGAATATACTCGCATAAAAATTAAATCACACAAACATGTTATGTAATTATCATTTCAAACATCTAAATTAGCTCACTACACGTTCAATCACAAGCAATTCGACTAAATTATTAACCAAACATATAATTTTGCGAAATTATATTTTAGAACACTATTCGAATAGCGGGAACCTCACATTATTCTCTAAAAACATAAAACATAATTACTCATGAACTGATTTCTCACCATTTCCGGCCCTATAAATACCAAAGCACAAATTATCACATAAATCAACACAATATCAAATCTAAACAGCCCCTACGTGACCTGCATTAAACCCGCCTCCAAAGTTTCTAAAAATTTCCACACCCGTCCCATGTTTCCTTTGGGATCGATCCAACTACTCTCACTACTATCCAACCTAAACATTAGTAAAACACTTAAATGGGAGTAAAACCTGCTAGGAGAAAATCCTACTTTGCTGGAGTTTGGAAGAACCCCGATCCCGTGAGTCCACGCGCAGCCTCGCCCGCGTGTAACGTTTTCTCCTTCATTCCGTTCCCTCGCCGACGATCGGATCTCTCCCGATTTTCTAGAGAAGCACACTCTCTCTCTAAAAAAGCCTCAAAACCAACCTAATACTCCAAAATAATGGCCCCCCACGTCTCGGTCTTGGCTAAATGGAGAAGATGAAGGACTATTTGCTATTTCGTCCCTTTTTAATACTTAAAATCAATTTCTAAACGACATTTATATCCTTCATTCCCGCATTTGATGTTCTACTATCTCTCACCTGGCCAATTTTTATCATTTCTTTACTCATACCACTTATGACACACGAAAGTACATGTTATATGTGACTTTCGTCGCATCAATTGACGACAAGACCGAATCACATGCCTCGAAAAACGTGTCGATCTCGACCGCTCCTGCACCCGACGAAATTTTACGTGCTAGCTAGATTTCGCGAGACGATTCCAACGGTACAATCCGTTTCGTCATCCGAGATTTAGAGAATTAATTACGGATTTTTAACCGAAATTACAATTTCGTAATCGAAATTACGATTTTGCCCTTATTCCAGAAATTGGAATTTCTAAGGTCTTACAGCTGAAATGATGTCTCATTTCCACTTTCACTTAGGAGTTAGACTAGAAATCAGTAAATAATATAATTAAATATCAAATTCTGCTATGGTTCAAATAGATCCACGTAGCTTAAATATTCACATTTCGTAATCAAACTAATATTCCAAAATCCTTCAGAGTCATGAGGGACATACCATACCGATGCCCAGGAAACTCCATCATGATGCTCACAACGAAGATTCCACTTATTGCCATCAATGTCCTTTCTCCTAAGACTGAGCAGAGCAACATTATAGAATTTCCTGAAGAATATTAACAGATCAGGTTTTCAAAAGGTCTGATAGAGAGTCGTATGCCACCGATTCTGACCTGGCTTGAACGCAAGGCTATCTTAGCTATTTAAGCACCAAGAATTACGTAATTCATTATCGAGCAATTCTTAAACTCCGCATTCACGAAATTCGCAAGCAAAGCTCTACGCTGAATCGCACTTGTCGCTCTCTACAACCCTAAAATCGCTTCTCGAAGAAGCCCCAAAACAAAACCAAAACTCAATCAACCAATCAATCCTGAAACCATCAAGAAAAAAAAAGTCAAAAGCATAGCGCAAAAAAGAGAAATTGAAGCCCTAAGTCAAAGAAAAGTGAGGGATGGAAACCCTAACGCTAGTTATATATCAAAAAGAAGAGAGGTGTATATATAAGAGCTGATTCTCTCTCTATCGAGGGTGTTCGAGAATATATAAAGGGGGAGAAGAAAGACAGAGGTAAAGAGAGACGTTCTTTCTTTGAAGGAATTGAACTAAAATGGAAATGAAAAGCTGCAAAATCGGAGTTACCTCCGAGGCTAAGTGGATCGGCTCTGGAGATGCCATTTCATCACGGCACGACCGTAATGCCATCAGCTCATCGCACATCAGGAACCTCGCATCGATCTCGATCCATAGAGTTGAAAACCAAGAGTGGGAGAGAGCAGTGAGATGCCTAATCCACAGCAGAGCACTCCGCCTTCGCTTCGCGCCCTTCCCCTTTCTTTATTATTTGATAATCCATTTCTTTAATCAAGCCTTTCATTGCATGAAATAAAATTGGGAATTTTCACTTTTTTTACTTTTTAACGACTACATATTTTTTTAATTATTAAAATATTATTTTTCTATTATAAAAATACAAATAGTTACTTAGAAAAATAATAGCTTTATTAAATTATTATTTTTAATTAAATAAATATTACTAAGTGATCAGGTTTGAAAATAGGCGCCACAGCCCACTCACTCAGGCCCAAAGGAGGCAGCCCTATAAAACACCCAAGCCCCTAGCCTACCAAAACGAAAGCTCACTCCACTCGCCCAAAGGCCGATGATACGGATAATCGGAAAGCCCATATCCCTGCAACCGACTAAATCTCACTAATGCGAAGGAAGATATTCTCAATAACCGCTTATCCCGCAAATCGTACTAAATCTCGCAATAAGGAAGGTAGTAGGATAATTCCTCAATAATCGCATCTTGCAACCGACTAAATCTCGCTAATAAGGAAAGTAGGATAATTTCAATAATCGCTTATCCTCAGAATCAAACCAAATCTTATCAATACGAGTTAGAATAATTTCACAACTGCTATCCCGCAAATCAAACCAAATCTTATCAATAAGGAAAGTAAGATATTCCCCAATTACCACCCCTCAATTATCCCTTATTAATTGGTTTACAATAAGGAAAGAAAATCTCCTACCCAATGAGAGAAATATTATATCATCCTCCGACTAGGAAACATACTATTTAGCTGGCCAGGACGCCCCAAACCCGGGTGTCCGCTGACCACTACAACTCATGGAATTATATGTCTCGTGTTACGAGACACACACCTGAGTAAAAATAGCCTCATGGGCCAATACATCCATACTCATAAACAAATATCTCAACTATATTCTCAAAGTTTTTATACTTGTTCTACAAAAAGATTTATACATCTTTACAAAATATTTACTTAAAGCCACATTTCGGCTTTCTTCTCAAAAACTACCTCTACTGAGTGCCGTCTCCCTGGATAGTCTCTGTACCTGAAAGGGGGTCCCACGACGGGGTGAGCAAAGCCCAGTAGAAAATTCTCCTACAAGGGTTACTCCCTTAATTTAAAATGCATATGCAATGGCATATATAAACAATCAATCACATTCCATACAATTATTCTCTATATGAAATGCTCATAACATGCATGAGATGCAACCTCATGTGTATCGTAACGAGCCGAGCCGAGCCGAGCCAACATTCAGCCAGCCATAATTTACGAGCGGCTCGAGCCCGAGCCGAGCTTTTGAACGAGCTTAAAATCAGCTCAAGTCGGCTTCGATTTAAAAAAAAGCTTGGCTCAGCTCATTAGGCCTGCTTTCCATATGAACGAGCCTCGAGCTAACCTCGAGCTCAAGCCCAACTCGAGCCTATACAAGCTTGTATTGTAATCAATCCTCAAGCTCGCCCATATACTTTTAACTTTTTGTAATCAATTCGATAACAAATACATCAATTAAGGAAATAATTTATGGGATTGCTTTTACCTAGTTGATTTAGAAATTGATGCTAAAGTTGTTAAAGTACTTCCTTCAACATTTGTTTCGACATGCAGTATTCATCATTGAAACAACTTGCAATCGAAAATTATGAAATAGAATTAAACAAGTGGTGAAATTGCATAAATAAGAAATAAGATACCGAAATCATTGAATAAGAAACATGATCGGGTTTTAATCAATTATCTAAATAAAGTTAAATAATATATCAACAAAAGTATCCGTCAAGCAAACTCATTAGTAACAACATAAACTATTTTGAAGAAACGTTGCACATGGTTGCTTAGCCACCACCCTCCGACTACCAAGATGCCAAGATGATTAATTTCTAAGGTTTCACCACTATCTGACATGATTAATTTCAAAGGCTTCACCTTATCGGTTGGAGATCCATCATACCATGTCGAGCCGGTCGGCGAATTTTCTGGCGGTGGCGGTGCCTCCGTGATTCAGCATGCGTTGCGGTATTCGAATGTCGGCTCCTTGTTCTCACATGAAACCGCGCGATCCACCCATGATGCCTTTACCAATACCCACGCTGGGTCACGGCGGGTTAAAGTCGGTACCGATGTCAAAAAATTTAATACCCCGAATTTGGTGGATCCTTGTTCATGTTTGAATTGATCGTGTCCCGGTGGGTCAGTGCATTTGCCCTCAATGCTACTCAAGATCGGCAAACCTTGTCTAAGCTCATAATTTTACCGGCCTATAGTTTCACGAGGGCCCAAATACTCTCATATTTGTATTCGAATCTTGTACTAGGATGGGTGCCGATCGTAACGAGTGGGTCACCACTGACATCCACATGTCCTTCCCAGGCGTCCCCTTTCTTGCACCTTCTTCACGCTATCCTGCTACCGGAACATCTGAAACCATGACACCTTCGACGTATCGTGGGTACCATTTCCGCCTCTAGAAGCCGGATCTTGAGATCTAGGTACAGTCCTGGCCCAGGCGTGGGTTCGCTCGACTCAGGCCGTCTTCGTCGTCGGCCTCATGCGGCTTCATGAGGATTCAACGCATTTGCCATCCATATCGGCCCGGATCTAGAGCTTGAGAATCCATTACATCGATATCCAGGACACATGACCTGGGCATTTCACTCCTGTTTGAGTCGGGATCGCACCAGGTGAAGACGAGATCCCATTGGCCGGAGGTAGTAGTGGGGCTTCGTTCCGATGACGGGATGGGTCCGTGACCTGGCCGAGCACCGGCCCAGAGGCCGTAGAGCCGGCCAGAACCTGAGGTGTCGAGCCTAAATTAAGGCTCAACTCGGCTCGTTTAGCTCGCGTTTGAGCGACGAGCTTTTTTGAGCGAGCCGAGGCCGAGCCAGTAGCTTGGCTCGTTACCAGCTCTACCCTAAATGCTCATGACCCGAGTCAATGACTCCCTCACTTGGAATGCAGCGTGACTAAAACACAATCTGCATATATTAAAAACCCATTAGACGCCCTCCGAATTTATTTATCAAAAACACTGATTTTGATTCTTTTCCTTATTTTTGTGAAGCGTAGTTTCAGGGTTCTGTAGTAGGACATACGCCTTTTCAACATTTTCACGAACTTGCATCGAACGGTTCATGTCTAACAGTGAATAACACATTGGGACTTTCACCACGGGAGGATCTGCGACTGCTCCATACGAAAACATGTAATTTATCATTTTGATCATTTACATAGTGAATCTCTGTGGACTTTGTCCCATTTTCAGAGCTCACGACCCATTTCACCAACAACGATGAATAAACCTTACCACGCACCCACGAGCCTAGCAGCGATGTGACCCGTGCATATGAAATGCATGATGTCGATGCATTTTCCTCGTGTTACATGCATGAATGAACGCTACATGAAACATTTACGCACCGTGGACAATTATAATTATTAAATATAATGCGTATGCAAAACATATTAATACGTAAAGCATGCATGATATCACATTTCGTACTTAGCATGTTATTGGTAGCCATATCCTGCAAACAAGGTCTCGAAATTAGGACCATTCAGCAGGTACCTCACGGCCCTTCCTGACATGAACCGTATTGGTTCGTCATTGTCGTCTCATTAACAAATCACAGCGTGCAGGAACTTTGGTTTCTACATTAAAACCACAACTCTGTGATCATGCAGCCGTCGTGAAATCCATACCACCTTAGTTCCCGAGCTTGGAACTAGTGTATGCCTCTCACTTGGCCTCCCACCAAGCAACCCCTACCATTATAAAGCGCTGGCTACAAAAGTAAACAGTAGGAAAAATATCACCCTGCTTGGAGTTTGTGAAACTCAGCCTTCCAGATGTCCTTTAGGCCCCCCCTTGCGTGCAGACTTTGAACTTTCGCGTCAACGCCGGCTTGGGAAAATCACTCGCTTTCGCTCCTTCCTTCTCGCTTTTTCTTATTTTCATCTCTCACGGATTCTTTCCCTTCTTTGTTTTCTTTCCTGTTTTCTTTTTCTTTCTTTCCTTTTTCTCTTTTCTCTTCTCATTTTCCTTTCATTTTCTCCTCATTTCTCTCCATTTTCTCTTCCTTTTTGGAGCACATCCCACATCCGGTCAATGGGAGGAAATTTCCTCCCCTCCTTCCTCAAGCCAAATGTATGGCTCTCCCTTTCCATCGCTACTTTGTTTGTGATCTGGCAATGACATCGTCTGTTTCCAAGTGTTTGAAGTGTAAGGCGTGTGGATCGCCTCCCGCATGGCTAATTATGAACACATTACTTTATTGCAAGTGTCACCTTTATGGTGCCAAGTATCCTTATCTTGCCATGTGTCATCAGAGCAAATCTTGCTCAGCGTGAAATCCAGGCCACCTCGAATCCAGCGAATCGCGTGGTAGTTAAAATTTGGTGAGGCAATTGACGAGGGAGAATTCCGTTTCGTCATCAGAATCTAGAAAATTTAAGTTTAGCGAAATTTCTATTTTACCCTTTATGTCAAAAATCTTAGATTTTACGGGGGTTTCCACAGGTGTCATATTAGATTGGAAACATCTTGTCAAATTATCATGTCCAATTAGGAAAGTTGTCGCGATCGTAATTATAAATAAGGCCGCGGGTGGTGAAAGATGCGCACTCTTGAACGGCTACTCTGTATGCAACGTTCATCTTCTGCGGTCTCTGTTTTTCTTCTCGAGAAAGCCGGCTTAAGCATCGGAGCGGTGGCGACCAGCCTGCCGACCTTCTTCATGGTTTTGCGGAGAGGTCCTGCGATGTTAGGCAGGAGTTGACAGTGCAGACAACCTTACCACGGCCAGACGATCAGGCATCCTCCGAGTTCAAACCATAGCAGTCTTGGTCGGCCAACTTGACTCCAACACGCTCAGCCAGTTAGGTTGAAAAAAAAGACATCATCAACTAATATGAAAAATAATTTAAAATAAAAGAAAAATATAACTAAAATAATTTTTTTTTTCTATAATCTTTTAAGAACATGTGAATAAACTATAAGTATTCCATATAAATTTTATTTTTCAAAATATAAAATTTGTAAATTTGTTATTTATTATTATTTTTAATTTGCAATGTTAGATTCATTTGAAGTCGGGTTTGACACATTACGTGGATGAGTTGGACTAACGGGCGAATAAGTGGGCATAATTGACCCAGCTCATTTGGCCATTGGCCCCAATGATAGTCCATTGGTTGGACACATTGTTTTCTAATTTATACCATATGTTTTACTTGACTATAAAGTGGGTTTCGTCACATTATTAATATTATTTAAACCTTCTTTTTCTTGTGGCCCATTTTCCCAACTTCCAAGCCTTGTTTTGGAACTCTGACCCAAATTCAGAACTTATATTTTTTCTTGCTTGATGTCGCCGCAAATTATGTTTGAAAAAATTTAGAAACCTTTTAATATATATATATATTCAAAACCAAACACGTCATAAAATATTTGAACGAATTTGAATATTAACACAATAAAATGTTTCTTAATTTAAAAATAAATAAATTAAAAATAACAAAGGCTACAATACATTAGGTTTTTCTATCAAATCAAAACATAATTCTTTTATATACTATTTATTCATAGAATTTTTCTTAGAGTAGTACCCAACTTATAATAAGAATTAATCTAAATATTTACAGGAAAAATATTACATAATATTCAGTAACATAACCATGCAATAATTTGGTACAACTAAAAAAAAAAAAATGTAAGGTCTATTTCCAAAAATCTTATATATTTGAAATATTTAAGCCATATTTTTCTGAAATAATATCTTATTAATATATCTATAATTACCAAATCAAATTATATATATAAAACAAAACTCCAATAAGCTTTCGGAACCAAGTGTGCGAGATCGGGTGGATCTTGTGAATTCCTACGACCTCCATAACCCACTTGAATCATCTTGACCTGCTCTTGCCTACCACATTTTTCATCATAATCATTAATTTTCTCACTCTTTCCTTGCCTTTTTCTTTAATCTTAATATTGGGTGTTGGTTTTCCATGTGTGAATTGGAGATTTGGAGTTGGGTTTTGTCTGCCAGTAACTGCATTGGGATTTGGGTATTTTCTTTCCTGGGAAAGAAAATGTGGTTTTCCTTTTTGGTCGAATGAATGTGTTTTAAATTGTAATTTGGACGTTTATGCTTGGTTGGTGAGAAAATGCGAGAAAATAAGAGATTTTAAATTTTGAATGTTGGATTCTTCTTTCTTTGGGATTAGGAAAAACCTAAAACTTTACCCCAATGGACCTGTAATCTATTGCTTGAAAAAGTTCGGCCTGTGCCATATGAGATTGAATTCTTTTTTGATGCTTCTTCCTCATTTGTTTGTTTTCTCTTGCTGGTTTTGTTGAGGGCATGTTGCAAATGTAGGGTGCCATTGTGTTTAACATTCTTGCCTTTTGTTTTTTAAGCTATATTTGGTTCTCTTTAATTTGATGTTTGTAGGAGTACAGTTGGGTTGTTGGGTTTGGGTTGAGCTAAAACGTTCAGTTATCTTAATAAAAGGGATACCACGACACCAAACTTTCTCCCATTATCAAGTATTGTTTATTCTTCAATTGTGATGCCCTCTATCAAGGAAATAGATGCTTCTCCTAAAAATGAAATTAAAGTTTTGGTTTCCCTATAAAATAATGTTAATTTTCCTCATCACGTAGTTCTAGGAAAGATAAATATTTTAGAAGGCACTAATAAAAGGTATTAGAAGTTTGTTTATTTTAGATCAAAGTTATGCACATTTTCTCATAATTTTAATATTGTCAAGCGTGATTGATGGAAGAAATAAATAGGAAAAGAAGTATGATTAATAGAAACAAATAAATAAGTACAGAAAAACAAATCCAATAAGCAGAAACGAAGGGTGTGCATTTGAAAAATTGAACATTCAACGTGGTAAGACATCGAAATTGAACAAAGCCAATAATAAAGATCAATGATCTTGAAATTAACTTGAAACTCAAATTTTGATTCAATTAACGCTAAATTGTAATCTAACTTAAAAGTTAAATCCTATTAATATAAAAAATGTCATGAACAAAATCTATCATTGTTGATGAATTTACTTGATTTTGTTACACATAACTATATTTTTCTAAATTTTTACTAGAAAGGAAATTTAAAATCTATCAAAACTTAACACTTTAGTTTAATTCTTATAATTTTTAGAAATGGTTGAAATTCACATATATACCAACTCACTTATAATTTTCACAATATATCTGACTTTAGAATGGGAAAAGAAAAAACAATTGATACCATTTGATGGAAACATAAGTATTTTAAATTATGCTAGTGATGATGCCTGTTCAACCAGAACTGGGCTGGAGCGCGTTGGGTCGTTGGGTTGGACCAAGACTGATGGATTATAGGATAAGTGCGGCACTCTTACAGCCAAAAAAAGAAAGAAGAATCGAGAAAGAAGAAAGGTCGGCGGGGCTTAGCGACTAGCTCCGATGCCCACAAGTCGGATTGTTTTTGGGGAAAATAAGAGAACCATTTCATAGCCTAGAAATTAGCGTACCTTTCGGCGTTGGATCGGCACTTGTGTTTATAATGGATATTCATCAATTTGGGCGATGATTGAGGTTCTTCCTTTGGAGGATAGGTTTCCTCATGTAGTTAGCCTTAGATTTAGCGATGGATTAGTCAAAGGAGTTTATTTGGAGTAATCCTCCTTCCTTATTGGTGGGTATCCGCCTGATGGTCTTCTATTGCTTTTCCTTCCCTTTATAATAGGACCTGATTGGACGACCAGGACGTCTTTTAGGGGAATATTCATCTTGTTATTTGTAAAGATATGGTTTGGCCAGGCAGTATGGGCCTCCCACTATTTTAAATCCATGTTTTGGGCTAATGGGCCAGGGCCTGTTCGGTACGCTATGTAGACACGGACCCGGGGTATGGTCTTCGTAGCTCCTTTGGGGCAGCGGATGATGCAGGCCATTGTATCCACTATCGATTGCCTGACCCTTTGTGTGCGGGCTGCGTGGGCAAGAGCTGTGATTATCTGCGGCGGTTTGTTGTTTCCCCGATCTTTGCCAGATGTGGATTCGTAACTGCAGCCGCCATACATAGTGCGTTGATGATGGCTCTGAGTTTCGGCTTATGTTTCATACTCGCTTTGACGCGACAACGCCGACCTTCGATTCGACTTCCTTTAGCCTCATAATTCCTCCCTTTTTGTCTTTATACTTGGCGTTCCTGTGGCCCCCGTTCACGGATTGTTCTTTATGCGTTTAGTGTTGGGTCCTTTTAAGCTTTCCTTTCATTCACAGGCGCGGCGTCCACGAATCTGTCGTGTTTCTTTCGATTGATACAACGAGGCTCTAGGGTTCAGTCGTCTGGATTTCGTTTGTACTGTTTGCTTTCGTCATGGGTCCAAATCGTTCTTCCTCTTTCGCGTGTTCGATGATTCTTACGTGCCGGTCGAGGAAGCGGTACGGAGCATTCGCTTGTTTGTGATCGTTCGGCCCACCGACGCGCGCCTGGTAGCCTCACTTCCCTTGGGTAAGGTAAAGATAAGCGATCAAATATCCTAAGAGTTCGGTTCTCGGAACCATTTTCGGCATGCGGTGGAGCCTGTGGGTTGGTCCTTCATATGATCTACTTTTCTTGGCGTTACGGCCTCTTCACGGGTGTCCAGGAGTATGGACCGGGATGTTTTGACCCTTTGCAGCCTTGTGCTGGTGTAGTGCCTTTTTGAAGTCGCTTTTGTCTTGACGCCGGCTTTCCTTGCATCCCTTCATAAAAGAAGTTCCCAGCATTTTTATCTGCCCTTCGGTTGGCTCCCGATGGTTGGGGTATTTTAGTTGGTTTATTGGTCTTTTTAAGAGCCAGAGGGTTTAGTGTCTAATAGCCAACTGTTCCTCCGTCTTTTGATCCAGGTAACGCTACAGAGGGTTTTTATTTATTTTTTCAGGCGTTACGGGTCTCCTGCGTGATCTCGGATCTTCCTTCTTCACAGGTCATGGAAAGGGCGATATTTCTTAAGTTAGTGGTTCCAAGCGGGAGTATGACTCGTGTGGGGATGATACCACAGGTGTGCCCGGGGCGTGGAATGCCTGATAATCTTCGTAGTGTTTGGCATTATTTTGGTTTGATTTGTCTAAAGGCGATCGAACACCGACATAAGCTTTCCTTATGCTTCACAGATGTTACGTCTTGACCTCGACGAAGATCTTTGCGTGACTCTAGCGTTGGAGGAATGCCTTTCGTTCCTATCTGGTGATAAAGTCGAACATTCTAGTTCTTGATTTATTGCACCGCACGTTCTACTATTTTGAGGCCCCAGCCCTTTCTGGAGTGTTTTCCTTTGGGCCCACATTTGCCCTCCTACTGGGGAGAGATTTTGGTTCATTTGGGCGGCAGCCTAGGAAGCTCCCAGTAGTGTGCGAAGGAAAAGGCCCGGACTCCTGAGAAGGGCCAGGTCGATTCGACCCAGATTCGAAGTTGAGGGTAACTTTCTCGGCTACTCTGTTGGCCGGAGCGGGTCGTCGCTCGACCAGGCCTTACTAACTCCCTAAGCACATCGTCAAGGCAAAGGGTCTTTCAAATTCTGCTTAGGTCGCCCACTTGTGACGGCTACGCCTAATGCCGTGCTGGAATCGCCTTGCGACAATGCGAGTCATCTCCTCGAGGGGATGGCGGGCCGAAAAAAGAAATCGAAGCAAAAAATGCAGTTGTCGGGCTTCTTTGCTCTCTAGTGCCGAACTGCGGCAAATCTTAGTCTCCTCCATTCTCGGGTCGGATATTGGGGGTGAAAAGTACGGTTATGAAAACAGCGTTGTCTTTTGAGGTTAGCCGGTAAGTGCGTAATTGTGTTTTATTTCCATGCTTGTTGCGTGTTGACGCTATGTTTGTGTCACGATATACGAAGTGCCACCCATTTGAAGGGCGTGGAAATAAATAAGTGGAGCAGCTCGCGTGAAAGATTGCCAGAATTGCGAAGGTGGCTTCTCTCTCTTCGGCGGTGATTGCAGAGCGCTGACGGTTAATGAAAAATAGAACGGCTTAAGTCGATCTTAAGCACACTTCATCGGCTCGCACCGGTGAAGAGAATAAACGAGTTCGGAGAAGCAGTTTGTAGAAAGTAGAAAGGTGAGTCTCAGGAGGTTAGGAGTGAGCTCATTTGCTTGTTGGGTGAGTTAGTCGAGACTTGGGAGGGTTGAATCTGTCCAAAAATAAGGCTGAATGGTTAGGAGGAGCTCGTCACCTCTAGGCGTGCGAGGATCTTCGGAGTGGAGGCTGCGGCGAAATTAAGTGATTTGAGTGCCAAAGCGGCTTCGAGAGGTAGCCTTGAGGCTTTAGAGGCTGGCGTTCTTTGAAGCACTCAAATCGTGAGTCTTAGAAGATTTGTACATTTATCAAAACTGGTGACGGCAGAATGTAGTGGTTTGCGCGCGGATCTTCATCGGCCAGTCGACATGGTTTCTCAGAGGAGGCGAGAGTTGTGACAATTGCGAGATGAAACAGACCTTCGGTAAGAAGCTACGGGTGGCAGCTTTCCAGCGGCGACCGGGCGTACTCGAGATCTAGATTTCCAACTTCCGACCTTGGTGGGGGAGGCGGAGGGTCTTCGTCTGAGTGATTCTCGGGGAGCACGATGCTCCTACGATTCCTTCTTATTCTTCATCGATACGATGTGCAGTTTACGGACTTATTTGTAGCTCACGATGTGACCTCCTCTTTTGTTGGGCTTTGGAGCACTGATGCAATGTAACCTTCTTTTCAATATATACCCATTTTTTGAAAGCTTTGTGTTCCTAGCGAGATACCTTTATTCTTTTTCACGTCTGTAACTTTGATTTGAGTCTCGATAGTTTAAACTGTATTGTTTAATTTGCATACTATCTGTTGAAGTGGCTCAGGTTCAGCTCCCATGTGAGATTGGAGTGGGGCGGGAGCTCAGTTGGATTAGACTTGTGGCCTACGATGTCCCGATTTCACGGTGTTGACACAGTCCTTGATTGTGTGTGGCGTTGTGGTGAGGTCGTCCCGATGCTAGGAAGCGACGAGGCTTCCGTCTTTGAAGCTGGTGGTGGGAAGCTTTTCGATGTTTACTGTTGAGTAGAGCTCGTCCATGTGAACTGTTGAGTAGAGCTCGCCAATGCGAATAGTAGGAGCTCGTCCATGTGAATTGAGGGGAAGAGCTCGTCAATGTAAATAGTATGGGTTCGATCCATCGAGATTGAGGATGAACATCAATACAATTATGAAAGAAGACCCCGTCACCGTAAGGTGTGAAGGGCTCGTCTTTGTGAGCTCGTGGGAAGCTCGTCCATACGAGGTTAGAGGGATGAGCCTTGTCAATATGAATTGTAAGAAGGAGCCCGTGCATGCGGGTGCGGCGAAGGGCTCGATCAGCGTGAATAGTAGGAATGATCCATACGAGTTGAGGATGAGCCTCGTCAATATGGTGTAAGAGAGGGCCGGTCTGTCGGGGTCTGGCCGAGAAGGGCTAGATCCGCG
This sequence comes from Tetrastigma voinierianum, assembly GCA_016808115.1. Taxonomy (NCBI): domain Eukaryota; kingdom Viridiplantae; phylum Streptophyta; class Magnoliopsida; order Vitales; family Vitaceae; genus Tetrastigma; species Tetrastigma voinierianum. The sequence goes on from JAEQBH010000779.1 coordinate 492,263, forward strand.
TGTCATTGGGCTCGTCCATCGAGGTTAGGGGATGAGCCTGGGTCGATATCAGATTCTGGAAGGGCGATAATAGGAGTGCGGCCCGAAGGGCTGGAATCCTTGTGAATGTTGGGGGCTGAAATCCATCTGGGTTAGGGGATGAGCCTGAGTGGCAGTATAATTGTAGAAGGGCGGAGTGCGTCGAGGTCTGCCGGCTGAAGGGCTAGATCACTTTGTGAATAGTAGGCTCGTCCAATACGAGGTTGAGGATGAGCCTCGTGCGATATGAATTGAAGGAGCCCGTGCGTCGGGAGTGCGGCCGAAGGGCAGATCCTTTGTGATAGTGAGGGTACGATCCATCGAGGTTGAGGGATGAGCCTCGTCGATATGGTGTAAGAAGGGTGGGTGCGTCGGGGTGCGGCGAAGGGCTCGATCAGCATGAATAGTAGGGGCTCGTCCGTACGAGTTGAGGATGAGCCTCGTCAGTGATTATGCAGAAGAGGCCGTGTCGGGAGTGGCGAAGAGGGGCTCGTCAAACGTGAATAATGGGGCTCGATCCATCGAGGTTGAGGATGAGCCTCGTGTGAATTGTAAGAAGAACTACCGTCTGTCGAGGGGAGTGCGACGAAGGGCTCGTCAGCTGTGAATGAGTGAGGGCTCGTCCATCCCGAGTTGAGGGATGAGCCTCGTCAATATGGTGTGAGAGGGCAGATGCGTCAAGGTGCGGCGAAGGGCTGTCCTTTGTGAATAGTGAGGGCTCGATCCATCTGGAGTTGAGGGATGAGCCTAGTCAATATAGTGTAAGAAGGAACTTCAGGGTCATCGAAGTGCGTGAAGGGCTCGTCGAGTGTTTCTTGGGCTCTGGTGCTGTGGCAGCAGTGGCGTTCAGCCAGAGATGGCGATGTAACTGAGCTTGTCGACTCCACGACGTGGCTGGTGCGGAGTAGGTGAGCTCGTCAGTGAAGCGGCCGTGGCTCAGGGCGTAGGCAGGGGGGGGGAGGCCGAGGGCGATGTAGCGGCGGTGCGACTCGGCGGCGTGGCTGTGCGGGTAGGTGAAGCCGTCAAAGTGGGCGGCGATGACTCAGGCGCTAAATGCAGTGGCAATGTAGCACAGGCTGGTCGACTCCCGAGAGGCGGCGTGGCACGTGCGGGTAAGGTCAGAGCTCGTCCCGAAGTGTGTGACTCCCGGTATTAAGGCCGAATGGCGATGTAGCTGGCTGGTGCATTTGTTGAGCGGCGTCTTTGTGCGGAGTAGGTGAGCTCGTCAAAGGACCGATACGTCGCGCGCGTGACTTCCGGTGTGCGGAGGCTTTGGTGAATTAGAAACGCCTCGCCGCAGAAGGGGCGACGTCGTGGCCCAGGTTGGGAAATTACGAACGATTGCGTGAGTTTCCCGATATTTCGACCTCTTTTTATAAATGGTGGACACATTTGTATCTTAGGCTGAGATTACATTTGTCACGGTGGTCGGATGGAGTTCACACAGGATGGATGCTCCATTCGGCTACTTTAGAACTCTTAGGCACCTTTGGATCAGCCTTTCTGGGTCTTTATGTGTGGGAGTCGTGTTTTTCCCTAGTCTCTCCTTTATGGGAGTCATGTTATTCCCTAGCTCTTTGCTAGGGAATGGGTTCGGAGGGGGTGGTGCCTCCTTTGCGCTGCTCTCTTTGTTTTTCTTTTTATCTTCTTCCTCCTCCTTTTTACCTCTTCTTCCTCTTTTAACTTCTCCTTTCTTTCTTATTCCCTGTTTCATCTTGCTTCTTTTTTTTTTTTTGTCTTTCCTTTGTCTCCTTCTCTTCTCCCTCTTTTCTTTTTTCCCTATCACACCCCTCTTTTTCTTTACTCTGTCTTTCTCCTTTGTCTCCTTTTTTTTTTTTTTTGAGCAGTTGCTTGTACTGAGCGTTTTTCGAGATGTAATCAAGGACACCACTGATTGTAACTGAATATGATTCATTGGGAATAAAGGGAGATTTTTATTTTTATGAATTTTCTCATTGTGTATGTTTCCTTATATATATCCCTAGCGTGTGAGATACTTCATTGCAGCGTCATGAGCTAAAATCACATGAGACACGATATGGTTTTATTATAGCAGGTTGCTCGCGATAGAAAGCGGCTTTAGGTGCTCGCGTTCCATGTATGTTGTAGGTTTTCCCTCCTCTGTTTGGAGCTCATAATTACGGCGATGCGAACTCTTTCGGCGTTATTCTGTAGGACCTTCCCGATTGGGGCCCGATTTCCCATGTGTTTGGATTCTTCTTCTTTGGCGAAGCTTTTTAAGACCAAATCTAGGCATGAAGCCCACGAAACTGACTCTCTGGTTGTAGTACTGGGCATCTTCGCTGATATACCCGATCTAGCATTTGTTGAACTGTTCACGTTTTTTCATCGGGAGTTCCAAGTTTAAACCTTCGGAGGCCTCGATCATTTCTGTTCCTCCGATGCTAACTCGACTCCTGGTGACTTATTTACCTCAGCGAAATTTCACGCCAGTGCGAGCGGGGCAAATAGGGTCTCGGGTTCGTGACCGTGTGCGTTCTCAGGCGTAGTACCTCGGGAGGTATTCTACCCGACTTCTTTAGATCCTCAACTTGGTCTTCAAGGCGACTTTAAGGGTTTTGATGTGACCGAGCTGTCCGTTGGCTAGTCGCAGCTGAGGCCAGTAATAATTTTTATCACGGCTTCGGCCGCAAAAAATCTCTGATTTGGTGTTGTCAAGCGACTCCATTATGCGATGCAGGGCTGCAGGGATGCCAAATCTTTGCATAATGACTCGCCATACGAAATTGCGTATTTTACGCTCTGTAATTGTGGGTTGGGGTTCGGCTTACGCGAAAGCGGGTGAAATAATCCCGCTGCGACGATTATGGTTGCGTTGGCCCTTGTCGATGGGCATGGGTCCCAATATGTGCCCACTTCTTTACGGAAGGGCGGTGGCAATTGGCGTCGGGGCTCGACGGAAGGCGTGAATTTTGGCGTGTTCTGGCGTATTACCGCGTCTCTTGGCCCAAGTTGGTTGCGATACTTTTAAGTATTGTGGAGCGGTCGTGTCCCTGTCACCGAAGATTTTTCAGGCTAGCGTTCGGTGCTCAGTCTGGTTCACATAATATGATGTTCTCTCGGCACGTGATGGGTGTCACCTCTGCGATGCATTTCGGGAAAGGTGCGAATCTCCAGCTTGCTAAAGGCTTCCTTTGGCGTTGGTAAACTGGAAGACCTCACGCCTTATGTAGCGGCTTCTTCGAATTAGTCGGTAGGTTAGTCATTGATATAATCCCAAATAGGGTCCATCCAGTTCGGCGCGGATCCTACTGGGGCGACCTCCATGCTGTAAGGGTCGACAGAGGGTTCTGCTAGGTATTCGACGGGCGTTGACCCGCTGAGATCTTCTTGCATGGCGGGTAATTTGGTTTCGCGGCGTCGGCTTCCGGGTATTCTACGTTGCGGGCGTTAGCTTGGCCAGGAACGATACAAACTTTTTAGCAAATTACGGACCTTTTGGAGATATAGAACCATCGTCTCGCACGGCCTGCGTATGTGTGCCCCGTCTGCGACCACAGTTGGGAGTGCGAATGACCTCGAGTGGTCGACCTCTAATAATACAGGCGGGTTGGGGCGCTATGGCGCCTCATGCACTCGGCCGTTGTTGGAAGCACGGAACCCAAACTGAGTCGTGTTGATGTCTATCCCTTGGTGAGGTGAGGATCCTTGCTCAGCTCTGTGCGTTTGAGGCTTTCGGGTGCGGAGAGAGAGTTTCCATACGGGGAGGTCGTCAGCCATTGTATTGGGTTGACAAGCTCGTGGTGAATTCCATGACGAAGTCGGCTAGGACCTGCCCCTTTATGGCGGGTCTTCGACTGTGCACGATGTCGAACTCATTAGCTCTGACCCACTTCATCGTGCCAGGAGACTTAAACGTAGTAATACACAACTTCATTGGGTACTCGGTTAAGGACTTCTATGGTGTGAGCACGGGAAATAGGGGCGGAGTTTCAGGGCTGCGTCACCGATCTTATTATCAATTTTTCCCATTCTCGAATTTTTTTATTCTCATCATTCATCTCAAGGCTCCATTGCGGTAATGCTTGGGTCTTTGGACTACGCTGCTGTCGGGCCGGAAGTCTTGCCTTTGGTTGAATCGCGTCTGACTAAGTATAAAGTGAGGTTCTCCTTCAGGGGACTTACTAGAATGGGAGGAGGCTTGCGGTATGTTTTAACGCCACGAATGCTTCTTCGCATTTCGTCCCCGAAGGCTTTCTTTAGAACTTGAAGAAAGTAGGCATTATCACTTTCGCTACGAATCTGGCAAACAAATTGCAACCCTTCTGTCGGTCATTGGACCTCCTTTATTACGAAGGGACGACATGTGTGTCTTACTTTGTTTTGTGGTTAACTGAGTCCCCAGTGGACAACTATAGAGCAAAATTTTAGGTACGTGCCGAAGGCTCATTTAAGCGGGTTCATTTCTATGTTATAATTCCTCGGGATGCGGAATGCCGGAGAGATGGGTGTGTGGAGATCGGGACTTTGTGGATTTTACCAGCATGTCGTCTATGTATACCTCCATCGTTGTGCCTATCTGTCTTTGGAACATCCGGTTCACTAGTCTCTGGTAGGTTGCTCACCGTTGCGAGTCAACGACAACCGATAACGTGGGATGCGCCGGCGATGAATTCACGTACCGGGTCCGTGTTAGTGCCGTGATCATCATAAAGCGATGAGTCGTGTGTCGGCGATCGATCTGGAAACAAAAACGTGCCGGTTGTCGTTCATATGATGTCGATCTTGGCGAAATGCGTTCTTGGATTAGCTTTTGACGACACAACGTTAATATTTCAGGTATTCCACCTCTCTTATCGCTCAGCGGAGCTTGTCGACCTCACATTGATGGCCACTGCCTTTACGGTGCGAAGCCGGCGTTTTGCTTGGGCGAACCCAAGGAGGATCGGTGATTTCAATCGTGAGTGATCATTGCGGGGTCGATTCCTCCTGTCTGGCCTTCCATTCAAAAGCATCTTTGTGCATTTTGAGAAGCTGAGTGAGGGAGGCCTTTGGGGTTTCTTGTCAACTTTGATCAGGCGTAGCGAGATGTTCGGGGTGATCATGGGTGATGTTGGTTTAGTTCTCACGGGGTTCGGATTAGGGTGGGTACTCGTCGGCGTAAGTCAGGATTCGTCCCATCTCACGTCGGCTAGCTCTGGTTTCATGGAGGTGTAGCATTCAGGGCCGCCGGTGATCTCCTCAGTAGTCGGAGCTCCATTCTTGTTGAATTTTGATCATCATGTGATGCAGCGGGGATGGCTTTTGTTGCGTTGAGGGTCTACCTAGACATATTATAGGCTGACGGGCGTCCACTGTAAGGAACATGGCTGGTAATGGAGTCGCACCGGGGGTTCTCCCGGGGTCGACACCCGGTCGAATCGAGGCAAGCGGTAACACCTTCTCCTCCTGAAAATCTCCCAGTAGATGTGTCTTGATGGGGTCTAGCTTGCATCTCTTCGATTCCCATTTATCGAAGAGGCGACAGATGATGTCCTTAGAACTCCCATTATCAATTAAAACCCAGGTGAAGCGTGGTATTGCCACAATTACCCTTGTGGACTACCGGTAGGTCGTCATGTAGAGTCTTGGCATCCTTCAGTCACGAGTCGAGAGCGTGATGGTAGTGTCGATTCGCGCTGGGCCTGCGTATTTCCCCCATGTCAGCTGATCTCGTCTTTCAAGTAGGTGGGCTTTCGGTAGAACTAGATTCCCCTCCTCAGTGAATCCTCGAGATCACTGGATTTCTCCAGAAATTTCAGCGGTGTTGAGCAGTGATGCTGTCGAGATGGTTTCTTGGCCGGCGGGATTATGGTTGCGCTTGACTTTGGGTTTGATTCTGACAGTTCACGAGATATGAAACGCGAAAGATGTCGCTTATTTATTATCGAATGTCCCATTTTCTCTTCTTAGTTGTATACGGTTAATCGGTCAGATGCCCGCAATCGCATTGGAACTCGCAATACTTAGTATTATCCTTGTCGCGGATAAGTTTCATACGGCCCGGCCATCTCGAAATTGCGTTTCGTACCTCTATGCGGGACTTGTGATCTTTGAGGCGGTTAGTGGGTGAAGTGCTGTGTAGGGTAGTGTCTTCGTACAGGTTTGCGGTGGAGCTGAGTCTGCGAGACTTCCTCTCCTTTAGGGGATCGCTCCGTTCCCGGGCACAGGGATTTCCTCGATCTTCTTGTCTCTTGGGGCACAAAGTCCTCGTGCAGTTTGTCTGTCGCCCCTTTTTCCTTGCGGGCCGAAGGCTCTCATGCTTTTGATATGAGGGCCTCCTCGCCGTTTATATACTTTTCGGCTTTGGCGAGGACCTCGGCCATGCTAACGAGGTTCTTTGAGATAAGGTATCGAGTCCTTTGGCTGATGCGCGCCTAATCCGCGATGAAGGCGCGAATTTTCGTGAGTCGTCTGGGGGACTCGGTTGAATCTTGGTACATATGATTTCAAACTCTCTTGCGATCCTTGCTTGATGGTCAGTAGATGGTAGCTCGGCTTTCTGTACGTCCGGGCTCCGATGAAGTGGGAGACGAACGCAACAGATAGTTCCCTGAATGATGAGATGGATGAAGGGGGAATTCTGTTGAACCAGGCCAAGGCTGGTCCTTTGAGCGTAATGGCGAACGCCCTGCATCGCACAGGATCCTGAAACCCATGTAGCTCCATCTGATTTTTGTAAGTATTAAGGTGATCGACGGGATCTTTGGTTCCATCGAATGCTCTACAGAGGCATTACGAGATTTTTGGCGGAAGGGGAAAGGTGCGGCACCTCGGTTGTGAAGGAATTCCGTTCTTGCGCAGTATCCATAGTATCCGGGGTCGATCCGCCGCCCCTTCCCTCGCGGTGAGCTCTTGTTGAGTTCGAACCTCTGCTCCGTAGTGTTCTCCTGCTAGTTGAGGGTATTTCGGCGCTTGAGCTGCCTCCACGGGTATTGCCGTTTCCCTCTTCGCGAGGAGCCAGCGGTGGTCCATGCCGGCACGACTAGGCTACGCCGCGCCCGATGCCTCGGGAAGTGCCGGCTGGCGCAATTTCTCAGCGGGGGTTATGGCCTTCACGGGTTCTTAGTGTCTCTGTTGATGTCGTATGCACAGTGGCCCTTTGATTCTTTGACGGTGGTTGACAAGGTGGCTTCCCGCCGTTTGTATTGACTTCGCGTCGTTTCCATCGTCCCGAAGTCTGCCTCATATCACACAGTGGATTGGGTATCGCTTGGTGGATTAAGTGTTACTCTACCGTGTTCCTTGTTGATACCATCGATGGCGAGGAATCTGTTATGTTTATGAAATTATCAGTTCCACGGTGTATTGATGATGCTGTTCCAGCCGGGTTGAGGTACGGAAGCGCGTTGGGTCGTTGGGTTGGACGAAGCCCGATGGATTATAGGATAGGGTCTTGTACTACAGCCAGAAGAATCGAAGAAAGATGGCGGGGGCGCTGGGTAAAGCTCAGATGCACGTCGAGATTCTTTTAGAGGAAAATAAGAGAGACCATTTCATAGCCTAGAAGTCGGCGTGCCTTTTCGGCGTTGGATCGGCCTTGTGTTTATAATGGATATTCTGGCATCGATTTGGGCGATGATTAGGGGTTCTTCCTTTGGAGGATAGGTTTCCTCATGTAGTTAGCCTTAGATTTGCGATGGATTGGTCAAAGGGTTTATTTGGGTAATCCTCCTTCCTTATTAGTGGAGTATCAGTGCGATGGTCTTGTTCTTTTCGCTTCCCTTTATAAGCGGACTGATTCAGGCGGCCAGGGCGTGCTTTTAGGGATATTCTATCTTGTTATTTGTAAAGATATGGTTGGCCCGGTAGTATGGGCCTCCCTATTTTTAAATCCATGTTTTGGGCCTAATGGTAGGGCCTACATTCGGCTGCTTTATGTAAGGACCTGGGACGGGGTATGGTCTTCCACCCAGCTCCTTTGAAATTTGGCGGATAGTGCAGCCCCATTGCATCCTATCGTAGTATTGAATTAAAACAATTGAATCCACAATTAGTCATTGACTAGTGGTAGATACTAACATAAAATAAAGTTACCATGCAAAAAGAAAAGGAAAAGAATTTTATCATAGAACAATTTTATAGACATAATATACTATTATTCTTTTCATTTTCACCTATGGTATATATATGTCTAAATACTTTATTTTAAAAAACTCAAGTTAGTGGTCTATTCATATACATACTTCAAAATAAGACTCAATTAAGGAATTCTTCTCTTTCCATATGTTGGTATTACTAGTTAGTTAATTTAGGCCTCGGTGATTTTTATATTTTTATTTTTTGAGATCTTACATATTATAAATATTATAAAAAACCCATTTAGTGAATATGTGATAGTAGACTAGAAATGCCTAGGAGGAGGAAATGTGCCTTGTGGGCTGCGGTATGGGCATGGTTGTAAATGGAGCCATGACCATCAAGAATGTGAAGGTGTGGTGCCCAGCTAAGGAATATGAAAGTGAGTTGCTTACACATTGTGGCTTGAGAAAGGAAGGAGAAGAACTGCGATAATCCTGAGTTTGACTCGTGGTGCATGGGCGTTGATTAGAAAGCAAGAGAGCCAGGGGTTGACATTTCAAGCAGTAGTATTTTCTTGAGATCAAGATTCATGTTCTACATAGGTGGTTTTTGGGTTGGTTTTCTTAGCCAAGAGGTGGAGAATGTGAAACATGGTTGCTTGGAGAAGAAAAGATAAGGAGAGGTGTTGTTTATCTGTTATGATTCATCTTTTCATAGTAGTGAATAGTGCCAAGTGTTTGAAGAAAGACCTAAGTGATAAATGGAGTTTGTTGCATATTGGGGTTTAAAAGTTGGGAAGTGGCGTGGTCTTGGAGATGAAGTAAAATTCGAGAAGGCCATGACCATGGTTCTGAAAGATACCCGAGGAAGGTGATGATCCATGAGGAAGGAAGAAGTGGTCATGTTTGTGGTATGTTTGTGAGATGTCCGGAAGAGGCTGAGATGAAGGCTATGATTTGGGGGGGATATGAGACGTCTTGCTGGTTTGCAAAGAGAACTAAGAAGCAGGCATGGTTAGACACCCATCGGTGTGAGCTATCGTCGGGGCATCTTCACGGTGTGTGGTTGTGTATAAGAAGGCGAGAAGAAGGAATGGTGAGAAATGTCACTCTGGTGTGGTGTGTTCTTTGTGGCCATGGTATGAGTAATGAGACGGTGGCATGATAGAGCTTACTGAATTATCGTCAGCTTGATTAGGAGGTTCTTGTGTTGTCTCGATTATTGGAGAGGATCTTGAGTATACCCGCAGTAGATAATGATCTTAGAGTTGGGTATACCATCACTTTGTTGATGCTCTTGATACCCTTCTGAAGATTTCGAAAATGGAGGGTTGGGATAGAAGGAGGGAGCTGAAGGTTTCACCTGTTGAGGTCGAAGGTTGAGAATCATTCAACTTTGATGCATGATCTCCTTGCGGTTGCATTGGATGGTATTCATACGTTGACTTGTGGATGTTTAACTCGGATGATGGTATATATAAAGTTATGGGATGATGTTGAGAGCGGTAAAGACTCCTTTGTGCGAGAGTGATTTAACGGTACGCTAAGCTGCGGTGTTTTTTTTTTTTTTAATAGTTTGGTTGTGCCCATGGAAAGATATTTGGCGCGGTATGGGATTCGTGTGGTTATGGTGATCTTCTTAAGGTCTGATGGGCGAAGCGAATGAGTGGTGAAAAAACCGAATGATGCTCAAATGAGTGGAACATCTTCAGTGAATTTGTTCAATTGTGACACCCCGGCCGGGGGTCCGTTGGTACCGTCGTGCCGGAATCTAGTGGACGTCGGTTGCAGGCGATAAACTAGCATCGGGCGAAGTCTCAGCATGCAGGGAGCTCTGCTGATTACAGCACACGCTATGACTTGTCCCGGCAGTCAAATATATGCAATATATATCGGATATATCCAACCATGCATACTGACTATGATCGACTATATATATTCATAGTTACAAGAGTTACAATATTTTTCACTCTTAACCAAATACATATATTAAACTTAAATAGTTCCTATGCATGTAGGCATCAACAAAGCCACATTAAACAACCCAGGAAAAACTTCGTACCTCAAGGACTGAGCGAGTCTCCTCGCACGCTCCTGTGCACGTGAAAGGGGGGATCCCACGGCAGTTGTTAAAGCTTCAGTGGGAGAATCGCCCAAATGCATTCACTCACCACCTAAGTGCGGTCTGTGTTCCAAATTAAACCTGCGATTCGAGCAAATGCATGATCACTTGAATGTCTACATGACCCAGACTCGGATCCAGAGTCCTCCTGGAGCTCTCTCACACTCGCTGGGCCTTGTATGAGAATTATTGTGTTGATGGACAACCCTCCCAGATGAATATATATATCAATTGGGCCACTCCGACTGATTGATATATATTATTTGTTTGTGGTACCCTCAGATGAATAAATACCCAGTTGATAGCTCAGGCGGTTGATATATTATTTATTGGTGGACTACCCTCAGATGAATATCAATTGAAGTAGCTCAGGCGATTGATAAATTTTTTGGTTTTGTGGACTACCACTAGATCATTAATATTTTAGACTACCCTCAGAAAAGCAGTTCTCTTAAGAACTACCTCATCTCTCTATCTCTAGGAATGCCCGGTGCATATGAAATGCATTATGATGCCATTTCAATAATTCATATAACACATACAAATATATAAACATGAATATACTCGCGCAAAAAATTAAATCACACAAACATGTTATGTATTTATACATTTTATCACATCAAATTAGCTCGCGGGCTAATGATCAAACGAGCAATTTAATTTAAATCACTCCGGCGAGCCGTATTTTCCGCAGAATATATTTTAGAACCGCTGTTTGAGAATAGTGAAACCCTCGGTTACTATTCCTGAAAAATCACAAATCAACGGTTCACTTAGGTAGACGCAATCCATGACCATTCGAGCGATGCATACAAGCATATTTAATGCTGGTTAACACAAACCACACACTTGAAATTACGGACTGGCTGGAATGACCCATAAAGAATACTCCAAAAATTCTAATTTGAACCATGTTTTGGGACGATGCAACCCATTCCGGCATTTTCATACAAAAACCACGATTTAAACAACATTTCAGAATTTTAAAGACCCAAACTAGCCCCTCTCTAAATTTACGACGGTCCACGGCCATCAAGAAAATCGAAAATTTCCCTGAGTCGGTCCGTGTTTTGGGACGATCAAGCAAACCTCACGGCATAAGCCATGAAGCATTCGAAAAACCCTTAAAAATGGGGAATAAACACAAGTAGGGGAGAAAATCCTACATCTTGGGTTGTCAAAAAACTACATAAACCCGGGAGTCCACGCGTGGCACCTTTCCGCGTAGAACTTTTCCTTCTTGCTCGTCAATCGACCCGGTCCGATCGCGTGTATTTACAGGAAGTCGGCTCTGCAGAATCGCGTTTTCTCCTCACGTATCTTTGCATCTCACATTCAATTTCGTTTTCCCTTTTGCCTTTTTGAAGAAGATGAGTCATGTTTGCTATTTTGTCATTTAGTCATAAGATTTAGTTATGACCTTTATGTCCTTTCTTTTCTGAATTGATATTTAGCGCTACCTCGGCCGTAAATTTTTCATCATTTCTCTACTCATACCACTTATGGTACATGAGTACGTACTATATGTGGCTTTCGTCACATCGAAACCACGATTCACGGCACGACGATGCCTCAAAAGCGTGCGACTCAGGCGTCTCGACCAAATTGCGAGAAATTTTACGTCTTCAGATTTCGCGAGACGATTCCAACGGTGCAATCCGTTTCGTCATCTGAGATCTAGAGAATTAATTACGAACTTTTAACCGTAATTAAAATTTTGTAATCAAAATTACGATTTGTATATTCGAAGTACAATTTCTGGTCACTACATTCTCCCTCCTTAAAAAATTTAGTCGAAGTAGGGACTATCATAATCGCGCACATGCATATGCATAGCGCACTCTATCATGCATGTAAACTAATCATTTAAACCTTAAACGACTAAATTACGTACCTTCATCCTTAAACAAGAAGGGATAGGTGGCTCGCGTCGTATCCTCGCTCTCCCACGTTGACTCCTCCACTCCACAGTGCTGTCATAGCACTCTCACTAGCCTCACGGTCTTGCGTCGCAAAGCGTCACGACTGAGCAATGCACCTGGTCACCGCCGAAAATTAAAGTCGGTGTCCGATACCGTCGTCTCCGTCCACCGCGTAGAATTTGGATGCGGAATATATTCCGAGGAGCATGGAGCGTGAAATATCGTGGGCGCTGTCATCTTTGAGCGATAACGCCAGCCGTACTCTATGGTGCTGTCCTCTCGAGTATCTCGAAAGGTCCAGTGAATCTCGATAGCTTCTCGCCTTGCAGACGACCCTCCTCTCTTGGCATCACCCCTCAGCCAGATCGCAACCTCGGACTCTAAGGGTCGGCGTAGCACATCGACATGAAGCTCTTTTGTCGGCTCTAAAGCGGAGTGAAAGGCCTTCTCATATCGAACTCACCTTCTCATAGGTGTCTGTTGTCCCGGGACCCGATTGATGGAGCTCTCTCCCACCTCGGTCCAACATAACGGTGATCTACATGGCCTCCCATACAATGCCTCATATGGTGCCATTCGTATGCTCGCCTGATAACTATCGTTTTAGGCGAATTCTACTAAGGGCAATTAATCCTCTACCCTTATGATCGGGACACATGTTACATGACATGCCCTCCCAACACCCGTATGAAAATCCATACACACGTAACCTACAGCCCTTGCTTGGTGTGTAGCCGCTAAAAGCACCTCTCGAGTCCATAATCGCGACAATCAGTGAACATGGCCCATCCATGCCTTTCATGACATCCATTTATTGAGCCCTTACCCATTTCAACCCAGCACCCAATACTATTTCCCAAGAGGGTATCCAAACCTCGAGTCACCCCAGGCTCCTATCCTTTCGCTCTCTCGATCCTACGTGATAACGACCCGTGTGTTTTATCCGATTATATAACTCTTTGGCTTACACTTCGAACTCACACATTTCTGGTTCAAGCTATGAGTCTTCATTGGACGTGTAGTCTAAGGCAAACTCTCAACCCACACTCACCAAGCGGTGAATGCCTTACCGTGCACCTGTTAGGCTCGACATGATGTTACCGTGCGCGAGCCTTGATAATTCCATCTTGCGACACTTGATCAGACAAGGCAGGGTCACCATGAAGTAGAATATGAGATTTCTCACTCATAATTCCGACCTATCAGTCCTCTCACCCTACATCCTAAGGGAAGAACATCTATTCTAGCTTCTCTAAAGGCCTTAACCTCAAGCGAATCGATGCAGGTAATCGAAGTATGACAATCATTAAGGTCTCAATTCTTGACGACCCAGATGTTGTCGACTCATCCATGTCAATGACGATCAACCACCAATATTATACCACCCTAGGGTCCACTAACCTAGCTGTGTAACCACGTCTGTCCACGACTTGACCCTGCGCCTCGGCTATATGTGTTTGAGTGTAATAACACCATGGCTGAAACTAGTTATACGACCGTACTAGGGTGTGGAGGAATGGCTTGTATACTCTTTGTCCTACGACTAAGCTGGGATTGGATTGTCAAGTCTTAGGATCCTGTCTCTAAGGGAACTCGATCACTCATGCTTTCGATCATTTAGTCACGAAACTGGTGTGATCACGAGGAAATCTTACGCCTTTTCCCCAGAACTAGGAGAAAGTTGATCCTCCCCTCTTGTTACCAACACATTATCACAGGTGTTCCAAGTATCCTCAATCTCTCTCTCTATGGTCGGGATTATCACAACCGTGGGTCCATGTGTCCGTGAGGCGAAGTCCTACGATCACATCCCCGAATGGACAACTGGCCATTCTCGTGTCTCTACGTATACCCCAGTAGTCAGAAACTAAGTGTCTCAGAGTTGACATTAGGTCTCTCCCGACGCATCAACACCTTCTCTAGGTCGATTGACAACTCACGGGTGCGACACCAGCGTGTCTAAAATCTCACCTCGATGGCCAAAACTCGAACTTACTAAACTTAGCGTACAAGCGTGGTCTCTCTAGCAGGCACGTAAACAATCCTCGAAGTGATACTCAGCATACTCCTACGGCGGGGTAAATCAAATGTCATCCCACGAAGACTACGACAAAATGATTTAGATAGGTTGGAACACCCACATGCATGAGATCCATGAATGCTGCTGACGCATTCGTCAATCCGAAGGGCATCACCGTAAACTCAAAGTGCCCATAGCAGCGTCTAGCCATTGTCTTAGGGATATCGTATCCCAACCCTCGGTGATGGTAACCCGGTCACGAAATCACATCTTGGAGTAGACTGCGCCTCCTCTGTGATCAAATAAATCATCAATCCTCGGTAATGGGTACGATTCTTGATCGTAACCCTTGTCCAATGTAGCTCCTATAGTGGACTGCGAGTTCACATATCAAGCGGTACCATCCTATGTGGAGTCATGAGATGCAGAATTAAGTACCAAGGTGTAACTCAATACCGAAGTCTACATCCCTATGCGGAGGTAGTCCAGGTAGCTCATCTGGAAAAACATCCACAAAGTTGCACACTACTCGAGGTAGATCCAAGTCTGACCTCTCCTCGTCCTCTAGGGTAAGGCTCGAGAGCCAACCCGCTAACTTCATCCACACGACACTTGGACAGTATGGCATCAGGGGCAAAATGTCATGATTGTTCCCCTTTGAAATACCATGTACGATTGCAAGATCTGCGTATAGGCTGTAACCACCACTTAAGCTCTAATCGATACTTTGACACTGTAGCTATCGGCTAATCAATGTAGGATGACATTGAACTGACATGTCCATGATCTCAAGTCCTTTGTAGGTAAGTCCCGAAATCTCTAACTCATGACCTCGACTATCATTGCCATTCGCCTAATTCTAGGAGACTCACGTAAAACGGCTCCTCTCAGGTCTCTAGAGGTCCTTGCCCATCTCCATCATGTTGGGCCTCACATTCTCTGGCTAAGTCACGGCTAGTCCCAATCACAGTCGTGTCGAGGAGGTAATCTCTGTAGCCTCCCCAACGCTTTCTCGTTACTGCATGAACCAATGGTCTACCACCATGAATCCACTCCCCCTTGAATGTCGGAGGATGATACGCCTAAACCTCGAGAAGGTTCATAGGATCTTCTGTCTGCACACTTTATACCGGCTGTGCTATAGCATTGTTGTAATACCTGCGGCCCTCGGCAGAATGTGCGTCGAGCATTGGTGTGCACGACCCCGAGTGCCGGGTGGGCGTTCTCTGCGTCCTCGCCCTTTCTATAGCCATCTACATTGGTCGGTAGCATACGATTCATGTAATTTTCATTCGATCTAACTAGCAATGCGCGTGCCAATTATAATGACGACAACCACAGGCCCGACCCGTTCATTTCCTAAGTGGCGCTAAATTTCAACCACTCGATTCGTTTTATTCAAATAAAATTTTAGGCTCTCTTGTTCATTTCAGTACCCAAATCCCTAAGGTCATAATTCCCAACCTTAGCATTCACCTTTTCTATCTGCATTACACCACATGCATGTATATTTGTCACCATGACTCTGTGCCGATCATAGTTTCAAATGGTAGTTAAATCCAATACAGTATCTCTAAGGCATATACACAGCCCCGAGATACTAATCATACACATAACCCAGTGTATATGCGTTGTCCTTGCACTTTCAGGTATTGCAAGGCAATCCATTTTGCATTTAAAATATTGTTTTCAACAAAATTTTAATTTCGAAAATTTTATTTTTGAAAATTTTATTTTTCAAAAATTTTATCAAATTCCCATTTGATTTTATTTGAATTTAATAATTTTTTTTTTTAAATTTATTTTACAATGAGCAGTGTTCATTTGGTGACTCGGGAAAATGAGTCGAGTGGGTCCAAAGCGAGACGGGCGGGCAGTGCACGGTGCACCAGCGGCCCCCAACCTACGCACCCATCAGCGCCAAGGCCACGCGGTGACATTGCTGCCCAACCGTCATGACCCATGCGCCCGAAGTATACACTCGCCCTACTTGGCTGTCTACCTTTCGCCTTGCGCCACTGCCATTGCGCTCGCGGCTGGCCTTGCCTGCATCTGCCGCCGCTGGCGTCAGCGTGCACAGCGTGCCGCTCGCCCGGCTCCGGCGGCTACCTGGCCTCTTGGCGCCTTGCGCTGCTCCGTGTGTACCAGTGCCAGCACCACGCCGTATTGGCCAGTACTATTGCAATATGTAGGCGGGTGGCCCAAGTCAGGTCTTCGCACAAAATTTTTTTTTTTTATTATAATAATTTTTTCATTTATTTTCCGAGAGAGAGTGGAATCTTCAAAATCACTAAATCAATTTTTTTAAACACTGAATAAATTTGTAAAATTTGTTGCCCCATTTTCTTCAATTCTCATCAAATAAATTTATTAAAAATTTATTTATTTCTTCATTTTCTTTTCCAGTTTTGTGCACTGTACCACTCTAAATATTTTCTAAATATTTTCTACACATCTCCATGTGCTAATCAACTAAGCACACACATACTCATCTTAGATACTACATGGCATACACTATCATTCATGTATGCATATATTTTCACACAACATAATCAATCTCATCACTCCCACATGAGTGAGCATACCATTCACAATTAAATCGTCACCAAAGCATCAACACCGTGCCGCGTAGTGTCTAAGTGTTAACAGTGATTTCCTAGGTAATCCATACCTAAACTCAACATCAAACCACCCTAGGTGATGTTTTTATTTTTCTGGCCTGGCCGATCATCTCTAGGCTTCACCTACACTCATCGACACCCAGTGATGGATACTGCTTAAGAGCTCCCTAGGTATTCATTATGCACCTAAACTCGATACAAGCTGTTTTAAGCCGGGGGTCCGTTGAGTACCGTCGACCAGCGGAATACAAGTGGGCGTCGGGTTACCCGGCGTCGCTTGAAAAATCGATGAGTCTCTTTGTCAGAGCTCTCTACCCGATTACAAACACCCTGCGTATGACACCATCCCAAGCGGTCCAATATATGCAATATATATCTGAATATATCAATAATACCATATAATATGATCGACTATATATATATATTCCATAGTTACAAAGTTACAATATTTTCACTCTAACCAATATATTAAACTTAAATAGTTCTAATACATGTAAGCATCAACAAAGCCACATTACGGTTTAACTTCTGAACTTCAGCCTCAAGGGCGAACACGTCTCTCATACGCTCTGGCCTGCACAGTGAAAGGGATCCACAGCGAGGTGAGCTAAAGCTCGATGGGAAAATTCATGCACAAATGGGCTACTCACCACCTAAGTGCGGTGCAATGTTCCAAATTAAACACATTCAAGAAAATGCATGATCCTGCTTGAATAATACCATGACCATTTCAGTTAAGTCGTGACTCTCTTTTTCCTTAAGCCTTGTATGAAATTATTGTGTTGATGATATGGACAGCTCAGGTGAATATAATATCAATTAGTATTTCAGACGATTGATATATATTATTTGTTGTGAACTACCCTCAGATGAATAAATACCATTGGGCGGTCAGGTAGTTTGATATATTATTGTTGTGGATTTACCCTGGAGTGAATATCAATTGGGCCGCTCAGGCGATTGATATTTTTTGGTTTTGTGGACTACCTCCGATCATTAATATTTTAGACTACCCTCAAGCAGTTCTCTTAAGAGGAGACTACCTCATGCACTCACTCCTATCTCTCACAGAGATGCGGTGCGTATGAAATGCACATTATGATGCCATTTCAATAATTCATATAACACATGAAAATATATAAACATGAATATACTTGCATAAATTAAATCACTGAAACATATTATGTATTTATACATTTTATCACATCAAAATTATTTCGCAGAGTGCAATGATCAGAAACAAGCAATTTAATTTAAATCCTTTCAGGCTAAGCCCATATTTTCACAAGAATATATTTTAGAACCATTTGGGAATGGTGACCCTCGGTTAATATTCGAAAATCACAAATCAGCGGTTCATGGTAGACCGCAATCAAGCCATTCAGAGCCCCGATGCATCTGAAACAACCATTTAATGCATAAGTTAACACAAAACCACACCTTTGAAATTACGGGTATCACGGACAGCCCGTAAAAAATATCAAAAGAATTCCTGCAATTTCGGTCCATGTTTTGGGACGATCCACAGCCCATTCATTTTCGAACAAATACATGATTTAAACAACATTTCCAAATTTTAAAGACGAACAGCCCCTCTAAATTTACGAATGATCCACGGCCATCGAAAATCCCAAAAATTTCCACAAGGTCGGTCCCGTGTTTTGCAGGACCCACGTCAGCAGCCACCGGCGCAAATACATGGAAACATCGAAAAACCGTAAAAATGGGAATACAAAGCAGTAGGAGAAAATCATACGTGCTGGAGTTGTCGAGCTTCATGAGCAGGGGTCACGCGTGGCACCTTTCCGCGTGAACTTCCGCTTCTTGCTCAGTCGAAATCAGCAGTCGGGTCGCGTGTATTTACAGAAGTCGAGAGACTCTCTCTCTAAGAATATATTTTGCCTCCTCCGCCTGCCATCTCACACATTCAATTTCACGTTTTCCCCTTTTGCGCTTTTTGAAGAGATGAGTCGTGTTTGCTATTTTGTCGTTGGTCGGCAGTTTGATTAATGACGCTGTGTCCTTCTTTTACGGAAATTGAAATGTTGTATTCTGCCAAGCCGTCCATTTCATCATTTCTCTACTCATACCGCTATGGTACATGAGTACATGCTATATGTGGCTTTCGTCACGCCGAAGAGCCGATTTCTGGCGCGGCAGCAGTGCTACCGAGAAAAGCGTGCCGACTCGGGTGTCTCCGACAAATTGCGAAATTTTGCGTGCTAGCAAGATTTGCGAGGCGATTCAACGGTGCAATCCGTTTAGATCATCTAAGATCTAAAAATTGATGGACTTTTAACCGTAATTAAAATTTTGTAATCAAAATTACGATTTTGCCCTTATTCCAGAAATTGGAATTTCTCGGGTCTTACAGTTAGTAACAAGGAGCAATGAGGGATGATCTCATTGAGGTTGAGCCTACCAATATTAACTAGTTGGTTCAACTAGTGTGGTGTTTGTTTCCCAGAAGCTCGGTTTCAGCTGTGCCATTAGGTTGGCTATCTGTTAAAGGTGTTACACAACTCGGTTTAAATAACAACACAAGTATTGGAATGGTTTCTATAATAGTGATGAAAGCTATGACTGTTTGTAAGACAGAAATTTAAAATTTACGGAAAAGGGCAAAATCAGTAAATTTCGATTCTGAAATTGTTAATTTCGGTTAAAAATCAGTAATTTATTCTCTAGATCTGAGATGAAAAAAGGATTTCACCGTTGGAATAGATCTCACGAAATCTAGCTAACGCGTAAATTTAGGTCGAGATTAAGAGACGTTTGAGATTTACCGTTTTTCGAGCATCGCGTTTAGTCTTAGTAAATCGATTTTGAATCTGAAAGTCACATATAACATGTATAATGTGCCATAAGTGGCATGGTAGAGAAATGATGAAAATGGATGGCAGAGATAGTCTTGGGAATGTCAAAGCTGGAAAGAGGGGCGTAGCAGTCATTTGGAAAAGTTTTTAAGTCACTAGATGACAAAACTGCTACAGTGTCATCTCTCCCATTTTAAAGACCAAAAAACGTGATTTGAACCAGAAAAGTCCAGCAGCCATTTTTTTTGAGAGATTTCTTTAGAGAGAGAAACTTACTGCAAAATATGTATGAATCCGATGGAGTCGGCGATGCCGGGAGCCGAAGGAAGCGTTACGCGGAGCGCTTTACACGTGGGTACGGTTGTGAGTTTTGACAAACTCACGAGAGGTAGGGGTTTTCTCACTCTGCAGGTTTCTGTTTTATTTAAGTGTTTTTCGATGTTTTCGGTTGGCTTGAAGTGCAGGCAGCGTTTGACGGTCCAAAGCTTGGGACCGAATTGATTAATTTTTAGCAATGTGACGACCTTAACCGTGAGGGACTGTTTGGGTCTTTAATAGCATAAATTATACTTTAAATCATGTATCAGATTGGTTTGAGGTCGTGAGAGGCCGTTTGATCGGTCCCAAAACATGGGACCGAATTGTGGGAATTTTTTTAGTCTTTTGGACAGCCCGTGAATGTCCAGAAACTGATTTGGGCTGTTATGTTAGAATTTATGCATTAAATTCTATTTTGGTGAGTAGGAGACCGGAAATGGGTATGGGTCGGGTTCCAAAGAAGTGGAGCAGGGTTGGAATGAAGTGGAAATTTGCCCATGGACAACCTTTATTGGGTTGGGTGTAAATCAGTCCGGGTTGTGTGGTGGATAAAAATCATCCATGTGTTGTGTGCTTGAATTGTTGATGGTGCTTGAGTTGTGGAATTAGATAAGTTAATACATGAATTTAATGTGTTAATATATTGACATAATTATATAAAAAATATAATTGTGTATAGGCCATTGGAGTCAAAATTATGATTTGCTTCGATTATATAGAATATAATTGTGGGTGAAGCCATTGGAAATGGAATAGTGATTAGCTCAGTGAGCATGAACTATGTATTAACACGAGGTCACAATTATATGGAATATAATTGTGTGTGTAGGTCATTGGAGATGAGTTTGTGATTAGCTCAAGTGAGCAAATTTGGGTGATGGTTGATATCATTGAATTACATGTGTGTAATTGTAGTTGATTGAAAATATGCATATTGACATATTGTATAAATGGTTTTGAAAATGGCATAATGCATTTTAAGTATCGCGGCTGGGTAACATAGAAGTTAGGTGTGAGTGCATGACATGGTTTTTGTAAAAACGGACATGGTTGCGAAAGGAATTTCACAGGATGATATTTCGAAGAATTTGGTTGGGAGATGGGCCAACAGATCATTTCGGATGAGGACCATGACTGTTTCGGAAAGCTCACCAACCAATTCGACTCGGAGGGTAGTCCCATATTTTTACCGACACTTCGGTAGTATATTTCCGAGAACAAATGAAGTTTTGTTTTGAAAATGATTATTTTCTCATACATGGCTTGAGCGAGTGTGAGTGAGTTGAGTGAGGACTCGTGACATGGGTGATCATGTAGACATTGAGTAGGATCACGTATTTACTTGAGTGTGTCGTTTATTTTGGAACATTGCACGCCTTGGGTGGAGAGTAGCCCGCCCAGAGGCGCGATTCCACTACTGAGCATTAGCTCACCCTGTCGAGGGATGTTATATTTTACAGGTACAGGGAGCGAGCGAGGAGACGGCTCATCCTAGAGACAGAGATTTAGAAGAAAGCCAGATTGTGGCTTTGGGTTATGGCGTATTACATGTATTAGAATTGTTTTAATTTTAATATATGTTGTATAAAAGAGAATTGTTTAACTCTTTTGAAACTATAGGATATAGTTGAGGTAGATTGCTGAGTATTGTTTATGGGCCCAAGTGGCCGATTTACTCATGTGATGATATATTGAATTTTGTTTGGGACGGGTTTATGCGGGTTTGTAATTGGGTAGAGCTCCGTCTGAGGGTCTGTAGATTTTCGTCGGGTCTCACTAGACATTCCACGGGTGTCCGCGAGTTGTGGTGGTCGACGGACCCCGAGGTTTTTGGGGCGTCACATGTTTGAAGAAATTGAGGGCCAAGGTGGAGTTTGTGGTCACGTGTGTCCCTCATTTATGGTCTTTGGATTTAAGCTAGATGTTAGCAGGTTGTTAAATAGAGTTGATAAAGCGTTCTACATCTTGATTTTGTTTTTTCTAATACATATGTTGTTAGGTTGTTGGAATTACGACCAGATTTTTTGGAGAGAACTCTTGGAAGAATTGATCCCCAGCGAAGATCGAGAGGAATGAAAGGTGAGAGACCACGGCATAGCTTGGTGCGTAGTGCGTTTCTTATATGCGAGATGTTATTTTCTAGTTGAATAAAATCTAAGATTTTCTCTCATTTTCTTCTTCATTTGGCACCATGGATATTGTATCGGTTTAAGGAAGGCGCGCAAGGTCGATCATGGCAACCACCATAAGGTATATTTTTATTTCTTGATAATTTTTGAAGTTCCTCGGAACAACACGAATCAAATTAAATCTAAATCACTTGCTCCCAATGTGAGGAATTCCAAATACTTGATCTATGTGAAAGCGACAAGGTTGTCGATTATTTGCTAATGGACCTCTTCTTCTCATAGTGAAGAAAAGTTTTAATGTGTTTCTCAGGCCATGTTCAACCCCGAATTCAGAAGTCCATCATTTGATTTCCCTTTTACGTAGAAATTTAAGGATAACAATTTGAAAACTTTTAATGTAATTAGACCTTTTTGAAGGAAGGAATTTAGGAAGATGACTTCAAATCTTATAAGCGAGGATAGTATTGATCTATTGGACTAAGTTCTAAATGTTGAAGGAATATACATGATTGGAGTCACATATTTTATAGAAATGAATTACTGTTAAGTTGCCATAATAGAGAGGAGTTAGAGGGAGGGAATCTAGATATATATGTATGTGAGCTGCAAATTTAGGCACTTTCTTTTTCTCCAAATACAGAAGCGACGACTTTGTGAAGAAAGATAAGTATTTAAACACACGGTAGAAGAATCACTAATGGTGTTGCTTAACCAGCCTGCTGCTTAAACTCTTTAGATATATATATATAGTTTAAAATGTTGTTGGAGGAATGGTATATGCTTCAATTTCTGGTGTCTCAAATTCAATTCCTATTGATGGAGGAGTAAGAGACGGAACCTGGCGATGGGCGGCTGCAAAGCGGCTGGCCGGAGGTTTGTCTTAGCACGATTCTTCGCAAGTTAATTAGTCATTTTCAAAGAGGATGTTTGTTTTGTTAGCAAAAATTTCTATGATCAAGTTGAGTTAGATATTGAGATGAAGGTGATTTGTTTAGATATATTATATATTCATGTCTTGGTGAATATAGCAAAACAAAAACATATAATGTAGAATATGTATAAAGTATAAATTAGTAGCATAAAAGCAAGTTACAACATAGAGTAATATATGAATACAGAACATATATAACCTGTATAACAAATGTACTCAAAAACCATAACAATGGGATTCATTTGACACTAGCAAGTTGTTGGGAAATTATCAAAATCTCACAGAAAATTAAATAACTAAAGTTTCATATTAAACTTGGGATCAACCTTAGCAACATCTGTCAAACCCCAACCTGATTGAATGTTATAATAGTAGTTTTTGAACTGATTAGAGGTCCAATGATAGAAATGAGGGTAGATTAGAATTTAGAACGCTCCGGACGTCATTTGGACATGAAGTGGAATTTTCGAAAATTGTAGCCGTCTTACACAAGGAATAGTGATTTTTTCTTATTATATTCGGATGGAGGGGTTTGCAAGGAATTTTTAAGAATTCGGTTCTATGACTTTGAGCGATATTTAGAAGAGAATGAGAGATTTAAGTGAATTAGTGATTTTGGATTTGAAAATTGGAGCCTCTGTGAAATTTTTCGGAAGTGGGCGAAAATACGAAAATGTCGGGAAATATATCGTAGAGTTAACGGCGAAACGGGTGAAGCGGTCCGTTTGGATAGTTTCGAGGGCGTCCGACGTGGTCGGATAATGCTCACGCTATTGTCGGATTTATGATTTTAATGATTACCATCCGATTTCGAGGTGATTTGAGCACGGAATCTAATGTGAGATTTAATTAGAGCTCTTCATGAATTGATTTGAAGTTTAGGCGACCATATAATATTTTGACATTTAATCGGTATAAAAGCGTATAAGGTGAAAGCGAGATAAAATCTTCTATAATGAAGATATTTTTATTATGAGGAGCTGATCAAAATCTTTCTTAATGGCTAAGTTAAGATTTAAAATATCATGAGAATGGACTAATGAGATTCATGGGCTCAAATGCAATTTTGGCAAAGTGTAAGTTAAATAGCTAAATTCAAGGGACCAAATTAAAGGAAAGATTAAAATATTAAAATGGGAAGACAAACAAAAAGTCTCATTTTTGGTCTCTCAAAAGTTAGGGAACTGTGGAGGGAGAAAGGAGGGAGAAAAGGAGAAAAGAAAGGAAAAGAAGAGAGAAAGGGAAAGAAAATTGTAGACGGAGTGGGAGATGTGATTTTTCTTCTCCTTCAAGCTTTTCAAGTGCTCTACAAGTGGTAGCAAGGGAGAGGAGCCAAAGGGAGCCAAGAACAAGTAAGTTTTTAATGGTGGGAAAGTTAGGAGTTTGATGTTTTCATGTCTAATGTCTTGAATTTTCTGTAGTATGAATGTTAAATTGGTGGTATTTAAGGTTGAATGATATGCTTTTGATATCGAATGAGAATGAAATGGATTAGGTTGAGCTTTGAAAAAATAAAGTGAGTGAATTATTTAAGGGTTTTGATGTTTTTCATATCTAATGTCTTGACTTTTCTGGTATGGATGTTAAATTGGTGGTATTTGGGTTGAATGATGCGATTTTGATATCGATTGAGAAGGAAATGGATTAGGTTAAGTTTTTGAAAAGAAAGTGAGGGTGTTGAATTGATAGTGAATTTTGTGTGATATGTTGAAATTGGTTAGGCATTAGTGACATTGAGGTATAAGACATTAGATTAAAGTGTTTAGAGTGAAAAAAAAAGTGGAAGAAAAACACATTCTGGTCATTTTAAGGCATGATCC
Organism: Tetrastigma voinierianum; assembly: GCA_016808115.1. Taxonomy (NCBI): domain Eukaryota; kingdom Viridiplantae; phylum Streptophyta; class Magnoliopsida; order Vitales; family Vitaceae; genus Tetrastigma; species Tetrastigma voinierianum. The sequence goes on from JAEQBH010000779.1 coordinate 517,001, forward strand.
GGTACGAAATGCTCTGTTTTGTTTTGATAACTCGTATTTTGGCCATAACTTGCTCATTTCAGATCCGATTTGAGTGATTCAAGTTTCTGGTTAAAATAGACTTCTAGGGGAAAACTTTATCTGAAGGAAGTTCATGCAAATTGTAACCCTAAAGTGCCCATAAAATTTGTCAAAGTGGAGCTATGTGCAGATTCTGTTATACTTAAATTGAGTCATTTAAGATGTAATAACTTGTGTTATGTGGTTGAGGGCCTTAGAGAAGGAATTTTAAATTGAAAATTTAAATAGATGTCGTGGATATATAAGGACTGATCTGGAGGATTTCATAATTTTGAAGACCTTTTGAATAATTTTTGGGGGTCAAAAAAAAAGTCTATAGAGTATTGTGGGAAAAAGGTTGGCCAAAATGAATGGGTTTTTAGTGCTTAAGGGTAATTTGTTCATTTGGCTTTAAATGAATGTGTATGGTGGATTAAAATGGAAGTTATGTGACGCCCCAAAACTCGGGGATCCGTTGACTACCCGTCAACCCGCGGAATACAAGTGGAGGTCGGGTTACCCGACGCCACTTTAGAAAATCGGGCAAAGTCTCCTTTGTACGGGAGCTCTGATTAAAATACACTTTGCATGAAACACACATCCCCCAAGCAGTCGATATATTCAATATATCGAGATCAAATCATGAGTATGCGGCCTTGGGCCTAGCGATACTCAAATACATACTAACTATGAATTCAACTATATACCCAGTAGATTTACAAGAGTTCAAAATGTTTTACTCTTATACAACATATATTAAAATTAGGGAAAATTCTAATATGTAGATGCTCGTCAAGCCAAAAGCCACAATCCGGCTTTCTTCTAATCCACGGTCTCTAGGATATGAGCCTTCTCCTCGTGCGGCTCCTGTACTGTGAAAGGGGATCCACGGCCAGGGTGAGCTACAAAGCTTCGATGGGAGGAATCGCCACAAGTGGGCTACTCACCACTGAGGTGCGAGTGCAATGTTCCAGTAAACACCCATTCAAGCAAATGCATGATCTGCTTGAATGTCTACGTGACCCGACTCGGATCAGAGTCCTCACCGACTCTCTCACACTCGCCTAAGCCTCGATGAATATTAGTTTTATTAGTGGGCAACCCTCGGAGTGAATATATATCAGCCCGAGTAGCTCAGACGGTTGATATATTATTTAGTTTATGGACTACCCTCCGATGAATATATATCAACTGGGCCGCTCCGACGGTTGATATATTATATAGTTTGGACTACCCTCCGATCATTTTATATTATTAGACAACCCTCCGAACCTTTTTCTCTAGACTTGTCTCATGCACTCACTCTGCATAATCTGGGTGTCCCGATTGCATATGGAATGCATGTATACCGGTTCTAATACGGTCTAAACCACATGCAAATATATAACATGAATATATTTACATAAGAATTAAATCATACAACATGTTATGAATTATCATTTCAAACACCAAAAATTAGCACCTTGGGCTAATGATCAAACCTGAGAAGCAATTCGATTCGAGATTACTTAACGAACACATATTTTCAAAATATATTCATGGGAACACTATTTAGGGAATGAGTGAGCCCTCGGTTTCTATTCGAAAATCACAACTCAACGGTTCACTTAGTAGACGAAATCTGACCATTCGACCCAATGCATACGAAACAACCATTTAATACCTGAGTTAAACCAACCCACTCCCCGAGCAGCCCTATAGTTTATGGAGGTTCGGGCGTCCTAATATTCCAAAACAATTCCACAATTTCGGTCCCAAGTTTTGGGGCCAGAATCAACTTTGACCTCTCACGGCATTAAACCAAGAAACATGGAAAAACCCTTAAAATGGGAATAAAACACAAGTAGGAGAAAATCCTGCCTCGAGGGTTTGAAGAACTCAGATCCGGAAGTCAGCGTAGCTTTGCCCGTAGAGACATTTTTCCTTCTTGTCCGAGAAACTGTAGACGGTCGGATCTTGTGTATTTCTAGAGAGAAGCCCTCTCTCTCTCTAGAATCCTCTCTCACCTGAAGATCCTTTGCATCTCAATCTGGTTACTCCCACGTTTTTACTTTGGTTGATTTAAAGAGGAAGAAGCACTATTGGTACAATTTGGCTTTTAGTGACCATCGATTAATTTACCCTTCTTTCTCCGGTTTTGACATTGGCACTATCACCATTATCCATTTTGTCATTTCTCTCATACCACTTATGGTACATGTTTACCTTACCCCATTGCCTTTAAATTACGCCAATAGTTACGGCACCCGAAGGCTATCTTATCGAAGCGTCTTATTTCGGTATGCCGGCAAATTGCGAAATTTCACGTGCTAGCTAGATTTCGCGGGCGTTCAACGGTGCGATCCGTTTAGTCATCTGAATCTAGAGAATTAATTCTGGACTTTTAGCAGTAATTAAAATTTTGCTCAATCAAAATTACGATTTTGCCCTTATTCGAGTGGAATTTCTCGGGTCTTACATTCTCCCTCATAAAAGAATTTCGTCACGAAACCGGGACTATCATATTCAGCGCACATGCATATGCAACACGCACTCTATCATGCATGTAAACTAATCATTTAAATTTTAAGCGGCCCAAACTACGTACGCCGTATAATACGAAGGATGGGTAGCGCATCGTGTCACTCCGGCTCCCGTTGACTCCTCCACTCCACAGTGTTGCCATAGCACTCTCACTAGCCTCACGGTCTTGCGTCGCAAGAACGATCACGGCTCGATTAATGCGCCTGGTCCGCCTCGAAGGTCGTCGATTAATACGACCTCGTCATCCCGATCCACCATGGCGGATGCGAACATATATATCGGGAGCATGGAGGCGTAAAACACCTCGTGGACACGACATGTTTGGCGTGCGCTAGCCGGTACGCACAATGCCTATCCTCTCGAGTATCTCGAAAGTGATAATGAAACCTCGTGGCTTCGTAGCTTCTTAGAACACGACCGCTCATTTGCTAGGATTCACATGAGCGTGATCCGCCGACCTCGAACTCTAAGGGTCGGCGTTGCACATTAGCATAGCTCTGCATTAGGCTACGGCGGGTGAGAAGACGCTATCGTATCAAGCTCACCTTCTCAGAGGTGTCTCTAATCGGATCGGGACTAGCAGTGATGGAGCTCTCTTTCCTCGGTCCCGACATAAACGTGATCTGCATGGCCTCCCGGCCACAATGCCTCATATGGTGCCATTAGGTACACTCGCTGTGCTTATTGTTGTAGGCGAATTCCCCTAAGGGCAATTAATCCTCTACCATGTGATGCGGGACTCATGCTGCGCATGTCCTCCCAACACTGTATGTAATCCATACACACGTAACCTACCTGACCACTTGCTTGGTGTGTAGCGGTAGCTCTCTCGAGTCGCGATCAACGACAATCGATGAATGTGTCTAGTCCGTGTCATGCGTGTCTATCAGTTTACGAAGCCCTTGCCGGCTCGGCAACATCAATGAAATTTCCAAGGGTATCCAAACCTCAGTCACCCAGGCTCCTATCCTCGGCTTCCATCACAGGTGATAACATGTCCCTTGTGTTTTCATCTCGAGCACATAAACTCTCGGCTTACACTTTATGCCTCTTACATTTTTCGATTGACTATGAGTTTTCATTGGGCTTAGTCTAAAACAACTTCGACCAGCACTCACCATGAGTGGTGAATGACCATAGTGCACCCACACCCCAGGCTCGACACGATGATCACAGTGCACCTGAGCAGCGATAATCTTCTTTGTGACCACCCGCTCCGGGTCAGCCATGAGCGAGAATTCGGAGATCTCGCACTCATAATCGGAGCTATCGAATTGACTCTGCTACACCTAGGAAGAATATCTATGCTTGGCTTCTCTAAAGACCCAACCTCTCTAAGCCCCGAATCCGATGCGGTAATAAAGTATGACAACGTGAGGTCTGGAGTGTAATGACTGTGGGTCGGCTTCATCCATGTCGAGCCGACATCAGCGACCCATGGGTCTGCCGCCTTTGGGTCATGCGGCCAGTTCTTGTGACTGCGATCGTCACGACTTTGACCCACACTCGGCCTCTTTGGCCTATACGTGGCTATTGAGGTGCTTGTATGGCACCCCAAGCGAAACTAGTTCCCAACCCTTACTATGGTGTGGAGGGAATGAGCTATACTCTCTGTCCTGGTACTTGGGTGTATTGTCTGAGTCTTGGGATCCACTGTCTCTAGGGAAGATCCGTCATCATGCTCGATCGGCTCTAGTCCACGAAACTAGTGTGAAAGCGAAGTCTTCTGCCTCTTCCAGAACTAAGAGAAAGGCGATTCTCCCTCTTGTTATCAACACACATTATCTGAGTGTTCGGTATCTCGATTACCCTCTACGCATGGTGGGCGGAGTCGACCATGGAGTCCGTATCCAATAGGTGAAATCCTATAATCACCGCGCCCCAGGAATGGATAACTTGACCCATTTTCATGTCTCGTAACACCCGGCCAATCCTAAGAAACTATCTCGAAGATTGACATTCGGTCTCTCTGACTCATCGTTGCCTCGACCTTCCCTGGGTCGACTAACCTCACGATCTTGGCACCACGTGTCCGAATCTCGCCTCGGTAGGTAAAACTCGCCTTGCGAACTTGGCGTCTGGTGATGGTCTCTCTCGGCAAGCGTAACTTGATCCTCCCGAGTGATACTCGTACTCCCGCTCATTTGGGAGTAGATCCAAATGTCATCATGAAAGCTATGACAAGCCCGATCTAGATAGAGGTTGGAACACCTTTATGCATGAGATCCATAAATCTTTATGCGCGTGCGTCAATCGAGGCATCCTTTGTGAAACTCCGAGTGCCCGTAATGCGGCGTCTGCTTAGTCTTAGGGATATCTTGTCTCCTAACCTCGGTTAGGGTAACCCGGTGCGAAGGTGCATCTTGAAGTAGACTCGCTCCTCTCATTGGTGAAATAAATCATCGATCCTCGGTATTAGATGCAGGTTACGGATCGTGATCTTGTCAATGCACATTAGTCAATGCACGGTCGAAGGGTCTTGCCCTTCTCCTTCATAAATAGAGCGGAGCGCCCCGTGGTGAAGTGCTCGATGCAATGAACCCTTGTCAGTAGCTCCTGTGTATTTGGACTGCGAGTTCTGCAACTCAACCGGTGTCATCCTATGCGGAGTCATAGAGATGGGGTGAAAATACCGGGGGTGTGTGGTCGATGCAGAGTCTACTACCCTTTGTGGAGTAGCCCGGGTGGCTCATCACGGAAAAACATCCACATATTCGCACAGCGCTACTTTCGAGGTAGATCCAAGTCGACCTCTCCTCGTCCTCTGGGGTGGGCTCACAAGCCAACCCGCTAGCGTCACGACACATGGACACGTATCTTGTCAGGGCAAATATCATGCTTGCCCCACGAAATACAACAGTGCGAGTCACGCAGCGGCGTTAACCCTCTACCTTTCCTTGTCCCGATAACGATCTTGTAAATTTATCGGCCAGTCCATCCTTAGGATGACATCGAACTCGACATGTCCATGATCCTCAAGTCCACCATGAGTGAAGTCCCGGATCTCTAACTCATGACACGACACATCGTACTATTCTGCCCAATCCCTAGGGGAGAATTCACATGCGGCCGACTCCTCACAGGTCTCTAGAGGTCTTTGCCCATTTCCACCATATAGAGGCCTCATTCTCTAGCTAGAACGCAGCTAGTCTAATCCTGGTCGTGTCAGAGGTAATTTCCATGGCCTCTAACACTTTCTCGATATGCATAAACTAATGGTCTATCACCATCGGATCTCTTCCCCCTGTGAATGTCGGAGGATGATGTGTCCTAAACCTCTAGGGTTTACTAGGATCTCCACGACTACCTGGCATGCGGCACGTGCGATAGCGACCTCTGCGGCCTGCGGCCTCCTACAAGGCCGTGATCAAATGCCGGCGGCGGTCAATTGTCGGTGGTGCGACCGGTGCCAGTGGGCGCCCTCTAATCCTCGTACCTGCTAACCCTTATACAGTTCAATGGCAACGAGGTCATTTAATTTTCATTTCGGTCCCAACTAATGTCTGAGATCTTTGATTACTAATAGACTTGACAACCATGTTGACCCAGTTCATTTTCCTAAGTGGCGCTAATTTCCAACCACTCGGTCGTTTATTTGATAAGGTTCTAGGCTCTTGTTCATTTCATGATCAATTCTCTAAGGTCATAACCCGTAACCTTAGTATTTACCCTTTTCACTATCCTTTCACCGTCGTATAATTTATTACGCAACTACCGGCGCAATCACGCCTTCAATGGTAGTTAAATCAATCTCACGGTGTCTCTGGGCATGAACCACGACCGAGACACTAATCATACATAACCCGGTGTATACGCAATCAATTGGCATTTAAAATGTGCTTTCGACGAAATTTTATTTTCAAAAAATTTTATTTTGAAAATTTATTTTCGAATTTATCAAATTTATTTGATTTTATTTGATTTTTAATTAAATTTAAAAAAAAATTTTTTTGAAAAATTTAGTTTCTGATGAATAATGTTCATTTTGTGACTCGGGGAAGCGAGTCAAAAGCGGATCGAAAATAGGCCAGGAGTGCGGTGCACGGCCCCGAGCCGGCCGCGCCCGGGCCGCTCGCCCGGCGCCGGGGCGCGCGCGCACCGCCCGGCCGGCCACTGCCCGCGCGCGCGCCGCGCCTGGCTGCCGCGCCGCCGCCCAGCGCTGCCGCGAGACTGCGCTCTGCCCAGGTGTTGCGTCGCCACCGCTGCGGCCGCGCTTGCTTCGCCCAGCATCAACGCTTCTTGCGCCCAGTACCCTGGCCCCGCCAAGCCTTGTATACAATGCGCCAATGTAGCGCCAGCGCCTGCAATACAAGCCCGGCTTAGTACGTATCGTAGGCACCGGTATTTGTATTACTGTCTGGTCGAAGCCGCCTCGATCCGCTGTGCACCAATACAATCGAACCCGACAAGCGTATTCTGTCTGATTTGCTTCCTTCGATACAAATTGTCTGCATTAGCCCACTTTAAATTTTACGCACTATATTTTTTTCGTTTTTTCATTATAAATATATATATTTTTCATTTATTTCAGAAATTGGAAAAATCATTAAAAATCACAAAAAATCATTTTTTTCATTCTCTTTAATACTCAAATAAATTTATAAAAATTTATTTAACTTGATTTCTTAAATTTTACACCCCATAAACACATAGAAAATTATTTTCTCACCTCATACCAAAATAAATTTATAAAAATTTATTTCTTATTCCAGTTTCCCACCTAAAAATTTTCTCCACTCAAATAAATTTATAAAAATATATTTTCTTCCATTTTCTTCAATTTTACCACTCGTAAAATCTTAGAAAATTATTTTCTTCAATCCTCATCCGATAACTTCATAAAAATTTATTTCCTCAGATTTTCTTCACTTAGAAAATTATTTTCATCACCTAATAGACGAATAAATTTTAAAAATTTATTCTTTTCATCTTCTCTTCCAGTTTGTACCTTTGTACCACTCAAAATATTTTCTAAAATATTTTCCTTCCATGTGCTAACCACCAAGCACACATACAGTCTCAACACCTAAAACATGTCAAGCACACCAACACACAAAATGACATGGCACACATACAAATCATCAAATATTCACAAAATCTACAAACACATCAACACACGTGCCGCGTAGTGTCCTAGTTTTGTTAGTGATTTTCTAGGTATCCATGCCTAGCTCAGCGTCAAACCACACCTAGTGGTGATGCTCTTACATTTCCTTGGCCTAAGCCCAAATTTTCTATCATAGGTTCCCATGAAGCCTATACTCCACACCATACTAGTGGTGATGGATACCAAACTGACTCCTAGGTGGTATACACTAAGCTCGATCTGCTGGTTGTGGCCCCCGAAACCCGGGGTCCGTTGACTACCGTCGGCCGCGGAATACAAGAGTGGAGTCGGGTTGCAGGCGCTGTTTAGAAAATCGAGGCGAGAGTCTCCTTTGTACGGGGGAGCTCTACCCGATTAAAATACTGCATGAAACACATCCCAACCCAGTCGATATATTCAATATATCAGAGATCAAATCACATAGATATCGGCCACTTGGGCCTGGCGATACTCGTAATACATACCTTATAGTTAACTATATACCCAATAGTTCTGAGTTAGTGTTTTACTCTTATCTGACATATATTAAAATTAGGGAAAATTCTAATACATGTAGATATCGTCAAGCGAAGCCTGTCAGAAGCACTGTTTTAATCCACGGTCTCTAGGATAGGCAACTTCTCCTCGTCGCTCCACGTACTTGTGAAAGGGATCCACGACGGGGTGAGCTAAGCTGGTGGGAGAATCGCCACTAAGTGAGTACTCGCCCTTTAAGTGCGGTCTGATGTTCCAAAGTAAACACCCATTCAAGCGAATGCATGATCCTGCTTGGTCTGCATGACCAACTCGGATCCGAGTCCTCAGGCTCTCTCACACTCGCCTAAGCCTCGTATGAGAATATTAGTTTTATTAGTGGGCAGCCCTCCGATGAATATATATCAACTGGGCCGCTCCGACGGTTGATATATTATAGTAAATTATATATGTATGCATATGTTAAGGCATTATGGAAGTTTAAAAATGTGTAAAGAATGCATATGTATATTTTCGTATATATGTGTTTTAATGATAAAGTAAAGGATTTAAATGGATTTATAAACGAATTTTTGATAAAATGTTTGCGATGGTTACCTAACCCCCATATGGTATTATGATCGATATCGTAGGGAGTACCTTAGCGTGTAGGATTTGGGGTAAGTTATAGGTTACTAATTGAGAGGGAAATGGGTGTTTAGAGTAATATCATACACGTGATAGGTGCTATATTTGGAACCACATGCAAAGCGAAAAGGTTTCTCACGCGGCGTAGTGGTTATGGCCCCAGGAATGTATTTGTCCCTCACTAGTCGTGCAGGCTGTTCGGTGTGTTTATTCCTGGGTTCCATCAGAGAAAGAAAGAAATAAAGCTTTAAGGCATAAATGTTTAAGCGTAAATGGATTTTAATTGTATAAGTGTTTATTATAAAGAAAGAAAGAAAGTTTAAGGCATAAATGTTTAAGGCATAAATTGATTTTAATTGTATAAGTATGTATTACTTTGATATATACTGAAAATTTTATTTTAATGAAATTGTACACTCACTGAGCTCCTTTAGCTCATTCTTTTCCTATGTTTAAAAACATTTTTCGAGGACGAGACGGGTGCGCCGTGCAGAGTACCCTCTGTGCGGTGAGTCGAGCCATCGAGGAGGCGGCCGCGTGTGAAGGCGCATTGTATAGGTTGCATATTTTATATGTCGAAAAATTTGTCATGTCTATATGCATATATCGATATATTTTGAAAATGAACTACTTAGGCGGTCGGCTAAAGTCCGGCTCGGGCCGATCTTTTTTATAAAGAGCGTAAGTGCAGTGGGAAGAAGTTTTGAATGTTTGATGATTTGAAGTGAATAAATGTATGTGTATATATTGTGTTTGATTGGGTTGTGGACGAGGAGTCTAAACGAAAGTTGAGAAGTTGAGGATTGAAAGATTAGAAGTGTTTTTAAATGTTTGTAGTTTGTAAATTTGGGGAAAGTACGAAAAAGCAGAGAAGCTCGGCGATTTTTATGAAAATCGAGTGTTTGAAAAAGAAAAAAAAAAATTTATCGGCCGACAGCATTATTTTAGATATGTTAAGGATTGTAAAGGGGTTAAACTCAGTGGATTTTATTTGACATTTTTGAGAAAAGTTTCTATATCCATTGGGATGGGGATCCTCTGGGTGGGTGTAATGGGATGGGTCTTCAGAGCATGATGAAATAAATCATGAAAGTAGCGTTAATTTGTTATAGAAAAATGTATTTTAAGATGCCGGATGTGAAAACGAGCAGTTGAATTCGTCTCGCGAGAAATCTAGTGCCGTCGAATTTCGTTGAATTAAGAGAACAATCGGATTTTCACGAAATTCGAACCTTGGCGTTAGTGGAAACGGTTTGAAATCCAAAATGTAAATATTTAAAGATAATACACTGGGCTACGATAGTTAATATCCGTGAAATCGAGTATTGACAACAGATAAAAAAATGTGATGCCAGTGTGTCAGTGCCACCTCACCTCTCGCAATATCCATCAATCTCATATAAAACTCCTCAGTATCAGCCGGGAAGTGATACGAGTAACAGCATTAGTAAAATAAATGATATAGGTGCCCGGTGAGCGAAGCCAGTTTCAGATTGGAATCGTCACGAAATCTAGGCTATGAATTTCGTGAATTAGAGACGGGCAGATTTCGTGTTTTTAAGCGGCAAAGGGTGCGGGACGGCAGTGGAGTGGCTCAGATATGCCCGATGTCTGGGCGGAATGGGTCAAACATGAGGGCAAGTGGGGCCCAGTGAGTGACAAAATGGCGCGCTGTGAGTGGATGGAAATCCCAAGTTGAATGGATGAGAGTGGATAGGGAGATCCTGGGGCGATGGGAAGTGACAGTGACGTAGGGAGGAGCACTATGTGGCCCCTTCCCGGCTAGACAATGGTTTGGGAGGGAAAGGAAGAGAGAGAAGAGCAAGCCAGTAGAGAGAGAGAAAAGAGTGGGACCCAGAGAGAGAAGCTACCTTGTCTAGAATTCCGGCGATCGAACGCTTGGTTTAAATGAGCCAGCAAAGTTGCTCCCACGGCAAGAATTTGCAGGTAGATGCAGGTTTTAAGGAGTTTAAACGAACTACGGAAGGTAGGTTTCTCTATTTGATTTACCCTTTGTTTAAGTGTTTTGTTAATGCTTGAGTTGATTGAGGGTAGTGGCCGTTTAGTCGAGTCCCGAACTTAGGGCCAGAATTATTCAGAAAAATGTGGAACCCGTTTGAACAATTTAGGGACTGTTTTGGGTGGTTGTGTCATAATTTATACAATAAATTATGATTTGGTGTGTATGAGGCCGGAAATGGCCATGGTTTTCGGTTCCACAAGGTGAAACCGATGCTTGGTGAGTGGGATGCCCACGGACAGCCCACTGCTCGGTTTTAGGACTGTTAAAAACATTCCCGGTTTGCATTGATTGGACCAAAATGTCCATGTGTTATTTGCATGAAATGTTGCTAAGATGAATAGCTTGTGGTGTGTGGAGATCTAATATATTATCATATGGAATTTGATGTGTTAACATGATGTGAGTACAGTGAAGCCCCAAAGCAGGGTGCGGTGACTACGTCGGCCTGGAAAATCTATACGTCTCGTATCCACAGGCGATGAGCTTAAAGTCTTATTTTTAGTCATTTCTACTTCATTTCATATCAAAAAAGACAATTACTTTAAATATATGAAGAAACTCACCCATTTGTTATTAGCGGTAGAATGGAAAGAAGAAAAAAGCGATAGAAAAATGCGAAATAAGTGGAATAAAAGTGCGATCCCGATGGCGGAAGCGAAGTGAAAAGAAATGGGTGAGTCATTGGCCCGTTTTGAGTTTGATCGATCATGGTCGCGACATGGATAACAAGTTATAGAAGTCGCGACATGAAATACTCATGAGAAGAAGCGTAAAGAAAGCATTTTGAGGTCTCGACGTGAGATCGGAAGTCGTGACATCAGAACTCCTGATTCAAAGCCTCTGAGTCGTGAATCGGAAGTCGCGACGAGATGCGATGTCGACATCGAGGAGCGAAGCGATTGAGACTTGTGGAGGCATGAAGTTATGTCGCGACAAGAGATTGATGTCGCGACATCAGAAGACGAGTTAAAGACTGCAAAAGACTTAAGCTGATGTCGCGACGTGAGATCGAAGTCGCGACACCAAAAGCAACCAGTTGAAAGCTCCAGAGGACTAAGTTGAGGTCGCGTGGTCGATATCGACGTCGAGAGCCTGAATGGAAGAGTTTGAAGGAAATGACTTCTTTGTCACGACAAGAGAATTTGAAAGTCACGACATCAAAAGCCATCGAAGTGAAAGCGCAAGCCATAAGGCGATGTCGTGACAAGAGATTGATAATCGCGACATCGAAGATAAGATAAAGCTACGCAAAAGACTTAAGGCGATGTCGCGAGGTAGAGATCGAAGTCGCGACATCGAACTGCCAGTTGAAGGTTGAAAGCTTCGCAAAGTGAAATTAGCGACCAGATATCGATATCGTGACGCCGGGAGCGACCCGAGATCAAAGGCTGCGAAAGTCGCCAAAGAGATGTCGCGACAAGAAATTGTTGTCGCGACAACATGAGCGACCAGTTGAAGCCTACAATTTCCTAAGATGATGTCGCGATAAGATATTAATGTCGCGACATCCGAAAGATCGATTAAGAAATTTGCGAGATGACACGAGCTGAAATTGCGACAAGATATTTGATGTCGTGACATCAAGCGAACAATTGAAACACACAGCGGTAGAAGATGTCGCGACAAGATATTGATGTCGTGACATCATGAATGACCAATTCAAGGCTACATAGAATAAGTTGATGTCGCGACGTGAGATCGATGTCGCGACATAGTTGATGTCGCGACGTGAGATCGATGTCGCGACATAGATGATGTCACGACAAGGAAACTAAGGTCGCGACTTGAACAGTGACTTGGGCACGGAGTACTCTGAAATCAGGCTGACAGGATTAGGGCCCGGCCCGAGAACCACATAAATACCTTATTGCTCCCGAAGCTCATTAAAGCGGCTTGGCGGCCACGAGCGGAGGAATGCGGATATTGAAGCTCATTTTTTAGTTTTCTTTTCTTTTCTTTTCTTTATTTTTCTTGATATTTGATAAGTAGAGATTAGATTAGATTGTTAGTTCTATTTTATTTTATTTTATGGGGTGGATGTAATCGTTTTGCGAAGAAAATTTGAATCTGAGAATTCAATTTTTCAAATTCTTTGCTGGAAAGTTGAAGTTAAGACAAATTTACAGGTCGGTTTATCGGGTTTCGAAATGCGGTATTCTTATGATCGGAGATCTTGTAGTGTGTGGTCGGTAATGGTGGGAACTGACTTCCATTATGTGAATGCTATTGGCGAAATTATCTTTCTGTTGGCTTTCGGCAAGTGCGAATTTCGGTTATGAATTTACTTTGATTGGGTTTAAGTTTTGCTGATGCGAATATCGATTTCTTATACGTATTAAGAAGTGTTTCATTGCTCACGATTTCAAGGAGGGTTCTCACGAGTGACACAGTTACATTCTGGGAGCTATGAATATCTCTTAAAAAAGGTATATTAACACCGCTATTAGTGATACATTGTGCTTTATGTAGGTTTTACTTGGATAAATCCTCTTCAAACTTAGTAAGATTGAGTGAGCAAGTTATCACTTAACAAACAAGAGGTTTCACCTCGGTCGGATAGTGAGAGGCCAATCCCAGTGATATTTGAGATAATCAAGGAAGGTGATCTATTCTAATTTGAGAGACGAAGTAACTGGAAGTTGTATATCATAGGCGTAGATAACTTGGGAGGCTAAGGTTCTGGTCATAAAATGGGTATGAAGTATTGCAAAAAAGAAAATAACGAATTAGGAAGTCCCTTGTTAAAAGTAGTTATCTAATTCCACGTATTAGAGAATGTGGTCCAGAAGAATGAATGAGTGTGAGTGTGGAGAGATCCGGGTGAGCGTAACGTATGGACAGATTAAGAAAATGAAATTCCTGAGAAAATTTACAAGTTGACGAATTGATTCTTCAGTGGCATTGATCTCGTCGTTCTCTAACTTGATTATTATTCAATTTCTATTCATTTTCTAACTATTAATAATTCTTTATTCTTTACATTGAAGTTTGTTCATTTTCGTTCTCTCCTTATGTTCATTTAATTTTCCACGACATAATCTTGAATCTTACTATCATTTAATTAGTCGAATAGTATGGAAATGAAGTAAATCCCGGGGTAGTTGATTTAAAATTCTTGCGAGATCTCGGTCGATATGCGGACTTAAATCATTTTATTACTTGTGTTTGTGCATAGAATATCGAGATCAAAGCAGAAACTTTGAAAACTGACTGCCCCTCTAGGAGATTTTTGGTTTATATATTATAATTTGACAAGTTTTAACAACCAATTCTTTGGGATTGGTGTAGTCCTTGGGTATGATGTTGTAAATTTTGTATACGTTTTGGTCTCAACAAGTTTATGGCGCCATTCTTGGTCGAAAGAATTTAATAAATCAATATTCAGATGAAAGAAGGATGTACTAATTTGGACATTTAAAGAAAAAAAAGAACAAAAATAGGTTTTCAAGCAGTGGTTCAGTTTGGCCACTAACCTTTAACGAAACATATTGAATATTTTTGATGATTTGACTAATTCTATTAATGGGAGTGTGTTTTGCTTTCAGAAAAACTTTGATGCATAGGAAACGAGAACCGTCACGATTCCGGTGACATGAAATAGAAAGGGCGCTGAAGCTTGAGAAAAGACGAAGCAGAAAACTCAGCATGGAAGAAGAAGGCGAGGATCAGGTTGGGAAACACATATAGAGAGCTAGAAGGCCTCAGTCAACGACACAATGGAGGATTCCGGAGACCGATTATACGAGGAAGAATGCCGGCGATCGGGGCGGCTGCGGTTGATGCTAATAATTGAATTGAAGCGGCCAGCGATTCTGATGGTCCGTGACATCGAGTTTGTGGTCATCCCCGCGAAGATCAGCGAGCACTGGGAAGATTCCTCGGGATGGCTATCTTGTTCGCTGAATGGGGTGAGACCGAAGTCATAAAACTACATCTATTCCCACATTCTCCTAAGAATGCAGCGAGCACATGGTATGAATCATTACCATATGGATTACGGTTGATACTTGGGAGAGAAGTTAGTTGAGGCCTACTTAGGTAGATTCTTTCTGACCACAACCCACGAGAAGAAGGAGGGGAAATCATTGTGTTCAGCGGGGAAGATGAAAGCACGTATGTAGCTTAAGGAAAGATTCAAGCGATTCTTTGAAGATGTCGATGCATGGGATAGATGCGAACTCGAGATGGACATTGTATATCATGCACCATGAATGATATATCAAAAGTTCATTGATGCTTCATCTTTATTGGAGCATTCAAACGAAAAGTCTTTGAAGCGGCGATAGAAGATGCGGCTAAATGTAACATAAGCTCATACGAGCTTTCAGAGGAAGCAGCGGAGGAAAGGGGATCATGGAGGCGACGAGATGACGGCCGTGGAGGCGAGTTGGATGCCATTATGCACGAGGTTAGACAAGCGAAAGAAAAGACACACCTTTGCTCATGAAATAGGAGGCCGATTGAAAGGGAGTTAATGAAGGGGAGTCTTGAGAGGGGTGGCGAAGAACTTTATGATCTTTGAGAGGTTAATTATTTGGTGAGCGAGGCTTTACCATTTCAAAACCCGATCCCAACCTTCGGCCACATTATCACCCGGCCTTTCGGGAACCATGAGAACTTCGTATGGTGGAGGGGCTTCTGAGCGAGGCGGGGACGGGCCCTCGTGAGGGTGTGTGTACGAGGTTCAGCGACACTTGTGACGAGAAATGAGCACGGCGAATGTCGGGGGGGTCGGCCCCATGCTGAGGAGCAGATCTTGCGGTTTATGGGGATAATAAAAGGCTGATGAACCTCCGTGAACAAAAGTTTGGAAATTAGAGCGGTACTACCAATTCTCAAATTTTGAACACTACTAATGCATCCACTTTGAAGAACACAGGAGACCTGAAATAAGAGCGGTAGCTAACCTGTAACCCGGAGGAAAGATGCCTTCCCAGTGACATGAGGGAAGAACGAAGCTTGCATGGAGCGTGCGACAGGAGTGGGAAGGAGTTAGAAGAGAGAGGAAAGAAAAGATGGCAATGACAAGCAGTAGCAAGACCCGAGAAGGGAAGAGACAACGGAGAATGACAAGAAGGGTAGAAAGAAGAACATCAAGGATCGAGCACAACGGTCCCATTCCCACGAGAGCTACTTGTCCCGAATGGAGGAGCGGTTTGCAAGGTTCTTGAAAACTTTCCGGAAAATGGAGATCGATATGCCTTTCTTGAAGTGGTGACTCGGATGCCACTTTATGCAAAGGTACGGAAGGACATGCGAAGCGAAGAAAAATAGTAGAAGAAGAGATAGTGAATCTCACGCCACTTGCGGTGCGTGTCCCGAGGGAGAAAAGAAGCTACCGAGTAAAGATGAAGGACCCGAAGTTTCTGTTCCTTGGCATTGTTGGAGGAGATGGAATTCGGGAAGCTCTGGCTGACTCGGGAGCTGTGTCAATCTGATGCCTCTTTACATTTGCGAAATTAAGTTTGGGGGAGCTTATTCCCCTGGCTGTTATATGAATAATGGGACGGATCGATGGTGAAACTGAAGGGTCGTGAAGATGTGTTAGTCCTTTGTTGGGAAGTTTGTATTCCCGATGGAGCTTAAATCATTACGGACATGGAAGAAGATTCACAAGTACCCTACTATTAGGAAGACCATTCCTAGCTCTTTGGGCTGCCTTGATTGACATGCGAGTTCTTATCTTGAGGGTTGGAGAAGAAGGAATTTCTTTAGCGTTTAACTTGATTAAAGTATGCAAAATATAGAGCGGGACAGGAAAGGTTGCAATGTAGGCGATTTTGTCTCACAATTCCCGACCACGATGTTAACAATGATTGTAACCTCCCGAGTTTTTATCGATGAAAAGAGATGAATTGATATCTCTTTGAAGATGTCTGATACGAATTTCCTCTGACAGTTTTCATTCTATAGAAGCGTGTTGAGCTGAAGCAAAACGAGAAAGATAATGGGAAAATAGTGAAAAGGAAATTCATCGAACCGATGCGGAAGAATTTAGTTTTGAAAGGATTGCCATATCAATTTAAAGTATGCCTACTTAGAATTGCAAAAACCCGAGTGATCATTTCGACGGACTCGGTGATCTTTAGGAACAAGATTCTTTGAAAATATTAAGGAAGCATAAGGAATCTCTAGCTTGGTCCATTGAAGAGGTGAGGTATCAGTCCAGCGGTTTGCATACATAAGATTCTGGCTAGAAGAGACTTGAAAACCATCGTAGAACATCGAGAGAAGGCGAATCCGGTGATGAAGAGGAAGTAGTCGGAAAGGAGGTGATACTCAGGTGTTGAATGCGGTTTTATCTACAGCTATTTCGAATAGTCCTTGGGTGAGCCAGGTCCATGTGGTTCCAAAGAAAGGGGGTTTCTTGTGATCGAAATAGAAAAAAAAAATGAATTGATTCAGCAAGAGCATTGGCGGGATGGAGGGTATGTATTGATTACGAGGAAGTTGAATACGACAACCGAGAAAAGATCATTTTCCTTTGCCTTTCATTGATCGGATGTTGGATAGGTTAGCGAGGACACCTCACTTTTGTTTTACGGATGGGTACTCGGGATACAATCGGATTGCTATTGCACGGAGGATCGAAGACCACGTTCACATGCCCTTATGGTACCTTTGCCTTCGAAGGATGCCATTTGGGTTGTAAATGCTCGACTACATTTCGAGAGGTGCATGATGTCTATATTCTCGGTTGGTTGAAGAAGTGATGGAGATTTTTTTTTTTCGTGGATGATTTTCACGTGTATGGATCAGGCTTTGTCCCGATGTTTAAGCAATCTGAAACGATGCCAGATGCTAAGACAAGCATTGCTTGAATTGGGAAAAATGCCATTTTATGGTAACAGAAGGGATTGTTCTTGGGCATAAAATTTACACTCTTTGGACTAGAAGTTGACCGATCCAAGTATCAGTATCAAGACTCTTGCACCACTACCCGCAGTAAAGGGTAAGAAGTTTCTTGGGGCATCTTTAGTTTTACAGGGAGATTCATCAAAGACTTTTCGAAAATAGCGGACCATATCGCGATTCTTGGAAAAGGATACGAGTTCCAGAATTTTGATGACTCTGGATACTTCGATGAAATCAAGATCAGTTGGTCTGAGGCACCTATATTAGCACGAGGCGAGATGGAATCGGATTTGAAATAATGTGTGATGCCGAGTGATTTTGCTATGGGAGCGTGTTGGGGCAAAGAAAAGAAGTATTCGGGACCGTATACTATGTTAGTAAGACCTTGATGAAGCGAAGCACTCGACAAGCGAAAAGGAGATGCTAGCATTAGTATTTGCTTGTGAAAAATTTAGGCAATACAGTTTGGGATCCCATGTGGTAATTCACGCGATCATCTGGCAATCAAATACTTGATGTCTAAAAGGAAGCTAAGCGGGTGATAAGATGGGTGCTATTTGTTCTTGAAGTTTGATTTGAAATAAAAGGATAAAGGGATGTGACAATGTGATAGCCCAGACCACTTGTCGAAGTAGAAAAAGCGATGAAGAAAGAAAATGTGCGATTAACGAGAGAACTTCCCGAGATGAGCAATTGTTTAAGGTTTCCTTCCAACTTCCATGGTATCGATATTGTGAATTATACGGCTTGTGGAGTAATGCCTTGAACTCGGCTTCTGACGAAGAGGAAACACTTCGAAGCTGACAGACGAGATATTATATTTGGGATGACCCACTATTATTCAAGAGAGTGCGACATGATAATAAGAAGATGTGTGCGGAAGGTGAACAAGGCAACATTTTAAAGAATGCCATGCATCACCATATGGGGGGGCGTTTTTTACGGAGAAAGGAGCAGCTCACAGATACTCGTCGGGGTTATTGGCCTTATCTTCGAGGGCGTAGGAGTGGGTGAGGGTGTGTGATCGATGCCAAAGTTGGGGAATATGGCCGGCGAATGAAATGCCTAAAGGTATTATGGTGATACAAATTTTGATGTTTGGGGAATAGATTTTTTATGGGACCTTTCCGCGTCATTTGGAAACCTATACATCTTTGCTGTGATAGATTACGTCTCCCGAATGGGTGGAAGCGTGTCTTGTCAGGAATGATGCTAATACGGGTTGTAGGTTCTTGCGAAAGAATATTTTGAGCAGTTGGAACCCCGAACCATCATTAGTGATGGGGGGCAGTTTGCAAACGAAATATTTGCGAAAACTCGTAGTAGGTATGGGATCGAGCATGTAATGAGCTTAGCCTATCATCCCGAGCCCGATGGACAAGCGAAATTTCCAACGGGGAGATCAAAGAATGCAGAAAAGGCGTGAGCTCAGCGGGAAGGATTGGTCTTCCCAAACTTGATGATGCACTTTGGAGCTTCTGAGATGCATCTAAAAGCCCCGTTGGAATGTCCCATCTGAGAGTTGTTTTTTGGCAAACCATGTCATCTACCTCTTGAATTAGAATACAAGGTAATGTGGGCCATCGAAGTTAAACCGATTTTAAGTTTGCAAAGGAAGAAAAGACTACTCAACATGCAGATTGGAAGGCGAAATGAAGCATGACGATGATCGAATATACGAAGATAAGACGAAGAAATGGCATGATCGAGAGAATTTTGAGAAAGAGTTCGGAAACGAGGGGAACGAGGTTACTGGCGGTGCAACTCTAGTAGTATTTCGGGGAAATTAAAATCGGTGGAGTGGGCCATACACGGTGGTGTCGAAATTACTACATTTGGAGGCGATGACAGGCCTTTCTTGTGGCGCCTGGCTTAGAAATTCGGGTTGGTTGCCGTCGGCCGCGGAATACTCGTGAATGTCGGGTGACGAGCATTTTCCACGGCATCGGACGGAGTCTCCTTTGTACGGGAGCTGCGAATACAAAAACTAGTATAAACACGCATTCTACTGTCCCGATCAACAATCCAATATATACGATATAATCCCAAACATGAGTAAAAATATCTTGGGCTCATAAACCCAATCTTCATGAGATCAATTATCATAACTATTCTTGATTATCTCCCGATAATTCAATAGTTGATAACACTTTTGTTTATACAAACATATATTAAAATCTACAATTCTAATACATGTTATGTCAAAAACCATCAAAGCCCATGGCAGAACCTTGAAATCAACCTCGAAATGAGTTGTCTCATCGTGCGCTATTTGTACACGAGAAATAAAGGGGGTCCCACGGCGGGTGAGCTAAAGCTCGATAGGAGAATGCGCCCAAGTGGGCTACTCACCACTGAGGTACGGTCTGATGCTCGAAGTAAACACACACTTTCAGTAAATCGTGATCTGCTTGGATATACATGATCACCCGTGTCACTTGAGTCTCACTTGGGCTAAATTTCCGCGCTGCTGGCGAGTGCCTGTGAAAAATGTCATTTAAAGTAAAACTTTTGTTCTTGAAAATATACTACCGAAGTATTCGGTACAAATATGGGACTACCCTCAGAGGTGAATTGGTTGTTGAGCTTTAAGAAGCTGAGTCATGGTCCTCATCCCGAAGTGATCTGTTGGCCCATGTCTCCCCAGCCCCTGATTCTCGGGAATATCATCCTTTGAAATTCCTTTACGCAACCTTATCTAGTTTTATAAAAATACCTTGTCATGCACTCACACCTAATTCTAGGTTGCAGTGCATATGAAAATGCGATATGCCATTTTCAAATTCATTTACACAATATGTCAATATGCATATTTTCAATCAACTACAATTACACGCATGTAATTCCAACACATCAAGCATCACCCAATTTAGCTCGGTCAGGCAATTCATAGCAATCTCAAATGGCCTATGCTCACAATTATATTCCATATAATTGTGAATCTAATCTTTATTCCCGATGGCTTTATGCATACACGATTATATTCCATATAATTGTGACCTCATCTCATCTCATTAAGCATTAACTTTATTGATTTCTACACCACCAAATCAAGTCACTCATTTCATACAATTTCATACCAAAACACATGGGCGATTTGGCCCATTTATCACAAACCGGGGCTTTGTTTTTCTGATCCCAAGCAATAAGTGGGGTATCCCACGAAGGCGGCCCACATTTCTAGGTTCCTCTTAGTGGAGCAGATTTGCATTCCCATTTAGGTCTCTAATCACCCAAATAGAATTTATTCCATAAATTACCATATAACACCCCAATTCGAGTCCCAACTGACCACGGTGCTTGAGGAATGTCTAAAAAATCTCCTGGTCGGTCCCGTGTTTTGGACCGTCGAGTACCATTCACCGGCATTTTCTCCTTATCGGCGTACATTTAAAGCAATTTTGGTGAAATAAAAACACCCAGCTTGACCCCAAATTTACAGGCGATCACGGATGGGGGGAAAAATCCCAGGGAATTCTAGCAATTCGGTCCCATGTTTTGGGATAGATCAATACCCTCGCGGCCTCAAGTAGCAAGGAAACATCGAAAAACCCTTAAAAATGGGGGAATAAGCGTAGTAGGAAAATCCTCTTGGGTTATCCCAGCTTCATGAGCTTAGGTCACGCGTAGCTGCTCGCGTGAAGCGTTTAGCCTAACCGATCGAATCCCAGCGGTCAGATTGCGGATCTTGCAGAGAGAAGGGTCTTCCTCTTTCTGCAAAATGTAAACCCCATAGCTACTGCATCTAAATCCAAGCTTCTCACGTTTTTGGTCTTGTGGCTTAAGGTAGGAGATGAGTGGCTATTGGCTATTTTGTCCTCTAGTCACTTAAATCAAATTCCATAATTACCATTTGTCCCTCTTTCTCGGATTTGATTTATTATCTCGTGATCCATTTTCATCATTCTCTACTCATACCACTTATGGTACATGAGTACATGTTATATGCGCCTTTCGTCGCATCGAAGCGATTTACGGCGAGAAATACGTGCCTCGAGAAAAGCGTCTTAGGCTCATTGTCTCGACAAATTGCGAGAAATTTCGTGTTAACTAGATTTCGTGAGACAATTCCAACGGTAAAATCCCAGTTTGTCATCCGAGATGCAGAATTAATTACGGATTTTAGTAATTCTGATTTTATGTCAAAGATTACGATTTTACCTTACTTATTCGAGGTGGAATTTCTCGGGTCTTACGACTCTTTGCGAAGAATTCAGGTCGATGGACAAAGGTTAAAGCATTATCTCAACGGGGAGGAGAAGTGAAGAACTCCAAGCGGGTCTTGAGGAAAAAGAAGTACCCTGGCAATGAAGTCCGGTAAGGACTCAAGCGAAGCGACTAATGGGAGGCAACCCGCGATGATTTAAGTCGATTTTAAATTTTGAAATATTTCTTTTCCTTTAGTTGCTGATGAATTAGATCGAATTTGTTTTCTAGAAGGATAGATTTGATTTTAAAGGCTGGGTTGTAGTTTAATTAGAATTTTCTTGAATATTACGTGATCTTTTCTCGAGGTTAAAGACATGAATATGAGGTGCTTCTGAGGAATAATTCAATGAGCTTCACGGAGGAGTCGACAGGAGAAAAGGGGAGTAACCTTCTCCCTAACCCAATTCTATAGATATATTTGAGCTAATTGTTAAATCTTTGCTTAAAAGTATTTTTGAGAATGTAACGGAGTTGAGACAATAAGAAAATTCAAGGTTTTTAGAAATCATTGAATGAAGGGCCAGATCATGAGAAGGGTTATGTCGCAGCCGTATCACCCTGGAAACCTGGTAGTGATAATACGTGACGGGTTTGGAAAGAACAATTAGTGAGTGCGAGGAAAGAAATTCATGTCGCGACACCCTTTGCGATGTCGCGTGATGAATAAGTTTCAAAATTAGAGGAGAAAATTGTCGCCACATTAAATAATTCTGAAAACACAGATTGTATGACATCGGGTATGTCGTGACATAAAGCGATGCCAACTACTCGACTCAAAGCCTAAATTTAATGATCTCAAATGAAAGAACGGAATTAGTGAACAGTCTTAAGTGAAGCATTAATATTGCTGAACATTATTGAATTTTAAGCTATTGGAAATATACCATTCCTCCGACCCACATAATAGTCGCCTTCGTCTTTACCAGGAATCTCAACCTCAGAAAACCCTAGCATTAAGGCCTTGGCTTTCTCTTGCTTCCAATGGCTGAATTCCACCTGATTTTAACCTGGCGGGATAATGAGGAACACGAACAATGAAGAAGAAGAAACTGCATTCGAGGAGTGATTAGATGAGATTCGTCGGGAAGAACAAACGGGAGATGCCATCGGGAAGCACCGAAGCTCAGAGGCTTCTCGAGAAAATGAGAAAGGGAAAGGGAAAGAGGAGAAAGAAGAAGTAGAAGATTTGTCTGGATGAAACATTCGAGTGGAAAGTATTATATAACAAGGGTTTTGTTATGAGAGGAGATTCAAAACCACCGACTCCTTTCGAGGATGATGAAGGCAGAGAGGATGGGAGAGTCTGCGCACACTAGCGAATTATCACGACCTTGGGTAGAGTTTTATTCCAATATGGTGGAAGGAAGGATCATTTGTTTTGTTAGAGAGTGGAGTGCAAATGCGAAGCGAGGCCATCGCGAAGGGCTGTGCATGTGATGCCTGAGCATGGCTCCAAATTCAGAAAATTTTGGAAAAGCGGGAATTTTAGAAAGATTGTGAGGCTCAGATGGGAGGCAGTTAGACCAGGAGAAGGAAAGCCGAGGAACTACGAGAACGGGAAGCCTCACTGAGAAGCAAAGGTATGGTTTGCTGCAAGCGTCTAATTTTAGTTCCAAAAACATTTATGCCTGATGAAACGAAAATTTGTCTTCTTGTATGCCATACTCAAAAATTTACAAGATCAATATAGGAGTTATCATAGAGAACTCTATCATGAAGTATCATGAAGGGAACAAAAGTATGCTTCCTCACCCGGCCAACAATCACGATTCGTAGCGAAGAATTTGAGGTGAAAGAACTTTGGGAGTCGAGGAAGAGTCCCCGAGCTTCACCGCTTCCTTAAGCGGGGTTATCAAGGGACGAGGGGAAACCGGAGGGAAAAGGAGTGCTAAGTAGAAGAACGGGAGGTGAAGCCCAAATGAGAGGGATGAAAGACTCGGAGACCCCGCGAGTCGGGGAGCGAGCACCGGAGAACTCACGACAATGATTACATGTTGCGGATCTTTGAAGGGCGGGATGAGAGGCGGCCCGATAGACTTCTCCATCCACCAGCGAGTTCTCCTCCTGTACGAAACAGAAATTTCCAACACGGAGAAAGCTCAAGAGGGCACAAGAGAACAACTCTCAGTGCAGAGCTCTCAATGCCATGGAGAATAGAAGAAGAGAAGAGTGGAACTTAAAGCAGGGGAATTCGGAGAAGGCATGTATGAAAGAATTGAAAAGGGACACTTGAGTGGGAAGAAGGCTAAACGAAAGAAAGGGAGCATGAGGTGGAGATACAAAGAGAGAACAACGGTGGAAAGAAGGCGAACAGAAAGAGGAGACATATGGGAAAAATGTTTGAAGCATTGAGGAGAAGAGTTCGAAGAGTAGAGGAAGAGATCACGATCATCTTGAAACTCGAGCTAAGTCCTTAGGCTTTCTATAACAAGCAGTTTGATCGTGATTCTCAACTCCTAGCATTGTTAGAGAAAAAAGATACAGAGCATGACACCAAATTTGGGAAGCAAATCAAGGGTTTCAAGTTACTATACAAATCTCTGAGAGGATTTGGAAAACAAGTGACGATAGAGACAAAGCGATGGAAATTTGAATCCTACGAGGCGGAATGGCTGGAAAATTTAGATTTGATTAACAACAATCTTTCTAAATTCTTGGAAGTCATGACTGAAATGGAGAATACAATGAATGGCTTGGGGAAGAGGCAGGATGTACTGAACAAGAAAGTTGATCTCTCTAATGGGGTGTCATTTGAAGAGCAGTTGAGGAGAAACCAAGAGAAGGAAGAGGAAATGAAATTCCACTTCATTCCCATCATTGAACACTTTGGAATTTGGGTCCCCACAGCAAACATTTTGCCACCTCTTCAAAAGAAAAAATAGACCTTCTCCTTGCCTAACCTTCTTTACCATCCTTATCCATCCCCTTTCATGTATCACTTGGTTGCAAAATAATCGAAATAAAATAGAAATTTAAATTGAATTGTTGTGCTATTTTCACATTTGATTGTTCAATGTTATGTTGCTTCAATAGTTTACATGATTAGAAATCAAAGTAGGAAATAGTTCGGAATAAAAAGCTGAGAGATTATTAGCTTAATTGAATGGAAAGCGATTAGAGTAGGAAATAATTTGAAATAAGGAAAAGTGCGAGAATAAAGGACAAAATGAATATAGTTTAATTGAAACCTGAGGTGCAAAATTACTTATATTTAAGCTGATAAGTCCAGAATAGAGGAGGGTAATACAACAGAAGGAACAAAACATATTTTTGAGTTTGTGGTATGAACAGTAAGTCAAGGAACCTGTTGAATATCAATTAACTTAACTACTCATTAATAAAAATGAGTCAAGATACTCCTTATAGTTAGTCACGATTTGTTCGATCCAGTTCTGAAATTTGTTAGATTATTGATTGAGGAGGCGAGTCTGGTGTCGGTGACAATGATCACGGAGCCATTCTTGGATAGTTTGAGCCATTGTATCCTTAATATCTTTGGTGCATATACCCTAGTTCCATGAATTGAGCTAGCAGTGATTTTTTCAAAAATAAGCCCGGTAGGTAACATAGGAAGAAAATTCAATCCTTGATGAGCTTAATGATTGCCAGAGTGAAGGAAGAAAATGAAGTTTGGAGGAGTTTGATGTTTGCAGGGAACTCAAAAGGGAATGAAAAGAAAAACAAGAAGCGAGAAAATGAGAAAAGAGGCTTATAGGGATAAGTTTTTATCTTGTGGCACAACTCTCTTGAACAATTAAGTTCTTGAGGGTGTTTCAACACCCTGGCCACCCTAATGCCATCTGGTATGGGAGTTACTAACCAGAAGTTATTTAAGGTGTTAGCTTCAAAAGTTAAAACATTGCACTATCCACTAAAGTATGAGTAGCAAACTAAAAATCCCCAGGTGAAATTACAAGTGTGAAATAGAGCGTCTGATTCTGAATTGAAGAAATCAAAGAGATGTCCCAAACATGAAGTTTAGGGGAGTTTATTAGAGGAATTATAAGAAAGAAAGGGTGGAAGAAGAAAATGTTAGAGGGTAATCTTAACCTAAAAATTCTTCCATCCTACCCATTACCAAGCCTAACAATATAAGCCCAAAAGGGCGATTGATCTTGAAGGTGAAATCACCTACGTGAGTGGAGATGTTATGAAAACAAGCACATGGAATTTGGAAGAATGAAACAATCAAATTGTGAAGAACTTTAGGGAGTTAAATGACTCAGTATGAAAATGAGAAAGGAAAACAATTCATTATTCAACGGGATCCAATGAGTATATTGTTTGTAAAACAATTTCAACATTTTGGTTTTGCATAGCATAAAGTGAACTTGACGCAGGCTGGGCAGGCTAAGATGTACATAAATTTTGCATACCTTGCATTGCAAATTGAATTGAATGCTGCTTCTTGAGAACAAATCGAGAGAAAAATGTCCTTAAAATTTTTTTCTTTTATTTTGTTGAGGGCGAATAATTCTTTCTTTTCTTTGCTTGAGGACAAAGCAAAACTTTAAGTTTGGGAGTTTATTAGGCTTAAAGTCATAAATTTTAGTCAATTTTACCTTCATTTTCATATCAAAAGAGACAATTACTTTACAGAAATATGAAGAAACTCACCCATTTGTTATTAGCAGGTAGAATGGAAGAAAGAAGAAAAAAGCAGTAGAAAAATGCAGAAATAAGTGGAATAAAAGTGCAGTCGATTGGCAGAGCAGAAATGAAAAATTCATTTAGTCATTGGCCCTTCGATTTTAGGGTTCATGATCGATCATGAGGTCGCGACATGGATAACAAGTTATAGAAGTCGCGACATGAAACTGCTCATGAGAAGGACCGTAAAGCAATGAGTTGAGGTCGCGACGTGAGATCGAAGTCGTGACATCAAGAACCACAGTTCAAAGCTCTGAGTCATGGTCGAGTCGCGACAAGATCACGATGTCGCTATCGAATAATGATTGAGACTTGTGGAGGCATGAAGTAATGTCGCGACAAGAGATTGATGTCGACATCGGAGGAAGCAGTTAAAGGCGCAAAGACTTAAGCTCGTATCGCGGCGATGGTCAGTCGCGACACCATGACGAGTTGAAAGCTCAGGAGGACTAAGTTGAAGTGCGACAAAGAGATACGATGTCGCGACATCGAAACCACGGATGGAAGTTTGAGAGGGGAAATGACTTCTTGTCCGCGGCGAGAAATTTTGAAGTCAAATCAAAAGCCATCAAGTGATTTGCAAACCATAGGCGATGTCGCGACAAAGAGATTGATGTCGACATCAGAGAACAATTAAAACGCAAAAGACTTAAGGCGATGTCGCGGCGTGAGATCGAAATTGCGACATCGGACCTACCGATTGAAGGTTGAAGCTTCGCATAAAGTGAGGTCAGCGACCAAGATACTCGATGTCGTGACATCGGGAAACGACGGATCAAAGGCGCAAAGTCATAAAGAGATGTCGCGTAATTGTTATCGCGACAACATAACCTTGACGATTCAAGCCTACAATTTCCTAAGATGATGTCGCGTGAATGTGTGTCACCGACATCAGAAGAATCGATTAAAGGCTGGATGACGGCGAGAATTCGCGTGAGATGTTGATGTCGGCATCAAGGCGAACAGTGAAACCTGTAAAGGCGTGAGAAGATCGTCAGCGACAAGATATTGATATACGTGACATCATGAATGACCAATTCAAGGCTACATAGAAGTAAGTTGATGTCGAGACGTGAGATCGATGCCAGCGACATAGTTGTCGCGACGTGAGATCGATAATAAGAGCATGAATGGTATCACGACAAAGGAAACTAAGGTGGCGACTTGAGCGGTGACTTGGGGCACGGATACTCTAAAATCCACGGGCTACATTGGGATTAGGGCTATTGGTAGGGAACCATAAATCTGTGACTATCAGCTCATTAAAGCGACTTGGTAGCCCCCGCGACGAGAAAGTGCGGATAGGCACGAAGGCTCATTTTTTTAGTTTTCTTTTCTTTTCTTTTCTTTTATTTTTCTTCAATGTTGATAAGTAGAGATTAGATTAGATTGATCGTTCTATTTTTATTTTATTTTATGGAATTGGATGTAATCGTTTTGCGAAGAAGCTGAATACAGAATTCAATTTTTTTCAAATTACTGCCTGGAAAGTTGAGATTGAATAAATTTAAAATTTGGTTTATCCAGTTTAATCACGGTATTCTTATGTTGGAGAATGCGATTATTATGAATCATTAATTGAAGATTGACTTCCATTATGTAGATACTATTTAATAAATTATCTTTCACATTTGTTATTTCCGACCAAATTCTGCAATTTCGGTTTATGGGTACCTTTGATTATAGGTTTTAAAGTTTTTGATTTGAATATCAGTTTCTTATACCCGTATTAAGAAGTGTTTCATTGCTCTGATTTCAAGGAGGTTCTCTGAGTGACATAGAGATTACATTCCTGGGAGCTATGAATATCTCTTAAAAGGTATATTAACACCCTTTATTAGTGATCTATTGTCTTTTTGTGAGTTCTTGGATAAATCCTCTTCTCGCTTGAAATCGAGATTGAGTCGAGCAGGTTATCCACTTAAACAAACAAGAGTTCACCTCGGTCGGATAGTGAGGCCAATCCAGAGTGTTGGTGGGGATCACAATCAAGGAGAGGGTGATCTATTCTAATTTGAGGGCAGAGTAACACAGAAGTTGTATATCCACGGCTTGGCCCGGAAGTAACTTGGGAGCTAAGGTTTACGATCCGTAAAATGGGTATGAAGTATTGCAAGAAAATCTCGGAATTAGGAAGTCCACATTTAAAAAGTAGTTATCTAATTCCTGTATTCGAGAATCGGTCGAGAATAGATAATGAAATGTGAAGTGTGGAGATCGAATTTGAACTATTAACGCATGAATGGATTAAAAAGTGAGAATTCACGAGAAAAATTTACAGAGTTGACAACGAGAATTGATTCTTCACGAGTAAGCATTGATCTTAATGCGTTCTCTAAACGATTATTATTCAATTTCTATTCATTTTCCTAACTATTACGTATTCTTTATTCTTTACATTCAAGTTTATTGTTCATTTCAGTTATCTCCCTATGTTCATGTAATTTTCCAGCACCTTAATGCTGGATCTTACTATCATTTAGTGGTCCAAATAGTATGGAAATCGAGTAGTCAGGGTAGTTGATTTAAAATTCTTGAGATCTCTGAGGGATCGATATCTGGACTTAAATCCAATTTATTACTTGTCGACTGTGCATACGAGAATATCGGTCAAAGACGAACTTTGAAAATGACTTACTCTAGGAGATTTTTTGGTTTATATATTATAATTTCAACAAGTTTTATGACAAGGTTGCTGGGGATTAGTTAATAGTCCTTAGGTAGCAGTGTTGTAAATTTTGTATGCATGTTTTGGTCTCAACAGACGCATACCTGAGTAAAAATGCCTCTTGGGCTCATAGACCAATACTCATAAAAACAAATATCACAACTATATTCCAATTATCACCCAATAATTCAATAGTTGATTACACTTTTATACAAACATATATTAAAATCTAAAAATTCTAATACATATTATATCGAAAGAATAAATATAACCAGCTTCTTCAATCGGCCTCTAAATGAAGTATCTATCGGCGCTCCACGTACTGAAAAGTATAATCCCTCGTGGGGGTGAGCTATATCGCTCGATAGTGGAATCACCACTAAATGGGTTACTCTCCACCTAAGTGCATATGCAATGCTCCAAAATAAACACACACTCAAGTAAATACATGATCTACTTGAATGTCTACATGCCCCATTCCATGTCTCGAGTCACCGTAGACTCACTCACACTTGCACAAGCCGTATATGAAAATAATCATTTTCAAAACAAAACCTGTTGTTCTTGAAAATATACTACATTCGGTAAAAGTATGGGACTACCCTCCGAGGTGAATTGGTTGGTGGGCTTTCTGAAACAGTCATGGTCCTCATCAGGTATGATGCGGTGGCCTCTCGACCCGATTCTGGGAATATCATCTAGTGAAATTCCTTTCGCAATCATGTTCGTTTTTACAAAATATACCATGTCATGCACTCACACCTAATCTCTAGGTTACCCAGTGCATATGAAAATGCATTATGCCATTTTCAAAACCATTTATACAATATGTCAATATGCATATTTTCATTCAACTACAATTCTGGCATGTAATTTAGCACATCGACCATCACTTGATTTAGCTCACTTAGGCAAATCATAATCTCATCCTGCGATACTTTACACACATAATTATATTCCATATAATTGTGACCTCATGTTAACACATCAAGCATTAACCTATTAATTTCTTTGATCGATCAACTCCCCAAATTAATTTCTACCTATACCAAGCCATTCATTTCAACAATTCAAACACACTACATATGGACGATTTTGGTCCAATTCACACAAACCCGGGACTGATTTTAATAGTCCTAAAAACAGAGCATGTGGGCTGTCCATGGGCAGCCCACACATCCAACCTCGGCTCCACTTTTGAAACCAATTTCCTTGGCCATTTCCGGCCTCCTACTCACCAAAACACAATTTATTTAATAAATCATCACCCAAACACCCAAAACAGTCCCTAAAACTGCTACGGACTGTCCATTGGGTCTCAAAAATTCCAATAATTCGGTCCCAAGTTTTGGGACCGATCAAGCTCCGGCTTGGATTGAGCCTCGATCAAACACAAACATCAGCTGGCCAACTTTAGCGCAGAATAAATAGTAGGATGGAAACCCTACCTCATGGAGTTTGTCGAAACTCAGCCGTGCCAAGTAGGCTCTACGTCGCGTAGAGCAGCTTTGCTTTTTGGTCCGAAGAAATCCGACGGTCGAATCGCCTACAATTCTATAGAGAAGGAAGACTCTCTCTCATTAAGAAAATCAAATTTGAAGCTACTGGATATTTTTTTTTCTTTCTCTCCCACATTTTCTTTTCCTTTGTTTTATTCCTTCCTTTTTGCTTTTCTTTCTTTTCCTTTTTCTTGTCTCATTTTCCCACCATTTCTTCTCCTCATTTCTTTTCCTTTTTCTCTTTCATTTCTCCCCATTTTCTCCTTTCTCTTTGTATTTCTCTCCTCCTTTTAGAGCATTGACCGTATGGGTCAAAAGGAGGAAGTTTCCTCCCCTCCTTCCTCAAGCCAAATGTGTGGCTTTCCATTTTCCATTCCTTTTTATGCCAAGTGTCATTCTCTTGGGGTGCCATGTGGCATCCCCTAACCTTGCCATGTGTCATCCAACATCCCACGCCTCGAAAAACGTGAAATCTCGATCACCTCGGAATCCAACGAAATTCAATGTGGTTACCAAATTTCGCGAGACGATTTCAACGGAGAAGTCCGTTTCGTCATCTGAGATTTGGAAATATTTCGGATTTTTACCAAAATTACGATTTTACCCTTTTTGAGAAAATTGGAATTTTCTCGGGTCTTACAGATTTAATTTATGTTAATATATGCATGTAAATATATTACCTTACAAGTGTTTTCAAATGGCATAATCGTTATGTGCATAGGGGCACCTAGGAAATTAGGTGTGAGTGCATGACATGAAAGAAATGAAAAATGAAACATGATTGAAAGGAATTTCGATGGAAGATTTTCCGGATAATTGGGTTGGGAGATGGTCCAACAGATCACTTCGGATAAGGACCATGGCCCATTTGAAAAGTTCTCCGACCAGTCGACGGGACCCAGGCAGAAACCCTCCAGGAATTCCTGGGTGGTCCAGCTGGTAAGTTCCCCCTTTGTACAATCCCCTAGAGATAGTCCAATGGAACCCCGACTTTACGAGAAGAGGTAACACTGCATTAATATAGCCTCGATATATATATAAAGATCCTGTAGCTCAAATCCTGACCGACCCGTCTCTTTGGCAGGTCATAACCACAAACACACATGATAAAGACTCATATGAGTTCAATACTAAGATCAGAGCGTTCTAAGAGTGTTGGCGAATTTAAGTGTACAATGAAAATACATAAGTCTAATAAAATAAAGGCAGATAGATAAGATGGAATACGCAGCTTCCATGAGGCAGTGTAGAAGTTGGCGCGGAAGTGGAATCTCTGATTTATGCGGACTGAAAACGGATTTAAAACAATAAAGCATTGAGATAATAATAAATCTCGGTGAGTGGCATAATTTATAAGGAAAATAATGTTTTTATTTTTTCGAAAATTCCTTCTCTCGATACCTCATGTCCCTCTTTTACAAGTTGTTTTGAATCATTTCACGAAACGAACTTATACCCAATCCAACAATATGAAATTCATCTTTCGAAAATTTAACCGACATCATTATCAAGAACCTTATAACCTGAATTTATTCACAACATAAAAATTGAGCATAAAATATATATAACCATCATGTCGTAAAAAAAAATAATCATGAACATACAATAACCATAAATATTGAAATGGTTATACCTTACTCGAAACTTGACAATGTACGTACCATATACCCATAGTAAACCGTCGGTAAGCCCTGACCTCTGACACGGTGGCAACCAATAAACCTTGTTGAAGCCGACATCCAACGTGGCAACTAATAAACCTTCGGGTAAAACCGACCATCACGTGACAACTAATAAACCTTCGGGTAAGCGAAATGACACGTAACTAATAAACCTTCGGGTAAACCCATCACGTGGCAACTAATAAACCTTCAACAATGCGCATTATAAACATTGCAACCTTTCCAATAATACCGCATTTATAGTCATTTCTACCAAGTCTGAAATTCATTTTCTTAAATCAATAACTTTTCAAAATGGACTTTGAAACTCAATCCATGTACCAAAATGTTTAAATACACGAATTTATCCATGAACTATATTAAATTTCCAATATTAAAATGTTGACAAAATCCACATGAGAGTAAATAACTTAAATTTTTATAAAAATGAGATAATTATATTTGCATAATAGTTAGATCAAATAAGGTATATATATAATAATTAACCACAATTATCTAATATAATAATACCCCAGCTTATTTAAAAACTTGTAAACCACTCACCTTAGTTATTTAAACCTTTTTTTCCTCCTTTAAAACTCTCCTTTGTCTTAATCACTTCCCTCCTACAAAGGCACATTAACAAATCCATTAACATTCATACCTTAATCTTGTTTCAATTAAACCATTAACTATACACTATACTTTTCTGTAGCCCTTAATCATTTGTCCTTCGATTAGTTAAAATCAATTGAACTTCAGCCTCTTTTGTTCATATGATTTTCTTATTCTAACTCATGGCAATTACTACCGCACATTAGCCACAACATGTCATTAAATGGTGCTTCCAAAACCCAGGCTATTCACTATTCCTGCGATATTCATTTACGTATTCACTATTCACTATTCACTATTCACTATTCACTTTGCACTTTTCACCTTTCACCTTTCATTTTTCACTTTTCACTTTTCACTTTTCACTTTTCACGTGGAAATCAGACGAAATCCCTTGATTTCGGTACTCCTGTGTAGCTCGCGTTAAATGAAGTAACTTTAACTCTTAGTCACGAAGATTATTTGTTCGACGTCATTATATCACGAGAAAAACTAAAAATTAGGATTTTCAGAACTTTACGCAGATTCGGCAAAATCCGTGTTTTTGGTACCCGCAGCGTAGCCTCGTCGCGTGAGCACTTTTAGATTCTTGGCTGGCAATTAAGCCAGTCAAAACTCCGTGATGAATCGAAGAGAGAAGAATTTAAAGATAAAAATAAAAATAAAAATCTCACTCAAATCGACCTTACATCAGTGAGCGATCAAACTTTTGTTTTGTTATTTTTTGTCAGTGTGAAAGTGGACACATCTCCCTCTTTCCCTTCGAGTGGTTTTATTTAAAGCAATTTATTTGTCCGGTTTTCAATTTCATTTTATCATAATTGAATATTTATTTAAATATTTGCCATTTTTGAGATTTTTCTAAAATCCGTTTTAAGTTTAGCTTTAAGGCTGTACAGCTGCAAGAAAATTAGAAAAATATTGGCGCGTCTTCGAATTCAACGAAACTTTCCTAGGATCCGCTAGATTTCGGTAAAGGCGAATTTATGGCCTTGATCCAGTTTGTCATCAGATCTATAAAAATTTTCGAGCTTCACTGAACCATTTTGCAACACCCATCAGGGAGAGTCTCTGATGCCATTACTTTATGGGGTGTATAAATATATGTATCACATATTAGTATTTTGGAGACTAAAAATATGAAGAAATTTTGGAACCGAATTGTGGTAATAAACCAAAGTCTGATGGTCATTAAGCAAATGGATATGGAAATTAGAAACAAATTAGAGATGGGCCATAGTAGAAATTGAATAAGTTACAATTGCAATAATTAAAAGAAGAGGGTTATTTGCAATTAATGGAAAGTTAATTTAACAAAAAGGAGAATTAAAAACCAAAATGTCTCATTTGGTCTCCAAAGGCTAGGGTTCACGATTGGTGAGGAGAAGAGAGCCGAAGCGAAGGGAAGAGAAGGAAGAATAAGGAAGAGGAGGAGAGGATTCAAGTATGCCTTTGTCTTTAGAATCAAGTGTATGGGTTCTAGGGCTTGGGTGTGTGGAGATTAGTTCTCCTTTGGTCTGGAGTTTTGTCACGAAAGAGCACATTAAGCCTTTAATTGTTGGGGGTTATGTGAGTAAAACCGTTGATGTAAAGAAACTTGGAGTCGTGAATTCGTGATGTTTAAAAAGAGATTGGTGGACCTTAGGTAGTATTCTTGGATTTTCACCTAAGGTTTTGGGTTTGAGTTTCCAAAACACCCGATTCACATATTTGTGGAGTTGTTTTTAGATAAATTCTGAGATGGTTTTAGGGAGTGTATGATTCATAGGATTATGGTGAATTGGCATCAAAAGTGGAGAAATAACAAAATCTGGGCATTTCGGTGTCTTCTGCCATTTTCTGATTGGAGTTATGCAGTGCAAGTGTCATATTTAGATGTTTGTGAGTTGTCATGGTAGAAGTTAGTTGTACAGATAATCTGACATTACAGTTTTCCTGTTTCGACCAGTTTTAGTATTTTGGCCATAACTTCCTGGAACTCTGCCAGGTTGGGTTATTCCAAAGTGTTTACATAAAATAGACTTCAAGGAGGAACAAAACTTAAGTAGGAATCGTCTAATTCTTATCCTAAGTGGCTAAGAGTTCACTCAAAGTGGGGCCATGTGCAAGAAAAAATTCGATTCCAGCTTTGGACATAAGTGGTCAGGGGTTAGTTCGAGCGTAACTTGAGTTTTCGATTGCTCGAGGTGGGTAATTCAGTTGGAATAGAACCCTTAGCACCTTAACTTTAAAAAGTATGAAGAGTGTAGGCTGAATTCTGAAGGAATTACCGTTAGATTATGCAATTGTTTGTCATCGTATTCGTTTGAGTTGTAGGTTAAAGTAAAGTAGGATAAGTGTGGAGCGGTGCTCAAGTTAAGCAAAACCCAAAGAGGTGAGTGTTCTAAACTGTTTTCAAAATACTAGTATGATGTATTATTATTATTACAAATTTCTTTACACTGGTATTTCATGGTTTTGAGTTCAAATATTTTCAAGAAATGACAATGAGATAAAAACTTAAGCATTGGTTTTAAATTGTAAAACCATAATTAAGCAAGCAAACATTAGTAAATGGTTTTGAATAATTAAACATTTTTCAAAAGTAGAAAGCAAGTAAGCAA
Source organism: Tetrastigma voinierianum (assembly GCA_016808115.1). NCBI lineage: Eukaryota > Viridiplantae > Streptophyta > Magnoliopsida > Vitales > Vitaceae > Tetrastigma > Tetrastigma voinierianum. The sequence goes on from JAEQBH010000779.1 coordinate 552,554, forward strand.
ATGGTTTCTTGAATAATTAAACCATTTTTTCAAGCAAGCAAACAAGTAAATGGTTTGAGGAGTGTAAAACCATTTTACAGGCAAATGACAAGCAAGCGAAAGTTTGAGGAAAAGCGAATTCTACTAAGTTCTAAGCAAGCAAACCGGTCGAAGGTATTCCTGTCATTGCAGTGGAGTCGGTATCTCATACATGCATTTTCGTTTGCCGGTCGGCAAAAACTAGGACATACATCATGCATTTAAAGTAAGGCGCCAGCATACGGGGAGTATATAAGGTTATGAGCTCTTCAAATTATGAGTGATGGCGACAGGGTCAATTCCACCATATTCTGGGAAAAGAAAGAAAAAGGTGATGCGGACAAAGGTCAGCCGCGACACGGTTGAGCACGAGGTTCAGAGTGTTCACTAGGGTAAAGTAAAGCAAAATAGGCTCCTAGTAGTTTGATGTTTCAAACATAGTGCTCTGGAATTTGAAAAATCAAACCACATTGGTTCCATTTGTGTGGAGCTTGGGAAGTTTTAAAGCAACGGGTTGTTAGAATCAGTTTAGATTTCAAAAAACGATCGGTTGAGCAACTCCGTGGGGTTTATTTCCAAAGCAGCAGGTTGAGCGGGAAACCAGTTTTTGTGAAAAGTTTTGAAACTTTTAAAGCGAGGTTTGTGAAAGGGTTTTAAAGCTTTGTAAGATAAGATAAACGAAACAGAAGAAAGTATGAGTTTTATAAACTTCTAGCAATAACTGATAAAAGAGTTCACGACTTTTAAATAAAAGCAAATAAGCAAACAAGAAAGTATTAAAAGTTTTATATACTTTTAAAAGCAAGCAGTATAAGCAACTGAACCGAAAGAAAAAGTTTTGAAACTTTCAATAGCGAACAAAGTAAAGACATGGAGGAAATATTGTAAAGAAAGTTTCTGATTTTGAGGTTTAAATGAATCTTTTATAAAGCATACATATTCAAAGACTCGTTTAGCTCATTATTTTGTATTTAAAACTATTTTTCTGAAGTACGGGTCCTTTAGTACAGACAATGGGATTTAGTCCGACAATGGTTAAGTGTTGTGTATTAGTAATATTTTGTAAGAACATACTTTGAAATTGTATAAGGAACATATGTATGTACATAGTTTAGTATGATGTACATAGTTTAGTATGATGGAAATATGTTGGTATGCTGGTTGCCATATTTTGGATATAGTGTAAATTGGATGTATACAGGATTTGGAATTTGGAGCTAGCCATGCGGTAGTCATCTTCTTGAAATTTTTCGGCACTAAGTTTTGCGAATCCTAAGTTTGAAAAATAAAGAAAAATTTTTATGGGAGGTTTAGCGAAGCAATACGGCCGCTTCAGGGGATTTCTAGTCGTTAGAGATAATGTTGAGGATTTCTAGTGGGTTAGAGATAATGGGGTGGGGATTTATTGGAGTGGCCGGCTCACGCCGCCCATTTCTTTGGAAGGGGGTGGGGTGTGTCGAAGCGCCTTTTATTGTGAGTCCCCACCGTCACCAAGAGCAAGGTCCTTAGGGAGAGCATCCTTCTTTACCCAGGCCCAGGCTAGTAGCTCGGGTTGGTAGTAAATCTGGGACGCAACTATGATGGCTTGGTCCAGGCTCAACTAACGGAGCGAAAATGTGTAAACGAGGGGATATCCTAGTGAGTGGGGAGAGTAATACGGGACCGGGGGGTGACGATGGGCTCCACCCGCGGGTAGGCCCGGGGGTGGGGACCTCACAATTTTGGTAATTTATTAATATTATTATCTTTTAAAATTCCTTAATTTGTACTTTTACCCCCTCCACTTTCCTTAATTCTTAGTGCCACAATTCTTTGAAAACTTCACAATTTTATCATAATAACAACTTCGAGAATACTTCAATGGCACTTAAAAAGTCTTTTGGTATACCGTGACCACACGGTTGCGCGTCACGTACCCTCTCGGGGCCAGGCGTTCTGTCTGCACATTTGAACTTACGGGGCGCCTTCTTATCAGTAAGTCGGATTTTGACGTTGACCGTCTGTGAACTCGTATCGGCCGAGGCGGCTATGAAATGGTGTCTTAGTCGACCCAAAAATTATCCATCCTTGAAAAAAAAAAAGTCAACTTGGGCCCACATACTAATTGTTGGTCGAACTTTGTCAAACGGTCAAACGTTTTAAAACTTGTATTATTTAGTGCGGGTCATTCTGACCTACCCCCTTAAAGAAAATTTCGTCCCTTGAAATTCGTTACTGTCATGGAAGAGATGAGGGTGTTGGCGCTCCGCATTTGGTCTCCAGCTCCCAGTCGCCTCCTCGACTAGGTGGTTTCTCGAAAGGACTTTCACTAAGGGATATTGTCTTGTTCTTGAAGCTCATATAACTTCTCTACCCGAATCACGCTTGGTTGCTCCTCATAGGATAAGTCATCCCTCATTAAATCTACAGTATCTCGACGTGTAGGGAATGCGAGATATACTTGTCAGCATGGAAATGTGGAACACATTATGGACTCGAGAAAGCTCCTCGTGAGTCTAATCCTATAGCCCTTTGGACATCCTCTCAGCCCGATCTCAAAGGTCTAATGCTTGAGAACACTTCCTCAGCTTCCCAAGCGTACCACGTCCTTCCAAGGAGAGAGCCTCAAGAATACTCGATCTTCGACCTCCAAGTACCATCCTTCTTCTTCATAAATAACACCGGCGCTCCCCAAGGTGAAATACTGGGCCTAATAAGTCCTCTATCCACCAGCTCTTGTAGCTGAGTCTTCAACTCTTTCAACTCAGCCGGTGTCATCCTATAAGGTGGTAAAGAAATGGGAGCTGTACCAGGGACTAAATCAATGGGAAAATCTATTTCTGGATTACGAGGTGAACACGGAAAGCCGTCGGGAAACACATCCGAAAGTACCATCTGGTACATCCTCTAATCTCACTTACGCTCTACCCAGTGTCGACTACATAGGCTAGATACCGCACAACCTTTTTGAAGTAAACATCTAGCAGAAATGGCAGAAATCAAACCTGAAGGTGCTCGCCTCCGCTCTCCATAGAAGACTACTACTGGTAGTCCCGGTCGTCTAAATATCACTTCCTTGCAGAAACAATCCATTGAAGCATAGTTTGAAGCAAGTCAATCCATTGTCCCGGTTTCAATTTCATTTATCATAATTGAATATTCTTTATTTGCCATTTTTCGAGATTTTTCTAAAATCCCGTTTTCAGGTTTCACTTTAAACCCGTCGCCTAGAAATTCGTAAAATATTCCATTGTCTCGAATTAATGTATTCACCGTCTATTAGATTTGTGAGGCAATTTACTTAGTGTGATCCATTTTGTCATCAAAGAGATCTAGAGAATTTCGAGCTTCCACTGAACCATTTTGGCAATTTATTAATATTATTATCTTTTAAAATTCCTTAATTTGTACTTTCACCCCATTCACTTTCCTTAATTGCAAAAGTACCACAATTCTTTGAAAACTTCACAATTTTATCCTTAATAACAACTTCCAAGAATACTTCAATGGCACTAAAAAGTCTTTTGGTGTACAAATGTGACCCTACGGTTACACGTACCATACACCCTCTCGGGACGAGGCGTTACAATACTGTTGTTTGACCTTACCAGGGTCATAACTTCTTATCCACAAGTCGGATTTTGACGTTCAACCCGTCTGTGAACTCGTATCGACGAGGCTTATGAAATGGTATCTTAGTCAACCCAAAATTATCCATCATTGAAAAAGTCAACTTGGGCTCACATACTAATTGTTGGTCTGTAAGACCCGAGAAAATTCCAATTTTCTCAAAAAATGGCAAAATCGTAATTTCGGTAAAAATCCGAAATTTTTCTAGATCTCGGATGACGAAACGGACTTCTCCGTTGAATCGTCTCGCGAAATTTAGCTACCACGTCGATTTTCGTTGAATTAGAAGCCAGTTGGAATTTATCGTTTTCGGCGTGAGGTGTGTGGCCTGTGGCAAGGTAAAGGATGCCACATGGCACCTCAAGAGTGTGACACTTGGCATAAAAGGAATGGCTCACATTGGGCCACATGGATGGCATGAATTCCATGGCTCACATTGAGCCATGTAAGTGATGATGTCATAAAAAGAATTATGGAATATAATTGTGAGTATTGTGAATTTCTCAAGTGAGCTAATTTGGGTGTTGTTTGATCCATATTGTTGAATTACATGTGGTGTGAATTGCAAATTTGAGAATGTTGCATAATTAATATATTGAGTATATATATTGTATAAATGGTTTGGAAATGGCATAGTAAAACTTTCATATGCATTTGGGTAACTAGAGATTAGGTGTCGATGCATGACATAGACCTACGAAAAGCAGTGGTTGCGAAAGGAATTTCTCAAGATGATTTTCCGGAGAATGGGGTTGGGAGACGGTCCAAAATATCATTTCGGATGAGGACCATGACTGTTTCGAAAAGCTCACCAACCAATTCGACTCGGAGGGTAGTCCCATATTTTTACCGACACTTTGGTAGTATATTTTCAAGAACAACAAGTTTTGTTTTGAAAATGATTATTTTCTCATACATGGCTTAGGCAAGTGTGAGTGAGTTGGTGAGGACTCGTGACATGGGGTGATCATATAGACATTCAAGTAGGATCACGTATTTACTTGAGTGTGTTTTAAATTGGAGCATTGCATATGCGCTTAAGGTGGAGAGTAACCCGTTAGGGTGATTCGCTACTAGGCGATAGCTAAAAATTTGTGATTTGAGCTGACCCATTAGGCTAGCCCGACCCGACGAAATTAGGGTCGGGCTGGTCTCTAATGTTGTTGGCCCGAAAAAATCGGGCCTTTGAAGGAATTGCTTGACCCGATTGACCAGCGGGCTAATGGGAGCTCGGATCGAAATTTAGCCCGGGTTTTTAATTTGGCCGATTTAATAAGTCATAAGCTTTCTCTTTTTGCCATCAGTTATCATGACGCTATCTTTGGTTCCGACCACCGTTTGTTTTATTAATCTTTGCCAAAAGTTCTGGCGACGATGACTCATACCTCGCGCTCGGGCTCAATGACCAGCTCTTGGTGGTTGACTCTGGGCGACGATCCTCGACATTTACCACATATCATATCTTCTGTGATTAGATCGATGGTCTCTTCTCTATGTTTGTTGACCTCTAAGATGTGTTTTTTAAAATTAAAAATCATCTTTAGCTCAAAATTTTTGTGTTTTGATCTTTTTTATGAAACATAATCTTAATCTTATAATCTTTTACTTTTGATCTTTGATTGGGTGGCGCTGTGTGACCTCATCTTATTCAGGGCGATTGATGTGAACCTGCGAATCTAAGATTGTTGTTGATTTATATTAAAATTAATGGTGTTTTGAGTATTGTTGTATTGGCATTGCTTATTTCCTTGTTGTGTATATTCATGTTCAGTTCAGAATAATATATATTTTGATTGAATAACCGGGTTTTGAAATAATTCTAGTAAAATAAAACGGTTGGAATAAAAACAGTTTTGATGTCCGTAGTTTTAAGATAAACCATTCATCCGGAAGGTGTGATAAAGCGCCGAACCATACCGTTGATGGAAAATGTTTATCTCGTATTATTTTGGGTTCATTGGAAAAGCGGACTTTATCATGATTATGTTAGGTTCTGAATGGTTCTTGTTAATATCTTGATGTTTGGAGTGGCAGATGAAGAATGTTGATTATGATCATATTAAATAAGGTAACCGTCAGTCTTCATGATTTTAATCATTGGGGCCTTTAATTATTCATCGTTAACCGTGGGTGACAATCCGTGAACTATGTGTTTGGTCTTTGGACCGCGATTTGACTGTGAGCGAAAGCGAGTTGGTCGAGTAAGACCGATGGATCAGTTGTTGTCGTATTCTAGGTCGAAGGAAAGATACATAATAATAACTTCATTCTAGGTTTGAGGTTGGTAATAATAATAATAAACCGACCCTCGAGTTCGGCTGGTGTAGATTTATGGTCTCAGTGCTGCGTGTGGGTGTGTGTGAGGACTGTCAAGGTAGATGAGTATTAATGGATATTTTGCTAACTATAGAAATGATTGTTGCGAAAGAATCCGTACCATGTTGATCTGAAATTAGTTGATTGAACCTTTAATCCATTGTTGTATTATTATATAATCGGTTGATCTTGATCTCTAGTTTCTTTAGTTGGATCCGTTTGTTCAGCAGAAAATATAATAAGTTTTATACAAATCAGTATAATGTTATAATTTATATTATGGTATGGATTTTGGATCGTGGCAGAATCTGATGGTAATTACAAATGTTTATCTCACGATGAGGTGCTCTTTCTTAATGTTTCCTGTGGTTATTGTTGCTATTGATGGGACTTCAAGTGCATTGGTGCTGGTTGTAAAGAATTAGTAGTGATGTTGGGAAAGAAGTTGTTGCTAAGAAAGTTCGGGGTAATACCTCTGAGGTGTGGAATAATTATGAAAAGATTGGTGTAGTAGATGGCGTGGAAAAATGTAAATGCAAGGGTTGTGGGAGGCTTTATCTTATAATTAAAGTGAATTCTATATTCAAGCGTCATATCAAGTATCATTGATTCTAAATGATATTAATAATTTATCTTCATTATTATTCAGAAGACGATGAGTCTGAACAAATCATGACTTCAGAGATACTCTGGAAGTGTATCATAATGAATATTCATTTATTATGTTGATATGAGGTTTGGGTAATATTATGAATAGGGTTTTGAATCTGATTTCAAACTAATGTTAGCTCTTTGATGGATGTTACAGAGATCATGCTGCAGTGGCGCTCTTAAAACATAATATTCATCTTCTAGTAAATTTAACCGATGTGTGGTCTCTATTGTGTGCTACTCGAGGTTATGTGGTACATTCTGACTCATTATATTGATAAGTGGAAGTTAAATAGTAAAATTACTTGCATTTGTAAGTTAGAGTCCACATCTGAGGTTGGTCTCGAAAAGATTGTTTGGGTGTAAGATTGGGAATGGATGGAAAATATTTCCATAAACTGGATAATACTCATAATAATGTATAAAATCTGCAGAAGAACTTAATTTTAAATGACCATTATAGCGATGATGATTTTTATATATTCAAATCTTATTACACCATATTGAATCTCATAGTTAAAGTTTGTTAACTAAAAACTTTCATCTAATAAGAAAATCTTAATATGTGAGGCTTGGGAGGGAGAGTTCATAATTTCATAAATGTGTTGAAAGTGCATTTAGATGATAGTAGTGATTTCTTGAGGTTGGATCTTATAATGATAGAATCTCTTCTATCCACATGATGCTTGAAGAAGTGCTGTATTAAGTCTGTCGTGCTTTCAATGGTTGACTTTTAATGATAGAAGTTATACGCTTTGTCCATCTGTGAAGAGTGGGAAGGCGGAGGATGTATTGGCTCTTATTTATTCTGTCATGTTGCTGGCGATATGCGGATCATCTTTCACATAAATTTTGGCATTTTTCACCCAGGTTTATAAGTACTTAGAAGAAGTTAGATAAACATATAGTGAAGATGATGATCTTAAGATCATGACAGAATGAAATTAAATTAAATATGTGGTGATCTTATGCTCTTTTGGATCATGATCTGAAGTCACCAGTTCTAGTTGTTGAGGATTTTAACATAGAACTTCATCATGTAGCCATGAAGTGAATAAGATGAAGGCGCCAGTATAACCTTCTTGGAGCCTTAAAATGTGTTCATCAGCTCAAATTGCTTCATTCAAACAGTCATCATCAATGACAAAGCGGGTTGACATTCACAGCAGCGTCCTCCCGTGAAGCGGAATAATGACATCATCGGCGATAAATATCTGCCGCCGATATAGTTTGATTATTATAATTTTCTTCGTCTTTTTCTTATTATTCTTTTTCCGTTATCTAAATATAGTAATAATTTTGTTGGTTTTCTTATCTCTTAAGATATCGCGTAAATGATCAAAATGACTTCAAATAGTGTCGATCCGCCGATCTCTCCTTGGATAAAACTATCATCTTGAAATAATATAGCGTGCTAAATCATTAATTAATAACATGTCAAATTCTGAACTTGCAGTATGGCTTGTGACATTTAATATTTCAATCACAGCGATGGCTTGAATCTTCATTTGGTATTGGTGGTGGTATGTTGCGCGAAAATATAAATTGTTTGTTCCCAAAAACCATGCAAGCCCTTATTTGTACTCGTAATTGGTTGCATGATTTTAAAGAAATTGGGCCTTCTGGTAAAAATTGCTTATTCACTGAACTTTTTTTGTTTTGTTTTTGTTTCTTACTTACAACTTACAAATAAACATTTTTATTTTATGAATTGAAGATTAATGCGGGAAGTAGAGGATGTTCGATTATCTAAGGAAGATTGAATATTGTTGTTGATGATGATCTTGTCTCATGAGAATGATTTTAGATTTTAATTTAATGATTATTACATTAGGAGTATCTTTGTTTTTGTAATTCTATTTGGTTTTGAATTTTGTATGTTATTTGATGTTATTGGATTTGAGTTGAAAAAGGCAAAAGCGAGGGGTTGCGAGTGCTTTACCTTTAAAACAACGGGGCGTTACATGATTGTGTGCGGATACTAAAATATTTTTATTTTTAGTCCAATCGAGTATATAACTAACAAAGGGCTAGAGCGGGCTAGAGAGAGAGCTGAAATGAAAATTTGCGACTTTGAGAGAAAGGTTTATCTTGGCGGTGTTAGTAGGAGGGTGGCTGCTTTGCAGCTAGCTATTCTGTGGTACTTGATCACATGGCCTTTTACGCAATCCTAAAATTCACTCTAAGTTCATAGCTTCGATTCAATGTATATGCTATATGGAAATTATTGAATAATTTATCTAGAACTTAGTTGGCACAAAAATTTTGTTATTGATGTGTGGGCGGAAAGGTATTTGTGGTGAAGTTCGGATCTTTAATGGTGGTTGGCACAACGTTTATTGCTATATGTTTCTCTTAACTATTTATTTTTATTTGGAGATGGCTCCATTTAGGAAGAATCATCAACGAAACTACGTATAATTTATTTTTGTTTTCATTGATTAATAGTAGACCAAACATATCATATGGACATATGGAGCAAAAAAAATAGAAATACAAGGCAATGGCATTATTTGCAAGAAAGAAATCCTTGTACACTTTGAAATGAAACGATAATAGAAGGAAAGTAATTTATTGAATAAAATAATTTCACATTTTTTCACATAGAGTACAAAAATTTTGGCCGTGACACTGTGCTTAGATATAAGTAGGGTTGGAGTCAGCAAAATAGTAGCCGGTTTAAATCGGAACTGACGAGTCCGCTTTGATTATTCTCTTGGCCGGTGTGGGCTCGGTGACTTAGATCCTTGCCGACTTGCCAGCTCTAGTGATAGCTCACCCTGTCGAGGGAATATATTATTTCAAGTACAGGGAGCGTACGAGGAGACGGTTCATCTTAGAGGCCGATTTTGAAGAAAGTCGTGTTGTGGCTTTGATGGTTTTTTGGATAATATGTATTAAAAATTTTAAATTTTAATATGTATTTGTATTAAGAGAAATGTATAACTCTTGGACTATTGGAATATAGTTGGGATATTTATTTTGAGTATTGGGTTATGGGCCCGAGGCCATTTTACTGGGTATGCGTCTCGTGATACGAGATGTATAGATTTTCGTGAGTTGAATTAGTCGACGGACCCGGGTTTTGGGGCGTCACGACGGTATCAAAGCTTAGGTATCACGAATACCTAGGGAGCTGGGTTTGGGTATCCATCGCGCCTAGGGTGGTTTGATGTAGAGTAGGTATGTAAGAGCCTAGAGATTGAGGATTTGGGCTTAGGCCATAGTCGAGTAAGAACATCGCCACTAGGTGTGGTTCGATGTTGAGTTTCGGTATGAGATTACCTAGGAAATCACGGGACAAAACTAGGACACTGCATGCATGTGTTTGGTGTGTTTTGTGTGATTTGATGAAATGTTGTATGAATGTTTGATGAATGGTGTGTATACCATGTTATGAGTTGTGAAATGTTTGTGTGCTTGATGATTAGCACATAGGAAAACTTTAGGGTTCAGAGTGAGTAAAGCTGAGCATAAAATAAAATAAATAAATTTTTAGAAATTTATTTGGTTTAGTGGATGATGAAATCAAATTTTAATAAATTTGTGGTTGAGCACTAGGGTTAGTGTTATATAAGGAGGCTTTGAGAAGTGCGGACCATTTTTGAGAATTAAATGAAAAATAAATAAATAATCAAACAAAATAAATTTTAGGAAATTTGTTTGGTTTTATTGAAATGAGAAAAAAAATATATATATATAAGGTGGAGAAAATTTTTCTGATGTAAAGTTGGAAAAAGAAAGTAAAGAAATAAATTTTATAAATTTATTTGGGTTTTTTGGATAATGAAATAAAATTTTAATAAATTTTATTTGGTGTAGTGTTAGACGAGAGGTGTTGAGAAATTTTTTGGATAAGAGGTTTGGGTGTTCTGGAAATAGGTGTGCAAATGGGAAAAAAAAATCAAATAAATAAACTTTACTAAGTTTATTTGATGTACGGGAGAATAAAGAAAAAAAAAATTGGATACGTTTTTTTTGTGTCTCCAGTAGTAGAAGAGATGAAAAAAAAAAAATAGGTATGTATTTTTTAAGTGTTTTCCATTGCTGGAAATAAAAGAAGAAAAAAAATGAAAAAAAAAATGTATACTCATGTTTTTAGGTATTTTTCCAATAGCATGTGTGAAAAAAAAAATGTATTTATGTAATTTTGGGCATTTTCGGTAAATGGAAATAAATAAATAGGTATATATTTTTTTTGTATTTTTCAGTCACTCTTTTGGAAGATGAGGAAAAAAAAATATATGTATATGTATTTTTAGGTGTCTCTAGTAGCAGAAAAAAAAAATATTTATGTGAAAAAAAAAAAAAACGGTTGGGCTACTGCCCAATTCAAATTATATTGTGAATTAGTCTCTTTGGCTTGGAATTGTATTGCAATAGGAAAATTGTATTGCAACCTTGGGAGTGTAGTTGGCTTGGTTTTGTATTGCAAGAGAAGGTTTGAGTGGTAGAAATTGTATTGTGACCTAGTCTTTTTTAGACGATGAATTGTATTGCGAGAGAAGGGCTTGAATGGCTAGTGAGGGTGTATTGCAAGATGGGAATTGTGCAGCTTAGGAAGCAGTGAGTTAGGTGTATTGCAAGAGAAGGAAAATTGTATTATGATATAGAGGTGTGCGGGAAAAAAATTGTATTGCAATACACCTTTGTGTATTGTGACTTGAAGGGCTAGAAGGGGTTGTATTGCAGAATGACGAGAGTATTGCAACAAAGGGTTGTTGGAAAGTATGTTGCAAGTAGGAATTGTATTGCAATACAATTATTAATATTACAACAGGTCGTCTCTACGATGTCGGTCTACGATGTCTGAGTCTGATGTCAAGTGAAGCGATGTCCAGTGAACATTAATCTATGAGCGGTAATGCAGCGAGCGATGTCCCGATGAACGATGGTCGTTGATCGGTCAACTGTGAACAGTAAATTTCTATTTTTTTTTTTTGGAAAAATAAAATAAAATCAAATCAAATAAAATGAGACAAAATTTTGAAAAATAAATTTTTTATGGAAATTATATGCATGGTGTAATGCGTATGGGAAAATGAATGCGTTTCTACTCTTGCAATTGTGACTCGTAGGCGTTTGAATTGGATGCATCGTGTTCGTTTCATTAATGCATCTTGTGTGATAGGTTTGGGCATAGAGAGGTTGAGGCCTTTAGAAGCGTAATATGATGGAGAATTCTTCCACTAGGATGTAGGGAGAAGTTTAGTTTTTCTAGAGATCGAGTTGCGCGGTAGACGTGGTGGACCTTAGGGTGGTAGACGTATTGGTTGTTAATGTCATTCTTGATATGTATGAGTTGACAGCCATCGGGTTGTCAGAAATTGGGACCTTAGCCGGGTCATCATACCCGACACGGTCTTGGAGTTAGGTAAGGTTACATATTCACATGGTTGGATGTGTATGTGCGTGGAATTTCGGGTGAAATTCTTTGGGAGGAGAATGTAAGACCAGAAATTTCAATTTTCTCGAAAATGTAAAATCGTAATTTCGGTAAAAATCGAAATTTTTCTAGATCTCGGGATGTGGCGGGACTCTCGGGTTGAAATTGTCTCACGAAATTTAGCTACCACGTCGTTTTTCGGTTGAATTAGGAATGATTTAGATTTATCGTTTTTCGGCGTGGGGTGTCGGATGACTGTGTGAGTAAGGGATGCCACATGGCACCTCAAGAGTGTGACACTTGGCATAAAAGGAATGGCTCACATTGAGGGGATGGCATGAATTCCATGGCTCACATTGAGCCATGTAAGTGATGATGTCATAAAAAGAATTATGGAATATAATTGTGAGTATAGGTCATTGGAGATGAAATTGTGAATTTCTCAAGTGAGCTAATTTGGGTGTTGTTTGATCCATATTAATTTGAATTACATGTGGTGTGAATTGCGGTGAGAATGTTGCATAATTAATATATTAGTATATATATTGTATAAATGGTTTGGAAATGGCATAATGCATTTTCATATGCCTTGAGTAACCTAGAGATTAGGTGTCGTGCATGACATAGTACACGAAAAGCGAACATAAAGTTTGCGAAAGGAATTTCTCAAGATGAGATTTTCGGAGAATGGGGTTGGGAGGCGGTCAAATATCATTTCGGATGAGGACCGTAGGCTGTTTGAAAAGCTCGCCTTGGTCGACTCGGTAGTCACAATATTTTACAGTACGCCCGGTGGTATATTTTGAGAACAACAAGAGTTTTGTTTGAAAATGATTATTTTCTCATACATGGCTTAGGCAAGTGTGAGTGAGTTGAGTGAGGACTCGTGACATGGGGTGATCGTGAGCGTTCAAGTACGGGATCGTATTTACTTGAGTGTGTGTTTAAATTGGAGCATTGCATATGCATAGGTGAAGTAACCCATTTAGGGTAGTTACTGTGGGCGATATTTGCATGTCGAGGAATATATTTCAGGTACGGGGAGGCGTGCGAGGAGGTGACTCATCTTAGAAATTGATTTTGAAGAAAGCCGTGTTGTGGCTTTGATGGTTTTTTGGATAATATGTATTAAAAATGTTAAATTTTAATATGTATTTGTATTAAGAGAAATGTATAACTCTTGGACTATTGGAATATAGTTGGGATATTTATTTTGAGTATTGTTATGCAAGAGGCCATTTTTACTGTGTATGCTGCCTCGTGGATACGAGATGTATAGATTTTCCGCAGTTGACTCGTAGTCAACTGACCCTGCCTTTGGGGCTCACATGGTCAAACTTGTCAAATGTTTTAAAAAACTTGTATTATTTGGTACGGGTCATATAAATTCGACTGAGGGTAGTCCAATATTTTTACCAAAATCCCCAGAAGGTTCTTTCGAGAACAAAAGCTTTTGTTTTGAAAACGGTATTTCTTATACATGGCTGAAGTGAGGAGCCTGAGGACTCAAGACATGGATCGGGCTTAGACATCCAAGTAGGATCATGTAATCGCTTGGAGTATGTATTTACATTGAATCATTGCATGTGCACTTAGGTGGAGCACCCACTTAGGTAATTCCACTATCGGGCAATTGTCACCCCGTCGAGGGAATATTACTCAAGTACGTGAGTGATCTATGGCACACTCATTAGAGGCCGAAGCTTTGAAGAAAGCCGATCGTGGGCTTTGTTATCTTTTTTGTAAAACATGTATTAAAAACTTTAAATTTTAATATATGTTGTATTAAGAGTGATAATCAACTCTTGAACTATGGTAAGATAGTCAGATGTATCTCGACAGTATAATGTAGCCAAGGTGACCATTTTTACTAATGTATGGGTCTCACGATGTGAGACACACAGGTTTTCCGCAAGTTGATGGTGGTCAACGAGACACCCCGGTTTTGGGGCGTCACACTCATTTTGGTCTCAGCCAAACCGTAAGAGAGAGAGTAAGAGAGAGAGAGAAAAGCAATCTTCTCTCTTCGATTCACGGGATTTCGCCGACGGATCTCGTTAGGTCAAGAATTAAAGCTGATGACAGGGACGGCTAATACAGGTACCAGAATCACAAGATTCTGCCAAGGTCCAAGGTTCGGGTTTTCACGAAAACCAAGAAAAGGTGGTGTCCCATGAAATCACACCATTTGAGGTAGGGTTTTTCTCCTACTCGGGGTTAATTTCTATCTAAGGGCATGTGTGTGTCCAAGGAGATGATGTCCAGTTTTTTTTCTCCTACCCCATGACTGTATTTTGGCCATAACTTGGACATCACTCATCCGAATTGAGTGATTCAAATTTCTGGATAAACTAGACTGATAGGAGAACATATCTCCTTGAAATAGGTCTATCCAAATCCAGACCCATTTTGACTCGAAAATGCATTCAAAGTGGAGCTATGTTCAGGCAGTTTTTATGTTCTGTTTTTAAGACTCTATGACTGTATTTTGGCCATAACTTGACCATCACTTATCCGAATTAAGTGCTTCAAATTATTGGATAAATAAGACTGATAGGAGAACATATCTCCTTGAAATAGGTCAATCCATATTCCGACCCATTTGGACTCAGAAATGCATTCAAAGGGGAGCTATGTTCGCATAGCTGTTCTCGTTTGAAAACCGAGTAAATCCTTGCTATTTAGGATATATCGGAGTTTCGATGATCCGATGGATGATTCAGCTGAGAAGAAACTCCTAAGAACCGTATCTCAAAATAAGTACAAATAACAAGTATCAAATTATGGATTAAGACCCCTGAAATTGGGTATCACAAACTATTTCCAGTGTAAACAGAGTAAATTGATCAATTTTGAATGAAAAGGCCATAACTTCTTCGTCCGAACCCCGTTTTGGGTGTTCTTAGACTCTATGGAGAGCTCGTTGAGTCAAGATTCTATCCATATTCCTGTAGAGTACAAGGGGATGATCAGAACATGGCTGAAAATTTATGTTTTGCACCAAGTAGCAAAGTTGCTCGGGTTATGTCGATGTGAATAGCTCTGGTTGGTACACCATTTCCCCATGGCATGTCAGGCTATTGTATGGGGTAGTAATTGTCATGAGTTAGCATAAGAAAATCATGAGAACAAAAGAGGTTGAGTTCAATTGATTTTAATCAATTGGAAGTGATTAAATGCTTAAGGGTTACTGGAAAGTATAGTATAGTTAATGGTTTAATTGAACATTATTAAGGTATGGATGTTAATGGATTTGATGGATAATGTGACTCGTAGAGAAAGGTGATAAAGGACAAGGGTGATGTGGAAATTTTTGTTTAAATGAGGAAAAAGGGCTTAAACTAAGGGGGAAAATGTAAATGTTTATGAAATATATATATATATATATATATATATATATATATATATATATATATATATATATATATATATATATATATTAATGTTTACTAATGTATATGTTTTCATATCTATAAGGTAAATGTTCAAAATGAAAAAAATAAATGTGGTTTTCGACTTTAAATTATGCTGAGAAAATATGAAATGATTAAGGTTTCCATAGTTTTATAAAGTATGATTTATGGTTTCCATATGAAATGAAATGTTTAAGAACGTATATTTTATATATACATGTTTATATGAAAATGTTCTGAGTTCATGGTTACCCTATGTTACTAAAGATAAAGTTTAAAGGAAAGTCGACAAAGTACTTTACGCGCGTACGATAATAAAAGGGTTAGGATTTTTTTATAGAGGGAAGGGAAGATTGATGTATATTGCCATGCACGTGAAAAGTACAAAAAGGTTACCAACTCACGATGTGATTTATTTCATATTGCAATGGTATTTAAAAGAAAGGCACCATTTATCTAAGGTTCCTTGGGCCATCGGTGATCATAAGGATCGCTTCAAGAGGTTCTTTCACGGACCAATCCGTGGTTAACGGTATGACACGATTTCTGAGGTTCCTTTAGGCCATCGCGATCGTAAGACTGCTTCTTTGGTGTTCTTTACGGACCAATGGTGGTTAACTATATGTCCATCGATATGACGGATTCAAAAAAGAAAAGAAAGTATATTGAAAAGATATGTTGGTACAATTGTTTTACACATTGTATTTGATCTATATGAAAAATAAAGTAAAGTAAATGTTTTCTGAAATTATATGTTTATACAATTGTTTTACACATTATATTTGACCTATATGGAAAAGAAAGTAACGTAAATGTTTATAGAAATGAGATCTCTATATAATTGTTTTACACATTGTATTTGAATAGAAAGGAAAAGAATGCAAAGTAAATATTTATGGAAATGAGATCTCTATCCAATTGTTTTACACATTGTATTTGAACTATATCTGGAAACATTATTTTTTTATGAACCGTACTCTCACCGAGCCCTTTAGCTCAAATCTCTCTTTTCCAAATGTTTTATAAAAATGTTTTCAAGGGTAGAGACCGACGCAGCTCGAGCATCCTCCCGCTGACACTCCGCCACGTGACGACCACCTTTTGAAATGTATAGTTTTGTTGTAAATAACTACTATGACACCTTTTATTTTTTGTAATGTATATAGGGTTTTAAAAGATTGCTTATATACCTATAATGTTCATAAAATGATTTTAAAGTTTGATTTGAAATCGTTGCGTGGACTCTGGCGTCCCACTGTTGATGTGGAGTAAATTAAATTGTTTTATTACAGTGTTGTAAATCGACACGTCCGAAAAACAGCGAAACTCGCCCGCCTGGGCGTTTAAAAAGCAAAAAAATACGTCCCAACCACGTTTGGCAAGATTTAAATTAAAACGAATCGTATAACGGGTTCGCTCCATCGGATTGCTGTGACGCCCCAAACTCGGTCTGCTGGACTCACAACCCCGCGATCACAAGTGGAGCCAGCCAGCCACCCGACGCCACTCGTAAACTGGCAGAGTTCCTGCACGGGGGAGCTTCACCACCATAAAACCCACTCGGCCCCAGTCAATTCAATATATGCAATAGCACAATATATTCAATCACATGGTAATAGTCGTGTCACTTGGGCTCATAACCGTCAACGTCTGGTCGATACTGCTCAACCATGTATCCCATAGTTACAAGAGCCGCAATATTTCACTCTTAAACACCACATACAAACTTAAAGAGCCCCACATGTAAACATCAACAAAGCCGAGATTCCGCTTACCGGGGCCAGCCTCTGCAGAACGAAGCCGCTAAGACGCAAGCCTCTCGCACCGTAGGTCTCACGACGGCCAGCCTGCCGCAGCAGCTCCTTCTGCTGGCTACTCACCTCACCCAAGTGCAAACAGCAATGTTCCAAAGTAAACACACATTCAAGCAAATGCATGATTCTACTTGAATGTCTACACGACCAACTCGCATCCCGAGTCCCTCACCCCACTCTCTCACCCTCGCCTGCCTCGAATGAGAATTATTGTTTTATTAGCGGACAACCCTCCCATGTATATATATATATATATATATATATATATATATATATATATATATATATATATATCAATTGGGCCGCCCGACGATTGATATATTATTTGTCATGGACTACCCTCCGATGAATATCAATCGTCATCCGACCATTGATAGTTTGAGAGCCATGATTGCTCTCCGATTTAATACTCACCGTCGCCCGACGATTGATATTTTTAGTTTGTGATCACTTCTCCGATAATTGGTTTTAGAATATCTCCAACCATTTCCTCTAGATCTCTCAGCCTCATGACTAATTCCTTATATCCTATTTATGTTCCAGTTATGGAATGCATGGGTGTTTATTTAATACAGTCTAATCACATGCAAATATGTAAACCTACACATATTCACATAATATCAAATCACACAATCATGTCATGTAATTATCATTTAAAACATCAAAATTAGCTCACTTGGGCTAATGTTCAAACACAAGCAATTCAATTCGAATTACTTAACCAAACACACATTTTCCCGAAAATACATGTTCGGGTCACTATTCCTAGGAACAGTAAAACCCTAGGGTTTACTGTTCCAACACTCAAATACATCATCGGTTCACATTGTGAACCCGCATTTCACGGCCACTTTTGGCCTCAAATCCAATCAATACATGATTAACACCAAAATACACAAATTTCATTACTACATCACTGGAGCAAGCCAAGTGGGTCAGCCTCCATTTGTCTCAAAATTCATATTAATTCGATCCTGCCTGGGACCGATCAACCAACCCCTAATGGCTTCAATCGACTCAAACATTCGAAAAGTACTAAAAATGGGAATAAAACCCAAGTAGGGAAAAAATCCTACCTCTTGGAGTTTGTCAAAAACTCACAACCCCGGGGTCCACGCGTAGCCTGCTCCGCGTAGAACGTTTTTCCTTCTCGCCCCGAAGACCGCCGACGATTGGATCTTGTGTATTTCTAGAGAGAAGTTTCTCTCTAAAAGCTCTCCAAAAATGGAGCTACTGGATCACGAAATTTGCCTCCCACGTTTTTCTCTCCTTTGGTTTAATGAAGAAGGTCACTATTTCTTATTTCGTCCTTTAGTGACTTAAAATCAAATCCCATAATGACCATTACATCCCTCTTTTACCAGAATTGATATTCGGCACTATCTCGGCCGTCCATTTTCATCATTTATCTACTCATACCACTTATGGTACATGAGTACGTGCTATATGTGACTTTCGTCGCATCGTAAATTCATTTTACTTAGACCAAATGCGATAATTTAAAACGTGCCGATCTCGACCGTCTCGAATACATAAATTTTACGTGCTGGGTTTGATTATGAGACGATTCCAACGGTGAAATCCGTTTCGTCATCCGAGATCTAGAGAATTAATTACAGATTTTTAACTGAAATTACAATTTTGTAATCAAAATTAAGATTTTGCCCTTATTCCATAAATTGGAATTTCTCGGGTCTTACAGATTCACTTTTAAAAACGTTTAAAATAAATGAAATGTTTTTTTTTCAAATCCGTAGGAGTGCCGGGAGGGTCCCCCGATTTAGGAAAAGGAAACCCGGGTTGGGTCCCTTCAGTTTGAGTGCCACCTATAATAAAAACAGGGGAAGTAACATAACAAACAGGGGATTCAAACAAAGTTTTGGGTGTGTTTGGAATAAAACAATTTTATTTTTCTTGGCAAGTTTGTTAGGCATTCAAACATGAGAAGTAAAACACTCTAGAGATGCTTGTACTCAAATCTAGTGTGTGTGCAGTGCTTGTTTTTTCTTCAATATTCTAGATTTTGGCTTTCATCTAATTTCTAAAAATACTCTAATAGATATAGTAAACTTTTCCATAAAAGAATGTCAGAGCTTGTTTGATGGAGTCTTAATTAATAAACATAACAATTCAGATAAAAATTTAATAAAATAGTTTAAAAGGTATACCATAAGAATAAAATAGGTTGGAGCTAAAATCTATATGCACACCATCAATAGAAAATTTAATGAATTGAGTAACTAACCTCGTAACTGATTATCATAAAGATCTAACCACTGCAAATTAACATATATATCCCAAAACCAATTTGGAATGCAACTTCAAATGCCAGCATTCGAGAGATGGAGATACTGGAGATTCTTTTGAGATTGAAGCCAAACTGAAAATGCAGGGCCTGTGTGGCATGAACTCGTATAAAGAGATCTCAACTTGAAAAGAGGAAACCAATTGGAACTAACATTCACAGCAAAAATGTTAAAAAGAGGGTAACTAATTCACAACAAATAGCATTAAAAACAAAAATGTTAAATTAAAATGGCATTTCCATCTTCACCCAATAATAGGAAAAGAGAGATATAACGCTTACCCCAACCATCAATAATCACTTACCCAAGCATAGTGCATAAACATCCATAACTTCAAAACCCCTTTTGCAGAAAACAAACAAAGAAAGTAATCCAATCAAAGAAACCTCAAACTCCTTAACTTCACTCACAATCAACACAAAATCGGTCCGAGGGGAAAATAAGCCCTAAAAACCCTCAAAAATCAAAATTTAAAAAACCAAAATGAAAAAGCTAAGTTTAATCACATTGTTCCATTCCCATTACAACTCATTCCGAAACCCAAACCCTCAATTCAGAACAGCACAAACAAATAAAAAATAAAGGAAAGAGAGGACGACAATGAAAACCGGGCTTAAGGAAGAATTGTTCGTATGTGATGAATCTCGCTCACTAAAGGCGATCTAGGTTTTTGCTTTTTAAGATGGAGTATTTCCTGATATCATACACCTTGGTGGAATTTGAAGCGAAAATGGTACTAGTGTGCCGGTAGTGTCTAGTAAACAATTGTGGCTTTTGTTTTTCTTTTGTCTCTGGTCCAACCTTAGTCATAAGATGTACTACGTGAGAGAGAAGATGAAGAGAGAGAGAGAGAGGTGGTGGTGAAATCAGGAAAAGAGAGAGGGTGCGAGGGGAGGGGCGTTTTCTTTCACCGTGTGAGAGAAGAGGGAGAGAGTGTGTGAAGTGGGACCCACTAACATTTCCACCGTTGTGGGACCCACACATGTTCCTTCTTTGTGCTACACGTCTTTTTAAAGGACATGAGAAAAAAATCACCACCTACCCCTCCTTGCGATTGCGTAATAATTCTTATAGGTGTATCGCCATAAAATGTTGTATAAAAGAAGAACAGAGTATCAGATCTTAACAATACCCATGAATTTATAATTTCATCAACATTTTTTGGTATTGCTCGTGAACTCTACATATGAAATTGTAGAGTGCTAACTAAAAGAAAATCTTCAGGTGGAGCAGGGAGATTGAGATCTATAACCCCATTATAGAATTTCTCATAATGTATTGGATTCATCTTCAAAGCTTAGTTTGATCTTCTTTCTATTGGCTTTAATTTCCAATTGGAGAAGCTTGGAAGGATGGGGAAACTTTCTTTAATGTTTCATCGACTAATCTTTCTTCTTCACATTATGCATGTTTCATCACGTCCCTTAGAAGCATCACCAAACACATAGCAATATTGTAAGACCCGAGAAATTCCAATTTCTGGAATAAGGGCAAAATCGTAATTTCGAATTACAAAATTGTAATTTCGGTTAAAAATCCGTAATTTATTCTTTAGATCTCGGATGACAAAACGGATTGCACCGTTGGAATCATCTCGCGAAATCTAGCTAGCACGTAAAATTTCATAATTTTCCGAGACAGTCGGAGTTGACACGCTTTTTCTCGAGGCATCGCAAGCCGTGCCGTGAAACAAATTTCGATGTGACGAAGTCACATATAACACGACTCATGTGCTGGGTGGTATGAGTAGAGAAATGATGTAAATGGGTACGAAGATAGTGCCGTCAAACTGAAAAAGAGGATGATAATGGGCATTTTGGAATTTGATTTAAGTCACAAAATGCCAAAATAGCCAATAGTGACCATCTCCTTCATTAAACCAAAGCAAAAAACGTGAAATGGGGGGAAAAGATCACAGTAAGTCAAAAATGGTGATTTTAGAGAGAGAAGCACCTCCTTCTCTCTAGGTTATCTCGCGATCCAACCCGTCTGTGAGCTTTCTGGGCACAAAGATAGAGAAATGCTCTACGCGGGAGTGTGGGCTTCGGGCACTGGATTTAGGGAGTTTCTTCAAACCCAAGAGGTAGGGGTTTCTCCCCACTTTGGTTTTATTCCTTTAAGCACTTTGCGAATGTTTGGTTGAGGCCTTCAACGGTTGGTTGACGCTCCAAACCTCGAACCGAAATGTTTGAATTTGAGACCCACGAACAGTCCGTATTCTATTCTACGGACTATTTGGGTGAAATTGTGATGAATGTTTCAATAAATTATGTATTGGTTAGCTTGAGGCCTTGAATGGTCGTTAGATAGATCCCAAAAACTTGGGACCGAGTTGTTTGAATTTATTGAAACCATTTGTGCAAACAAGTACATGGTGGGCGGGTTACGCTGGATTGTTAAATTGTGAAATTTGGTATTAAATCATGCATTATTTGAAAGGCCTGTCAGAGTCGGGTTCACAAAGTAACCGCTGATTTAGGATTTTTCGGAATAGTAACCAAGGGTTTCCCAATTATTCCCAAATGTGTTGTTCTAAAATATATTTAGGTGAAATTATGTGTTTGGTTAAGTAATTCGAATCGAATTGCTTGTGTTTGATCATTAGCCCAAGTGAGCTAATTTTGATGTTTGAAATGATAATTACATAACATGTTTGTGGAATTTAATTTTTATGTGAATGTATTCGTGTTATATATTTGCATGTGATTAGACTGATTGAATTAAAGACACATTTGCATTCCATATGCACTGAACATCCTAGGACTATGTGGAGTTAGTGCATGAGATTTAGCCCAGAGAAAAATGGTTCGGAGGGTAATCTAAAACATTAATTATCGAAGGGTAGTCCAAACTTAAAAAAATATCAATCGTCGGAGCGGCCCAATTGATATTCATCGGAGGGTAGTCCACAAACAATTAATATATCAATGATCTAGCGCCTAATCATATATATACATCGGAGGGTTGTCACTAATAAAACAATAATTCTCATACAAGGCTTAGGCGAGTGTGAGAGAGTCGGTGAGGACTCGGGATTTGAGTTGGTCACGTAGACATTCAAGTAGGATCATGCATTTGCTTGAATGTGTGTTTATTTTGGAACATCAGACCGCACTTAGCGCGAAGTTCCACTTAGTGGCGATTCTCCCATCGAGCTTTAGCTCACTCCCGTCGGGACCCCCCTTTACTGCAATGTGGAGCGTACGAGGAAACGGCTCGTCTCTAGAGGCCGAGCTAGAAGAAAGTTCGAATGTGGCTTTGTTGATGTTTGGCATGTATTATAACTTTAAGTTTAATATATGTGTTTAAGAGTGAAAATATTAAACTCTTGCAACTATCGGATATATAGTCGATCATAGCTCGGTATGCATATTGGTATTACATATGGGCCCAAGTGGCCGTATTACTCATGTGATTGAATATACATGGATATATATTGCATATACTGTTTGGGATAGATATGTGTTTTGTAATCGCAGCTCCCGTACAAAGGAGACTCGCCCGATTTTCTAAAGTGGCGCCTGGGTGACCGACCTCCACTTGCACCCATGGTCGGGACGGGTAGTCAACGGACCCTCGGGTTTTGGGGCGTCACAAATATCACCAGCTCTGGCTCTGCCATCGATTTAATGGCCTCCCATTTTCCCAATTTGGGTTTCTTCGAATACAACCCCCGACGTGATCTACACCGTAGTCCAAACAGATTTCCAAGATCGCTGGATTGTCAGCCGAAGTTAGGTTCCTGTGATCGTCTTAGTTTTTTTGCCTTAAGAGGACGGATATAGATAATTTCGACGAAAGAAGTAAGAACCTTAGTATTGTCTTTGGCCAAGAGGTTTTGGTCAGCTGCAAAGGTGAAATTCAGTTTTTTAATTCCAAAATTAGAAGCTCCTAAATCTTTTAAGTTGAATTAAAGCAAAATTTCAATGTCATTTGCTTACATAACTGGTTTAATAGCCAAGTTGGTGGTGTTTGAAATTAACGCCTCAGTTATGATATTGGCTAATTTGAGCTATGAGAGAATCGAGGGCCTGCTTCGATAAAAACAAGTTTGAGATGTAAATAGGATATTTAGGAAAACCTTAGATGTTTTTTTTTTTTTTGGCACCTTTACCCAAACATTTTTGCACCTTTATCCAAACATTTTAACCAAGATAACTTTTAGACTTTTAGAGGGAGATATTAAGTTGGGCCCAAAGCAACAACAAGTCAATAAGTCCACTTGAGCTACGAGCCTACAACTACAATACAAGTGCACTTATGCTTTAATAATCGAAGTGGGTATCATCAACATAAGTGAGATGGTCGAGGTATTTCTTAACTTTAACCAGTTCCTGAGTTTGAACCCTATAATGCACTTGTGTTCAGTAAGGCTTACTATCTTATGGTCTATTTGTGCCGAATGAGGATTAATTTGGGTATGATATGGCTGACGATGTCTTCCGTATGCATAATGCACTTTACGACACCCTCATAAATAATGGGCCAGAAGTGGGTTTCCCTCACATTATTATTACTATTATAACTTAACCCCTATTTTTCTTATGGCCCATTTTCTCAGCTTCCAAACCTTATTTTGGAACTCCAGTCTAGATTCAAAAACTTATACTTTTCTTGTAGTGTCATACAAAATTAGGTGTGCAAAAATTTAGAAAGGGAAAGTTCTATACAAAAACCCACAAACAAAATATTGAGACGAAGAAGAAAAAGAAAGCGGGGATGAAAAAGGAGATAAATTAATTGTGGGCCACAAAAAATTGTTACCCCTATGCTCTAATATCACTATCGAGACATATGACCATTCTCATTGTCACTTTCTTTACACTTCAATTTCTCGTCTCGTGGCCCAAAATTTAAATGAAGGCTAATCTCCATGGTGTCACAAAAAAAATGTTCGAGGTGATTGTTAATGCACATGAAATGTTATTTTATATTTTATTTTAATATTTCAATTATTTGAATTACGCATGTATTAATAATTTATATTATTAAAACTATTTTTTTACATATATATTCACTTTTCATTACAACATTATAGTATTATGTTCTCATATAGACTTGAATATGATCCATTTCCTTGAGCCACTGAGTCAGGTCTCATTGACATTATTAAAAATATTCTCGTGGTTGGTTAATATTATTTAATAAAAAATAAACTAGTGGATGTTGTTATGAAATTATAAATTTGATTGACTTGTATCTAACTTTTTTTTTTAAATATATTTTAGTTTCAACGTAGTCAACTGTTCCATTGTGACTCGAATCTGGAACCCCTATTCTTTGCTCTTTGCCTGTTTAGAATAGTGAGCGCTCTATCACTTGAGTTTGGTATGACAGACGACTTGTATCTACCTTATTTTAATTATAATGATAAATAATTTGAAAATATATAACTTTTTAATTAATTTTAATTCTTTTAATTTTTATAATAAAATATAATGTGAGAATATATTCCTTAAAAATATTTTCTTATTTTAAAATCCAATATAGATAATAATTGCCCATCATGTTTAGCTCATGTGGTAAACAATTCAATGTTTAAAATAGACAAGGTTAAGGGGAGGGTCCCATTTAAATATCGGGGGAGTTTAGCACATTACTTAACGTATTAGAATTTTTCAAATCCAATCAAATAGAATTCAAATAATTCAATTCTAACTAAATAGCAATAAAATTGTTTTTCTTTTTTGAAAAAATAAATAAAATTGTTATTAATTATTGTTACTCGATAAGTTAGAGTTGAGACACAATGACAGAAAGTTGTAAAACCATTTTCACTTTATTTAGTCAAATATATTTTCAAAACCAAACACGTCATAAAATACTTGAACGAATTTGAATATTAACACAATAAAATATTTTCTAATTTAAAGAAAAATTAAAAATAATAAAATGTACAATTATGGATGACAATGGGAAGGGGTATTCTGGGTACCTACTCTGTCCTGTCCCAAATGGAAAGGGTTTGGGAAAATTTTAATCAGGTATGAATGGTTTTGGGAATAGATTTTCAAATCCGGGTTCGGATTAGATATTTCTAATACATGCCTTGCCCAAGAAATGAATTACTATATCACCCTCATAAATTTACTTAATAACCAAAGTATCCTTTGTATATAAGTTATTTAAACCCTAGTTTCTCCTCCCTTTTGCCATTGAACGTTGTTACGTTATGCATTTGGAACCTGAAGTTCCCTGATCTGAGAAAGTTTCTGGGCTGACGTGTGTAATCCCGCCGAAGATCCAAGCAAGAAGTTCGCTTTCTTGTTCATGATCAACCAAGTGTCTTCTTGTGGCCTCCGCGACTATCAGATTTTCGATTCTGCCCCCGCCTATGTCTCGTGAAAATCGACATTTTCTATCGTCGTCTCCAAAGAAATGAGATTCAGTCCTTTTGTTTTGATTGTTTTTTCTTATGCTATATGTGATGTATTTTGTGTTTGATTCAAAGTGGCAAATCGTGTTTGGTTTTTTTAGTCTTCTAACCCATGATGTTAATATTGAACATTTCTGCTCCTCTTCAAATTTCACTGTAATTTCAAGCCTCGTCTCATTTTTTTTTAGTTTGGGATTTGGTACTGCTCAAAACTTGAAAATAGTGGGTTGATCTCCAAACTGATTGACTCCATTTTGATGCACAAAGAATAACCCTCTTTACATACTTGAACCGATCCTTACTATAAAATTTAATATTTTGTTCATTATTCACAGACTGAACCCGCCCCGTCTCCCTTTTTTTTAGTTTGATTTGGTGGCTTGCTTTGCTTACGGTAACTGCTTGTTTGTCGCTTATTGGTCATAAAATGGCAAAGAGAAGTGAGGATACTGTGAGGAAATCAAAGGATTTTCACCGTGCACAGATCGTTTCTCGTGTGTTTGTGGGATTGTGGGTCAAACAGTCGCATTTGTTTCTGTTATGTGGGTCTCAGTTTGATTCCACTTCGTGGTTCTAGGGTTTGTTTGAGGTTTCGAGTTTTATGTTCGGGGTTCTATCGATTTTCACTAATTTTCTTTCTCAGCTGCAGGTTGTTACACTGGCTTTCATTTGGAAAAAAGCATTTGGGTCTTCTTTCCTAGGGAAAAGATGTGGGTTTTTTCCTTTTTGGTTGAATGAATGCGTTTTAAATTGTGATTTGGATGTTTTATGCTTGGTTGGTGAGAGAAAATGTGGGAAATGAAGAAATGTTTAAATTTTGAATGTTGATTCTTTCTTTCTTTCGGGACTGGTGGAAAAACCTAAAAACCTTACCTAACCTGACATAACGCAAATGTTTTGAAGTTTAGCACAGCCTTAAAGCATGAGAATGATTTCTTATTTTCTTTTCCACGGTTTTTGTTTGTCGACAAACCTGAAAATGCTCTGCTATCAGGTTAACATTTCCTTCCCTTTTGTTTTTAAACTATATTCGGGATTAATCTTCGTGTGTTCAAATGTGTGTTATAAGATTTGGAACCAAATACGCCGTTCATCCTCAGAATATCTTTGTATATCACGCTTACGCATGCATAGATGCCCTAGATATATTAACACTATTGAATGTTCTCTAGAAGCTTCTCAAGCACGTGACCGCAACAAAACTCGATATATTCGGGTCATAAGCTTTCGCTTGTATTAGAATGAAAGAATATGATGAACATGTTGAGTCTGCTTTTTTCATGGTATTGCTGGAAATGCAAGGAAGAAAATTTCTCTCTCATTTTCGTCTCAAACCAAACATGAGAATCATCAATTATCCATGAAAATAAGGATGGTGAGTGGACAATAGGAACTGATTTGTGATTGGCCATTTCGCTTTTGTTTTAAAATTATATTCGATAATCTCGTGACTAAAATTTCGCTGATAATTAGATATGTTATTAAAATTTCGCTTGAAAATAGGGATGGTGGGGAGTGACAATAGAATCTAGATTTGTGGATTAACATTTCTTGCCTTTTGTTAATCCTTTTAATTAAAATTTCAAATGATAATTAGATTTATGTTATTAAAATTTCAAGAAAATAGGGATGGTGAGGGACAAATGAATCTAGATTGTGATTAACATTTCTTGCCTTTGTTTTAAACTATATTTGGGATTAATCTCACCAAAATTTCGCTAATAATTAGATTTGTGTTATTAGATTGCATGAGATGTAAATAACTCGAAATTTATTTTAGCATATTGGAAGCTATACTTAAGTTACAAATTGGTATAAATTGTTGAGTTGGGTCCATACTTATAATCCCACCCATTCTTGTGCTAATATCCTAAATATATATATATATATATATATATATATATATATATATATATATATATATATATATATATATATATATATATATATATATATATATATATATATAAATGGAAAGATAGTTTAGGTTTATCTCTGTTGTCAATTTCTGTCATGGAGTCAAGAGCCGTTTTACTCCACTTATGCTAGTGTCATCAACTCCCCTTCAAATCCAGCTAGTGCCACTTCACTAACGTTGATTCTTTCTATGATCACTCATAGACTTATTTGAAGTTCGAGGTAGCCGAGACTTGGAAGGTGGGTTTCTTTCCTTGTTTCCTTGCTTTTCTTTAGAACTGATCTATTGGCATATTCTAAGCTCCGGTAATCAAGTTATCGTGGCGTAATGACGTAGGAACCTTTGGAAACTCAAATTTGTGTGGGGTTTTTAGGAATATGAGAGAGACTAAGTAGAGTTGGATTGTTGTTATGCATTGTAATTTTTTTGCCTACTTAGATTCACTATTCATAGATAGTTAACAACAATGGATATGAAGACTTTGGCCTTAGAAGCCTTGACCAACGGAGTTATGTAGTGGTCATGCCTCTATTATATGCATTATCTAATACGATGCCACATTGGTTCCACACAAGAGTGTGGAGTGATACTTAAGCTTGAGAGGTTCTCCCACCTATCAGGCTAGTATTTTGGGTTGGGCTCTTCCATTGGACTTGGGTACCTATGATTGGTGCTTTCATTGAGAGTCGGTACATAGCAGGAGAGGGGTACCTGGGAAAGGGCTACCTAGATGAGGGCTACCCGGTGCCCCAAAGGTGGGTTCGAAGTGAATGCTATCTAGGGTGTGAGCCATTTAGAGTGAATGTCATCCGTAAATGTCCAATTTAAGGGTATGGAATGATACGATCCTGACATCGGTTCCACAATAAAAAGTGTGGAGTGGAATAAGCTTGAGAAGCCTCCCACCAATCAAAGTCAGTCTTTTCTGGCCGGGCTCTCCGATTGGGCTTGAGGCCCTATCATTATCTTAGTTCCCATTTTTCAAGATTGAGGTACTATTCTACCATGAACCTATTTGATTTGGAACGAAAGAGAAAAATGATCGTTACATGGTTGACACAAAAGCATAAAACTTTTCGACTTGAGTTTATGTTTCGCCTCCATCTTTTTACAATTACTGGATTTTGACAATGGAGAAAAGTTTAGAAGGAAGTCTAATTTCTTTGGTTGGAAATAAGAAAGGAAAACAATGTGATGACCATTTGGAGGAAACTTGTTTAAAATTTAGGAACTTTTAGTTTCCTCGTTTAAATTAGCGAGAAATTGAGAATCGAGAGGAAGAAAATTTATTTGCCTAAAAGTTGAGTCTATTTCTGGGCTTTTCTTTCTTCATGTTATGATTGCCTTTGGTTTCTTATAAAGTTGTTGAAATCAATCGTATCCCAAATATGAAATGGGCCATTGTCATTTAAAAGAATCTTATCAGTTATCACGTTTCTCTCCATATCTGTAGTTATGATGTACTATATTGTAAATAATTAATATAATTGGCCTTCTCTCCCGTGTCCTATACTATTTAGCATATGGTATATCTATTTTTATGATGTCTAAGAAGTAATAATTTATGTTTTGGTAACTTTTGCATCACTTCAACCACTAATAAGGTAGGCTCGTTATAGATTTCATTGATCGGTTTTGTGAAAGGCTTTGCTTTAAGCCCCTTGCTCTTTTCCTTTGCCTCTTAGCATACTTTGCATACAACTTGCATTGGTTATATGTTTTATTAGGCACTTATTATATATTTTTGCTTTCTATCAAAGGGGAAAAAAGTTAGAGCTAGTTCTTCCTTTCATTTGCTTACTTTTAAAATATCGATTGGCATTACTGAGTTCGGGGTTAAACTAACCACAGTCAGGCTATCCTCCAAATAAAGGGATGCAAGACACCAAACTTTCTCCCATTATCAAGTATTGTGCTAGTATTCTTCAAATTAATGATACCCTCTCAAGGAAATAGACACTTCTACAAAAAAATGAAATTAAAGTTTGGTTTTTCTCTAGAAAATAATTCTCATTTTCCTCCCTTCACTGCAGTTCTAGGAAAAGAGAAATATTTTTTAGAAGGCATAGCAAAAGATATTAGAAGTTGTTTCCTGATCAAAGTTATGCACATTAATATGACAATCAATATGGGTTACGTATCCATTTCCCTTTATTCTTCTCATAATTTTAATATTGTCAAAGTGCAATCGATAAGGAAATAAATAAGGAAAAAGTATATAATAGAAACAAATAAATAAGTAATAAAACACAAAGTATTAGAGGCTTTGAGCTCTTATATACACTATTTTAGTTCTAGCATAACAAGGCCAATAAGCAAAAGTTTTGCTTATTGGAACCCAAACATATCCTCATTCACATTATGACTCCCAAAACTCATTTGATTTTTTTGAGTTTTTTTGGCTAGCATATAATATTCTAGTTTTTACTAACATGTTCAGGACATCTTGTACACTTTTTCGAATTTCTAAATCCTCCAACAATGTGTTGTTTTTGTCTATAAATGTCTAATTTAGTTACTTTATCACAAAATACAATGAGGTACTTGTGTCTTCTTTCTCTATTTAATAAATGGGCATATTTCCATATCTGATCTTTTCTTCCACCCCATGCTCTACTAACTTTCTTTATCTTTTGTCAGAATTTTTGTGTATCTTTACAACAAATCACAAATGACAATTATATAGAGAAAAAATGAAAATGAAAAAATGAGAAAAATGAAAAATGAAAAAAATGAAAAATGAAAATGAAAAATGAAAATGAAAAATAAAATAAATATTATATATTATAAATCTATAAATTATAAACATATTCACGTTTGCCAAACAACTAAAAATGTTTTAAATATTTTTTCTAATTGTTTCATAATTTTTCATAGTTTGTTTATGGTTTTTCATTAATTTTCGATTTTTTTCTATTTTGTACATAAATTTAAATTTTCTAATTTTTTTCAAAGGTTTTTTTGATTTTTTTTCCTATTCTTTCTTTCCTCTTCAATGAAGCTTTTGAAAGTGTATTTGAGGGTTTTTTTTTTTTAGGGTTTTATGGTAATCCGAGAAATAGAGGGTTTTATATAGGGTTCAAAACACACAAAATTGCGCTGTTTTGTGTCATTGAAGCCCAAATCGACGTTGTTTTGGGGCATTATACTTCAAAAAAGAACCCCAAAATGATGTCGCTTTTAAGGTGTTTGATCATTAAAATTAACCCAACCCAAAACGAAAGGCTGCTTTGGTCATCATTGCATTCTAGGCTCCCCCTCTTCTTCTTCCCCGACGCGAGGTTCTCCTACTGCCTGCTTTCCCCGACGCCGTAGGTGTGATGCCCCAAAACCCGGGGGTCCGTTGACTACCCGTCAACCTGCGGAATACAAGTGGAGGTCGGGTTACCCGACGCCACTCAACACCTGTGAGTCTCCTTTGTACGGGGAGCTCTACCAGAATACATAACTCGCATATCCCGGGCCCCAAACAATCCAATATATGCAATATAATCCCAACATGAGTAAAATGCCTCTTTGGCTCATAAACCAATACTATAAATCAATTATCATAACTATTCTTCAATTGTCTCCCAATAATTCAATAGTATAACACTTTTGTTTTATACAACAAATATTAAAATCTACAATTCTAATACATGTTATGTCCAAAACCATCACACAAACCTGGGCTTCTTCAAAATCAACCTCTCAAATGAGTTGTCTCCCCGAGCGCCTTGTACCTAGAAAATAAAGGGGGCTCACACGGGTGAGCTAAAGTCAGAGGAGAATCGCCCTAAGTGGGCTACTCACCACCTAAGTAAAGGTAATGTCTAAAGTAAACACACACACTCAAGTAAATACATGATCCTACTTGAATGTCTACATGATCACCCCATGTCACTAGTCCTCACCGACTCACTCACACTTGCCTAAGCCATGTATGAGAAAATAATCATTTTCAAAACAAAACTTTTGTTCTTGAAAATATACTACCGAAATATTCTATGACAAAATATGGACTACCCTCCTAAGGTGAATTGTCGCGAGCTCAAACAATTACGGTCCTCATCCGAAATGATCCAAGGCCCATCTCCAACCCAATTCTCCGGAATATCATCCTGTGAAATTCCTTTCGCAAACATATCCGTTTACAAAATAATTTGTCATGCACTCACACCTAATTCTAGGCTACCTTGCATATGAAACGATTATGCCATTTTCAAAATCATTTACACAATAGCGTCAATATGCATATTTTCAATCAACTATAATTACACGCATGTAATTCCAACACATCAAGCATCACCCAATTTAGCTCACTTGAGCAATTCATAATTTTATCTCCAATGGCCTATGCTCACAATTATAGTTCCATATAATTGACAAATCACAATTTTTATTCTAATATCTATACACACAATTATATTCCATATAATTAGGACTCTCATGTTAACCCATTACATTAACCCATTGATTTCTACACCACACCAACTCAAGCCTACCATTTCATACAAGTTCATACCAAAACACATGGACGATTTTTTATCTAATTTTGATACAACCCGTGACTGATTTTAACAAATCTCCAAATAAAGGTCAGTCTACTCGGGCAGCCCACATGTCCAACTCCTAAGCCACCTTTGAACCGAATTTCACCCATTTCCTATCTTATAAACACCCAAGCATAATTTATTCCAACCCTAACAGCTCAATTGGGGCTTCGGATCACACTGACAGCCCAAAAGTCTCCAAAATTCTACAATTTCGGTCCCATGTTTTAGTGGCCGATCAAATGTACCCCAGGCCCCGTATTTATTCGGCCTCTAAGTATCTATTTTTATGCAAAATTTCCAGAATTAAAGACCCAAACAGCCCTAAATTTCTAGTAGTCGCCATCTCATATTGGGTTAAAATTAATCATCTGGTCCTCAAGCTTTGGGACTGGGACAAACTTAGCCTCACTCGCCTGCCAAACCAACCGAAACATGGAAAAACCTCTAAAATGGGAATAAAACGCAAGTATGAGAAATCCACCTCTTGAGTTGTCAAAAACTCGCAAACCTCGGGGGGTCCACACAGAGCGCCTCGCTTCCTCTGTGAGAACGTTTTCCTTCTTGTCTGTCAAACTAACTACGGATCGCGTAGATTTCTAGAGAGAAGGGAAGACCTTCTCTCTAGAAAACCCATCGGGGTTTCACGCATCACCTCCCACAATTCACGTTGCTGGTTTACATGAAGGAGACAAGTCACTATTCTCAATTTTGTCATCTAGTGACTAAAATCAAATTCCATAATACCCATTATGTCCCTCTTTCTCGATTTGATATTCGACAATTATCTCTACGTCCAATTTCATCATTTACTCATACCACTCACGGCATAAGTGAGCACGCATTGTATGTGGCTTTCACATCGAACCGACGATTTCCAAGACCAAACGCGACATGCCTCGAAAAAACGGTCGACCCGACCGTCTCGTAAAATTACGAAATTTTACGCGCTAACTGGGGATTGCTTTAGATCGATTCCAACAAAGATTATCTGTTTGGCTATCCGAGATCTAGAGAATTAATTACGGATTTTTAACCGTAATTGCAATTCTCAGAATCAAAATTACGATTTACCCTTATTCCAAATCGAATTTCTGCTTCCATAGTGAGCCACTCTTCTCCGAAGATTTCTCCATCTTCGACAACCTAGTGCCAAAAAAAAAAAAAAAGCGAGAAGAAGCGGGAAGAAGCGAGAGAAGTTGGCGTACTGGGTTGTCGCAAGTCGGGACCAATTTCACCCCTTCCACCCCTCGCGCCCCACCCAAGCGAGGCATTTTGCCTGAGTGGTGACGCCCCGAGCTAGGCGTTTAGGGCGCGCCTTCAAACTATGAGCAAATAGGGGTGTGCATCCGAAAAATCAACACTCTGTGAAAGAGTAAGTGACCAGAGATGGGGCACACGAGCAATGATCTTGCACTTGGAGCATAAGGCCTTCATCTTCCTCTAGGTTCTCTTTTCCTCCGATCATTTTCTTGGTTGTTATCGACAACTTTATCTTGAAATGACCTTTATATATGTCTACGCTATTAATCCACTGCTTCGCAAGAATGTGCAAGAGTCCAAGTCGTTAAACCTAATCGCCTCGAGGGAAACCAATCTATCCCATCTCCTTCCAAGCCAAGGTAACTTTGGGACTTCTTTCTCTCTCTCATTTTTTATCGATTTTAAAGATATTTAATTTGTATTTTTGTTTCATTTTCATTTATTTGGTCGCAAACTGCTGCTGGTTTTTTTCTTCTCGCATATAATGCATTTTAGTGGTATACAGATAGTTGCGTTTGTAATGCTTTTGTTGACATATTATTATTTTTTATTGGAAACGAAAGTAAGATGTTTTTTTTTTTGAGGAAAATATTTATTTCATTTGTTCTTTTAGGGAAAATTTGAGGGGAGAGATTAAAAGAAAAATGTCAGGTTGATGCATTTTATTTTCCTTAGTCTTTCCTTTGCTTTCTTTTCTCTCGCTTCCTTTTCCCTCGATGATAACAAAACATAGCCTGGTTATAAAATCTGTCATCATCAAAAATCAGAAGTTCTTATTATTGTGATTGATATTTTGTAACGCCCCAAATACCCCCTGGGACTTCACTACATACTAAAACCCATTCACACCATGAGAGCACTAATAAAATCCATAATTGACCGAGGGTCCTTAATTTAACCATTCGGGCGTAGCCCCTTTGTTCTGGGAACTCTCTAAATTCCAAAACACTACCTCGCGCAATTATAATACATTAAATCAAGATGGGCCATTTATCCATAAAATATTTACAATACTATCCCAAGACTTCCATTCATCGTATGAAATACCCACAATAACCTTACAAAAGAGTAAGCCAAGCCTTAACCACCATATCATCTTTTGTACATCTTCAAAACTGGATATTCGATCCAGAGTACCAAAGAAAAATCCTAAATCCAGTGCAAAATCGGGCCTTCTTTTCTACCGCTCACCACCTTCACTGTAGGGACTCTGATCTAACTTTCCTTCTCGACGGCCTCCCACTCCGTGACCTAAGTTCCACCGCTTCTACCACTTCCCTCAAAGGTAAAATCAAAAGGGATGGTGAAGCTGGGGTGAGCACGGCTTCCTCAGAGGGAAACCTCCCAAACCCAACAAGGTTTAGGAAAAGTACGAAAACAAATGGTCTCATTTTTTTATAACATATCAAAGATGTACAATTTACGTAAAACAATGACATTCAAAATAGATCTCAAAAGTTTATAGAAAACACTTAAGTAAATGTACACTCGAGCCACGCATAAACAAATGATAAACATTTTCACCCCATACCATTTCCAACCGTTCTCTTTTGTTTCTCAAACATCCTTACAATAAACTCCTCATTCATCATAGTAGTGTTTCTCAAGCATCCTTATAAGGAACCTCTTGAGTATAAGTATAGGATGAGCATGCTTATAAGCAACCTCTCATATATCAAATTAGGGTTTCTCAATCATCCTTATAAGGAACCTTCAGCATAAGTTTAGATGAGCATGCTTATGAGCAACCTCTCATATATTTCAGCAGGGTTTCTCAAGCATGCTTATAAGCAACCTCTCGAGTATAAGCTAGATGAGCATGCTTAAGGAGCAACCTCTCATATATCAAAGTAGGGTTTCTCAAGCATGCTTATAAGCAACCTCTTGAGTATAAGTTTAGGATGAGCATGCTTATAAGCAACCTCTCATATATCAAAATAGGTTTTCTCAAGCATGCTTATAAGCAACCTCTTGAGTATACGCATAGGATGAGCATGCGTATAAGCAACCTCTCATATATCAAAGTATAACAATCCCCCAGGTTATGTAAAAATAATCCCCATAATATGTGTATTAACTCCCTAGCGTTATGTAAAATCCCCCATGTTATGTAAAATCCCCCACGTTATGTAAAAATCCCCCATACTAGGTAATAAGTTCATAGGTTATGTAAAAATCTCCCATATTATATAGAAATCCCCATAAAGAAAACCATTCCCGAGGGAGTCGGAATCTGGCAGTGATCACCCTAGTAGAATCCCCCATACTATATAAAAATCCCCCATGTTATGTAAGAAAAATCCCCATAATATATCATAATCCCCCATGTTATGTGAAATCCCCATAATATGTAATAATCCCCCAGGTGGAGAATCATTTTCGAGCGAAGCCTAACGGTCCGAGTGAGTCGGAACTCCAAGAAATGTAGCACCATGTAAGAACTTACTATGTAAAGAATCCCCCACTGGATTCCTCAATCACCATACCAGAAAATTTAGTTTACCAACCAACAATTTCACTACCAATCTTTCCATATTTCTCAATTTTACTGGAAAAACTTCTAAGAATCCACAACCAATCATAAAACCATTCAAGAAATAGTTATAAAATACAAGAGATCATACCCACGTTATTTTACTACTCACACAAATCACTAGGAGTTAGAAATAAATCCCCAAAGAACACATTTAAGAATAAATTCCTCATTCCCACGTACAGAGAGAGAATGGTTTCAGAATACCCAGAAAAATAGCATTTATAGCCCCAAAACGTACATATATACATACCTCCTAGCTTCTCCCACGTAAGTGAATGGGAGAAAACCCCTACCTTTAATCCTTGGTTTGTACGGGGATCTTGAGCTTTGATCCCGAATTTGCCCTTCCTTCTTCCTCTCTATCGGTTCCTAGGGTTCCAAAGGGTGTGGGGTGAGAGTGGAGTCAAAGAAAAAATCAGAGAATTGGAGTGGAAAAGGGGTTTTAAACCTAGCGTGTACTCGATTTTTAATTGCTCATCGGGCATTTTTTTGGTTTTTCTTCAAAATTATAGTTTTGCCACTACACTCTCAAATTCAGTCTATAGGACTACTCTAAGGTTTTTCGACATTCCGGATTCATTTTTAATGTTATTTTAACCTAAAAACCTTTATTTCTATGATTTATGTAACCATTTTTATGTTTATCATTCTTATACTTTGATTTAAGATGTAAAATTAATTGGACGATAATTGATATTTAAACATGTGGGAGTTTACATATTTAGTCATAGTTATCAAAGGCGCGCCTCAGGCGTGAGGCCCCACCACTCCCAGCGGTAGCACCTCGTCTCAAACATTTTTGGGGTTTTTTTTTTCCCTTTTTCTTCTTCTCCTTCTTCTTTTTCTTCTTCTTCTCCATTTTCTCCGTCGTCGGGCTGTGCAGAGAAGCCCTCGGTTTTTTTTTTTCCTGTAATAGAGACCAAAACGCTATATATATTTTCTTTTTAGACAGACCAAAACGACGTTGATTTGGCCTTAGATGCCTAATTTTCGAGATTTCAGCCCCTCCAGCCCATTTATGCTATGTTTCAACTCCAAAAAAAACCCTAACCCTCCTAACGACTTATAAATCCTTACGAAGGAGAAGAAGCAAAAATCAATCAAAATAGCCAAGAAACCCCAAGAAAGTCATGTAAAAATAGGAAACAATCATTATAAAAATCATAAAATATATATTTGACATATGGTGCGCTTCACTTAAAAAAACCTGTCTCAAGGCCCTAAGAGGTTTTTGCGCCTCAGTGCACCTTGCTCCTCAAATAACTATGTATTTAGCCGGGGGAGGAGGATCATCCCCGGGGTTGTGGGCGCTCTTTTTTATTTTATTGTGGGCCTATGTTATCTCATACTTACCATATCCTCAGAATTTTGATGTACTAGAACCCACATCATTAGTATGTTTGACATTCTTTTTCCTGGTTTCTTTAGTATTTAGAATATGCGATATTTACAATTAGGATCTCAAAGATCAAGTCGTTTATATCTTTTGATATCATGGGTGTTGTTGACTAATTTTTGGTCGGGACTTGGGAGTATAAACCAACATTAAGGTTATATTGATGAAGGGAAAACAGCAAGATTCATGATACTAAATTTTCACATTTTACTGAACATTTCTCTAGAATATATATGCTTTTCCCCATAATCGTGCTCAACTTCCTTGATTTATCGCAGCTTATGGAAGGAAAGATTTCCAGGAGCCATATCGTAAGCTAATAAAAAAGGTCGAGCTTGATGTAAAGCAGGCATATGAACCCCATTTAGGAAAAAAACTAAATTGCTCGCCCTGGCTTCCATGCATTTTATTTTTATTTCTAAGATTATAGAACAAATTACCAAATGTAGGACAATTCGGTAAGAATTATGATATCGAGGTGCTCAATGGGAAATGAATCAATACATTGAGATGGTAAATGAAATATGTTGTCTTTGTTTTAGCTTCTGTTTTTCTATTTTTTTTTTCCTGGCTTTAGATTAACTATAACAATCCACGGGTTGTAATTGTTTGATGCATTTGATCCAATCATAGGATTCGATAGTCGGTATTGGCCGGGACCGAGCACCCAGAGGCCGTGGGTAAATAGCCGACCTTCTATTGCGTGTTTTTCACCAGAATCAAGATAGCTCTTTCCGATGAATGATGATGATGACAACAGCGAGCAATGACAAAAATGGTGACCAAGGTAATAATAATAACGGTTTATCTCTCCCGTGAAACATAAAAGATCAAAGCCTCTCATGGGGATTATTTCAGGTCTGGGAAAGCGGCCAAAGATTGTTGAGCTCTCATGAGAATCTTTACTAGAATAGAAGCAGGAGGACAGAGAATTTGCTCATGGGGATTGTTTTCTTGAAATGAAAAGGAAACTATCAGCTGGATTATACAACAAGTATATGGAAGGGATTTTTCTCTACAGAAGTGAGGGAGTCAATGTTTGATGAGTCTTAATTTATCTAATGGTGGGATTTTTGCTTATCCATTAAATACCGTATAGCCCATGGAGAAAACAAGTTCACACGGTGAGTACCCTCTAAATTTTGAATGTTTTTACTATTTAGTCTTTCCAGATCTATTGGTGCACTTGTTTGATCGGGTCCTAAACATAGTGATTACTCTTCTTCTTCAAACCAATCTAATGGTGCCTTTAGCTTAAAATGGCTATAGAAGTTGTTACCCTTAAATATACAGAAAAATACATAGAAAGGAATATACAAACCTGTCTATCAATGGAGTTGTCACGCCGTCAGACAACTTTCCATACCCCTTGTAAATCGCTACCGCACACTCTTCAAATTAGGTACCCGAAATATTTGCAATATAAATACATTAGAAAGGAATAATTTTTTTGCAAGTTCAAAACTTTTTATAGGATAGATTTAATAAAACAAGAGTGAGATAGATAGATACATACCCACATAAGTCACATAAGGTCAAGCCAACCCCGTGCAACATGTCTATTG
Organism: Tetrastigma voinierianum; assembly: GCA_016808115.1. Taxonomy (NCBI): domain Eukaryota; kingdom Viridiplantae; phylum Streptophyta; class Magnoliopsida; order Vitales; family Vitaceae; genus Tetrastigma; species Tetrastigma voinierianum. Next base: position 591,653 of record JAEQBH010000779.1, read on the forward strand.
TTGCTTTGTTCACTTTAAGAAACACCCCGCTGAATATCTGCATTTGAAAAGTGAATGAGATCTTTTCATCAAAGAATCGCCCATTTTTCGGTAAAGTGTAGCATGCTTAGGTTAGTAAGCTCTATTGATGATGCATAATCGATTTACTTAGACATTAAACTAATAATGTTCAATACTAAGGAAGCTAGCTTTATTAGATGAATCAATGATTCACCAACCAAAACAACATCAAGAATACAGTTTGAATATTTGATCCGAGACACATTTAATTCAAACTTCTGAGTTACCCAAATTTAGGCAATTATTTTCAATGTTTCAATTTAGATGGTTTCCTTCACTAGACAATTTTAATTAAAATTGTTGTTTATTCACAATATGTATGTCGGGCGCTCACGGACTGAATATAAATGCTAATGGGCCAGCTCCATAACCTATCTCAAGCAACATCATACAACATCACCCATAGTACTTGGGTATAACTAAAAGCCACATCACACAGCACTAAGGTATAAGTATCACTAAACAAAGATGAATACTTATTTTTATTAACAATGCAAGACCAAGCAATACTACTCCTAAAGGCCGACATGACTTTCCTCGGTGTATTTAACGTTGCATATCTAGGTACCACTATAGGTTATTGTTCATTGTAAAATTAAGTGAAATATGATGGTAAAATTTAAAATAGAAAAATTCAACAAGAGCATTTTTTAGGCTATGGAAAATGTAAAAGGGCAGCCATCATGAGGATGAGAAATGTGAAACCTGGTTGCTTGGAGCAGAAAAGATAAGGAAAGAGTGTTGTTTATCTCTATTCTTGGTCTATCTTTTTCATAGTAGTGAATGACTGTGAGGTGTTTGAAGAAAGACCTAAGTGAATAAATGGAGTTTTTTTGCATCTTGGGGTTTACATGGGCCAAGAAGCTGTGGTCTTTTGGGAAGAAATTAAAATTCCTATGAATAAATGGAGCTTTGTCAGATCTGGGTTTCAGATCTTGGAGGACTGGATAGAAGGAGGCAAAGAGGTTTCTCGTGAGGCTCGAAGGTAGAGAATCATTCAACCCGATGCATGATCTCCTTGCCCTGCTTGCATTGATGGTATCCATCTCAGGTTGACTTGTGGATGTTTCTAACTCCAAGGATGATGAACCTATATATAAAATTCTCGGGACGATGTGAGGCAAAGAAAAGACCTCCTCCGTAAGGGTCACAATGTGAGTGGTTTTTTTTAATGGATTTGTTGTGTCCATGTGGACAAAGACTCCATGGGATTCCATGTGGTTATGGCGGTGTTCTTAAGGCGCACGCCAAGTAAAATCTGGAGCGGTGAAAAACTGAATGATGCTCGGGACAAGGTGGAGCATGTTGCTGAATTTGTTGGTAAACAAGGACAAATGAGGGAGGATCTCATTGAGGTTGAGCCTACCAACATCAAGGACTTATGGAAAGCGTGAACAGCGCTGGAGTTGGTTCAACCAGCGGGTGCTTGTTTCCCGTAGCAGTTTCAAATTCGCGCTACTGGGTCAAGCATTCGTTAAAAAGGTGTTACCGCTTGAGAGGCGACTGTTTTGAAGAAAATGTGAGGGCCGAGGTGGAGTTTCAGGGTAAATATGTGTCCCTCATATTTATGGTCTTTGGATTTAAGCCAGATGTTAGCAGGTGTTGTTAAACAGAGTTGATGTAAACTCGTTTCAGATACAGCCTTCCGTAATAGATTCTGCTTTTTTTCTAATACATATGTTGTTAGGTCATAGGGTTCGACAATTTTTTTTGGAGAGAACCCTTGAAGCGATGAATCGAAATAAGATCGAGGAATGAGAGATTGAGAGACCCGTGCCTTAGCTTGGTGTGCATGGTCTGCTCGCTTATGTATGTTATTTTCTCTGCCGAATAAAATCTCCGGAATTTTCTCTCCTTTCTTCTTCTCGCTTTGGCCCCATGGATAATCTTGTATCGCTTAAGGAAGTCATTTGCAAAGTCCGATCGGCAACAAATTTCCATAGGCTATATATTTTTCTTGATAATTTTTTTGAAGTTCATCGAGCAACACAAATCAAAATTAAAAATTAAATCACTTATCTAATGCGAGGGAATTCAAAATACCGATCCTATGTGAAAGCCCCAACAAGGTTGTTAGTTATTTGGTTAATGGACCCTTTCTTCAAAGTGAAGAAAAGTTTGAATGTGTTTCTCCACAAATGTTCAAGCCCAAATTGTGAAGTCCACATCTTTGATTTCCCTTTCTGTAGAAATTGACCATAATTCATGGTAGAAAACTTTTAGTAATCGAATAGCACCAAGGAAGGGAATTTAGAAGATGACTTCAAATCTGCAGTTGTGATAGTATTGATCTATTGACTAAGTCTAATGTTGAAGGAATATGCATGATTGGAAATACATCTTTTGCCTATAGAAATGGGACCGTGACCCGTTGTTGCCATAATAGAGAGGGTTAGAGGGAGAGGGAATCTAGATATATATGTATGCATGGCTACTAAATTTAGGCACTTTCTTTTTCTCAAATAATAAGAGGCAAATCTTCCGTCTCTAAACACCCAAATTCGCATTGTTGATGGTTGCACGTGAGCATAGCATAGCAGTAGAAAACCTTCAAAGCTTTTTTGAAGAAAGATAAGTATTTAAACACGCAGGGTTAATCACCAATGGTGTCGCGAACCACCCGGGCCGCTTAAACTCTTAGTAATATATATATATAGTTTAAAATGGTGTTGGAGGAATGGTATATGCTTCACCTCTCGTGTCTCACCAATTCCTTTAATATGGAGGAGTAAGAGATAAAGACACAAACAGATGGAACTGGGTTTTAAAACTACCGGCCTAAGCCATTTTAGCATGGTTCTTCGCAAGTTAATTAGTACTTTGGTCTAATAGCATATGATTTTTCTCACTTTAGAAACATGCTTTCCGGGTTTTGAATCCTTTTCAAAGAGGATGTTTGTTTGTTAGCAAAAAATTTCTAAGTGATCAAGTTGAAGTTAGATATTTAGATTTGTTTCGATTTGTTTATATATATTATATATTCATGTCTGGTGAATAGGGCAAAACAAAATAGTAATTATCTTTTTTGAATACATTTAAAGCAAAGTCTTCTCTTCTATTACCGAAATAGTGAAATTTACTTTCAAATCTTATATTGAGCCATAAAAAGCATACAAAGATCTTCAAACAACGCTATTGCCTGGGGCACGATCGCATAGGTCACTCTTCTTCTAAAGAGTACCTATTTGACAATTTTGCCCACAAGATCAAAAATATGCATCACACCAAGATCTTCTCATTGCCAATACAAATAGGGAACCAAAATGCCCATAGCAAATCCTGCCAATGCACAAATAAACCATTGATCAATATAGCCACCCATCGATTTTGTATTCAACAACACTTTGCCTTATCCGAATCTTCATCCTAACATTTTACGACAATGGAGTTCTACAGAGATTTGGATTTCCAGCAAAAGCCAACTCTGTGAAAGTTGACATTTGCCTAATAAAAAGGATCTTATCGGAGAAATTGTTATTCGACAGGTTCAAATAACCCAAGGATGATAGTAAGGACATGCTCGGGCTGAATGAAGTCAAAGCTTCAGCATTTGACAAATCAAGGAGTGATAAATTGACATAGCTTTGAAATGCTTTCGTGAATTGCCCGTGATGTGATTCATGGACAAGTTCAGAAACAACAAACCAAACAATTTTGTTATTCCCTCGGGAAATTCTCCACTTAAATTGTTGTCGGATAGATCTATGCTACGAACACGGGAAAGAATCCTGGTATATTCGAGAATTCGTCATTTTGTAATCACAACCAACCTTTTTTCATACTGAGAGCTTTGCTCGTTGTGATACAAAGAAGATATACTCATATTATGGTCCTAAGCCATGGCTTTAAGCTCAACCAAAGTTGCTGGAATTTCACTCGTTAGATTGTTTTGTGCAAGATCCAAGACATGTAGAGAGCTTTGGCCTCAAATGCCTAATTTAATTGACGTTGCTTTGGCCTCCGATGCCTAATTTTCGAGATTTCAACCCCTCCAGCCCCATTTTTTCCATGTTTCAACTCCAAAAAAAACCCTAATCCTTCCAACTACTCTATAATCTTTATATAAGAGGAGAAGAAGCAAAAAATCAACTAAAATAGCCAAGAAACTGCGAGAAAGTCATGTAAAAATAGGAAACAATCATCATAAAAATCATAAAATATATATTTGACATATGGTGCGCTTCACTTAAAAAAAATTGGTGCCTCAAGGCCCCAAGAGACTTTTGTGCCTTAGGCACCTTGCTCCTCAAATAACTATGTATTTAGTCGAGGAGTGATCATCTGGTTGTGGGCGGCTCTTTTTTATTTTATTGTGGGCTCTATGTTATCTCATACATACAATATCCCTAACTCTTGATTTACAAGAACCCACATCATTAATATGATTGACGTTCTTTTTCCTGGTTTCTTTAGTATTTAGAATATGCGTATATTTACAATTAGATCTCAAAGACTTAGTTTATATCTTTTGATATCATGGGTGTTGATGACTAATTTTGTCTGACTTGGGAGGATAAACCACATTAAGGTTATATTGGATGAAGGAAAGAAGCAGATTTCATGATACTAAATTTTCACATTTTATTGAACATTTCTCTAGAATATATATGCTTTTCCCTAGAATTTGGTGCTCAACTTCCTTGATTTACTACAGTTATGGGAAAAGTGAAAGATTTCCTAGGAGTCATATCAGAAGCTAATAAAAGGCTGGAGCTTGATGCAAAGGTATGCATATGAACCTTATGAGGAAAAACTAAATTGTTCGCCCGGTTTCCATGCGTTTTATTTTTATTTCTAAGATTATAATGTACTGATTAAAATGTAGGACAATTCTGGTGAGAACTATGATATCAAGGTGCTCAATGGAAATGAATCTGAATACATTGAGATGGCAATGAAATATGTTGTCTTTGTTCTAGTTTGTTTTTTCATTTTTTTTTCTGGGCTTTAGATTAACTACAACAGCTAATGAGTTGTAATTGTTTGGGTGCATCGATCCAATCATAGGATTTGGTGCTGAGTATTGCTGATCTCACCACTCTAGAGGCTGTGGCTGCAGCTGAATCTTTTTTTTTTTTTTTGATAGGCAAAGAAAACAATATATTAAAAAGGGTAGAGCCACAAACGGGCACCCCACAAGAGTACACTAGAAGTATACAAAGGGGCCGAATACGGCACAAAAGGAAGGCTAAGACAAAAAACAACCAACCCACCGCACAAGCTACATAGAACCCAACACTCCTCTTAAAAAGGAAAGGTTCACATCAGGAATCATAGTTGCCCACTCACAAAAAGACCTTAAAAAAAGGACTTCAGCCTATCGAACGAGAACTGCATGTCCTCAAACACAACTTTGTTCCTCTCAATCCAGATTGCCCACAACAAGCACAGGGGAGCTGCCCGCCAAAACTTTGCTTCTTTTTTCTTGAGAGGGAGTCGAACCCAAACCCATTAATGTACTCTTAACTGTGTAAGGACAAACCTATCCGCCTTCTGAAAGGGAAAACAAAGTAGTCCACAAGCCCCAAATCTTAGGGTAGTGGATAAAGAGATGCTCCAAAACTTCTTCCGTCTGCCCACAGAAAGGACACCTGTTGGCAAGGGAAAAACCACGTTTTTTAAGTTGATCCATAGTCAAAATCTTCCCCCACCAGACCTCCCACACAAAAAACCCCCACCTTTGTAGGCACAATAGGATTCCAAATCATCTTGACAGGCACTACCGTCGCTCCCACTTCCAAAAGGTCATAACTAGACTTGACTGAGAACATACCATGCTTCGCCCAATTCCACCTAAGTCTATCGACTGATAGAGGGGGCTTAAGCTTTTGGTACTAACAATACATATGAATCTTTGTGCCTCTTCTAATTCCCAATCATTAAAGTGTCTCTTCAATCTAAAGTTCCACCCTCCTCCCGCTTGACTTCCCACAAATCCGCCACCTTATCCCCTTTTGAGCTAGCCACCTCATAGAGGGAAGGGAAAGAGGAGCAAAGAGGGGCTTCACCGCACCAGACATCCTCCCAAAATTCGACTTTGCACCCATTTCCCATTTCAATCGAACAGTTCTGCCTTATTTGAATCACTTCTTTGCAAATATCCTTCTAGAGACCGACCCCATAACTACCTCTAGGAGTGTTAGAGAACCAACCCCCATCCTGCATACCATACTTTAGGCTAATAATATTCTTCCACTCCGAATTTTCCTCCATAGAAAATCTCCAATTCCATTTTCCTAAAAGAGCCTTGTTGAAATTTAAAAGACTACGAATGCCTAGACCACCTTTCACTTTACTCGAGCAAACAATATCCCACTTGACCAGATGGATCTTCCTTTCAAGGTTGTCACCTCCCTATAGAAAGTCTCTTTGAATTTTTTCCAATTTGATGTTGACTTTCCTAGGCAATCGAAAAAGGGACATGACATAGTTGGGCAGGATTGCATTGTGCTACTTCTAATCAAAGTAAGTCTTCCACCTTTAAATGTATCGCTTCTTCCAAGCACAGCCGCCTTTTTCGAAACCTCTCTTTTACCCCATCCCACACACTAGAAGCTTTTCGTTTTTCTCCCAAAGGCAACCCCAGGTACTCTGCTGGTAGAGACCCAATTTTGCAACCCAACTCAATGGCTAAATTTTCCTCGTTCTCAACCCTACCCACAGGTAGCAAGGAGCTTTTATCCAAATTAATTCTCAACCCAGAAAGAGCTTCAAACCAAGCCAAAATCCAACTCAGATAAGCCATTTGTCTTCGTGTCCAATCGTAACCGAAGATAGCTCTTCTTCCTCATGATGATAATGATGACGATGATGACAAAATGGTGACCAAGATGATAATAGCAATCTCCTATGTAACATAAAAGATCAAAGTTCGTCACTGTGGATTCTTCCGGGGTTCGTAAAAGCCGCCAAAGAACATTGAGCTCTCATGAGAATATCATTTACTAGAATAGAAGCAAAGAGATGTGAGAATTTGCTCATGGGCCTGGATTGTTTTCTTGAAATGAAAAGGAAACTATCAGCTGAATTATAAGGTTACAACAAGTATATGGAAGGGCTTTTTCTCTACGGGAAGGAGGGAGCTGAATGTTTGATCAGTCTTTAATTTATCCAACGGTGGGATTTTTGCTTATCCATTAAATACCAGATAGCCCATGGAGAAAATGGGCCTGTCACTGTGAGTACCCTCTAAATTTTGAATGTTTTTACTATTTGGTCTTTCCAGCTCTGTTGGTGCACTTGTTTGATTGGTCCTAAACATAGTGATTACTCTTCTTCTTCAAACCACCCAATGGTGCCTTCAGCTTAAATGGCCGTAGGAAGTTGTTGGCCTCCTTATATATGCTGCAAAATACATAGAAAGGAATGTACATACTGCTCCACACTCTGGAAGTTGTCGGTCAAAACGCTTCTCTCGTTTGTACAACTTTCCATAGCCCCTCTTGTAAATCAATTCCCGCCACTCTTCAAATTGTGGTTCCTGTGAATATTTAATATAAATATTATTCAAAGGAATAATTTCTAAGTTCAAAACTTTTTATAGGATAGGATTTTAAGAAAAACAAGAGTGAGATAGATAGATACATACCCATATAAGTCACATAAGGCTCAACCCTGTGCAACATGTTCATTGTTTCTTTGTTCACTTTAAGAAACACCCCGTTGAATATCTCAGATTCTTTAAAAGCTTAAACGAGATCTTTGGTCATCAAAGGATGCTCCATTTTCTAAAGTGTAGCTTGTTTAAAGTTAGTAAGCTCTATTGATGATGCATAACTGATTCACTTAGACATTAAACTAATAATGTTCAATCACTAAGGAAGCAGTTTATTAGATGAACCAATGATTCACCAACCAAAACAACATCAAGAATACAGGTTTGAATATTTGATCCGAGACACATTTAATTCAGCTTTTATTTCTGATAGGTATTTAATTCAAATTTTCGAGTTACCTACCTAGGGCAATGATTTTCAATGTTTCAATCTAGATGGTTTCTCTCACTAGACAATTTTAATTAAATTGTTGTTTGTCTCTCACAATATGTATGTCAAGTGTGTTCATGGACGTAATATAAATGCTAATGGGCCACGCTCCATAACCCATCTCATAACATCATACAAAGATCACCCATAGTACTTGGGTATAACTAAAAGCCAATACTGTCACAGTACCATAGTTATTTAAGGCGCAAGGCGCACTGAGGCGCAAAAGCCTTTTGGGGCCTTGAGGCGCAAGGCGCACTTGAGGCGTGGGCTTTTTTATTAGAGGCGCACCCTACCTAATACAAATAAAAATTATATATCTAACTAAATATTGTCTATAATTTTCATGAAATAATAAAATATAATAGCAAAGAATATCAAAATACAATATGTTTCCATCATCCAAACATTAAAAGTTCCAAAACAAAATAACAAACATCATTAGTGTTTCCTATCATCATAAAAATTCATAGTTCTAAGACAAAATAAACACTCATGTATCTGCATCTAAATCTAAATCAAGAAAATCGTCATCAATATCATCCCCATCATCAATCTTCTACTCCCCTTCTTCTTCATCTTCCTCTCTCGATGAATAGATCATCTCTTCGTCTTCATCAATCAAAGCAAGAGTAGGAGTATGTTTAGAGCTAGATGGTCTTGAGTTTGGTTTTGTGTTGCTGGTGGGTTGCTTTAGCTCTTGTATAAACCTCCTAAGCTCCTCAGCTCCACTAGCCTTGCAACACTCCCATGTTAAATCATCACCCTCAAACACCAAATCATCTTCGCAAGACTTTCATCTTTCATTCTTCCCATCAACCATTCGTTGCTATCATCTATATCTTTTAAGATAATGGGATCAATGGTATAACGCTCAGTATATCTTTCATCAAGGTTCGGTTGTGCTTAATGTACACCAAATCATTCAAGCGCTGATGGTCCAACCTATCCCTCTTTGCTATGAATCAAAACAAATAGTTTTCTATGATTATATCTCAATGTTTTAGTTTCTAAGAATCTAAGTTACAATAAAGAATGTTGTAAAGAGTCTAAAGACACAACCAATTGGGCATGTAATTGCTCTAGTAACTTATACTCTCAAAGATATCTACCTTTCAACCTGATGCACTAAGTATGTTAGGGTTGAGAACCTCAATGCAAACTCTTGCAAACTTTCTAGTACTTGATCCCAAATATACCCCACCATTCAAATACAATTAATATAAATAAATGATTAGTTGAACTTTAACCTATTTTAACCAAACATATATAATACCCCAATTTTAATTAATTAACAAAACTAAAGGACTAACCTAGAGGTTTAGTCTTCCTTGTTCTAATAGCAAACTCATTACCAAAAAGGTCTCTAGCATACATGTACAAGCTCAGTTGTGATATAATTGTGATCTTGTTCATCTCTATTTTTCACCACAATCTCGACATGCAACTACATACACATCTTTCAAAGATTTTTGAATCTAGGGTCCACTCCTAATCTTTGTATCATAATAGAACCGTGGGTTCAAAATACCTACCTGAATGCAAAGGCCATGAAGTCGAACCCCACCTCCTATCAATGATTTCCATGATTTCTCTATTCTCTTCATTCCCATTAAAGCTTTTGACAATGACTTCCTTCGCCTTTTTCATGGCTGCATAAATGTAACCCATAGGAGGCCTTTTTTCACCATCCACCAAACGAAGCACACGTACAAGAGGGTCCGATACCTTCAAACAAAAACACCAGCGCGTTCCAAAAGAAGACATGAAAATTATATTGGCTAAGCATTTTTCCCTTTGCTCGCTTGCCCATTTACTTATCCAATCAACTAGTAAACATCTTCCTCAAGTTGTTTCTTTGTTCATTGATACAAAGATATAGTGATAAAGGTCGTTGCAAACCGAGTCTTAGCGTGCCTTACTACCTTTGCTCAAGAAATCGCTCATCATGCTGAGCAAACCCGCTCTTCTATTATAGATGTAGCCGCTTATGGATATGGCCCTCTCTATTGTCTTCGATGTGTGGTAGTTTTCCTTAACATTCTAGTATCAAGTCAAGACAATGTGCAGCACATGGTGTCCACTACAAATATGGTCTTTTTTTTCAACATCCTCCCTACAATTTAAAACAAATAATAAATAGATAATCGACATAATCACTTACATACAAAGTAAATGGTACTTCAAATTAAATTATAAGTACTTGCACCCACATAATTTGAAGCATTATCTGTTATCACTTGAACAACATTGGCTTCACCAACTTCCTCCACCCAACTGTCAAGTAATTCAAACAATTTCTCTCCCGTCTTGACCATAGAAGAAGCATCACAGATTTCATAAACACGGTCCCTCTTGAAGAATTCACTAAGAAATTCCGCTGAAAGACCTTTCCTTCCTATCGCCCATCCATTTGACATAATCGAACATCCATTTTGCCTCCATTCTATGAAATGATCCTTCATTGAATCTTTTGTAAGAGCCAATTCTTTCTTGAGGTTAGTAACCCTTACATCATGAAAACTTGGTCCCTTGTAGCCCACACCATATTGCCCAATTGCCTCAAGCATTGGTTGAAAACTAGCATAGTTCACCGCATTAAATGGAATCGCGACATCATACATCCATCTACAAAATAGTATATCAGCTCTCTCCTTGGCCTCCTTCTTGTAGGCATTGTTGATAGTAGTTTGAGTATTTTTTCTATTTTGAACAACCATTTCTGGATTAGGAGTGAAGAAATGATCCATAGGACCTTTTTGCCTTATTCTCTTTAAGCAACTACCACTACCACTACCACTACCACCACTTCCCCCTCCATTGCTACCGCCACTAGAAACATCCTTTCTTCCCATTTTACTAGTAACCTCCGGGTCCTCATCATCTTCATCTTGGAACCCAAACATATCCTCATTCACATTATGACTCCCAAAACTCATTTGATTTTTTTGAGTTTTTTTGACTAGCATATAATCTTCTATTTCTTTCCTAACATGTTCGGGACATCTTGTACACTTTTTCGAATTTCTAAATCCTCCAACAAGGTGTTGCTTTTGTCTATAAATGCCTTCTTTAGTTACTTTATCACAAAAAATACAAATGAGTGTAGCTTGTGATTCTTCTCATTTAATAAATCCGCATATTTCCATCCCTGATCTTTTCTTCCACTTGCGGCCTCTACTCAACTTCTCGATCTCTTGTCCATTTTTTGTATCTTTACAACAAATCAACAATAAATAACAATTATATTGAGAAAATGAAAAATATATAATATATTATATATTATAAATCTATAAATTATAAACATAATTATTTGCCAAACAAATAAATCATCGCTTAAATTTTTTATTAATTTGTTTCATAATTTTCATAATTTATTTTCTATTTTTTCGTTAATTTCCAGATTTTTTCCTATTTTGTACATTAATTTTTTGAAATTTCGTATTTTTTTTCTAAGTTTTTTTGAAAAAAATTTCCTCTATTTTTTATAATGTTCTAAGAATGTTTCTCTACTTTAAGAATTTTTTTTCTACAACAAAAATAGGGAAATGAAAAAAAAAAAAAAATACCTCTTGAGTCTTCTTTCTTCTTTCCTCTTCAAACCAGATTTGAGAGCGTTTTTTAGCTTTAGGGTTTTAGGATGAAACTGGTAGAAAGAGGGGGTTTTATAGGGCTTAAGGTCGGTGACACCCTAAACGGCATCGCTTATTGTCGAAGCCCCAAACACGCCGCTTTATTGCCGGAAGCCCAAAACGACGCCGCTTTGGGGCTTGTCGCTTTTAAAAAAAATAAAGCACCTTCAAAATGACGTCGCTTTTGGGTGTTCGATTTTAAAACAAGAACCCCAAAACGACGCGTTGTTTTGGGTGTTTTGATTTAAAAACAAACACACTAAACCCAAAACGACAGCCGTTTGGTCGGGTGGCTTCTTCCTCGACGACCGATGACGCAGCCGCTCGTCCGCTCCCTATCGACGTTAGAATGCCCGGATTTCTCCATTTTTCGTCGGCCAAAATAGAAAAAAAAAAAAAAAAAGAGGAAAAGAACGGGAAGAAGGAGAACGTCGTTTTGGGTTGGGTGGTCTTCTTGTTCCCCGACGAGTCGACGACGCAGCTGCTCTCGGCTCCGCCTCTCCCCGACGCCGCAGCGCAGCAGGATTTTTCCATTTTCGAAGGCCAAAAAAGAAAAAAAAAAAAAAGAGAGGAGAAGAACGGGAAGAAGGAGAAGAAGGGTGCACCGAGGCTAAGAACTACAAGCCCGAAGCTCTGATTAATAAATTCCTACACACACTCGCGCCACCAAGCGAGGCTGTTTCACCGGGAGTGGTGGCGCTGAGGCGCGCTTTCATAATCAACTCGTACGCACTAAGGTATAAGACATCACCCAAACAGAGATGAATACTATTTCTTATTAACAAGCAGTAAGACCAAGCAAATACTACTCCTAAAGGCGGTCGTGACTTTCTAGTGTATTTAACACAGACCTTTAGAGTACTACTATAGGATTGTTGTTCATTGTAAATTAAAGTGAGAAATCCTGATAGTAAATTTTAAAATAGAAAAATTCAACAAGAGTGTTTTTAGGCTATGGAAAATGGAAAGACATGCATCATGAGGATGAAATGTGAAACCTGGTTGCTTGGAGCAGAAAAGATAAGGAGAGTGTTGTTTATCTCCATTCTTGGTCTATCTTTTTCATAGCAGTGAATGACTGTCAGGTGTTTGAAGAAAGACCTAAGTGAATAAATGGAGTTTTGTTGCATCTTGGGTTTTACAGTTCAAAGTGGTGTGGTCTTGAAGAAATTAAAAATTCCAAGAGCCATGACCATCAAGAGAGGTTCTGAAAAAGAATACCCAGAAGGAAGGTGATGATCCGAGAAGGAAGATGTGGTCATGGTGTGGTATGTTTTGTGAGACGTCCAGAGAGCTGAGATGAAGGCTGTGATCTGGGGATATGAGACATGCTGGTTTGCAGGAAAACTGAGAAACGGGCATGGTGGGAACACCCATCGGTGTAGAGCTATAGTCGGGGCATCTTCTGGTGTGTGGCTGTGTATAAGAGAACTGAAAGAGAGAAGAGGCATGGTGAAATGTCCTCTGGTGTGGTGTGTTCTCTGTGGCCATGGTATGATACGGTGGCATGATAGAGCTTGCTGGTGTTGTCAACCAGTGGGAGGGTCTTCATGCTGTCTCGGCGTAGAGAGGATGCTGGGTGCATGGGCTAGAGGACGTGAGCAAATGTTCTGGAAATTGGTCTATGCAGGCTGCAGTTAGTCAAACATGGTAGATAGTCTTAGAGTTGGGTACGCCATCACTACTGATGCTCTTGATACCTCTTACAAGAAGATCTAGGTAATGGAGGACTGGGATAGAAGGAGCAAGAGGTTTCCTTGCTTGTGTCTGGTCATACATACAGTGCATGGGACTGCTTCTAGGTGTAATCAAGTCCTTGTAAGAGATCTTGGGTTTCTTTGTCTCAAACTTGTTCTCATGCATTAACACCATTTGAAACGTCTTCTGTATGACATTGGAGGGAGTAGTTCAATGTGGTGAAGAAAGTTGTTAAACTGATTCCTGTGAGATCAAAGGTTTAGAATCATTCAGCTGATGCATGATCTCCTTGCCCCAGTTGCATTGGATGGTATCCATCTGTGTTGACTTGTGGATGTTTCTAACTCCAAGGATGATGAAGCTATATATAAAGTTCTGGGACGATGTGAGGCAGTAAAGACTCCTCTGCTGGCTGCTGGCTGCTGGCTGCTGGCTGCTGGCTGCTGGCTGCAGGTGTTTTTATTTTTATTTTTATGGATTTGGTGTGCCCATGTGACTGCACTGGTATGGGATTCCATGTGGTTATGGTGGTGTTCTTAAGGTGCATTGGGCCAAGCAAATGAGTGGTGAAAAAACCCAGGAATGATGCTCAGATTAAGGTGAAGCATGTTATGAATTTTTTTTTGGTAAACAAGGCAATGAGGGATGATCATTGAGGTGGAGCCTACCAACATCAAGGGACTTATGGCAAGCGTGGACCAAGGTTTGGAGTTGGTTCAACTAGTGTGGTGCTTGTTTCCCAGAAGCTCAGTTTCAGCTGTGCCATCGGGTTGGCTATCTGTTAAAAAAAAGGTGTTTTTGCTGCTCGAATTTCCTTTTCTTACAAAGTGGCTGGAATGGTTTCTATAGTGATGAAAGCTATGACCTGTTTGAAGAAAATGAGGGCCAAGGGTGGGTTGTGGTCACGTGTGTCCCTCATTTATGGTTTTAGTTAAGCTAGATGTTAGCAGGTTGTTAAATAGAGTTGATGGCTGTTGTGTAGATAACAGTTCTCTGTAATAGATTCTGTTTTTCTAATACATATGTTGTTAGGTTGTTAGGTCTGACAGTTTTTTTGGAGAGAACTCTTGGAAGGATTGATCGGGCAAGATCGAGAGGAATGAGAGATTGAGAGAGACCCGTGCCTTTGCTTGGTGCATGTTCTGTTTCTTGTATGCAGATGTTATTTTCTAGTTGAATAAAATCTCTGGAATTTTATATATTTTCTTTGCCGTTTGGCACCATGGATAATCTTTGTATCAGTTTAAGGAAGGTACGCGCAAGGTCTGATCCGCCAACAGCCTCCACCAAACTATATTTTTCTTGATAATTTTTGAAGTTCATCCGAGCAACACCCAGTCAAATTAAAAGCCTAAATCACTTATCTAATGTGAAATTCAAAATGCTTGATCTATGTGGAGAAACCCAACAAGGTTGTCAGTTATTTTCTAGTGGACCTCTTTCTTCTCATAGTGAAGAAAAAGTTGAATAATGTTTCTCCACGGCATATATTCAGGCCCAAATTCAGAAGTCCACATCTTTGATTTCCCTTGCCTTACGTAGAAATTTGGACCATAATTTACGAGAAAAGGAATATACATGAAGGAAGAAGGTACATGCGAAGGAATATGCATTATTTGAGAATCGAGAATATTAAACCAAACTATTCTAATCCAATATTACCTATCATTTTCAGTTCTTTTTCCTTTCTGGATAATATTGAAAGATAATATTTGGGGTTCTTTTTCCTTTTTGAAAGATAAGATTGTGTGCTCTATTTTCATGCTTGGTCCCTCTAATTGAGATGTAATGATCATCATTCGGTACTTATTTCTGATACTCACTTGGTCTATTATCTTACAGGTCTTCATCAATATCCTCGCGATGACATAAAAACTTCGAGCTCTTCTCTCCTCCTAGGTACTTATTTATGATACTTGTTCTTTTTCTTCTGAATGCTACATTTTTCTTCTCAGTGAAGAAAAGTTTGTATGAGTTTCTTGGGTGGGTTCGGAAAACTCATGAAAAGATGGGTAGCAACACCCTTTTTGAAATGATGAATTGAAAATGGGTTTGGTTTTGTTTCCAAAGGAAGTGAATCACTAACGATGAAATGCTTTTATTTTTGTAGTAAAGTGGGAAGAGACACGATTTGGTAATGGCCACGAGAATCAAAGCGAATCTCGGCATCCCTTCGGAAGTCTTGTCAGAGGCTCTTTTTGTGAAACCTTAGCCCGCATGGGTAATGGCTGAAATTCAAGGTAAAAACCCACCCCATGATGCCGGCTTGTCCTTATCCTTCCCCGACCAAAATATCATATCCATTAAATATGATCATGATCCAAGTGTCTCCCCTCTGCCGGGAACCTTGATTTAAGTGAAATTAGTAGTGTTTTAAAAATTCGGATTGATGATATTTTTTATCATCGATTCGATCTTTAAATCATAAATTAATAATTTTTTTGATTTAATCATTAAACCGATTTATAAAACATTGAAAATTAGTGTACAAAAAATTTCAAACTCTAAGTCTTTATAAAAATAGAGTAATACAACAACATAATGAATATAATAAAAGAGTCTACGAGTGGCATTGTGACAAATCAACATCATCAGCAAGATAGATCTCAACGATCTTTGGATATCTTCTTGTTCTACTCTGTCCTTACACCAAGAAACACAAAAGTAAGAAGATCAAACTTGATATTCTCTTACTTCCCATTCGACCTTTAATTTTTACTTCTTTATTCTATAAGCGAAGCAAAATTGAACACAAGTAAACCCCGAATACCAAATCGATAGACTTGATTAATCAGAAACATACTTTCGGGTTTGAATCCATTTTGGTAGAGCTGATTTGCTTAAATATTCATGTCTTGGTGAACAGAGCAAAACAAAAACATATAATGCAGATATAGATAGAGAATAAATTAATAGTATACCTTTTGAAACTAATAGGAAGTTATAACATAGAATAATTATCCTTGAATAATTAGTGTTTCCTTCTATTGCAGAAATAGTGAAATTCACTTTCAAAGCTTATAATGAATCATAAAAGCATACAAAGATCTCTGAGCAATATTTATTGCCTTTGGGGATGATTTCTATAGGTGACTCTTTTTTCTAAGGGTAGCCATTTGACAATTTGTCCACAAAATCAAAATATGCATCATGACAAGATCTCCTCATTACTGACACAAAATATGGAACTAAAATGCCCCTGACAAATCCGAGCCAATGCCCAAATAGAACCATTGATCAACATAGCCACCATCAATATTGTACTCAACATCACTTCACCTTTTATATAAATCTTCATCTTGGCACTTTATGACTAGTGGAGTTACACAAAGATTTGGATTTTCAGCAAAAGCCAACTCTCAGAAAGTTGACATCTGCATACGGCCTCCCAAACTTTTTCGCTCAGATATCGTGAAAACTCACGGTTTTTCGGTGTCCACAGCGTTACCCTCGACTAATTACTCCCAAATTTAAGTCTTTGCTCGTAGCGAGGCGGCTGCCGAGCTCCGTAGATCTTAGAGAGTCAGAGTTTCTCTCTCTACACCCTCTCTTCTCCTCTCACTACCGGATCTAGCCCCCAAAAAAAATGGGCTTTTCCCCATTTTGCCCTCCTTTTATTCCAATTAACTTAAGTTTGTTAACTAGCACACGTCGCACCACGTGTCCACTTTGGTCCCGAGTTCATTTATGTAACAAAACGATTCATTTCTTTTCAATTCAATTTATTTTAAATGAACTTATTAGCTCTATCAAAGTAAAGATGTATGATGGTGTATTTTATATGAGAATCAATTTTGAATGAGAAGTCAAAGCATATTGATGTCACTGTAATATCAATTCATTAGAGTAATTAGGCAGAGCAACGTCAAGGTGGAAGCGGCCGTCGAGTGGAGCATTTACTAATATAGTGCAGCGTGTCTTGAAAATCTTGGTAATTGTATAGAAAACTTTGTAATTTTCTACCCTTTGCTATTGTTTACTAGAATCTCTGATTCACTAATTTTCGGATTTGCTCAAGAATGTTGGTAATAATTTCTAGAGACGAGGCAGCCTACGTACATGTTTACTTAGGTTTGTTTGTATGTTTTTAGCAAATGGTAATAGTTGTTACTATGATGAAACTTTTGGGTTTATCAGATTTTGGCATAAATGAGTTTTTCTATATTACTTATTGTTTTTTTTCCCTTAATGCCCGGGTTTGAAGATGGATTTCTCTGTATTTTGGTGATGTAGGCTTTTGAGATTTCAGTTGATTAAGCTTTTTGCAAAGCTAAATTGTACTTTATGAGTTGGGAATAGAAAATTACCAAGTTTTATGTTCAATAGCAATAACATGTAACTAGACATTTTCTACAAAGGTTTTACCAGTTACCAAGTTTAAGCATTGCTTGAACATGGGAGCGGTTAGGAGTTGCTATGCTGTTTGGTGTTGTTGATCTTCTGTGACCGGTTATAAAATAAATCTGAACAAAGTTATTGGTTTCTTTCAAAAGCTCTTACATTAGTTATAACTACATATGAAATAGAATAAAAACAGGGTTTTTGGAATTCAAACACATTAACACCAAACCTAGAGTCATACATTCAAATTAGAAATTAACAATTTGTGGGTCTGATACAAATTAATAATATAGAGATATTGCATCAGCAACTCAAGCTTTATGCTGCACATCCCAGCCACTTCATAAAAGCATCCAAGTGAAAAGGCCCTAAGATTTACAAAACAATAAAAAGAGCATGCTTAGCATCCAATGCTGAGTGTAAAATTATATGTCTGTGAGAGGTATTATTAGGCTCCTTTTGGTTTCCTGATGGAAATATAAAGTAAAACAAATATAATAAAAAATTTTATAAATTTTACATATTTTTAAATTTCTTGAATCCTTATATAATAGAGATAACCAAATAAAATGAGTTCCAATAAACATATAGATTAATTTATTAAAGTTGAAACATTATTTTTTATTTTCCTCCTCCTTCCTCGTTATTTTCTTCTAGATTTTCTTTAAAGAGATTTTGAAACTCTTAAGTGGTAATTTTCTTCTAAGATTTTTTAGTAACAATTTTTTTGTGGGCATTTATTAATTCTATTACAATGGGAAAATTGATTTTTTTTCTTCTTCTTTTTGGATAGCAATTAAAAAGGCCATAACCTTTAAAATCCCAACTTATCTTATCGAAGACACTTTTCTTAGTATATCACATCAAATAAAATTAAGAATTAGAGTGGAAGTGGTAGCATACACGCTAATGAGTAGTGAGAATTCACTCCCAAGCGGAATCATAAGGAATCGTTTATTTCCTTTGGGGCATGATTCGGCATAAGTCACTCTTTTTCTAAAGAGTAGCCATTTGATAATTTTGTCCTGAAAATCCAAAATATGCATCACACCAAGATCTCTCCCTCATTGCCCGACCTGAAAATATGGAACTAAAATGCACGACAAATCCCAACCCAATGCTCAAATATAACCATTGATCAACAAAGCCACTATCAATTTTTGTCCTCAACACTTTATACGTACCTTCGTCTTGTTGCACTTTATGACTAGCGGGCTCCACAGATTTGGATTTCGTAGGCGGACTACGTGAGTTGACGTTGTGATAAAAGGATCTTATCGAAGAAATTGTTATTCGACAAATTCAAATAACCCAAGGATGATAATAAGGACATGCTTGAAGGAATGGAGCCGAAAAGCTTGTTACTTGACAAATCAAGGGAGGATAGTTGACGTAGCTTTGAAATGCTTTCGGGAGTCGACTGATGATGTGATTCATGGGCCGAGTTGAAACACCAAACCAAACAATTTTGTTATTCCCTCGGGAAATTCTCCACTTAAATTATTATCGGATAGATCTATGCTCACAACAAGGGAAAGAGTCCTTTTATATTCCAGAATTAGACCTTTTGTAATCACAATCAACTTTTCTTCATACTGAGAGCTGCTTTGGTTGTCATACAAAGAAGATATACTCATATTATGGTCCTGAGCCATGGCTTTAAGCTCAACCAAAGTTACTGGAATTTCACCCATCAGATTGTTTTGTGCAAGATCCAAGACATGCAGAGAACTTAAATTTGAAAGCAAGGAGGGAAGTCTTCCAGAAAACATATTTATTCCGAGTTCGAATTACAAGATTCGGGGCTTGGTTCAATCAAGTAGGAATGCGACCCGATAAGTTGTGCCGAGATCAAGGACATCCAAACCTGTTATAAATTTGCAAGATGTGGGAGCTCTCAGCTTGTTGTGGTTTAGGTGTAGTGATTTGAGTAGTTGCAGCTGATCCAACGACTTTGGTATCATCCCAGACAAATTGTTATTTCCAAGGTCTAGAACAATTAGGCTAGAGCAATTGTTTATGGTAGAAGGAATGCTTCCAATCAAATTATTGCTTGAAAAATCAATGACTTCAAGAGAGGTGAGATGTCCTATGGAATTTGGGATGGTCCCTGTTATTCGATTACTCGAAAGTGAAAGGAAAAACAAGTGGGGTAGGAATTCGCCTATGTTTGAATTTGGTAATTGGCCTTATGGCGGTGTGAAAGACATCACGTACTCAGTTAGAAGAAATATTCCAAAACCAATTTGGAATACTACTTGAAATGCTAGCATTTGAGAGATCAAGATATAGGAGATCCTTTTGAGACTGAAGCCAAGCTGGAAATGTAGGACCTATGCGACATGAACCCATAGAAAGAGTACTCAACCGGAAAGGGGGAGTCCAATTGGAACTAACATCCAAACGGAAAGAATTGGAGTCTATGTATAGATAATCCAAGTTACTTAACTTCCAAAAATGTTGTTCTGTCAGAGTTCCACTCAACTGATTGTTTCGAAGATTTAGACGGTCTAAGTTGGAAAGGTTTCCAATGAGATTTGGAATTGAACCTGTAATGATCAAAAGTAAAGTAATATGTCTTAATTAAAATTATGTAATAAATTAAGAATAAAAATAGTAAATAACATAACAAATGAATGCATGAAGAATTAATTTAAGGAATTAAAAGCAAAAATGTAGTTATTCTTTCATGCGTCGATGGAATATAAAAATGTAGTCGAAGTGATACATTTTTTTTCTTTTTGATATATAACCATAAAATAGAATAATTTATTTTCGATATTATAAGACTAGAATGATTTAAATTGATATTAATTATTTTAATAATAAACCAAAGTATTTTGAATTTAGTTATGGTTTATTGCAAAGAAAATAGAAAATCAATTTTCATTTAAATCTAAATAATTTAGGGCTTTAATTTTGCATTGAACATCTAAAAAATCCTAATTAATTAATTTTACAAAGGACAGTTCATATATTTTATTTCTAAAGATACTGTAATAGAAATAGTAAATTTTACCACAAAAATGTAAGAGCTTGTTTAATGGAGTCCTAAACAAACATAAAAAATCATAATAAAATAGTTTAAAAAGTATACCATGAGAATAAAAGAGGTTGAAGCTAAAATCATAAGTATAAAATCAATAGAAAATTTAATGAAGTGAGTAACTAACCTTGTAATTGATTATCAGAAAGATCTAACTCAGTCAGGTGGCGAGAGGACTAGAGCAAGTTTCAGCATTATAGATAATCTCATGTAAACTTCCATTCAAGTTATTATCACTCAAATTCAAAAATTGTAAGTTGCAAAAGTTTCCAATGGAGCTTGGAATTGAACCTGTAATGAGAAAAAGTAAAAATATTTACTAATTAAAAAATTATGCAATAAACAAATGATAAAAAATAGTAAATAATAAAATAAATGCATTCACAAACAATTAGTTCAAAGAAAAAATATTATTCTTTATGCAATAATAAACATAAATATTGAGAATGAATGTTTTTGTCTTTTAATAACAATGAAATAAAGTAATTTTATTTCAATATTGGAAGACTAGTACTTTGATTAATCATACATGCTAATTATTTCTTAAATAACAAACTACAATATTTTGAACAAAGCAATAGTTCAATAAGAGAATGATAGAAAATAAAAATGAAAACTATGAGTGAAAAGAAAATTACCAAATTATCAATATAATTTATAATTTTAGCAATGAAGACAATTATTTAGCCAAACAATTATTTTAATTTCAAGTGATTTTTCTATTTATAAACAAACTACTAGAAACTATGAATGAGAAATTATTATAGTTATCTAAATTTTACATAATTGGAAAAATGATTATTCTTTCATGCATTGGTGAATAAAAAGGGTCAAGAGTGATACTTTCTTTTTTTTCGGATATAAAACATAAATAGAATAATTTATTTTTGATAATGTTATAAGACTAGTAGGATTAAGAATTGATATTAATTATTTTAATAATAAACCAAAGTATTTTGAATTTAGTTATAGTTTATTACAAGAAAATAGAAATCAATTTTTCATTTTTAAATCTAAATAATTTAGAGACTTTAATTTTATCGGTGAAGACATCTAATCTAATTTGGGTAATTTTATAAGGAGACTGATTCATATATTTTATTTCTAAAGATACTCTAATAGAAATAGTAAAATTTACCACAAAAAATGTAAGAGCTTGTTTGATAATTGTCCTAAACAAACATAAAAATTCATAATAAAAATTTTAATAAAATAGTTTAAAAGTATACCATGAGAATAAAGAGGTTGAAGCTAAAATCATAAGTATAAAATCAATAGAAAGATTTAATGAAGTGAGTAACTAACCTTGTAATTGATTAAGCGAAGATCTAACACCAAATTAGGCGAGGACTTTTAGAATTGCAAGTTTGGGGTACCACTAAATAATCTCGAGTAAACTTCCATTCAAAGTTATTATTACTCAAATCCAAATATTGTAAGTTGCGAAAGTTTCGATGGAGCTTGGGAATTGAACACATGTGAAAAGAGTAAAGTATTTACTAATTAAAATATTACGCAATAAACAAATGATAAAAAATAGTAAATAAGAAAATAAATGCATTCACAAACAATTAGTTCAAAGAAAAAATATTATTCTTTATGCAATAATAAACATAAATAGTGAGAATGGTGTAAGACCTGAGAAAATTCTAATTTTCTGAAAAATGGCAAAATCGTAATTTCGGTAAAAATCCGAAATTTTTCTAGATCTCGAATGATGAAACGGACTTCACCGTTGGAATCGTCTCGCGAAATATAGCTACCACGTCGAATTCCGAGACAGTCAGAATTTCACGTTTTTAGGCGCTGGAAATTAGCCGGGTGCGTAAGCGGGTTTGAGAAGGCGTGTGATGTGACAAAGTCACTGCTACGTGTACTGCCAAGCGCGTATTCTGAATTAGAGAGGATGAAATGGATGGCGCAGATAGTCTTGAGTGTCGGAAATCTAGAAGAAGGGACATGATGGGAATTAATAGAATTGTGAGGAAGGGAGCCAAAAAAGATGAGACGGTGTTCATCTCTCCAAAGACCAAAAAATGGGAGTGGCGCGTGATCTCGCGATTAGTGAGGGTTTTGAAATATAGAGAGAGAAAGTGTGCCTTCTGCAGATTTTGTGATGGACCGTCGGTTCGTAATTAAGAAGGAAAGTTGTTCTACGCGGCGAGGGCTACGAGTGGACACCGGTTTCAGGGAGTTTCGACAAACTCCGTGAGGTAGGAGTTTTATCCTACTTGGTTTATTTTCGATTTAAGTGTTTTGTTAATGATTGGGTTGGTTTGAGGCCTTGAACGGCCGTTTGATCGGTCCCAAAACTTGGGACCGACTTGTGGGAATTTTTAGAGTCGTTTTGGACAGTCCACAGACTGTTTGGGCGGCTTGTGGTGTAATTTGTGCAATAAATTGTGTTTTAGTGTGAATGAGGCCGGAAATGGCCATGGAATTAGGTTCCACAAAGTGGAACCGGTGTTTGGTGAGTGGGCTGCCCATGGATAACCCATTGTTACTGTTTGGGGCTGTAAAGCAGTCCGGTTTGTATGAATTGGACCAAAAACGTCCATGTGTTGTGTGCATGAAATTGTTTGAAGTGAATGACTTGAGTTGTGTGGAAATAAATAGGTTAATGCATGAACTTAATGTGTTAGCAAGATGCCATAATTATATAAAACATAATTATGTGTGTAGGCCATTGGAAATGAAATTGTGATTGGCTCAAGTGGGCTAATTTGGGTGATGGTTGACAAAAAAAATTGAATAACATGTGGTATGAGTGCAAATTTGAGAATATATGCATAATTGATATATTGGTGTAAATTGCGTTGAATTTGCATAACATGTTGTATGTGATTTAATTATGTTAATATATATGCATGTGAATATGTTAGCATGAATGTGTTGAAATGGCATAATGCATTTCATATGCACCGGGGTTGTAAGACCTGAGAAATTCCAATTTCTGGAAAAAGGGAAAAATCGTAATTTCGGTCAAAAATCCAGAATTTATTCTCTAGATCTCGGATGTGAAGCGGATTCGCGTTGATCGTCTCGCGAAATCTGGCTAGCGCGTCGAATTTAAGTCGAATTCGAGAGACAGTTGAAGTTGGCACGTTTTTCAAGGCATCCATTTGTGGGTCTTTAATAAAACAATTTTCGATGCGACAAAGTCACATATAGCACGTGCTTATGTGCCATAAGTGGCATGAATAGAGAAAGGATAGTAAATGGCCCAGAGATAGTCTTAGGAGTGTCAAAAGCTGGAAAGAAGGACATAAATGTCATTTTGAATTGTTTAAGTTAGAAAAGACAAAAGTGAGCAGTGGATGTCTCCTCCATTTGAAAAAGGAACCTTAAAAACGTGAATTGAGAAGAGGAGATCTTTGAGAGTTGGAGATGGGCGTTTAAGAAGAAATATCAAACTTCTCTCTGAGATCGTGGGAGATCAGGCCAGGTCGAGATCGTCGGAGCAAGAAGGAAGTTGCTCTGGCCAGACCTGCGCGTGGGTGTGCTTCAGTTTAAGGGTTTGAAAAACTCCGAGGTAGGGGTTCTCCTATTTGAGTTTACTCTTGTTTAAGTACTTTGTTGATGTTTGGAGTTGAATGAGGCCGTGAGGGCCGTTTGATCAGTTCAAATCTTGGGCAAAGATGTTGAATTTTGAAACCCATGTGGGCTGATCATGTTGTCACGAGTATTTGAAGTGCCATAGTGCAAATTTGTGCTATGAATATTGATGCATTGACGTGTGAGGCGGAAATGGCCATGAAATTCGGGTTCGCTAAGTGAAGCGATGATTGGCGATTTGGCGAGAATAATGTAAGGATTTTACTATTCGAGAATGGTGTTCGAGAAATAATTTTTGTGAAATAATGTGTTTAGTTGAGTAATTCCATCCCGAGTTGCTGTGTTTGATCATTAGCCCACATGGCTAATTTTGATGTAATTGATGATGTGTGACATGTTTGTGTGATTTAAATTATGTGAATATATGCGCTGATTATATATTTGCATGTGTTTATAGAATTGTAATGGAATTGGCATCATGCATTCCATATGCCTTTGGGAGTATCTGGGAATAATAGGAGTGAGTGCATGAGGTGATTATCGAGAAGAATAGTTTCGGAGGGTTGACTAAATAATAATAATTATAATATCGGAGGGTAGTCTATATATAAAATATCAATCGTGGACGACAATTGATCTCACATCGGAGGAATTAGTCGCTAAATATAACATCGGAGACAGTCCACTATTTATATCGGAAGGTAGTCCACAAATGATAACAAATAGCTTTGTTAAAAAACAATGTTTCTCATACGAGGCTTAGGCAAGTGTGAGGGAGTCGTTGAGGACTCGAGGTACGAGTTGTACAGGTAGACATTCAAGTAGGATCATGCATTTGCTTGAATGTGTGTTTACTTTAGAGCATTGCATATGCACTTAGGTGGAGAGTAGCCCATTTAGGGTGATTCCACTACTGAGCATTAGCTCACCCTGTCGAGGGAACATATTTTCAGGTACAGGGAGCGCACGAGGAGACGGCTCATCCTAGAGATTGAGTTTTAGAAGAAAGCCGAAATGTGGCTTTGATGGTTACATGTATTAGAATTCTAGTATTTTAGTATATGTTGTATAAGAGTAACTTTGAACTCTTGAAACTATTGGATATAGTTGGTTTATATTGATGATGAGTATTGTGGTATGGGCCCAAGAGGTTGTTTTCCGGATAGATATCATGTGATTGATGTTGATTGAGGCGGGTTATATTACGGATGATGTATGCAGGTGGGCCTCTACGTACAAAGGGGGCTAGATTTTCGTGAATGTCGGGTAGGTTGCACACGACATCCGCAGTGTTGGCGAGTTGGGTGGTCGACGGACCCGAGGAGTGGGGGGCGTCACAAGGGTAACCTAGAAATTAGGTGTGAGTGCATGACATGAAATTGAAAGAAAAACGAACATGGTTGTGAAAGGAATTTCAATGGATGATTTTCCGGAGAATGGTGTTGGGAGATGGTCCAACAATATCACGTCGGAGGAGCCCATGAATTGTTTAGGAAGATTCTCCAACACATTCACCTCGGAGGGTAGTCCTATACTTTTACCGAAATTCGGTAGTGTGTGTTTTCGAGAACAAGTTTTGTTTTGAAAACGGTGTTTTCTCATACATGGCTTAGGCAAGTGTGAGGAAGTCGGTGAGGACTTGAGACATGGGAATGGACATGTAGACATTCAAGTAGGATCACGTATTTACTTGAGTGTGTTTACATTGAGTCATTGCATATGCACTTAGGTTGGGAATGCCCATTTAGGAGTAATTTAGCTCTTTGAAACGATAAATTCGCCTGTCCGAAATATTATTTCAGTCTGAGGGGAGCATTCGAGAAGACGACTCATTTTAGAGGCTGATGATGAATACACACTTGAGTGATAATTATAGTAGAATTGAGCACATCTAAGTCACAATTTACCCACATTTGGTATAAGAATAGGTACTTCTAATTTCTTCTGTGTTTTTAGACTTGTGCAGGTCTTTCAGGTTTAAAACGTAAGTGCACAAGGATGTATGTCGGGAAGCCATTATAAAACACTGTGGATGTGGGTGAACAATTGACGAAGTCTCGGGAACTCCAGCAAAGCAAAGAAAGCACCCGATGGACATATGTATGCAGAATACTGACTTGAACTTGTCTGCGGTCGACTCTGCTGGAAAAGTGGCGATGGACATATTATCAGGTACAACTTAAACATGCGGTACAACTTTACTGAAAACAACGGTGGTGAATTGTACGTTACAGCAAGCATGCAGGGTACAAGCGCTAAGTGCGGGATTTGTCAGGAACTTCGTCCGTCTGTGAGGCAGCACTCTTGTCAACGAACAAAATGGGAAAATCACATTGAAGGGGGATATAAGCAAGAGAGGACACAAGTAATAGGCAGTTTTTGACTGCTAGGTTTAGGTTTTGAAAGAAGAGTTTTCTCTCCATTTTGAGTGGGAACTTGTAGATCAGTTGAATTCTTTCTATTAGGATTTCAGATTGACGTTTGTAATCTTTCGGCATAAATACTTATCTTGCTTTAAATCTAATATCTTATTCATCCTTCTCGGTTTTACGTGGTCCCGATTTCCAAAGAATTATTGTTATGATTAATCGCTCTTTAATTATAATTGTTCTTATAAGTTTTATGGAGTTACAGAAGCCTTCTTGCTTGGAATCACGGAAACTCACCACACGACTAAGGTATAATCCCTCAATTCCTCTTTTGATCTTCAATGGATTGTGTAATATTAATTACTTGTGCAGAAGAGTTGTAAATCTTTAGTTTGGCATATTCTTGACAACGTGTTAACGAGATATCCTCGGTACACGTTGTGCTTGATCATGAATGCAAGCTAAGGGTTCGTATTAATTGAGAACAAGTGTTTAGTATTACTCGATCATCTTTATTTTCAAGAGCATTTAAAAGATAAATCCTCCATCCAAAGGCCGAACATCAATGGTTCTAGATGAGTTTATAAAATAAGAGTGGGACTTACATGATCGGGAGTAGTGGAACCCTAAAAATCCAGTAATTGTCTTTCACCATTTTAAAACATTCAAACCCGATCAACCATTCGGTCGACAACTGGCTTACAATTCTCTTTAAATCATACCCTTATTGGAGAATAGCTCCTGTTGGTGATAAAATTAGACCATACGTGGAGATGACACATTGGATTCCCACAGTATTACGTCACTGAACCATTGTGAAATTCCTCTGCAGAGATAAATTCGGCTGCGAATAAGGACGAAGCATTTTTGGCGCCGCTGCCGGGGAGTGGCGACTAATCAAGTTGATCTGAAGAGAGTTAGAGGTAATTTGCAATCCGGTACGTTCTCCATTTTTCTTTTTATTTTGTTTTGTTTTTAGAGAGAAATCTAAGTGGGTATTTCTTGAACGGAGAGAGTGTAGTGCATGTTAGTTTGGGCTCGCAACGAGCAGCGCCGTCTAGTAAGAATAGTGCCTCCTGGAAATTCTGAGGAAATCATAATAGGTCTGATTGTCTCGAAGATAACATTACATACCTCAAATGGAATCTGCCTTGGTAATCAGCAACCTGCATTTACTTGAACATACTCAAAGTTCATGTGCTTGCAAGGACTCGATGAACCTCCTGAAACCGCACGGAGTAAGGCTACACTCCCGATGCTTGTAGTAGGAGGGGAATGTTAGCTTCAATGAAAATCAATATAGAGTCTCCTGCTCCTTTACTGTCTGGGAAAAAAAAGGAAC
This sequence comes from Tetrastigma voinierianum, assembly GCA_016808115.1. NCBI lineage: Eukaryota > Viridiplantae > Streptophyta > Magnoliopsida > Vitales > Vitaceae > Tetrastigma > Tetrastigma voinierianum. The sequence continues at coordinate 619,681 of JAEQBH010000779.1, forward strand.
CGCCCAAGAGAAATCTGCAAGCCTCGAAGGACTCTGGCAATGCCATTACGTCTCTTCTGAAGAGGCCACTCAATTTCTAATGAAGTCGAAATGATCTAGTCTCACTGTATATCAAGGGTTCAGTCGAGAGCCATATTCATTCGTGAGAGATTTTGAAGAAGATGTTTTCTGAGTGGCTCTTTCTCTTGGCTCACCTCACATAATACATTTAGTTTTATTTCCTTTTGCTTTAAGGAGAAGGCTAAAATTTGGTTTCATTCCTTGAGCGCCTAATTCAATCTTTACATAGAAAATATCTGCGAAATAGGTTCCTCGACAAATTTTCCCTTTGCTAATACTAATGCTCTGTGAAACTGATTGAACTTACGAAGAAGCACAGTGACAGGATTCTTTGCGGTATGGGAAGAATCTGTCAGAGGATCTCTCCTCCGTACTATCCCTCACCATGGATTGGATGTAGGACAAATATGTGCATACTTTCATCAAAGTTATCCTTTGAATAATAAGCAGTACATCAGATGATGTGTGGCCGAATTCTATGAAAAGTACAGGAAACGATCGACTTTTGACCTATAGCGAGAATGCTCGAACTTGGAGGCTGCCTCATGAACCTTTGCTGAGTGCATGGCATGGGTGAGGAAGCGAATCCATCATAGAGAAAATGATGAGTTGCAAGCAAAATTGCCAATTTAACAAAGAGGCTGGAGGCCGTAGAGATAAAACATGAGGTAACTAGTACCTCCAGGCTACCCTCGATACCCAGCTGGACCTAGAGTGGGAGAGCCATGCATTATATCTGATGATCTGCACTCAACCATCAGAACACCCAAACCTTCCTCAAGTAAAAGGTGCAATTCAAATAGAAACCAGACCAGTACCCTCAGTTACCAAAGGAAACCTTTCAATTCTCCATATTCGGCATATAATCTGGATGGGGTACACCTAATTTTAGTTGGAGGAGGGAATGAAGGAAGACCACATAACTTACTTAAACAGCCAGGTCCTCATTACCAAAACCAAGGTTTTCCCAATTCAATTCCTCCATTTTAGAATCAAGGCCCCAAGGATTTGGGGAAACTCTAATCTGAGTCATATTACGAAGACGAGAATCAAGCTCACACCCGTATCAACCGCGCTAGAAATGCGGAAGATATAGTTACAGTTGATACAAACCAACAATCCACAAACAGAGCTCAGGCGCTCTGAATGATGTGAGATCTCGAATAGCCAAGTTAACCTCTCATCCATGAGTAGCATTCAACAAAGAGAAAAAGGAAACTTCCATCTCGGCCATTCAAAATCCACAAGGCAAAATAGTGTAGGAAGTTGGGATAATTGGGGAATTTTTTGAACCTTTGTAAAGTGTTTTGTCACTACTCTCGAAGTGAAGGAGTGGTGACAGACCATTCAACTGGGAACCAACTCAAGAGTCTCAAGTGAATTGTTTAGAGAGGATGGTAGGCAGTAATCTCTTATCACGATACGGATGATATTGATGATCTGACCAAAGGACTGACAAGTCTACCCATATCCACTCCCGCTCCATACCCTCATGAATTTGAGCACCAAAGAGTGATCGCCATGCTGAAATTTATGAGTTGTTCAACGGTGGCTGAGACATTCTTTGTTAGATGCCAAGTGTGAATTCCATCTTATCTTTAAATTTAAGGATTTATGCACGGTAAAGGAAGTTAGGTGTCAGCAAGGGAGGCCTTCATGGTGAGCAATCTACCTCCTTTAATTAGGTAGACTTGCCTCCAAAATATAAAGACCGGGAAGTCCTACTATTTCTATAGTAGTGGGAAATTCAAAGTTAGGGCATGCTTTAGTGGACTTAGGAGCAAGTGTTAATATGTTGCCTTACTCAGTATATGTGGACCTAGGGTTAGGAGAATTAGAGCCAACAAATATTATAAATTTGGTGACCGTAGTGTAAAATTCCTAGGGGAATAGTGAAGGATGTTTTGGTACAAGTGGACAAATTTTACTTCCCTGTGGATTTTGTTGTGCTTGACACTCAACCTGTGGCAAATCAAGGAACTCAGTTCCCAGTAATTCTTGGTCGACCATTCTTGGCAACTGCTAATGCCATTATACATTGTAGGGGAGGCCTAATGACACTATCGTTTGGTAACATGGCTGTTAATCTGAATATTTTCAATGTTATTAAAGGAATGGGAGATGAAGAAGATATTTGTGAATTAACATGGTTGATTCAGTGGTGCAAAAAATGCCTGGATAATGTCTCACATGATGATCCTCTTAGAATCATGTTTGAGGTCGGCCCAGGAGTTTACGGAAGGAGGAAGTGACCACCTTGGGTCGGAAGTTCTACCTCTTTAATCGAGCATAAGATGTATTGGAAGTTAATGGGTGGACACTAAATTTGAACCTTTGCCTTAGAATGAGGATGAACATTGCCTTGAGGAGAGGCCACCTAAGCAGACTAAAACCTTTACCAACACATCTCAAATATGCATTCTTAGAGGAGAGGACACTTTTCAGTAATCATATCTTCCTCTAGACTTGACTCAAGAAACTCGACTTTTGGAAATATTGAAAACCCATAGAATTTTTGGTACAGACCAATTGCAGATAATGGGAATTAGTCCCTTGATGCACTTTTATAAATTCACTTAGAAGAGGATGTTAAAACCTTACAGGCAACCACAAAGAGCGATTGAACTCAATAATGAAAGAAATTGGTGAAGAAGGAAGTTTTAAAACTCTTGGATGTAGGGGGTTATTTGCCTATTGGATAGTAAGTGGGTTAGTCAACACGGGTAGTTCTAAGAATTAAAGTCACGATTGCCAATGAAAATAATGAGCTCATTCCCGCTTTCGTGTCGCCGGGATGGAGGGTGTGCATAGATTATAAGGCTTAATGCGGGTACGGGAAAGACCATTTTCCTCTTCCGTTTGTTGATCCAATGCTAGAGCAGGGCATGAATTTTATTGTTTCCTTGATGGGTACTCAGGGTACAATCAAATTGAGATAGCTTTGGAAGATCAAGAAAAAACTACATTCACTTGCCCTTTTGGTACCTTCGCGCACAAGGGAAAATGCCCTTTGGACTATGCAATGCACCGGAACTTTCAACGATGCATGATGGGAATCTTGATGTTATGATAGAAATCATATTGGAAATCTTCATGGATGATTTCTCGATTTTTATTAACTCGTTCGAGAAAATTTGTTTAGAGAACTTACGTAAAGTTTTGGAGAAGTGTCAAGAGAAAAATCTTGTGTTAAATTGGGAAAATGTCATTTCATGGTAACACAAAGGAATTGTCTTAGGCCACATTGTATCAAGATGGAATCGAAGTTGATAAGGCCAAGTTGAGCGATTTCAACCTCCCTACTCCTAAGTGTGTTAGAGACATAAAGGTCATTCTTGGGCCATCTTTAGTTTATAGAAGGTTTATAAAAGATTTTAGTGCTATAGCCCGACCATATGCACTTTGCTTGCTAAAGATGTCCCTTTCACATAGTCCTGGCTTGTGACCTTTGCTTTACTAAGCTGAAACATGCTGGTGTCATAACGAATCATGCGGTCTCTAATTGGGACCTCCCATTTTGAGATCATGTGCGATGCTAGTGAGTTATGCCATAGGGGCTGTGTTGGGACCCAGGAGGGAAGACAAAGGCTTTTGTCATCTACTATGCGATAAGACACTAGACTCTGCACGGGCGACTACGACCACGAGAGAAAGGAGTTTCTAGGCTGTTGTCTTTGCTCTAGAAAAATTTAGTCATATATTGTTAGCTCCCTGTAACCATCTTCTGAGATCATGCATTTGTTCACATAGTTGTTGCCCTTACCCTTAGCCGGGATAAATAAGGTGCTGTTTTACCTCATTTTGTCAAGAAATTCTTGTTCCCATGTTTCTGATGATGATTGATAAGATAAGGAGGTGAGAGCGTGGTGTGACCATTTATCTCGATTAGTTCAGTTCAACTCTCTTGGCATACCCATAGGTGATAGTTTTTCGGATGAGCAACTCTTTATGCTTGTTCGTGCGAGTGGTATCGCGACGTGTGAATTACCTAGTAGTGGCGATTCATTTCGATGGACTTCTCAACGAGAAAAGAAATTTTTGATAGATATTAAGAAATCTTATTTTGATGATCGTATCTGTTCATCTTGTCGAGATCAAATAATGAGAAGATGTGTACCCAATGACGGCGAGGTGAGGATTTTAACTTTTACCGATACGAAGCTATGGAGGACATTTCTTGCGACATACAAGATTTTGCAAGTGGGTTTCTTGGCTGTATTTAAAGATTGCTTTGATTTTTGCAAAACTTGTACTCGGTGCCAGCAACTAGGAGGGGTCACAAAACGAAACATGATGCCTCTTACCCCAATTCTAATTATTGAAATTTTTGATGTTGGGTATATGAACTGTGAGCCTTTTCCCCCTTCTTGTAGTTATCTCTACATTTTATTATCTTGTTGATGCAGTGTCTAGGTGGGTTGGGGCAATTCCAACAAGGACAATGACCTGAGTTGTTTTGAAATTTATAAAGACATATTTTTTCTCGTTTTGGAACTCCTCGTGCAATCATTAGTGATGGTGGACTCCATTTTTGCAATCGATCTTTTGAAAATCTGTTAAAAAAATATGGAGTCACCCATAAAGTATCAACAACTTACCACCCACAGACCAATGGTCAAGCTGAGCTAGCTAATAGGGAGATCAAACATATTTTGGAAAAAACGGTTGCCCCGAATCGCAAAGATTGGTCACTCCGTCTTCTGGAGTGCTCTTTGGGCCTACCGTCTTGCCTTTAAAAATTTGTTCTTGGTATGTCTCCTATCGGTTAGTTTGTAAGCAAGGCTTGCCATTTGCCGGTAGAGATGGAACACCGGGCTTACTGGGCTATTCGAAATTTTAATTCTGATCTAACTCAAGCGGGTAGCGGCGCTTGTGCGGCTAAATGAACTTGGCTGGAGAGAGTCGTATGGGCTCCCGAATTTACAAGGAGCGCTCAAGCTATTCCACGAGACAAATCAGTGCCGGGAAAACTTTCGAACCCAATCGAGAGAAAGTCTTCTCTGACTCGATTGCATCTCTTCAGGGAAAGCTCCGCTCGTTGGGTAGCCCGTTCATCGTTAAGGTGGTTTATCCATACGGAGCCGTGGAAATTGAAAATCGGACAATACCGGAACTCCTTGGTGAATGGTCCGCGCCTCCACACCATTCCTTGAGCATTTCTCTCCTCACGAGCATACTGTGGACTTGGTAGACCCGCTCTACCAAAACTCTCCTTCCAGGTAACCTCATTCTCAATTTGTTGTATATAGTTTTGATTTTATTCTTTTGTTTTTGCTTTCTATTTTTATTGTCTTTACTTCATTTGCTTTATTTCATTTGCTTTTCAATACATTCGAAAATAAATATCGTGGGGCTCTTGTTTCTGTGATGCCTCCAATTCTGTTGTGGGGGTACACTTAGTTCGGAGCATTGGGGACAATGCTTGTTTTACGACAATGAGGTAGGTGTCTGCTTGGTTGAATTGTCACTATGCGCTCGTTATATGTTCAGTGGGTCAAAATTTTCAAAATTTGCTTCTTTTGAGTATTATGTTTCACCTACAATGTACATACCAGCATGTTTTCATTCACTCTCTACATCATCTTATTGCACGTACATCTTAACAAGCATACACAACAAGCTTTGTGTTCTTCTGTGGATTGCCTCCCTTGCATTCTACCTACCTTACTGCTCACACAAACCACAGACTTATGGCCAAAATTACTCCGATCTTGCCTGTTATTGCTTCCAATTGTGCATCAATTTAGCTGGTCATGTTAATTTCATGCATCATAGTCTTTACGGAACACCTTGCATAATTGGAAAATGATTAGAGCCATTATTTCTTTGCATACCCGTGGATTTGTAGTGTCTCATCCCTTGCACCCATTTTGAGCTTTAAGTTGTCAAGTTTATTCGAACCTTAGGAATCCGGATTTATGGAACAGCAGTGGATCTTATGGAGGGTGAAGGTATCCAAGAATGAATTAAGTACTAAGTGAATACGATCGATTGTGGAATTTGAACAAGAGAAAAAAAGTAGACATGCAAGAAAACACACAGGATGAAGAGCGGGTTGAAAGGTCAAGATGTATGAGTAGCACCTTTGTTCCAAAGTGAAAAAAAAAAAAAAAAAAAAAATATATATATATATATATATATATATATATATTGTCAAAAAAAGAAAAAAAAAAAGAAAAATCGGTTTGGAACAAGATAAATTTTAACTTAAAATTGTATCTTAGGTACAACTTATTCAAAAAGTGGCGAGTCCGCGGAAGTTGTCTGGAGTACAGCAAACATGTGCCGGTACAGCCGGTCGGGGTGGGCGAAGGGTTTTAAACGAAAAAAGTTGGCGCCTTTTCATTTTCCATATGTTTTTGCTATACCCGCAAGTTGAGCCACAGCAGTTCTTCCTCTCTACCCAAGCATTCCCGAAGCTGGGGTTTAGATATCCAGGTTCAGATTGTTTTGTCTGCCGGTCGGTGTTCAAAAGTAGTAAGCCCTACAATATTTTACTAGCATTGTTGATCTTCTCGGCTATACATGGATTTGTTTGGTTGGATTTGGTTGATGTTATTACGCGATTGCTGGTTGAGATTATATCGTCAATATGGGCGAGTATTATCGATGTGCCACGAGGGCCCGGCCAGTCTTTGTTCGAGACGGAGTTCTTGGGGATATGATGATTTATATCACGGGCCATGCGGCAGATTATTGCTATCATTGCCATTTCCATGGCACGTTCTAAGAATATCGGGAGAGAAAAGGCATCCAGTTCCTCTATGGAACAAGCTGTGAAGAAGCGAAAATTTGATGCCTCCCAGTCGGTCAAGAAGGGGAAGGAAAGCAGTGCATCCTCTTCGGAAAGTGAGGTATCGCCCAGTGATGATGAAAAAATAGAGGCTATGTTTAGGGATTAGGAGAGCACGAAAAATGGACCCGGTCAATGGCAAATAGGGGTTTCCATTGTGAGAGGGGTGTTAATTTGGAAACGTTTTTATATTCTCATCCCCATCGGGTTATCCGGGAGCGAGAATAGTACGCCGTGCGCTTGAGTTAGCGGATACTTTACCTTGATAGTTCGGGTTACACATCGACTTGAAGGAAAATCAGCGGGTTGAAACCGTATTGGAGACTTCGGTGATGGGAAGCGACCGTGTCCTCTGGCTCGATAGCACATGCCTTACACTATATTCATGCAGCGTTTCGGACCCGACCATATCCGCTCCGGGGCTATTCTCGCGATTCGATGCCCGAGTTGTTCAGAGGCTATGTGCACCATATATGCCCATAGTGGATTTATGAAAAAGAATTCATTCTGAAATTCGAAGCCGGAATATCTTTCGATGAACAAAGATCATTCATAATCAAATTTGGCTGAAGGAGTAATGAAAAGAATCCCCGGCAAAGAACGATTCAGTTGTTGTACGAGGTTATGGTAGGAAGGCGATTGACTATGCATTAGTCATATGGTGCGATGAGGGTTCTTACAATATTCGCGTGCAAGGCTTGCATGTCAGTTTCCTTCACTTGTGACTAGTATTGTGAAGAAGCGGCGGGGATAAGAACGATTAAAGAAAAAGGGTGGTACCTAGGCTGGAGCAGATCACAAATAATACTGAGGCCAAGAGCCGGGCGCGTCACTAGACCTGACCCTCGGTGCCTTCGGTACCTCACTCTAGGGCCACTTCATCCACGGCCTTGACCTGCATCGAACACATCGCCTTTGAAGAGGATGGAGCGGTGGATCAAGGGGTGGTTCAAGTGCATTCTCGGGAAGCAAAAGCAGCTACTTCTCCAGATTTAGAGGGAGATTCAGAAGAATTAGATGACTGTGTGGACGAGGACGCATTCTCTTCTGATGAGGATGAGGACGACGCTGCATAGTTGTGTTAGGCTAGACTAGGGTGGTGTTGGCAATCGGGTAGTAGACCTTAGCCATGTTATGCCAACACCCGTTTTGATCTTTTACCTTTTCTTTCGTTTAGCCCACGATTGTTCACAAACTTTGAAGACCTCTTTGATTCTACTTATGTTTGCTGTTCCTTTTGACATTATGCATGATGGTTACGTGTTCTATGTTATATGATTGCTTACCTTACATCGATCACTACAGTTCACTGCTTGCATGACTACCTTACATGTCTTAAAGTCTATAATCCTTATTTGAATAACCAATTCTGTGTCAGCCTGTTATGATGTTCATTGTGTAAGAATGTGGTTGGTTTAAATGAGTCATGCTGGTGCATACTAAAGTGGGTGCAATATTTTACTCCATAATTGCTATTTTGAGATTCTTGCAAAGCTTGACTATACCGCGCCTTGTTGAGATTCATACCTAGTGGGTAGTTCGATCCTAAATCTTGCTGAGGACTATGAAGATGCAGGTGGGGTGTGATGAATACACATTTGAGTGATAATTACAGTAGAATTGAGGCACGCTAAGTCACAATTTACCCACATTTGGTATAAGAATAGAGTACTTCTAATTTCATACGTGTTTTTAGACTTGTGCCGAGGTCTTTCGGGTTTAAACGTAAGTGCACAGGATGTGTCAGGAAGCCAATATGAAGCACTATGGATGTGGGTGAACAGTGTGAAGTCTGGGAACTCCAGCGAAGCAAAGAAAGCACCGGTGGACATATTGTGCAGTCTGACTTGAACTTGTACGTACAACTTCTTTGGAAAAGTGGCGTCGGACATATTGTCTGGGGTACAAGCAAGTAACTTGCTTGAAAAACCAATACAGAAATTGTACCGGGTAATAACTTAAACATGTACCAAGATTAACCGCATGGAAATTGCGGATTTGTCCGAGAACTCGATCCGTACGCGAGGGTACTTTTGCTAACCCAACCAAATGGGAAAATCACATTGAAGGGGGATATAAAAGCAAGAGGACACAAGTAATAGGCGCTTTTTGACTTAGGTTTTAGGGTTTTGAGAGGAGAAGAGTTTTCTCTCCATTTTCGAGTGGGAACTTGTAGATCCAGATTTAAGATTTCTTTTCTATTAGAAGTTTTAGATTCAAGCGTTTGTAATCTTTCAGCAGAAATACTTATCTTGCTTTAAATCCTAATAATATCTCTTATTCATCCTTCTCAATTTTGGCGGCGAATTCCTTATTTCCAAAAGGTATTGTTTTTATGATTAATCGCTTTTCAATTATAATTGTTCTTGTAAGTTTTATGGAGTTCTTAAACCCCTTACTACTGAATCCACGGGGAAACTCACCCTCTTAACTAAGGTATAATCCTCAATTCCTTTGATCTTCAAATGATTGTGGCTATTAATTACTTGTGCGTAAGAGTTAAATCTTTAGTTTGGCAGAGATTCTGACAACGTGTTAACGAGATATCCTCGGTAATACCACAGGCTTGATCATGAATGTGCTAAGGGTTCAGATAATTGAGAACAAGTGTTTAGTATTACCTCGATCATCTTTATTTTCCAAAGAGCATTTAAAAGAGCAATCCTCCATCAAAGACCGTTTATCAATGGTTCCTAGATGAGTTTATAAAATAAGAGGTGGGACTTACATGATCAGATGAGCTGAACTCATAAAATCCCAAGAATTGTCTTTTCTATTTTAAAACATTCTAAACTAATCAACTATCTGGCCAACTAACACAACTCAAATTCTCTTTTTAAATCATACCCTTATCGAGACAGCTCCTATTGGTCGATAAAATTAGACCACTCCCCCGTGGAGGATGACCTGGATTCCTACGTATTACAATGTTAGACAACCTGTAATTCAGCTGGAATAGAATTCAAGACACGAATAAGGATCTAAGCAAACATTTAAAGAAAGCTGGTCAGGCTTTGGTGATGTTTTTGGTATAACATGTATTAGAATTTTAAATTTTAATATATGTTTGTAATAAGAGTAATGTAATAACTCTTCAACTATGTAGTATATTTTGGTTGGGATATGTTTGTTGTGAGTATTAATGCAGGGGCCCAAGTGGCCATTTTTACTCATTTTAATTGTATATGAGCCCGATGTAGTCATAAGTTGATTGTTGGGACAAGTTTGTACTTGCAGAGCCCCCGCCAAAGCGCGAGACTCGTCCGATTATGAGTGGTGTCTGCCGTACCTGGCGATTCACGATTATTCCATGGTGTCGATTGTTATCAATCCACACCCCGATTTGGGGTGAATACAAATGGTCCTTTGCCTTTATAACAATGAAATAAAGTAATTTTATTTCAATATTGAAAGATTCAGAACTAGGATTAATCATCCATGCACTATTTCTTAAATAACAAACTACAATATTTTTGAACAAAGCAATAGTTCAATAAGAGAATGATAGAAAAATAAAAATGAAACAATAAGAGTGAAAGAAAATTACCAAATTATCAAAATATAATTTATAATTTTAGCAATGAAGACAATTATTTAGCCAAACAATTATTTTAATTTCAAGTGATTCTTCTATTTATTCACAAACTACTAGAAACTATGAATGTGAGAAATTATTATAGTTATCTAAATTTTACACAATTGGAAAATGATTATTCTTTTCATGTGTTGGTGAATAAAACTATTATGATAAGAACATTTTTCTTCTATATAAAACATAATATAGTTATCCATTGATAATGTTATAAGATTTGTAGACACAATCTGATATTAAATTTGGCTTAATAATAAGCCAAAGTATTTTGAATTTAGTGATAGTTTATTACATGAAAAATAGAAATCAATTTTCATTTAAATCTAAATAATTAAGTGAGACTTCAATTTTATTAGTGAACATCTAATCTAATTAATTTTAAAAAGGACAATTCATATATTTTATTTCTAAAGATACTCTTTTTGAAATAGTAAACTTTTCCATAAAAAATGTAAGAGCTTGTATGATGGACACGTGGCGCAAAAACAGACCCGTGTCCCCCCACGTGTCCCCCCTTGCTCGGGTATGTTTTATGGAAAAGTAAACATAAAAATTCATAATAAAATTTTAATAAAATAGTTTAAAAGGTATACAATGGGAATAAAAGAGGTTGAAGCAAAAATCTTAAGTATACCATCAATAGAAAATTTAATGAAGTGAGTAACTAACCTTGTAATTGATTATGAGAAATATCTAACTCTTCCAAATGTTTAAGTTCACTCAACCAGTTTGGCAATTTTCCCATCAATTGATTGTAATCCAAGCATAACTCCCTAACAGAAAGGACTTTTTAGAATTGCAAGTTTCGGGGCCCATTGATAATCTCGTAAACTTCCTATTCAGTTATTAAAACCCAAACTAAAATTGTAAGTTGCAAAAGTTTCCAAAGGAGCTCAATTGAACTGTAATGAAAGAAAGTAAAAATATTTTACTAATTAAAAAATTATGCAATAAACAAATGATAAAAATAGTAACAAGAAAATAAATGCATTAAAAAACAATTAGTTTAAAGAAAAACATTATTCTTTATGCATTAGTAAACAAATATTAAGAGAATTATCTTTTTTTTTCTGCCTTTTCTAGTAATAATAATAAAACCCGAAAATTAGAAAATTTTAGGAAAAATGGCAAAACATTAAAATTGTTTAAATGATTCACATGGAAGCCTCGAAAAATTTTTCAGATCTCGACGACGGAATAGACTCTCACCGCTGATTCGCTTCACAAAATCTAGTTACCCAGTAAATGCTTAATTCTCGAAACAAATTAAATTTTCACATTTTCGCGACAGGCCAGTGACTCAAAATGCAGATTTTGAAGAAAATTCAGTTGAGTAATAATTAAAGAAAGTTCGTATAAGATAATTTGAACTCTGAATCGTGACAAAATAAATTACTGTGGTAAACACATCTCGAGACACGTGGCGCGATGTGAGCCACGTATCCAAAGTATAAAACGAAAAAAAAAATCTCATTTGGTCTCCCATTTTCCTGAATTTTGAGCGTAGAGATAGAGGGAGATAAGAGAAATGTAAGACCCGAGAAAATTCCACTTTCTCTCGAAAAAGGGCACTGTCGTCTGTGAAAACCCAAATTTTTATAGATCCTATGATCATCAGACGCCACCGTTGGAATCATCTTCGCGAAATCTAGCTACCACATCTAATTTCATCGAATCCCGAGACAGACGGAATTTCAAGTTTTTCGAGGCACCGAAAAGCAAAAGCCGAAAATCCGTTTGAGAGACATGTGATATGACAAAAGTCACATACTACATATACACTTGTGACACATGTTGCAAGATTAGAGAGATGATGGAAATGGACGGCTTAGATTAAGCCAAGTGTCAAAAATCAAGAAATGGGACATGATGGGAATTATTTGAATTGTTAATGATAATAAGACAAAATATGAACAATGTTCATCTTCTTCAAAAAGACCAAAATCGTGGCTGTAAAGGGTCGGAAAGGCGATGCGGGCTGGGCTTTTGATTTTTGCAGGAGGTATAGCAGGACCTCTCTCTATATTTTAGGTAGGATCGGACCGTCTGTCGACTCCGAGCAAGAAGTAAAGTCGCTTTCCAATTTTGCACGGCCACGCCAGGATACTCGATTCGTGGAGCTCCAACAACCCAAGATGTAGGAATCTTTTCCTACTTGGTTTATTCTTTGGCTAAGAACCATGTTTATGATTAAGGATAGTTTTTGAGGCTCGACAATGTGAATTCGATCTCAAACCCAACCGGAGCTGAGAAAACTCAAATCTTATGGGCCGTGGAACAAGAACCCAAGGGTTCACCGTTCACGTGAATAGTGACGGATTTTCTGGTGTGAAAATGTGCTTGTGCGATTCAAATGAATTGTTGTATTTGTTAATTAGCACATGTGAGCTAATTTCAAGTTATTATGCATGCATCAGGGCTAATATAAATTATTGAATTGCATAATGTATTCCATACGCATTTAGGTTTCGTAAATGTTAGGTGTGAGTGCATGATGCGAAATGAAACAAAACAAATGTTTAGAAATGAAATTTCGACAAGATACTTTCCTCAAGAATCGCTTTATGGACGCCCAACAGATCACTTTGACGAGGACCATGACTGCTTTCGAGAGTTATCCAAAGAACGCCGAGGGTGTCCAATATTTTTACCGAAATCTCTAGTGAGTCTCTGTGAACAAAAAGCTGTGGTTTTGAAAACTGGATATTTTACCGCATTCATTAGGGCATATGGAAGAGCCTGAGGACTCGTGAGACACGGGTTTGGGGCATGTAGACATTCGAGTAGGTTCATGAAATTGTTGAATGTGATTGTTTGCCATGACATGTGCACTTAGGTGGGAGTAACCCATGGTGGAAATTATCTCTACTGGCTTTATGCCTCACCCCGTCGAGGGATCACCACTTCGTGCACGTGGAGCGATCAAGGCGGCACTCATTAGAGGTCGCTTGAGAAGAAAGCTCGACTTTGCGCTTTGATGTTGTTGTATAACATGTATTAGAATGTTGTAAATTTTAATATATGTTGAATTAAGAGTGATTTATTAACTTGAACTATGGAAAGCAGTTGGTGTATTTTGATGAGTATCGATATGGGCCTCATAAAATGGTTGCTTTTACTCGCTTTACATGTGTTTCATGATATTAATGTTGGGACAGTTGTATTTCGTGAACCCGCATAAAGTGGAGACTATGCCTCGATTAGAGTGGTGGCCTGGACAATTTACATCCACGAATATTTTCGCAGTTGACGAAGTTGTCAACGGACAACTGTGCTTTCGGGGGCGTCACAAGAAAATAAATAAAAATCAAAACTTCTTCTCGATCCAACGGTTCTATCGGCCTGAATTCATCTGCCAAGAACTTAAAGCTCATTTACTCGACGAGGGCTATGTGTGGGTACCAAAAATACAGGATTTCGCTGAGAATTCAAGCGAGGAGTTCGGGAAATCAAAGGTTTCGAGTTTAGAAGTGTCCATGAGACTTCCTAGAATTTATTCTACGCTCCAAGAGGTAGAGATCCTTCCTACTTTGGTTTATTTTCCATTCTAGGGACTGTTTGGCAAATTAATGGGTTATGGGAATAGTGGCCTGTTTTGATTCCATATGATGTCCAGTTTTTGGGGCTGATTTTCGATTAGAAAAATGGAGAATTTGGACTAGTATCCTTCAAGGAAATTGTAGCCCTATACGAGAACTTTATGTTGTGCTTTTGAAAAACACCAAACAAACACTATAACTCAAGTTATGGTCTGCTTTCTTCCTCGGATCGCCAGCTACAAGCTGCCCTGTTTTGGCCGAACCTATTGTCCAAAGTTTTGGAACTGATTTTCAGTTGGGAAAAAGTGAGAATCTGGGCTAGTATCCTTTAATGAAATTGTATCTCTATCTGAAACTCACATAGCTTAATCACCCAAATCTATCTCATAACTCAAGCTATGGTTCGTTTTCTAGACTCACATAACTTAGGCTATTTTAAATGATTTATAAATCCGTGATTTTTGCCACAATTGGTATATGATTGTAGTATATCACGTTGAATTGGAGTGGGATATACTTGGGTTGAAATTAAAGTGTAAGTCAAATCAGTGCTCTAAATGGTCATTCATGATGTGTTTGTGTATGAACAAGGCCATCAGATGGCTTGGTTATAGGCTATTCGTGACATCGTGGTCACAATTAAGCCTAGAGTATAATAAAGTCATTGCTTGATCAGGATGAATTGTAGATGTCAATATATGTATAATATGTTGACATAAAAATGCGGTTTATTTGGAAACAGTATGTTAATTGATATGATTGTCCACCAAATGATGCAGCGAGTATTATAATATTTAAATACGTCCATATGTAATACTCATCATATATGGTAATGAAGCACATAAATTGCATTTCATATGCACGTACATTGCATTAAATAAGCGTGTACATGGTCACGCGATATGAATCATGTAATTCGCGACTTGGTACATGTGTGAGGGAGTCGGTAGGTCTTGCACATGGATAGTGAGTCACATCATCCATGGGAAGAAGTACATTTTAATAGAATGCACACTTTCACTTAACGTGAAAAATGATATTATATGCACTAGGTGGAGTGTAGCACTTATAGAATTATTCTCATCGGCATTGCTCACCTTGCCGTCGGACCCCTTCGTGTACAAGGAGTGCGTAGTTGTAAGACCCGAGGAAATCTTAAATTTCGAAAAGGACAAAAATCGTAATTTCGATTACAAAATTATACTTCGCGTTAAAATATGTAATTTATTCTCTAGATCTCGAATAACAAACACATCATGAATCGTCTCGCCGAAATCTAGCTATCACGTAATCACTAATCGAGACAATTTAATTTACACGCTTTTCTCGAGTATCTAGGCCTGTGCGTCAAAACAATTTTCTACGCAATAAAAAGTCAAGATATAACACGCACTCATGCTATGAGTGGTATGAGTAGAGAAATAATAAAATGGACGGCCGAGATAGAAAACAATGCCAAATCTGAAAAAGAATGACGAAGCGTCTTTTTTGAAATACATTTGCTGGGGATAGCGACAAAACACTAAATAGTGCTCTTCTTCTCAAATTCAAAAAGGCAAAAACATGGATTGAAAAACCAAGGGAGATGCAGTAGCTGGAGAAATGAAAAAATGGAAGAAATTAGAGAGAGAAGGACCTCCTTCTCTCTAGAAATACGCATGATTCGACCGTCATAGCCTTCTAGATAAAGCAGTTTCGTTTCACGAGAGGGCCTCACGCGGTACCGGATTTAGGAGTTTCCTCAAACCTTGGAGGTAGGGTTTCTCCCTTACTTGGGTTTTACACTCATTTAAGTGTTTTTCAATGTTTCGGTTAGCTTCGAGGCCTCAACAGCTCGCTTGATCTGGCCCCAAACTCTGGACCGAATTGTTTGAAACTTATTGAAAACCATTTGTTCAAACAAAGGGCCGTGAGGGGCCGTTACGGCTGTTTGGTGGCTAATTTAGTAGATTTATGTGTTAATGTATGTATTATTTGGATGAGGCCGTGAGGGGTCGTTTTGATCGGTCCCAAAACACAGACCGAATCAAATTTTAGACATTTTCGATGTACCCGTGAAATTCAACCGATGTGGACTGCTATGTTGAATTTATGCATTAAGTTCGTTTTTTGGTGAGTAGGAGACCTGGAAATGGTGAATATGGAATCGGCTTCCAAAAAGTGAAACCGAGGTCGACGAAAGCTGGGTTAAGTTCCGCGGACGTGTTTCCATCGCCGGGTTTCCTCGACCGTAAAATCATCCCGTTGTGTGTGAATTGGACAAAGTGTGCTTGAATTGTTGAAATGAAATTACTCTGAGTCAGTGTGGAAATAGATATGTTAATACATGAATTTAATGTGTTAATATAATGACATAATTATATAAAATATAATTGTGTTTGTAGGCCATTGAGATGATTTTAATATGTTAATGCATAAGCCAGACGTGTTATCTTGATGTCGCCAAATTATATGGAGTAATTGTGTTTTAGGCCATTGAAATGGAATAGCGATTAGCTCAAGTGAGCAAATTTGGGAGTTGGTTGATATTGTTGAATTACATGTGTGATTCTAAATTTGATAATATATGCATATTGATATATTGGTTGAAAATGATTGAATGACATAATGCATCTCATATGCACCGTAGCTCTAGAATTAGGTAGAGAGCGCATGACATGAAAAATTGAAAAAGAAAAACGAAAATGTTTTTTGAAAGGAATTTCAATAGATGAATTTCCTGGAGAATGGGGGTTGGGAGACGTCCAATAGGGATCATTTCCTCGGATGAGGACCATGACTGCTTTCGGGCTGTCTCCAACACAGTCTCGCCCTCTGAGGGTAGTCCAATATTTTTACCGATACTTAGTATAGCTTCGAAAATAACGTAAGAATTGCTCAAAAGACGTTTCATACATGGCTTAAAGAGCGAAGGGAGCTTCCAGTGACTGATGCTGTCGATCGCCAGAAGGTCAAGTAGATCACGCATTTACTTGAAATGTATGTTTCTTCGAGCATTGCATTGCACTTAGGGTGGAGTAGCCCAATTTAGGCCATTCCACCATCGAGCATTGTAGCTCACCCCTGTCGAGGAAATTATTTTGCTGTGCAATAGGAGTCGTAAGAGGGATCTAGCCTGGTCTGTAGAGATTGAGGATTGTAAAGAAAGCCGGTTGTGGCTCGGGTTTATGATGTGGCTACATGTGCTGAAACTTCAATTTTATATATGGTTGTATAAGAGTAAAAATATTTGAACCTTGTAACTATTAAGCTATAGTCAACTATGAAGCTCTAGATGTATGATTGAGGCTGTTTTGTGGGCCCAAGTGGGCCGTTTACTCATGTTGGGATTATATTACACTTCATTTGGGGGATGTGCTCTTAAGGTGCAGTTTAGGCTCTGGGTAGAGCCCCCGTACAAAGGAGACTCCTCGCCCCGATTCGCGAATGCCTGGTCACCCGACATCTCACGAGTATCCCACGGTCGACTTTAAAGAGATTAATCCGACCTGAAATCTGGGGCGCCACATGTAGGAGATCACGCCACTGAGGTCATATGAAAAAAGCCTGCCAGGGCTTGTAATTAATTTCGTAAAGAGCTTGAACAAACTAGTTCTAGCTTGTATTTTGTGTAAAAGAATTATAAAAACACTTTGGAACAACCTTGCTCAATTTGTAATATCCAAAGAGTGTTGTGATTAAACTCCCGAGACTCATGCATAATTAGCCCCGATATATTCTCGTGAGTGTGGATGAGTGGGCCTCGTTAGGCCACTTTCACTCAGCAAATGGACCCAAAGGAGGTCATTGTATTATATCGGGATGTATAAGGCTGTGTTTTTGTACATGTTGTATTTTGGGTAGAGCTTCCCATACAAAGGAGACTATGTCCGATTTTCGTTAAATCATGGGTCTCGAAAAAGGGGACACGGTGGTATGGTGTCGGGTTACCTGACATCCACTTTAGTCTTCCGCCGGGTTGACGGCTGTCAGCCGGACCCAGACGTGTTTTGGGTGTCATAAATAAGATAAAGTACTTTATTTAATATTGAAGATTAGTACTTAGGATTAATCATCCATGCTAATTATTTCTTAAATAACAAACTACAATATTTTGAACAAAGCAATAGTTCAATAAGAGAAGATAGAAAATAAAAATGAAAACTACAAGAGTGAAAAGAAAATTACCAAATTATCAAAATATAATTTATAATTTTAGAAATGAAAACAATTATTTAGCCAAACAATTATTTTAATTTCAAGTGATTTTTCTATTTATTCACAAACTACTAGAAACTATGAATGAGAAATTATTATAATTATCTAAATTTTACACAATTGGAGAGCACTATAATAAAAATAGGGGAAGTAACGAAACAAAGTAAGGGCTTAACTTCAGAAAGAGTTTTAGGGTGCGTTTGGAAGAAAACAAAGTTTTATTTTTCTCGGCAAGTTTTTTGGGCATTCAAACACGAGAAGTACAACACATTAGAGATGCTTGTACTCAAATCTATTCATCAATTAAACTAGAATCTAGTGTGTGTGCAATGTTTTTTTTTTTTTTAAATATTCTAGATTTTGTCCTTCCTCTAATTTCTAAAGAAACTCTAACAGAAATAGTAAAATTTTTCATAAAAAATATAAGTGCTTGTTTGATGGAATCTTAATTAATAAACATAACAATTCAGAATAAAAATTGAATAAAATAGTTTAAAAGGTATACCATGAGAATAAAAGAGGTTGGAGCTAAAATCATAACTATACCATCAATAGAAAATTTAATAAAGCAAGTAACTAACCTTGTAATTGATTAGAATCAACAACCAATTCTTTGAGTTGAGAAAGCTGTCCAATGCAATTTGGGAGACTTCCATTCAGCTCATTCCGTCTAAGATACAAAGACTCCATGCGTTGCAATGTACATAAAGAAATAGGGATGGGACCTTCAAGTTTGTTGTGGTTGTAATGTAACCGAGTTCCTAAGATTTTTAAGCCACCCAAATCAGCGGTACTTTTCTCCCATCAATTGATTACCGACAACAAGTCTAACTCCTCAAATTAGTGTACATTCTTGAATTGCAAGTTTTAGTTCTATTGACAATCTCAGGTAAACTTCCATTTAAGTTATTAAAACCAAAACTAAATATCAGAAATGCAAAAGTTTCCTAAATTTTGAGCTTGAATTATCCTCGTAATGAGAAAGAGTAAAAATATTTACTAATTAAAAATTATGCCATAAACAAATGAAAAAGTAATAGGGAAATAAATGCATTAAAAATAATTAGTTTAAAGAAAAATTATTGGCTCTTATGCATTAATAAACATAAATATTGAGAATTGTCCTTGTCTTTTCTGGTAACAATAAAATAAAGTTATTTTTATTTCAATATTTAAATACTATAATTATTTAAATTTTATAGGAATAGGATACTCCTTAAATTAACATAATAATAGAGAATAAAATTTTAATGGAAAAGTGAAAGAAGGTATAACATGAGAATAATAAATGGAAAACAATTAATAATTCAAATTAAGTAAAATATAAAAGCAAAGTGTGAAAAAGAGTATTATATATCAATTCAACCATCATATCAAATTTCAATTTAGTGGCGTTCAAACTATTACCTTCTACGTAAAAAGTGGTTCAAAAATGTGATAACACATGTCAAAATATTATTGTATAATTAAAACACTCAAAAGAATACCAAAAATAATAAATGTACAAAAATTATAGTATTATTATTCTTCTTATATATAGAATAAATAATAAATCATTAATCAACCAATTCAAAGTAAAAAAGGGAAGTAAAGGAAAGCTTCTTTTTTAGAAAAAAAAATCATTCTTTGGGTGAGATATAGTTAGCTTATAGTTATGATAAAACATTTTTTATAATTATTCATAGCATGCAAAAAAATTATTAAATAACATGTATACGTCATAAGTACGTAAAATGGTTAACCATATTTTTCTTAGATAAAAAGAATCAAATTTCTTTACCAAGATATTCCAAAAGTTTAAAATAAATATGCTTCTTTAACAAGAAGAAATTTGTTTCAAATAAGAGAAATCTTAAATATAATACTTATTTATTCTCAGACACGAGTGTGTATATCTAATAGTTATATCAATCATGAATCATACTTAACAATACATTAACATATCAATAAAGAAATATCAAATGTAAAATAAAAACAAAGAAATATCAATTTTTAATGATGACATAAGCTTACCGTGTAAATCATTCGAACTTATATCAATTGATTCAAGACTACTAACATTTAAAAGCCATTCAGGAAACATGGAATTGAATTCGTTGGAGCTGATAGCTATTACAACAAGTGAAGTTAAATTAACAAAGCTTGGAGATGGAATTGAGCCAAAGAGGCTACAATCATCAAGATAAATCCCTCGTTAACATTGGAAGCTTGTTTAGCACCTCTTCAATCCATTGATTCTCCTACTACCATCGAGGTTGACATAATTTGCACCAAGATGCTTCAAAGAAACAAGATTAGTCATCCATTCAATATCTTTAATAAATAAATCACTAGAATATTCAAACTCATTATAGTAAGTATACTTAGAAGAAAGATCAAGAGATTGTAGGTTAGAAAGATTTCCTAAATTTGAAGGAATTGTTCCAACAAACCACACCCGATAAGTTTAGATATATCAAATTTTTTCAGTAGACCCAAAGAATTGAGGTATTGGTAAGGCTTTGAATGAGTTGAAACCAAAATCTAGATATTTCAAATACTTGGAGTTTTTACTTCAATGAAGGACTAATTACTCCACTCAAGTTCATATAGCTCTCGTTCCCATACTCATTATCAGGAGGATAAGGATTACGAAGATCAATTGAAACAACAAATCCTGTTCCATTTTCACAACCAATCCCATGCCAATAGCAATAATTGTTTCCTTTCCATGATGAAAGTCGATTGTTGGGATCCATGAGACCACTTTTGAAGTCGATAAGAGCCTTTTGTTCGGGGATTGAATTGTTGTTGATGTGGGTATGACCGCCATTATGAAGTTATTCGTTGATATGAAACAGACGACTAAAATGAAGACCACTTTCCATAGAAAATATCCAATCTCTAGTAAGGAGCACCTACAAAATTGAATTTAATATATAATATTAGTTCCTTGAACTAAATTAAAATTTTATTTTCAACACAAAAATGAAAAATGAAAAAATTTAATATGAAGTGCATCGTTGAACAACACATTTAACAAATATCATCATTCTAATAAGATTTTAAAAATCTACTAATAGTTCTAATAGATATATAATACAAAAAGATTGTAGCCATATCATGTATTAACCTTACTTTGATCGGCAAGAACTGAAATCACCTACATGGGACTCAAAAAGATTATATATAAAAAATACATAAAAATTAGTTTATCAACATTAGTGGAATTCAACCTTACCTCAAACTTCTTTGTGTTTTCTTGCATGTTCAATCAAACTGTGCCATAGAAGATGGTTTAAAGTGATGAAAAAGATAACCTCACTTTTCTTGTTTGTAGTAGCATATGAGTTGTATCTATATAATTGTAATTGATTGAAAATGACTTGAGTTCATGCTCTCCACTATGAAAAACCCAGCGTCTTGTTACGAAGACCTTGACTTGAAGATAAAAAAATGTGGATAGAAAGCACATAGAGTTGGCACTAAGTCAAGGTCGTAAGGATTAAAAACAGAAGATCTAGACTTTACTAATAGAAAAAAAAAAAAAGAGTGTCATTAGGCATTTGATAGGTGGAATATAATTAAATTCTCAAAGGCCTTGACTTTGAGCTGATATGTTTAAGAAGAAAAGTAATTTTGATTGATTTACAAAATAAAAATACATTTATTTTAGACTTTAGAAGACTTTGACGAGGTCAATTAAAAAGAAAAAAGAAGAAAAAGACTTTGAGTGGGAAAGAAAAGTGTTGGTAAGTATTTAGTTGAAAATGTAATTAATTGGAAGACCTAGACTTAGAGGAAAAGAAGTTGCAATAGGTTCAACTTTAGGAGACTTAGACTTTAGAGGAAAAGCAATGACATGTGGCACAAAGTTTTAAACTTTGAAAAATCTAGACTTTGAGGTAAAAGACAAATTTCCCTAAGAAACATTGTCTACATTTTATAAGAGGAAAATCCTTTCTTGAAGAGACAGTTTCTCTTTGTAAAACATTATGAAAAATTGTAGAGACGATTTTTCCTTTAACCCACTTTCATAAATATTTCCTAAAAAATATTTTTGTTTTTTCTCCTTGTAATGGTCTTTGTAAAAGGCATTTTTCTAATTTTTAATTTTTTTTCCTAGGCAAATCGTTTTGCTTTTACAAAAAAAAAAATCTTTTTCATTTTTTAATAATTTACAATAGTTATCCATATGTCTAACTTAGCCCAATTGATAAAATATTTAAAGTTTAAAAAATGAAGGACATCTCGAAGGAGAAGGATCCTTCCCTCCTTGGTGTCCTTGTCCGCTAAGGACTAGCTGACACAATTACAATTCATGTTAATTAACCGTATGAAAAACTAATTATTTTTACTTTTTTTATAATTTGGAAAAAGATGGATAAAAAGACAAAACATAATTTGGCATGACTGTGAGGAAACTGTCAAAAGTTTTAAAAAGTTCTTAATCTTGATGGCACGGAGAGCACATGAATGCAACAGGCCTTTGGAAAACGAATCACGTGGGTCAAACACGACGAAGGAGTTGGTAGTGTATTCAGATTCTTCAAATCAGACGGCGGATATGATACGCAGCCACAACTACACCCCCTCCCAATCCCACTGATCATTTTCCACTTTCACAACATCTAGTTGGGCATTATCTTCACGTAATATGAAGATGGATAGTGGGACCCAGGTGTGACGAGTCAGAGTGGGTCAGTCAAACCAGTTCACCACCACCACATGGTTTGGACTTTGTACTTTGGAGTAGGGTTGGCGGTAGGGGGTGTGAACAGGTAGTGTTTGGTTTGGTCAAACAGGGCGACCCCCATCCCCATGTGAAAAGTTGCTTTTTCCACTTTTGTGAATCACATTCTTTGTATTTATTGGGTCATTGCACATGCATGGGTATGAGGTGGAGCTTAAAAAATAAAATGCTCAAATGGTAAGTACGATGTAATAAATGCTTAGTTGTGCAAAACAATAGGGTTAAAAACTGTTCTTAAAATTTTTTAAATAAAAAACCATCATTAGCATTATAATATGATAAAAGTTCAAAAATAAACTTTTTTTTTTTAAAAGGATAGTTATAATAACTTTAAAACTTTAAATTATATTCACTATTTATAATTAGAATCACAGATAAGGATAAAAAATTTATACCTAATCTGATAAAAAAAATTTATTTTTTATATCAATTACTAAATATATATTTTTATAAATTTCTTTATTTGTTAAATTTCATAATAACTATAGTTTGATTTTATAGTTTACAAAAACTATGGTAATTATTTTATATATTTAATTTATCAAATAAAATAAAATAGTTTTATAATACATATATATAATTATTATATCATCGTATACATTATGATTAAAAAGATATGGCATTAAAAAAATTGACATAGAGATAACAATGCTTTTAATTACATTTAAAAAAAACAATACTTATAATCCATATGAAATAATAAATATAATTTACAGTTTTTAAATTAATTTTTCTGAAATGTGCAGTTTTGAAATTATTATTTTTGAATAAAATGAAGTTTGAAATTATTATAATAGTAAATAACATATAAATAATAACCAACATAAAATTCATACTAAGGCCAATATATTTATAGTAATTTTATTATCAAATTATAATATTAGTGATGGTTTTTTATATAAAAAAAATTGTAGCAAACTATTAAAAAAACAAAAAGAATTTTTTATAAAAATTATAAAATTGTTTTGCACAACCATTTGCCTAAAAACAAATAAAAAATAGATAAGCTCTTTTGTGAAGACGATTGCACATAGATAAAAAGAAAATCAAATCAGTTTTCTTTAGAAACTTTTAGAAAGTGGACAAAGGAAAAATAGTCTCTCTAAGACAATTTTCCTTTATATTTTTCACAATCAGTGTTCATATTCCTTTTATATTTTTCAGAATCGTCTCTTCAAGAAACGATTTTCCTTTTCTAAAAGGTAAAAAACATCTTTTACAAATACGATTTAACTAAGGGAAAACAAAATAAAATAAAAAGAAACAAGGGAGAAATTGTCTTTTAGAAAGAGTAGTAAGAAGACTAAAATAGTCTTTTAACAAGAGAACTTTAGAAAACAAAATTGAGATTTTTTACAATCAATAGAAGTCATCTTTTGAAAAGACAGTAAAAGACGATTACTAAAACCCCATTTTAAAACTCTCTTTCCTATTTAGCAGAAACTACAATAATTTTGGAAATATTTTTTAAATTCCTGTATTTTAAGCATTATTTTTTTTTGGTATGCCATACATATAGGAAAACCCGTAAAAGAAGTGGCAATGGGACTTTTAGTTTTAATTAATTTTGAAGGCCTAGACATAGTGGGAAAGGAAGTGGTAATGGGTATAGTCTTAGGCTCAATTTGAACCTAAAAGTATTAAATATTAATTTATAATATGCTTATAGAGATGAAAAGCAATGAAAGAAAGTTTGAGGAAAATAAAATAGTTTAAACATAATAAATTAATTATGTTTGTTCATTCAACCCATTTTACTTATTTATCTATTATATGTAATCCAATAATCTTAACATGAGTTCATATAAATTTGTAAATATCGGGCTTAGCTAGGAGATTAAAACTACATAAGTCCTAGTAATAGGCAAAAAAGCTGTCATACTATCATAATAGATTGTAAACGCCAAGTATATGTGTCTATGTCAAACTCTAATTAAACTCCTAAAAGAAATGTAAAATTAAATATAATTTTATAGCATAAATGAATAATTGACTTATTTCAATAGGAAAATTCATGAAAATTTCCTTACATGTTAAAAGCTATATTTAAAACCTAGACTTTAGGTTAAAACCTAGACTTGGATATATTACAACTTTAGGAAAAAGAAGTTGCAAAAGGGTCTCATACAACTTTAGGAGACCTAGACTTGGCTATAAAGAAGGGATAATGTGAATATCGTTTTAAACTTTAGATGTTGGAAGACCTAGACTTTGAGTGGAGGCAAGGTTTTAAACTTTAGACCTATTTTCTCTTTATTTTTTTTCTTCTTTTTCTTCTTCTTTTTTTTATGAGAATTTGTTGTTAAATTTTCAATTTTATAATGCTTCCAATGTCATCTTTAGGTGGTTTCTTTGCGAGATCGCCAAAATTATTTTCATAATATGAAATCACACCTATGTAGAATCTAATAATTTTACATTGAGTTAATAAATTCTGTAGACATCAAATTTTTAGTTAGAGATTAAAACTACACAAGTCCCAATAATAGGAAAAGTTGGGTTACATGTATTCCACTTACGTATAATTTAAATAAATAATTATCAAAATATTTTAGATTGAAAGTGTAATAAATTCCAATTTATAGTCTTTAATACATAAGAATGAGGTGGTAATTTCTTCTAACTATGATCGTGTCTTCAAAAACATGACTTTACACTTTACTCAAAACACCGCTTGATAATTTAATATTAAAATTGTTCAAACAAAGCACTCAATTTATCGACATTGTGTTTTTAAAACATTGACTCACAATTTCAAAGTTTATTAATCGTAAATCGGTTTTTAAAACATGATTTCATATTTACACGAAAACCCGTGATTCGCGAAAACACGATTTCACAATTTTACAATTTACATTAAAATCGTTTTCAAAACGCGATTTTCACATTTCAGACATTGAAATCATGTTTTGAAGACATGACATCTATGTGGCGCTTAGTTGGCAATAAGTATCATAGATTTGGAAATATTTATTTTTGTTCTATAGTTTAAAAACTATTTTTATAATTTTGGTATTATCTAAAAAAGCCAAGCTTAGAAGCATATGTGTTTGTCAAACTTCTAATTAATGGACCTCCTAAAAGAAATGCACAACTAAATACATGTTAAAAGCTATATTTAAAAAAAATGGAAGGCCTATACTGGATTACATATAAAAAAAAAAGTGGTGATTAGGCATTTAGATGGGTGGAATATAATTAAATTCTCAAAGACCTTGACTTTAGACTAATATGTTAAAGAAGAAAAGTAATATAGATTGATTTACAAATTAAAAAATACATTTATTTTACTTATACTTTAGAACATTTTGATTGGGAGGAAAAAAAAAAGTGTCGGTAAGCATTTAGGTGGAAATGTAATCAATTGGAAGACCTAGACTTGAAGGAAAAAGAAGTTGCAAAAGGATCCCATACAACTTTAAGAGACCTAGACTTTGAGGGAATAAATGACATGTAAGTATAATGTTTTAAACTTTGGAAGATGTAGACATGGGACGAAGGAAGGGCAATGGGGCATAAAGTTTAAACTTTGAAGACCTAGACTTGAGGTAAATATAGTGGAAGACCAAGACTTAAAGGGAAAGTTAGTGCAATTGGCATATGTACTTTAACCCGCTTAAACAAATAAATAACTAGAATTATCCTAAAAATTTAAAAACAACTCATAAAATCACAAAAAAAAAAAATTTAACGTAATAAAAAGACAAATTTCATAATGATTGTTTTTGTAAATAAAAAAAAAATCATAATGATAAAATTTTATTAATTTTTCTTTCATTATAAATAGTTTTAATTTATTTCCTTTTTCTCAGCGAAAGTTCTAGCTTCTCAATCCTCATGAATTTATGAGATACTTCAATATCCTTCAAAAGGAATATAAAATTATATAATAATCAAATGCTATGTTATCTTCCCCATTGGTGTTAATATCCACCCATCCTTCTTCTTCCTTGCCTACCAATTAGAGTGCCATGCTTTTTGATCTTTGAGATCAGCCATTAAGAATCACCAATCACTCATTTCAAATTATAATTATATCTATTGCTTTATTTTTCTTTTATTATTCTTAGTTCAAATCATTATTGTGGAAATCATATTACATCGGGTATTAGAGCCAGTTGTAAAGACAAAGAGGATGATAACTTGTGTGGTTGTAAGAAAGTTTTATCAAAAGATGATAAGAGCTCAAGACAAGTTGGGAACAACTAAGGTAGGAAAAGATTTGCTTAAAATTTTCATAGAGAATTGTTTCACCAATACGAACTTATCTCGTGAGGATTGGTGTGTATATAGATAATGATTATGTTTGAAGATAGTTATGATTGGTCAAACATCACTTCATTAGAGGTAACATAACAATATACTATCATGGTAGAGAAAAATTTTTGACCAAAGATATATAATGCAATAAGTATGAAGGTTTATTAGTTAAGCCTTTGGAGCCGTTGATGCTTACACAACTAGTTTGAGAACAAATCTTTTACATCTCTTTACTACTGAAATAATAAAAATAAAAACATGAGAAGTAACATAACAAAGTAGGGGCTCTACTCATAAGGAGTTTTGGGGTGTGTTTGGAAGAAAAACAATGATTGATTTTTTTTCTGGTAAGTTTTCTAGGGCATTCAAACACATTAGAGATGCTTGTACTCAAATCTATTCATCAATCAATACAAAGATATCTTGTACACACTTTGTGCCAACAACTCAAGCTTATGCTACCAAAATAAGGTCCTCAATTAATACAAATATGTATATATATAGAAATCTCAAAGAAAGGCCCTAACAATTAGAAAAAAGCTTAAAATTAGTTAATTTCATAGTGAATATATTATGAACAAGAAAGTTGGTACTATAATATAGAGAATATGGGCTAGTATATAGTTGGGACAAAACAACAAAATATTCATGCTGTGAATTGATCAAATGCTTTTACAAATATAAATTCAAGCATGAACTAAAACATTTTACATGACATTGAATACAAATCCGCCATGATGCCTACTAAAAATTTATGATAGTTAAAAGAAGACTAATAATCACATTTTTTAAAAGAGTTTTTGAAACTCTTAGATTGCAATTTTCTTCTAATACTTTTTAGTAACAATTTTTTGTGGGCAATTATTAATTCTAACTACAATGGGAAACTTGTTTTTATAGCTGCAGCTGCACCAAAACCTTTTTAGTGCCTTCTTTGTCAAGGAACATATCAAAATAAGCACTTAAAAGAAAGTAGGCACTGCAGTCAAATAATCAGAACAGATGAGTTATTAAATGATATATTTAGATCAAATGGATTGAAGGAAAATCCAATCCTTTCTATAAATGCTTCTTGTTAATTAGCCATTGTTGAACAATGCAGTTCAAGCAGTATCAAATAAATAAATAAATAAAGTAGAACCCATGTGGGTTACCCTAATATGCAGCTGCTCTGCAACCATCAACAATCATAACAGACTTGCTCATGCACTCCAGTTTGCTGCAACTGCCTGAATCCGCTTCAAATATTGCAGCTAAATACATTTAGTTCGCTTTGTTTCACTAATATTTATGCAAAATACATTGAGGAATATGACTAATATTTATACTTGCTGGCCAAAACTGTAGGATTAGTAATATAACCCAATCAATGGGACAACTGAATACAGACATGCATAACAGGTTTGGGGGTCACAGCTTCCATTTGGGAAGCCCCAGTTTTAGGATTTTGAGCTTCAATGGGAAAATAAGTAGATTGAGTTAGATTGTGCTTGGATAAATATGTTCCAACTGGCGCATTGTGCAGAAACTTTAGGAGATAAAGTGTAAAAAGTAGACACTACATGAATGGCAACATCGTCACAAATGCCAATAGAAGATTGGAAAGAAACTACAAAGTAGGTGTAAATCTTAGAGAAGGCTATAAATGTAAGATAAGGTGATACTGTGGATAAATGGCATTCGTTAGTACTCAGGCTACCCTACTATATTATTGAAAAGCCTCCTACTACCACAGAGCCAGAGCCCCAAAACCATGGGAAAATTAATATTATTATCGGCACATCTGAAATTATAAATAAGGTTTATTACTGCAGAAGCAAAATGAATAACATGGAAAAAATGAGAGAACTCCTAAACGAGTACATCCTACATATGCAAGCAACATACAAAGAAATGTAAACTGCGTAAACCATTGACAAAAGATGATCTATATAATGAGGCAAAGCTAATCACAATAAAAAGCATAGGAGATATCATACCTTTGAAATAAGTCTAGAGCTAATATTAACTGGACACATGCAATATTAACGTAGTGGTATTTATTATTAGCATTAACAAATAGCAGATATGGAAGTCTTGTATGCATGTGAAGGTTAAAATAATATATGTTGGAATTAATACAAACCTCAAAGTCTCTGAAAGCTCAGATTTGAGTTTTTGTCGAGATCCTCTAGATAAATCTTACGTTTTCAGCCTAATTTGCTTCCTCGATCTGCATTTCATGTCCTAGTATCCATATTATGGCCTTCTCATCTGTACCCCATCCCGAAAAATGTTGCCCAAATGAATTAATCATGGATTACAAAAAGAATTATATTAAGTAGCGTAGCTACGGCGATAGGGCTTGTTTGTTTATGGTTTACAGTTTTTGAAAACTATTTTTGCCAATTAAACAAGGATAACATGTGTGAGAACATAGAAAATACTAAATTTAGAGAACAAAAACAGTTTTGAGATAACACAAAAATAGTGTTCTCTGTGTTTTCAAAAATAGGAATCAAACGGACACATAATTTGCTTTGGGTTCCATACATAGTCCTCATGGATTTATTATTTTATGATTTTATTTTTACACAATAAACCAAATACTCATCCCAAATCCACTCCACTGTAATATTACATCATGATATAAAAATGAAGAGTTAATAACATTCTATTTTTTATGTCAATTATGGCCGATGATATACATATTTTGCATAAGATGATCTACCATAAGACCCTTCCCTCCATTCACTTCTCTAAATCATGCCCGCATAACTATAAGCGGTTAAATCATTAGTACCTGGATTTTATCCTTACAACTTTAAGCTCCATAGTAGCGCTGAAATTCTCCTAAGTGGGATGTTATAATCCAAAGTCCCAAAATGGGTTGTTTTGTGAACAAGAGCACTAACAAGAGCACTTTACTATTTAATCGATTTTATGGCATGTTTGGTTAAGGTTAGAAAAAAGTTTCCTTTGTTCTTAAAAAACAAAGAAAACAAGGAAAACATAGAGAACACTTTTTGGTTCTATCTCGAAAAACAATAAAACAACACTAAATTCGATAACTTAATACTTTTGCAGGATGCCAAAATGTTGTTCAGAGTTTTTAAAAACTCCGTTTCGAAACATCAAAATGATTGTTTCGTTTTTAACAAAATAAATAGAAGCCAAACATGTTCTTCTTGTTTTTCTTGTTCTTGAGAACAAGAAATATATTTCAAAATCGGGGAACCAAACATGCTCTATATACCCAGCAAATTTCCACCGATGTAGTCGTACTAAGCTTTTAAGTACCAGAACACCGGTTAGGCAATTCAAAAGAATCAAAACTGGGGGATCAAAACAGATCCAAACCTACAGAATCCGCATTTCTTGTTTTTTATTTTCAAGACATCTTCATTCATAGCCTGCTTTGGCAATTTCACCGCCTGCTCAGCCCCTTCCCGAGCATGCAGCGCTTGTGCCCGCAATGTTCAATTTAGTCACGGCTACTAATCGGTCAATCTCTTCCTGCTTTATTCATGCCTACTGGTTATTCTATTACATTTGTGAGTTCATTTCTTTTCCTCCTCATATTTTGTTCTAATTATTTACATTTGAATAGAAGAAAGCCTAATGCCTTTGTGTTGTAGACTCAGAAGTTAATAGATTCTACCAAATGGTTACTAATGTTTTTTTTTCTTTTTTACTTTTAAGAATCCTCTAATCCTAATCCATTTTTTGAGGATACCAAGCTGACAAAGACTTTTACCTTCTGTGATGAAGGCATTACAAAAATATCAGCTACATCAATCAAATGGAAGGAAGGCATAGTAACATTCTTTTACCCTTGAACCTTTAGGTTTGTGCACACACACACCTTTTGAACAGCATATTTGTGATATTTGATATTCTTGGTGCTGAAATGATGTCTCATTTCCACTTTCAATTAGGAGTTAGACTAGAAAGCGTAAATATAATTAAATATCAAATTTGCCATGGTTCAAATAGATCTGTTGTAGCTTAAATATCTACATTTCAGAATCAAATCAATATTCCAAAATCCTTCAGGAGTCATTGGAGGGACATACCCATACCGATGCCTAGAAACTCCCTCATGATGCTCACAACGAAGATTCCACTTATTTCCATCAATGTCCTTTTCTCCGGTACTGAGCAGAACAACATTATAGAATTTCTTAGCAATATTAACAGATTGTGTTTTCAAAAAGGTCTGATAGCCAAGGTATGCCACTGATTCTGGACCCAGTTGAACGCAAGGTTATCTTAGCTGATGAAGCACAAAGAATTACAGACCTGATTATCGAGTAATTCTTAAAACTGCATTCACGAAATCTGCAGAAGAGCTCTTGACAGTGAATCGTACTTGTCAGTTTCTCTACAACCCTAAAATCGCCTTGAAGAAGCCCTGAAACAAAACCAAAACTCAATCAACCAATCAATCTGGAAAACCATCAAGAAAAAAAAAAAAAAAGCCAAAAGCATATATGCAAAAAGAGGTACTGAAGCCCTAAGTCGGAAGAAACGGAGTGGATGGAAACCCTAACGCAAGAGACAAAAGAGGAAAAGAGGTAGAGAGAGAAGAGTAGATTCTCTCTCTATCAGAGGGTGTTTGGAGAATATATAAAGGGGGAGAAGAAAGACAGAGGTAAAGAGAGTCGTTCTTTCTATTTTTGAAGAATTGAATCAATGGAAATGAAAAAGCTGCAAAATCGGAGTTACCTCTGAGGCGGTGGATAGAAGCTCGGTGGAGATGCTTTGCTCATCGCGAAGTACTGACCAGAATGCCATTGAGCTCATCGCGACATTGTGGAACCTCGTATTGATCTCGATCCATAGTGTTGAAAACCAAGAGGGGGAGAGAGCAGGAGATGCCTAACTACAATGGTGAGCACGGCTCTTCGTCTTTATGTGGCCTTCCTTTCTTTATTATTTCGGATAATCAATTTCTTTAATTGCTCACTGGCATGAGTCAAAATTCCCAATTTTGACTTCTTTTTTTAACTTTCTTTTTTTTAACGACTATTTTTTTTTTTTTGAATGTATTAAAAATATTAATTTTTATTATAAAAATATAAAATAGTTATTTATAGAAAAATAATAAAGCATAACAATTCTTTAATTAAATAAAATATTACTAGTATGAAAATAATTTAAAATAAATAAAAGAAAAATATAACTAAAATATTTTTTTATAATCTTTAAGAACATGTGAATAAAACCATAGTATTCCATATAAATTTTATTTTCCACATAAAATTTGTAAAATTGTAGTATTTATTATTATTTTTAATTTATAATGTTTGATCCATTTTAAATCGCTTTGACTTACGACACAGATAGATCAAAATGTGACCAACCAAAAGTGTGTTAATAAAATGCATAATCACCCGACCATTTAGGCCTGAATGCTCTAATGGGCTCGACCATTTCCGACCTGATCAAATCCGTCACTTCCCAAATGATGGGCATTTTTGCAGCCTTTAACAAATATAAAGCCGTTTTCAAATATTACATTATTAATATTATTTAAACTCTCTTTTTCTTGTGGCCCATTTTCCCAACTTCCAAGCCTTGTTTTGGAACTCCAACCCAAATTCAGTAACTTATATTTTTCTTGCAATGTCATACAAAATTATGTTTGAAAAATTTAAAACCTTTGCTATATATGTATATGTTATTCAAACCAAACACGCTATAAATATTTGGAAAAGAATTTAAATATTAACACAATAAAATGTTTCTTAATTTAAAAAATGAAATTAAAATAACAAGCTACAATACATTAGGTTTTTCTATAAAATCAAACATATTCTTTTTTATATACTATTTATTCATAGAATTTTCTTAGAGTAGTACCCAACTTATAATAAGGGAATTAATCTAAATATTTGGAAAAAGATTACATAATATTAGTACTTATAAACTTAATAATTTGATAAAAGGTAAGGTCTATTCTTCCAAATGTATAGATTTGAATTATTTAAGCCACATTTTTCGAATAATATCTTTTAGTTTATATCTATAATTACCAAATCAAATTATATATATAAAACAAAACTCCAATAAGCTTTCAGAACTAAGTGTGTGAGATCGGGCGAATCTTGTGAATTTCTCCGACCTCCATAACCCACTTGAATCTCATGTTCCCCTACTCACCAACGCCCTTTTTTTCATCATAATTATTCATTTTCTCACTATTTCCTTGCCTTTTCCAGGTATTTTCTTCTCCATTTGAACTCTCCCATTTGTTTTTTTTTTTTTTAATCTGAATATTAGGTATTGGTTTTCCAGCGTCGAGAAGAGATTGAGTCGGGTTTGTGTCTGCTTGTGCTCTGGTGGATTTAAGTTTTTTCTCTCCTGAAAAAGATGTGGGTTTTTTCCTTTTTGCCGAATGAATGCGTTTAAATTGTAATTGACGCAGTAGCGCTTGCTGGTGAGAAAATGCGAGAAAATAAGAGATTTTAAATTTTGAATGTTGGATTCTTCTTTCTTTGGGATTAGGAAAAACCTAAAACTTTACCCAATTGGACACAATGCAACTGCTTAAAAAAGTTCAGCACAACTTAAAGCATGAGATTGAATTATTTTTTATTCTTCTTCCTCCTTTTTTTTATTTATTTTCTTTTCCATTGTTTTTGTTGGCTGCCAAACTGCAAATATGGGTGCCATAATGTTTAACATTTCTTGCCTTTTGTTTTAAAACTACATTTGCAGTTCTTCATTTCATTTGTTTACTTTTAAAATATCAATTGGGATTATTGAGTTTGGGGATAAACTAACCACATTCAGGCTATCCTCCAAATAAAAGGGATGAACGACACCGAACTTTCTCCCATTATCAAGTATTGTGCTAGTATTCTTCAAATTAATGATACCCACTCAAGGAAATAGATGCTTCTCCCAAAAAATGAAATTAAAGTTTGGTTTTTCCTTAAAAAATAATGCTCATTTTCCTCCCACCATTGTAGTTCTAGGAAAAGAGAAATATTTTTTAGAAGGCATAGCAAAAGGTATTAGAAGTTGTTGCCTGATCAAAGTTATGCACATTCTTCTCATAATTTTAATATTGTCAAAGTGTGATTGATGGAAGGAAATAAATGTGACGCCTAAACCCGGGGTCCTCGGATCACCCGCCAACCCGCTGAATACAAGTGAATGCTCCAGTGACCCAAACATTTTTCACGAAAAATCGGCGCAGTCTCCTTTGTACCGGAGCTCTACCTAAATACATAACCCCGCAAACACCGTCCCAAACATTCAATATATTCACAATATGAGCAGACTCCGCCACTTGGGCCCATAAACAATACTCATCATACTACAACAACTATATCCAATAGTTTCAAAAGAGTTAATAATTTACTCTTATACAACATATATTAAAATTAGAAAATTCATCACGTGCAGATATCGCTGCCTGCCCACAATCCCGCCTTCTTCTAATCTCGCCCTGGGGGATCGAGCCGGGCCCCGCACGCTCCCTGCATCTCAGAAATAAAGGGGGTCCCACAACGGTGAGAGCTAAAGCTCCAAGAGGGAGAACGCCCTAAGTGGGCTACTCACCACCCAAGTGCTGGGTAATGTTCCAAAGTAAACAATCTATCTGCCAAATGCATGATCCTATCACTAATGCCCATATGACCAACCTCGTATCACGAAGTTCACTTCACACTCGCCTAAGCCTCGTATGCGAGAACACTATTATCTTTATTAGTGGACAACCCTCCGATGTGTATATATATCAATTGGGCCGCTCCGACGATTGATATATATTATTTGTTTGTGGACTACCCTCCGATGAATAAATATCAACTGGGCCGCTCCGACGGTTGATATATATTATTTGATTTGGACTACCCTCCGATAATTTACATTTTAGACTACCCTCCGAACCTTGTTTCTCTAGACTCATCTCATGCACTAACTCCTATATTCCTAGGATGTTCCAGTGCATATAGAATGCATGTATGCCAATTCCAATTCAGTCTAATCGCATGCAAATATATAAACATTAATATACTCGCATAAAAATTAAATCACACAAACATGTTATGTAATTATCATTTCAAACATCAAAATTAGCACACTTGGGCTAATGATCAAACACGAGCGATTTAATTTAAATCACTCGGCCAAACACATATTTTCACAAAAATATATTTGCATCGATCGCTTTCTGAATAGTGAAACCCCTCGCTTACTATTCCCGAAATCATTAAATCAACCCGCTCACCCGGTGAACCCGCAATCCAGGCCATTCCCGCCCAAGGCATACCAAACAAGCATCTAATACAGCCAAATAGACAAAATGACTCAAACAGCCCCCTAAAGCAAATTGCGTGGAGCAAACCACGGGAATGTCTTTTCCTTTCAAAATTCTATCAATTCGGTCCCAAGTTTTTGATTCCATCAAACTACCTCACGGCCTCATTCAACCCGAAACATTAGTAAAACATTTAAATGGGAGTAAAACTCAAGTAGGAGAAAATCCTACCTCAAGGAGTTTGAAGAAACTCGATCCCTCGGAGTCCACGCGCAGTCGCCCGCTGTAGAACATTTCCTTCTTGTCCCGGCT
Organism: Tetrastigma voinierianum; assembly: GCA_016808115.1. Lineage (NCBI taxonomy): Eukaryota > Viridiplantae > Streptophyta > Magnoliopsida > Vitales > Vitaceae > Tetrastigma > Tetrastigma voinierianum. Next base: position 655,417 of record JAEQBH010000779.1, read on the forward strand.
TCCCGCCGACCTGGGCCTGATCTCTGTGCATTCTAAAGAGAAGCACACCTCCCAAAAGCTCTCCAAAAATGGCGCCACTGCATCTCCAACCACAATGCCCTTCCGTCTTTCTGCCTTTGTCAAGATGGTACATGCCGCTTCATCCGGCGAGTCCTTCTTTGTCGTCTTCATATCCATTTCATCCAGATCGTTCCGTTTATATTCGTATCTTCCGTTCTGTCCGTTTCCTTCCATTCATCCCCCACTCATACCACTTGGCGCAATACGAAAGTACATTATATGCGTGACTTTCGTCTCTCATTGAATCGCTTTACGGCAACTAAACGCGATGCTCCTCAGTAAAAACGCAGGCCGATCCGATCACCCTCGGAAAATTACTAAATAATTTTTTTTTACGTGCTGGCTAGATTTCATGAGACGATTCCAATGTAATCCGCTTGGCTATCCGAGATCCAGAGAATTAATTACGAATTTTTAACTGAAAATACAATTTTGTAATCGAAATTACGATTTTGGCCCCAGTTCCGTAAAATTGAAATTTCGTCTTACATTCTCCTCCTTAAAGGAATTTCGCCCGAAATTAAACGATCATTATCAACCACATGTATATGCAACATGCACTCTACCATGCATGCAACGGGTCATTTAAATCTTAAACGACTAAACCGTACCTTCATCCCAAATGTTGGCGGATTGGTAGCCCGCATCGTGTCCTCGCTCCACGTAATTCCACCCATAGTGCCTCTATAGTACCAACACTATCTCACTGCCAAGGCCGCAAACCCGATCACGGCTATCACGCACACCGTCCCTTCTCGGCTGTCCCATCCGTCAACCCCAACTGGTCCCCAATCCAATTACATGAAAATGGATCAGAGTATATCGAGCCCTGAGATGTAAATAATTTCATGGACACATGACATAAGCCGGGCGATAACGCCAACCAGACGCTAACAGTTGTCTAATCTCTCAGTTTCTCATGCCATAAACTGGCGACAACCTTCCCGCCGTCGAACCCGATCACTCCTCTTAAGCATCCCAAGAAGACATGATCTCAACCCTCGAACTCTAAGGGTCGACAAGATACATCACATGCTCGCGCCCGAGCCGTGAGAAGACGCCGCCGTATCAAGCTCACCTTCTCGAGGTGTCTCTATCCAATCCAGACCCGACGGAGCTCTCCACCCGGTCCAACATAACAGCGACCGACGACCTCCCATACAAAGGCCTTATACGTGTGTCATCCGTATACTGATAACCGCTTGCCAGAGCGAATCTCAATAAGGTACTAATCCTCTACCCTTATGATTCAGGTACGCATGCTCTGCAAAGATGTCCTCTAACACACGATGTAATCCATACAAACGATAACCCTACACTACCCTTACTTGGTGTAACGTTAACCTTCTAAGGTCACTATCGACAATCCAATGGACCGGTCAACCTAGTCCATGTCATGAATGACATCCCATACCGAGCCCCTGCCAACCAACAACACTCCAATGAAATTTCCAAAGGTATCCAAACCTCGAGTCACCCCGACTTACCTACCAACTCTAAGTCTCTGATAATCATGTCCGTATGTTTTCATTTCCGCAACATAATCTCTCTTCTACTACACTTCCCAAGTCTCTTACATTTCCTCGACTAATTAATTATGAGTCTTTGACGAGTCCTAAAGACAACTCCACCCACACTCACCAAGAGTGGTGAATGACCGTACCGTGCACCCACACCCGACTCAACGCGATGTTCCCGTGCACACGAACGCAATAATGTCACACAGTGACAACCAACCCTAGTTCCACCATTAGAAGAATCTCGAGATCTCACTATAACTCACTCATCAGTCAACTCTCACCCTACACCCCAGGGAAGAACATCTATACCGCTTCTCTAAAGGCCTTAACCCTCTAAGCCCAAATCCAATGTAGTGTCCGCATGACAACCCTACTTCAGGTCTCAATTGCCATTATTATCGACAACTCCGAGGGTTGTCAACTCATCCATGTCACTCATCAGAATCCAATATGTGGTACCATCCTAAGGTCCCCACGTCTCACAAGAACCCGACCCATCCGACTTCTTGACCCACACTCAGCCCTTCACAATTCAGGCTTCGCTGAGTGCTCAGATAGCACCCCAAATCTAAAACTAGTTCCTCTGACCCGCATTTAGGGTGTGGAGGAATGGAATCAGATATGATGAATACATTTTATGGATACCTTATAAGAGAAATCGAACACATTTAAACCACAATGTACCACACGGCATAAGAATTGTACTTCAATTTTCAGGTTTTCGTGACTCAGCAGGCCTTTAGGTTTAAAACAAGTGTACAAGGATGTAAGCTCGAAGCTAATATGAAGCAATGCGTATGTGGGTGAGCAATTGATCGGTCTCTGAACCCCGCAGAAGCAAAGGAAAGACGGGAGATTAAGTCCCCACCTGGTAGACTTAAAGTCCCACCTAGAATCAATAAAACGGCAAGGATTGAACCTACCGGTAGGATTCTAAAGTCCCACCGTAGCAATTACCGGAAAAGTGGCAAAGAGCAACCCTACCTAGACTTAAAGTCCCAATTAGAGGGACTTTATGAAACTCATGGAATCATCCAAGAATTCAATCCATTACCGAGGGCACCTCCGTGTCTAACCAAAATGGAAAATCACTGGAGGGGCTATAAAAGGAGGAGGACACAAGTATTCGGGAGCTTCCTTTTCCTTAGTTTTGTAGTTTTCTCTTTCTTAGTTTTATTCCAATTCCTGTGGTTTTAAGTACAATAATTTTTTTCATCTTCTCGTGTACTTAGATCCGCATTTTATTTCCTTTCTTTTGTAGCTCGGATTAGAGAGTTTGCAATCTTTCAGCACAAATATTTGTTCTACTTTTTTAAATCTTCGTATTATATATTCCTCAATTCTCAGTTTTACAAGTTAACTTTTATTTCTTCAAGATCCCGTTTTTTATGATTTATTGTTCTTCAACTTTAATCATTCATATAAATTTTATGGAGTTCTAAACCCCTACCGTCGGGATCACGGGGAAACTCAATTCGATCACAAAGTCCTCAATCCTCTATTGATTTTAAACCCGATTGCGGTAATATTGATCACTTGTGTAGAAAGGTTTTAAACCATTAGCTTGGCAACCTCTGAGTAACGTGTTAACGAGATATTTCCGTACACGCCAGGCTTGATAATAATGCCAACTAAGGGTCTTGCTTTAATCGAGAACAAATGTTTAGTATTTCTCGATCATCTTTATTTTCCAAAGGCATTCAAAGATAAATCCTCCATCGACGACCGTTTCTCAATGGTTCCTAGATGAGTTTATAAAATAAGAGGTGGGACTTACCTGATCAAAGTGAGTGGAACCCTAAAATCCTTGCAAAGAATCGTTTTTCTATTTTAAACACTCAAACCAATCAACCATTCAATCAAACAACACAACATTACGCTTTCTTTTAAAACCATACTTTGGGTGGAGAATAGCTCCTATTGATCAATCGAATCGCACCACTCCCCGTGGAGATGACCTGTGGATTCCTACGCATTACAATGCTGCACGACCATAATTCTACGTCAGGGGAATAGAATTTAGGCATACTAATCAGACGGCAAGATACTCTCTCATCTCTACGCTTAACCGGGATCAGGCCCCAAAGTCTTGGGATCCCTATCTCTGGGGAACTCCCGTCACTCATGCTCAATCCTGGCCCTAGTCCTGAAACTAGTGCGAAGCAGAAGTCTTCTACCTCTTCCCCGAACTAAAAGAAGGCTGATCCTCCCTCTTGTTACCAACACCCGTATCCCGAGTGTTCCAAGCATCCTCGATCTCACTCTCTATGGTAAGGACTGTCCCAACCATGGAGTCCATGTCCCGTAGGCGAAGTCCTACGATCCTGTCCCGAATGGACAACTTCAGCTCATTCTCGCATCTCCTGTAATACCCAAATAATCCTAAGAAACCATGATCTCGAAGATTGACATTCTGCCTCTCCCAACTCATCATCGCCTCAACCTTGTGTCGACAGACACTTCTTGATGCCGACACCACGTGTCCCAAAATCTCCTTCGCAAGCCAAACCAGCACCTCATCGAACTTAGTGTACCACCGATGGTCTCTAACAACAGAACAACCAAGGATACTCATGTCTCTAATTCTGGATTTCATGAGATCAAAATGTCATCCATGAAGACTACGACAAACTGATCTAAATAGGGTTGGAACCCCTATGCATGAGGTACATGAATGCTACTAGCGCATTCGTCAACCCAAAGGGCATCATCGTAAACTCAAAGTGCCCATAACGCGCCCTAAACGCCGTCTTAGGGATATTTGTCTCCTAACCTCAAATGATGGTAACCAAAGGCGGTCTATCTCGAGTAGACTCGCACTCCTCTCAACTGGTTAAATAAATCATCAACTTCTGCACAGGTACCGACGGATCATAACCCCGTTCAACTGGCCGGTAGCCAGCACAATCGAAGGGTCTCGCTCTTCATAACAACCGGTTACTTCCATGGTGAAGTGTCTTGGCCTAATAAACCCTTTGTCCAATAGCCTCTCAGAATCCAGACTCGAGTTCCTACGACTCAACCGGTGCCATCCCATGGAGTCATAGAGATGGTCAAGTACCCGGGTGTAACTCATCAAGTCTACTACCCTCCGTGGAGGTACCGTAGCTCATCCGGAAAAACATCCACATACTCGCACACCACTCAAGGTGTGATCTAAGTCCCGGCCTCTCCCTCGTCCTCTGTGCAAGGCTCACAGCCAACCCGCTAACTCCGTCCCAAGACTTGGACTCATATAATCGTCTGGGGCAAAATACCGTGCTTCGCTCGAAATACAACACGAGTACCGCCCCGCGTGTAAGCCAACTCTCCCCGCGCCTCACCGATAACAACCTGTAAACTATCAACCAATCCATCCTCAGGATGACATCGAACTCCGACATGTCCATAATCCTCAGTCCATCAGAGGCAGAGTCCTCGAGATCTCTAATCAACCTCGACATATCATACCTATTCTCTTCCTAATCCCTAGTGGGAGAATTCACATGCAACGGCTCCTCTAAGGTCTCTAGAGGTCCTTGCCCATTTCCACCATATTTCGCCTCATTCTCTAGCTAGAACGAAGAATGGGCCTAATCCCCGGGTCGTGGCCTGAGGTAATCTCCATAGCCTCTAACACTTTCCCATTCTGCACGAACCAATGGTCGGCCACCATCGGGTCTCCTCCCTCTGTGAACGTCGGAGGATGATGCACCCTAAACCTCTGGAGGTTACTAGGATCTTCTTATCTACATGCTATACTAGCCCGTATATAAAGATTCGTAATACCTACAATTTTTGGCAAAAGTCCGATGATCAAACACCGACCGCGGCTCGACCAAAGGCTCCCGTGGACGTTCTCTACGTCCTCGCCCTCTACTAGCCATCTACATTGGTCAAATGGCAACACGATTCATGTAATTTTCATTTCGGGCCTAACTAGCAATGCAGATGCCAATTACTAATAGACTTGACAACCCTGAACTGACCCGTTCATTTCCTAAGTGGCGCTAAATTTCAACCACTCGATTCATTTATTTCAATAAGGTTCCAAACTTTCTTGTTCATTCTGCATCAAACCCCAAGATCATAATTCCTAACCTTAAGATTCACTTTTCCTATACGCATTACACCACGATACACTTTCGTGACAAGAATCATCACAAGAATCACCATTTCCAAATGGTAGTTAAATCCAATACAAGATTCCCAAGGCATAACCACGCCTCGAGACACTAATCATACACATAACCTGCATACGCAATCAATTTCGCTGCTTAAAATATTGTTTTCAACAAAATTTTATTTTCAAAATTTATTTTTGAAAATTTTTTTTCGAAAATTTTATCAAAATTTATTTGATTTTATTTGATTTTATTTGAATTTAATAAATTTTTTTTTTTTTTCGAAAAATTTTATTTTACAATGAACGGTGTTCATTTGGTGACTCAGGAAAAAAAACGAGTCAAAACGGATCGAAAATGGGCCGAGTGCACCGAGTGCACTGCCCAAGGCCACCAGCGCTTCAGCCGCTGCGCGCCTGGGCTGCCGTCATTGCGCGCCTGGCCGCTCGCGCCTCACAAGGGCGCTCTGGGCGCTTTGCCGTCGCTATCGCGCCTAAAGCAGCCGCTTCTCTCAAGCCACACTAGCGCCCGTGCACTGTTGCTGACGATATCTGTAGTTGTATCATGATACAACCCGCCTCCTACAAATTTCTTCGAGGTCACAATACAAATTTTTTCATCAATACAACAAATTTCAAGCCTTGCCTCCTCTTCTCAGCCACAATACAATACTTGTATTGTGACACAATTTTTCTCCACAATACAAAATGGGCAAAGAGCCCATCAAAATTTTCTCTCGCACCGTATATTTTTTTTTTCTTATAAATTATATATATATATATATATATATATATATATATATATATATATATATATATATATTATTTTTTTTTTCATTATTTCCAAAGAACTCGGAAAATCATAAAATCACTAAAAATTCATTTTTTTTTTCATACTCTTTTAATACTCAAATAAATTTATAAAATTTATTTAACCCCATTTTCTAAACAAATTCTTACACCTACAAAAACCTTAGAAAATTATTTTTTCACTCTCTAACAAAATAAATTTATGTAAATTTTATTTTCTTTTCCAAGATTTCACCGAAAAAAATTTTCTCCCACCAAATAAATTTATAAAATTTATTTTTCCTCCATTTTCTTCAATTTTACTACTTGTAAAATCATAGAAATTATTTTCTTCTCAATTCTCATCAAATAAATTTAGTAAAATTTATTTTTCTTGGACTTTAAAATTTCTTCTCATCTTTCCACAATCCAAATAAATTTAGTAAAATTTATTTGATTTAATTTTTCGCTTACACTCAGAAACCTTAAAATTTAAATTTCTTCACCTTTAAACCACTAAATTTTTTCCAATCTATTTCCATTTATTCTTTTGCTCCACACACCGTAAAACTCCTAAACATGTTCCAACACCCATGCTAATCCACTTACACACAACACCATTAACACAAACAATATACACACCATTCATCAACTTTCACATGTTCACACAATAATTCACCAATTAATCCACAAAATCACACAAAAACACATACACACATGCACATAGTGTCCTAGTTTTGTCCCGCGATTTTCAGTAATCTCATACCTAAACCGAACATCAAACCACACCTAGTGGTGATGCTCATCCTCAACTATGGCCTAAGCCCAAATTTCTATCCATAGGTTTCCATAAACTTATACTCCACACCATACCACCTAGTGGTGATGGATACCCAAACCCGAGCTCCCTAGGTATTCGTATACCTAAGCTCTGATACCAAGCTGTGACGCCCCAAAACCCGGGGGTCCGTTGACTACCCGTCAACCCGCGGAATATTAAGTGAATGTCGGTGACCCGGCGATTATCGAAATCTGGGCAGAGTCTCCTTTGTACCTAGGAGCTCTACCTAAATACATAACTCCGCAGAACATCTGTCCCAAATATCCAATATAATTCACAATATGAGTAAGACGGCCACTTGGGCCCATAAACAATACTCATCATACTAAGAAACAACTATATCCAATAGTTTCAAAAGAGTTGACACTATTTCATACAACATATATTAAAATTAGAAAAATTTAATACATGCAGAGAGTCACAAGCCAAGCCTGTCCGCTCTTCTAACTCGCCTCAGACGAGCCGCCCCCGCATGCTCCCTGTAATTAAAATAAAGGGGGTCCTACAACGGGGTGAGCTAGTTCTCGCGAGAGAACGCCCTAAGTAGCTACTCACCACCTAAGTAAAGGCAATGTTTCAAAGTAAACACCCATTCAAGCAAATGCATGATCCTACTAATGTCTACATGACCAACTCGTGATCAATAGTCCTCATCGATTTCTCACACCTCGCCAAGCCTCAGATGAGGTCTATTATTTTATTGCTGACAACCTCGACGAATATATATCAATCAATATCCACGATTGATATATTATTTGTTTGTGGACTACCCTCCATGAATAAATATTTAACCTAAGCCGCTCCGACGTTGATATATATGATTTGATTTGACTACCTCCGATAATTTACATTTTAGGACTACCCTCCTAACCTGCTTGGGATCATCTCATGCACTAACTCCTATATTCCTAGGATGTCCTGTAGTTGCATATGGAATGGCTGTATGCCACCTAACTGTCTAATCGCATGCAAATATATAAACATGAATATACTCGCATAAAAATTAAATCACACAAACATGTTATGTAATTATCATTTCAAACATCAAAATTAGCTCACTTGGGCTAATGATCATACACGAGCGATTTAATTTAAATCACCCGACCAAACACATATTTTCACAAAAATATATTTTAGAACACCGCTGAATAGCAACCCTCAAGACAGCCATTCTCGAAAAATCACAACACCCAGTTTCACCCGTGAATCAGAATCCACTAGCCATTCCGCCAAGGCATACCAACAAGCATCTAATACACAAATTAGACAAATGCACTCAAACAAATTTCTAGCTGCGGAGCAACCAATGGCTGTCTTTTTCCTTTCAAAATTTATATCAATCTCGGTCCCAAGTTTCTCAGGATCGATCAAACCCGCCTCACGCCTCATTCAACCAAACATTAGTAAAACATTTAAACGGGAGTAAACTCAAGTAGGGAGAAAATCTCACCTCAAGGAGTTTGAAGAAACTCCCGATCCTCGTGAGTCCACGCTGTGAGTCGCCTCCAAGGTGAGAACATTTCTCCTTCGTCTCCGAAGCCCGCCAACCTGGCCTGATTCTCCCTGCATTCTAGAACTCACTTCTAAAAGTTCTCCAAAAATGGCGCCACTGCATCTCCATCGAATGCCCTTCCCGTTTTTTTTTCTTTTTGCTTTAAGTGGAGAAGAAGGCCACTGTAGCCTTTTTTTTTTTTTTTTTCTTCTAGTTCACTTAATCCCATTTAATTGATTAATTTTCTTCTTTCACGCTTGACATTCTAAGACCGCCGTCGTCTCATCATCATTTACTCATACTAATGGCGGTACATGAGTACATGCTATATGTGACTTTCGCCTCATTGAATGCTTACTCAAGACCAAACGCGATGCCTTCGAAAAACGGCCGATCGATCGCTCTAAAATTAATAAATTTACGTGGCCGGCTAGATTTGTGAGACAATTCCAACTGCAATTGCTGGCCATCCGAGATCCAAGAGAATTACTCACGACTTTAACTGAAAATACAATTTGTAATCGAAATTACGATTTTGTTCTCTTATTCCAAATTGAAATTTCTGCCCATAATAAGGAAAAAGTATGATTAATAGAAACAAATAAATAAGTACAAAAAAACAAAGCCAATAAGCAAACAAGGGTGTGCATTTGAAAATCGAACATTCAACGGGAGAGTAAGGCATCGAAAAATTGAAATAAAGCCAATAATAAAGATCAATGATCTTCAAAATTAACTTGTAACTCAAATTTTGATTCAATTAACGCTAAATTGTAATCTAAAGTAAAAGTTAAATCCTATTAATATAAAAAATGTCATGAACAAAATCTATCATTGATGAATTTAACAGTTTTTTGTTACACATAACTATATTTTTTCCTAAATTTTTACTAGAAAAGGGAAATTTAAATCTATCAAAACTTAACACTTTAGACTTTAATTCTTATAATTTTTTGAAATAGTTTGAAATTCACATATATACTAACTCAATTGATAGCATATATATATATATATATATATGTGTGTGTGTGTGTGTGTGTGTGTGTGTGTGTGTATGTGTGTGGATAGATACTATTTTTAAGGTGTATCTTTTTTGTTTTTCACAATATATCTGACTTTAGAATGGAAAAAGAAAAAACAATTGATACCATTTGATGAAAATGTAATTATTTTAAATTATGCTAGTATTGAATTAAAACAATTGAATCCAAGCAATTAGTCATTCAACTTAGTTGTGACGCCCCAAAACCCGGGGGTCCGTTGACTAATTCACAACCCGCGTGAATACAAGTGGACTTCAAGCAATTCCGATGTCACTGTAAAATCGGGCAGAGCCCTTTGTACGGGAGCTCTACCTAAATACATAACCCGCATATCCCGCCCCAAACAATCCACAGATGCATAATCCCAACATGAGTAAAATGCCTCGCTCATAAACCAATACTATAAAATCAATTATCATAACTATTCTTCAATTATCTCCCAATAATTCAATAGTTGATAACACTTTTTGTTTTATACAAACATAATAAAATCTACAATTCTAATACTGTTATGTCCAAAACCATCAAGCCACAAAACCGACTTCTTCAAAATCAACCTCAAAATGAGATGTCCTCGAGCGTCCAGACCTGAAATAAAGGGGGTCCCACGACGGAGAGCCAAAGCTCAAGAGGAGAATCGCCTGCTGGCCACTTCACCACCTATGCACAATGTCTAAAGTAAACACACACTCAAGAATACATGATCCTACTCAATGTCTGCATGATTACCCCATGTCACGAGTCCTCACTCGACCACCTCACACTCGCCTAAGCCATGTATGAGAAAATAATCATTTCCAAAACAAAAACTTTTGTTCTTGAAATATACTAACAAATATTCAGACAATACGACTACCCTTCCCATAATTGGTCATAGCTTCCGAAATGGGCCAGTGGTCCTCAACCGCGATCCGTCACCCATCTCCCAACCCAATTCCTCCTGAATATCATCCCGTGAAATTCCTTTCTCGCACCATATCCGCTTACAAAATACCTGTCATGCACTCACACCTAATTCTGTGCTACTTCCAAAGGCATATGAAAATGCATTATGCCATTTTCAAAATCATTTACACAATATGTCAATATGCATATTTTCAATAAACTACAATTACACGCATGTAGTTCAACACATCAATCATCACCTAATCTAGCTCAATTGAGCAAATCATAATCTCGTCTCCATTGGCTTACAAACACAATTTAATTCCATATAATTGTGTCATTTTGTTAACACATTCAGCATTAACCCATTAATTCCTTGATCGCCCAACTCTCCAAATTAATTTCTACACATACCAAGTCATTCAATTCACACAATTTCAATGCCAAACACATGCCATCGTATAGTATGCGGACCTTGGCGGCCATTTCACACAAAACCCTGGACTGCTTTTAATGGGCCCGGTACAAAGGCTGTCCACAAAACACAGTCCAACTCCTAAGCCACCCTTTGGAACCGAATTTCTTACCATTTCTATCTTATAACACTAAAGGCTAATTTATCGAATAACAAATTATTATACAAAAGCCCCTAACAACTCTCCACACTCCATCATTACTAAATGGCCCAAAAGTCCAAAATATTCCATGATTCGTCCCATGTTTTGGGGGACCCGATCAACAACTCCATTCCCCGTGATTTTCCATACAACAGTATGATTTAAAGCCGTAATTTGAATTAAAGACCCAAATGTGCCCCTAATTTCTCGGGCACACGGAGGAGAGAGAAATCCCAAGAAATTTAACACCGGGTCCCATGTTCGGGACCGATCAACTGCCCTCACGGCTCAAATCAATCGAAACATCGAAAAACCCTTAAAAATGTAGTGGAATAAAACGCAGGGGAGAATCCTACCCTTGAGTTACCAAAACTCGAACCTCGGTCCACGCGTAGCCTGCCTCCGCTAGAACATTTCTCCCTTCTTTGTCTGAGAGTCTTAACTGGCTTCGATCGTGTGCAAATCTAGAGAGAAGCCTTCTCTCTAAAGTTTCTCAAAACTGGAGCTCACTGCATCAAAATGGCCATGTTTTTGGTCTTGAACCACATAAGATGTTTCACTATTTGCTGACTGGGCTTTTAAAGACTTAAACATATACCTCTATAAATGCCTACCATGCCCTCTCTTTATCAGATTTAGATGCTCTAGACTACTTTGGCCGTCCATTCATTATTTCATCACATACCACTTATGGTATATATATGTCTCAGGTTTTCTGTCGCATCGAAATCTGGCGCATCAAGACCGAAACGCGACGCTCGAAACGTGTAAATTCGACCGTCTCTTTAAAAATTATGAAATTTTACGTGCTAACTAGATTTCTCAAGGAGACGATTCCAACGGTAACTGGCTTCATCATCCGAGATTTAGAGAACAATTACGGATTTTAACCGTGAATTACAATTTGCAATCCAAATTACGATTTTCGGGCCTTTATTCCGTAAATCACCCTTGCCCATTCTCCTCTAAAAGGCAGAATTTCGTCCCGAAATTCTATGCGATACCTACCTCCAACCATGTGGTTGGCAGAACTCACCAATTCACACTACGTCAAAGATGATGACCCTGGGCCATGTCCCAATTATCGATAACCCGATGGTTGGTCACCTAATCACATGCCTCGATAATCAACAAACCACGATGTCTACTGACCCAAGGTCCACCATGCTCAATGCAAACTCGATCTTTAGAGAAATCAAACCTTCTCATCTCTCAGAAGAATTTTCATCATACGCTTTTCTAGCTGCCTCAACCTCTATGCCGTCGTGAAGCTTAACGTGATCAACCATCATAATAAGATTATTATTGAAATTCACATGATGCAATCGAATTTAAAACACCACGCCTAGTCAATAATTTCAAGAGAAACGCATCTTTTCCCACGTATTATATCATGCGCCATGCCTTGTTTATAAGCAATGCAAGACAATTTATTCAATATATCAACTATTTTTATCAACAAAAATTTTTATTTTAGGAAAATTCATTTTTCCAAAATTTGTCTCCTTTATTTTATTTTATTTTTTCAAAAAAAATTTCGAAATTTACTGCTCGCGCTTGACCGGTCAACGTGTTGGTCATTCATTGGATTACTATTCACGTTTACTGTCTATGGACGCATTATTCACTGATTAATGTTCATACTACTGTAGAGTTGGCACACCCATCACTACTGATGCTCTGATACCCCTTACTGGCAAGATCTTCGGTAATGGAGGACTGAGATAGAAGGAAAAGCAACAGGTTTCCTTGCTTGTGTCTGGTTATGCATACAGTGCATGGATCAAGTAGCTGCAGGTGAGTGGTTTTTTTATGGATTTGTGTGCCCATGTGACTAATTGGTAAGGGATCATGTTATGGTGGTGTTCTTATGTGCACGCCATAAATGAGTGGTGAAAAACCCAGGAATGATGCTCAGATTGGTGGAGCATGTTGGGCTGAACTGTTGGTAATAAGGATAAATGAGGGATGATCTCATTGATGGTGGAAAGTTTCGCAACAATATCATGACTTATGGCAAGTGACCAATATTTGGAGTTGGTTCAACTAGTGTGTTGTTTGTTTCCAGTTTGTCAGCTGTGCTATTGGGTTGGTAATCTAAAAAAGGTGTTACTGGTTGCCCAATTTACACTGCTTACAAGTGGCTGAAATGGTTTCTTATGATGAGAAAGCTAAGACCTGTTTGGAAGAAAAATGAGGGCGAGGTGAAGTTTGTGTCATGTCTCATTTATGGTCTCTGGATTTAAGCTTGATGTTAGCATATTGTTAAATAGAGTTGATAAAATTGTTCTCTGTAACAGATTCTGTTTTTTTCTAATACATATGTTGTTAGGCTGTTAGGTCTGATAGTTTTTTTTTTTTGGAGAGAACTCTTGGAAGGATTATCTTGTATGCAGATGTTACTGAAGAGAAATTCCAATCTTTCTCTTTTCGCTGAAACTATGGATAATCTTGTATCAGTTTAAGGAAGCTGCTTTCAAGGTCTGATCCGCAACAGCTCCATGTTATATATTTTTTTTCTTGATACTTTGAAGTTCATCCGAGCAACACTCGAATCAAATTAAAAGTTTAAATCGCTTATCTAATGAGGAATTCAAAATACTTGATCCTAAATTTTATAGCAGGGGATAGCATTGATCTATTGGACTAAGTTCTAAATGTTGAAGGAATATAAATGATTGGAGTCACATCTTTAAATGGGAATTGCACCTGTTAAGTTGCCATAATAGAGAGGGTTAGAGGGAGAGGGAATCTAGATATATATGTATGCATGGCTACCAAATTTAGGCACTTTCTTTTTTCTCAAATACAAGAGGCAAATCTTCTGTCTCCAAACACCTAAATTCAGATTGTTGATGGTTGCAGAACAGAGCATAGCATAGCATAGCATAGCAGAGAAAACCTTCAAAGCTTTATTGAAGACAGATAAGATTTAAACACACAGTAGAAGAATCAATTAATGTTGTTGCTTAACCAGCCTGTTGCTTAAACTCTTTAGTAATATATATGTAGTTTAAAATGGTGTTGGAGGAATGGTATATGCTTCAATTTCTGGTGTCTCAAATTCAATTCCTGTTGATGGAGGAGTAAGAGATAAAGACACAAACAGATGGAACTGGCTCTAAACGGCTTACCGGGTTTTGTCTTAGCACGGCTCTTCGTGGTTGGCTAGTACTTGCTCCAATAGTGAAGATTTTCTCTCTCTACTTCAGAAACATGCTTGGTTTTGAATCCTTGTGCTATGAGGTTTGTTTTGTTAGTAATTTCGCGATCGAAGCTTCTAGTATTTAGACGGTTGATTTGTTTATATATATTATATATTCATGTCTTGGTGAATAGAGCAAACAAAACATATAATGTAGAATATGTATAAGTATAAATTAGTAGCATAAAAGCAAGTTACAACATAGCAATTATCTTTGAATACATTAACAGTTGGGTATATATCATGAAAATGAATACAAGTGTATATATAATCTATAAAATATGCTCAAACCATAACAATGTAGTTCATTTGACACTAACAAGTTGTTGGGAAATGATCAAAATCTCTAAGAAAATTAACAATGGTGCTCATATTAAACTCCGATCAACCTTAGCAACTTCATACAACATCACCCATAGTACTTGGGTATAGCTAACAGCCAAATACTATTACAATCTACTGGAAAAATCATAAAAAATACATATAATACCAATTTCTATCTGCCCAAAGAAGAAATTTATGGATATTTGAGAAGAAAAGCAGATGTAGATTATCTGCTTGAGAAAAGGCCCGAGAGAGAACAGAAAATGGCATAAAGGAAAAAATCTATTGATACTCTGTTCAGTTATGTTTGCCTTTATATACATATGTCAGTTACAAGTTGGTTACATGAGTTCAACAAACATAGTCTTAAGCTATTATTCTTTAACACCCAAAGTTTTCAACACAGCTGCAGCTCATATTGAGATGACACTAGCAAGAACAAGCAATACTACTCCTAAAAATGTGTCATGAGAAAAACAGAAAATAAATACCATTCCTCCTTCCTGTAAATCAAAAAAGCAATACAAAACCATGAGCTTAGCTCTACTGTAAATCAGCTTCCGATTCTCAGCACTATTACTCATTCCTCTTCTGTTTCTTCAACACAGACTCCGGAATCACTTGTCCTCCCTTAGCTTCCTCTTCACGTATCTCTGTACTGGGTTAAAAAACCAATCAAATGATCACAAATTCTGGATCCATCAGAAACATTTGATAATTAATAAGCACTACAAAGACAACCAAATTAAGTTCCTAAAGAAACATGAATACATCAAAAAAGAGTAGGACCAAGGTTTATTAAATGGCTAAAGATGATCTTAAGGCCTTTATTTGAGACTTGTAGAAAATCATATTGTGTCTGCTGCTCTACTTTCATGCCCTGTTTAAGCTCAAATTCAGAAGTTCACATCTTTGATTTCACTTTTCTGTATAAATTTGGGCCATAATAAAATAGTGCCTGAAGAAAGGGAAGGAAGATCAATTCAAATTTTGTAGCAAGGGATATCCAGGGCTAATAAGTTCTATAAGTTGGAAGGAATATAAGTTATTACGATTGAGTCACACCATTGCTCATCAAGCGCTTTTACAAAAGAAAGGGAATCTGTATGTGTATGGCTACCAAATTTAGACACTTTCTTTTTTCTCAAACACGAGGGAAATCTTCTATCTCCAAACACCCAATTTCAGAGACACAAGGAAATAAAATTTGGAAAATAAAAAGGAAAGGAATTAAATTACAGAGAGTGCAAAAGGGGAGAAAGCTTGAAGGCTTGATAATAGAGCTTGCATAGGCTCAAATGCTTCAGCAAATTCTCTTTTTATGCATTATTCCATCGCCTGATACTACCAGATAAACAGGCAACTACGCAAAGTGAGTATTAGTATTTGGTCATCAAGGATTTAGCAAAAAGTTAGCTAGAACTAGTGTACATTTATAGAAAAGGTCATTGGAAAACTAGGATTAACCACAATCAACTTTTAACCATGGGGCTTAGCCTACATTCCCAGTCACATTCGACTAGGATTATGAGATTGAGCATGGAGTGTGTTCATAATTAAAAAAAAAATATCATCGTAATGAATGTGATTATAGTAAAAGAATCTGGCTGAAGTATGAAATATTCAATTTAATTATAGTTTGATGATTTATCTACTAAGTGATTATAGTATCACACTAAAATGTTGAAGGAATATACACGCAGACTAACAAATACGGCTAATCTCGGCAAAACCATCCAAGTGAAAGGCCCTAAGATCTAAAAACAATAAAAAGAGCATTGTTTGTGTAAGACCCGAGAATTCAAACTCTCGAATAAGGGCAAAGAAAATCGGACACAAATTGTAATTACGTTGCAACTGTATTAATTTTCTGTATCTTGACGATCTAAACGGATTGTACCGTTGGAATCAGTTCCCGCCAAATCTAGTTAGCACGTGAAAATTTCGTGAATTTTCCGAGATAAATGGGTCGGCACGCTTTTCGGCGTGATCGGCGTCGGTGCTGTGAACCGATTTTCGACAGTGACTAAAGGCACATAGAGCATAATGTACCACGCGCCATAAGCGCACAGCAGAGAACGGCGAAAAATTGACGGCCGAGATAAGGTCGAATATCAACCGAGAGCCATAGCATGTTTTGTAATGCAATTTGATTTGGCGACTGAAGACAAAAATACTAATAATATTCATCTTCTTCACTCAGCTAAAGCAAAACGCGGAGGCCATTTTTTTGATGCAGTGAGCTCCAAATTTGAGAGCTCTGCAGAGAGATGGCTTTCTCAGAATGAGATCCGACCGCTTACTTACTTTCGAGCAAGAGGGAACGTTTCACGCTATAGCACGCGACTTTATTGGCGAGTTTTTGACAACTCCAAGAGGTAGGATTTTCTCCTATTTGGCGTTTTATTCCCATTTCTCAAGGGTTTTTCGATGTTTCTAAGTATTCGAGGCCGTGAGGGGTTGTTGACGCTCCCAAAACAATGGGACCGACCAGTAATTTATTCGGTGATTTTTTGTTAGGCCAGTGATCGTCCAGAATGCTAGGGGCTGTTTAGAAATTTGGCATTTAAAATGCATGCTTGATATGAGAAATGCCGAATGGTGGAGTGATTTACCCAAACACGGGACCGAACAGAGAATTTTAGATGATTCTCGCGCCCGCCAGTTGGGACTGGAATTGGGTAATATATGGTAATTTATGGAATAAATTATGCTTCGAGATGATAAAGGTCGGAATGGTCAGATGATCGGTCCCAAATATGGGACCAATCATGCAAGGTTTTTCTTGAGCTGGCAGTGCTCAGATCAAGCTTCATGGTCGTCAGTGGTCTGTTTAATTTGTATTAAATGCCGGCTGCAGATGCGTCGGAATAAGCCAAGCACTGCGTGCTCACTAAGTGAACCGGTGTTTTGTGATTTTCCTGGAATAGTAAACGAGGGTTTCACTATTCCCGGAATAGTGTTCTAAAAATATATATTTGCGGAAAGATGCTGGCCACTGAACATTTAAATTAAATTACTCACAGGATGATCACAATTTCAAAGCTGAGCTTTAATTTTGGATGTGTGATTTACGCTTTATGTAAATATATTCATGTATATATATTTTACGTGATTTAGACTGAATTGAACCGCATACATGCATTCCATATGCAACTGAACATCCTAGAATATGTGAATTAGTGCATGAGATGAGTCTAGAGAAACAAGGTTCGAGGGTAGCTCCAAAATATAAATCCCTGAGGGTAGTCCAAACTAAATAATATATCAAATCCGCCTGAGCGGCCCAAATTGATATTTATTCATCGGAGTGTAGTCCACAAACTAAATAATATATCAACCGTCTGAGTTTTTCCCGCTTGATATTTATTCATCTATAAGAAATTAATAACACTAATATATATCACCGCCTCCAGCGCCCAATCGATATATTCACCTGGAGGGTTGCCACTAATAAATTAATAATTCTCATAATGAGGCTTAGCGAAAGGTGAGAGCCTGAGGCCTTCCTGGATCCAGTTGACACGCATATCTGCAAGAGGTAATCATGCATTTGCTTGAATGTTTGTTTTAAATCGAAATATCGTGACCGCACTTAGGTGGTGAGTAGCCTATACTTGTGGCAATTCTCCCATCAGCTTTAGAGTCTTCACCTGTCATGGATCCCCCTTTCGTGTACAGGAGCGCGCGGTATGAAGACTCCATCCTAGAGACCGTGGGGATTAGAAGAAAGCCTGGACTGGTGGCTTTGGCTTGACGATATCTACATGTAATAGAATTTTCCCTAATTTTAATATATGTTATATAAGAGGTAAAACATTCTTGAACTCTTGTAACTATTATTAAAGTATATAGTTGAACTATAGTTAGTATGTATTATGAGTATCATTGTGGGGCCCAAGGGTCGTATTAATTATGTGTGATTTGATTCTTGATATATTGGAATATACTGGACTGTCAGATGTGCTCTACGCAGTATTTTAATCAGAGCCCTCGCATTAGCGAGATCGCTCGATTTTTCTGAAGTGGCGCTGGCAATCCTGCACTCCACTGTATTCCGCGGTTGATCGGTAGTCAACTAATTCCTGCTCGGGGGCGTCACATTTAGCATGCTGCCGTGCTTAAAATTAGCAACCTTAATGCCGAGAAAGGTATTAAGGAACTTGTATGGGGTAAGTTCCCTATAACAAGGTCCTCAACCAACTTAAAGACTTCAGCTCGCTTATGCTCTATCCTAACACTCAAAGCAAACAAGCAAGAAGACCAATCTTGATATTCTCTTACTCACATCCGTCTTTTACTTTATTCTATAAGCCTGATATGTTTGAATGCAAATGAACACCTATAAACCTTACCACTGATCAATAAATTTACCGTGGCCCAGTTATGTCACATCCGACAAAGTGATTCTACCAAAAGATTCGAAGTCCTTCGCTGTTATTGCGGAATCATGTTGATGTGCCTTGTCTGATAATCACTCTGGCTGGAGGAATGCTATATGCTTAGGAGGTAATCGAACAAGATAATGTCAAGGTTGAGAAAATCTCAGATCAAGATAATGCAATGTATGTTTTAACAAAGGTTTTATCACTAAGCTCGAGCAATTTGGATGCTTGACAACTAGGGGTTGCATGTTTTAACTACATATAATATAATGAAATATGGAAGTAAATGAACAAAGCAAAGGCTAATAAAAATAAGAATTAGAGAACAAATTTGCAATTTTCCTAAACGAAAAGCCTGGGTTGACCACCACAACTCATGGAATCTATACATCTCGTATCACGAGACGTATAATTTTGAGTAAAATAGCTCGTGGCCCACAAACCAATAATACTCAAAGAATTATCTCAACTAGATTCTTCTCATAGTTATCATGTTTGTTCTACAAAAAAAAATTTATACATATTTACAAAATATTTACTCAAAGCCACATGTCGGCTTTCTTCTCAAAAGATACCCTCACTGCATCGCCTCCCTCGATAGTCCCCGTGACCGAAAGGTCCACGATCAGGTGAGCAAAGCCCAAGAGAAAATTCTCCTACAAGGGTTACTCCCACCTAAAATGCACAATGGCATAAGACAAGCAATCACATCTTTATAAAATTATTTTCTATATGAAATGTCTATATCATGGCAGATGCACTTCATGCTCACCAATTCGAGTCCCAACCTCCGAATTTCACACCTCTAATGCCAACGCGATTAAACCCGTCATACACACCACGACTAAACCATTGACACCCTCCAATTTTATTTATCAAAACTGATTTTGATTCTTTTTCCTTTATTTGTGGGCAACGGATTTCCGGGTTTACAATCGAGGACGCCGTGACGCCTTTTCAACATTTTCACGAACTTGCATCGTCTGATCTCGCCCAACTGCAGTAACTCGGGACTTTCACTCTGGGATCTACTCCCAACTGCCTCCGCCAAAACATGTAATTTATCATTTCGATCATTTACACACTTAATCTCTACCTTGACTCATTCCATTTTCTCCCTAGTCAATACCTACTCACCCAACACCGATGAATAAACCCACTCCTCGGCACCCACACCCGACCCGACATGATGTGACACTGCATATGAAATGCATGATGTCAACGCATTTTCCTACGCATATGCATGAATAAACACGGCATGAAACATTTTCAAACCATGGAACATTATAATTTATACATATAATCTACCTCCATGCAGAAACATATTAATACATCAAAAAAGCACGATCAATATAATATTTCACACAATGCATGTTATTCAAGCAAGCCATACACACAACAAGGTCTCAACTCGAACCATTCAATAGGTACCACTACCTTCACAAACATGAACCATATCGTTCCAATCATTACATCCCATCAACAACGATAAAGACTCTGTGAAACTCTTTCGCCTAGTAAAACCCTAACTCCTACAAACATGCAACCGGTCATGAAATCATACCCTACCTGCCTGAACTAATTCACATGGCCTCTACGGCCTCCCATAAGCAACTCCCTACCATTATAAAGCCTTTAGTTAAAGTAAACCAAGTAGGAAAATATCCTACCTCTCGAAGCTGGAAGCAAACCCAAAAACCTGAGTCCACGCTGCTGTCCTCTCCGTATAGAACACTTCCCTCTTGTCCTCGAAGGAATCCGACTGGCCACCTTCCACGATCCTAGAGAGAAGGCGATCGTCTTCACGAAATGAAGAACAAAGCCTTCTGTATCTAATTTCTTTCCTCCTCTCCACGTTTTCCCTTCCTTTTTCTTTATTCTTTTCTTTTGCTTTTCTTCCCTTTTTCTCCTTTCTCATCTCACCTCTTTTCATTTTTTATTTCCTTCAGATTTCTCCCCATTTCTCCATCTTCTTTCTCCTGGGCCCTTCCCTCGGAGAAATCATCATCCTAAGACTGTATAGAAATTTCCTCCCCTTCCTACAAATTTTGCGGCTTATCCTTTTCCTCCCTTTACTTTTATTTCTTAATCCCTCTTAATGACATCATGCACTCAAGTGTTTCAATGTGAGCCATGGAATCCCTTCTCCCATTACTTGGCCATAATTGGGTGAGCCATTACTTTAGTGCCAAGTGTCACACCTTTATGGAAAGGCGGCATCCCCTTATTCACATACACATCCACACCCCACGCCTCGAAAACGCGAAATCCCGACTCACCCTAATCTAACGAAATCTCGACGCAGAGCAAATTTCATGAGACGATTTCAACGGAGAAGTCTGTTTCATCATCCGAGATCTAGAAAAATTCCGGATTTTTACCGAAATTTCTATTTTACCCTTATCCAAAATTTTGGATTTTCTGGGGTTTCACAAAATTAGTAGCATACCTTCTATTAAATAAGCAGTGAAATTCACTCCCAAAGCATAATATCATAAGGCATACGTTTATTGCCTTTGGGCATGATTCTTGGCATAGGTCACTCTTCTTCTAAAGACTAGCCATTTGACTATTTTGTCCACAAAATCAAAATATGCATCACACCAAGATCTTTTCATCGCCAAAACAAAATATGGACCTAAAATCCCCATAGCAAATCCCAAGTCACTCAACTGATTGTTTCGGCGATTTAGATCAGAGAAGTTGGAGGCAGCTCTAATGAGATTTGGAATTGAACTTGTAATGATCAAAAGTGAAAAGTAATATATCTTAATTAAATTATGTAATAAATTAAGAATAAAATAGTAAATAAATATAACAAATGAATGCATGAATAATTAATTTAAGGAATTAAAAGCAAGAAATATGATTATTCTTTCACATATTAATAAAAATAATGAGTGATACATTTTTTTTTTTTTTCTTTTTGATATATAACCATAAAATAGAATAATTTATTTTCGATAATGTTATAAGACTAGAAGGATTTAGAATTGATATTAATTATTTTAATAATAAACCAAAGTATTTTGAATTTAGTTATAGTTTATTACAAGAAAATAGAAATCAATTTTCATTTAAATATAAATAATTTAGCGACATTAATTTTGCAGTGAACATCTAATCTAATTAATTAATTTTACAAAGGACAATTCATATATTTTATTTCTAAAGATACTCTAATAGAAATAGTAAATTTTACCACAAAAATGTAAGAGTTTGTTTAATGGAGTCCTAAACAAACATAAAAATTCATAATAAAATTTTAATAAAATAGTTTAAAAAGTATACCATGAGAATAAAAGAGGTTTAAGCTAAAATCATAAGTATATAATCAATAGAAAATTTAATGAAGTGAGTAACTAACCTTGTAATTGATTATCAGAAAGATCCAAATATCGTAAGTTGCAAAAGTTTCCAATGAGCTTGGAATTGAACCTGTAAGGAGAAAGAGTAAAAATATTTACTAATTAAAAAATTATGCAATAAACAAATGATAAAAAATAGTAAATAAGAAAATAAATGCATTCACAAACAATTATTTCAAAAAAATTTTATAATAATAAACATAAATAGTGAGAATGGTCTTTTTTGTCTTTTCGTAATAATGAAATGCAAAGTAATTTTATTTCAATATTAAAGATTTAGTACTTGGATTAATCATCCATGCTAATTATTTCTCAAATAACAAACTACAATATTTTTGAACAAAGCAATAGTTCAATAAGAGAATGGATAGAAAATAAAAATGAAAACTTATAAGAGGAAAATAAAATTACCAAAATTATCAAAATATAATTTATAATTTTAGTAATGAAGACAATTATTTAGCCAAACAAATATTTTAATTTCAAGTGATTTTTCTATTTATTCACAAACTACTAGAAACTATATGAATGATAAATTATTAGTTATCTAAATTTTACACAATTCGGAAAATGATTATTCTTTCATGCGTTGGTGAATAAAACGGTCGAGTGATACATTTTTTTCTTTTTCGATATAAACATAAATATAATGAATCTATTTTTTATAATGTTATAAGATTATAGACATTAATTAATATTAAACTATTTTGATAATAAGCCAAAAGTATTTTGAATTTGGGTGATAGTTTATTACATGAAAATAGAACTAATTTTCATTTAAATCTAAATAATTAAGAGACTTCTAATTTTATTAAAGGGATATCTAATCTAATTAATTTTAAAAGGACAATTCATATTTTATTTCTAAAGATACTTAGAACACTTCGAAATATACTCTGTTGAATGCTTGGATTTGTTTAGTATATTAAAACTAAATGGAAATTTTCTAAACAAAATTTGAGACCCTAATTAATTCGAGAGCCAAGGGTAAATATGTAATTTACCACTTGAGGACTTAAGTGTTATAAGATGAAGAGATGGGATTAAATGCAAATATAGAAAAGATAGAGTAGAGATAAAAGAAAATTGGGAGGACCAAAAGGCAATTAAAGAAAACTTAAAAGCAAAAATAAGAAAAGTGTTGAAAAATGGATTTTATTTGAAGGCCAAACATGGCCTTAACTAAACCCATTTGGATAAGACCAAATTTGGTCTCCAAAAAGAGAGAGAGAACCGTATAGAGAGGGGGAGAAGAGAGAAAGAGAGAAGAAGAAGAGGAGAAGAGGGAGAAGCCAAGCAAGCCAAGGTACTAACTGATTCTCAGATAACCAATCTTGGTATAGATCATATGGAGTTTGTATAGCATTCAAGAAAAGTTTAGGAGTTCCAAACCTAGGGTTTGTTAGGATTTCATCATAACCAAAGATATAATGAAATTAAGGTTGGTAAAATGTAAGACCCGAGAAATTCCAATTTCTGGAATAAGGGCAAAATCGTAATTTTAATTACAAAATTGTAATTACGATTAAAAACTGTGAATCCAATTCTCTGCACTGATGATGAAACGGATGGTAACTTGAATCGCCTCACGAAAATCTAGTTAGCACGTGAAATTTCGTAATTTTCTCGAGACGCTCTGCCGGGCATCGCCGAGGCATCGCGCTTGTGCCAGAATCGGTTTTTGATGTGACGAAAGCCACATATAACATGTACTCATGTACCATAAGTGGTAGAAAGAGAGATTGAAATGGACGGTCTATAGAAGGCCAATATCAATCCGCAGAAAAGAGTGACATACATGTCATTTGCAGATTTGATTTTAAGTCATAAAAGACAAAAGAGTAAAGGCCTTCATCTCCTCCCTAAGACAAGCCAAAAACGCGGAGAAGCCATTATTTCTGGCCCAAGAGTCGCCTGCTGGGAGAGTTTAGAGAGAGAGTCATTTGGTGCCAGACACACAATCCGACCGGCCATGACCGGTGAAAAGGGAAACGATCTACGCGGAACAGCTACGCGCGGACTGGCTTTAGCGAAGCCTTCAAACTCTGCTGTAGGATTTTTCCCGCCTGCGTTTTATTCCCACTTTTGCTGAACAAGCCAAATGATTGATAATATACAAGGCGGTAGGATCTGGCCCCAAAACATGGGACCGAATTAATACAATTTTTTTAAACTAAATGGAGCAGTTCGTGAAATGCCTCCACTACCAGGTGGGTATGGAAAATGTTGGATTTTGTGGGTTGAATTGTGTGTTGAATGGATTTGAGGCCTGAATGGCCAAGTGATGCGGGGTTTATATACGAAATCGATAAATTATTTGAGAACTAGACTTAAAACCCTGTGGTTTTACTGCCTTGGGATCGAGGCCCAAAACATTTTTGAAAATCCATTGATACAATCAATCAATTGTCAATACTACATATTACCTGGCGTGATTGATTTGGTGTCTAACGATAATTACAACATCAAAGATTTGAAGTTCTCATCTATGTAAATGATATTCATGCTTTAGTCCAGTAGCATAATCGATCGAACCATATGATATCTATATACCGGAACATCCGAGACCATAGGAGTTAGTGCATGAGACAAGTCTAGAGAAAATGGTTCCTGAGGGTTGTCTAATAGCCAAAAATGGTCTGAGGGTAGTCCTATTAAATAATATATCAACCGTTTGAGCGGCCCATTTGATATATATTCATCTGGAGGGTAGTCCACGCATAATTTATATATATATCAATCGCTCTGAGCTACCTTCCAACTGATATATATACATCTGGAGAAGGTCCACTAATAAAATATTAATTCTCTGCATTTAGGCGCAGTGAGAGAGCTCATGAGGACTGATCTGAGTTGGTCATGTAGACATTCAAGTAGGATCATGCATTTGCTCGAATGTTTGTTTAAATCGAAATACTGCACCGCACTTAGGTGGTGAGTAGCCCACTTAGCATGCATTTTCCCATCGAGCTTTAGCCTGCCCTGGCCGCGACCCTTATTTTACAGTACCGGAGCGTGCGAGGGGACTACTTTCATCCTAGGAGTCGAAGTTTGAAGAAAGCCGGATGTGGCTTTGATGGTTTCATATGTATTAGAACTCTATTTTGATATATGTTGCATAAGAGCCATTTACTACTCTTATAACTATGGGACATGGTTGATATGGTTGATGGATATTGTTTTACGGGCCCAAGTGGCCGTTTTTATCCATGTTGTTATCCTTGGGATTATATTGACCCGTTTGGGACAAATTTTTATACAGGTCAGACTGGGGTAGAGCTCCTCGTATAAAGGAGACTCGCTCGATTTTCTAGTGGCGTCGTAATCCGACCTCCACTTTCATGATTCCGCGGTCGACGTAGTCAACTGACCCTGGGTTTCGGGGGCCACATCGAATTTTTTTTTTTTTTCAAATTTTATTTGATTTTTTTTTTTATTAATTTAATTAATAAAAAAAAATTTCGAAAAATTTTATAAGGAACAGTGTTTATGAATAGTGTCTCGGGGCGGTGTTTATGCCTCGAGATATCAGACCGCGATCGATCGCCATGTTGATCGTGTAGATGGCTGAGGGCGACGCCGAGATCGCCCACGTGGCGCCGGCCAGCACCATCGACATACGGATCACCGCCGCATTCGACCAGCGTGCCTGGCTGGAGGCCGGGTGTCAGTAAATGGGCCGCATTGCACCCAAGCAGTGTGGCCGAGCAATGTGTGGAGGTCCTAGTAACCTTCGTGAGATCTCGTAGAGCGCATCACCCGACATTTATCGGGGAGGAGACCTGGCGGTGGCGCACCATTGGTTCATGCAGATAGGAAATATATCGAGGCCACTTTTCGGTGATCACCCGGAGCTATGACGAGTCAGCCGGCCGATTCTGGCCTAGAGGGCGCAGGCCCGAATATGGTGGAGACGGGGTTGTGTATTTCTGTAGACTCCAGAGACTATGATACGGGCGTAGTTCCAGAGCCGTTCATGAGCAAGTATTTTCCAGAGACTCCGCGAGAGATACGCCAAAAGCCAGAGAGTTCAGATCGAAGGTGGAGCGATGACACGGATGGGACGGCCGTGGCTCGATTCACCGTAGCTAGCCGCACTCGCGGATGACTACGCGCCACCCGACGCGGGCCAAGGTTGGGGAGGTTCGAGAGCGACCGAGGCCGTCCATTCAGGCTAGGATTGCAGTGGACTCCGCCCACAGACATGGATTCTATGGTCGACTAGCTTCCACCATAGAGGAGATACGGAGGGACGCTTCTAATACCTGAGGCTAGTGTTAGTGGTAAGAGGAAGGATGTCACTCTTCTCCGCTCGGGGAAGAGACAGAGCCCTAGTCATGAGGATCTCGGCGAGTCACTTCGCCATCCGGCCATGATGCACGAGTCACGGCAGGTGCGATAAGAGTCGCACAAAGCAGACGTGACGGTGTAAAGCTTCAATTGTCAGCAAACCGACATGAGACGGATTTGCCCCCTGAGACGATCCTGAGGTTTTGGGACATCACAACCCGGGCCGCAGCGGTACTGCATAGGATACGCCAGATACCTCCACAAAGATACATGTGCCGATGAGTCATCACGCTTCGCAGCCGCATCGCACCTCATGATTTCACTGCGTGTTTCAAGAGGCCGGCACGAGCAGAGGCAGAGGATCGGCTCACGCGCAGCGATCTCGTGTTCAGGCGTGTCTACGCCACACACCGCAGCCGTAGCCATCGATCAGCCGCCATACAGGTAATGCTGCTATCTCGCATACGGGCAAGAGTGTTATTTGATTCCTGCTTCGCATTCATTCATCAAGCTGACCACTGCGGATCGAGTCGGGCTTGTGAGGTCGAGGACCTAGAGGAGCCAGACGTGAGTTTCCTCAGGATTGTGGCGATCAGTGGATGATACGCCGAGGTCATGAAATGAGATCTCGGGGACTCTACTCACAAGGGATCCGGTGATCACGGACATGTCATAGTCTAACATACCGGAATGGATCGTCACGTACCTTACGTGGTCACTTATCGGTCGAGCCGCAGAGAGTTACCGCCTACACGCAAAGACTGCATCAGGTGGTATTTCGTGTGAGACAAGCATGGCATTCCCGCCTCCGCACAAAGATATGAGTCTGTGTCGTGGATAATGGGCGTCAATAGCGAGCCTACCCGAGGACGAGAGAGGTCTGCACCCGCCCCACCCGCAGAGGCGCAGGCATGTGGATACTTTTTCCATCCTGGACTACCTCCACATGTGGTGGTAGACTTCGGTATCGGAAGCCACACCCTCGTGTTTCACCCATTTCATTACCCGCATAGAATGGCACCATTGAGTCATAGAACTCAGAGTTCAGCCATGGAGTTATTTGACAAGGGTTCATTGCATCGAGCACTTCGCCACTACAAGTCCTATCTATTTATGAAGAAGAAGGACAAGACCCTTCGACCGTGTGAATGATTGTCACAAATAATCCGTTACGCATCAAGAATCTGCACTCATCACGAGGATCGGATGATTTCATTTGATCAACAGAGGAGCGCGAGTCTACTCCAAGATGTGACCTTCGTGACCGGTTACCACGTAAATTGAGGTTAAAGACGCACGATATTCCTAAGACGCCAGACTGCATGGACACTATGAGCTTCATTGCGATTTTTCTTCGGATCGATTTAACGCTACAAAGAAGATTCATGGGACTCCCACACAGTGACCTAACCTCATTTAAATCATTATCGTAAATTTCGTGGATTTATCGATCACTCCCAATAATGGGAGCATGAGCATCACTCGAGGATCGCTTGACAGCCGCCACAAACGATCACCAGATTAAGTCTAAGAAAAGTAGTTCGGCTGACTAAGTGAGATTTCGGGACACGTGAAGGTCGCATCGGGAGCGGCCCACCGACCTCCAGGGCGCCTGATGTGAAGATGAGGCCGGGAGAGGCCGAAGTCGTGGCCGAGACACGTAGCTCTCGATCGGGCTGGCATTGCGGTGAGATCACCAGATCTCCAGATCGGCAAAGACTTACGACTAGTCGAATCCTAAGAGCTCAAGTCTGAGTGAGACGACCATGCAGGAGGCATTCAGAGTCAAGAGTGAGACTTTACTCACTCCATCTTTGGAGAGTGCCTAATGGGCGGAGCAGGGTACACAAGCAGGTTTTCTGTGAGCTGCCTGGAAAGGTGGATCGATGGCTTGATGCAGTCCCGTGAGAGTGTTGAGCTAAAGGCTCTCACAAATAAGAATCATGAAATGAATACCCCACACATGACACGCTGAGTCACACTAGCTCGCCTTGAAGATTCAAGGCCACTACTTATACGTAGTGAGAGTTCTTATGGCACTCCACCATGTGTTCTAAGCACATTTTCACGCAAATGGTGACCTTAACATGAGGCAATCAGACGGATGGAGTTCCAGAGGATTATGACTTCACTTCAGATTACCACCCGTAAGGCAATGTGGTATCGGCACTCTACCGAAGTCACAGAGCTCGCAAGATAAATGGGAGGGCGTATGCTCTAGACTGTGGGTCACTTGGGCTACGCAAAGACAAATGAAAGACCAGTGTGGTAATGGAGTTTAGTGGTTACTAACTGGCCTCTCGTTGAACAGTGATTGAGTCCCAAAGCAAGGTGGACGCAGAGATAAGGTCCACCGTGACGCAGTACACCAAGTACGTGACGAGGGTCGGACTGCTCACGCAGACGGTAGTCTTCGATATAGGGACTCGATAGTGGTTCCCGCTGACCATTTGAGAGGAGACTTTAGGAGTTTCACCGCTCCCGACTACTGCAGAAGACTGTGGCACGAAGATGTACCGTGATCTCGGCCGCCGCATTATCGAGGATGAAGAGACACGCAGGACTTCTGTCACCAAGGTCTCACATGTCGCAAAGGTCGAAAGCACTTGGCACGCCAGGCTACTTCCCACCACGAGGTGGCGAGTGGAAGGGGGAGCACGCCACGATGGACTCATGACCCACTCGCCACTCCGACGCAGCAGGCTTACGCCGACGCTAAGATGGTGATAGCGGACCGGGGACTCACCTAAGCCCAGACATTTTCACTCGCTGATGACCTTCGCCTTGGAGAGATTCTGCCGGTTATACATTCGTGAGATAGTCCCACTACATGGAGTGCCAAGATCTATAGTGGCCTGAGCAGAGACTGAGATTTACTAGCGCACTTTTGGAAGAGTTTCCAAAAGCGCAGGGTACACTATTGACGATGAGTACAATGCTCCACCCGTATTTGGGATGGTCACCGAGAGGACTATACAGTATTAGAGGACATGTCAGTGAGCATGGGCCCCAGGATCATAAGGGTAGCCGGAGGAGACGGTTCTTAGTAGAATTCGCCTACAATAACAAATGCTTTACTGTGCGAGCATATAGATGGCACTGCATTTTGAGGCACTATATGAGAGGCCATGTAGATCACCGTTATGTTGGACCGAGGTGGGAGAGAGCTCCATCACGGGTCCTGATTTGATTAGAGACACCTCCGAGAAGGTGGTGCGTGATGACAATACTTTCCTCACGCCAGCCGACGTAAGAGCTATGCAGATGTACGACGCCGACCTTTAGAGTTCGGCAGGTCGGGATCACGCCTTCAAGGTGATGCCTAAGAGGAGGGTCGTTCCTAAGAACGGAAGCTATCGCCGAGATTCATCGGGCTCTTCGAGATACTCGAGAGGGTAGGCACCGCTATGCAGACGGCTAATAAGTATCGCCAAAGCATGTCAGTATCTGGCGAGGTGTTTCACGCCCCATGTCTCGGCGAACGACCCAACCCATGTGAAGTGATCGGGGACAAGATGTATGTCGACACCTGACAGACCTTCGAGGAGGGGACCGAAGGCGCATTGAGCATAAATGTTCCAGTTTTACACGTGAAGACCGCTTAGACTAGTGAAGGCACGTGAGAGATAATGTATGGAGTGGATGAGTTCACGTAGAGCGCTGCGACACAATGCGCCACCTATCCTTCTTGTTTAGGGATGAAGGTACGAGTTTGTTGTTTAACAATTAAATAACTAGTTTACACGCATAGTACATTATACGCCAGATATGCATGTGAGTGTTAATTTGTCTCTAATTTCCGAACCAAATTCCTTTATGGAGGGGGAGAATGTAAGACCCGAGAAATCTAATTCTCTCGGAATAAGGGCAAATCGTAATTTCTAATTTTACAAAATTGTAATTACGCTAAAATTGAATCAATTTCAAATTTCTGATGACAAACGGACAAGACCACATTATTCTCTACGAAATCTAAGAAGATGAAATTTCGTAATTTTCTCGAGACAATGGTTTCCAAGACGTTTTTTCAGGCATCGCAAGCCGTGTGCCATAAATCGTTTTACGCGACTAAAGTTCATGATATAACACGTGACTCACGCACTATGTCGGGTATGAGCAGAAAATATGTTTGGACGGCTTAGGTAGTGCCGACATCGTAACTGGTAAAAGAGACATACATGTCATTTAGAGATTTGATTTTTAAGTCATAAAGACAAAAGAGTAATACCTTTCATCTCCCTCCCTAAGACAAAGCCAAAACGTGAGAAGCCATTATTTTCGGTCCAAAGAGCTGCTTCGTTGAGGAGAGTTTTGCAGAGAGAGAGCTTCTCTCTAAGTTTGCACACAATCCGACCGTCAAGCAATTTCTCGGGGTGAAAAGGGAAAACGATCTACGCGGAACAGGCTACGCGTGGACTCCGGTTTTAGCGAAGCCTCTCTAAACTCTTCAAGGCAGGATTCCCTACTTGGGTTTTATCTCCCACTTTTAGTGTTTTTGAATAAGCCTGAGTCGACGAGGTCATTAGGCGGTAGGATCTAGCCCCAAAACATGGGACCGACTAATACACTTTAAACTAAATGGAGCAGCCCAGAGCCGCTCCACTAAACAGGTGGGTATGAAAATGTTGATTTTGTGGGTTGAATTGTGTGTTGAATGGATTTGAGGCCTGTGGAAATGGCCATGAGATTTTTGGTTTATATACGAACCGATAAATTATTTGAGAACTAGGAAATGTAAAAAACCCTGGTGGTTTTACCGTTCTGTCCCAAAATGTATTTTCAAAATCCGTGGTTTGATTATAATTAATCAATGAGCCAGGTTTGACATTAGCCCAAGTGAGCTAATTTGGTGTTTGAAATGATAATTTACAACATTTTGTGTGATTTAGTTTTAATTATGTAAATATATTCATGTTTATATATTTCCAGATGTGGCTTTAGAACCTGTGATTTGAACCCGTACATACGCTTCCTATATGCACGGGAACATCCTAGGACCATAGGGAGTTAGTGGCCGAGACAAGTCTAGAGAAAATGGTTCGGAGGGTTGTCTTGGGAATATGGTAAAATGGTCGAGGTAGCTCTAATTCAAATAATATATCAACCGGGTCGGAGCGCCCGCTTGATATATATTCACCTGAGGGTAGTCCACGATAATTTATATATATATCAATCGTCTGAGCTACCAATTGATATATATACATCTGAGGGTTGTCCACTCAATAAAATATTAATTCTCATACAAGGCTTAGCGAGTGTGAGAGAGTCTGAGGACTCGATCCGGAAGCTATCAGCGTAGACATTCAAGTAGGATCATGCATTTGCTTGAATGTTTGTTTAAATCGAAACATTGCACTCAGCACTTAGGGTGGTGAGTAGCCCACTTAGGGCGATTTTCCTACTGAGCTTTAGCTCACCTCGTCGTGGGACCCCCCTTATTTTACTGTGCACGAGCGTGCGAGGGACTATCATCCTAGAGCTCCAGTTTGAAGAAAGCTGGATGTGGCTTTGATGGTTTTCCATATGTATTAGAACTCTCTATTTTGATATATGTTGTATAAGAGCCATTTACTACTCTTAGAACTATGGGACATGGTTGATATGGTTGATGGATATTGTTTTATGGGCCCAAGTGGCCGTTTATCCATGTTGTTACGTCCTTGGGATTATATCGACTCCGGTCGGGGATGTGTTTTATACGGTGTGTCGATTGCAAAGCTCCCGTACAAAGGAGACTCTGCCCGATTTTCTAAAGTGGCGTCGGGTAACCCGACCTCCACTTACATTCCGCGGGTTGACGGGTAGTCAACGGACCCCCGGGTTTTGGGGCGTCACATAAAAACTCTAAATCCACAAGAAAAGAAGGAAATCCTCCCTTTGAGGGTGGATTCATGGTTAATGACAAGCAATTGAGTTAGGGTTTAGAATAAACCCTAACAAATCCTTGGGTTTAGCTTATGTATGGGTTAAGACCCATATTAGAATGGTTTTTGAAGAAACTCATGATAGGTCTTTGAAATAAGAGAAGGATTGAATGATAAATTGAGTAGAAAAGAGATCATAAGATGAATTTGAAGTGGTCTTGAAGTGTTTATGAGGTATAGAGTTGATTGGGGTTGAAACATATGGAAAAATGGGTGAAAAACACACATTTTGGGCAATTTTCGTGACATGTACCGGTACAACTTGAACTTGTACCGGTACAACTTTGATTCTGGTCATTTTTGGCCAAGTTGTACCGGTACAACTTGAGCTTGTACCGGTACAACTTGTTCGTTTTCCTATTCGACCAGCTGTATTTTGGCCATAACTTACTCATTTATTATCCACCGATGGTGATTCAAGTGGACAATTAAAATAGACTTCAAGGAGAACAAAACTTAAAGAGAAGGCATCGCCAAATTCTGATCCTAAGTAGCCCAAAAATACACTCGAAGTGGGACCATGTGCAAACCAAACTCTGGTTTCAGTGTTGAACATAGAGAAGTCCGGTTGCTCGGACGCAAGAGCTTGAGTTCGCAAGTTCGACCAAAGGGATTCCAGTTGGAATAGAACCCTTAGCACCTTAGCTTTAAATGAGTATAAGGACATAGTGTCAAAATATGAAGTCAAGACCCTGGAAAAATGAGTAATACAAACTGTTCCTAATCAATTGGAAGTACAGTTTGGCATGAAAAATCTTATAACTTTAGTTTAGTCAAATTTGGGTTGAGTTCAATTCCTAAGTAAACTAGATTATAGAGGAATGAGAAATATATGAATGAGGTGTGATCCTCTTAGACATGTATTTATAAAGTGCTATTGAGTATATATCTAATAGCCATAGGCTTGAAAATATAAGTACAATATGTAGAATGTATTAGTAAAAACATGAATGATGTAATATAGGGATATATCATAGATATGTTCAGATATGATCACTAGATATGATAGATATGATGGATATCATGCTGAGATCGATAGTCTAAAATTTTTAATTGGTATTTTTATATAGATATAGATTATGTTGTGAACATGCTAGTTAGTATAATAAATGAATAGATGGAACATGATGAAATATAAGTATATGAATGAATCAAGACATTAGAATAAGTAAATGATGTATATGGACCTCCATGATGGATTAAAAATGAACAAATTCTGATTATGCTAGACACATGGTAAATCGTAAATGTAAAACGATGAGATGAGTAAAAGATGATAAGTATAAGAATAAGTATGTACCTGAATGATGAGCATATTGACATGTGAGTAAGTAATATGAGAAAATATATGGACCAGATGTGAAGACCTTAAATGTGGGAATACGATAAGTGATGTAGAGATATGGATATGAAAGCTACTATATTGGAATACATATGGATACAAAGAGTGCATGATGCATTCACATGATATATGATGAACAAAGAGCTAAATGATTAAGAAAGATCATGTCTCTTCTTATTATAGAGAAATGAAACCGACAATGACTGGATACGGAACTAATCTGGGAGTAAAATTGTGATCAAGTATATATTATGGCAGATTACTTTGATTAACAATAATTGTTCAGCATCAGAGATATATCACAGAAAAATATAATAAACGATTATACGCCCAGAACACATTGAAGGACCTCAAATGGCCATGCCTATAAAGAAATCACAGGATTCTTTGGCATATTCACCAAATGAGATATTGAGGCCGTTTGGGGTGATGATATAGATCCGTTTGGATCAAGTGGCCCATAAAGTCACCACAATAGACGGAGGATCTTTGCCTCGTCAGTGATACGTGCAGCCGGGTACGATAGCACTCCGCGCGGTCTAAATAAATCTGATGGCCGATGTCTGCCCGGATGTTATGATGAAGATCTGCCTTGTGCGGTGATAATTTATCAGTTTATGGTTTCCCATGTCACAACTCTAAGAATTGTTACGGACATGGAAACCTAAAGAGCTAATAATACTAGAATATATGACATGATATAACGAGCATCTTTACTATCCGGTGATATAGAGCAGTTCTAAGAGCAAAGTAATGTACCGGGTATTGAATTACACGAAAAATTATAAGAAAATGGTATATTAGAAGCGGTATGGATATCCTTATGGAAGTATAGTATATAAACAGTATAGATATTACACTACGATGTATTCTTATCTTGTATAAATAGGAAAGCGGTGAAGTACGGTACATGAGATATGGGTATGTGAAGCTAATTACATGACAGTCTGGAATGCTCATGAGTATATAGAGAGGGTACAAGTATATTACAAGGATGTGATCAAATATCTTGTGTAGAAAGTAGATAAAGAAAGATCTGGAAAATATGATATCTGTGAAGCTTATGAGAATCGGTGGTGAAAAGTATCTGATGAAAGTGTCACAGGTTGACACCCAGGCAGGGGTGATTGACTCACAGTCAACTCATGGGAGACTGAGTGGATGGTGGTTTAGTACCACTTTGAAAGATGAATGAGTCTCCTTTAACTCAGGAATTACTGATCAAATACCAAATGCCTTCCCAAGCAGTCCAATCATATGTAATATATGTATCAATGTGGCCATGGCCCATAACGATCACTAAATGTGCATAATCATTCTCTCGATAAGTTCGCAGAGTTAATCAACTACTCTTGCCTCACAGCCATATAACTAAACTTGGGGATCTAATGCGCTTATGAAACGCCAATAATGCCCATTAAACTCTTTAGTCTTTCTGACCTCTGGAGCGACGTCTATCATCATATGCAGAGGATCCCTGACAGGTGAGCTAAGCTCGGTAGGAGGAATACGCTCAGTGGAGCTCTCCCACACCTAAGTCAGAGGTGTGTTCAATTTTAAGCACACATTCAAGCCAGTAGATCTGCTTGAATACTCTCACGTGACCAACTGGGATCCGAGTCACGAACTCACACCATGCCTGATGTAAATTACTAATTTATTAGTGGGCAGCCCTCAGATGAATCTATATATCAATTGGTAGCTCAGGCGGTTGATATCTATATTAGTGTTGTGGACTACCCTCAGGTGAATAAATGTATCAGCTGGTAGCTCAAGGCGTTTGATATATTCTTTGTTTGTGGACTACCACTCGATGAATTTGTTTTAGACTACCCTCCAGACCTTGTTTTTCTCGTTTCATCTATTACTCATTCTATGTTTGGATGTTTCAGGTGCATATAGGATGATACATGTATACAGTTCAGTTAAATCATTCAAATATACCAACCATGAATGTATTTTAAACTTCAATCACATAGAATTAAGCTGGCCAGGCTGTGGTGGCATCATGATAATTTAATTGTCAAACCAGTAAACCTGTCTTTGCAATGTATATTTTTGAGCCACTATGTAAGACAATTGAGCCTTCGTTTATATTCAAAATCCTGGCTCAGGTTAGCCATGAACCCATGGATCTCAGGCCACATTCAGTAGAAGCATACTCAAGCGAAGCATTTAATGCACAAATTCTTCCTCCACAACCAAACAGCCCCTAATTGTTAGGCGTCACATTACAGAGAAAATCAATGATTCCCCTAAATTAGATTTATGTTTTGGGGGACCGATCAGCGACCTCGACCTCAAACTAACCGAAAACATCAGCCCCACTTCAAAGTAGAATAAAAACACAAATGGGAAAATCTACCTCACGGGTTATCAAAACTATAAAGCCAGATTAATAACTATCTGCGTGACGTTCTCCCTCACAAAACTTCGACGGTTGGATCTCAACAATCAGAAGCTCTCTATCTCATCATAATCCATTCTTACAGATCATATTTTTTCGTGCGTTTTCTATTAACAATTGAAGGCTTACTATAACCTTACATATTCTGATTCATAATCCCTTTGTTTGATTAATTTCTTCTTTCACCCCAGTTTGACATTAAACACTATAAGTATCCCATTTCATGTTTCCTATACCATATGGTACATGAGTACTTATTGACATCTTGACTTTAGTGCATTAATATGTTCTGCTTTAGAAATGCGTTACATAAGTAAATTACCATCAAAGTATCTAGATATTAAATTTTGCATTAGCTGTTCAGTTTTAGAGGCAGTTCAACAGTCGGTTTCATGTCAGGAGATCTAGAGAATATGATACAGATTTTGGTAAATAACAATTTTATGGCAAAATTAGATTTTATTTTCCAATTTGAATTTATAGATCATTACAAAAGTGCGTGTGAAAAGTAACAAAGATGTAGATAAAAGTACAGACAGTATAGATGGGTTCTGTGAAAGTATCAAGAGATAAAGTGTATGATATGCAGGTATCAGGCATGAAGGAAATGAACATGATAAGTATAGGGAATATATAAGTATGAAAGCAGAATCTGGTAAAGTGTGATCAAAGATATTCTGCAAGACATAGATAATATTGCGAGAAAAGATTGGTATACAATGAATAAAGTAATATAGATAGATAAGTAATTAAAGTTATTTATATGGATATGCATATGTATAAACATTTGATGTATGGAGTGGTTGTCATACTTATATTCCCACTAAAACAAACAGCTTGAATATTCAATCGTGAGTCTGACGAAGACAAGGATGAGAATGGACATTCCATTCATTGTCTCAGGTATTTCAGAGATGAACTCTGTGTAGCTATAATCTCGATGTTTTGTAATAGAGAATTGTATATGTATAAAGTAATTTGTGTATGGAATCGTGGGACTCTATATGTGTGTATAGTTTTGGACACACTCAGTTGTTAGTTCTTTTAATTTATAAATGATTTTTGTTATCTGAGAAATTGTTTGCTTTATCTCTGAGTGAGTGCATCTCAGAAAGAGCGATTAGTAAATTTGATAAGTATATAGTATATAAGTATAGATAGTCTTAACTTGGACTTCAGTTCGGATCATGGCAAGACTGGACAAGGATCGGGGGTGTATTATCTATATTCAAATAATGGCTTTTATAAAAAAATGTGATGCATGTTTGATGAGTCTTAAATAAACACAAGAAATTCATAATAATTTTGTAAAATAGTTTAAAGTTATACTAACTAGAATAAAAGAGGTTATTAAAAATCTTAAGTATCTTATCAATAGAAATTATTAAGAGTGATATCTTGATTAGTTATGGAAGATCTAACACTTCAAATGTTTAAGTTATGGTTTGTAATTTTACATCAATTTGAGATTTATAGAAACAAAATGTTTACCCAATTAAAAAATTCTGTAAAAAATAAAAATAGTAAATAAGAAAATAATTACATTAAAAACAATTGGTTTCAAGAAAAATATTATTCTTTTGTCACGTTATTAACATCATCTTTAGAATAAGTCACATTTTTGTCTTTTTATTGTAATAAATAAGTAATTTTATTTAATCTTGGATTACTAGTATGGATTAATCATCCATGTATGGCAGAAAGAATTTGAATTTTTCTAAAAAAGGGTAAAAGCAGTGAATTATTGTTCCTGGTTCAAAACACAGAAAAAAATTTGATCATCAGGATTGGTAAGCGGATCTGTGGATTAGATCTCTACAAATCTGGACTACCATTCAAGATTTCATAAATTCAGGATATGTGTAAAATTTTCCATTTTAGTGTGGGTGCTTCACAGTGGATTTAAACGATTTGAAGAAAATCTGAAAGTTAATAAAAATAATTTAAGCGGGTTTCATATAGAATGTTTAAAACTTGGTCAAGGGATAAATAAATTGTTTAGAGGAAGAATCATGGACCAGTAGGGAGCCACATG
The DNA here is from genome assembly GCA_016808115.1 of Tetrastigma voinierianum. NCBI lineage: Eukaryota > Viridiplantae > Streptophyta > Magnoliopsida > Vitales > Vitaceae > Tetrastigma > Tetrastigma voinierianum. The sequence continues at coordinate 694,046 of JAEQBH010000779.1, forward strand.
GCAGCGTGAATACGTGTCAGGAAAATTCTAAAAGGACAAATGTTGCGAGACCCAAGGAAAATCGATTCCCTAAAGAGGTAAATGATTGATTCAAAATCGGGATTTTCTAGATCTGGATGTGGACTTCATATTCATGGAATAATCTCGTAAAATCTAACTACTAACGTCGAGAATTCTAGTTGGATTAGAATGGTAAGATTTTCCGTTTTAAGCGATGAGGTGTCAGGATGACACCTTGTAAGATAAAGGATGCCAATGCTGGCAGATTCGAGGCTGTGGAGGGATAAATATTCCGTGTCTCGTGAGACCATGCTTTCAGGAGATCCATGATACATTGGGCCACATCAAATCAGTTGGAAAGATCATTCTTAGAGAACCCAAACATAATTTTAAGAGGCATGTCTTCTCCACTTTCATTCTTCTTGGCTGTGGTTGTTTGGTGGTGTGGAGAATGAGGTTTTAGAGAAGAAAGTCGGCTTCTCTAGATCTGACAGTCAGGACGTCCAGCTCGGCTTAGCTGAGAACCAAGAGTTGATCCCACCGTCAATTCATTTGATGCGAATTTGAGTTCAGTGACTCCGAGAAGAAGAGTAGGGGTTTCTCTACTTGTTTTACTATATTGAAGGATTATGTAAATGGATGGGATTTATTGAAATTTGGATGTGTGGTTTAGTTCAAAAGCTGGACGGGATTAAAATCCTAAGAGTGTTCAGATGATCTTTGAATTATTTGTGTGATTATATGATGTTTGTTGCCGCGAGAAAATAACATCGATAGTGAGATAGTTCAAGATGAATATCTGATTTCTATAGTGTATAATTCTGAAATTTATGTTATTGCCATGAATGTCATATTAATAGGTTATGTTAATATATGCATGGTGATATAATAGCATGTGTTGAATGTTTGTTATGGCCTTTAAAGCAGGGGTCAGTTATTCTGCGAATCGGCATGGAATACAAGTGTGATCTTGAAGTTGACACCATAGAAAAATGAAGCGAGTCATCTAACTATGCGGGGAGCTCTACCCCGAATACATAACACCATAACTGTATTCAAACAATTCAATATAAATGCGTATAATCATAGTAAAAAAACCACATAACAGATATGACAATATACTTAAAAATCTTGTCTGTACCACTATTCGCTAATTTATCTCCAGTATTTAAATAGTTGATTCCACTTTTATTTGCTGCAAACATATATTCAAAATTACAGATTTACAACACATGTATATTAAAACCATCAAGCCTGACAAGCTATTGAAATCGGCCTCAAATGGAGATGTCTCCTCGTGATCTGTATGCAAATAAAGGGGTGCGTAGAGTGGAGGCTAAAGCTGGTGGGAGAAATTAGCCCTAGTGGGCTCTCTATCACACTAGATGGGTGCAATCTTGAAATAAAGCACACTCAGTAAATACATGATTCCTGTGAATGCTCTATGGTCTTATAATGGGGTCCTGTAGGCTCATCACTTTTTAATATGTAGAAAATAATGTTTCAAGAATAGACTTTGTTATTGAGAAAATATCTAAATATTTAGGTGAAATGTGGGACTACCCTCCAGGGTGAATTGGTTTGTGGTGGAGCTTTCAGAGCAGGTCATGATTACTCTGTGAAGAAGAATAGTCACATTGTTTGCTCTTATTGATTCAGATATCATCTGTATGAAATTCTTCTTGAAATATATAGGTTTTACAAAAATATATCATTATCACTAACAAGTTTTGATGCATATCAGAAATGCATTATATGTTTAGATCATTTTACAAATATCCAATATATATTTTCAATCAATAGTGTATATGTTCAATAATTATCAAACCAATCATTGAATTAGCTCTATGAATGAGTGTAAATCATCTCATTGACATAACTACAGTTTAGTTCATAGTTGTGATTGTATCTTATTAATTTAGTAGATAATCAAACCTAACTAATTCCACTAACTGAAGCCGTTTCAAACTATGGAATTTGACTGTATTGGACAGATTCTTGTCATTTCACAAACTTTAGAATTCTTTTCGTTCAAATAGTCGAACATCCACAGGACGGCCCACTTCCCAGTTCATGGTGAGACGATTTTTATTCCATTTCAGATCTCTAATCTTAATGGAGATTTGTTTCTATAATTAACATCTTAGGGTTTACAGACATTCTGGACATTAAATCTAAAAATTCTAGTCAGTTGTTTTTGGATGATCCCTCTAACCATTGCTTTCCATTACAATCCCATGTTTTCAATGCCAAAATTCTAGGAGTCAAGACCTATTATGGCCTTACAGACGGATCACGACCTCTTAAAAATCCAAAAAAATTCTAACAATCAGATTCCCAGGTTTTGGATGATCAAAATCAGCCTCTGATATCATTGGAGCAAACATTCGAAAACCATAAATGGATCAAAAGCACTAGTGGGAAAATCTACCTCTTGGATTATCAAATATCTTGTGGGGATCACGTGACTTTGTAAATTGAAGCGTTTCCATGCCTCAAAGTGAAATCAATGATTGGATGAGACAACCTAGAGAGAGACCTTCTCTAAGGCTCATTCAAATACTGCATCTACAGAATTTGCCTCTCACGTTTTATCTTGTTTAGTGGAGAAGATATCTTCTCAAATTTTCTAAGTTTGCCCCTGTTTTGATCAAATTCAGTTACATTCTTTTGCGGTTGATGTATAGGCTTTTTACATAGTAGTCTGTTTCAATGTTTCTCTATCTATGCCATGTGATTAAATGAGTCACAGTCTTTATATATTTTTATTGCATTGAAAGTAAATTTGGCTTTTGCAGAAGCGATCATGAAAACGATAAATAAACTAATTGTTTGGAGAAAATTATATTTACATTCATGGATTTAGTGAGCGGTCAATGATATAGTGTTTTATCAGTCAGGATCTGAGATAAATTAAGTTTTTAACAGTAATTAAATTTATGAAATCAAAAGTCTGTTTTTGATCATAATTAAGTTAATTTCTGGTTCTTCAGTTAATTGTCATTAAATTGCATGGTGAGGGATAACCCAAGTGAAATTACTCGGAGCTTTATAACCCGATGTTAAGACCTTTTTGATCTGAAAGACTTCTTGTTCGGATCTGAACCTATCAGGTTTCAAAGCGAAAAATATTGAATGAAACTCTCTACAATAATTTTATAAAATTATGACATGACCAGTTTTGTATAAATTATATTTATTATATATTGACCATTTTTGCTATCAAATGTACATTTTATGATGGATCTTATTGATGATATTTTTGTCTTAAATATAACGACATGAAGACATTGTGATTAATGATTAAGTAGGTTGTCAATGGTTTTTTTCAGGTTTGGGAAAAAATCATAATCTCATTTGAGAAAAGATCTCAGACTCAGTTTCAGCTTGTGAGAGAGGAAGGGTTTCATGGTGATTCTGAGGTTGCCAGATTGATTGTTGGATTAGACTAAGTTCATCACCTCGTGACTATGTCTATTTTTGATGTCTTATAAGATTAAGTTAACAATTTGATATTCAACTCTTTTGTTATTAAGATAAGTCTTTTTAATTTAGATAGTTTATTATGAAAATGATGTTTACCATTTAATCTAATATTAGGACTTTAATTTATCAGTGAACATTAATCTAATCTAATTAATTCATTTCAATGACAATTCATATATTTTGTTTAAAGATTACTCTCTTGGGAAATGATAATTTACAAAAAAAGTATAAAAGGAGCTTGTTCAGTGATTCCTAAATGACATAAAAAATTCATAATAAATTTTAATAAAATAGTTTAAAAAGACCCTTATGAAAGATAAAGAGAGGTTAAAGCTATATTCTTTAAGTATACCATCAATATAAATTGTAGTTAAGGTATTGTGCTTGTAGCTGATTATAAGGAAAGTCAATGATTGCAGATTAAGTATTTAAAACTAGTTGGGATACACTTGTAATAAGACTAGAGAAATTCCAATTTGGAAAAATGTAGAAATAATAATAATTGTTTAAAATTATTCATTAAAAATCATTAATTAATATATCTAGATCTACAGATTAGTAAATGGATTGCATTGAATCGATCACCGAAAAATCTGTTAACGCCGTATTATTAAGTAATATTCCCAGAGACCAATTCAGATTTGGCGTTTCACGAGGCATAGCATTGGTCTTGTAAGCATTTTCGATAATGAAGTCTATAACAATACTCATATACCACCAGTGATATAGTAAATAAATGATATGGAAATGGATGGCGAAGTGATGCGATCCTTGTTGAAAGAAGAAATTAATCAAATAAAATGGATTCGATGAACTGAAGACAAAAGGCTGTGATTATTACCAGTGAAGCTGAAGAAAAACATGAGCCAGGAAACAAGGGATCCAGTAGCTGTGGATTAGAAGTTTTAAGTGAAGGCTTCTCTCTGATTTACCTAAAGATCGTAAAATTATTTAGGTTAAGAGGAAAGCGTTCTATGGAAGCGACCTCAATCGGACCGATTCTGAGACACAACAACTCAAGTGGGATTCTCTCTTGTGTTTCATTCTACAATTTAAAAGGGTTTTGATATTAGTTCAGTTTGAAGTAGAGACGTTTGATCAGAATCCAAAACCTTGGACCAGTGAAGAACTGTTGAGATTTTCTCTTGTGGCGTGAGCGAAGCATTGTGAAATAGACCGAGGGGCTCATTGGTTATTAGGTGTTAATTTTGTTATTAATGTTGTGTGACGATATCTCTTTGATGGGGAATGGCGATTAAGTTACTAGTGAACGGTGTTTGTGTTTTGGAATAATAAATAAGGTTCACTATTCTTGAATGATTCTAAAAATATATAATTTTTGTGAAAGTGCGTGTTGACAGTGGTTTAAATTAAATTACTAAATGTATGATCATGCTTAGTGACTATTTGATCATGTAAATTTAAAGCTTTGTAATGTATTCCATGTCTCTCTTTACATGTGATTTAGAAATGAATTGGAGCCATCATTCAGATTAATGTATGGCACAGACATCAGATATCAGATGAGTGCATGGATGTGATCTAGAAAACAAGTTGAGAGGGTGTCAAATGCAGAATTATCAGATGATCCTAAACAAAGAATATCATCAACATTGATGTTGGTTGATATTATTCATCAGGAGGGTAAGTCACAACAATTATATATATCGTGTTGGACTGACCCGATGATATATTCATTGAAGATTTACCCCATAATTCGTAATTCTATCAGAGCTTGGCGAGTGTTGAAACCGATGAGACTCCGGGGATCAGTTGAGTCGTAGACATTCAATTGTGGATCTTTCACACATTTGCTTGAGTGTGTCCATTAAATAAAAACATTATTGCACTTAGATTGGTGAGTAGCCAGCAGGCGATTCTCTCCTCTTGACTTTAGCTCACCCCGTCGTCAGGGATCCTCTTTTTCTGAATTTATGGAGCGTGCGAGAAACATTTCAAATCTGAAGAGAATTTAAACCTTGAAAAGCAGATCTGACTGTTGATGTTGTCTTATTAGAACTCTTAAATTAATATCTGTGTATAGAAAATGATTTATTAATAAACTATTGAATCCTCGTTTGGATAGCCATATTATGATCTTAATTTATGAATATTAGCCATAATGGATCTATATTGCATGTATTGTTGTTTGGAGACGGTATTTGAGTATTATATTTGGGTAAACTCCCCGTACAAGAACTCTGAGTTTACACCTAAAAATATAATTATGGCAGCGTCACTGTATTCTGCAGAGGTTCAATAAAGATGTGGTTCATGGACCAAAGTTTTGAATATCTGACTTAGTATGAAGCTTGGGCCTCTGAATACACACCGGGGCTGGGTTTGGTATCATCACCACTAGGTGGTTTTGATGAGATATGGGTATATGAAACCTATAGATGAGGTGAGCAAGCCCATTTGAAATGTAAAACATCACACTAGTGGATTTGATGTGAAACTGATACAGGAGTACCTAGGAAATCAGGACAAAACTTCAGGACACTTCTTGGGGCACGTGTTGATGTGTTTGGTGGCGATTTTAACCTGAATCACATTTGGTGATTATTTCGCGTGATTTGTAATGTTATAATGTTGTGCTTGGTGAATTCTTGCGGCGATGGAGTTAAAAATATTTTGGGTGTTAAGTGTAAACTTGAACCGAGGGAAATAAACAAAGTAAATTCATATTTATTTGGTTTTAAAGGTGAATATTTAATTTTTGAGGTTTCTGTTGTAAAAGCTGTGAAGAATAAATGAAATAAAATACACAAAGTTTATTTGGATTATTGGAGAAATGAAGAAATATTAAAGTAAGAAAATAAATTTTTGTTAAATTTATTTGTGGTTTGTATATGAAGAAAATAATTTTCCTAAGATTTTTACAAGTAAAGTAGAATTGAAGAAAATGGAAGAAATAATTTCTTTTATAAATTTATTTGAGTGGAGAAAATTTTTTAGATTTTGAGTGGAGAAAGAAGGAAATAATTTTGCAAATTTATTTGGTTGTGAAGATGAAAATAATTTTCTAAGGTTTTATATAGTATAAATTGAAGAAAAAGAGGTTAAATAAATTGTTCTGAATTATTTGAGTGTCGAAAAAAAAATGAAAATGATTTTAGTGATTTTAGAGCTTTTTTCCAATTTACTAAAAATAAATAAATAAAAACATTTATAAAAAAATATATTTTTTGAAGCGGGAAATAGTTTTGATCTAACCCAATTATATAGTGAAAAAAAAAAAAATTTGTGTTTGCCATCTGGGTTTTTGTATTACGAAGAAGAATGGAGCGAGAAATTATGCCCATAACTTAAGGCTTGGAGGCTTAGTGTATTGCAATACAACTGCTTTGGAAGGAGGTGTGCAATAGAAGGGTGCTGTTAATGGTTGGGAGGCTCGGGAGGAAAATTGTGTCATATCTAAGTGTATTCTTGACAAGCTAGTAATTTGTTTGGGCTATTTGAATGCTACGCAATGACGGCCTTGGCTAGTACTTATGGCAGTAATTGAGAGCTGGCCCAGAATGGCCCATTTGCCTTGACGGCGTCTGAAGGCGCGACGGGCTGTGACGTGGCTGTAGTGTAGTTCAGTAGTAGAGTGCAGCGCCTTGGCCTTAATATTGTGGCCTTAGCAGAGGCGGCTAGGAGTGAGCGCTGTGAGAGCGCGCGTCAAGCGTCTTTGTCTTGCCTTGTTTGGGCCCAGTGAGCTTGAGTTTTGAATTACCCCAATGCACCTAAACTCGGTCCAGCTCGGGTTTTTGGACCCGGGATTAAACTAGGTATTTTCTGAGTCACCAAATGATTTAGTTCATTGTAAATAATTTTGAAAAAAAAAAATTAGTAATTCAATAATAAATAAAATCCAAATAAATTTTGATAAATTTTAGAAAATAAAATTACAAAAATAAATTTTGAAAATAAATTTTGTTGAAAACAATATTTTAAATGGAGTGATTTTATCTATCTGGGTTATGTGTATCTTGTAGTTAGTGTCTCGAGTGTGTTTTATGCTTAGAGATCGCGTAAAGTTTAACTACCATATGAAATCGATAGTTTCTGCGTTAGTTATTAATAAGAATTATATCATGGTGTAATGGTATGAAAGAGCGATACTAAGGTTGTAGATTATTGTGTAAAGTTTGATCTGAAAGACGAGGGCGCAGAATTTTATTGAAATAAATAAGATTGAGTGAGTTTGAGTGTTACATAGAAAATGAGTAGGTCGATTCGGGATGGTCCAAGTCTATTAGTAATCGATGTCATTGCAGTTGAAGAATTTGAAATTAAAAGTTAAATGATTCTTTGTTGCCCTCTTAAGACCTGTCAAATGTCAAGTAGAAAACTGGGAGCGCTGAATGTCCACAGGGAGCTACTGGTAATTTCATCCGTGTTTGATAAATGGACTTTTGCGGGGTATAGAGTATTCTGGCGATCCCCATATACAGGTTAGTATAGCAGTGAAGCGGGAAGATCTCGTAACCCGAGGTTTGGGGCGTATCATCCTCCATTCCACGGAAAGATTCGATGGGTGGAAGACCATTTGGTTCATCAGTCACGAGAAAGTATTTGGAGGCTATAGAGATTACCTCGCATGACCGGTTAAATGGCTGCGTTCTAGATGGGGCCAGGGCCCAAATCTGTGGTGAAAAGCTGACGCAGGTTACTCTAAGGACTACCAGAGGAATTAGTTTCTTCTCTCCCTAGGGATTAGGCGAGAATAGGTCTACGGTATGTAGAGTTCTGAGTTCAGAGATCAGGGAATCTACTCAAATGGTTTGAAGTTATTGACATGCCCGAGTTGAGGGCATCGAGATGGATTATGTTGACCTTCTAACGAGTCGTTATCGATTGTGACGTGGGGATCTGCCTGCATGAGGCCGGTGCTCTGTGGTACTGGGGGACCGCGCGATCTTTTCCCCGGATAGTATCGAGGTCCAAGTGTCGGGGATAGTTGGCGGGTTAATTGTGAGCCACTTACCTAGACAGAGAGTGAGACCAAACTTAGTCCTTACAGGTAGTGGGGATTTGTGGATGTTTTCGGATGAGCTACTGGACTTCCACCTCCACATGGGATGTAGACCCGGTGTCAAGTTACACCACAGTACTTTACCCATCTATATTTCTGCAGGAGGCACCGGTGAGTTAGGAACTGAGTCCGGTTAAAGCTTATTAGATAGGGGTTTATTAGGCAGGCACTTCACCGCTAGGCGCGGTTCTATAGTTGCGAAGAAGAGGGCAGACCCTTCAGTGTACCTTCGACTGCCAGGTGGGCGATTCTGATCCAGAATCGGTACCCATTACAAAGATTAAGCGATTTGTTTGATGGTTGAAGGCTGATCTCAAAATAGACTATCATACTGAATTTACCTCAGCCGAGGCTTAGGAAACGAATATCCCTAAGGCGGCGTTTAGGAAGGCGGCATTATGGGCGCCCGAGTTCTGGTGATGCCCTTTGGATTGGCGAATCTGCTAGCGGCGTTATGGATCTGGCCTGCGGGTATTAAACCTATTTGATGATTTGTCGTGTCTTCATGATGACATTTGATCTACTCTGAGTGGTAGGAGCATGAGAATCGCGGGATTGTTTCTACGGTGTTTAAAGGCGAAAGCCGAGTTCTCGTTAAGTTGGTGGTGCTTGAGTTTTAGCTTCACGGAAGATTGGGACCGCGATGGTGTCACCGGGAGTGTCTGTTGACTTTAGAAGGTTGGGACGAGAGATGAGTTTGGAGGGCCGTCTCGATCTTCGAGATAGGTAGTTTCTTGGGATTAAGCGGGGGTATTCTGAGGAATCGAGAATGGTACACGATTGTCATTGGGCGGGTTATAGGATCGCCTACGGATATGGACTCCATGTTTAGGGCCAATGACCGCGTAGAGAGATTGGGGATACGGAACACTTGTGATCCCGGTGTTTAGTATGAGGAGGATCGGTTTCTCTCCCTAGTTCGGGGATGGCGGAAGGTGCAGCACACTAGTTTCGGGACTAGGGCCCCGGGTTGAGCATAGGTGGCCAGAGGTTCCCAAAGGCGGGGATCAAAGACTTTGGGACAATCAGTCGATTAAATAAATAAAACAGTAAGGCTATCTGATTCATTCCTCTACACTAGTATAAGATTGAAGGAACTAGTTCAGTTTGGGGCTACCAGAACTTCAACAACCTGAATGAAGCCAGAGGGCCCGGTAGGTCAGTGAGTGAGATCGAGGGTTCTGCAGCAGGAGCTAGCATCAAGTGGACCTCAGGAATTAAGTGAGCCCTATTAGTTTGTCTCGGAGGGTTGACATGGATGAGTTGATAACCGTGGGTTGCCGATGGTGAGACCTAGGCGGGGATTGTCATACAGACTTGGCCTTGGATTTGGGCTTGAGGTTCGCCTTTAGAAACAGTATAGATGTTCTTCCCTAGGATGTGGGTGAGAGTTGGCTGATAAATTCGAATTGTAGTGGAAAATCTCTCGGATTACTCATGGGTAGGCAAGGTTAGTTGATACAGGTGTGGCATAATTGCGTTAGTTGCCGCGGTGGTCGTTCTTTACTCATGGTGAGTGTGGGTTTAGTTTGTCTTTGGGGATCGTTCAAGAAGACTCGTAGTTGGGCTCGGGAAATGTAAGAGGCTCGAGTGGCCAGAGGAGTTATGTAATCGAGATGAAAACGTCAGTTATCACGTGGCGACTTAGTGCGTGATAAAGTGGAAGAGACTCGAGGTGGATACCCTTGATCTGCATTGGGTGTTATTTGAGCTAGAAAGGGCTCTGGTAAAGGGATATATTGCATGTGGATTGAAGATGTGATCCATTCGTTATCGGTGCTCAAGCCTTGGAAAGTTAAGCGTTTACACCAATAAAGGTTGTGTAGATTCGTGTGTATGGATTCACATCACGGGTGTTAGAGAACATCATTGAACATGCTGTCACGGATCATAAAGATGGGATTAATTGCCCTTAGCGGAGTCTTCTAACTTAGCAGTTACCGGCGAGTGTGCCGAATCTTTCTGCCTGGGGCATTATGGGGACATGCTGCAAGTTTTGATTAGGATGGATGAGGTGGGAGAAGTGCATCAGTGCGAGATTTGATTAGGCCTATTGAGAAGGTGAGCTTGATGCAGTGGCGTCTTCTCACGGCTTGAGCGGTGAGGCTATGAAATGATATCTGACGGTTCGACCCTTAGAGTTGGAGGTTGGGGATCACGTCTTTTAAGGGCCCAATACTAGAGGAGTGGTCGGGTTCGTAGCCTTGAGAGCTATCAGGGTTTCTTTGGGACTTTCTGAATGCTCGAGGGTAGCTGATTGCCGGTTGGCATGCGCCCATGTCCAAGTGTCCACGAGGCATTTCCACGTCTCCGCCTCAGGATATATCTCCAGATCCGGCTCATGTGGTGATTGAGGTGATTAAAGATGACTTAGGATGTGACCTTGAGAGGACGGTGTACATTGATGCCGTTACTTCGAGGTTTCTGACGCCAAGGCCGTGGGGCTAAGGAGTACTATCGACCTTTATGGTGGAGGAGTCGTGGGCGGCGAGGACCACGTCGGGCTACATCCAGCTTCTTGTTTAGGGATGAAGGTCGTGGTTTAGTCGTTTGAAGTTTAAATGGCTGATTACGCGTAGTGAGTGCACGTTGCATATGCATGTGGTGATGAGATTGTCCTGAATTTGAGCGAAATTACTTCAAGGAGAAGTGTAAGACTGAGAAATTCAAATTTGGAAAAATAACCAAAATGGTAGGTACCCCGTTGAAATTGTTCTTTGACAAAAAAAAAAATCATTAATTTATTCTCTAGATCTCCCGGATGTGAAACTTGGTTATGAACTGGAATCGATGTCGAGAAAATCTGATTAACACATGGGAATTTAAATAACAATATTCCCAGAACAATTAGTTAGCGCGTTCTGGTATCTTCATGTTTAAGTCCCAGTAAAAAGCGACACCGATGCGACCCAGAAGGCTCATATAACAAGTACTCATATTGCCGCCAGTGGTATGGTAAACCAGCTAGTGATGGATGTTGAGGGTAGTGGATATGTAGCCCAGTGAAAGAAGAAAGTGTCCAAATAAAATGGATTAAGTGAACGTAGAAGACAAAAGAGCTCTGTTGGCCTTCAACAAATTGAAAGGAAAGAGAAGAAAAACGTGATGGGAGAAGCAGGGGATCAGTAACTGTGGCGGATTGAGAGAGTTTTAAGTGAAGCTTCTCTCTAGATTCTTTAGAATCATTGTCGACTTTACCGATTTCTGAGGAAAAGCGTTATGGGTAAACTCTGCGATGGACCCGAGTTCTGAGTTTTGACAACTCAAGTGAGTTTCTCCCCACTTGTGTTTTTATTCCGATTTTAAGGGTTTTGATGTTGGTTGATTTTGAGGCCGTGAGGGCCGTTTGATGGAGATCCCCAGCATAGGACCAAATTGTGAGAATTGTGGGATTTTCTCTATGCGTGGCGCCGAGAAATAGTGAGGTACATTTGGTGTGATAGGTGTTAATTGTGCATTAAATATGCCCATTCTTTGGGCGAGAATGGCGTGGTGCGGGTTCACTAGTGAACCGGTGTTTAATGATTTTTAGGAGATATTAAGCGAGGTTTACTATTCTAGATATCATTAAAATATATTTTGTGAGTCGATATGTTGTAGATAATTTACAATTAAATTACTAAGTGTATGATCATTAGCCATTGACTAATTTTTGATGTGTGATTTAAAGCTTTATAAATATATTCTTATATATGTTGCATGTGATTCAAACGAATTGGGCGCGCCACATGTTCCACCACCTTTGGAACATCTAGGAATATAGGAATGAGTGCATAGAATGATCTAAACAGGTTGGTGTCTAAAGTAAATTATCGGAGGGTAGTCCACAAACCAAAAATATCAACCGTCGGGCCTTGATTGATATTTATTCGCCGGAGGGTAGTCCGGAAATAATTAATATATATCAATCGTCGGGCGGCCCCAAGTTGATGTTCATCGGAGGTGCCAGCTGCAAATTAGTGATTCTCATCCAGGAAGCGGCGAGTGTGAGAGGGAGTCGATGAGGACTCGGGATCGAGTTGGTGTGATATTCCAGTAGGATCTTCTGCATTTGCTTGAATGTGTTTAAATTCAGGAACATTACACACATGGTGATGAAGTAGCCCCTTGAGGCGTTCTATCTTGAGGCTGCTGCGTCGACAGGTCCCTCTTTCTGAGTATTTGTCTGGAGAAAATCAGAGGAAATGGCTGCGTCTGAGGCTAAACACTAGAAAACTTGAATGTGGCTTTGTTGATCTTTATATGTGAACTCTTAGTTTTAATATATATGTATTGTATAAAGTAGTTTATTAACTCTTGAAACTATTAGTTCCTCGTTTGGATCTTCTTTGATCTTTATTTATAGGCCAGTGACCTGTGGATCTCTCATTACTCTCTGTTGTTGTTTTAGAATGATTATTTACTTGAGTGTGTTTGGGTGACTCCCGGCCTGAGAGACTGAGTCCCTCCTAAAGTGGCATGGGTGGCAGCGTCCATATATTCTTGCTAGCATTTGAGAGAGAAAGATGCAAAGATTCATACACGAGATTGAAGCCAAATTTGGAAATCTTGAGGACCTATGTGGCATGAAATCATATAAAGAGATCTCGACTTGAAGGAGGAACACGGTGGAACAGCATTGACGAGAAGTTCTTTCAAGTATAAAAACTCCAGGTTACTTGGCTTCAAAAAATGTTGTTCAAAGAGAGTTCCTTTCGATTGATTGGAATAAACACTCAATTCTTTGAGTTGAAAGCTATCGATACAATTTGGGAGACTTCCATTCCAGCTCATTTCCTCAAGATACAAAGACTCCATGCGCCTGTATTACATAAAGAAGTAGGGATAGGACCTTGAATTTGTTGTAAAGATAATTCAAGTCTCCTAAGATTTTTAGGCTCACCCAACCAATTTGGCAATTTTCCCATCAATTGATTTTGGAACAAGTCTAACTCCCTCAAATTAGGTAGAGGACTTTTAGTTCCATTGATAATATCAGGTATGCTTCCATTCAAGTTATTAAAACTCAAATCCAAATATTGTAAGTTGCAACAGTTTCCAATGGAGCTTGGAATTGAACTTTTAATAATGAGAAAAAAAGTAAATATTTACTAATTAAAAAATTATGCCATAAACAAATGAAAAAAAAATAGTAAATAGGGAAATAAATGCATTAAAAAACAATTAAGTTAAAGAAAAATTATTATTCTTTATACATTAATAAACATAAATATTGAGAATGGTCTTCTTTTTGTCTTTTCTGATAACAATAAAATAAAGTAATTTTATTTCAATATTGTAATACTAGTACTAGAATTAATCATTCATGCTAATTGTTTCTTAAATAACAAACTCCAATATTTTGAACAAAGCAATAGTTCAATAAGAAAAGATAGAAAATAAAAATGAAAACTACAAAGTGAAAAGAAAATTACCAAATTATCAAAATATAAATTTTAATTTTAGCAATGAAAACAATTATTTAGCTAAACAATTTTTTTTAGTTTCAAGCGATTTTTCTATTTATTTATAAACTACAGAAAATGTGAATAGAAAATTATGGTCATAAATTTTACACCAAATAGAAACTTCATTAGAGAATAAAGCTAAGGAACATATGAATTCAACCTAGTATTATGATATTTTGAAACAAAAAAATACTATAGGAAACTAAATATGGAATATCATACCTTAATGTTAAATTACAATAATCTCACATAATAGATAAATTAATGAGACTAAATGAAATTGGAAATATGCAAAGATGATTGGAAGCTATCGACGAAAAGAATTCTTAACACACATAAAAAAATAGGAATTCAATTCATTTTGGTGATATAGCGAGTAATTTCTAAATTTTGTTCAATTTATATTTTAATTTATTAGTTACAAGCTTTTAATAATTAGATAGTATATTATAATTATTTAAATTTTATAGGAATATGATACACCTTAAATTAACAAAATAATTAGGAATAAAATTTTAATAAAATAGTGAAAGAAAGTATAACATGAGAATAATAAATGGAGTAAAAATATAAAAGCATGTGAAAAAAAAGGTATCATATATTAATTTAACCGTCATATGAATTTTGAACTTAGTGTCTGCTTAGTCTATTACATTGAGAAGCAAAGTGGGTTGAAAATTGATAGCATGTCAAAATATTATTATAGAATTGAAAACACTTAAAAGAATAATTAATATCAATAAAAAAGAATAATTAATATAATAAATGTACAAAAATGATAGTATTATTCTTATTATTGATATAATAAATAATAAACCATTAATCAAAAAAGGGGAGTAAAGGACTTTCTTTGTGTAAGACACGAGAAAATTCCAATTTTCCGAAAAATGGCAAAATGGTCATTTCGGTAAAAATCTGAACATTTCCCCAGATCTTGGATAGCCAAACAGTTTGTAGTTAGAATCGTCTGTGAAATCAGCTCTACGTTGAATTTCGTAATTAGGAGCAGTCGAATTTGGCGTTTGAGGCGTTTGAGAGTGTCGGGTCTTAGTAAAAGCGGGTTTAAGAATTATGTGATGTAACGAAATTAAAGCTCACTGCAGTATCTTTCTTGTGGCCGCGTATTTGCGAAGATTAGAGAAGGATGAGATGGATAAGCGAGTAGTGCTTGAGTGTCGTAGAAAAATGACACATTAGGAATTATTGGAATTTTTAATTGAATAAGACAAAAACGTGAACGGTCTTCTTCTCCAAAAATTGAAAGAACAAAACGTGCAAAGGGGCTGGAGAGATGCAGTAGCTGGGTTTGTGATTTATAGAGAGAGAAAATGTACCTTCTATACAGATTTCGTGAATTCGATAGTCGAGTTCTCGGCCAGACGAAGAAAAGTCGATCTCTTCGGCGAAATTTCTGGCGATGGACAGATTTGGTGGAGTTAAACAGCTCTAAGAGTATGGATCTTTTCTCTTGGTTTATTTTTGTTGGAGAAATTGCATGTTTATAGTTAGAATATTACGATGTTTGATTTGGCGAAGTAAGTCGGTCTGAAAACTTTTGACAAGTGGAGAAAATCCCAGGTGGTGGCTAGTGAGCAGTGGCAGGGTTTCCTTTGTTATAGTAACATGATTTTAACATTAATGAAAATGTGTTTGTAAGTGGTCGAGAAATGAATTCTTTGTATTCTTCAATTAGCCATGTGAGCTAATTTTGGTGTTATTGATGTGAAAATTGAATAACGTGATTGTTGTGAGTGAATTATATTAATATATGTCATGAATTGTAAGTAAGCGTAATTTATTTGGAATTAGCGTAATCATTCGCGTATCTTATTTAAGGCGACTTAGAATATTAGGTGTGAGTGCAAGACATGAAATGAAACAAAAATGAAAATGTTTGTGAAAGGAATTTTGACGGAAGATTTTCCGGAGAATCGTGTTGGAAGATTGTCCAACAATTCACGTCGGAGGGACCCATGAATTGTTTAGTTATCAAACCAGTTGCCTCGGAGGGTTGTCGATATTTCTGAGAAACTGGTAGTGTGTTTTCAGAACAAATGGCTTTTGTGTGTTGAAGCCAGATCATTTGCTCGCATTCGACAGGCATATGTGAGGAGTCGGTGAGGACTCGAGACATGGGTTTGGGCATGTAGACATTCGGAGTAGGTTCGTGAAATTCTTGAATGTGATTGTTCTGCGTAACATGTGCGAAACTTAGGTGAGGAGTAACCCAGGGGTAGGAAGTGCTCCATTTCTTGGGGCACTCTTCCAGCCTCATCGGGGGATCACCATTTCGGTCTGAGGTGTGCGAGACTGACTCACTAGAGGGCGTTTAAGCGGGTTGTGGCTTTGACATTTATTTTGTATAACATGTATTAAAATTATAAATTTTGATATATGTTTGGTAAAGAGTAATTTATTAACTCTTGAACGATTGTATATAGTTGATGTATTTTGTGAGTATTGATGCAGGGGCCCAAGTGGCCATTATTTTACTCGTATATGGACCATGTGTGGTCATTGTAAACTTGTTGGGACAGGTTTGTCGCTGGAAGGTAGGCTCTCAGAATCTGAGGGACTACACTTGATTTAAATGAGTGGTGTTGGTTATCCGACATCCACGAGATTTCCACAGGTTTACGGGTTATCAACGAGACATCCCGGTTTTGGGGTGTCACACTTAGAAAAAACAAATCATTCTCCTATGAGATAAAATTATTTTTATAGTTATATAGACAAACATTTTTTATATAATTATTTATCTTATTCAAAAATTGTTACATAACATGTGTACTTTACAACCACAAACGATTAAACTAGATATTTTTTTCATAGATAAAAAGGAACTAAATTTCCTTCTAATAGAAAAAGAAAATTTAGGGAAAAAAAAAAAGAAAAAAGAAAAAGGAAATGAGAGGAAGAGGAAGGGTGGGGCAGGAGTGTAGTTAAAAGGTGTTAGAGATGACAGACAAGAATATCAAATCGGCCCAGTTTTCGTCCACTCAATCAACGGTGTGACGGGTCTTCATTTGTCTTTCTAACTTCTTCTTTATTACTTTTTTATATTTATTTATTTATTTATACATTCACAAGTCAAATCATAATCTGCCAAGTGTCATCCAATCATTTCACGCTTCTTTACCTCTCTTGTTCGTTGTCCCCCCACATACAAAGCTCCCCGCCACCCCCCCATCCACTTCCGTTACATCAATTCAATCTATTTTTATATATAACAATAAATATAATAATCTATTTTTGATAATGTTATAAGATTATAGGATTAATAATTGATATTAACTATTTTTGATAATAAGCCAAAGTATTTTGAATTTAGTGATAATTTATTACAAGAAAATAGAAATTAATTTTCATTTAAATCTAAATAATTTAGAGACTTTAATTTTATCAATGAACATCTAATCTAATTAAGTAATTTTACAAGGACAATTCATATGTTTTATTTCTGAATACTCTAATAGAAATAGTAAATTTTACATTGCAAAAGTGTAAGATTTGTTTAATGGAGTTCTAAACAAACATAAAATTCATAATAAAATTTTAATAAAATAGTTTAAAAAGTATACCATGAGAATAAAAAAGAGGGTTGAAGCTAAAATCATAAGTATATAATCAATAGAAAATTTAATGGTAAGTATAACTAACCTTGTAATTGATTATCGAAAGATCTAAGCATTCAGTTTTAAAATTTCTATTGACGATTTGGCAGATTTTACATCGATTGATTCTTATCAAGGCAAGTATAACCTTAAATTAGGCGGGATGAGCACTAGGATTGCGAGTTTAGGTTAAGCGTCGACGATGCCGAGGAAACTTGGAATTCAGTTTGTTGTGAACCGAATCGAATATTGTAAGTTAAAAAGTTTCCAATGGAGCTTGGAGTTGAACTTGTAATGAAAGAGTAAAAATATTTACTAATTAAAGGAATTATGCTATAAACAAGTGATAAAAATAGTAAATAAGAAAATAAGTACATTCTAAACAATTAGTTCAAGAGAAAATATTATTCTTTGTAAAGCTAAATAAGCAAATGGTCTTTCTGGTAACAATGAAATAAAGTAATTTTATTTCAATATTGGTAGACTAATTTTCAGATTAATCATCCATGCTAATTATTTCTTAAATAACAAACTACAATATTTTGAACAAAGCAATAGTTCAATAAGGGAATGATAGAAAATAAAAATAAAAACTATAAAGAGTGAAAGGAAATTACCAAATTATCAAAATATATTTATAATTTTAGCAATGAAGACATAGTGTTGTAAAACAATTATTTTAATTTCAAAGTGATTTTCTATTTATTCACAAACTACTAGAAACTATGAATGAAATTATTATAGTTATCTAAATTTTACTCTGATTGGAAAATGATTGTGCTTTCATGCATTGTGAATAAAAATGGTAAAGTGATATTTTTTTTTCTTTTCGTATAAAACATAAATATAATAATCTATTTTTGATAATATTTATAAGATTAGAGGATCAATAGTGATGTGTATTTTTTGATAATAAGCCAAAGTATTTTGAATTTGCGATAGTTTATTATGAAAATAGAAATCAATTTTTCATTTTTAAATCTAAATAATTAAGAGACTTCAATTTTATTAAATTAAGATCATCTAATCTAATTAATTTTAAAAAAAGATAATTCTTATATTTTATTTCTAAAAGATACTCTTATTGAAATGGTAAAATTTTCATAAAAAATGTAAGAGCTTGTTTGATGGAGTCATAGACGTAAGAATTAAAAAAAAATTTATAATAAAATTTTAATAAAATAATTTAAAAGGTATACTATGGGAATAAAAGAGTTGAAGCAAAAATCTTAAATTATACCGTAAATAGAAAATTTAATGAAATTGAGAAACTAGCCTTATAGTGAATTAATCATAAAGATGTAACAACTCTCCGGATGTTTAAGTTCACCTGACCCGAGTTTGGCAATTTTCCCGTCAATTGATTGTACTCAGTATGGCACCTCAAATTAGGCAAAGAACTTTGAATTCACGAGTTTCGATTCAGGTGATAATATCGGTAAACTTAGAGCTAAGTTAGTATAACTCAAGGCAGGATATTAAGTTGCAAAAGTTTCCGATGGAGAGCACAGAATTGAACTTTTAATGAGAAAGAGTAAAATATCTACTAATTAAAAAATTATGCAATAAAAAATGATAAAGCTAGTAAATAAAAAATAAATACATTGAAAAACAATTAGTTTAAGAAAAATATTATTCTTTATGCATTATTAAACATAAATATTGAGAATAGTCATTTTTTTGGTCTTTTCTAGTAACAATAAAGTAATTTTATTTAAATATTGGAAGACTAGTACTAGGATTAATCATCCATGCTTGTAAAACCCGAGAAAAATTTGAATTTTTCTAAAAAAGGGCAAAATGGTAAATTGCTGATATACTACATATTGAAAACCTAGAAAAATTTCTAGATCTCGGATGACGACACGGACCTCACCGTTGGATTCGTCTCACAAAATGTAGATACCCATTCGAATTTCATCAAATTCAGATATAGTAAGAATTTTCACGTTTTTCGGGATGACGGGTGTTTGATAGACCCTAAAAATGAGATTTTTGAAGAAAATCTTGAGATTTAATAAAATAATTTAAAAAACGGGTTCATATAAGATAATTTAAACGAAGGCGGGATGAAATAAATTATTCGGGGAGAAAGAAACGGACCGGTAAGGGGGGGACACGTAGGCGCGACGTGGGACAAGCATCAAGTATAAAGGGGCAAATATACCGTTTGAGGAGAAAGATCTCGTTCGATTTTTCAAACGTAGAGAGAGAGAGGAAGGTTTCCTTCGGTGATTCACGGGATTTCGTCTGTGATGCCCCATTTCCCGGGGGTCCGTTGACTACCCGTTAACCTGCGGAAATCTAAATGTCTCGTGTGACGAAGTATACACTGAGTAATGTGGCACATAGGTGAAAATCACATTAAGTACTCATAAAACACATATCTCATTTATGTTCATGTAGTTTTCGTGTTTTGTTACAAAAGGTTATACATATTTCTGAAATATTTTAGAAGCTGGCATTTCGACTCTTCTCCAAAGATACCTCTGCGTATGAGTCTCTGGATAGTCCTGTGCACGAAGGGTCCCATGACAGGGTGAGCAAAGCGTGAAAATTCTACAAAGGGTTACTCCACTTTAAAATGCATATCTGATGGCATATATAAACAATCGATCACATTATCTGATTATTTTTACATATGAAATCATGCATGCTCCATTGCATGAGATGCGACTCCTCATGCTCACCACTTGAGTCCAACCGACTCTCACACCTGGAATGCCAAATGTGAATTAAAACCAGTCACACACCCTGACTAAACCATTTGGAAAACCCTCCCGATTTATTTATCAGCTGATTTTGATTCTTTTATTTATTTTGTGGGCCGCAGTTTAGGGTTTACAGTAGGGCGCCGCACGCCTTTTTCACAACATTTTCACGAACTTGCATCGTCGAGATTCATGTCTAGCGGGTGATGGCACATTGGGACTTTCACCTGGGGGGGATCTGACTTGCTCCGCCTGGCTTGTGTAATTTATCATTTGATCATTTACACTCGTGAATCTCTACCTTGGACTTTGTCCCATTTTCCCGAGTTCACGACCCACTCACCCACAGTGATGAATAGACGCTACGCACCCCCTTTTTAGGCTTGTGTGATGTGACCGTGCGCATATAAATGCACATACGATGCCAACAATGCATTTTCCTCGCATGTTACATGTATGGGCCCGAGCACTACATGAAAACGTTACAAACCATGAAAATTATAAATTATACATATAATTTACCTCGCGCAGCTGCAATACGACCGAAAACATGCATCATCATTCCAAACGTATTATTATTCCAGGCGAGCCGCAACACCGGGTCTAAATTCGGCGTGAGGACCATTCAGCAGCGAGGGCCTCACGGCCTTCACAACGCAGACACATAACGATCATTATCTTTCTGTCGCCAAAGGCTCGACGCATGGGGAAGCTTTGGTTACCAGTAAAATACCACTCCATGAGTCCTTGCAGCCTGGGTCATTCATACCCCTTAGCCCCGAGGCTTGGAACTAATTCACATGGCCTCTCTCATGGCCTCTCATGGCCTCATAAACTCAACCCCTACCATTATAATGCTAGGCTAAGTAAACAAGTAGGAAAATATGCTACTCTTGGAGTTTGTCGAAACTCCAACTTTTGGCGTCCTTGCGTGGATCCTTTGCGGTGCCTTGGAGCACTAGTCATGGAACTTCCAGTGGGACCGTCAGAACCCGGGGCGTCTCATTTTCCACTTTTTCTCTTTCTCTTTTCCTCCCTTTTCTCTCTAAGAACCGTTTCCCTCTTTCCTTTCTTTTCCTTCCTTCCTTTCTTTTCTCTCCTTTTTGCTTTTCTTTTCCTTTTTCTCTTTTCTCATCTCATTTCCTTTCATTTTCTCCTCATTTTCTCACCCTTTTTGGAGCCACCACACATCCGGTTCATGGGAGGAAATTGCCTCCCCATTTCCTCAAATTAAAGGTGTGGCTCTCCTTTTTTTCCATTTTTCTTTTCTTATTTCATAATTCCTTTATGACGTGTCATCCCGGCGCGTATTAAGGTACCGATGTAATGGGATTTGTCTTCCCCACACACATGGCTCATTGTGGGCCCACTACTTTTGATGCCAAGTGTCACACACTTGTGGTGCCTGGCATCCTTATCTTGCCATGTGTCATGGGCGCCCCACGCTCTCAGCATTGAGAATATCGAGCCACCTCGGAATCTAGCGAAATTCGGCGGTGGTAGCTAATTCGTGAGGCAGTTCCTTCAGCGAGAGAAATCCGTTTAAGTCATAGGAGATCTAAAATTCCGGATTTTCAACGAAATTTTACCACTATCCAAAATCTTGGATTTTACGGGTTCACATCGTCGATTAGAATTAGTGGACCAGAACTAAAAGTTCATCACCTCGATGAGCTATAATCTATTTTGATAATGTACATAAGATTAGATGATTAATAATTGATATTAACTATTTTTACGATAATAAAAGTCAAGTATTTTTTGAATTTAGTGATAGTTTATTACATGAAAATAGAAATCAATTTTCATTTAAATCTAAACTAGAACTTCAATTTTTATCATTGATATCTAATCTAATATAATTAATTAATTTACAAATGACAATTCATATATTTTATTTCTAAGATACTTCTCATAGAAATAGTAAAAATTTACTACAAAATGTAAGGCTTGTTTAATGAATCCTAAATAAACATAAAATTAAATAATGAAATTTTAATAAAATGGTTTAAAAGGTATACCATGAGAATAAAAGAGGTTGAAACTATAAATATAAGTATACCATCAATAGAAAGAAATTTAACAAATTGAGTAACTAACCTTGTAGCGGTGTAGAGAAAAGATCAATGGTACCGATTAACAAAGTATTCCAAAACCAATTTGGGATACTTGAAATGTTAGCATTTGAGAGAAAAAGATATTGGAGATTCAACTTGAAAGGAGGAACCCAATTGGAACTAACATTCAAACAAAGGTGTCGAGTCTAGAAACTCCAAATTTATGCTTCAAAAATGTTGTTAAAGAGAGTTCCTGTTGATTGATTGGAATAAAGACTCAATTCTTTGAGGTTGAGAGAAGGCATCGATACAAGTTTTGGGAGACCTCCCGTTGACTTATTCCCTCCGAGACAAAGGAGCTCTCCATCTTATTGCAATGTACATGAGGGTAGGGATGGGACCTTCAAGTTTATTGCTATATAATTGAATCTCTAAGATTTTAAGCTCACCTTAGTTGGCAATTTTCACATCAATTGATTCTTATGAAGTCTAACTCCACTCAAATTAGGTAGAGGACTTTTAGAATTGCAAGTTTCAGTTCCATTGATAATATCGGTATGGCTGCTTCCATTCAAGATTATTACAACTCAAATCCCAAATATTGTAAGTTGCAAAAAGTTTTAATGGAGTTGGAATTGAATTTTTGTATTAGAAAAAGTAAAAATATTTACTAATTAAAAAATTATGCCATAAACAAATGAAAAAAAAAAAGTAAATAGGGAAATAAATGCATTAAAAAACAATTAGTTTAAAGAAAAATTATTATTCTTTATGCATTAATATGAAGAAGCATAAATGTTGAGTAGTCTTCTTTTTGTCTTTACTACGATATGATAAAATAGTAATTTTTATTTCAATATTGTAATACTAGTACTAAATTAATCATTCATGCTAATTGTTTCTTAAAACAAACTACAATATTTTAAGTTTCCAAGCAATAATAAGAAGATAGAAAACCAAAATTAAAACTACAAAGTGAAAAGAAAGTATCAAATTATCAAAATATAAATTTTAATTTTAGCAATGAAAACAATTATTTAAACAATTTTTTTAGTTTCAAGTGATTTTTCTATTTATTTATAAACTACAAGAAAATGTGAATAGAAAATTAGCCAGTACTTTAATTTTACACCCATAGAGAGCACCATTAGAGAATAGCTAAAAGGAACATATGAATTCAACCTATGAAATATTATGATATTTTGAAACAAAAATATTATAGGAAACTAAATATGGAATATCATAACTTAATGTTAAATTACAATAATCTCACATAATAGATAAGTGTGAGACTAAATGAAATTGGAAATGTGCAAAGATGATCTGGAAGGTATCGACGAAAAAGAATTCACTTAACACACATAAAAAATAGGAATTCACTTAACTGATGATATAGCAGTAATTTCAAAATTTGTTGTTAAATTTCTATTTTAATTTCAATGAATTACAAGCACCACTAGAAAATAGTGAATAGTATATTATATTATTTAAATTTTATAGGAATATGATACACCTTAAGTAACACTTAATAATTAGGAATAAAGCTTTTAATAAAATAGTGAAAGAAAGTATAACATGAGAATAATGGAAAATAGTTAATGAGTAAAAATATATAAAAGCATGTCAAAAAAAAGGTATCATATATTAGTGCATGGGCCCCACCCACACGGCCCCGCCTCCGGCGAGGGTGGTCCCACTCACGAGCTATAGGGGCATGTCGTGCAGCACTTCTTCGTACTCCAGTGAGAGCTGATGGCTTAAACGGACGTATTGAAGCTAGGGGGAGCACTCACTACCAAATGGGCTAGTAGCTCTCGGTTGGTAGTGAAAGTGCTCACCCGATGCTCTTTTAATGCAGGTTCAGCCAGCCTGGGACCTCTGGAAGACCTTAAAAAGCCTTATATCACGAGGTCCTCCTTTGTGGCCAGACGGAGGGTTGGTGTCAGTCACGGGAGGCTATCCCTAGCTCCGCAGGGGTTTCTTTCGCCTCAGTGGGCTCGAGACACAGGACCATGAGCTTAGTACCCGATCGAGTGGATTCCCACCAAGTGGGCTATTGGCGACGCCCCCAACCCGGGGTCGGATTGACCTGCGTCGACCGCGGAATACTGCGTGAATGTCGGGTGACCCGGGCATTTTTCCTGGCAATCGGAGCGAGAGTCTCTCCTTTGTGCGGGGGCTCTACCCCAGCCACAAACACTGCGTATACACAGCTCTGAACAATCGATATGGCCAATATATACCAAATATGGCAGCGGGCCCATAACACGATCTCAATATACATGCGGTATGAATCCAAAGCTATACGATGATTCTGAGAGTTAATATGTTTCTTCTGTATCTGACGTATATTAAAATGGCAATTCTAATACATGTATACATCAAAGCCACATCCGGCTTTCTTCTAGAAGCGCCGACCTCTGGAATGTAAAATCTCCTCGCATGCTCTGTGCACGTAAAATAAGAGGGGATCCCACGACGGGAGTGAGCTAAAGCTCGATGGGAGAATATTTGCACAAATGTTCTTCGCGCTTTAAGTCTGCGGTGCAGTGTTCAAATTTAAACACATTCAAGCAAATGCATGATCTGCTTGAATGTCTCTACGCGACCCAGCTTTCCGGTGAATCCACGGAGATATGCGACTCTCTCACACTCGCCGTATGAGAGATATTGGTTTTTAATAGTGGACAGCCCTCCGATGTATGTATCACATCAATTGAGGGCACTCAGACGGTGTTATATATTATTTGTTAGTGGACTACCCTCAGTGAATGTCTAAATAATAGCCTTGACACTCTCCGACGGTTGATAAATTATTTGGTTTGGACTACCCTCAAGATCATTTTAGCTTATTTTTTAGACTACCCTCAGAACCATTTTTCCTCTAGACTCATGTCATGCACTAACTCTAAAGTCTGGGATATTCAGAAATTGCATATGAATTTGCATGTGTGTGCCAATCTGCAACCGATGCAGTCGCATGTAAATATATATAAACATGCGTATATTATTAAGCTTTCTTAACCAATTCACACAATCATATCACATGTAAATTAGTAATTCACACGTAAAATTAATACACTTGAAGCTGTGATCATACTCGATAATTTAATTTAAATCACTTTCACGACCAACATGTATTTTCACAAAATATATGCTAGAACACTTCTGGCGTATTAGGGAATAGTACGAAACCCTCGTTTACTATTCTAGGAAAATCTACAAACACCGGTTCACTTAGTGAACCATAGCAATCCATTCAGGCCCAAAGCATACCCGAGCAAGCGTTTAACACAAATTAACCAAGCACACCCCGAAGCGACCATGAGAAAGGCTACGGTTGCGCGCTGCAGGCGCAACCTTGCATCAATTCGATTCCCTTGGGATTCTCGATACCCGACATTCAGGCCACCAATCCATTGACACATGATTAGCACCCGAGAACACACAAATTCATACTCATCACGCCTTAGATCCGCAGGCTACTCCGTCAAATAAAATTTTCTATTAATTCGATCCCCATTTGGGACCGATCAAAACACCCCCGATAGCCTCATCAGCTGAAAGCATTTGAAAAGTACTAAAAATGGGAATAAAACCGTAGGGGAAAATCTACGCCGAGGAGTTGAAGAGCACAAATCGACACGCGCGCGTAGCCCTTTCGCGTAGAGCGTTTATAAACCTTTTGTCGAGAAGGCCTGCTTGAAGCCGGTCGGATCGTCGCGTTTACAGAGAGAAGGGAGACACTTCTCTACACCCTGAAGCGGCTACTGCGTCCCAGTTTTGTTGAAATCACGTTTTTGCTCATTTAGTTTAGGTGGAGAAAACGATAGTATTCCTTTAATTGATGCATGGTGACAAGCTTATAAAAAATGAAACCGTTATGTCCTCGTTTCAGTTGATATTCGGCTACGCCGACGTCCAATTTTCATAATTTCTCTACTCGCACACTTATGGTACATGAGTACATGCTATCTGTGCCTTTCGTCGCACCAATCGATTCTGACACGGCGAAACCGCAAGCGTGCCGACTCCGTATCTCGAAGAAAATTACGAGAATTTCCCGCGTACTGACCAGATTTTTGCGAGGCGATTCCAGCGCGGTATGCTCCGTTTCCGTCATCCGAATCCCCGAAATTAATTACAGTTTTTTTAACGCCGTAATTACAAGGTTATGTCGAAATGCGATTTTGCCTTATTGAAATTGAATTTCGGGTCTTCGATTTCAACCGTCGTATAAATTTTGGCTTAGTGTCTGTTTAGACTATTACATTGAGAAACAAAGTGGGTTGAAAATTGAGAGCATGTCAAATATTATTGTAGGGTCAAGCCTGCTTAAAGAATAATTAATATCAATAAAAGAATAATTAATATAATAAATGTACAAAATGACTAGTAATGTATTCTTATTATTGATATAATAAATAATAAACCATTAATAAAAAAGGGGAGTAAAAAAAAGGACTTTCTTAGAGAAAACAAATCATTCTCCTATGAATACAATTTTTTATAGTTATGTGAACAAAACATCTTTTATATAATTATTTATCTTATTCAAAAATTGTTACACATAACATGTGTTTACTCACAACCACAAGCACAGATGTATTTTTTTTGTGCAGCAGTAAAATAAAAGGGGCTAAATTTCCTTCTAAGAAATTTAAAATTCAAAATAATATTGCTTTAACAAAAAGAAATTTGTTTCCAACAAAAGAACTAAATGTAATAATTATTTATTATTATATACGAGTATATATTCTATAATTTTATCAATCATGAACTATATTTAACAATACATTAACACATCATATTTCTTATCATAAAGAAATATCAATTTTAATGATGATATAAGCTTACCGTGTAAATCATTTTCACCCAAATTGAGAAACTCTATCTTTTTCCAACTCTTCCTCAACAATTGAGATATATTGCCTTCAAGACCAATTTCCAAATAGATCTAAGTCTTTATAAAGTGTTAACTCACAAGACCAAAGTGGAAATTCTCCCATGTAAAATATTCAAACTCATATCGAGGTGATACAAGACTACTAACATTTAAAAATAAACGAAATGTGGAATTGAATCTATTGGAGCTGATAACTATGACAGAAAGTGAAGTAAAATTAACAAAGCTTGGAGACGATTATTGAGGTTACAATGATGAAGATGCAACTCTATTAACATTGGAGCTTGTTGCTGCTCAAATAGTGGCTTCCCCTGCATCGAAGGTTGACATTAGTAGCACTAAATTATTCAAAGAAACAAAGACTAGTCATCCATTTAATATTTAGAATAAATATAAATCACTAAATACCCAAAATCATTATGATAAGTATATTTGAAGAAAAATCAAAGATATTATGAGTTAGAAAGATTCCCTAAGTGAAAATTTCAATAAACCCACAATAGATAAATTGAATATATCAAAGAGATATATCAAATTCTTCATAGACCCGAAGAAATTGAGGTATTGAGTATGAAACTTACATGAATGAGTTGAAACTTAAATCTAGATATTTCAAATACTTGAGTTTTATCAATGAAGGACTAATTACTCCACTTTCAAAGGATTCATATAGCTGGTTCCCATGCCTATTCGGGGATGAGAATATCCATTCTCAATAGGATAAGGATTACGAATATTAATTGGAAACAACAAATCACATTCCTTTTCACAACCAATCCATGCCAATAGCAATAATTGTTTCCATGAGTGAAGAAGTCGATTGTTGGGATCCGTGAGACCACTTTTGAAATTAGATAAGGCCTTTCGTTCGAGATTGAACATTGTTGTTGATGTGGGTACGCCATTGCATGCTACTTCCGTTGATATGAAATGAAATGACTAAAAATGAAAGACCATAATTCTCTTCATATAAATATCAATCTGCTATTAAGAAGCACCTACGTGAATTTAATATATAAGTATTTAGTTTCCCTAAACTAGAATTTTAAAAAAATTTCAACTAAAATGATAAAAATGAAGTGCATCTGAACAACACATTTAACAAATATCATCATTCTAATATGAATTTAAAAATCTACTAATAGTACTATTATATATATATATATATATATATATATATATATATATATATATATATACCATATATATATATATACTACAAAAAAGGATCTAACCGTATCATGGATTAACCTTACTTTGATTGGCAAAAGCTGAAATCACCTGCGGGACTCAAAAGATTATATAAAAAAATACATAAGAAATAGTTTATCAACATTAGTGAAATTCAACCTTACCTCAAACTTCTTTGTGTTTTCTTGCATGTTCAATTCAACTAAAATATATAGAAGATGGTGTAAAGTGATGACAAAGATAACCTCACTTTTCTTTGTTTGTAGTAGCATATGAGTTGTATCTTATATGCCTTCATTGTTCATCATTTTTATATGCCTTATTGGTTAATGAATTTGTAAGACCCGAGAAATTCCAATTTCTGAAATAAGGGCAAAATCGTAATTTTGATTACAAAATTATGATACAGTTTAAAAATCGTGGTAATTCCTCTAGATCTCAAATGGCGAAAGCGGATTGGCCGTTGGAATCGTCTCGCGAGCGTCAGTGCTGCGTAAAATTTCGCAATTTTTACGAGGCGGTCGGGTGCCTTGCGTTTTTCGAGGCATCGCGTTTGGTCTTAGCTAAATACCGATTCCGTCTTGACGAAAGACACGAATATCGTACTCATGTACCATGGGGAGGTGAGCTGGGGAGAAGGTGCCATGGAAATGGATGCGAGATAGTGTCGAGATATCAAAAGCTGGTGAAAAAATGCAGATTAATAAATAAAATGGAATAAATAAATTAAGGACAGTACTACGATTAATACGTCTTTAAATTAGTGACCACGAGGCGAAGAACAGGGGGCTGGAGGGAGAGGTAGATTGAGAGTTTTGAGAACTTCTCTCACCAGAAATACGGGAGATCGGACCGTTGGATTTCGACGGAGCAAGAGGGGAAAACGTTCTGCAGCGGGTGACTGCGTGGACCACTGGGTTCTGAGTTTTGACAACTCCAAGAGGGTGAGTTTTCTACCTCCCTCACCCGAGTTTTATTCCCACAGGGTTTTTCGATGTTTGGGGTTAGTTTGGGAGCCGAAGCCTGAGGGCCGTTTGATCGATCTGAGACATCGGACATGAATTTACGCTGAAATTGTTTGGGTTTTTTGGATAACGTATTTCTTGAAAAAATCAGTGGGCTATTTGGGTGTCCAATGTTGCTTTTAAATCATGTATTTATATTACAAAGGCCGGGAATGGGCAGCAGTCGGAAAAGCTAAAACGGGACCGAAGTGTTACAAGTTTTGGAGGAAAATAAGGCCAGTGGCGCTCCACGGCTGTTAGGGAGCTGTTTGGGAGTGGGTTGGTTTAACTTGTGTATTAAATAGTTTGTTTGGTATGCATTGGGCCGAAGGGAATAACCGTGGATTTAGTTCCAATGAGGTGAGCCATTTGTTTTGTATTTTCAGGGAATAAAGCGAGGGGTTTCACTATTCGAATAATGTTTTGAAAATATAAACACACACCGTGAAAATAATATGTGTTTAGTCAGTGATTTAAATTAAATTACTCATGTATGATCATTAGCCCAGTGAGCTAATTTTTGATGCTTGAAATTGATTAATTACATGACATGATTGTTGATTGGATATTATGCGAATATATTCATGTTGATATGTTTGCATGTGATTAAGGCGCTTGTGATGGGCTTGGCATACATGCATTCCATATGCCTTTGTATCCTAGAACTATAGGAGTTAGTGCATGAGATGAGTCTAGAAAAATATGGTTCGGTAGTCTAAAAATAATATTGAGTATAGGAGAAATTGAGTCAAATCAAATAATAATATATCAGCAGTCGGAAGCCTAATATATATTCATCGGAGGAGTAGTCCTGAAACTAAAATAATATATCACTTCGGGCTTGCCCAGTTAATATACTTATATATATATATATATATATATATATATATATATATATATATATATATATATATATATATATATATATATATATATATACCTATACTCATCAGTAGTCCACAAACAAATAATATATATGTAAATCGTCGGAGCGGCCCCCGATTGATATATATTCGCCGGAAGGTTGCACTTACATTTAATAAAATGATAATTCTCGCGCCACAAGGCTTAGGCGGTGTGAGAGTCGGTGAGGACTCGTCCCGGATTGGTCATGTAGACATTCCGTAGGATCATGCATTTGCTTGAATGTGTGTTTACTTTGGAACATTGCCTTGCGCAGATGGTGAAATTGGCCGGCCAGGCCGAATCTCCTCTTGAGCTGGCTCACCGGAGTCGTGGGATCCCCCTTTATTTTTGCAATGGTCTACAGGGGAGCGTGCGAGAGGACGACTCGTCCTAGAGATTTATTATGAAGAAAGGCTGGGATGGCTGGTGGTTGTACATCTTATTAAAACCATTCTGTTTTAATATATGTATTGTTTAAAGTAGTATAGCTAACTACTTGTAACTATTGGGTGATTATATAGTTGGTTTCATAGTTGAAGAAACTGTACATTGAGTGCGTTTATGGGCCTAAGTGGCGTGATATTGGATATATATTATTGCATATATTGGATTGTTTGGGACGAGGATATGCGGGACATCATTTGGTGGGCTCCGTGCAAAGGGACTGGGTGCTAAAGTGGCGTCGGGTAACCCGACCTCAGCATTCCTTGAGTTGACGGGTGGTCGACCGGACACCCGGGTTTTTGGGCGTCACGACGCAGTATCGAGGCTTAGGTATCACGGAAGATACACAGGGCTGGGTTGGGGTATCCATCACCACTGGTGGTATGATGTAGGTTAGGTATGGGATTACCTAGGAAGGCCACGAGAGAAATTAGAACACGGCATGTGTTTTGAGTTGAGATTAACTATGATGCTATGATTGATGTTTACTAACAATATTGTGATCATTGGGTTGTTGGTGAATGATTGTGTTGCCATGTTGTAGGTGAGTAGTGAAAATGATGTGTGCAATTGATTAGCACATGAATGTGTAGAAAATATGTCGAGTTGTATAGAGTACTAAGTGGAAAGAAATTGAAAAGAATAAATTTTTTTCTAAGTTGAAAATCGAAATAAATTTTATGAATTTGTTAGGGAAGAAATTTAAAAATAGGGGGGTTAAATAATTTTTATAAATTTATTTGAGTATGTCTAGGATATATGAAAAAAAAAAAATGATTTTTAGTGATTTTAGTGGTTTTCATCTTCTTCCGGAATTAATGAAAAAAATTATTTATCATGAATAATGAAAAAAAAAAAAAAAAAAAAAAAAATTTTTGATGCAGTAGGTTGAAATATCATCTTGATGGGTTCGGATGTATTAATGGGCAGGCGGCGGCGAGGGGCGGCTGGTATGTGTGTGATATAGGCTGGCAGGGTGCTTGCGCAGGCCCCAGCATCGCGTCTTTGGCGTGCCGAGCCATGCGGCGAGCGGCGTGAAAGAGCTTGGCAGCCTTGGCTATCTTCAGAAGCGCGCGAAAGCGGCATCTTGAAGCGCCGAAGCCAGCGCGACGCCTGGCCAGCGCCCGAAAGCGCGCCGCGCCTTATGGCAGCGTCGCGAAAAAGCGCGAGCGCAGCCTGGCCGGCGCGAAAGCGTAGCGCGCAGCGGCATTGGCCCGAAGCGCCTTGAAGCGCGCGCAACTGGCGCTGAGGCGTTGGCCCTTTCGGTGCACTTCGGCCCATTTTCGATGTTTTGACTGTTTTTCGAGTCACCAAATGAACCTTTGTTCATTGTAAATTAAAATTTTTCGAAAAAAAATATTTATTAAATTGAGAATAAAATCAAATAAATTTTGATAAAATTTTAGAAAAATAAAATTTTCAAAAAATACAATTTAGAAATAAATTTACATTAAAGCTCCTAAATATTTTAACGTGAAATGATTGCGTATATGTGTTGAGTTATGTGTATGATTAATTAATACCGAAATTTGTGGTTATGCCTTAAGTGCGTATTGGATTTAACTACCATTTGAAATGGTGATTAGCGTGTGGTAGTTGCGTGCGAAATTATAATGGTGTGTGCGTATAGGAAAAGGGTGAATGCTAAGGGTTCAGGGATTACGACAGGGATTTGAATGATGAAATGAGCAAAGAGCCCGAAAATTTTATTATTGAATAAAGCAGGAGGGTGGGATGGTTGGAATTTGTACAGCTTAGGAAATGGGCAGTGGAGTTCAGTGGTTGTCCAGATCTATTGGCATGTGCATTGCTAGTTAAGGCGAAATAATTACATGGATATCATGTAAATGGCTAGTAGAGGTCAGAGGGAGGGTGAAAACGTCCACGGGGCCTTGGTCGAGCCTGTCCCGGTGTTTGATCGAGGCGGACTTTTGTAGGGCGTGGTATTACCGACGAATGCTTTATAGCACGAGGGCTAGTATAGCATGTGAACGGGAGATCTGGTAACCTCTGCTGGAAGCATCATCCTCCGACCTTTAAGAGGAGGAGACCCGTGTGTGAACCATTGGTTTTATCTCTGAAACGAGAGAAAGTGTTGCAGAGGTATGGAGTTACCTCGGCGGCCGGGGATGAGCCCCAGCTGCGTTCTAGGCGGAGAATGAGAGCCTATATATGGTGGAAATGGGCAGGACCTCTGAGACCTTCGAGAGGGAGCAGTTGTACGTGGAGTTCTACTAGGGATTAGGGGGAATAGGGATGATGACATGTCGAGGTTCTTGAGTTAGAGATCTCGGGGACTCTACTCACAGTGGACCTGATGATTATGGACATGTCAGAGTTGAGTCATCGAGAGAATGGATTAGGTGACCCAGCTACGGGGTCGTCATCTATTGTGAGCGTAGGAGGATTACCGCCTACACACAGGACGGTACTCCTGTGGTATTTCAGGGGGCAAGCACGATATTTTCCCTAGACGGAGTATCACGAGTCGAGTGTGTTCGAGGGACCGATTAGCGGGTTGGCTAGCCAAAGTATTATTCCACTAGAGGACGAGGTGAGACCCAAACTTAGATCTACTTGGTAGTGTGCGGGTTTGTGGATGTTTTCCGGATGAGCTACGGACTACCTGCATAGGGATATGAGCTTGGTATTGAGTTACACCTGGTATTTCACCATCTCTATGTTATAGGATGATGCCGCCGGTGAGTTGCAGGAACTGAGTCGACCCATGAGCTATTGGACAAGGGTTCACGATCAAGAATCGGGTACCCAGTATCGAGGATTAATGATTTATTTGATAGGTTGAGAGGAGTCTTGAGTCTACTCAAGATGAACTTTACCATGCTTGGTTACATTTTATCAGTGAGGTTGGAAACAGAGATATCCCATGATGGCGTTTAGGGCCAGCGTTATGGGCACTTTGAGTTTACGGTGATGCCCTTCGGGATTAACCGAATCTTGTATTCTGGGGATCTCATGCATAGGGTATTCCAACTTCCTATCTGAACCAGTTGTGTGATCTTCATGGATGGCTGCGCGATGCCGAAGTGGTGGGGCATGAGTATCGCGAAATTGTATTACAGTTCTTGAGAGACCATCGGCTGTGCGGCTAAGTTCGGTAAGTGAGAGTTTTTGGCTTGCGGTGAGATTGTTGGAACCGTTGGTGGCCGACGCCAGGTGTCGGTGGGCTGGGAGGTTGAGCGGTGATGCTCGTTGGGAGTGACCGAATGTCAATCCTGCTGAGATCACGGATTTCTTTGGGATTGGCGGATATTAGGGGAGACACGAGAATGGGTGAGGATTGTTCATTAAGAGACGGGATCGTGGGGACTTCGCCTCACGGGACGCTGGACTCATGGTTGGTGACCGACCATAGAGAGAGAGATTGAGGATGCGAACACTCAGGATACGGGTGTTGATAGCAAGAGAGAGAGAGGGATCGACTTTCTCTAGTTCGAGGAGAGGCGAGAAGACTTACACTTCACACTAGTTTACCCGGGACTAGGGCGAGAGTTGTGAGCATGAGTGACGGGATTGCGAAGCCGGGGGGATCCCAATACCTTGGGACAATGCGGATCCCCCAGCCGTATTCAGGGGCAGGAATCTCTCTGATTCATTCCTCCGCTGCAGTAAGGGATGGAAGAATCATTTGTTAGGTGTGCTATACGAAGCACTTCGACCAGCGCAATGAATGAGCCGGAGGGAGGGGCGGAGTGTGGGTCGAGTCGGGGATAGATCGGTTGCATGCGAGCCATGTGCGGACCTTAGAGTGGTAGACATATTGTTGGTGATATCTGCGTTGCAAATGGATGAGTCGACAGCCATCAGGACATGTCGATGGCGCGAGACTGGCTAGGGTTGTCATGCTCGACACGGCGTGGGATTCAGGCTTAGAGGTTGAGACCAGCTAGAGCCAGGGTATGATGTTCTTCCCTAGAGGTCTGGGGTGAGTTGTTGATAGGTCGGGATTATGAAGTGTAAGACCCACCTCGAGATTTACGCTCCATGGTGGGCGCGCCAGGATAGGGTATCGCGATGCCAAGCATTATTGCGTTCGTGTGCGGTAACATTCGCGTCGAAGTCGGGTGTGGGTGCAGTGCGGTCATTGCCACTCTTGGTAGTGTGGGTTGAGCTGTCTTTAGGATTGCGATCGAGGAAAACTCACCAAGTTTGAATCGCTTGAAATATAACGGGCTCAAGAATATGACCAGTTATGTGCCGGATGAAAACACACGGAGACGGAGGTTATCACGCTTCTGCTTGAGAGTTGAGGGGTGACTGGGGTTTGGATACCCTTTAGAAATTGCATTGGGTGTTGTTGGTGGCAAGAGCTGGTATACGGATGTCATTCGCGGCTATGGATTAGGTTGACAGTCCATTGGATTGTCAGTGATTGTGACCTTGGAAAGGTTAGCGTTTACACACCAAGCAAGGGTTGTGTAGGGATACGTGTTGTCGCGGATTATACCGCAGTGGAGAAGAGGACCTTATTGCGAGCATACGTCTGAGTCATAAGGTTAAGGATTAATTGCCCATGGTGGAATTCGCCTGATGGTTATCCCGAGGCGAGTATGCGGGAGAAGCTGGCACCATATGAGGCATTGTGGGAGGCCAGCGTAGATCACCGTTACGGGCCAGAGGTGAGAGAGCTCCATCTTTTGGTCACGATGCGATTAAAGCACCGAGAAGGTGAGCTTGATCGATGCGGCGTCTTCTCCGCGGCAGAGCGGTAGAAGAGAGTATGATGATGTCTGGCGTCGACCCTTAGGGTTCGGGGTTGGTGATCCGTCTTCCTCGAAGGTGATTCCTAAGAGGAGTGGTCGGGTTTGGCAGCGCGGGGAAGCTATCGCGAGGTTCATTGGACCTTTGAGATGCTCGAGGTACCTTTGCTTACCGGTTAGTGCACCGCCCGGCATGTCGGTGGTGTTTCACGTCTCCATGCTCCGAGAGTATACTCCAGATCCAGCTCATGAGGTGGGTTGGGGATAGATTGAGGTTGACACTGATGGGACCTTGGGGAGGACCGAGGTGCGTGTTTATGGCGAGTGATCGGGTTTGTGACACAGGAACCGTGGGGCTAGTGAGTGCTATCAAGGCGGCTGAGGTGGAGGAGTCAGCGATGGGGAACCGCGAGTATGATCATGGGCTACCTATCTGTACTTTGTTCAGGGATGAAGGTCTGTGGTTTTTAGTCGTTTAAGGTTTAAATATTGTTTACATGCATGTTAAGTGCGGCGTTGCATATGCATGTGCGTGATTGATGGTTCTGAATTTCTGACGAAATTCCTTTTAAGGAGGAGAATGTATATTCGAGAAATTCCAATTTCTGAAATAAGGGCAAAATCGTAATTTTGATTACAAAATTGTAATTACGGTTAAAAATCCGTAATTAATTCTCTAGATCTCAGATGACGAAACGGATTGTACCGTTGGAATCGTCTCGCGAAATCTAGTTAGCACGTAAAATTTCATAATTTTCTCGGTACGCTTCGAAAGTTGGCACGTGCCGAGGCACGCGTTTCTCGTGTTCGTGAATCGATTCGATGCGACGAAAGACACAGATAACACGTACTCATGTACCATGAGTGGTATGAGTAGAGAAATTATGGAAATGGACGGCCGAGATAGTGTCGAATGTCAAAACTGGTGAAAAAATGGAATTAATAAATAAAATGGAATAAATAAATTAAAGGACAATGCTACAGTGTCGTCTTCCCCAAATTAAGTGACCACGGGCAGAACAGGGGGCTGGAGGGAGAGAGGAGCAGATTGAGAGAGTTTTAGAGAGAGGAGAACTTCTAGAACACGATCGACCGCTGATTCTCGACTCGAGCAAGAGGGGAACGCTCTACGCGAGCGTGCTACGCTGTGACCCCGGTTTGCGAAGCTTTGATAACTCCAAGAGGTAGGATTTTCTCCCTACTTGAGTTTTATTCCCATTTTTAAGGGTTTTTCGATGTTTCTGCTAGTTTTGAGTCGAGGCTTCCAGCCCGATTCGTCCAAAAACGATAACTTAATCAGAAACAGCCGGTTTTTGATAGTCATGATCGCCCGTAAAAACAAAAATGTCAAAATAACAAAACAACAAAATCGTACTATATCGTCGGAACGTGGCATCGCGATCACCAAAACTTGGGACCAAAGTGTTAGAATTTTCGAGGAAGAACCCGAGCGTACTCTCGCGATCGCTTCCACTCATTGCCAGGCTGTTTGGGAGTGGGTTGGTTTAACTCAGGTATTAAATGGTTGTCGCCGTGAACGTGTCGGTGATTTCGGGTTCACCGAAAGGAACCGTTTAGATTTTCCCGAATAGTAAATCCAGGGTTTCACTATTCTCTAATAATGTTTTTGGAAAATATATTTTCGCGAAAAATACGTGTTTGGTCGAAAGTGATTTAAATTAAATTACTTCATGTATGATCATTAGCCCAAGCGAGCTAATTTGATGCTTGAAATTGATTAATTACATGACATGATTGTGTGGATTGGATATTATGCGAATATATTCATGTTGATATGTTTGCATGTGATTAGACTGGGTGATGGAACCGCATACATGCATTCCATATGCACTCGAAACATCCTAGAATATGGGGAGTTAGTGCAATGATGAGTCTAGAGAAAATGGTTCTGAGGGTAGCTCCAAAAATGTTAATTATCTGAGGGTGTCCAAATCTCCAAATATATCAACCATCGGAGCGGCCCGCTGATATATATTCATCTGAGGGTAGTCCACAAACAATAATATATATCAATCGCCTGAGCGCCCAATTGATATATATTCATCCCGAGGGTTGCCCACTAATAAAATGATAATTCCTTACACAAGGCTTAGGGCGAGTGTGAGAGAGCTTCCGTGAGGACTCCCAGATCTGAGTTAAGTCATGCGAGACATTCGGGCAGGATCATGCATTTGCTCGAATGCTACATTTCAACACGCACCGCACTTAGACGAGTGTACTTCACTTAGTATGACTTCCCATCAGCTTTAGCTCACCCCGTCGTGGGATCCCCCCTTTATTTTACAGGTACAGGGAGCGTGCGAGAGGACGGCTCGTCCTAGAGATTCATTATGAAGAAAGCCGGGATGTGGCTTTGGTGGTTGTACATGTATTAGAACCATTTACGTTTAATATATGTATTGTTTAAGAGTAAAAGTATTAACTCTTGTAACTATTGGGTATATAGTTGGTTTCATAGTTGGTATGTACATTGAGTACTGTTTATGGGCCTAAGTGGCCGTATTGGATATATATTGCATATATTGGATTGTTTGGGACAGGATATGCAGGTTTTGTATTTGGGTAGAGCTCCCCGTACAAAGGAGACTCTGCCCGATTTTCTAAAGTGGCGTCGGGTAACCCGACTCCACTCAGATTCCGGCGAGCTGACGGGCAGTCAACCTGACACCCCTGCCTTGGGGGCGTCACACTACACCGCCGCTTAAACTTAGTTATATTTATAGCCAAGACGCATAAAGGCATCATTTCATCATTTTATCACACAAGAACTCCTTATGTAAATTAATCAATCTATTACCACTTTTAGTTTTTATTACGGTTATGAAGAAATACAATTTTTATACCATAAAATGAATATCTAAGTACTTCAATAGGAAAAGTCATAAGAATTTCTTTACACACTGTGTTAAAAGCTATTTTTAAAAAGTTCACATGTCTATCTCTGTTTAAAAATGAAGGTCATCCAGGGAGGAGAGGGGTCCCAAGTTATAAGTTCCAATGGGAACTGTTTATTATATTGTAACAAAATACTTACTTGTAAAAAAAGCTATATTTAAAAAAATAGAAGAACTAGACTTTAGATTAAAGAGAAAAAAAAAGAGATCATTAGGCATTTGAATAGATTGATTTACAAATTCAAAAATACATTTATTTTAACTTTAGAAGACTTTGACTAGGAAAAAGAGGTGTCAATAAGTATTTAGGTGAAAATATAATTAATCTAAGACCTGCATCTTAGAGGAAAATAAGTTATAATAGGGTCCCATTATAGCTTTCAACTTTAAGAGACTAAAACTTCTGGAGGAAAAGAAATGGCATGTGCATAAAGCTTTAAACTTGGAAAATCTAGACTTGAACGTAAACAAGTGCTTCTTTTCCTATATGTACATAATATTAAAAAAAAAAAATCCTTAAATATGGAAGTTAAAAAAACATTTCCAAAATTACAATAGTTTTTGTAGATTAAAAGAGAGTTCTAAAACCGTGTTTTAAAGAAAGGATTTTGATTGATGATAGAAAGATATTTCAAAAGACAATTTTTGTGATGCCCCAAACCCGGGGTCCGTGATCTACCCGTCAACTGGCGACACAAGTGGAGGCCAAGCCACCCCACTTCACTTTTAGAAAATTCCAAGTAGCTCCTTGTACTGAGCTATACCTAAATACATAACTCCGTATATCCTAGCCCATGCCCAAAGATGCTACGTAATCGTGATACCTAAGCTCATACTGCACCCAATAATTGCAATATAATCTCAACATGAGTAAAAATGCCTCTTGGGCTCATAAACCAATACTCATAAAAACATACCAACTATTCTCCAATTATCTCCCAATAATTCCATAGTTGATTTACACTTTTATACAAACATATATTAACATCTACAAGTCTAATACATGTTATGTCCAAAAACCATCAAAATCATGAACTGGCTTCTTCAAAATGAATTGTCTTCTCGAGCGCTCCATGTACCTGAAATAAGGGGGTCCCACGACGGGGTGAGCTAAAAGCTTAGTATGAATCGCCCTAAGCGCTACTCACCACCCAAGCCAAGAAGCAATGTTTCCTAAATTAAACACACACTCAAGTAAATACGTGATCCTACTAATGTCTACATGATGTTTCCATGTCACGAGTCCTCACCGACTCACTCACACTTGCCTAAGCCATGTATGAGAAAATAATCATTTTCAAAACAAAACCCGTTTGTTCTTGAAAATACACTCAACAAATATCTCAGAAAATAATGGACTACCCTCCGAGGTGAATTGGTTGGGCGAAATTTTCGAAACAAGCCATGGTCCTCATCCGAAATGGATCCGCCGCCCATCTCCCAACCCACCTCCTGAATATCATCCCGTGAAATTTTCGCAAACATGCCCGCTTTACAAAAAATCCATGTCATGCAATTCACACCTAATTCTAGGTTACCCAAAGGTATGAAAATGCATTATGCCATTTTCAAAATCATTTACACAATATGTCAATACGCATATTTTCAATCAACTACAATTACACGCATGTAATTCCAACACATCAAGCATCACCCAATTTAGCTCAATTGAGCAATTCATAATTTCATCTCCAATGGCCTATGCTCACAATTATATTCCATATAATTGAGCAAATCACAATTTTTATTCCCAATATCCTATACACACAATTATATTCCATATAATTGTGACCTCATGTTAATCCTCATTAAGCATTAACCTGGATTTACACACCCTATAAAGCTCAATGAATTCATTTCATACAAGTTCATACAAAACACATGGAGCGATTTTATCTACTTTACCTGACAGGTGATTTTAACGGATCGAGAAGCAACGATGAAATTTGTCCATGAAGCGGCCCATGTCAAACCTGGTTCTATACGAATAAATTTCTTACCATTTCTGCACTTATAAACACCCAGCATAATTTATTCCAACGCGGTGACCGGTTTACAGAACATGCCGAACAAACCAAAGCCTCCAAAAATTCACTGCAATTTAGGTCCCATGTTTAGGGTGATCATCTGACCCCGTTCTAAGGCCTTTTCATATCAATACATGATTTAAATCATAAATTTTGAGAATTAAAACACCCGACAGCCGTAACAGCCCTTTGTTTAAACATTGGGTTGATAAATTAGTCGGTCGGTCCCGAAGCTTTGGGACCGATCAAGTATTTTTCCTTTGTGCCAGCCAAGCAAAGCATGAGCGCCAAAAATGGGAATACAAAAGCCTTGATGAGAGAAAATCTACCTCTTGGAGTTTGTCGAACTACGCCAAATCCGAGATCCACGCACTTAGCTGCTCAGCGTACGAGCGTTTTCCCTTCTTTAGCCGTCGGCCATGGAAAGCGGTCCGTCGCCGGGATCTTAGAGAAGCACTCTCTCTAAACCCTCTCAAAAGAATGGAGCTACTGGATCCCCATTTTTGTTACTCGCGTTTCTTTCTTGATGCTTTTGAAGGAGAAGAAGCACTATTGCTATCTTGTCGTACATTAACATAAAAATCAAATTTCTGTGATACCGTCCCTCCTTTCTGAAGGATTGATATTGACACTATCTCGTGAGTCCATTTTCATCATTCTCTACTCATACCTTATGAAGTACGTGATGCCGCATCTTATCTGTCTTGTCGTCGTAGAAAGTGATTCTGACACCCGAGCATGATGCCTCGGCAGTGTCATCAGGTATGCCGAGAAAATTCTGAAATTTTCGTGCTAAGCGGAATTTCGCGAAGACGATTCAGCGGTCTGTCGTTTAAATGTCAGAGATCTAGAGAATAAATTATGGATTTTTAACCTTAATTACGCTGTAATCAAAATTAAATTTTCTTACTTATTCAGAAAATGGAATTTCTCGGGTCTTACAATTTTTAAGGAAAATTGTCTTTTGAAAAGACAATTTTAAGGAAATTAATCTTTTAACAAAAAACGATTCGATTGATTGTGAAATTAGATCTTAACTCTATAGTCGTCATTTTAAAGATGATTTTAGTCTTTTAACGTAGTTCTTGTTTTTCATCTTAGTCTTTCTAATGGGTCTTCATTTTAAAAAAAAAAATTCCTAATGTTATCTCACGTTATATAAGAAGAAAATAATTTCTTGAAAAGTCATTTTTTGTAAAAAATTATGAAAATTCTTAAAGACGATTTTCTTTAACCCACTTTAAAAATTTCTGAGATTTTATTTTTTTCCTTTTAATTTTTTTCTCCTTGCAATGGCTTTGTAAGACATTTTCTGTTATTTTTCTTAGGCAAATCAAAACAAAACAATGTTATTATTTTTACAAAAAATAAATTATTTTCCCTTGTTCGGTTGCTAGAGCGATCAAAGTTTAAAAAAAATGAAGGACATCGAGGGAGAGAAGGGGTTTTGGGTTATTAGACAAGTGCTTAGTTGTCCAAAAAAATAATCGTTTGCAATAGTTTTTTTTTTTTAAATTTCTTATGTAAAAAAACCATCACTAATATTATAATATGATAATAAATTTTTTTTATTATTCATATATTATTTACAATTATCCTATCCAAAAAAAAAAAAAAATTGGAACTCGAAAATTTTAAAAACAAATTTTTTTTTTTTTGAAAGAATTGTTATAATAACTTTAAAACTTTAAATTATATTCATTATTTCATATTAATTAGTTTCATATCATCATGGCACTAATTAGACTATTCATAATTAAAATCAATTAAATTAGTTTAGAAATATAATTAGAGCCAGAGATAAGGATGAAAAATTTATACCTAATCTGACAAATAATATTATTTTTTTGATATCAAATACTAAATATATTTTTTTCTAAATTTATTATTTGTTAAATTTCATAATAACAATAATTATTTATAATTTTAAAAAACTATAGGTATTTTAAATATTTAATTTATCCAAATAAAATAAATTAATTTTATAATACATATATATAGTATTATATCATTGTATAAGTTGTATTAAGAAGATATGCCATTAAAAAGAATTAACATAGAGATAACAATACTTTTAATTACATTAATAAAACAATATTTTAATCTATGAAATAATAAATATAATTTGCAGTTTTGGTATATAATTGTAAATAACATATAAATAACCAACATAAAATTCATACTAAAGCCAATATATTTATAGTAATTTTATTATCAAATTATAATATCAATTAATGCTTGTTTTTATATAAAAAAAACTGTTGCAACTTATTAGAAAAAGAATTTTAATAAAAATTATAAAATTGTTTTGCACAACCATTTGCCTAAGAACAAATAAAAAATAGATAAGCTCTTTTGTGAAGACGGTGGTACGAAGGAAAAAAATAAAAAATAAAAAGAAGAAAAATCAAATCGTTTTTTAGGAAACTTTTAGGAAAGTGGGACAATATGGAAAAAAATCGTCTCTTCAAAGATTTCATGAATAATCACATATTTTAAGATATAAACAGTCTATTCAGACATTTTCCACTCTCTGCGTCTTAAAATCAATTTAATTAAATAATAAATTGTATTGAAAACCCGGGGTCAGTTGACTACCCGTCAACGCGGAATACTGCATTGGTATGTCGGGTGACGAGCATTTTACAATCGGCGAGTCCTCGCATGCGGGGAGAACCTGCCACGAGAATCACATGTACTGCAATCACGCGTAAAACGATCCGATATAATTAGCGTATGAATAAGGCGGTACTTGGCATCGCCAATACTCATCATACTCTGACAAGCTATATCAAATGGTTTTAAAAGAGTTAATAATTTACTCTTATCTGACATATATTAAAATTAGAAAAATTACAATACGTGCGAATATCGTCAAGCCAAGCCACAATCAAACTTTTTCTTCTAATCGGTCTCACAGAGACTGACAGATCACCTCGCCTTTCAAATGTACACCGTAAAATAAAGGGGTCATGTTGGGTATTTAAGGCTCGTGGGAGAATCGCCTAAGTGGAATTTTCATGCTTTAAAGTGCGGTCTGATGTTCGAAATAATGGCAGATTCAATGAATCGTGATCTCTTGAATGTCTACGTGACCCAATTTCGGATCAGGAGTCACTGTAGAAACTACCAGCATTTCATGCTGTATCGTAT
Source organism: Tetrastigma voinierianum (assembly GCA_016808115.1). Classification (NCBI taxonomy): domain Eukaryota; kingdom Viridiplantae; phylum Streptophyta; class Magnoliopsida; order Vitales; family Vitaceae; genus Tetrastigma; species Tetrastigma voinierianum. The sequence continues at coordinate 737,651 of JAEQBH010000779.1, forward strand.
GAGAATTATTATATTATTAGTGGACCCTCCAGATAAATATATATCCAATTGGGTGCTCAAACGATTGATATATATTATTTATTTATTAATTTCTCAAATGAATATATGCTCCAGTGTTCAGACGGTTGATATATTATTTAGTTTGTAGATTTACCTAGATCATTTACATTATTAGACAACCCCTCGAACGCTTTTCTCTAAGACTTGTCTCATGCACTCCTCCTAAAATCTAAGATTAATAAGTGCGCATGCTGGAATAAATATATCTGGGATTAAATCTGATCTAAGCAAGCATGCAATATATATACATGAATATATTTACCTTAAAAAATATATATAACATATTGTAATTGGCATTTCAGCACCAAGTGAAACTCTTATTGACAGCAGTGGCAGATGAGTTGGATCTTGTGTGACACATTTTCTGAAAATATATTCTTGGAATATTGTTTCAGAATAGTGAAAACCCTCGGTTACTATTCGAAGATCTAAATCAACGGTTCACTTGGTGAATGAAATTCAATGGCCAAATTCATTGAAATTAAATCAAAGCATGATTTTTAAGTAAACCCTTTATATTTGATCATGGGCTTGACCGCAGTGCTCACATTCATTTCAAAATTTTACCTTAATTCGGTCCCAATGTTTGGGACCTATCAAAGCTTGACCCTGTGGTCCCGAACCAACGAGCATGGGAAAAACCCTTAAAAATGGGGAATAAGCATGAAGTGGGGAAAATCCTACCTCTTGGAGTTGTCAAAAGCTCCTCAAGCAGGGTCCCTGCGTAGCACGCTCCGTAGAACGTTTACTTGCTGCAATGTTGAAATCCAGTGATCCGTCGCCGGGTATTTACAGAGAGAAGCACCCTCTCTCTCTGAAGCTCTCTAACAATGGCAGCTACTGGATCTTCCATTGCTTTTACGTTTTGCTTTGGTTCATTTTAAGGAGAAGATGCACTATTAGCTATTTTGGCATTTTATGATTTAAATCAAATTAAAATACCCGTTATCTCCCTCGTTACCGATTTGATATTTATCATTCTTGTGGTCGTTTCATATTCTCTCTTCATCTTATGGTACATGAGTACATGCTATATGTGCCTTTACCGTCGTCCAATCGATTCTGGCGCGACGCGATGCGCCAGCGTGTAAGTGATTTGTCTCGGAAAATTCTGAAATTTCTGCGTGCTAACTAGATTTTTCGAGACGATTCCAGGTGAAATCCGTTTCGTCATCTGAGATCTAGAGAATAAATTACGGATTTTTAATCGAGATTACAATTTTGTAATTGAAATTACGATTTTGCCCTTATTCCAGAAATTGAAATTTCTCGGGTCTTACAAAAATAAAAGGAAACAAAGGAGAAATAGTCTTTTAGAAAGAGTAGTAAAGTATTATTATTTAAAAGGACTATAGAAAAAGGTGAGATTTTACAATCGACAAAAAAAATCCTCTATTGAAAATACCACTTGGTAAAAAAAATTATTTTTTACAATTAACCAAAATCAGCTTTTCACAAGAGGATTTTCTTCACATATCTTTTTACGATCAACCAAAATCATTTCTTTGAAACACCATTTTAAAATTATCTTTCCTAATCAACAAAAACTACAGTAATTTTGAAAGTATTTTTTAAATTTATGTATTTTAAGTATTATTTTTTTTGGTATGCCCTAGTTTTAATTAATTTTTGAAGACCTAGACATAGAGGGAAAGGAAGTGGTAATGGCTATGTTTCCAAAATCATCGTAGTTTTTAAAAATCATGTTTAAGGAAGCAGTTTGATTGACGTTAAGAAAGAAATATATATGAAGTCTTTTGAAAAAAAAGACTTTTATTGATGGTAAAAAATAAAGTTTGAGGCATAAAGTTTTAAACTTTGGAAAATCTAAACTTGGAGGTAGAAGATGTGGCAATGGGGCATAAAAGTTTTAAACTTCGACGGAGGTTTGGAACGAAACGAGTATTAATTTTATATGTTTATAGAGATAAAAGTAAAGAAAACACAAAGTTTGGAGGAAAGAATAAAAAATAAGTTTCAACATAATAAATTAATTTTGTATGTTTATTCAACCCATTTATTTATTTCTATTTTATATATAAAAAAGTTAAAATTTTAAAAAATATGTAAAATTTTGAAATTTTATTATGTTTGATTTTCTTATATATTTTCAACAATGAAACCAAATATGAGAAAATCATTTTTCTTATCATTTTGTCCTAGTATTTTGTAGGTTCCAAACGAAGCCCTTAAATTTGGATTTTCCTAAACTTGTAGGGTGTATAATTTACACTTTCGAAGACGAAGACTTGGCGATCAAAGAATGGGCAATGTGAATATTGTTTCAAAGAAAGGTGTATAGTAATCTTTAGGGTGAATACCGTTTTAAACTTTAGACGTTGGAAGACCTAGACTTTGAGTGGAGGCAAGGTTTTAAACTTTAGATCCATTTTCTCTTCTTTCTTTTATGAGAATATGTTGTTAAAATTTCAATTTAATAATGCTTATAGGAGTTCATCTTTAGGGTGGTTTTTATGAGGTTGCAAACCAAGAAATTAGGTCAAAATTATTTTTATAATATGAAATCATAGTATATGTAATCTAAAAAATTTAACATGAGCTCAATATAAATTTGTAAATACCGACAGCGTAGGAGATTAAACTACACTTATAAGTCTAGTAATACGCAAAAGTTTGTCATACTGTCATAATAGATTGTAACAAGAAATGCACAACTAAATACAATTTTATACCATAAAATGAATATCTAATTACTTCAATAGGAAAATTCATGAAAATTTCCTTAAATACATGTTGTAAGACCCGAGAAATTCCAATTTCTGGAATAAGGGCAAAAACGTAATTTTGATTACAAGTAGTGAATTTACGGGTTAAAAATCACGTAATTAATTCTCTAGATCTCGGATGACGAAGCAGATTGTCTGGGTGGAATCGTCTCATGAAATCTAGTTAACGCGTAAAATTTCGTAATTTTACGAAGCGATTCGGTCGGTAGCGTTTTGAGCATCGCATTTGGTCGTAAATCGTTTTGATCTGACGAAGGCGCATATAACAAGTACTCATGTACCATAAGTGGTATGAGTAAGAGAAATGATGATGAAAATGGGCTGACCGAGGTAGTCTTAGAATACTCGAATCGTAAAAGAAGAATTAATTGGATTAAATGAGGGGGCAAACTTGTAATTTTGAGAAGAATAGTCTTCTTCTCCACTTAAACACCAAGAGCAAAAACATTAGGATTTATTTTTTTGGATGCAGTAGCTATGGGGTTTTTCATTTTAGAAGAGAAGCCTCCTTCTCTCTAGAGTTATCTCATGTCGGACCGTTGGATTTCAACGAGCAAGAAGAGCGTTCTACAGCGGGCGACTCTTGCTGTAGACCCTCGTTAGTTTTGACAACTCGAGAAGGTAGGATTTTCTCACTCTTGCGTTTGTCCATTTTAAGGGTTTTGATGTTTCGGTTGGTTTGAGGCCGTGAGGGCGTTTGATGGAATCGAAAACTTGGAGATAGAGTTGTTAGAATTTTTGGGATTTTGAGAGGCCGTGACTGTCAGAAAATAAGTGGGCTGTTAGGGTCTTTAATTACGAAATTTTGCATTAAGTACATGTATTTATGTGGAAAAAGAATGAGAATGGGCCGTAGGATCGGTCCCAAAACATGGGACGAATTGTGTTTAGGTGCAGTGCAATCAGTGAATGCCCGAAGAAACTGTTGTGGGCTGTTGTGTTATGGTCAGTGCAATTTTGAGTGATTAGGAGGCCCAGGAAAGCGGGGGTGAAATCGGGTTCACCAAGAGAGACCGATTGTAGGAAGTGTGGGCTGCCGTGGACAGCCCACTTGCTGCATTTTGGGATTGTAAGCAGTCCGGGTTTTGTGTGTGAAATGGATAAGAATTGTCAAGCTGACTATTGTGCTCGAAATTGTATGTGAAATGAATGGCTTGCGTTGTGTGGAATTAGTTTAAAGTTATCATTAATTAATGTGTTAGTACAATGACACAATTACATGGGGTAAATTGTGTTATAAAGCCATTGGAGATGATTATGATTTGCTCAAGTGAGCTAATTTGGGTGATGGTTGATATCATTGAATTACATAAATGGTAGTTGATTAATATGCATATTGTCATATTGTAAATGGTTTTGAAAATGTGTCGTTTTTTAAATACTAGTAGGTAACCTAGAGTTAGGTGTGAGTGCATGACAAAGATATTTTATAAAGCGGATATGGTTGCGAAGATTTCAAGCGGATATTAGGAGGGTGGGTTGAGATGGGCGCCAGATCGCGGATGAGGACCATAATTGTTTGATCCACCAACCAATTCACCTCGGGTAGTCCCATTACTTTTCTGAGATACTTCGGTAGTATATTTTCAAGAACAAAGTTTTGTTTTGAAAATGATTATTTTCTCATCGTGGCTTGAAGCGAGTGTGGTGAATTCGATGAGAACCTTCGTGACATGGGGTGATCATGTGAGCGTTTAAGTAGGATCGTGTATTTCTTGAGTGTGTGTTTTACTTTGGAGCATTCTTGTTCTGCAACTTGGGTGGTGGTAGCCCACTTGAGGGCGGTTCTCCTGCGAGTTTAGCTCACCCCGTCGATGGGACACTTTATTTTAGTCTGAAAATGACTCGAGAGACAATGCATTTGAGGTTGATTTTGAAAGCTAGGTTTGTGGCTTGATAGTTTGGTTTATAACATGCTCAGTACAGAATTGTAGATTTTAATATATGTTTGTGTTTGCATATAAAAGTGCAATCAACTATTGAATTATTGGGAGATAATTGAAATAGTTATGATAATTGATCTTATGAGTATTGGTTTATGAGCGAAGCAGTTTTGCTGCGTAGTTGGGATATATATTGCTATATTGGATTGTTTGGGGCGAGTTATGCGAGTTATGTATTTGGGTAGAGGCTCGTCTGAGGCTACCGCTGGGTTATAAGAGTAGTCGGTGCCCAGGCCTCCACTTAATATTCCCGTGGTGTGGGTAGTCAACGGACCCCGAGACCGATCACACATGTTAAAGCTATATTTAAAAAAATGGAAGACTGGGAGAGTGAGTGAGTGGGAGTTGAGGTGTTGTTGCTTTGATTTTTGACTAGGAGGGAAAAAAAGTGTCGGTAAGCATTTAGGTGGAAATGTAATTAATTGAAAGACCTAGACTTAGAGGAAAAAGAAGTTGCAAAAGGGTCTCATACAACTTTAGGAGACCTAGACTTGGCGATAAAAGAAGGAACAATATGAATATTGTTTTAAACTTTGGAAAGCGTTTAGGCGTAGACTTTAGTGGAGCGGGGTTTTAAACTTTAGACCCGTTTTCTCTTTTATTTTATTTTTGAGAATATGTTGTTAAATTTTCAATTTTATAATACTTCTAGGGTTCTATCTTTTAGGTGGTTTTATGAGGTCGAATTAAAGTATTTTATAATATCAAATGCAATCTATGTAATCCGATAATTTTAACATGAGTTTAATATAAATTTGTAAACATAAACAGCTAGGAAATTAAAACTACATAAGTCCTAATGAAGCAAGATTTGTCATACTAGGATTCTTAATTTATAGATAATTAAATAAATAATTGTCAAAATATTTTATATTGAAAAATAATTCCAATTCTATATAGTAGTTTTTGACACATAAGCAATGAGGTGGAAATTCTCTAACTATGAAATCATGTCTTTAAAACACGACTTTACAATTTACATCGAAATCATGTCTTCAAAACGAGCTTTCTGATTTTTCTTATTTGGAATCGTGTCTTCAAAACCAGACTTTACAATTTTATCACAGTAGTGTTTTCAAAATCTGGCTGTGATTTTACGTTATGAAATCGTATCTTCAAAACACAACTTCACAATTTTAAAAATTTACACTTAAATAGTGTTTTAAAAACAAGATTTCATATTTTTACATTGAAATTGTATCTGCAAAACACGATTTCATATTTTAACACTACAATCGTGTTTTCAAAACACAATTTCATATTTTCACATTGAAATCATGTTTTGAAGATACGACATCTATGTGACGCTTTGTTGGCAATAAGTATCATAGATTTGGAAATACTTATTTTTGTTCTATAGTTTAAAAAATATTTTTTATAATTATGGTATTATCTAAAAAAGCCAAGCTTAGAAGTATACGTGTCTATCCAACTTCTATTTATTGAACCTCCTAAAGTACACAATAAATACAATTTTATACCATAAAATAAATATCTAATTACTTCAATAGGAAAATTCATGAAAATTTGCTTACAAACATGTTCAAAGCTATATTTAAAAAAAAATATGGAAGACCTAGACTAGATTAAAGATAAAAAAAAAAAAAGTGGTGATTAGGCCTTTAGATTGGTGGAATATAATTAAATTCTCAAAGACCTTGACTTTGGACTAATATGTTAAAGAAAAGTAATATATGATTTAGAAATTAAAGTATTTATTTTACTTGCTTTAGAACTTTGATTGGGAGGAAAATAAAGTAATAGATAAGCATATAGGTGGAAATGTAATTAATTGGAAGACCTAGACTTAAAGGAAAAAGAAGTTGCAAAAGGGTCCCATACAACTTTAGGAGACCTAGACTTGGAGGGAAATAAATGGCATGTGTCATAATGTTTTAGATTTTGGAAGATGTAGACTTTGAGGTAGAAGAAGTGGCAATGGGGCATAAAGTTTTAAACTTTGGAAGACTTAGACTTAGACTTAGAGGAAGAAGAAGTGGCAATGTGTCATAATGTGTCATAATTACATTTCACGACTTATTACTGAAATTTTTTTAAAAAGTTCTGAATAGGAAAAGTGAAAATATTTAGCACTACATTAGGAAAAGTCATTTTCCATGAATAAAGAAAAACTCAGTATTCTGTGAGAAATTTATGATATCACAATACCCAGGAATGTGAGAGTTTGGGGCGGAACAGGACGGTCCCATCTCTACCAGCTCGTTTATTTTGGTCTGAAACATGCATTTAAAAAATTAAATAGGCGGCGGAGATGGGAAAATTCTAAACTTCGCCCGTTATTTATTTTGTTTATTTTTTTTTTTTTGTTTTAATTTTTTACTGTTGCTTTTTTTTTATTATATTAAAATCAATATTTTCATAAAAATAAAATATTATGAATTTTATAAATTATTTATTAAAAAATTATAATAATTATTATTATTTATATTAAGTATAAAAATAAAATAATAAAAAATTATTTTTAAAATATAATCGAGCATGACTTGTGTATTATTATTATTTGGATACGTGGATTCGTATTCTTCCGTTCGGATCACATTTTACTAACCGAGGAAACGATTTATTCTTTTAGGTTCATTTTATTTTTAAATGACAGCCCAAATCATTTCACGACTTCCGAGATTTTTTGTAAAAATCTCGTCACTGCAAAGTCATTTAGTAGCTTATCGCGGAAAATCGAAAAAATTTCGTTTGTCTCGAGGAGATTTGTGAAACTTTTCCTGGTCCCATTCAGATTTCAGGGCAATTTAACGGTAGTCAGTTGATCGTCAGAGATACAGAAAATTTTTCTAAACTATAGACATATGACAATTTATTTTTATTAACATTTTGTCATTTTTAGAAAATTTCTAATTTCTGTGGTTTTGATAATAATACGGGCAGATTCGATTTGAAAAAATAAACTCGAACCCATTAAAAGCCCGATTAAATTAAATTAAACATGTGTCATTAAGAGCGGTAGGACGAGAACGAAATAATCCCCTGATTCAGTTAATCGTACTACTATTTACTAATGTTAAAAAACAAACGACTTGTCTTTAATCTTTATTAAGTCTTGATGACATGGAATTTCCGGATTACATTAAACGTTAAGTAAAAAAACAAACACCACCTTAGACTTGGAGGTAAATATTGGAAGACCAAGACTTAAAGGGAAAGGTAATGGCAATTGGCATCTTTTGAATACCTTGGGTCCTCTCAACCTCTCTAAGAGTCCTCATACAATTCCACACTTTCTTGTCTCGATGCGTCCTCTCCCATACCCACTTCCTTTTTCTATGAGAACATATTGTTAAATTTTCAATTTAAAATGCTTTGAGGATTTGTCGAGAAATGATGCACTAATACCTCTGACATTTGGCTATATGTCGATCTAGTTTTTGTCGACCGCATCATATCATTTATCCATAGCACATATACCATGCTGTTAATGGAATCCATATATAGGCAAACAAGGTGTTAACATTGTTGACGCCCATCACATACCTTTTAGCTCATGTGGTAGCTTTGCAAGTAGATTCCATTAAACGAATTATTTTGACAAAATATGTCCTTATCTCTAACCTCGACCCCCTTGGATCAATCCTAACCCTCACGAACTCATGTTGCAATTTGTTTGATTGTTGAGAAAATAACATGGAATTTTTGGATTTTCGATTATTTGTTGATATTTTCATTAGCCCTTGAACTCCATTTTTTTTAAAATTTTGTTTATCAACATACGTATGAGTGTTTGGTTTCTAAGAAAATGTGGCAAAGAGAAAAAAAAATATAAATGTAATCTTCGTTTGGTTCTTTGAAAGTTAAAGAAAAACTCATAAAATAAGGGCGATGTATGAAAATGCTCAAATCCCATTAATGAAAAGTGCTCAAGCTGCAAAAAAAGCCCATTGTGTATGTCTTAGCCATAAAGCTTTGTTTTTCTTTGTTACAATTTTTCGAGAAACCAAACAAAGAAGAATGAAGCGACATCAAGACCGTTGCCTACAAATCCACATATTAGCTCTTAACCCATAATATCAAAACAATTTATGTTCTTCGTAATTCCCATCATGCCAGCGTCTCCTTGTGAAGCATGAGAATGATGCAAAACTATGTTCCATGGAGGATATAGTAGAATTTGGGGTTTTGAAAGAAATCAAAGTGAGAATTGGGAGAGGCAGAAACAATTGGAATTATCAAAACAATTATGGAGTACCAATGACTATCGCGGGTTAATTTGGGTTCAAATATTAATTATTAACAATTAAACGAGGAGAATGTCAAAAGGGAAAGGGAGCTTATGGATGAAACTAAGAGGGATTAGTGATTGCTGTGAAAGAGACGAAGAGAAACAATGAAGAAAATTAGGGTTTCGTCTTAGATAAAGTCGTTTAATGGGGAGAATTTGAAAGGGAAGGAGCTTAGTGATGGGCGGGGATCGAGATGGATTCAAGGGCATTTTTGTCAAAAGAATGTTTGGGGTTAAAAAACCACGTGCAAAAGTGCCATATAAGCAAAAAAAAAAAAAAAGCATGATAGGGATGCCACATCAGCACTGTTAGCGCCCCATTTGTCCATCTGGCATTTCTGTTAATGGGAGGGGCATAAGTATGTCGTGGCAGAAACGTTAGGGACATGGTTGGATGGAAGCGTTAGGGCATTAATCGCGTAACAACTCGGCCCACTCTGACTTTCTTTGGAGACTTAGACTTGGAGGAAAACAAATGGCATGTGACATAATGTTTTCAACTTTGGAAAGTTTAGACTCGGAGGGGTGGCATATAGTACTCTTAAACTTTGGAAAACCTAGACTTGGGCATAAAGTTTTAAAATTTGGAAGACTTAGACTTTGGAGTGCATCTCTCAGCCTCTCAAGTCCTCATACAATTCCACACTTTCTTGTCTGGATGGCTTGCTCCATACCCACTTCCATTTCTCTTTTCCTGTAAAGAACCTTTATTAAATTTTCAATTTAAAATGCTTTGGATTTATTAGGAAAGGTGCACTAATCTTATACTGACGTTTGAGTAAATTATCGTATGTCAATCTAACAGTTTTGTTTGTCCTCATATATTGAGTAAACAACAATTTAATCCAAGTGGAAGCTCTTGAAAGTTTCCTTACGTTATATTATTGCAAATTTTGAAAAAACATGAAGAATGATTATTGACTGAAGCGATCTTGGGATGCGGGAGCCATCTTTGTAGAACAACAAAGTCCATGCTTTTCGAGGGCATGGAGTCACTACTACCACGACCCAAAACCATGGGAAAAAAAATTAATATTATTATCAGAACATGCGAAGAATTATAAATAAGGTTTATTCTTGCAAAGCAAGAACCGCACTAGGAAAAAAAAATGGAAGACCTAAGCAGAGTACATCCTACATATACAGCGGCATACAAAGAAATAGCAAGGCCAAACCATTGACAAAGGTAATCTATATAATGAGGGCCAAAGCTTAATCCTGGCAAAAGCATCTGATATTAACAGCAGTGGTATCTATTATTAGCATTATGTAGATATAGATATGGAAGTCTGTATACATAAAAGGTTAAAGTATGTTGAATTGTCGGTACCTCAAAGTCTCTGAAAGCTGATTTGAGTTTTTGTTGAGATCCTCTAGATAAATCTCTTGATAAATATTCAATTTGCTTCTTTGATACTGCATTTCTATTACCTAAGTATGTATTAGTACCCTTCTAACCATGCATATCCACGAAAAAATGTTGCCCCGAATGAATTAATGTTGCGATTACAAGATTATATTACATAGAAGCAGAAAAACCATGATAGGGCTGTTTTTATGGTTTACGGTTTTTGAAAACTGTTTTTTCGTTCAGATAAACAAGGACAACACAAAGAACATAGAAAAAACTAAATTTAGAGAACAAAAACAGTTTTGAGATAATACATATTTTTGTTGCTACCTGTTATGGCCGATGATGTACATATTTTCTTCTAGGATCTACTATAAGACCCTTCCCTCCATTCACTTCTAAATCATGCCTACATAATCATATGGTTAAAGCATTAGAACACAGGATTTTATCCTGCAACTTTAAGCTCCATAGTAGTAGTTTGAAATTCTCTAGTGGATCTTACGCAATCAAAGTTCAAATAAAATTTGTTGTGAGCAGGACCCTGTAATAACACTTACTATTTAATCAATTTTATGGCATGTTTGGTTACAATTTTTTGAAAAAGTTTTATGATACCAGCAAGGAAGCGAGGAAAGCATGAGAACACTTTTGGTTCCCAATTTTTGTCTTGGAAAACACAAGCGACACAAATTAAGAGAACATGTAGTTTTAGAATCTGCAAATGTTGTTCTGCGTGTTTTTTAAGAATTGTTCTTTAAACACCAAAAATGATGTTCTTTGTGTTTTGAGAACAAAATAAATTAGGAGTTAAACATGTTAACTGCTTGTTTTCTTGTTCTTGAGAACGATGTGATTTCAAATCGGAACCAAACATATCTGTATATACGTACCCGATGTAGTCAATAAACACAATGGGAACACTGAGAAGTTAGTCATTCAAAATAATCAAAGCGGGGATCAAAATATAGATCCCGAGCCTACGGAATCCGCATTTCTTGTTTTTTATTTTCAAGACATCTTCATTCATAGCCTATTGGGCAAATTTCTCCTTTATACAGTTGACTCATGCAGATGTGACGCTTGTGCGAAACATACAATTTAGTCACTGAATCTAGGCACTGGCCAATCTCTTTCCTCATTGCTTTGTTCATGCCCTCTTTGGTTTATTCTATTACATTGTGAGTTCATTTCTTTTCCCTCCTCATATTTTTGTTCTAATTATTTATGTGTGAATAGAAGAAAACCCCAAAATGCCTTTGTGTTGTAGACTTGTAGTTAATTGTCACGACCAACTCTTGGGGCGTGGCCAGAGCACCTAGGGAATGGGGAAGGCATAAGGTACGAGAAACTTAGTAGCAAGCCTTATTGAAATATTCTGCCAGGCTATCATCGATCACACGACTATATATCCACATACATATATATAATATGTGCTCGGATGCCAAACATCGATAAGGGAGAAATAAAGTTTGATCCATCTGCTTAGATAAATCGTAGACAAAATAGGCAAATTAATACGGTACAAAACATACTAATATTCCAAAGTCTTTATGTTTACCTAGATTAAATAGACAAAGATTAATAATATCATAATAGTACATGCTAACCGTGAAGGAAAGGAGTCGGCGTGAGTTTATGTCTGAAGGTAGCGATTACTGAAAAATAAATTGAGGTATCGGTCTCGAGTGAGATAATATCATAATTCATACCATATCCACAACAAAATGTTATACATACTTATAGTAATTCATAATATATAAACTTGGCCAAATTATATTAATAAGGAAATCCACATAATCATATACATGGCTATAGTTCGTATCATAACCTGAAATATCACATCAATCGAGACATTAGTAGGACCACTGTATTCCAATACACTATAAGCCCTACGGCTCTCTTAAAATCAATGAGGTGGCGCCAGGAGAATGTTTACGACAGGGGTCCTTAACTCAGTCGACACTTAATCAATAACATAGGCGGCGCCCAGAGAATCTTTCGGCAAGGGTCCTTACCTCGAAGCAACTAACATATCATAAATCCGTAGCGGCGCCAGGAAATGCCTTCAGCCAGGGACCTTACCTCACGGCATCCGGAAAGCGCTCAACCGGGGAACTCATGTCCCATAACCATCGCAAACACATAACATAATCGATCATCTCAGGTGCGCCTGATCTGATGTAACCCATCGGGTGTGGTAGCATGTCCCTACTATATGGTTCTATTACAATCATTCACCGTCTGATACACACTCACATCCATCATTATAACGAGTCTCATATGCGAGATATACTTCGCAACAACTAAATAATTTAATTACCATAGTAAATAACATTTCGATAGTAATAATCATGCCGATGACCCGGTGTAACCAATGCCTATAAATGTTATGCATTTCATGCGGATGGTGTGTTATAAACTATATGATATCAACTCACGGAAGAATCGGGTCTCGGAAAGTAAAGCCTTCTCGCCTCGAGTATACAGGCGTAGGCGTCGGACAATCTACGAAAAGACATAATCAATATCAGATTGAGGTTTAAGCAACTCTAGACTCGACTAGACAATTCACCGGAGCTAGGCAGATATAAGCACATCTAAATTCTACGAAATTAAAATGGAACCTCCTAAAAAAAAACTGGACTTAACTCCACGTAAAACAAGTCCGAACACGCTAAATAACATTTCCAATATACCACGTTAACTCAAACATCGAGCAGCGGGCCACACAACTACAATTTTATTGCAGGGCTAGTCCCGATCCATCGATTCAACGTTTGCAGTAACATTACTGATAGATCTTATTAACTACTTGAGGATCATACAATACAAGTAACTGTTCAAGCAGCGGTCAGAAATCGATGGACATATTCAACGCACATTGTGAACAATTAAAATGGATTATCGAACAAATACGATTAGAGTTTACGTTTTAGAACATAGATTCTTTCTGCAGAAGCTCGAATCGAGGCCAGTCCTGCAGTCGGAACCGCGGGCGAGGAATGACGTTACGTCTTGGGCAGCTTCCGGAGGTCGCGCGGCGGTGTAGGAAAGTGAGGGTTCGCGGATTAGATTTTAAGGACATCACGAGCCCAAAGCTCAAGGGACCCTCGTCTTGATGCGTTTTGTGGAGGACCGCGGAGTGGCGAATGGCCCTGACGATTGACTCGGCGAGCTCCACCAGCCGTTCAGTGCAAAAGCGATCTTGGGCGTCGATCGGTGGATCCGCCAAGTTTTGGGGCGGTTCAGTCGTGTCGGTTTGGGGCGGAGGTGGCGGGAAGCGGCAGGTGGCGGAGTTAGAGAGAGAAAAAGGAGGCGAGGTGGGTTAGGCGGTCGGGCGTTTTAGGTGGAGTCGAGGGTGGTCGAGGTGTTTGGCGTCGAGGTGGAGTCTTTGCGAGTGATTTCAAGCTTGGGGTGGCGAATGGGTGAGTGGGTGGCGGCGGAGGGGAGGAGAGAAGAGGGGAGCGGGGGGCTGCGCGTGAAGGAGGAAGAAGGGCCAAAATGTCCTTTGGCAGCTTCCCAAAGTACCTTAATCCTTCCATTTAATTACTACAATTAAGTCCCTAATTACAATTTAATTTGAGTTAAAATTTTGTAATTAAAACTTAATTAAGTATAAATGTAGTATATATTTAAGTATTTACTTTATTTTAACTTACTTAAATTAAGCCATATAACTATTAAAATAATTATCTATATAATTTATATGGCAAAAATAATTATTAAGACTAAAAATAAATACTTAGAGATTCGACATAAATATATATAATTAGGAAAAGTTTATAATGTGATCCAAATTAAAAGCAACAACTTAAATTAGAATTATTACATTGTAAGATTCCTACCAAATGGTTACTAATGTTTTTTTTTCTTTTACTTTTAAGACCTCTAATCCCAATCCATTTTTTGAGGATAGCAAGCTAACAAAGACTTTTACCTTTAGTGATGAAGGCATTGCAAAAATATGCGCTTTCACATCAATCAAGTGGAAGGAAGGCATAGTAAGGTTCTTTACCCTTGCACCTTTAGGTTTGTGCACACACACACACCTTTTGAATAACATATTGTGATATTTGATATTCTTGGGGTCTCATTCCCTTCCATAAGAGTTAGACTAAACGAAAATAATAAATTTAAATATCAAGTGTAATGATTCAAATAGATCTATTGTAGCTTAAATAATGACTACATTTCGGGATCAAATCAATATTCCAAAATCCTTCAAGAATCATTGAAGGACATACCTATCTGAAGCTAGAAAACTCCCTCATGATGCTCACAACAAAAGATTACATGTGCCATCAATTTCCTTTTCTCAGTATTTGGGAAGAACAACATTATAGAATTTGTCGGCCAATATTAGCAGTTGGCCCATATAGTGGAAGACCAAGACTTAAAGGGAAGTAGTGGCAATTGGCATATACTCTTTAACTTTGGAAGACCTTGTTTAAATGGAGATGACACTTGAGCCTTGTGGCAAATGTGTGAGACCCCGGAAAATCCAGATTTCCTAAGGAAGGATAAAATGGTAATTTGGTCCATCAGGACTTTTTACGATCTCGGATGTGAAAGCGGTGTGTAGTGGAATGGAGTCTCGCGAAATCTACCACGTGAATTTAGTGAATTTCGAGAACAGTCGGGATTCGTTTTTCGAGGGCGTGGTGGAGTGTAGGATGACAAATGGCAAGGTTGGGAATGCCACATGCCACACGAAGTGGCGCTTGGCATGGAAAGAATGGCTCCATGATTAGTATGTGGGAAATGGATTATGGCTGCGTGGAGCCAAATGAGGAATGATGTCATAAGAAGGAATTATGGAAATAAAGAAAAAGGGAAAAAGGTGGCGCTCGTTTGGGCAGGAAGGTGAGGAGGAGATTTATCATTTTTGTCTCATACGTATAATGATTCAAAAAGGAGGAGAGAAAAGCAAAGAAAGGAGAAAATGAGGAGAAAAAGAAAGAGAAATGAAATAAGAAAAAGGAAAAAAAGAAAACGTGGGGGAGAAGAAATAAAATATCCAAGTGGCAGTTTTAAGTTTGGTTTTAGAGAAAGTGCGAACTATATAAGATCTGACGCGATCGGCCAGTCGGCACCAGTTAATTATGAGGCAAAGTGATTACTGCGTCCGGGGGACTACGTCTTAATTACGGTTGGGAGTTTCGACAAACTCAGAAGGTAGGGGTTTTCTCCTACTTGTTTACTTTTGACGAGTCGTATGTTGGATAGGGATTGTTGAGGCACGGATAGGCGGGTGGTCTACCGATTCCAAGGGTGGACGTGGGGAAATCCACTGGAAGTGATTTAGACCAGTCCACGAGTTTGTTTGTGTGATTGTGTTATTGCCATGAGAAAAATAACATGATTTATGGTGTTAATTTTGTTAATATATGCATGAGTGATATATTAGCATGTGTTGAATGTGGTGTGAATTTGCGTTCTGACTTAGGTGGGAAGTAACAGTAGGGAGGGAATTCTACTGCGGGCTTTGCTCTTGTCGTGGGACTATTTTTAGGTGCGAAGACGGCAGGGATGGGATCAGGGACATAGAGTTGAAGAAATGGCCAAAGTGGCGCCTGCTTTGTATTTTTGTAAATTACGGGCGCGAGACCCAGTTTTGTATAAATTGTAATTAAATACAATTGTAAATAAATCATTTTGTATAAAATATACATTTTTTTTGTATGATGTGTAGGCCCAGTGGCGATTTTGCGCGATGTGCGAGGTCTCATGACACCAGAGACTTGTAGATTTACAACGGGTTGGCCGGGTGGTCGACAGGCGCCTGGGTTTGGGCGTCGCCAAAATGAGGTGTAAGCCTCGGCTTCAACAAATAAATAACTAAAGAGTATCCTAAAAATTTAAAAACAACTTATAAAATCTACAAAAAAAAAAAAAAAAAGTTATGTAACAAAGACAAATTTCATAATGATTGTTTTGTAAGTAAAAAATCATAATGATAAAATTAATTTTTCTTCATTGTAAATAGTTTTAATTTATTTCCTCTTTCTCTTCAAATTTAGCTTCCTCGATCTCTCATGAATTTATGACATAATTTTCAACACTACATTTCAACATCCCCCGAAAGGAATATAAATTATATAATTATAATCAAATGCTAGCATGTTATCTTCCCCCATTGGTGTTATCCACCCATCCTTCTTCTTCCTTGCCCACTTCTAATTAGAGTGTCATTCTTTTTTGATCTTTGAGATCGGCCATTAAGAATCACCAAGTACTCATTTCAAATTATAATTTATCTATTGCTTTATTTTTCTTTTATTATTCTATTTCAAATCATTGTTGTGGATATCATATCACATTGAGGTATTAGAGCCTAGTTGTAAGACAGTAGATGGTAACTTGTGTGGTTGTAAGAAAGTTTTATCAAAAAGATGATAAGAGCTCAAGACAAGTGGAGAACAACAACTATGAAAGGTAGAAAAAGATTTGCTAAAATTTTCAAAGAGAATGGTTTCACCAATATGAACTTGTCTCGTGAGGATTGGTGTAAATGGATAATGATTATGTTTGAAGATTTGCTACTATTGGTGTACATCACTTCATTAGGGAGGTAACATAACAACATACTATCATGGTTGAGAAAATTTGACGGAAGATATATAATGCAACAAAGGTTTTAACAAAGGTTTTATTAGTTAAGCCTTTTGGAGCCGTTGTTGCTTACACAACTAGTTATAGAACAAATCTTTTACATCTCTTTACTAATTATGCAATATAATAAAAACAGGAGAAGTAACATAACAAAACTAGGGCTCTACTTATAGGAGTTTTTAAGAATGTGTTTGGAAAACAATGATTGATTTTTTTTTCTTGGTAAGTTTTAAGGGCATTCAAACACATTAGGGTCATGGCACTCAAATCTATTCATCAATCAATACAAAAGATATCTTGTACACACTTTTGTGTGCCAACAACTCAAGCTATGCTACCAAATAAGGTCTAATTAATAAAACATGCATATATATATAGAAATCTCAAAGAAAGGCCCAAACAATTAGAAAAGCAAAATTAGCAATATAGTGAATAAGTATTAAGAGGAACAAGAAAGTTGGTACTATAATATAGAGAATGGATTAGTATATAGTTAGGGACAAACAAATAAAATATCTTATGTTTTATGATCAAATGCTTTTACAAATATAAATTTTAAGCATGAACTGGAACATTTTACGACATTGTAATACAACTATGATGCCTACTAAAAATTTGTGAGAGTTGAAGAAGACTAATAATCACATTTTTAAAAGGCGCCCAGAGAGAGAGCGAGACGCTCTTGGTGGTTTGCGGCCTGTGTGTTAAAAAAAAAAACTTTTTTTTTTTTTTTTTTTTTTTTTTTAGCAACATTTTTTTGTGGGCAATTATTGATCTAACTACAATAAGCTTGTTTTTATAGTAGCTGCAGCTACTGCAAAACCGTATATAGGTTCTGGGATGTTAATATAATGCTTTGATTTGTTAGAATCTCCTTTCAATAATATTCCTTTCAGTGCCTTCTTTGTCAAGGAACAAAATCAAATTAGGCACTTAAAAGAAAATAGGCACTGCAGTCAATCAGAACAGATGAGTTATTAAATGACATTTAGATCAAATGGATTAACGAGGAAAATCCAATTCTTTCATAAATGCTTTAACATTAATTAGCCATTGTTGAACAATGCAGTTCCTGATATCAAATAAATAAATAAATAAAGAACCTACAGGGTTACCCATATGCAGCTATCTTTTAGCCATCAACAATCATAACTGACTTGCTCATGCGGCTCAGTTTGCTGCAACTGCCTGAATCCGCTTCAAATACTGCAGCTAAATACACATTTAGTTCGCTTTGTTCACTAATATTTATGCAAACTACATTGAGGAATATAACTGATATTTATACCTGCTGGCCCAAAACCAGTAGGATTAGCAGTAGCAGCAATCTCCAATGGGACAACTCATCTGAACATGCATAACGAGTTTTGTAAGACCCGAAATTAATTCACGGAATCAGAAGGGCAAAAACGTAATTTTGATTACAAAATTGTAATTACGGTTAAAAAAAATTCGTAATTAATTAGATCTCTCGGATGGCCGAAAGCAGTTGTACCGTTGGAATGGAGTCTCGCGAAATCTAGTTAGCACGTAAAATTCGTAATTTTACTACGAGGCAGTCGGTCGACCACACGTTTTTCGGCGTCGCGTTTCAGTGTCATCGGTTACCAGTGTGTGGCCATATAACACGTACTCGTATCTGTGAGTGGTATGAGTGAAATTATGGAAATGGGCAGTAGAGATAGTGTCGAATGTAGTGGTGAAAAAAATGGAATTAATAAATAAAATGGAATAATAAATTAAAGGACAATGCTACGGTCTTTAGTCTTCCCAAATTAAGTGACCACGCGGGCAGAACAGGGGTTGGACGGAGAGGAGCAGATTGAAAGTTTAGAGGAGAACTTCTCTCTGGGAAATACGGAGAGATTGGATCGTTGGATTTCGGCGGAGGCGAGAGCGTTCTCTGTGGGCGGCTCTGGCGTGGACCAGTTCTCGGTTTTGACAACTCCAAGGTAGGATTTTCTCCTACTTGAGTTTATTCCCTATTTTAAGGGTTTTGATGTTTCGGTTAGTTTGAAGTGAGGGCCGTTTGATCGATCCCGAACATGGGACGGGTGTGAAGTATTTGGGTTTTTTTGAGTGTGCATTGACTGCCCGGAAAAATCAGTGGGCTGTTTGGAGTGTCAATGTTGCTTTAAATCGTGTATTTATATTACAGGCCGGGAATGGGCCGCTTGATCGGGCCTAAAACATGGGACCGAAGTGTTAGAATTTTTGGAGGAAGAATGGAGCAGCCCGTGACTGCTCCACGGCTGTTTAGGGGCTGTTTGGGAGTGGGTTGGTTTAACTTGTGTATTAAATGGTTGTTTGGTATGCATTGGGCCGGGAATGGCCGTGGATTCCTTCAGTGACATGTTTTCATGATTTTAAGGAATAGTAAGCGAGGGTTTCACTAGACTGGGAATAATCATTTTGAAAATATATTTCGTGAAAATATGTGTTTGGTCAGTGATTTAAATTAAATTCTTCGTGTATGATCATTAGCCCAAGTGAGCTAATTTTGATGCTTGAGTGATTAATTACATGACATGATTGTGTGATTGGATATTATGCGAATATATTCATGTTGATATGTTTGCATGAGTTAGGCTAATGATGGGTGGCATGTCGTTAATATCTTGTTGAAACATCACAGGAATATAGGAGTTAGTGCATGAGATGATCTAGAAGAAAATGGTTGGTAGTCTAAAATGTTAATTATGGGAGGAGTAGTCCAAATCAAATAATATATCAGCAGTCGAATGGCCCGGTTGATATATATTCATCGGAGGTGAGTCCACAAGCTAAATAATATATCAGCCGTCGGGTAGCGGGTTGATATATATATTAGTGGAGGTAGTCCACAAACAAATAATATATATATATCGATGATCGGACGGCTTGATTGTTATATATTCATCGGAGGGTTGCCCACTAATAAGTATTAATTCTCATACAAGTCTTGGCGAGTATGAGAGAGTCGACAGACTCGGGATCCCGAGTTAGTCATGTAACATTCAAGTATGATCATGCATTTGCTTGAATGTGTGTTTACTTTGGAACATTCTTGGCTGGCTTTAGATGGTGGTGCCGGCAGAAGCCGAATCTCCCTCTTGAGCTGGCTCGCCGTCGTGGGATCCGCTATTTGCAGTGCAGGGAGCGTGCGAGAGGACGGCTCGTCCTAGAGATTCATTATGAAGAAAGCCGGGATGTGGCTTTGGTGGTTGTACATGTATTAGAACCATTTACGTTTAATATGTGCATTGTTTAAGTAAAGTGACCAACTCTTGTAACTGTAGGTGCCTGTAGTTGGTTTCATAGTTGGTATGTACATTGAGTCTTGTTTATGGGCCTGAAAGTGGCGTATTGGATATATATTTATATGTTGGTTGTTTGGGACGGATATGCAGGATCACACATGTTGGGTGGCTCCCAGTACAAAGGAGACTGCCGATTTTCTAAAGTGGCGTCGGGTAACGGAGCCTCCACTTGTGTCCGCGGTGCGGGTGAGTCATGGACTTTCCCCGAGGTTTTTGGGAAATCTTGAGGTTTAAATGTCTATTTGGAAGCCAGTTCTTAGATTTGGCTTCAGTAGGAAGAAATATGATTAGGTTAGATTGTGCTTGGGTCAATATAATTTCAGCTGCATATTTAATCGAAACTTTAGGAGATAAAGAAGTGCAAGTATAGACACTAGCATGAATGACAACACTTCTCGTCACAAAATGCTAATAGCTAGAAGATTGAAAGAAACTACGGTAGGTGTAAATCTTAGAAGGCAACTAAGATAAAGGTGAATCACGTGGATAAAGTAATTCTTTAGTAATTAATAGTACCTACCATATTATTGAAGAAAGCTCTGCGCTTTCTACTACAGGCAGGCCCCCAAAACCATGGGGAAAATTGATATTATCGAGACATCGAAATTATAAATAAAGTTTATTCTTGCGAAGCAAAATGAATAACATGGAAAAAATGGAAGACCTAAACGAGAAAGAGTACATCCACGACATGCCAGGCAACATACAAGAAACTAACAAGTGACCATTGACAAAGATGATCTGCAATGAGGTAAAGCTAATCACAATAAAAAAGCATCTAGGAGATATCATACCTTAAAATAAGTCTAGGAGCAATGATAGCTGGACATACAATATTACTTGATGTAATTATTTATTATTAGTATCAGTGATCTTGAAGTCTTGTAATACATGTGAAAGTTGAAATAATATGTTGAGAATTTAATGAACCTCAAAGTCTAGAAAGCTGAGTTTGAATTTTTGTTGAGATCTAAATGAATCTCTTGATGAAGCCCGGCCCTAATTTGCTTCCTTTGATCACGCATTTCTATGTCATAAGTATCCATATTATGTGGCCTTCCCATCACGAAAAATGTTGCCCGAATGAATTAATGTCTTGCTTTGATTATAAAAAGAATTATATAGAAACGCCATGGGCGTGAGACTTGTTTGTTTATGGTTTGATTTTGTGGTTTTTTTGTTCAAATAAACAAGGATAACACAGAACATAAGCACTAAATTTAAAAGGCAAGTTTTGAGATAACTTAAAAATGGTAATTTCTATGACACCAAAAAAACTATGGGACAGCGGACATGTTTTTGGGGTTCGCCACATAGTCCTCATGGTTATTATTCTTATGATTATTTTTATTTTTATTTTTACACAAATGGGAACCAAATACCAATCCCAAATCTACCTACTACTAAGCATTACATAAGAAAAAATGAAAAGAAAGCACAACATTCCATTTTTCATCTTTTAATTATGTGAATGATATACATATTTTGTTATGGATCTATATAAGACCTTCCCTCCATTCACTTCTAAATCATGCATAATCATATGGTTTAAATCTATTGAACACAGGATTTTATCCTGCAACTTTAAGCTCCACTTAGTATGATTTTGAAATTCTACGTGATGTTATAATCAATGTTCCAAATGGGATTGTTTGTGAGCAGGGGCACTAACGTGCGCACTTACTATTTAATCGATTTTATGGCATGTTTAATTCTGATTTTTAAAGTTCTTTGTTCTAAAACGGAAAACATAGAACACTTTTGAGTTTGAGTTTTTTTTTTTTTTGTCTTGAAAACACAAACGACACTAAATTCGGATAACGATAGTTTTAGAGAATACCAAAATGTTGTTCTCTGTGTTTTAAAAATTGTTCTTGAAACACAATGATGTTTCTTGTGTTTTTTGAGAACAAAATAAATTAGGAATAAACATGTTCACCTTGTTTTCTTGTTGAGAACAGTAAACATATTTCAAAATGTCAGGGGAACCAAACATGCCTATATACTGTTGCCACCGTGTAGTCAATTAAAGCACACTGAACACACGAGTTAAGTCATTGAAAAGAATCAAAGCGGGATCAAAATACGTCCAAACCCTCACGAGAATCCATTTCTTGTTTTATTTTCAAGACATCTTCATTACATGTTGCTTTGTTTGCTTAAATTTCTCAGCACTTACAATTCGGCTCATACGGATGGCGGTAGCTTGTGCCCGAGCGTTCAATTTAGTCGCGAAGCTATGATGGTCAATCTCTTTCCTCGTTCAACTTTGTTTCATGCCCTCTTTGGTTATTCTATTACATTTTGTGAGTTCATTTCTTTCCCCTCCTCATATTTTGTTTCTAATTATTTATGTTTGAATAGAAGAAAGCTAATGCCTTTGTGTTGTAGACTTGTAGTTAATAGGTGCAAATGGTTACTAATGTTTTTTTTTTCTTTTACTTTTAAGAACTCTAATCCCAATCCATTTTTTGAGGAAACCAAGCTGACAAAGACTTTTACCATCTGTGATGAAGGCATTACAAAAATATCTGCACACACACACACCTTTTGAATAGCATATTTGTGATATTTGATATTCTTGGTGCTGAAATGATGTCTCATTTCCACTTTCACTTAGGAGTTAGACTATAAAGCAACAAATAATATAATTAAATATCAAATTCTGCAATGGTTCAAATAGATCTGTTGTAGCTTAAATATTCACATACAGAATCAAATCCAATATTCCAAAATCCTTCAGGAGTCATTGGAGGGACATACCTGACATACCTATAGCCATGCCTAGAAACTCCTCATGATGCTCAAAGCGAAGATTCCGCTTATTGCCATCAATGTCCTTTTCTCCGGCACTGGAAGAACAGCATTATAGAATTTCTCAGCAATATTAACAGATTGTGTTTTCCAAAGGTCTGATGAGAGCTGCTTGTACCACTGGATTCTGGTTTGAAGTTGAACACTTGAGGCTATCTTAGCTTACAAGCAATAAGAATTACAGACCTGATTAGTGAGTAATTTTTAAAACTGCATTCACAGAAATCTGCAGAAGAAGCTGCGCAGTGAATCGCATATCGGATTTCTATACAACCCTAAAATTGCCTTGAAAGCCCTGAAACAAAACCAAAACTCAATCAACCAATCAATCTGGAAAACCATCAAGGAAAAAGTCAAAAGCATATGCAAAAAAGAGAAATTGAAGCCTTAAGTCAAAGAAACGAAGGGATAGAAGCCCTAACCTAAGAGACAAAAGGAGAAAGGTAGAGAGAGAAGAGTTGATTCTCTCTCTATTAGAGAGTGTATGGAGAATATATAAAAAGGGAGAAGAAAGAAAGCGAGGTAAAGAGAGACATTCTTTCTCTTTTTGAAGGAACTGAATCAATGGAAATGAAAAAGCTGCAAATCAGGTTACCTCTGAGGCGGTGGATCGAAGCTCGGTGGGGGTGCTGCTCATCGCGAAGTACTGGCCCAGAATACCATTGAGCTCATCGCGACATTGTGGAACCTCGTATCGATCTCGATCCGCCAATTATTTGAAAACCAAGGGGAGAGAGCAGGAGATGCCTAATCCACAATGGTGAGCACGGCATATTCGTTTTGCAGCTCTTCCTTTCTTTATTAGTTGATAATCAATTTCTTTTTAATTGCTCCTCACTGGCATGAGTCAAAATTGGGAATTTTGACTCTTTTTACTTTTTTAACGACTACATAATTTTTTTTTATTATTAAAAATATTAATTTTTCTATTATAAAAAATATAAAATAGTTATTTATAGAAAAAATAATAGTTATTAAATAATTATTTTTAATTAAATAAAATATTACTAGTATGAAAAATAATTTAAAATAAAAGAAAAAATATAACTAAAATATTTTTTTTTTCTATAATCTTTTAAGACCATGTAAATAAACTATAAGTATTTCATATAAATTTTATTTTCTAAAATATAAAATTTGTAAATTTGTTATTTATTATTATTTTTAATTTGTAATATTACGTCATTTTATCCGTTTGACTTGTGACGTATAGGATCGAGTTGAATTTAGCAAAATGGGCACGAATAAAAGTGGGCATAATTGACGAGCCCCATTTAGCGAAATATCGCTAATGAAATTTCCGGCCCAGTATCCTTAATGTTTTAACGGTTATGAAGTGGGTTTCGCCGGCGTTATTAATATTATTTAAATAACTTTTGTGGCCCGTTTCAAACTTGACGCTTGTTTTGGAACTCGACCAAATTCAAAAACTTATATTTTTCTTGCAATGTCATACAAAAATTAGGTTTGAAAAAAGTCCCAACCTTTTTAATATATATATATATATATATATATATATATATATATATATATATATATATATATATATATATATATATATATATATATATTAATAATAATAAAATATTTGAGCAAAATTTGAATAATACTTGCAAAAACGCTATCCTAATGGGCTCAGCCCATATCCCTAATGTTTTAACAGTTATGAAGTGGGTTTCCTCACATTATTAATATTATTTCGCATAACTTTTTTTGTGGCAGGTACCACAACTTCCAAACCTTGTTTGAATATTAAATTCAAAAACTTATATTTTTCTTGCAATGTCATACAAAATTAGGTTTGAAAAAAATTTAGAAACCTTTTAATATATATATATATATATATATATATATATATATATATATATATATATATATATATATTCAAAAGCAAACACGTAATAAAATATTTGAATAGAATTTGAATATTAACCTGATAAAATGTTTCTTAATTTAAAAAAATAAATAAATTAAAAATAACAAGGCTACAATACATTAGGTTTCTATAAAAATCAAAAACATAATTATTTTATATACCCTATTTATTCATAGAATTTATAGCAGAGTAGTACCCAACTTATAATAAGGAAATTAATCTAAATATTTGGAAAAAAATTACATAATATTAGTACTTATAAACTTAATAATTTGATGCAACTAAAAAAAAAGGTAAGGTCTATTTCCAAAATGTATAGATTTGAAATATTTAAGCCATATTTTTCTGAAATAATATCTTATTAATATATCTATAAGTACCAAATCAAATTATATATATAAAACAAAACTCGATAAAAAAATTTGTGACCTTGAAAACGAAATTAAGTTGACTCACCGCCGACATGAATCTGTGAGTGGAAGTCGGGTGCGGCCGCGCCGCTTTAGAAAATCGGGCGGAGTCTCGCTTTTATGCGAGGAAGCTCTGCAACCTTGAAAACACCAAATATCGCATCCCGAAGCAGTCCGATATATCCTGATATAAATGTAATATGGTTCCATACTTGATGCTCAATATGCATGTCGAACTATATCGTGTTTCGAGTTAATAAGCGCCTTATACAATACATATATTAAACTTAAGGAGTTACATGCATGTAAACATCAATAGCGCATCCGAGGCACTGTACAGCCTTCGACCTCTAGGGCGAGCCTTCTCACCATACGCTCCTGTGCACCGTAAAGGGGATCCCACGACGGGGTGAGATAAAGGCTCCGGTAGGAATCTTGCAAATGGATACTGGCCTTTAAGTGCGGTCTGTCATTGGAGTCGTAACGTTGGCAATGCGCAGTCTGAATGTCTACATGACTGACTTCAGTCAGAATTATCAGAGCTACTCTGCTTTTCGCCTAAGTATCGTATGAGAATTATTATATTAATTGGACAACCCTCCAGATGAATATATATCAATTGGTAGCTCCAGGCGATTGATATATATATTATTTGTTTGTGGACTATACTCGGAGTGAATAAATATCCATTTGGTAGCTCGGAAATGGTTGATATATATTATTTGATTTGGACTACCCTCCAGATGATTTGCGTTTTAGACTACCCTCCAGAACCTTGTTTCTCACAGACTCATCTCATGCACCTAGTCCTATGTTTCACAGGATGTTGGAGTGCGTATGGAATGCGTGTATACGAGTTCGGTCGGTCCCAATCACATGCAAATAAACATGAAAATATTCGCATAAAAATTAAATCACACAACATGTTATGTAATTTACCCATTGACATCAAAAATTAGGTACCGGCAGGTACAATATCTGAGCACAAACAATTCGATTAGTGCTTAATCAAGCACATATTTTCCCGAAAATACATTTTCGGGTCACTATTCTAGAGCGGTAAAACCACAGGGTTTCTTGTTTTCAACACTGAAATAAAACATCGGTTCATATTAGAACCCGCATTTCACGACCACTTAGGCCTCAAATCCAATCAACACATGATTAGCACCCAAAACAACCCATTTTTACACCATTTTTCGGTCATGGAAGCGACCGCAGTACACTCCGTTGTTCAATTTTACATTAATTGTCGAGAGTTTGGGGCCGTCAGCCTGGCGGCTGATAGACTCGAGCAGTAAAAAAACTAAAAATGAGGCAAATAAGAGTAGGGAGAAAATCTCGAGTTTGAAGGAAACTCTAGATCCGGAATCAAGCGCGTAGTACTTTAAAGCGTAAACGTTTCTCATTCTGTCCGAGAAACTGTGACGGTCGGATTCAAATATTTTTAGAGAGAAGTTTCTCTCTCTAAAACAAAAAATGGAAACCTCTTGCTCGATCGACCGCTGATACCTTAGTTTTGTCACTTTAATTGGGAAAGCGACCTTTGCATTTCTTGTCATTTTGTGACATTTAATCAAACTTAAATGACCATCTTGTCCTTCGTGCAGATTTGATGTTGACTATCTGACCGTCACTTTAAATCATTTATCTACTCATACCCCTTATGGTACATGAGTACATCATATATCTTGACTTTCGTCGCATCATCGATTCTGACACGAAATCGATGCCTCGAAGCGTCTTGGAGCTCACATTTGTCGAAGAAAATTATGAAATTTTACGTGCTAGCTAGATTTGCGAGAGCGATTCAGCGGTCTGTCGGATTTAGTCATCAGAGATCTGAAATTAATGCAGTTTTTAGTAATTACAATGTTATGTCGAGTGATTTTGCCGCATTTCCAATTTGAAATTTCTCGGGGTCTTACATAAGCTTCGAGAACCCAGTGTATGAGATCGGAAGCGGGATCTTGTAATTCTCGGCCTCCACTAACCCGCAAGATCTCATGTTCCCTATTCACAGCGCCCATTTTTCATCATAATCATTCATTTTCCCACTCTTTCCTTGCATTTTCCAAGTATTTTCTTCTCCATTTTTATTCTCCCATTTGTTAATTTTTTTAATCTGAATATCGGGTATTGGTTTTCCATGTCGTATGGTGGAGATTGGAGTCGGGTTTTGTGTCTGCTTGTGCTTTGTGGGATTTGGGTATTTTCTTTCATAGGAAAAAAAGATGTGGGTTTTTTCCTTTTTGGTTGAATGAATGCGTTTTAAATTGTAATTTGGATGTTTATGCTTGGTTGGTGAGAAAATGTGGGAAAAGAAGAGATTTTAAAATTTTGAATGTTGGATTCTTCTTTCTTTGGGACTAGGGAAAACCTAAAGCCTGCAACTAGACTTCAATCTGATTGCTTGAAAAAGTTGCTTGTAAAACTGACGTGAGATTGATTACATTCTTCCTCCTTTTTTTATTTTCTTTTCAGTTTTTGTTGGGTACTTAAGCGCAAATGTGACCTTGAGCAGGGGTCGGATTAATACCGTCATGCATGGAATAAGTGGTCAGTGGGTTACAGCATACTTTAAATCGAGGCGAGTCTCCACAGTACTTGGGGCTGCGACCACAAATCACGCCAAATATTTTGCATTTACACATCCAAACAATCCAATATACAATATATCAGTCGACCACTTGGGCCCATAACTAATACTCAGCAAAACAAATATCACAACTATTCTCGATACCTATATAAAAATTCTGTAGTTGATTCTGTTTTATAAACGTATAATGCATCTAGTGCAGCCATGTTATGCTCATCGAATCATGGTGGCTTCTTCAAAATGAATTGTCTTCTGGCTCTTTGTGCACGAAATAAGGGGTCCCACGGCGAAGGTGGTAGGCTCGATGGGAGGCTCATGCAAGTGGGGCATTCGCCACAAGTGCGGTCACGATGCTCCAAAGTAATGCTCAGTAAATCGTGATCTCTTGAGATGTCTAGTCGTGTCACGTTAACCGTGTTTCGTTTCAGTGACTTTACTAAGTAGCTATTGTGAAATGTCGTTTTAACGAAACTTTTGTTCTTGAAAATATCTTAAATATTGGGCAAAATGTGGGGCCCCTATACTCGAGGATGGATTGGTTTGGTGAGGCTTCAGAAACGGTCGTGGTCATAAGTCCAGAAGTGATCGTTGGCGATCTCATTGATTCTGGAACGAAATTACCTGCGAGCACGGTTGAGAATCAACGTCGTGTCACTTGACTCCTAGGTTACGGTGCATGTAAATGCATTACCATTTTCAAAACCATTTATATGGGCAGAAATTGATTGCGGAATGAAGCCCAGCGTAATTTGATTCTGAAATAGTAATTACGGTTAAAATGCAAATTAATTATCTAGATCTCGGATGATGAAGCGGTTATGCGGGTTAGGTCGTCGTGAATCTGAATTGCCGCGTAAAATTTTGTAATTTTAAGCGATCGGGTGACACGTTTTTGAGGCATCGCATTTCAGATGTCAAATGGATTTTGATGCGACGAAAGCCACATATAACAAGTACTCATGTACCATAAGTGGTATGAGTAGAGAAATGATGAAAATGAACGGCCGAGGTAGTACTGAATATCAAATCTGGTAAAAGAAGGGAATTAATTGGATTAAATGAGGGGTAAACTTGTAATTTTGAGAAGAATAGTCTTCTTCTCCTTAAACACAAGCAGCGTGAGAGGCAAATTTCGGTGGAGATGCAGTGGCTTCAATGGAGTTTTCTGAAGTCTTCCTTCTCTGCAGGTTATCGCGATCAGACCGGTTGGATTTATTGGACGAAGGAAAAGCGTTCACGCGGAGCGGTTCTGCGTGGACCGGGTTTGAGTTTTGACAACTCGAGGGTGGATTTTCTCCCTACTTGCGTTTTATTCCGGGTACAGGTTCCGATGTTTCGATTGGTTTGAGCGTGAGGGGGCCGTTTGATCGGTCCCGAAACATGGGGCCAAGATTGTTAAATTCTTGATTTTTCTCACCTCAGGTATTGCCCAGGAAAAATTAGGAAATTGTTTGGGTCTTTTAAATTCCATATTTTGCTTTAAATCATTATTTGTAGGAAAAAAGTCGAGGAATGGGCCGTATGTTCGATCCCCGAACATGGGGCCGAATTGTAGAATTTTTGACCATGAGGGCGTCGTAACGACGTGTGTATGGGCGTTATGGAGTCATTTTGTGATAATTTATTCGATAAATTTATGCTTTGGTGTTTATAAGATCGAATGGGAATGGAAATTGTGGTTCCCAGAGGCAGGTGTAGGAAGTGAAATTTGCCGTGGGCGACCCTTGCCTGTTTGAGATGTAAGCAGTCCGGGTTTTATGAAATGGAATGCAGAATTGTCCATTTGTTGTGTGCTTGAAATTGTATGAAATGAATGGCTTGGTATGTGTAGGAATTAATTGGGAGAGTTGGTTGATCAAAGAATTATTAGGTTAATGCTTGAGGTGTTAACCTGACAACCTGATTATATGAATTAAATTGTGTTGTAAGTCATTGGAGATGATTTATGATTGCACAATTGGCTGAATCGGGTAGTGATTGATGTGTTGAATTACATCGTGCCTGTTGATTGATTGAAAATATGCATATTGACATATTGTAAATGAGGATTTAGAAAATGGCATAATGCATTTCGTATGCAGCGCCCCAGGTAGCAAATTAGGTGGGGTGCATGACATGGATTTTTGTAAGCGGGCATGTTCGAAAGGAATTTCACGGGATGATGTCGGAGAATTTAGGTTGGGAGATGGGCGACGGATCATTTCGGATGAGGACCGCGAAGCTGTTTCGGAGAGCTCACGACCGATTCACCTCGGGTAGTCCGTTTATTTTCTTAGAGACTTGTTCCCGGTAGTGTATTTTCAAGAACAACGGGTTTTGTTTCAGAAATGATTATTTTTCTGCATCCCTGACGACGCAGGGTGAGGTGGAGTCGATGAGGGACTCAGCATGGGGATGACATGTAGACATTTAGTAGGATCGTATTTGCGAGTGTGTGTTTAATTTAGACATTGCCTTGCACTTAGGTGGTGAGTAGCCCGGCAGGGCGTTCTCTCTTGAGCTTTGGCTCGCCACAGTCATGGGACCCCCTTTATTTCAGGTACAAGAATCGCTCGAGGAGACATCTCATTTTGAGGAGTCGATTTGAAGAAGTAGTTAATGGCTTGATGGTTTTTGGACATATGTATTAGGGTGTAGATTTAATATGTGTTTGTATAAAAATAAAGTCTGTCAATGATGAATTATTGGGAGATAATTGAAGAATAGTTATGATAATTGATCTTATGAGTATTGGTTTATGAGCCCCCGAGGCAATTTTACTCATGTTGGGATATATGTGCATATATTGGATTGTTGGGACGGGATATGCGGGTTATCGATCTCATTTGGGTAAGCTCCGTTACCGAGGAGACTACGCGGGTTTTCAGAAGTGGTGTCGGGTAACTTGAGCATCCACTTAATATTCCGCGTGTTGACGGGTGATCAACGGACCCGATTTTGGGAGAAGCCGCAATTTATCTTTGTGGCCCCCTGAGCGCAGTCCGTTGGCCACCGATCGGCTGCGAGAATATGCAGTGGAGTCACATTGCATTTGCTCTCACTAAGCTCGAGGCGAGTCTCTCCCTTTATGCGAGGTAAAACAACCGCATATGCACGTCTAACCGTCCAACATATCGATAACATAATACGATATAACCACTTGGGCTATGCAGTACTGACATAAATGGAGCTATGAATCAGTATATCTTACAATGGATCTGAGAGTTAATATTTTACTCTTAATGATGCATATATTAAGCGTAAAGAGTTCTAATACATGTACAACCACCAAAGCCACATCGGCTTTCTTCACGATAAATCTACAGGGCCGAGCATTATCGCCGCGCTCGCAATGCGCAGCGAAATGAGGGGATCTACGACGGTGAGCTAAAGCAAGAAGAATCGCCACAATCTTTACTCACCCTTTAAATCACAAATCTATCCAGTAACAAACTGTTCAACGGCCATGATCTGCCAGATCTCTTTACCTTATTCCAGTCGGGGTCATCACGGAGCTCTTCGCCTAAACCTTGTATAATTACTATTTATTAGTGGACAACCCTCAGATGTATATATATCAGTTGGGTAGCTCAGACGGATGATATATAATTTGTGCGTGGCCTCCCTAGATGAATAAATATGTAGTGCATTTCAGGCGGTTGATATATATTAGTTTGAATTTACCCTCAGATAATTAACATTTAGACTACCCTCAGAACCTTGTTTCTCTAGACTCATCTCATGTACTAACTCACTATGTTCTAGGATGTTGAGTCATATAGATAAATGTATGCGATTCGTCTAGGTGTCATCTGAATATATAAACATGAATATACTCGCATAAAAATTTAATGCTGACATGTTATGTAATTATCATTTCAAACATAAGTAGCTCGCTTGGGCTAATGTTAAACCACAAAACAATTCGATTGAATTACTTAACCAAACATAATTGCGAAATTACATTCTTTGAGAACTATTTCGAGAATAGTGAAACCCTCGGTTTATTCCGTACGGCTTTCGGCGGTTCGCCGACAAAAATCGGCCATTCGACCCGATACGCACCAAACAACCATTTAATACCACAGGTTAGCATTTCCTCCCGAAGCGGCCTACGATTTATGGGACTGCAGGCGTCTGTGTTAAAGCGGTTCACGATTTCGGTCCCGAGTTTTGGGCCGTCATATGACCGATTCACAGGCCTTATACGATCATGCAATTTATTCAATAATTATCACCAAAGAACCGCAGTGAAGTGACCTCAGGCCCGCAGGATTTCACAAATGGGTTCAATAATTTCCATGGTCGGTCCCATGTTTGGGGCCAGGAGTCAACAACTCTCGGCCCAAACCAGCCAAAGAAGCATTGGAAAAACCGCCCAAAATGGAATAAAACACAAGTAGGGAAAATCCTTGCCTCTGAGTTTTCAAAAAGCTTCGCAAACCGGGGTCCGTGCGTGGCGCAACAAGTGCATGGCACTCAGTCGGCCTTGACGGTCTCAGATCGCTGAGATCTTAGAGAGAAGCATATATCTCTCTAAACCCTCTCATTTTGGAGCTCACGACGTAAGAAATGAATTTCACGTTTTGCTTTGGCCCCGAATGTGGGAGATGAAGGGTATTAGGTATTTTGTCTTACAGTCGACGTCGATTCTATAATCTGTGTCATCTTTCTCATATTTGATGATGGCACTATCTCGGCGGAGTCATTTTAAATCATTCTCTCTTTCATGCAACCTTGGCACATGAGTACATGCTATATGTTCCTTTAAGTCGTGCTCCCGAAAATCGATTCTGATGCGGCAGTGATGCGCCGAAGCGTGTGGTCCGTGTCTCAAGTGCGAAATTTTCACGTGCTAACTAGATTTCGCGAGAGCGATTCAGCGGTGCAATCAGTTTCGTCATCGAAGATCTGAAATTAATTACGAATTTTTTTAGCGGTAATTACAATTTTATGTCAGTGCGTTTTTGCCCTTATTCCAGAAATTGGAATTTCTCGGGTCTTACATATACAATATGTCAATATGCATATTTTCAATCAACTACAATTATAGCATTGTAATTCCACATGATCATCGTCCAATCTGGCTTCGGCAGCGGTAATGTCATCCTTGATGGTTTACAAACCTGATTTAATTCTATATAATTGCGTCAATTTGTTAACACATTAAGCATTAACCCATTAATTCCTTGATCGACCAACTCTCCAAATTAATTTCTACACATACCAAGCCATTCAATTCACACAATTTCAATGTCAAACACATGGACCTTTATGGCCATTTCACCCTGAAGCAAATCTTGTTTTAACGATCCGAGAAACCAATGTTAGGCATCCATGGGCGACCCACGTATCCCGACCTCGGTTTCACCTTTTTGGGCAAATTTCTTACCATTTCCGGTCTCCTACTCACCAAAAATAGGAATTTAATGCATAAATTCCCATAGAAACGACCCACATCGAGTCTCTGGCGTTCACGGTATCCCCGAATGTCGAAATATTTCCATAATTCGGTCCCATGTTTGGGGCCGTCCAGCAACCCATTCGGCCTTTTTCTTGCTTATAAATACATGATTTAAAGCATACATTTTAATGCAAGAAATTCAACACAAACAGCCCCTTAGTGCAGGCGATCCCGGATGGTGGAAAAAATCCCAATTTCTAGTCGGTCCCGTGTTTTGGGGCCCAGTCAAGCGACCTGCGGCCTCCAACTAGCAGAAACATCGAAAAACCCTTAAAAAT
Source organism: Tetrastigma voinierianum (assembly GCA_016808115.1). Taxonomy (NCBI): domain Eukaryota; kingdom Viridiplantae; phylum Streptophyta; class Magnoliopsida; order Vitales; family Vitaceae; genus Tetrastigma; species Tetrastigma voinierianum. The sequence continues at coordinate 771,338 of JAEQBH010000779.1, forward strand.
GGGGAATAAAAGCGCAAGTAAGAGAGAAAATCCTACCTCTTGGAGTTATCAGCTTCATGAGCTTAGGAATTAAGCGCGTAGCACAACAAGCGTAAAAGCGTTTTCCTTAACTGTGGCAGTCGAGAAAATCGACAATCAGATAGCGAGTATTTCTAGAGATAAGTTTCTCTCTCTCGCGATTCTCAAAAATGGTTGCTGCAGGAAAATGGTTCTCGCGTTTTGGTTTTGGCTTTTGAGAAGATGAATGACTATTCTTCATTTACCGTCGGCTTTAGTCGACCGTCAGATTCGTAATACGAATTATGTCCCTGCTTTCCAGTTTGATGTCGGCACTATCTGGCCAGTCCATTTTCATCATTTCTCTACTCATACCACTTATGGTGCATGAGTACATGCTATCTGTGCCTTCGTCGCGTCAATCGATTCTGACACGACAAGTATCTTTCAACGTGTCGACTCATTGTCCGAAAGAATGCAATTTTACGTGCTAGCTAGATTTGCGAGGCGATTCAGCGGTTACCATCAGTTTAGATCATCAGGAATCTAAATTAATTACGAGTTTTTAGCGTAATTCTGATTTGTAATCGTAGTTTCTTATTCGAGGGTGGAATTTCTGGGTCTTCTCTGACAAATGTGGAATTGTCATTGTGTTTAACATTTCTTTTTTTGTTTTTTAAACTATGTTGCGGTTCTTCCTTTAATTTGTTTACTTTTAAAATAACTCGATTGGGATACATTAGTCTGATAATATATTTAAAGTATTTATGCTCCAGATTAATTCAGATTATTCTGCGTCCCGACCCGCGAATATCTTCGTGAGTGTCGGGCGACGAGCATTTTCACCGAAAATTGGGCGAATCTCCTTTATGCAGGCTGTACCCGAATCTAGTTTGCATATACATGTCAGCAGTCTGTTATAATCCCAATAGTAAAACCCACTTGTACATAATACTAAATCATCATCACATTTATGGTCCAGTATATCCGATGGTCTGAGTTCAAATACTTTTTTTACTCTTACCTGATACATATACTAAAATTAGAAGTTTAAATACGTATACCACATAAGCAATACGGCAGGCTTTCTTATAATCCTCAATCTGCAGGGCGCAGTGGAGCCTCATGCCTTCCTTTGTGCGCGTAAAATAATATCCCTCGACGGGGTGGATTAATGCTCGATAGTGGAATGCCCCAAGTGGGCTACTCTCCCTTTAAGTCTTGGTCTGATGTTCCAAAATAAACATACATTAAAGCAAATGCATGATCTGCCAGATGTCACATGACCCGGCTGGATCAGAGTCTCGTGGGCTCATCACCTCGCCTAAACCTCATTATGAAAATTATTATTTTGTTTTTGTTTGTGAATGACCACTCCAGATGTGTATATATCAATTGGGTCACTCGGCTTGATTGATATATTATTTGTTTAATGGTTACCTCAGATGTGAATATCAATTAGCGAGTGAGCAGACGATTGATATTTTTAATTTAGTTCCTATCAGTAATTAATATTTTTAGACAACCCTCCCGGACCGTTTTCTCTGGCTTTCGTCTCATGCACTCCCTTTCGCATAGTCTGAGGTGTTCGGTGCATATGGAATGCATGTATGCCAATTCAATCTGATCCCCAATTACATGCAAATATGTAAACATGCATATATTTACAAAACAATCAATTCACACAATTATGTCATGTAAATTCTCATTTCATACATCAAAATTAATTTATTTGGTAATGATCGAGCCACGACGATTTAATTTAAATCACTCGACCCGAACACATATTTTTGCAAATATATTTTGAGAACTTGTTGGGAATAGTGAAACCCTGGACTTACTATTCGAAAAATCACAAATCATCGGTTCACCTTGTGAACCCGCATTTTCGGTCATTTAAAGACCTCATTACAATCAATACATGATTAATACGAACTTTGTGAATTAAAAACTTACCCATACATTGCGATTCACGGGCTAAACATTTTGGTTTTCAAATTCATATCAATTCGGTCCCCGAGTTTGGGGCCGTCAACTCAACCTGTGGCCTCATTTGACCTCAGAAGCATTGTAAAGTACTTAGCAAATAAAACCCAAGTAGGGGCTACCTCTGGAGTTGAAACTCCATCCCAGGCACCTGTGAAGCCCTCTTCGTCAAACGGTTCTACTTCTTGTCCCAGAAAGCCCCGGCGACGATAGGATCGCGCGTATTTCTAGAGAGAAGTTTCTCTCTCTCTAAATAAAATCTCAATCTGGACCTCACTGCCTCCTCTTCCCATTTTTCCAGCCAATTTCACGTTTTTTGGTCTTTTATTTCACTTTGGAGAAGAAGAGCACTGTAGTTCTTTTTATCCTTTAGTTCATTTAATCAATTTAATTAATTAATTCCCTTCTTTCTCCAGTTTTGACATTCGGCTCTACCTCGGCCGTCCATTTTCATCATTTCTCTACTCATGCTATGGCACATGAGTATATTATATGTGATTTTCGTCGCGCGAAATCGTTTTACATTTTGCCGACCGCGATGCCTCGAAAAACATGCCAACTCACTGTCTCGGAATTCTACGAAATTTTACGTGTTAGCTAGATTTCGAGGGAGACGATTCAGCGGTGAAATAGTTTAAAATACCGTCAGAGATCTAGAAATAAATTGGGATTTTAGCAAAGTACGATTTTGTGTCGAAGTGGGATTTTCTTAATTTTCGGTGGAATTTCTCGGGTCTTACATTCTCCCCTCCTTAAAGGAATTTCATCCAGTCGAGACAATTACAATCAATTACATGCATATACAACGTGCTAGCTACTTGAATGCGTGTAAGCGGTCATTCATCCTGCTTGACTAAACCACGTACCTTCATCCACATGAAGGGATAAGGTGGCATCGTGTTCTCGCTCCCGCGTGGACTCCTCTACTCATGGAGTGCCTCCGTAGTACCTTCACTATACTCGCGGTTTGCGTCGCTGGCACGATCTATTATCAACCAATGCGCCTTGGTCACTCGCCGAAGGAATGCCGTCGGGTGTCGACCTCGATACGCCCCCGATCCACCGCATGAAATTTTGGATCGGAGTATATTCCGGAGCATGGAGGCGTGAAACACCTCGTGGATACCTAACATCTTTGGCGTTAACCTTGCCGATGCACTGCGGTGCTACCACTCTTGGTATCTTGAAGGTCGATGAACCCACCGGCGATAGCTTCACGCGGGCTTTGACCACTCCCTTTTAGGCATCACCTTGAGAAGTGAATCCACGACCTCTCGAACTCCTAAGTCGGCGGTCGCACGCCACGCAAACTCTTAGGCTACGGCCCGGAAGTGAGAAAACTTGGCCCAATAAATCAAGCTCACCTTCTCGGAGGTGTACAATCATATGGGGCCGGTGGTGAGCTCTCTCCCACCTCGGTCAACATGCATGATGTCTGTAGCCTCATCCCCAATCTTATCATCTGATTGCCATCGTATACTCGCATTAAGTGTTGTTGTAGGCGAATTCCACTAAGAACGCCGTCTCCTCAGTACGCCCTTATGATCAGCAGGCAACATCTTTCGTAGCATGTCATAATACATGTATAGTCCTCGGGCCCGACCATCGTGCGAGGGTGGAAAAATTATTACTTCGTAGTCGGTAGGTGTGCTTACGTAGCCTTTTGGAAACTCTTACGAAAGTGTGTCGCATCAAACCTTGGGTCCTATCAGACACTATGGATACTATTTTCATATGTGACTATCTCTCGAATGTATAGTAGATAAAATCTCTCCCAGCGAAGGTCATCATACGGCTAGAAAATGTCTTGGAGCTTAGGTGGCTGGGTCCTTTATCACCATCTTAGCGTCGTAGCCTGCTGATAGTGGCAGAGTGGGTCACAAAGTTCAGCCGTGGCGTGCTCCCACTTCTACTGACCACCTCGATGGTGAGTAGCCTGTTGACTTACGGTGCTCGGTAGCAACTGTGACATGTGAGACATGTCGACAGAGTCTCTACGTGTCTGCCGTCCACTCGATAGTGCGTGACGAAGATCACGGTACATCTTCGTTCCACACCGGATGCCGCAATGAATCGAAGCGGTGGAAACTGCACGAAATCTCCTCTCCGTCGGTCAAGCGGGGAACCACTACCCATTCCTATATCAAGACACCATCTATGTGAGCGGTCCAGCCCTCGTCACGTGCTGGCGTACTTTCGGTGCGATGGACACTATCTCTGCGTCACGCCCTTTGGGGACTCGTCCTGCGCTCAACGAGCGGTGTAGCCACTAAACTCCCTAAAGGTACCAGTCTGCGCTTTCGTTGTCTTTTGTATTGTCACGGTCTCGGCATCCGCCACTCCCAGAAGTATACTAGCCAACGCTCCTGCGTGACTTCAGGCCAAGTGCATCGATACCACATTTTCCTTACCAGGATGGTAATGCAAAGTAAATCATAATCCTCGGGAACTTCATCCATCTGCGTTGCCTCATATTATTGAGGTCATTGCGTGAAAATATCTGCGAACGGCGATTACGAGTACACCTTAGACTCCTCGCCGTATAAGTGGTGTGTCCGTCTTGAGGCGAAAACTACGAGTGTGACTCCATGTCGTGTGTGGGGTAGTGCGCTGGGATTCGCTTCAGCCCAGCGAGAACCAGCTCTGCCCTCGGTTGCATGAAACACATCCCGTCCAGGCCTCGAGGCATCACAATACAACGTGCCTCGTCACAATTAGGAACTATCAAGATGGGAGCTGAAGTAAATCTCCTCTTCAACTCCTGGTGTAAGACTCGAGAAATTCCAAATTTTGGAAAAAGGGCAAAATCGTAATTTCGTTACAAAATTGTTATTTCAGTTAAAAAAAATCCATAATTTATTCTCTAGATCTCGGATGTGAAAGCGGATTGTCTGGTGAGATCGATCTCGAAAAATCAATTAGCACGTAAAATTCGTAATATTAGAGACGGTCGGAGTTGGCCGCGTTTCACGAGGCATCGCATTTAGTCTTGAAGTAAAGCGTTTCGATGCGACGAAAGTCACATATAGCAGTATTCATGTGTAAGTGGTATGAGTAGAAATGATGGAAATGGATAGTCGAGATAGTCACCCAGAATATCAGCGGAGAAAATGAATTAACTAAATTAAATGGATTAAATAAATAAGAGGCAGCGCTCTTCGATAGTAACCATCTCCTTCATTAAATCAAAAGCCAAAAACGTGATTTTGAAGGAGCAGAAGCTCAGTGGCCAGAAAATGGTGGGGGTTGAAAGGTCTCTGCCTCTGAGATTTCAGGCAGTCCAGGTAGTCGACGATCTTCGGGCGAGAAGGAGGAGGAAAATGATCTCTGCAGCGGGTAGAGGCTGCAAGTGGACAGTTTTAGTGAGTTTCTTCAAACTCCTCGGGTAGGATTCTCCCTACTTTGGGTTTTTATTCCCATTTTTAGTGCTTTTTCGAATGTTTAGTCGATTAGAGTAGTAGGGACCGTTTGTTCAGTCAAAACCTTGGGGCCAAAATTAATGTAAATTTTGAAACCAAATGGAAGCCGGCCAGTGGGTACACTCATGGCAAAATGGTGTAAAATGGGTTGTTTTGGGTGTTAATCATGTGTGTGATTGGGATTGAGGCGGAAGTGGCCTTGAAATACGGAGTTCTTAATATGAGCAAGATGTTTTATTTGAGTGTTAGACAGTAAACCCTAGGGTTTTCTTTGTTCCTAGAATATTGACCGAAAATATATTTTTAGGAAAAATGTCTTCTTGATTAAGTAATTCGAACCAGTGCTTGTGTTTAATATATTAGCCCCAGTGAGCTAATTTTGATGTTAGATAGGTAAATACATAACATGTTGTGTGATTTAAAGTTTTATGTAAATATATTCATGTATATATATTTTCATGTGGTTTTAAAGCGAATTGGAATTGGCATACATGCATTAAGTATCTGTTAGGCGTCTAGGATTATAGGAGTTAGTGCGTGAGATGAGTCCCCAGAAAATGGTTAGAGGGTAGTCTAAAATATAAATTATCGGAGGGTAGTCAAACCAAAAAATATCAATCGTCGGAGGCGGCCAATTGATATTCAGTCGGAGGGTAGTCCACGAGCAGATTTATATATCGATCGTCGGAGGCGGCCCGATTGATATATATACATCGGAGGGTTGTCCACTAATAAAGCAGTAATTCTCATGTCTGAGGCTTAGGCGAGTGTGAAATCGATGGACTCGGGATGCGAGTTAGTCATGTAGACATTCAAGTAGAGGATCATGCATTTGCTTGAATGTGTGTTTAAAGTGGAACATTAGCGCACTTGGGTGGTGAGTAGCCAGCAAGGGCGTTACTCTGAGGCTTTAGCTCACCGGGTCGTGGGATCCCCGCACTGCAGTGCAGGGGAGCGTGCGAGGAAACGATTCGATCTGGAGGTTGTATTAGAAAAGCGGGTTGGCTTTGATGTATCATCCTGTTAAGAATTCTCTAGTACCAATATATGTATTGCATAAAGTAAAAACATATTAACTCTTGTAGCTATTGGTATATAGTTGGATTGTGAGTTGACGTGGATATTGAGTCTTGGTATGGGCTGATGGTAGGTGATGGATATATATTGCATATATTGGTGTTGGAGGTGGTATATCACGAATCTTGTTTTGAGTAGAAACTCCCAGGTACAAAGGAGACTGATTACTCTAAAGTGGCGTGGGTAACGGCCTCCGCAATATATTAGCGGAGTTGACGGGTAGTCAGCGGACCCCGAGGTTTGGGCGTCACGGCAGTATCGAGCTTAGGTATCTGAATACCTGAGGGCTCGAGGTTTGGGTATCATCACCGCTGAGTGGTTTGAGTGTAGAGTATGGTATATGGAAGCCTAGAGATGGAAGCAGGCTTGGAAGCCATGAAATGTAAAAAACATCAGCGCGTTTAGGTGTGGTTTTGATGTTGAGTTTAGGTATGGGATTACCTAGGAAAATCACGAGGACAAAACTAGGACACTACATGCACGTGTGTATGTGTTTTGTGTGTGATTTGTGAATTAAGTGGTGAGAATTATTGTGTGTGAACATGTGAAAGTTGATGAATGGTGTATATGCCATGTTGTTTGTGTTGTGAATTGTTGTGTGCTTAAGTGGTTTGCACATGGGTGTTGGAACATGTTTAGGAGTTTTTACCGGTGTGTGGCGGAGCAAAGAGAATAAGTAGAAATAAATTGGAAAAATTTATTGGGTTTAAAGGTGAAGAAATTTAATTTTTAAGGTTTTACAGTGTAAAACTGAAGAAAATTAAATAAAATAAATTTTACTAGATTTATTTGATGAGAGTTGAAGAAAATAATTTTCTAAGATTTTACAAGTGGTAAAATTGAAGAAAATGGAAGAAAATAAATTTTTATAAATTTATTTGAGTGGAGAAAAATTTTAGTGAAAAGCGGAAAAAAGAAAATAAAATTTATAAATTTATTTGGTTATGGTAAGAAAATAATTTAGATTTTAGATGGTAGCAAAATTGAAAAAAAAAAAAAAAAAAAATTTAGTGAGAAAAAATGAAGTACCGGTTGAGTAGTAGAATCTTGCAGGTGGACCTTAAGCCCACGGTCGCCGGGTTCGAGAGTCACGGAGCGAAAAGAAATGCAGGGAGGCGTGATATTCACGTAGTGGGACTGCACGAGAAGGGCACCCGATTAGTTCTGAAGGGTGGACCTGATGGAGCCACTGAAGGAGCACCGTGGTCACGAAGGGTGTGGACCCCACATGAACGATGAATAATCATTTAAAAATAAATAATAATTGTCAATTTGTATGGTATAGAGCGCGTTTTATTTGTAGCCAAGAAAAGAAGAAAATATAGACCACATTTGTTTGATCATGATCGATGATAAAGGAACTTTATTTTCTATACATTGACTATGTTATTAAGTGAAAAGGTTGACCCGAGAAAAAAAAAATCTTTTAAATTAAAAAAAATAAAATATATATTTTGACGGTCCATAAATTTTGTATAAATTTTAAATCACATGGCTCGATCATGATGAATAATAAAAGAACTCTATTCCTTATCTTGTTTTGCTCATTATCAAAACAAAAGGTTATATTGCAATCAAGTAAAAGAACCTCTAAAATTAAAAAAAAAACTAATAAATAAAGTAAAACAAAATAAAAGATATAATTCTGATCCACAATGAAGAATATTTATTTTAAATGAAGCATAGACCGCGTGGTAAATTTAATTTGTCAAATTAGATAGATAATAAATAACCATTTAAAAACAAAGTAAATGGTTTCTTTTCACATACCAAGTCTTTTGTATAAAAGGGACCTAAATCATTTGATTTAGACCCATAATAAAGCAACATTACTCTTTCTATAGAGTATTGATCACGATATAATATCAAAAAGCTAATTTATATTAAAAAATTACAATTTGTATCATTTTCATGAACCATCAATTTTCTATGAATTGTAAACCAAGTGGCTTGATCATGATTAATTTTTAATTATAAAGGAAAAGTATCTCTGTGTGGTTTTTACCAAGTTATCAAGTCAAAAAGTTTAAGAGGACGTTTGATTTTTACTTAAAACTGAATATACCTTTAATTTAGTTTTTTTTAGCAAATAAATTTAATTTAATTGAACGCGGAATAAGACTTAATAGTATTAACTGAAATTATATGAAACACACCTAATCAACTTAAAAGTTTAGGGGATTCTAATTTGGAGAAATTAAAAAGCCTTAATTTCACCTTTACCCATCCTCAGTTAAAAAAAAACCTCTTCGAGCTTCTTCATCAATCATTTTCATATATTCATCTAAATCAATGTTGAGATACAAAATAAATTATGAGAATGAATCAAACGAGAAAATCGAGGCGGGAGTTTGAGTACTTGGTACTGTAAAGGAAGGCTAAAGAACAAATCAATCATCACATGTGTCTAAAAATAAAATCAATTAATGAAATAACACCCCCGTTAAAACTTTCAAGTTTTAACTCCCTTAACTTCATGCGTAAATAAATTTATAAAAAAAAAAGATTGAAATTGTATGTAAATTACTTTCGAGAAAAACAGAGTCTTGAATCTTGCTGTACCCATGAAATTTTAATTTCATCAACATTTTATAGTTTTCCTACCGAACTTTGCATATGAAACTCATGTGAGTCTTTGACTAAAGAAAATTCTTCGGGTGGAGTAGGAGATTGAGATCTATCACCCCCGTGCGGAAATTTCTCGGAATTTGCAGTAGTTGTTGTGGTGAGTAGTTGAATTATTGAGGGTAATCTCCTATGCCCTGATACTTGGCTGGGACCTAAACCTTAAACACTTTCTGCTACAAATGAAACCTCATAAGGTTTTTACGTATTGGATTCATCTTCCAGACCAGGTTTGATCTTTTAAGCATTGTGATACGATTTCACATCGGCTCCACATAAGGTTATGAAGTCAGTCTTTTGGGACTCTCTATTGAGCGGATGTATCATTGGTGCTTTCATTAGGCCTGGGGTGCATGACGGGGAGAGGAGTCGAGTGGAAGCTATCCAGAGTGTGAGCTGTCCACAGATGTCCGGCTTCTCTAGGGGTGGAGTGGTACTTAAGCTTGAGAGTTATTTCATATTAGGCTAATCTCTGGGTTAAGCTCTCCTATGGACTTGGGTACTATCACTTTGTTTCCGGCTTTCAATGGAAAAGCTTGGAAGATGAAACTTTCTTGCGTGTTTCATCGGTGATCTCTTGCCATGTTAATGTCTTGATCTTCATCGCTTTTGGTCCATGTATCCCTCGGAAGCATCACGCAGGCACATAAGCACGTTATCCTCTTCCTAGCAAAGTGTCGAATCGAACTCATAGGCTTCTCTATCGGCTTGATGGTCTTCGATTTTCCTAATTAGGGTTTCTTTGAATATAGCCCTCGGTTAGTGACGATACCAAGTTTCCAAGCTCGTTTGGATCGCCGTCAAGTCGAGTTCCTCGGCTCGGTCTTGGTTTTTTGCTTGAAGAGGATTGACATAGATGAATTTCATGATTGATGAAAAAGCAAAAAACCCTAGGGTTGTCTTTGACAAGAACAAGTTTTTTGTGGTTGAAGATAGGTAAATTTAAAATTAGGATTTCTTCAATCTCCCAAATTAAAGGCTCCTAAACGATTAGGGTAAAAAATTACCATATCATTTGCTTACAGGGCTGGTTTAACAGCCAAGTTAACGTCGGTTTGGTCATTTAACACCCAAAGATTGCAGCATGAGCTAATTTGATCACTCTGAGAAGCAAAGTCTATGGTTGCGATCAATGATCTTGACTAAAAGTAATCATAATACAACTATAGGATATAGTATGAACAAATGAAAGCAGAGTGATATGACCATAGATATGTTGTGGAGAAACTGGCTTATAGCCGCACCAAAGTAAACCGCGGCCATAACGATTTATAATAACGCTTTGGGACAACCGTGTCTACAAGTATTATGTGCCACGTTTTTATAGTCAGCGTCAAAGTATACCACAACCATGTAATCCAAGCCAGGTGCGGCTTTTTGTCGCACTGTCGCTCTATATGGTATTCTACTAATTTTTATACCGCAAATAGCATCTAAAATCCGCTCACTGTGATGTTAATATAATGCTTTGATTTGTTAGAATCCCCTCTCAATAATATTCCTTTTTAGTGCCTTCTTTGTCAAGGAACAAATCAAAATAAGCACCTAAAAGAAAATATAAATTCATCATATGAAAATCACATTATATAAATCACAGGCGCCATCCCAAACATGGCATTCTTTAGTAGTTAATAGTACCTACTATATTATTCAAAAGCTCTTACTACTACCACGGCCCCAAAACCATGGGAAAAAAATTAATATTATTATCGAGACATACTGAAATTATAAATAAGGTGTATTACAGCGTATAACACATGAATAACATGGAAAAAAAATAGAGAGAACCCTAAATAGAAAGAGTACATCCTACATATACAAGCAACATACAAAGAAGTAACCAAGGCAAACCATTGACAAAGATGATCTATATAATGAGGCAAAGCTAATCACAATAAAAAGCATCTAGGAGATATCATACCTTCTAAAATAAGTCATGGAGCAATATTAACTAGACGCATGCAATATTAACGAAGTGGTATTTATTATTAGCATTAACAGATATATATGGAAGTCCTGTATGCATGTAAAGGTTAAATCAATATGTTGAATTAATACAGACATCAAACTCTTCGGAAAGCTCAGATTTGAGTTTTTTGTTGCGATCCTCTAGATAAATCTCTTGATAAGCCAGCTTGATTTGCTTCCTTTGATCTGCATTTCTATGACCTAGTATCCATATTATGGCCTTCTCATATGTACCCCGTCCTGAAAAAATGTTGCCCAAATGAATTAATCTACTTTGATTATAAAAAGAATTATATTACATAAAAGCACGCATGATAAAGCCTGTTTGTTTATGGTTTACGGTTTTTGAAAACTGGTTTTTTGTTCAGATAAACAAGGATAACACAGAGAACATAGAAAATACTAAATTTAGAGAACAAAAACAATTTTGAGATAACACAAAAATAGTGTTCTCTGTGTTTTCAAAAACAGGAACCAAACAGGCACATATAATTTGCTTTGGGTTCCATACATAATCCTCATGGATTTATAGACATTAAACATGGAAATATATGAAAGAAAATGGGATTGTAACTAAGAAAGAAGTACTTTTTAAAAGCCTTGTTCATAGCTATGGCATCTTCACCGGGAGAAAAGTCCTCAGAGTAGCCCATTGTTTTGATTCACCCACATCTTGCAAATTTCTTTCCAAAGTTCCGGTGGAATACATGTGTCAATTTAACCCCTCAATTATTTAAATAAAAACACCTATTTAGTATAGGTTAGAAAATGCCCAAACTAGTGCACTCACACAAAATCGTAATTGGTGACTCACGTTTTAAGTTATTAAAACCGTAGTCACCAACTACTTCGCTTAAGCATTAATTTTAGCCTTTTTTCAAACCCGTACTAGATTGGTATTTTTTATTTTAAAAGTACTATTCTAGGACAAAACTCCAAAAAAAATTATACATAATAATTAGGAAAATAAAAATAAATAAATAAAATGAAACGAAATCTATTATTATTCTTATGATTATTTTCATTTTTACACAAATGGGAACCAAATACCAATCCCAAATCCACCTACTACCACATACAATACACAAGAAAATGAAGAAAGCACAACCTTCCCATTTTGTTGTCGCCATTATGGTCGATGATATCATATTTTGTTCTGGGATCTACCATAAGACCCTTCCTCTCCATTCACTTCTAAATCATGTCTGCATAATCATATGGTTAAATCATTAGAACCTGGGATTTTATCCTACAACTTTAAGCTCCATAGTAGTAGTTTCTTCTCTTGAAATTCTCCAAGGATCTTTATAATCAAAGTTCCAAATGGGATTGTTTATGCAACGTGAGCAATTACTATTTAATCGATTTTATGACATGTTTGGTTACAGTTTTTGAAAACAGTTTTCTGTTATCAAAAACAAGGAGAACAAGAAAAACATAGAGAACACTTTTGGTTCCTAGTTTTTTTTTTTTTTTGTCTTGGAAAACACAAACAACACTAAATTCAAAGAACAAGAACAGTTTTTAGATAATACCAAAATGTTGTTCTCTATGTTTTTAAATCGTTTTGAAACACAAAAATGATGTTCTTTTGTGTTTTTGAGAACAAAATAAATTAGGAGCCAAACATGTTCTTGTTTTTCGTTTGAAAATGAGAATAGATTTAAAATCGAACCAAACGTGCCTATATATCCGTTACCCACCGATGTAGTCAATTGCTTACACTGTAACAAATTTCGGCAGCTAAGTCATTCAAAAGAATAAAAACTGGGGGATCAAAATAGATCCAAACCTACAAAATCTGCATTTTTTGTTTTTTATTTTCAAGACATCTTCATTCATAGCCTGTTTGGCAAATTTCTCACGTCTGCTCTGTACTCTCCTTCTCGGATGGCGCTGCGGAGTTCAATTTAGTCACCAAGCTAACCACCGGTCAATCTCTTTCCTCATTACTTTGTCCATGTCACTCGCTAGAATTGAACATTTGATCGGGAAGTTTATTTTGTTCTAATTATTTATGTCTGAATGTAAGAAAGCCTAATGCCTGTCAGAGACTCAGTTAATGCATTCTACCAAATGGTTACTAATGCTTTTTTTCCTTTACTTTTACCAACTCTAACCTAATCCGCTTTTTATGATACCAACTCGACAAAGATTCTTTACCTTCAATGATGAAGGCATTACAAAATATTCGCTACATCAATCAAGTGGAAGGAAGGCATAGTAAGGTTCTTTTTACTCCGCACCTTTAGGTTTGTGTACACACACACCTTTGAATAGCATATTTGTGATATTTTGAGACATTCTGCCGGAATGATGTCTCCATTTCCACTTTCAATTAGAGTTAGACTAGGAAAGCAAGAACAATATAATTAAATATCAAATTCTCGCTTATGGTTCAAATAGATATGTCAGAGCTTAAATATTCACATTTCGTAATCAAACTAATATTCCAAAATCCTTTCAGAGTCATCGAGGACATACCCACACCGATGCCTAGAAACTCCTCATGGTGCTCACAAACGAAGATTCCACTTATCGCCATCAATGTCCTTTTCTCCTATGACCGAGCGTAAATAACATTATAGAATTTCTAAAGAATATTAACATATTGTGTTTTCAAAAGGTCTAATAGAGAGTCGTATGCCACTGATTTCGACTCCAATAACGCATGCTATCTTAGCTACTTAAGCAATAAAGAATTACAGACTTCGATTATTGAGGCAATTCTTAAACTACATTCACGAAGCTCCGCAGTAAGAGCTCTTAGACGCGAATCGCACTTGTCAATTTCCGCTACAACCCTAAATCGCCGAAGAAGCCTCCTCAAACAAAACCAAACCCAATCAACCAATCAACTGAAAACCATCCAGTAAAAAAGTCAAAAGCACATGCAAAAGAGAAATTAAGCCCTGCGTCAAAGAAACCGAGGATGGAAACCTAACGCAAGAGACAAAGAAGAGAGGTGTGAGAGAGAAGAGTTGATTCTCTCTTCATCGAGGGTGTTCGGAGAATATATAAAGGAGAAGAAAGATAGAGGTAAAGAGAGACGTTTTTCTCTTTTGAAGGAATTGAATCAATGGAAATGAAAAAGTCGTGAAAATCTGGAAAGCTACCTCCCGAGGCGCGTGGATCGGCTCTGCGGAGATGCTTTGCTCATCGCAAGTACGACCGCACGCTACCAGCCTGTCGCGATATTTGTGGAACCTCGTGATCGACCTCGATCCATAGTGTTTAAAAACCAAGAGGGGAGAGAGCAAGGAGATGCCTGTAATCCACAATGGGCGAAAGCACGACTTTTCGCTTTCGCGCTCTTCCCCAGGTGTGTCGAGTCGAGCCGAGTATTAGCGTGCCCGGGCCAGTTCTGGCTTTGTACGAAAGAGGGCCCGAGCTTGTTCACTAGTCTGTTTACGAGCTGACGAGCTTAGTTTGAGGGTGCTCGGGTTCGGTTCGTTTAACTTACGAGCCTGTTTATGAGCTTGGTTCACGAGCCTGTTCACGAGCTTGGTTAACGAGCTTGTTCACGAGCTTGGTTAACGAGCTTGCTCACGAGCCTATTCATGAGCTTGTTCACGAGCCTATTTACAAGCTGACGAGCTGAGTTTGAGGGTGCTCGGGCTCGACTCATTTAACTTACGAGCTTCAAAATGATGTTCTGGAATTAAAGAAAATGTTCATCTAAAATAGCCAACATACAACTAAATTAAAAAGATAAGACAATAAAAGTTCAATTAACTTGATTGAAGTTCAAGAGTTAAAATATTCATCATGTTCATTTGTAGGAAAATTTGTCAGGTATCAAGCCTTCTTCATGTTCACGAGCTCGTCTACTTGTACCGATTAACGAGCTTGCTCACGAGCCTGTTTATGAGCTGACGAGCCGAGTTTGAGGGTGCTCGGGCTCGGCTCATTTAACTTACGAGCCTTAAAATAATGTTCGGGCTCGGCTCGTTTAACTTAATAAACGAGTTCGAGCAAGCTTCTAATGAGCCGAATCCGTAGCGCTCGCGAGCAGCTCCATTTCTAAGTATGCTCTACTCTTCCCCTTTCTTTATTATTTGATAATCAATTTCTTTTTAATTGCTCCTCACTGGCATGAGTCAAAATTGGGAATTTTGACTTCTTTTTTTTTAACTTTTTTAACGACTACATTTTTTTTTTTTGAATTATTAAAAATATTAATTTTTTTATTATAAAAATATAAAATAGTTATTTATAGAAAAAATAATAGTTATTAAATAATTTTTTTTAATTAAATAAAATATTACTAATATGAAAAATAATTTAAAATAAAAGAAAAAATATAACTAAAATAAATTTTTTTTTTATAATCTTTTAAGAACATGCGTATAAACTATAAGTATTCCATATAAATTTTATTTTCCAAAATATAAAATTTATAAAATTATTATTTTTAATTTGCAATGTTTGATCCATTTTAGTCCGTTTTGACTTGCGACACGTATAGGATCGAGTTGGGCTAACCAAAAAGGGGCCTGAATAAAAGTGGGCATAATTGACCCGACCCATTTAGCCCATATCCCTAATGGGCTCCTACCCATTCGACTCCGACTCAACCGGCTTTCTTAGCTATAGCACTTATGCTTTAATAGCTGTGAAGTGGGTTTCCTCACATTATTAATATTATTTAAACCCTCTTTTTCTTGTGGCCCATTTTCCCAACTTCCAAACCTTGTTTTGGAACTCCAACCCAAATTCAAGAACTTATATTTTTCTTTGCAAATGTCATACAGTTAGGTATGAAAATTTATAAACTTTTAATATATATATATATATACAGCATTCAAACCAAACACGCTATAAAATATTTGAACGAATTTGAATATTAACACAATAAAATGTTTTTAATTTAAAAATGAATTAAAATAACAAAGGCTACAATACATTAATTTTTCTATAAAATCAAAACATAATTCTTTATATAGTATTTATTCATAGAATTTTTCTTGAGCCAGCACTCCAACTTTATGATAAGGAATTAATCTAAATATTTGGAAAAATATTACATAATATTAGTACTTATAAACTTAATAATTTGATGCAACTAAAAAAAAATGTAAGGTCTATTTCCAAAATGTATAGATTTTAAATATTTAAGCCATATTTTTCTAAAATAATATCTTTTTAATATATCTATAATTACCAAATCAAATTATATATATAAAACAAAACTCCAATAAGTTAACTATAAAATAGATCGGGCGGATCTTGTGAATTCCTCCGACCTCCATAACCCACTTGAATCTCATGTTCCCCTACTCACCAACGCCCTTTTTTTCATCATAACCATTCATTTTCTCACTCTTTCCTTGCCTTTTCCAGGTATTTTCTTCTCCATTTTAACTCTCCCATTTTTTTTTTTTAATCTAAATATTGGGTATTGGTTTTCCATGTCGTATGGTGGAGATTGGAGTTGGGCTTTGTGTCTGCTTGTGCTCTGTGGGATTTGGGTATTTTCTTTCCCGGGAAAAAAAGATGTGGGTTTTTTCCTTTTTGGTCAAATGAATGTGTTTTAAATTGTAATTTGGATGTTTATGCTTGGTTGGTGAGAAAATGCGGGAAAAGAATAAATTTTTAAATTTTGAATGTTGGATTCTTCTTTCTTTGGGATTAGGAAAAACCTAAAACTTTACCTGATTGGACACAATGCAACTGCTTGAAAAAGTTCAGCACGACTTAAAGCATGAGATTGAATTCTTTTTTATTCTTCTTCCTCCTTTTTTTTATTTATTTTCTTTTCCACGGTTTTTGTTGGCTGCCAAACTGCAAATGTGAGTGCCATAATGTTTAACATTTCTGGCCTTTTGTTTTAAAACTATATTTGCAGTTCTCCATTTCATTTGTTTACTTTTAAAATATCGATTGGGATTATTGAGTTTGGGGATAAACTAACCATATTCAGGCTATCCTCCAAATAAAAGGGATGCACGACACCAAACTTTCTCCCATTATCAAGTATTGTGCTAGTATTCTTCAAATTAATGATACTCGCTCAAGGAAATAGATGCTTCTCCCAAAAAATGAAATTAAAGTTTGGTTTTTCCTTAAAAAATTGTGACGCCCCAAATCCGGGGGTACGTTGACTACCCAGAACCTCACAGGCCAGGAATGTCGGGTAACCCGATTAATCACGTAAAATCTGCAGAATCTCCTTGTACGAGGAGCTCTACCCATATACAACCTCGTCCCAAACAATCTAATATAACATTTATATGAGTGAAATCCGCCACTTGACCCACACAAACCAATACTCATCCAAATAAATCCCAACTATATACAATAGTTTCAAGAGGTAATAAAATTATCCTTATACATCATATATCAAACTTAGAGAGTTCTAATACATGTGTACATAACAAAACCAAAGCTACAACCCGGCTTTCTTCTAAAACGGCCTCTAGGATAAGCCGTCTCCTCGATCGCTCCCTGTACCTGAAAATAATATCCCTCGACAGGGTGAGCTATCGCTCAATAGTGGAATCACCCTAAATGGGTTACTCCCCACCTAAGTGCATATGCAATGCTCTAAAGTAAACACACATTCAAGCAAATTCGTGATTCTACTTGAATGTCTAAATGACCAACCCACGTCCCCAGTCCTCACCGACTCCCTCACACTTGCCTAAGCCAGGTAAGAGAAAACATATTTTTCAAAACAATTCTTGTTGTTTTTGAAACTATACTATCGAAGTATCTGTAAAAATATGGGACTACCCTCTAAGGCGAATGTGTTGGACAACCTTCCGAAATGCCATGGTCTCATCTCAAATGACTGGCCGGACCGCCTCCCCTCACCCCACTCTCCGAAATTCATCCTGTGAAATTTCTTTAAAAAAACGCTGCTGTAAAATCCATGTCATGCACTCACCAATTTCTAGGCTACCTCGGCATAAGTGAGATGCATTATGCCATTTCACAATAATATATACAACACATGCAAATATACCATCATGTATATATTTACATAATTTACAATTACACCACATGTAATCTCAACAACATCAACCATCACCCAAATTAGCTCACTCTGAGCCAAACACAATCTCATCTCCACGTCGACATACACACAATTATATTCCATATAATTGAGCAAATCATACTTCATCTCCAATGACCCATACACAATTATATTCCATATAATTGTGACATCATATTAATACAAGAAGTTCATGCATTAACCTATCCATTTCCACACAAATCAAGCCATTCATTTCATCAATTTCAAGCATTCCAACACATATGGACCTTTTGTCCATTTCATGATAAACCTGTAGGATCGCTTTTTACAGCTCCCAACACAGCAAGTGGGCTGTCCACTGCACCCACTCCTCCTACATCTGCCTCTCGTGGAACCGACTTCATGGTCATTCCCGGCCTCATACACACAAAACACAATTTAATGCATAATTACCACACAAGCAGCCCCAACAGTGACTGAACTGTCCAACTGAGCTCCAATAAATTCCCACAATCCGGTCCCATGTTTTTGGACCGATCAAACGACCCCTCACGGCCTCAAACCAACTCAAACATTACAAAACACTTAAATAAAGTGTAAAACAAGTAGGATGAAACCCCTACCTCACGGATTTTGTCAAAAACTCCCAAACTCGAACCCATGAAATCTTCACAACAGAGAGCAACCTTCCTTCACCCAAAGACTTTCTCGACTCTGCCTGATTGCCCGTAAAACCTAGAAATAAGTGGCTCTCTCTCTCTCTAGAAAAATCAAATCTCACTCACTGCATCTCCATTTCTGTTTGTTGCACGGTCTCTCCTAATGTAGGAGATGACCACTATTCCTTTTATTTTTTTTTGTCTTTTTCCTCATTTAAATTTTCCAAAATGATATCTATGTCCCCAAGATTTGATTTTCTACATTCGCCTACCACTACATTCATTTCCATCATTTCTCTACTCATGCAACATAAGTAATAATGAGAATATATTATATAAAATTTTGTCACATCAAATATAGTTTTACTCGCACCGTAAACTCGATGCTCGAAAACGCAAAATTCGATTATCTCTAATTTGACAAATTCTGACGGTTAGCTAGATTTTACGAGATCTATCTCCAACGGTGGAATCCGCTTTCATCATCCTAGAGATCTAGAGAATAAATTTTGATTTTGATCGAAATTACCATTTTGCCATTTTCTAAAATTGGCATTTTCTGGTCTTACATTCCCTCCTTAAAATAGAATTTCATTCCAAATTTAATAATCTCACAACTCCACATGCATACACCGGCATTATACCATGCATGTAAACTAGTCACTTAAATATTAAACGACTAAACCATGTACCTTCATCCCTAAACAAAAAGGGATAGGTGGCCCGCATCGTGTCCTCTCGCTCCCACGTTGACTCCTCCACTCCACGGTGTTGCCATAACACCCTCACTAACCTCACGGTCTTGCGTTGCAAAACCTGCTCCCGGCTATCTATAATGCACACCGGTCCCTCCGAAGGTCCCATTAGTGTCAACTCAATCTCTCCCCCAATCCACCATATGAGCCGGATCCGGAGTATACTCCGAGCACGAGACGCCAAACACCGTGGACACCGCATGCTCGGCAAGAATGCCAACCGGCACGCCATCAGCGTCACCCTCTCGAAAGATCCAAAGGCCCAATGAACCTCGGCGATAACTTCCCTCGCTTACCGAACCGGACCACTCCTCTCTTAGGCATCACCTTCAAGAAGACGTGATCCCCAATCTTGAACTCTAAGGGTCGACGTCGTACATCTGCATAGCTCTTCTGCCGGCTTTGAGCCGTGAGAAGACGTTGTCGTATCAAGCTCACCTTCTCGAAGGTGTCTCTAATCATATCAGGACCCGTGATGGAGCTCTCTCCCACCTCGGTCCAACATAACGGTGATCTACATGGCCTCCCATACAATGCCTCATATGGTGCCATTTGTATACTTGTTTGATAACTATTGTTGTAGGCGAATTCCACTAAGGGAAATTGCTCCTCCCAGCTACCCTTATGATCCAAGACGCATGCTCGCAGCCTGTCCTCTAACACTTATTGTGACGCCCCAAATCCCGGGCCTGCTGATCCACCGTCAACCCGCGAAACACTCGTGAACGTCAGACCCGACATTTCTCACCAAAATCGGGCAGAGTCTCTTTTGTACGGGGAGCTATACCCAAATACAAACATGTCCCAATCAACATCCAAAGATATATACACGAAGATAAACGGCCACGCCATAAACCAATACCCATCCAAATAAATCCCAACTATATCCAATAGTTTCAAGAGTTAAAAGTTCACTTTATACAATGACATATTAAAAGTTTACAACGTTCTAATACATGTATCTCTAGCACCAGCCACAACTAGACTTCTTCAAGATCACCCTAGGAAGAGCCGCCTTCTCGAACGCCCGTAATTAAAAAATATTATCCCACGTGGTGAGCTATAGCCCAAAGAGTGGAATCACCCTAAACGGGTTACTTTCCACCTATGCATATGTGCAATGTCTAATGAAACATACATCAAGGCAAATGTGATCCTACTTGAATGTCTACCCGATCAACTCCATACCCCAAGTCCTCATCGACTCCCCACACTCGCTAAGCCACGTATGAGAAACATTATTTTTCAAAAAACAAAATATTTGTTTTAATTGTGGACAACTCCGATAGTAGTGGACCGACCGATGACCTATTTAGTGGACAATCCTCCGATGTATATCAATTAGGCCGACTCCGACGATTGATATTTTATATGGACTACCCTCCGATAATTATTATTTTTAGTTAACCCTCCGAAACCATTCTCTCAAGAATCATCTCCTGCACTCACTCCTATTGTTATGTGGTGCCTCTGCAACAAGATACGCGAATTTAATGACGCCAATTCCAATACAATTCATATAACACATGCGAATATATATAACATGATATACATTTACATAATCATCTCCTGAGCTCAGTTGGTAGTAGAGATGCTCCCCATTGGACCTTAAGCCCCTGGTCCTGGGTTCGAGTCTCTACGGAGGCGAAAGAAAATGCCTAGGGGAGGGCATGATATTCCCCGTGAGTGGGACCCACCGAAGGGCACCCAAAGTACACAAGGGTGGACCCCACAAGGCCACACTGAAGGGCACCTCGTGGTCACGAAGGGTGTGGACCCCACATAACATGAATAATCATTTAAAATAAATAATTGTCCACGCTTCAGATGAGGTATAGACCGCGTTTATTTGTATGAAGAAAGAAGTATAGACCACATTTGTTTGATCATGATCGATGATAAAGGAACTTTATTTTCTATACATTGACTATGTTATTAAGTGAAAAGGTTGACCCGAGAAAAAAAATCTTAAATTAAAAAATAAAATATATATTTTGACGGTCCATAAATTTTGTATAAATTTTAAATCACATGGCTCGATCATGATGAATAATAAAAGAACTCTATTCCTTATCTTGTTTTGCTCATTATCAAAACAAAAGGTTATATTGCAATCAAGTAAAAGAACCTCTAAAATTAAAAAAAAACTAATAAATAAAGTAAAACAAAATAAAAGATATAATTCTGATCCACAATGAAGAATATTTATTTTAAATGAAGCATAGACCGCGTGGTAAATTTAATTTGTCAAATTAGATAGATAATAAATAACCATTTAAAAACAAAATAAAATGGTTTTCTTTTTCCATGCCAAGTCTTTTGTATAAAAGGGACCTAAATCATTTTAGATTTAGACCCATAATAAAGCAACATTACTCTCTTTCTATATAGAGTATTGATCACGATATAATATCAAAAAGCTAATTTATATTAAAAATTACAATTTGTACTTATTTTCATGAACCATCAATTTTCTATGAATTGTAAACCAAGTGGCTTGATCATGATTAATTTTAATTATAAAGGAAAAAGTATCTCTGTGGTGGTTTTTACCAAGTTATCAAGTCAAAAGTTTAAGAGGACGTTTGATTTTTACTTAAAACTGAATATACCTTTAATTTAGTTTTTTTTAGCAAATAAATTTAATTTAATTGAACGTCGGAATAAGACTTAATAGTATTAACTATGAAATTATGAAGGCAATTTTTTACCCTAATCCAACTTAAAAGTTTAGGGGATTCTAATTTGGAGAAATTAAAAAGCCTTAATTTCACCTTTACCCATCCTCAGTTAAAAAAAAACCTCTTCGAGCTTCTTCATCAATCATTTTCATATATTCATCTAAATCAATGTCAATAGATACAAAAATAAATTATGAGAATGAATCAAACGTAAATGCAAAAGGCAGGAGTTTGGTACTGTACTAAGGAGAAGGCTAAGAAACAAATCAAATCATCTATGTGTCTAAAAATAGAATCAATTAATGAAATAACACCCCTATTAAGAAATCTCTTCAAGTTTTAACTCCCTTCTTCATCTCAGAAATAAATTGAGAAAAAAAAAGATTGAAATTGTATGTAAGAATTACTCGAGAAGAACAGAGTCTTAGATCTTAACAATACCCATGAAATTTTAATTTCATCAACATTTTATGGTTTTTCCTATGAACTTTGCATATGAAACTCATGTGGAGGTCGATCAAAAGAAAATTCTTCTCGTGGAGTAGTGGAGATCGAGATCTATCACCCCATTCTCGAAATTTCGCACTTGCAATGGTTGTTGTGGTGGTAGTTGAATTATTGAGGAGTATCTCCTATGCCCACCCAATGCTTGGCCTGACCTAAACACTCAAACAAACATCTCACACAAAATGGGCTCTCATAAGGTTTTCTGTATTGGATTCATCTTCGAATCTGGGTTTGATCTTTTTTCTGGCATTGTGATACGATTTCACATCGGCTCCACATAAGGTTATGAAGTCAGTCTTTTGGGACTCTCCTATTGAGCTTGGATAGCTATCATTGGTGCTTTCATTAAGAGCCGGTGCATAGCGGGGAGAGGGTCCAGAGTGGAAGCTATCCAGAGTGTGAGCTATCCACAAATGTCCGGCTTCTCTAGGGGTGGAGTGGTACTTAAGCTTGAGAGGTTATTTCACTTATTAGGCTAATCTCTTAAGTTAAGCTCTCCTATTGGACTTGGGTACCTATCACTTTGTTTTCAGCTTTTTCAATTGGAAAAGCTTGGAAGGATGGGGAAACTTTCTTGCATGTTTCATCGATTGATCTTTCTTCTTCATATTTAATGTCTTGATCTTCATCGCTTTTGGTCCATGTATCCCTCGGAACCATCACTAGGCACATAGCGATATCCTCTAGAAGTAAAGGTCGGAAATCGAACTCACCGACTTCTACTCTATCGACGACTTGATGGTCTTCGATTTTCCTAATTAGGGTTTCTTTGAATATAGCCCTCGGTTAGTGACGATACCAAGTTTCCAAGCTCGTTTGATCACGTCAAGTCGAAAGTCTCTCTGCTCGGTCTTGGCTTTTTTGTCAAGAGGATTGATATAGATGAATTTCATATGATTGATGAAAAAGCAAACCCTAGGTTGTCTTTTGACAAGAACAAGTTTTTTGTGGTTGAAGATAGGTAAATTTAAAAATTAGATTTCTTCAATCTCCCAAATTAAAGGCTCTCTAAACGATTGGGTGGTAAAAATTACCATATCATTTAAGCTATTGTATTTGGTTTAACACCAAGTTAACACACTATTGGTCATTTAACACCCAAAGTTATGACATGAGCCACTTCTGATCACTACAAGAAGCAAAAGTCTATGGTTGCGTATCAATGATCTGACTAAAAGTAATCCTTAATACAAATATAGATATAGCTATGAACAAATGAAACCAAAGGAAACAATACAGACCATAGATGTTGTGGAGAAACTGCTTATAGTCGCAATCAAAGTGCAAACCGCGGCCGGCTGGTTAACGATTTATAATAACAGCTTTGGGACAACTCGTGTCTTTCACAAGTATTATGTTAATGTTTATAGTCATGTCAAAGTATACCACAACCATAACCGTTCAGAAAAGGTTTTTTGTCGCACTGTCGTCAGTATATATGGTATTCTACTAATTTTTAGTCAGCAACCGCACCAAAATGGTTCACTGTGATGTTACTATACACGTTTGATTTGTTAATCCCCTTTCAATAATATTCCTTTTAGTGCCTTCTTTGTCAAGAACAAATCAAACAAGCACTCATAAGAAAATATAAATCACTATATGAGTTCACATTATAGAACTAATACACAATCCCAAACATGGTAATCTTTATAGTTAATAAAAATTCACATATTATTCTTAAAAGTTTCATTTACTTACTTCACACTCTAAAACCATGGGAAAAATGATTGATATTATCGATATATATCTAAATTATAAATATATATTACAAATAGAAGCAAATATGAATACATGGAAGCATGAGAACCTCCTAAAGAGAAAGAGTGTTGATCCTACACATATATGGCAATATAGTTAGTGAAGTAAATTCATAAACCATTGATGAAGATATTCATATAATTTGAAAGCCAATCATGGGCAAAGCATCTAGAGATATCATACTTTAAAATAAAGTCATGAGCATATTAACAGATTGCTTTACATTAATCAAGTGTATCTCACAGTACTTTAACAAGATGATATAGAAGTCCAGATACAAGGTTAATCCACAAAGGATCATTATGTGATATCAAAATCCCTCTGAAGCTTCTGATTTTGAGTTTTTGTCACATCTCCAGATAGTCCCTGATAGTTTGAAGCTGATTTGTTTCTCTGATCTGTACTTAAGATCCAGTCCATAGCTATACCTCTATATGCCCTGTCTCCAAAAAGTTACCCAAACAACTGACCACTTAACAGCAAAAGACTATATTAAGATTTGTTATTTTATTATAAAGCCTTGCTTGAGTTATATTACTGTTTGAAAACTAAGTTTGCTCCATAAACAAAGAGAACATGAGGAAGAGTTATCAAATTGAGAACAAAAATGGCTCTGAGGATAACACAAAAATAGTGTTCTTCAGAGCAAAAACAAAGAACCAATCTATACATATAATTGCTTTGGGTTCCACAGTAAGGTCCGCTGAGTCAGGTATACAAAACAAGTGAAAAAGAGTATGAAAAATGATCAAATTCTAAAGAAAGCAAAGCTGTTTCTTTAAAAGCCTTGTTCATAGCTATGGCATCTTCACCGGGAGAAAAGTCCTCAGAGTAGCCCATTGTTTTGATTCACCCACATCTTGCAAATTTCTTTCCAAAGTTCCGGTGGAATACATGTGTCAATTTAACCCCTCAATTATTTTTTGAAATAAAAAAACACCTATTTAGTATAGGTTAGAAAAAATGCCCAAACTAGTGCACCCCCGTCAAAATCTTAATTGGTGACTACGGTTTTAAGCTTGAAGTTAAAACCGTAGTCACCAACTACGGTTTTAAGCATTAATTTTAGCCTTTTTTTCAAACCTGTACTAGATTTGTATTTTTTTATTTTAAAAGTACTATTCTAGGACAAAACTCAAAAAAAAATTATACATAATAATTAGGAAAATAAAAATAAATAAATAAAATGAAACGAAATCTATTATTATTCTTATGATTATTTAAATTTTTACACAAATGGGAACCAAATACCAATCCCACCTACTACCACATACAATACACAAGAAAATGAAGAAAGCACAACTCTCTCATTTTTGTTGTCGCCATTATGGTCGATGATATCACATTTTGCCTGTGATCTCACCATAAGACCCTTCCTCTCCATTCACTTCTAAATCATGTCTGCATAATCATAAGTATAACCATTAGAACCTGGGATTTTATCCTACAACTTTAAGCTCCATAGTAGTAGTTTTGAAATTCTCCAGTGGATCTTATAATCAAAGTTCCAAATGGGATTGTTTGCGAACAGTAGCAATTACTATTTAATCGATTTTATGACATGTTTGGTTATAGTTTTTGAAAACAGTTTTCTGTTCTCAAAAATAAGGAGAACAAGAAAAACATAGAGAACACTTTTGGTTCCTAGTTTTTTTTTTTGTCTTGGAAAACACAAACAACACTAAATTCAAAGAACAAGAACAATTTTTAGATAATACCAAAATGTTGTTCTCTATGTTTTTAAAAACTGTTCTTGAAACACAAAAATGATGTTCTTTGTGTTTTTGAGAACAAAAAAAATAAATTATGAGCCAAACATGTTCTTGCTTTTCTTCTGTTCTGAAAACAAGAACATTTCAAAATCGTGTGAACCAAACGTGCCTATATATCTGTTACCCACTGATGTAGTCAATTAAGCTTACACTAGAACAGCTGCAGTTAAGTCATTCAAAAGAATAAAAACTGGGGGATCAAAATAGATCCAAACCTACAGAATCTGCATTTTTTGTTTTTTATTTTCAAGACATTCATTCTATAAATGGTTATAAATTTTCACGCCCTGTCAAATTCTTCGATGGCAACGCTTGTGAGTTCAAATTTAGTCACTGGCTAATCCATCGGGGTCAATCTTCTTTCCTCATTACTTTGTTCATGCCTACTCAATAGAATTGAACATTTAATGAAGTTTATTTTGTTCTAATTATTTATGTCAATTATAGAAGAAAGCTTCATCGCCTTGTGTTGTGGTGACTTGTAGTTAATAGATTCTACCAAATGGTTACTAATGCTTTTTTTTTTTCCTTTTACTTTTACCAACTCTAACTTAACCAGCTTTTTAAGGATACCAACCTCGACAAAGACTTTTACCTTCTGATGAAGGTATTACAAAAATATCAAGTACATCAACTCAAGTGGAAGGAAGGCATAGTAAGGTTCTTTTTGCATTCCTTGCACCTTTAGGTTTGTGCACACACACACCTTTGAATAAGTATATTTGGTGATATTTTATATTATCGGTGCCGAAATGATGTGTCTCATTTCCACTTTCAATTAGGAGCAGACTAGAAAGCAAGAAATACATAATTAAATATCAATTCCCGCTTATGGTTCAAATAGATATAAGCAGCTTAAATATTCACATTTCAGAATCAAATCCAATATTCCAAAAATCCTTCAGAGTCATTGAGGGACATACCCATACCTCCCGATGCCTGTAAACTCCTCATGGTGCCTCATAAACGGCGATCTCCACTTATCGCCATCAATGTCCTTTCTCCGGCACCGGCGTAACAACATTATAGGAATTTCTTAGCAAGTTTAATACATTGTGTTTTCAAAAAGGTCTATCACTGGGAGTCGTATGCCAATCGGATTCTGACTCCGCTTGAACGCAAGGCTATCTTAGCTACTTAAGCACAAAAGAATTACGCACCTGATTATTGAGTAATTCTAAAACCGCATTCACGAAATTCGCAAGAGCTCTTGACAAAGCAATTCGCACTTGTCAATTTCTACAACCCTAAATCGCCTATGGAAGAAGCCCTCAAACAAAACCAAAACTCAATCAACCAATCAACTGAAACCATCCAAAAAAAGTCAAAAGCACATGCAAAAAAGAGAAATTAAGCCCTAAGTCAAAGAAATCGTGGATGGAAACCCTAACGCAAGAGACAAAAGAAGAGAGGTGTAGAGAGAAGAGCTGATTCTCTCTCTATCGAGGGTGCTCGAGAATATATAAAGGGGAGAAGAAAGATAGAGGTAAAGAGAGACGCTTCTTCTTTGAAGGAATTGAATCAATGGAAATGAAAAAGCTGCAACTCCGATACTCGAGGCTGTGATCGGTCTGCGGAGATGTTTTGGCCTACCGGCACCGAACACGCCATTGAGCTCGCCGCGACATTGTGGAACCTCTACGATCTCATCCATAGTGCTGGAAAACCAAGAGGAGAGAGCAGAGATGCCTAATCCACAATGGTGAGCACGACTCTCTCGTTTCGCGCCTTCCCTGTAGGATCTGTTTTCCAGCCGAGCCGAGCATTGTGCGTGCCCTGCCGGCCCCATGCACGAGCAGGCCCGAGCTTGTCTCACTAGTCCGGCTTACGAGCCGACGAGCCGAGCCTGAGGGTGCCTGCCCTGGCTCGCTTAACTTACGAGCCTGTTTATGAGCTTCGTTCACGAGCCTGTTCACGAGCTTGGTTAACGAGCTTGTTCACGAGCTTGGTTAACGAGCTTGCTCACGAGCCTATTCATGAGCTTGTTCACGAGCCTATTTACAAGTCGATCGAAATGAGTTTGAGGGTGCTCTGCTCTAGCCATTTAACTTCACGAGCTTCAAAATGATGTTCGAATTAAAGAAAATGTTCATCTAAAATAGCCAACATACAACTAAATTAAAAGATAAGACAATAAAAGTTCAATTAACTTGATTGAAGTTCAAGAGTTAAAATATTCATCATGTTCATTTGTAGGAAAAATTTGTTGTGCATCAAGCCTTCTTCATGTTCACGAGCTTGGTTCACGAGCCTGATTAACGAGCTTGCTCACGAGCCTATTCACGAGCCTGTTTACGAGCTGACGAGCCGAGCCTGAGGGGTGCTCTGCCGCCATTTAACTCTACGGTTTCAAAATACGTTCGCCCGGCCTGCTTAACTTAATAAACGAGTTCGAGCGAGTTTTTAATGAGCCGAACGCCGAGCAGCCATGAGTAGCTCTAGCTTCTATACAAATTTCTGTTTCTTCCTCTTTCTTTACATATTTGATAATCAATTTCTTTTAATTGTTCACTGGCATGAGTCAAAATTGGGAATTTTGACTTCTTTTTTTTAACTTTTTAACGATCATATTTTTTTTGAATTATTAAAATATTAATTTTTATTATAAAAATATAAAATAGTTATTATAGAAAATAATAGTTATTAAATAATTTTTTTAATTAAATAAAATATTACTAATATGAAAAATAATTTAAAATAAGAAAATATAACTAAAATAAATTTTTTATAATCTTTAAGAACATATAAACTATAAGTATTCCATATAAATTTTATTTTCCAAAATATAAAATTTATAAAATTATTATTTTTAATTTGGTAAAATGTTTCTGATCCATTTTAGTCCGTTGACTTAAGACACGATAGGATCGAAAGGCTAACCAAAAAGGGGCCTGAATAAAAATGGGCATAATTGACCCGACCCATTTAACCCATATCCCTAAAGGGCTCAGTCCATTTGGACTGGACCAACCAGTTTCTTAGCTATAGCACTTATGTTTTAATAGCTGTGAAGTGGGTTTCCTCACATTATTAATATTATTTAAACCCTCTTTTTCTTGTGGCCCATTTTCCCAACTTCCAAACCTTGTTTTGGAACTCCAACCCAAATTCAAGAACTTATATTTTTCTTGCAATGTCATACAAAGTTAGGTATGAAAAAATTTATAAACCTTTTAATATATATATATATATATATATATATTCAAAACCAAACACGTCATAAAATATTTGAACGAATTCTGAATATTAACACAATAAAATGTTTTTAATTTAAAATGAAATTAAAAATAACAAAGGCTGAATACATTGTGTTTTTCTATAAAATCAAACATAATTCTTTTTATATAGTATTTATTCATAGAATTTTCTTAGAGCAAAGACTCCAACTTATGATAAGGAATTAATCTAAATATTTGGAAAATATTACATAATATTAGTACTTATAAACTTAATAATTTGATGCAACTAAAAAAATGTAAGGTCTATTTCAAATGTATAGATTTTAAATATTTGGGCTTCATATTTTTCTAAAATAATATCTTTTAATATATCTTATAATTACTAAATCAAATTATATATATAAAACAAAACCCAATAAGTTGTAACTAAGTGTGTGAGATCTATGATCTTGTGAATTCCTCCGACCCTCCATAACCCTACTCCTGAATCTCATGTTCCCTACTCACCAACCTTTTTTCATCATAACCATTCATTTTCTCACTCTTCCTGCCTTTTCCATTTTCTCCATTTTAACTCTCATTTGTTTTTTTAATCTAAATATTGCAATGTTTTCCATATGTCGTATGTGGTGGAGATTGAGTTGGCCAGGTCCCGCTGTGCTCTCAGGATTTGGTATTTTCCTGAAAAAGATGTGGTTTTTTTCCTTTTGGTCAAATGAATGTGTTTAAATCAATTTGATGTTTATGCTTGGTTGCAGAAAACGCGAAAGAATAAATTTTTTAAATTTTGAATGTTGGATTCTTTCTTTGGGGATTAGGAAAAACTCAAAACTTCACCTGACACACACCAATCATTGAAAAAAAGTTCAAGACGACTTAAAGCATAGATTGAATTCTTTATTCTTCTTCCTCCTTTTTTTTATTTATTTTCTTTTCCACGTTGCCTGTCGCCAACTCAGAAATGTGAGTGCCATAATGTTTAATATTTCCGGCCTTTGTTTTAAAACTATATTTGCGTCTTCATTTCATTTGTTTACTTTAAAATATCGATTGGGATTATTTATCAGGATTAAACCAACCATATTCAAAGTATCTCCCAAATAAAGTGGATGCACCAGAGCAATCAAACTTTCTCCCATTACTCATGGCTGTGTTAGCGACTTCAAACAGACGATATCGCCTCGTATGAAATAGATGCTTCTCCCAAAAATGAAATGAAGTTTGGTTTTTCAAAAACAGACTTTCAACCGGGGTACGTTGACTACCCGTGAACCTCACAAAACTCGAATGCTGGGTAACCCACATTAATTTATTAAAATCGGCAGAATCCTTTGTACGAGGAGCTCTACCCATATACAAACCTCGTCTCTAAATAAACTAATATAATATTGAGATATGAACGCCACTTAACTCCACACAAAACCAATACTCATCCAAATAAATCCCAACCCATATACAATAGTTTCAAGAGGTAATAAATTATCCTTATACATCACAGATCAAACTTAGAGAGTTCAATACATGTACATGCATCAAACCAAAGTTACAACCCTGGGCTTTTCAAAGCCTTAGAGATAGCCGCCTGATCGGCTCCCAGACTAAAATAATATCCTCGATTGTATGAAAGACGTCAATAGTGGAATCACCCTAACGGGTTACTCCTCACCTCCAAGTGCATATGCAATGCTCTGTTAAATACACATTCACAAATTCGTGATTCTACTGAATGTCTAAAATGACCAACCCACGCCCTACTCTCACCACTTCACACTTAGTTTGCCAGGTGGTATAGAAAACATGGTTTTCAAAACAATTTTCATGAGTTTGAACTATATTTATTCAAGATCTAAAAATATGATCACCTTCCAACAATGTAGTCGACACCTCCAACAAATATATCCTCATCCTGAATGATCCGTTGGACCGCCTCCACCCCACTCCTAGTATTCACATCCCGTGAAATTTTTAAAAAACGCTTAGTTTTCTGTAAAATCCATATCATGCACTCACCTAATTTCTAGGCTACCTCGTTGCATATGAGATGACAGTTACTTCACATTAAATATATAACACACAAATGATATCGATCACTGTGTAGATATTTTTACATAATTTACACCACAATTCACATGTAATTCAACAACATCAACCATCACCCAAATTATCGTTGTTGAGCCAAACACAACTGATCTAATGGCTTCCATACACACACCAGAGTCTATAATTGAGCAAATCATAATTTCATCTCCAATGGTTTATACACAATTATATTCACATAATGTGACATCATATAATACAATAGTTCATGCATTAACCTTATCCATTTCCACACAAATCGCTATCTATTTATCAATTTTTGCACTCAACACATGACTTTGTCCATTTATAAACCTGTGACTGCTTTTACCCAAAATATATAAGTGGTCGCCCACTGGCAGCCCATTCTCCTACATCGGTTCCTCTTGGGAACCCTAATTTTTGGCTATCATTCCCGGCCTCATACACACAAAACACAATTAATGCATAATTATTTACATGCAAACAAATAAGACTGAACTTCGTCTATAAACTGAGCTCCAATGAATTCCTTCCCACAATCCTGTCCCATGCTTCGGGATCGATCAAACACCCTCACGGCTTCAAACCAACTCAACATTACAAACACTTAAATAAAGTGTAAAACAAGCAGGATGAAACCCCACTCAGCTGATTTTGTCAAAACTCCCAAAACCTAACCCAGTGCGTAGCCCCACAACAGAGCAACCTTCCTTCGCCTCCAAAGACTTTCGACCATTTGATTGCCTAAACCTAGAAATAAGTACTTCTCTCTCTAGAAAAATCAAATCTCACTCACTGCAGATCTCCATTTGCTTATTAACACCTGGTCTTCCCACTAGAGATGCACTACTATTCTTTACTTTTTTGTCTTTTTCCTCATTTAAATTTTCCAAAATGATATCTATGTCCCCAAGATTTGGATTTTCGACATTTGGCCTACCACGGCCGTCCATTTCCATCATTTCTCTACTCATGCAACATAAGTAATATGAGAATATATTATATGTGACTTTTGTCACATCAAATATAGTTTTACGGCACCCGAAACTCGATGCCTCGAAAAACGTGCAAATTCTGATTATCTCGGAATTTGACGAAATTTGACGTGTTAGCTAGATTTTACGAGACGATTCCAACGGTGGAATCCGTTTCATCATCCGAGATCTAGAGAATAAATTTTGGATTTTTGATCGAAATTACCATTTTGCCATTTTTCAGAAAATTGGTATTTTCTCGGGTCTTACATTTCTCCTCTCAAAGGAATTTCACCAAATTTCTGGACAATCTCAACAACCCACATGCATATACAACGTGCATTATACCATGCATGTAAACTAGTCACTTAAATATTAAACGACTAAACCATGTACCTTCATCCCTAAACAAAAAGGGATAGGTGGCCCGCATCGTGTCCTCTCGCTCCTCCCACGCTCGACTCCTTCCACTCACTCAGTGGTTGCCATAACACCCTCACTAACCTCACACGGTTCAAGGCAAACCCAAGCCCTCGCTATCCATACGTACACCGGTCCCTCCTCGAAGGTCCCATTAGTGTCAACCTCAATCTCTCCCCAATCCACCGTACATGAGCCGGATCCGAGTATACTTCCGAGCATGGAGACGTGAGCCACTGTGGACACTCGGACATGCTCTGGCGCAGAATGCCAACCTGACGCAATAAAGGCCTACCTCTCGAGTATCTCGAAGGCTCTAATGAACCTCGGCGCATAACTTCCTCGCATCGAACCTACCACTCTCTGAGTATCACCTTCAAGAAGACGTGATCCCCAATCTGAACTCTAAGGGTCGACGTCGCATCTCCAGATATTTTCCACGCCAGCCGAAGACGCTGGCGTGATCAAGCCTCACTCCTCGTGAGGTGTCTCTAATCATATCGACCGCGGATGGAGCCTTCCCACCCTCGGTCCAACATACCAGGATTCACATGGCCTCCCACACAATGCTCTATGGCCATTTATACTTGTTTGGATAACCATTGCTGCAAAGTAATTCCACTACGGGAAATCGCTTCTCCCTCCCAAATGCAATTTTATGATCCAAGACGCATGCTCGCAGCCTGTCCTCTAACACTTATTGTGACGCCCCAAATCCCGGGGGTCGGTTGACTACCCGTCAACCCGCGAAAACACTCGTGAATGTTGGGTGACCCGACATTTCTCACCAAAATCGGGCAGAGTCTCTTTTGTACGGGGAGCTATACCCAAATACAAACATGTCCCAATCAACATCCAAAGATATATACATGAGTATAAATGGCCACTTGGGCCTATAAACCAATACCCATCCAAATAAATCCCAACTATATCCAATAGTTTCAAGAGTTAAAAGTTCACTCTTATACAACACATATTAAAAGTTTACAACGTCTAATACATGTATTCTAAAACACCAGCCAACTAGACTTTCTTAGCATCGGCCTTAGGAAGAGCCATTGCCTTTCGAACGCCCTCAGACTCGAAAAATATTATCCTCGACAGTGGTGAGCTATAGCCCAAGAGGGAATCACCCTAAATGGGTTACTTTCCACCTAAGTGCATATGCAATGCTCCAAATGAAAACATACATCCAAGTAAATGCGCGATCCCACTAACGCCTACCGATCAACTCATACCCCAAGTCCTCACCGACTCCCTCACACTTGCCTAAGCCACGTATGAGAAACATTATTTTTCAAAACAAAAATATTTGTTTTTAATTATGGACAACCCTCCGATAATAGTAGTGGACCGACTCCGATGACCTATTTAGTGGACAATCCTCCAATGTATATCAATTAGGCCGACTCCGACGATTGATATTTTATATGGACTACCCTCCGATAATTATTATTTTTAGTCAACCCTCCGAAACCATTCTCTCAAGAATCATCTCCTGCACTCACTCCTATTGTTATAGGGTGCCCCAACAAGATATGTGGAATGCATGATGTGCCAATTCCAATACAATTCATATAACACATGCGAATATATATAACACAGATATACATTTACATAATTCTAATCACACAAACATGTTATAATTAATAATCCATTATACCAAAAAATTAGCTCACTTTGGCTAATTATCCAACACCACGAGCAATTCCACTTTGAATTACTTAACCGAACATTATTATTTCACACAAAAATTATTTTGTGAACACTATTTCGGGAATATGAAACCTCGTTAATGCTCGCTACTCACGGCCACATACATTTTCCGCCATACCCTGCCATTTCCGCCTCATACCATCAACACAAGATTTATTTCATAAATTTATGAAATAAACACCCAACAGCTCCCTACACAACACGACCGTGTATTGGGCTCCATAAATTTCACACTTCGGTCCCAAGTTTTGGGACCGATCAAATGGTCATTCAAGGCCTCAACCCAACAGAAACATTATAAAACACTTAAATAAAGTGTAAAACCCAAGTAGGATAAATCTCCTACCTCACG
The DNA here is from genome assembly GCA_016808115.1 of Tetrastigma voinierianum. Lineage (NCBI taxonomy): Eukaryota > Viridiplantae > Streptophyta > Magnoliopsida > Vitales > Vitaceae > Tetrastigma > Tetrastigma voinierianum. The sequence continues at coordinate 806,223 of JAEQBH010000779.1, forward strand.
GAGTTTGTCGAAAACTCCCAAAACCGGAAATTCCTCACGAAGCCCTCACACGCAGTTAACTTTCCCTTCGTCTAAGAATTTCACTACGACCGCTCTGTAAACCCAGAGAGAAGCTTGATACTCTCTCACTAAAACACCATTTCTGCTCCTCTCCCGTTTTTCCCCAAGCTACTGCATCTTTTGTCTCCAAATTGAAGGAGACAACACTATGCCTTATTTTGTCCTTTTCCATTAAACTTTCAAAAATGTCCATCATGTCCCTAAGCTTGGATTTTGACACGCAAGACGATATCGTCGGGGCCCATTTCCATCATTTCTACTTCATACAACTATGGTACACATGAGTACATGTTATACGTGACTTTTGTTACATCAACATCGCTTTACTAAGACCCGACATACGATGCTCGTCTCTTTCACCAATGAAATTCGACGCGCTAATTAGATTTCCTCGAGACGATTCCTAACGCATGAAATCCGCTTGGCCATCCGAGATCTAGAGAATAAATTTCGGATTTCACCTGAATACGATTCGGTAAAATGTATTTTCTGCCCACACTTATATATAATCCACACAAGATGTAACCACACAACCCCCCGCCAGGTAAACGCTCGACCTTCCTATACACCACCGACAATCCAATGGACCGTCAACCTAGTCCATGTCATGAATGACATCCATATACCAAGCCCTTGCCGGCCAACAACACCCAATGCAATTTCCTAAGGTGTATCCAAATCTCGAGTCACTCCCGACTTCTATCACTCAACTCTAAGTCTATGTGATAACTCGGACAACATAACTCTTCGGCCTATACTTCGAGCCTCTTACATTCACACAGAAATTTCGGATAATCTCCACTGCCCTTACACCCAATAATGTACCTCTCGGATTTCCACGGTCTCTACACTAATAATAAAAATTTGGGATAGCTCCCTGCCCTACACCCCTCACGTAAATTTGGGACGTCTCCCGGTCTCTTACACCCACACGTAAATTCAGGATACCTTCCCTCGTGTCTCTTACACCCACGTAAATTCGTGATATCTCCCCACACGTAAATTCTGGTATCTCCCCGGTCTCTCTTACACCCACACGTAAATTCTGATATCTCCTGGTCTCTTACACCCTAACCTGCTTCTCACCTTAGGGGGGATTAAAGGCCCCTTCTTTGCTTTCATCTACACACATCAATTTCTTTTCGTTCCCTGATTCGAACTATGAGTCTTTATTGGACGTAATCCAAAGACAAACTCAATCCACACTCACCAAGAGTGGTGAATGACCATACCGTGCAACCACACCCAACTCGACGCGATGTCTCCGTGCACATGGACGCAATAATGCCAAACTGTGACACCCTAATCCCGGGGGTCCACCCTGAGCAGAATCTTGGAGATCTCTAACTCACAATCCCGACCTATCCGGTCAACTCTCACCCTACACCCTAGGGAAGAACATCCACATCTGGTTTCTCTAAAGGCCTTAATCTCTAAGCCCAAATCTATCACACAAGATGCATTAATGAATGAATATGATGCATCCAATTTAAATGCCACTCAATTTAACAAGTGCAAGAGTAGAAACGCACTCGCATATCCCTACTCAGATGTCACCTCTACGCATTCATGAGACCTCTGTCTCCTAGGACAATCTCGCCTCATATGCCTAAACTGTAACACCCCAAAATGTACCCTGGCAGTTTTCGACATATTTCGAGTATTTTGTAAGCATAATTTGAATATTTCGTGAGTTAAATGTGAAACATGGAAACGAGTGTCCAAAAAGGGGCTTAAAAGTCATAATTTGAAAAGACTATGGGCCAAAGAAGAAATAATAGGAATTGTTGTGTAATTTCTAGAAGGATGGAGGACCAAAAAGCAAATAAAGAAAATTTACCCAAAAATGGGTTTTTGAGGGCCAAACAAGGCCTAAGAAATATTTTGATTTAAAGACCAAAATTGGTCTCATTTTGAGAAGGAGAACAAAACGTGAAGGGGGAAAAGAAGAGAAGAGGAAGAGGAAGAAGAAGAAAAGAAGAAGAGAAGGAGGGAGATCAAGCTAAGGTATGGAACTAACCTTGGGTATGAATTCTTGTATGAATTTCCATACAATTGCATGGTTATTAGTTGTACCCTAACCTAGGGTTTGTTAGGATTTCATCCTAACCAAAGATGTATTGAAATTAGGGTTAGTAAAACTTTAAATGGCACAAGAAAAGTAGGGAATCCTTCCTTTGAGAATGGATTCATGGTTTAATTGTAAGTAAATGAGTTAGGGTTTGTTGAGAATGGATTCATGGTTTAATTGTAAGTAAATGAGTTAGGGTTTAGAACAAACCCTAATTAGCCTATATGATTGGGTTGTGTATGGGTCATAACCCATATTAGAGTGGGTTTGAGAGTAATTTATGATGGATTTTTGAAATAAGATAAGTATTGAAAGAGGATTTGAGTATAAAAGAGATTATAAGATGAATTTGAAATGGTTTTGAGGTGTATATGGAGTATATGGTTGATTTGGGTATCAACATATGGAAAAAAAGGAGAAAATACCTGTGCTTCGGACAATTCTGACATGTACCAAGACACCTCTGAACATGTACCGGCACATGTTGGGTTCTGGTCATTTTTGGTCATGTACCGGTACATGTTAGACATGTACCGGTACACTTCGCTCGTTTTTCCTATTTCGACCAAGCCAGATTTTTAGCCATAACTTTCCATTTCTATCCGATTAGAGTGATTCAAGTGGCTAATTAAACTAGACTTCAAGGAAAACCAAACATCCAGAAATAGACATCATCAAATTCTGACTCTAAGTGGTCCAAAAATTCACTCAAAGTAGGGCTATAATCCAACCAAATTCTGCTTCGGTTTGCTCATAGAGTAGTTCCGATTGAGCTTGACGAACTTGAGTTTCCTTCTCTCTTGCGTTCGATTTGGGTGATTCCAGTTGAAATGAACCTCAAAGACCTTAGCTTCAAATGAATTCAACGAACCAGGGTCAGGTATGAAGTTAAGCCTCCTGAAAAAAAATAAGAAATTCAGACTGTTCCTATTGTAATCCGAGTAAACCGACTAGGTTGGCATGAAAATGCCATAACTTTCATTCGAATGATTCAATTGGAATGATTCCAATTTCTAAGAAAAGTAGATGCATCGAGGGACAAGAATACATGAATGACGCGAATACATCGCATTCCCGTATAAGTATACGAAATATGAAATGAACTGAAACATGAATATGAAAGATAAATGTCAGCGATCAAATGTGATTAAGAAAGGTTATAAGTTCGAAAGACATATGACTATATGACTACCTAGGACCGAAGAATGAATGAGCTGATCGCCCTGGCTGTGCTTCTACACTCTCGCTGGGTGCTTTCGACACTTGTCAGTTGGGCAACCACGCTTTGATTGGTGCCCTAAGCACCCTCGCCGGGTGCTACGACACTCCCGCTGCGTGAGCGTGCACGCCCCGACGGTGGTCCCAAGACTCCGGCGCCATGGCACTCGCTTGGCGCAAGGTGCACGTCCCATAATCGTGCACAAGACCAAGACGGTCGTACCTTCTGCATCATCAGACTGGGTCCCACTCATTTATAATTGGTCTAGGTAATCAGACAGACATATGATAAAATACTGAATAAAGAATAAGAGTAAAGATCTGAATGCACCGTATCACTCGTAGTACCTACCTGCACCCGCCTCCGAACAAGTCTCCAGAGCACCCACCCGCAATTTCGCATCTAACGCTCCAGAGCACCCACTGCACTCAGATCTCGAATAAGTCCAACCGCATCTACTCTGCACTCCGTATAATGAATCCGTGTAGCACCCATGGGTACTTTTGCATACCAATAAACCTCAGAATCCCGCACGAGTCCCGAATGATAATAAGCCTGTTATAAGTATAAGTTCTGAATAAGAATAAACTTTGTAACTCCTATGGGAGTCCTGAATGATAATAAGCCTGTTATAAGTATAAGTTCTGAATAAGAATAAGCTCTATAAATCCTACGGGAGTCCCGAATGAACATACGTCTGTTATAAGTATAAGTTCTGCATAAGAAGAAACTCAGAATTCCTACTTCGAGATCCGAATAAGTATAAGTCCAAGAGTACCACTGTGTACCCCATCCGCAAAAACAAGCATATCCATGAGTACCTACAAAAATTCCCGCATTTTAAAACAAGTATAAGTCCAGTAGTACCTAAGGGTACTCTCGTATCAGTAAAATAAGTATAAGCTCGATAGTACCTACGGGTACTCTCGTATGGGTAAAATAAGTATAAGTTCTGTAAAATAAGTATAAGTCCAATCGTAACTACGGTTACTTCCGTATAATGAATATGTGATCTGTACCTACGAAAGACTAATGTCCGTATCTCAGAGAAGTCCGACCCGGACCTTGTATGTGATATGATCCCGATCTCTGCTCTCGACCATCGTACCTTACTCCGCACCTTCTCGCACAAGAATAAGATCCGTAAGACAATAATAAGTTCTGTAAAACAAGTATAAGATCCGTAAGACGAGTATATACTCTGTAAGACATGTATAAGATCCGAAATACATGTATAAGTTCTGTAATACATGTATAAAATCCGAAATACATGTAAATGCTCCGTAATATCGATAAGATATGAAATTACGACAAACTCCGTAGTACAAGTAGAAGATCCGTGAAGACAAGGATAGGCCTCGTAGTACAAGTATAAGATAATGGCAATTAAATTAAGTTCCAGAAGCATCTACGGTACCCTCCTCAGATCCGATTAAACCCGCAATACCTACGGGTACTTTCATATAAGGATAAGTCTCGTAATACCAAAGATATTCCGTGACATCTCTGCGGATACCTAATGGGTACCCTCCAACAAGTGTAACCCAGATAAGTATAAGTTCTCAGAACTCCACGAGATCTGAGATAGATATAAATACCAATACTGATTAAGTACCGTATACATAAGTTCTGTAATTTCTACCGAGATCGAAGTATAAGTCTGAGACAAGTATCAGTATAAGTTCCGATATGTATGTCATTTGGGAGACCTAAATAAGTATATTTCTGATACAAACATAAGTATAAATATGTATCCTACGGGAGATAAGTATCAGTCTGACAGAAGTTCAAGTATATGTCCTTTGGGAGATCTGAATATGTATAAGATCTGAATAAGAATAAGTCTGCTATAAGTATAAGATCCGATTGCTATAAGTATAAGACCCGGATAAGAATAAGTGCTATGAGTATAAGATCCAAATAAGGATAAGTCTGTCATAAGTGTAATTCCTGAGTAAGTATAAGATTGTTAGAAGTATAAGTTCAGTACCGTAGATGAGAGATCTAAATAAGCTTAATTTTGTTACAAGAACATTTATGTGTGTAAATATGTGATATGAACTCCTGAAGATTTTTGATATCTTCAGGATCGTTATTTGTTATTTGTGTTTCAGATAAGATATGTTTCCACTGCTGCAAAGCTTAGCACGGGTTTTTAATCCGTGTAGGTACAGGAGAAGACGTCTGAAGACATCCGCATACACCAACACACTTGTAAGGGTTCACTACATGTAGGTTACGTGCTCTGAGTTGTAAATGTAAAAGTATAGTTTTTGTATTTGTAAATGGGACTCGGTAAATGTGTATAGATTTTGATGGACACCACTTCGGTGGTAGTTCTTTTTATATGTAAACAATATTTTAATTCTGTTATATGATGTGGGCCATACCCACAGGTACTAGTTCGACTTTAAAAAAAAAAAAAAAATCAGGTAAAGAGTCCCAGTATATGGTCTCGCACCCGAATCCTCTCGTCCCTCGAATCCGCTAACCCAAGGGACTGAATCGGGCGTGACATAAACCGCCGATTGCAAATAACATCGTCTGCGTAAATAACACATCGTCCCGGTCCCGCCTGACTAGCTCCGCCTATGAGTCCCGCACCCGACCGACCCATACCGACCCCTCCGCCCCACCCGTGGCCGCTCGAAGGTGCTTCAGATAACACCCCGAACCAAACCGGGTTCCTCGGACCCGCACTAGGGTGTGGAGGAATGAACTGTACTCCCCGCTCTACGCCTAACTCGACCGTTGTTCCAAGTCCCGGGATCCCCCCGTCTCTGGGCAATCCCGCCTCACATGCCTGCATCGACTAGACGTCCAACCCGCCCCGGGTCCCGAAACTCGTGTGAAGCATAAGTCTTCTACCTCTTCCCTGAACTAGAAGAAGGCTGATCCTCCCTCTTCTACTCAACACCCGCATCCCGGCGTTCTGGCATCCTCGATCTCTCTTCTACGGTCGTGGCCGTCCCAACCACGGAGTCCATGTCCCAGCGAAGTCCTATAACCCTACCCCACGGACAATTTCAACCCATTCAATCTCCCGACTCGCTACGTCCGTGGCCAATGAATCATCAACAAACGGTCTAGTCTGTGAATCTACCACATAATCCATCGCGCCATCGTCCCTCGCGAATTTCAGAACTCCCAGCCTCGCAGATGCCTCGCAAAGATCCGAAAAATTTACCTATGAACACCACGAACTCTACCCATGTCATCGCTCTAGGTCTCTAAAGGTCCCGCCCATTTCCACATACTTGGCCTCACCTCTACCGAACGCAACTAGTCTAATCCGGTAGCCGAGGTAATTCCATACTCTAACACCTTCTCTCGACCAGATGTAGAACCAACGGTTCACACCATCGAATCTCCTCCCTATGAATGCTCTGAGGATGACGCTCTAAACCCCTGAGAGGTTACTCTGACCTCTCCCGCGACCACCCGCTATACTACCAGGCGTATAGCAATGTCGCGAATACCTACAAATTTACAGTTAGCTTGTCGGTCAAACACCGTGGTGTCTCGACCAAAGACCTCGTGCGGACGCCTCCTCTACGCCCTCGCTCTCAACTAGCCATCTACACAGCTCATCGGCAAGTTAATACAATACAAGATTCTAAGGTATAACATGTACCCAGACACTATTCATACGTAAAAACACCATACACAATGTCTCTGCATTTATATGCAATGCGAGACAACTAATTTCCACATATCAAATCATATTTAACATCAAAAATTTTATTTTTGAAAATTTCAAATTAAAATTTTGCCCCATTTTATTTTATTTTAAAAAAAATCGAAAAATTTGTGAATGGGGCTATGAACAAAGACTCGTAAACAAGATCAGTCCAAAATCAATTGGGTGCACAAGGTGCACACCCTGAACCCAGGCTGCGCGCCCACGACGCGTGCACTGCGCCCAGGCCTGTGTGCCTGCTCAGCCTTCTATGTGCCAAAATACAGCCAAGCCTATTGTGTGCCTGCTCAACCTTCTATGTGCCACAATACGCCAGCCTCCCGTGGTGCCCGCTACCTATATGCCACAATACAACCGAGCCTACCAGCCCTGCCAAATTCTCTATATGCCGCCGAGCTCATCACAGGCCTACTCAAATTTATACGCCACAACACAACCGGAAGACTGTAGCTCCCGCCACCCTTCTATATGCCAATACAACCGAGCCCATCAGAAGCCCTGTCAATGCCTATATGCCCGTCAGTTTCATGCCTCGTCAGCTAATATATGCTTGCTCACCGTTGCTCCCGGGTCACAATACAATCAAGAGCCTCAAATTGCTCGCACTATTTTTTTTCATTTCTTTCCGCCTACTGAAAAATACAAAAATTATATAATTATTTTTTCTTTCATTTTCAGAATACTCAAATAAATTTATAAAATTATTTTTTTTATTCAATTCTTTCAATTTTACAACTTGTAAAACCTTAGAAAATTATTTTCTTCACCTCATTTTTTTTTTCATTTTTCCTTTAAACTAAATAAATTTATTCAAATTTATTTTCTTTCTTCTCTTTGTTCCAGTTTTTACACACTGTAAAAACTCCCAAAATTTTTCCTATGTGCTATCTACTAAGCACACTAACCATACACAATACATGATCACACATCATTCATGTTATGCATATTTTTCACACAACAAATTTATCGAATCACACCAAACACATGCATGCACGCCTTAGTTTTCATTCCGATTTCCCAAAATCTCATACCTAAACTCAACATCAACCACAATCCTGGGCATGATGTTCTTACATCCCAAAGACCATGGACTAGCTTCTCCAAATCTCCCCTCGCCCTGCGTATCGTGATACCTAGGCCCGATACCAAGCCGTGACGCCCAAATCCCGGGTTCGTTGACCACCCGCCAACCCGTGAAACTCGTGGAATGCTCCAACCCGACATTACCTGCAGTAATCGGCAAAGTCCCGTGTACCTGGGAGCCTCTACCCAAATACAAACCCATCCCAAACAATCCAATATAACATTTATATGAGTGAAACGGCCACTTGGGCCCACAAACCAATACTCATCCAAATAAATCCCAACTATATACAATAGTTTCAAGAGGTAATAAAATTATCCTTATACATCATATATCAAACTTAGATAGTTCTAATACATGTGTACATAACAAAACCAAAGCCACAACCTAACTTTCTTCTAAAACGGCCTCTAGGATAAGTCGTCTCCTCTAATCGCCCTCGCACTAAAATAATATCCTCGACAGTATGAAGCATCGTCGTTATGGAATCACCAAACGGGTTACTCCTCACCTAAGTGCATATGCAATGTCTAGCAACACACATTCAAGCAAATTCGCGGATCCTACTAATGCCTAAATGACCAACCCATGTCCCGAGTCCTCACCGACTCCTCACACTCGGGCTTAAGCCATGTATGAGAAAACATCTTTCAAAAAAAATATTCTCGTTGTTTTCAAACTATACTACCAAGTATCGGTAAAAATACGGGACTACTCCTCCGAGGCGAATGTTGCAGGTAGAACCTTCCAAATCGCTCATGGTCCTCATCCGAAATGATCCGCTGACCGTCCCAACCCTAATTCTCCTAAATTCATCCTGTGAAATTTCTTTAAAAAAAACATTTTCGTTTTTCATAAAATCCATGTCATACACTCACCTAATTTCTAGGCTACCCCAGTGCATATGAGATGCATTATGCCATTTCACACAATATATACAACACATGCAAATATACCATCATGCAAATATTTACATAATTTACAATTACACCACATGTAATTCAACAATATCAACCATCACCCAAATTAACTCATTTGAGCCAAACACAATCTCATCTCCAATGGCCCATACACACAATTATATTCCATATAATTGAGCAAATCACAATTTTATCTCCAATGGCCTATACACACAATTATATTCCATAATCAGACATCATATTAATACAAGAAGTTCATAGCCGCCTATCCATTTCCACACAACCGCTTGGCCCATTCTATCAATTTCAAGCACCCAACACATGGACGTTTTTAGTCCATTTCACACAAACCCAGGACTATTTTTACAGTCCCAAAACATAGCAAGTGGGCTGTCTATGGGCAGCCCACTCCTCCTACATCGGTTCCTCTTGGTGGAACCGAATTTCCATGGCCATTCCCGGCCTCATACACACAAAACACAATTTAATGCATAATTACCACACAAGGTACTCTAATAGTGACCGAACTGTCTAACCGAGCTCCAATAAATTCCTAGCTAACTGATTCCATGTTAGGATTCGATCAAACGGTCCCTCACGACCTCAAACCAACTCAAACATTACAAAACACTTAAATAAAGTGTAAAACAAGTAGGATGAAACCCCTACCTCATGGGGTTTGTCAAAAACTCCCAAAACCGGAACCCACGCGTAGGCCTCACAGCAACCTTCCTTCGCTTCCGAAGACTTTCTCGAAGGTCGACGCTTCAAACCTGCAGGCATTTCTCTCTCTCTCTAGAAAAATCAAATCTCACTCACTGCATCTCCATTTCTGTTTGCTGCACGTTTTGGTCTCTCCCAATGTAGGAGATGACCACTATTCCTTTTTTTTTTTTTTTTTTTTTTTGTCTTTTTCCTCATTTAAATTTTCCAAAATGACATATATGTCCCCAAGCTTTGGATTTTCGACATTTGGCACTACCACGGCCGTCCATTTCCATCATTTTCTCTACTCATGCAACATAAGTAATACGAGTACATGTTATATGTGACTTTTGTCACATCAAATATCGTTTTACAGCACCCGAAACTCGATGCCTCGAAAAACGTGTAAATTCCGACTGTCCCGGAATTTGACGAAATTTGACGTGTTAGCTAGATTTCTTGAGACGATTCCAACGGTGAAATCCGTTTCATCATCCGAGATCTAGAGAATAAATTTCGGATTTTTGACCGAAATTACCATTTTGCCATTTTTCAAAAAATTGGAATTTTCTCAGGTCTTACAAAAATAATGCTCATTTTCCTCCCTCCACTGTAATTTTAGGAAAAGAGAAATATTTTTGTATAAGTACAGAAAAAGGTATTAGAAGTTACGTTGCCCGATCGTTATGTACATTTTTCATAATTTTAATATCACAAAGCGTGACTGGTTTTGGAAGGAGAGATAAATAAGGAAAAGTATGATCAATAGAAACAACTAAATAAGTACAAAAAACAAAGCCAATAAGCAAAGCAAGGGTGTGCATATGAAAAATTGAACATTCAACGTGAGAGTAAAACAGAGAAAAATTGAACAAGGCCAATAATAAAATATCATTGTTCTTCAAAATTAACTTGAAACTCAAATTTTGATTCAATTAACGCTAAATTGTAATCTAACTTAAAAGTTAAATCCTATTAATATAAAAAATGTCATGAACAAAATCTATCATTGATGAATTTAACAGTTTTTTGTTACACATAACTATATTTTTCCTAAGTTTTTACTATAAATGGGAAATTTAAATCTATCAAAACTTAACACTTTAGACTTTAATTCTTATGATTTTTATCACAATATATGACTTTAGAATGGAAAAGAAAAATAATTGATAACATTTGATGGAAATATAAGTATTTTAAATTATGCTAGTATTGAATTAAAACAATTAAATCCAAACAATTAGTCATTCAACTTAGTGGCAGATAACAACATAAAATAAAGTTATCATACAAAAGAAAAGGAAAACAAATTTATCATGGAGACAATTTTGTAGACATAATATACTATTATTCTTTTCATTTTCACCTATGGTATATATATGTGTGTGAAATATTTATTTTAAAACTCAAGTAAAATTAATGTAAAAATATCATTCAATTTTAAAGTTCATTCTCCAAATAAAAAATTAAATCTTTTAATTGGTCTATTCATATACATACTTCAATAAGACTCAATTAAGAGACTTCTTCTTTTTCCCGTATTACTAGTTAATAATTTAGGCCTAAGCTTGTGATCACCTAAAACCGTCTGGCTGACAACCCGTCAACCCCACATGAATACCCGTGAATGTCGGGTAAGCCGCTACCAATGATTAAAATCGTGCAGTCTCCTTTGTACGGGGAGCTCTACCCAAATACAGAACATGTCCCAAACAACATCATAAGACATATACATGAGTAAAAACGACCACTTTGGCCTATACAATAATACTCATCAATATACACCAACTATATATCATAGTTTAAGAGTTAATAAATTACTCTTATTTTAACATATATTAAAATTACAACATTCTAATACATGTTATACAATGACATCAAAGCCACAAGTCGGCTTTCTTCTCAAACGGCCTCTAATGAGTGCCGCCCGCATCGCTCCCAGACCGAAATATGATCCTCGACAGGTGAGCAAAGTCTAACAGATAATTTCCTACATGGGTTACTCCCCACATAAGTGCACATGCATGGCAAACAATCACATTCAAGCAATTTCATGAACCTACTCGAATGTCTACATGCCCAATCCCATGTCTCGAGTCATCACCGACTCCCTCACACATGCCTAAGCCAGTATGCGAGTAAAATCACAGTGTTAAAAAAAAAGCTATTTGTTCTTGAAAACATATTACCGAGTTTCGGTAAAATATTAGACAACCCTCCGAGACGACCGCCTGATAACCCGAAACAATTCACGCCCCCTCCGACGTGAATCATCGGGATAATCTCCTTAACTCACCTCCGAAAAATCTTCCGCCAAACCATTTCACAAACGCTGCTTTTTGTTTCATTTCATGTCATGCACTCACTCCTAATATTCTAGGATGCCCTAGTGCATATGAAATGCATGATGTCAATTCCAACACATTCATGCTAATATATTCACATGCATATATATTAACATAATTAAATCACATAAAACATGTTATGCAATTTCACAATCAATTACACCAAAATTAGGTCACATGGGCTAATTAACAAATACGAGCAATTCATTTTGAATTACTCAACCAAACACATTTTCACACAAAATTATTTATTGTCACTATTCATGTGAACAGTAAAACCCTCGGGTTACTGTTCACGATCACTCAAATAGGAATTTTCCACTGTTCAGCTGGTGACCAGTTGATCGGCAAACAAGCCTCAAACATTCCTAACAATTTACACGACTCTTAAATTCGAAGATTAACGTAGCAGGAAAAGATCCCACCGAGTTTTCTAACTCCACCCAAATCTAAGGCCCACGCCGTAGTCCTCGTCGCGTAGAACAACTTTCCTTCTTGCTCCGTCAAAAACCGACGGTCCGTAAAGAGAAGGTGCTCTCTCTCTCTCTAAAAATATGAAAACCCAAGCCACTGCATCCCCATTTGCTCTCTGCACGTTTTTGCCCATTTTTGCCTCTAATTGAAGAAGACAACACTATTCATTTTTTTGTCCTATTATCATTAACAATTCAAAAATTCTCATCATGTCCCTTCTCTTGGGTTTTTGACACTTGGCACTATCTAGGCCGTCCATTTCCATCATCTCTCTACTCATGCAACATGTGTCACATGATTACATGTAGTACGTGACTTTTGTCACATCACATGTCGCTTACCTGGCACTCGATACTCGCGGCCTCTCAAAAACGTGCAAATCCCGACCGCCTCGCACCGACGAAATTCGACGTGGTAGCTAGATTTCGAGAGACGATTCCAACGGTGAAGTCCGTTTCATCATCCGAGATCTAGAAAAATTTTGGATTTTGACCGAAATGACGATTTTGTCATTTTTCCGAAAATTGGAATTTTCTGCCTTACATCTTCTCTTAAAGGAATTTCATTCCAAATTGACAATCTCAACAACCCACATGCATATACAACGTGCATTATACCATGCGTGTAAACTAGTCACTTAAATATTAAACGACTAAACCACGTACCTTCATCCCTAAACAAGAAGCGGATAGGTGGCCCGCAGATCGTCCCCGCGCCTCCCACGACCTCCACCCACGCGCTGCCATAACACCCTCACTAAATTTCACGGTTCAAGGCCGTAAACCCGCATCCCTACTATCCACACGACACCATCCCTCCTCGAAGGTCCCATTAGTGTCAACTCCCAATCTCTCCTAACTAATTACATGAGCCGATCCTGGAGTGTACCTCCGAGCATGGAGATGTGAAAACCTCAGGACACCCGACACTGGGCGGTAACGCCAACCGGCACGCCACACGCCTACCCTCTCGGCATCTCGGCTGCCCACAACCTCTGCGATAAATTTTCCCTCGCTGGTCGAACCCGACCACCTCATCTCTAGGGCATCACTTCAAGAAGACGTGATTTCCACCTCGAACTCGTGACGCCCAAAACGGTGTCCTCGCTGATCACCACAACTGGGGTAAAATCTATATACGCCTCAGACACGAGACCCATACCCGAGTAAAATGGCCACAGCCCCGCATCACTCATCAAACATATACCAATGCTCATCAAATAAATATCCCAACTATTTTCCAATAGTCCAAGAGTTATAACATTTATCTTAATACAAATACATATTAAAATCTACAATTCTAATACATATTATCCCAAAACATCAAAGCCATAATCCGGCTTTCTTCAAAAATCGGCCTCTAAAATGAGCCGTCTCTCACTCGCCCTCACTCCAAAAAAAAACATATTCCCGATAGTGAGTTATTTCGCCAAAGAGGGAATCTCACCCCAATGGGCATTCTCACCTAAGTGCACATGTAATGCTCCAATTTAAACACACACTCAGGCAAATACGTGATCCTATTTGAATGTCTAAATGCCCATTCCCATGTCTCGAGTCTTCACCGACTCCCTCACACTTGCCTAAGCCATGTATGAGAAAAACACCATTTTCAAAACAAAACTTGTTGTTCTTGAAAATACACTACCAGATTCTAAGAAAATATGAGACTACTCCTCCGAGGCGAATGCTTGAGAACTTCCTGAAACATTCACAGTCCTCATCCAGCGATCTGCTGGCCCAACATAACAAGGATTCGTATGGCCTCCTGCTACAAATGTCTGCGGTGCCATTCAGACACACGCTTAATAACTAGCTGTCAGGCACCTAAGGGCAAGTGCTCTTCCTAACTACCTTGACCAGACTTATGTCAAGATGTCTCAACACCTTATATAACCATACAACAAATTCCTACACAACCTGCTGTAAAACGATGACCTTTCCTAAGGTCACACCACCGACAATCCAATGGATGGGCCAATTTAACGTATGTCATGAAGGAGACCATATACCGAGTCTGTATTGGCCATTAAACACTCAATGCAATTTCCACGAGATGCCCACATGATCTCAGTCATCCTGATCTGTCACTTAATCCTGGAAACATGATAACATGACTATGGGGTTTCATCTCTGAGTCACTCCCAGACTCATCACCAACTGTCACTGATAACCCACCCGCTTTTCCCTGCAAGAACAGCTTTCGGGGCCACATCAGCTTCCCTTAGCATTCACACGTAATTTACATTCCCACTGCCCTACACCCACGTAAATTTCGACAACTCCACTATCTCTACACTCACACAGAGCTCTTTAATTCTCCTCGGTCCCATCCACACAGAATTCGTATACCCTAGCCTCCCACACCCATAGAAATTCGGATAGCCCCCAAGCCCTTACACCCACACGTAAATCCCAGATCTCTCCCATCTCTACACCACATAATCGATACTCAGTCTCTACACCACATAGAAATTTTTGATCTCTCCTGCCCTACACCTGTCACGTAAATTCAGATAGCTCCTGCCCTTACACCTTACACGTAATTGATCTCATCTTGCACAGCGGCAGGGCAAGTCACGTCTGCATGAGCTTGATACTATCCCTGCTGCTGCTGCTGTAATTGGGATATTCTGTATTCTGACCCACATAAATTTTATATCTAATCTTTATACCTTACATGTAATTTCTGGAATCTAAGATCGATGTCTCGAAATTGACATCTCGCCATCGCACCGACGGCGACTTCGACATCGGCCACTCACACCGAACTGCGCTCAACGACTCTCGCCGCCCCCACTTACCGACGCCCACGACGGATGATCACCGACGAACAGCAATCGCCCCAACGCGAGCGTAACACTGGCACCCACACCGACTCGACGCCATGTTACCGCACATGAACGCAATGATGCCATACCGTGACACCCCAATCCCGGGTCCACCATGAGCGTAATCTCTGAGATCTCTAACTCAATCCCGACCTATCATGCCTAACTCTCACCCCACATCCTAGTAGCAACATCCACATGGCTTAAAGGCCTCAACTATCCATCTTATGGTCAATAATATAACAATGAATGAATCTGATGCATCCAATTTAAACGCTACTTAGTCAACAAGGCAAGAGTAGAAATGTACCCCGCATATCTCGACCGCTTATATGCTCAAATCATAGCATTCATGAGACCCCAATTCTAGACAATCTCGCCTCATATGCTTGCCGGCGATACAATGGTAACACGTCATCTACCCAAATTCGACTCAACTTCGGGCCTGCAATCAGGGTCGACTTAACCTACGCCTGCCCCGCCTATATAGACCCGTTTCAGAAGTACTCAGTCCCGTCCTACACTGACCTAGACCGCTCGTCCCAAAACCCGTGGATCCCCGCTTCCGGCAATCCTCCTCATATGTTCTGGGCCGTTAGCAATGGTAAAGACACCATCCGCCCACTCTGACCGGGCAACTCGATCCATCCCCGTCCTGATGGTCGCGCCCGAACCCTCGGGCGGAACCAGCTTCTCCCTCCGCTTTCCCGTACTGGGGAAGAAGACTGACTCTCCTTCCTCTCGCTACTAACACCCACATCTCGAGTGCTCCGAGCATCCTTGATCTCTCTCTCTATGGCCAGGGCAATCCCAACCATAGAGTCCATGTCTGGTAAGCGAAGTCCTACAATCCTACCTCGAATGGACAACCTCAGCCCATTCTCGACCTCCCCGACTCGCCATGTCCCAGGTCACTTAATACCAAGAAACGGCTAGCCTCGAATCTAGCCACATATCCATCACAGCCATCGTCCCCGCTTAGCCTCTAGGACCCCGAGCCTTCGCTGACAAGGCGTGATCCCGGAAAATACTTACCCATGAACAGCTTCGAACTCGCCGCTATCATCACTTAAGTCTCTGTGAGGTTCGCCCGCCCACCATACTGCCTCACCCTCTAGCCGAATGCAACAGGTCTAATCCCCGTCAGGTCGAGGTAAACTTATAGCCTCCAATACCTTCTCTCAAACCGCATGAACCAATGGTCTGGCACCATCGGATCTCCTCCCGTGAATGCTCCGGGAGGATTACGCTCCTAAACCTCCGGAGGCCACTCTGACCTCCCCGGCTACCCGCTACACTACCAGGCAATAGCAGCGCCCGCAATACCTACAACCTTAGCAAAGCCCGTCGATCAAAAGCCTATCGGTCAAACGCCGTTGGTGCCTCGATCAGCACTTCGTGACCTAATTTACGCCTCACTCCCTCACTAGCCATCTACACATGTCAAATGGCAAGTTAATTTCTAATGCAGTATCTATAAGGCATAAACACAGCCCCGAGACACTATTTATATACAAAAAAATATTTTATGCACAATGTCCATGCATTCATAGGAAATGCAAGACGATAATTCAATATATCAAATCAAAGTCAACAACAAAAATTTTATTTTAGAAAATTTCATTTTTAAAAGATTTTATTTCAATTGATTTTATTTTATTTTATTTTGTTTTATTTTATTTTATTTTTTTGAAAAATCTTGTGAACAATGTTCATGAACAAGTAGTCCAAACAGCGGATCAAAATCAAAGGCACCGGGAGTCCAAATCCGGGTCGGGGTGCACAGCACACCCAACGAACCAAGGCCGCGCCGCATGGTGCGCCCAGTCGCAGACGGTACGCCTCAAAGCCGCAAGACATTGTAGTCAGGCAAATACTTCGCCGTGTAGCGCCCTCGCCCGGTCGTGTCGCGCCCGTGTCGCGACACAACGCCTTATCTCATGCCCCTTCTGGTCATGATACACATTTTGTATCGCGACCTAGCCCATGCTTAGTGCCATATCGCAGCCCTGGCTGTGTTGTTTCGCAACACATCCAGCGGCTACACCTACTCTGCTCCACTGTCACGATACAATCAATTTAGGGCAAGCCCATAAACATTTACATTTAACAAAATGCATTTACAATGAAGGCATTCTATGCCTTTTCAAAATGATTTACAAAATAGATATTCAGAGTTCAAAATGTTTTTGCAAAATACCAAAGCTAAAAGAAACATGACATGAATGCACGTCGAAGCATTACTCCACACCTTCTTATGACTCCGACGCCCTCAATCTCGCTGGTTCGCCAGATCATTATCTATCAGTACTGCGCATTGGTAAAATATGTTAAGCATTTCTATGCTTGTGGTTTTATACGCCTTCTTCCATTTCCGCTTAAGTCAAATCATGCAAAATTTTTTCTAAACAATGCTGAATCTTTTCAATGATCCATGCAAATATAATACATATATTTATGTCATAGTGGCATCCATTTACGATTCATTGATCATTCAAAATATGCATTTTCTTATGCAATAAATCATTCAAATCACAAATCATGCATTTCATAACTTTCTTATCATTTCAATTTGCAATCATGCATTTCAATTTCAATATGTCAAAAATCTCAAAGGCTTCGCTTATGCTCCTTAACGAATTTAACTCTATGTTTTCTGTGATATAGATATCTAATCACGGCATGGTCCCACACAAGTAGGCCGGGTATAAAAACATTTGTTTTATGGACGCGACGGTTCCATTGGTTGTCGACTAGTTATTAAAATCAATTCATGAACACTACCGACACGTCCATTGGGCTACGAATCGAGTGACACATCAATACATTCGTCATAGCATCGCGACTCACCCTATCAGATACCAATTTATCCTTTATGCGAACTAACTAAGTAATCATTCTATTAAGGGCTTTCAAACTACTTATAACAAAATACTAGATAGTATGTATGTTTGTTCAAACTATTCATTTTCAATAATCATGAAAATTTGTTATATGCAAATCAACCTGTCTTTAAATCAATCAAAACAAACCGATATGCTTTTCTAAAAACATTTAAACAAACATTTCAAATCTTAAAACAAGAATGGGGAGTAGATAGAACAAACATATCGTTTTCATTTATAGTTCAAATAATGCATACATGCAAATATTTGACAAACTTTCACAACCAATCAGTTCAAATCAATATGTAGCTTTCATAAATAAACATTTCACAAACAATGCTTGAAATGAGGTTAGAGATATGGAGGACAAACCAATACTTGAAATAGGAAAAAGAGACTTAGAACAAAACCAAAAGATTGTCGTCCTTAATTCCCCGTCCTCGGGACCTCGACTCCTCAACTCGACTTTCCTCCTTGTTAACCCCTAATCCATCACACATATTTCACAATCAAATAATAACCAAAGAAAATCATTTCAGGCATTATAGGATTTTTGGTTAGGGCTGATGTCTACCCAATACACCTCACTTGCCAAATTTTCTGGAGACAATTAAGCCATATTTTGCTCATACATACTTCACAAAAATTATAGCTCTGTGAGTCTATTTTTAGTAGGAATTTGAATCATCTCATTTGGATCACCCAAACACAAGTTATGGCATCTTTATGCCAAACTGGTCGGTATGCCTAGCTTACTCAGTTACCTACTATTATTCTCAATTTCAGGGGTCTTAACTCCATAAATTGGTAATGGTCCCTTTTACTCATTTGAATATATGGTTCTAAGGATTCTTGTCCAATTGGAATCATCCAATTTGGATCAATAGAACTCAAGTTATTCCATTTTACATCCATACTACTCCAATTGCAAAGCATAATCAGACTGTTCTTACACATAGCTCCACTTTGACAAATTTATGGGCACTTTAGGGTAACAATTTGCTACACTTCCTTCAAGTAAATTATTCCCCTATAAGTCTATTTTGCCCATAATTTTGAATCACTCAATTTGGATGAGTGAAACTCAACTTATGGCCAAAACACTATAACAATATCCAAAACAGAGCATAACTAGTGAGCTACCCGAGCTCACCTTTAAGCCCGTATTTGGGAGCCTTAGAGCTACAATTTGCTCCTAGTCACTTTTATACATTTTTAGCCCTATCTCTTATGGTTCTTAACCAATTAGAATCACTTCATTTGGATGATTATAACTTAATCTATAGCCAAAACAAGAACAAGGGTTTTTTACAAAATTTTGACAGCATTTCATTTGAAAACTCAACATTTTCCCTTTTTACAAACACTATACAAAACCAATCCAAACCAATCCCAACCAACAATACAAAACAACCTCAACACAATCCCAAGACTCATTTACAACCAAAACAAAACTCTTTTTATCCACATTTGGGGTTTTCCCTAACTCAAAACACAAGAACAAAGGGCTCGGGGTTTACTTACCTCAAATCTCTTGGAACCCTATGTTTGTACTCCTCCCTTCTTCCTCTTTGATCACTGAGACCAAAACGGGATGATCTCCCCACCAAAATCTGCATATTCCTCAACCCTAGCTCTTCGCCCTCGACTTCCTCAAAAACGTGATTGCTCAAGAATGAGCCCCAAAGACCACTTTTCGTCTTTTAAATCATTTAAGTGTAAGGCCATGCTCGCCTTCCACCCTATTCTCATTTTCTTTTTTTTTTTTTTTTTTTTTTTTGTCTTAAGTCACTTAATCTTCATAAGGCCTTGTTTGGCCACCAAACAAAATGCATTCTTGGGTTAAGTTCTCCCAAATGGCAATATAGCTCACACTTATTCCTATTTACACTTAAACTCCTACATTTACACTTAGACATATAAACTTGTTTACAATTGACCCTTAGGGTCCTCATATTTTTCACATTTCCAAATTTGTCACTCTCACTTAGGTAAATCTCCGGTAATCAATTCATTTAAGATATTATATTTCGCATTCGTTCTTAACCATATAATCATTTATGCACATTCATTTACCCCGAAAAATACCTAAGTCAAGCTCAATTTATATCCGGAATATATAATAATTTTTATTATAAAATTCTAAGGTATTTTTGGGGCGTTACAGAGGGTGCGTGGGGAGGGGCGCTTTCTTTCACTGTGTGAGAGAAGAGGGAGAGAGAGTGTGTGAAGTGGGGCCCACTAACATTTCCGTCATGGACCCACATACGTTCCTTCTGCGCTACACGTCTTTAAATACATGAGAAAAAACACCACCTACCTCAAGGGACAAGGTAAGAATTCTTATAGGTGTATCGCCATAAAATGTTGTACAAAAGAAACAGAACATCAAATCTTAACAATACCCATGAATATTTAATTTCATCAACATTTTTTGGTATTGCTCATGAACTCTATATATGAAATTGTAGAGTGCTAACTAAAAGCAAATTCAGCGGAGTGTGAGAGATTGAGATCTATCACCCCCATTCTAGAATTTCTCATAATGTATTGGATTCATCTTCAAACTAGTTCGATCTTCTTCTATTGGCTTTAATTTCCAATCGAGAAGCTAAGGATGGGGAAACTTTCTTTAATGTTTCATCGACTAATCTTTCTTCTTCACATTATGCATGTTTCATCACGTCCCTCATAAGCATCACCAAGCACATAGCAATATCACCAGCTCTGGCTCTGCCATCGATTTAATGGCCTCCCATTTTCCCAAATTAGGTTTCTTCGAATACAACCCCTAGTTGGGACGACACCGAGTCCAGTCGATATTTCCAAGATCGTTTGGATTGTTGCCGAGTCAGGTTCCTATACTTGGTCTTAGTTTTTTTGCCTTAAGAGGATTGACATAGATGAATTTCTTGATCCAGGAAGAAGCAAAAACCTTAGTGTTGTCTTGCCCGAAGAGGCTTTTTGTCAAGACGGGTAAAGTGTGAAATTCTTGGTTTTTAATCTCCGATTAGAAGCTCCTAAACTTTTAAGTTGAATTAAAAGTAAAATTACAACAATGTCATTTGCTTACATAACTCCGGTTTAATAGCTGCTTAGTGTCGCTTGGAAATTTAACGCTCAAAGTTACGAGCATTGGTTAATCGAGATATGAGAGTAATCGGAGGCCTATTTCGATAAAAAACAAGTTTGAGATGTAAATAAGATATTTAGGAAAACCTCAGATGTTTTTTTTTTTTTGCACCTTTACCCAAACATTTTTTGTACCTTTATCCAAACATTTTAACCAATATCACTTTTAGACTTTTAGAGTGAGATATTAAGTTGGGCCCAAAGCAACAACAAGTCAATAAGTTCACTTGAGCTACGAGTCTACAACTACAAAACAAGTGCACTTATGCTTTAATAACTGCGAAGTGGGTATCACTGAACATGTAAGTGAGATGGTTGGGGTATTTCTTAACTAACCAGGTTTTGAGTTTGAACCTCAAGAATGTACTTCAGGTTCGCAAAGACTTTATCATCCTTATGGTCAATTCGTGCTAGAATGAGGATTAGTTTGGGTATGATATGGCTTAACGACGTCTTCTGTGTGTACATGGATCCTTTTATGACACCTCATAAATAACAGTTGTGAAGTGGGTTTCCCTCACATTATTATTACTATTATAATTTAACCCCTATTTTTCTTGTGGCCCATTTTCCCAACTTCCAAACCTTATTTTGGAACTCCAGTCCAAATTCAAGAACTTATAATTTTCTTGTAGTGTCATACAAAATTAGATGTGTAAAAATTTAGAAAGGGAAAGTTCTATACAAAAACCCACAAACAAAATATTGAGAGGAAGAAGAAAAAGAAAGTGGGATGAAAAAGGGAGATAAATTCACCTGTGGGTCACAAAATTGTTTCCAAGTGCTCTCGCTCACTACCATTGAGGACATATCAATTATTTTCATTGTCACTTTCTTGTCATTTTTATTAATTTCTTGTATGTGCCCAAAATTTAAATGGAAGGCTAATCTCCATGGTGTCACAAAAAAAAAAAAAAATTGGGGGTGATTGTTAATGCACATGAAATGTTATTTTATATTTTATTTTAATATTTCAATTAATTGAAATACGCATGTATTAATAATTTATATTATTAAAGCTATTTTTTTTTATATATATTCACTTTTCATTACAACATTATAGTATTATGTTCTACATAGACTTTAGCTGGTCCCTTTCCTTCGATCCATCAGTCAAGTCTCATTGACATTATTGGAAAGTTATTATTCTCGTGGTCAAGTTAACATTATTTAATAAAAAATAAACTAGTGGATGTTGTTATGAAATTATCAATTTGATTGACTTGTATCTAACTTTTTTTTTAAATACACTTTAGGTCCAACGTAGTCAACTATTCCATTGGGACTCGAATATGGAACCCCTATCATTTGCTCTTTGCCTGTTTGGAATAGTGAGCGTTCTATCACTTGAGTTAGGTATGATAAACGACTTTTATCAACCTTATTTTAATTATAATGATAAATAATTTGAAAATATATAAATTTTTAATTAATTTTAATTCTTTTAATTTTTATAATAAAATATAATGTGAGAATATATTCCTTAAAAATATTTTCTTATTTTAAAATCCAATATAGATAATAATTGCCCATAATGTCTAGCTCATGTGGTAGACAATTCAATGTTTAAAATAGACAAGGTTCAAGGGAGGGTCCTATTTAAATATTGGGGGAGTTTAGCACATTACTCAACGTATTAAAAATTTTCAAATCCAATCAAATAGAATTCAAATAATTCAATTATAACTAAATAGCAATAAAATTGTTTTTCTTTTTTGAAAAAATAAAAAAAATTGTTATTAATTATTGTTACTCGATAAGTTAGAGTTGAAACACAATGACATAAAGTTGTAAAACAATTTTCACTTTATTTAGTCAAATATATTTTCAATAAAAAAAGGAAATATAAACATTTTAATATATATATTCTTTAAAAAACCAAATGACGCTATAAAATACTGAACGAATCCTTGAATATTAATACACAATAAAATATTTTATAATTTAAAGAAAATTAAAAATAATGAAAGGTACAATTAAGGATGACAACGGAAGGATATTCGGTACCGCCTTGGCCCCATTCCGACCGGAAGGTTCGGGAAAATTTTAATCAGGTATAAATGATTTTGGAAATAGATTTTCAAATCCGATTCAGGTTTGGGGCGGATTCAGGTTAGATATTTCTAATGCCCTGCCCAAGAAATATAATTACTAAATCACCCTCATAAATTTACTTAATACCCAAAGTATCCTTTGTATATAAGTTATTTAAACCCTAGTTTCTCCCTTTCGCTATCAACGTTGGTGACGGCATGCATTCTAACCTAAGTTCCCCGATCCGAGAAAGTTTCCAAATGACGGTGCAATCTCATCAAGATCCAAGCAAAGAAGTCTGCTTTCTTTGTTCATGATCAACTAAGTGTCTTCTCGTGGTCTTCCGCGACTCATCAGATTTTCGACTCGCCCCTCGCCTATGTCTCCGTGAAAATCGACATTTTCTCTATCATTGCCTCCAAGAATTATATTAAGGTCCTTTGTTTTGATTGTTTTTTCTTATGCTATATGTGATGTATTTTATGTCAGATTCGTAGAGTCAAATCGTGTTTGGTTTTTTTAGTCTTCTAACCCATGATGTTAATATTGAAATATTTCTGCCCTCTTCTAAATTTCACAGAATTTCAAGCCTCGTCCTCATTTTTTAGGTTTGGGATTTTGGTACTGCTCAAAACTTCTGAAAAGTGGGGCTGGACTCCAAACTGGCTCGGACTCCATTTTCGATGCACAAGAATAACCCTCTTTACATACTTGAACTGATCCTTACTATAAAATTTAATATTTTGTTCCATTATTCAAATTTCCGGCAAGGAACCCCGCCCTATCTCTCCCTTTAGTTTGATTTGGTGGTTTGCTTTGCTTTTGATTTGCAATCGCTTGTTCGGCTGCTTGTTCGTCATAATACTGTGAGAATCGAGGATTACCGTGAGGGAAAATCAAAGGATTTTCAAATGCAATGCATCAGTTTTCGGGCCGGTGGTTTGGATTGTGGGTCGAAACAGCTTCCATTTTTGTTTGTGTTATGTGGGTCTCGTTTGATTCCGCCTGTGGTTCTAGGGTTTGTCGAGGTTTCCCTCTCGCTGTTCGGGGTTCTATCGATTTTCACTTTACCCTTTGTTTTCGGGTTTTATCATGCAAGGTTGCTAATACTGGGTTTTCTTTTTATTCGAATAAAGCATTTGCCTTTCTTTCCCAGTGGGAAAAGATGTGGTTTTTTTTTCCTTTTCGTCGAATGAATGCGCTTTTAAATTGTGATTTGATGTTTTATACTTGCTCGTGAGAAAATGTGGGAAATGAAGAAATGTTTAAATTTGGAATGTCGATTCTTCTTTCTTCGGGACTAGGGGAAACCCAAAACCTTACCTTAACCGGACATAATGCAACCCGTTTGAAGCTTAGCACATCTTAAAGCATGAGAATGATTTTTATTTCTTTCCACGGCTTGTCAATGACAAACCCAAATGCTCTGCCATTGTGTTTAACATTTCTTTGCCTTTTGTTTTTAAACTATACTGGGATTAATCTTCAGTGTTTGAAATGTGTGTTATAAGATTTGTAACCAAATGTCATTGTTCATCTCAGAATATCTTGTATATCACGTTTTACGCATGCATAGATGCCCTAGAGCATAGCCAACACTAATAATGTTCTCTCTGTAAGCTTCTCAAGCACGTGACTAAAGAACAAAACTCTATATATATTCTGGTCATAAGCTTCGCTTGTAATAATGAAAGAATATGATGAAATCATGTTGAGGTATGTTTTTGTCATGGTATTAGAGCGGGAAAATGTGCTAAGAAATTTCTCATTTCGTCTAAAACCAAACATGAGAATCGACTAATTATCCATGAAATAAGGATGGTGAGTGGACAAGCAGGAATCTAGATTTGTGGATTAACATTTCTGCCTTTGTTTTAAAATATATTTCGGATAAATCTCTTAATTAAATTTCGCTTGATAATTAGATGTGTTATTAAAATTCGCTTGAAAATAGGGTGGTGAGTGGATAGCAGAATCTAGATCATGATTAAGATTTCATTTTTTGTTAACTTTATACTAAAATTTTAGTTGATAATTGGGATTTATGTTATTAAAATTTCGGGCTTGAAAATAGGGATGGTGAGTGGACAAATAGAATCTAGATTTGTGATTAACATTCGCTTTTGTTAATCTCTTAATTAAAATTTCGCTTGATAATTGGGGAAAGCTATGTTATTAAAATTTCGCTTGAAAATGTACAGAAAGTGGACAAAGCAGAATCTAGATTTGTGATTGCATTTCGCTTTGTTTTTAAACTATATTGGGATTATCTGTACTAAAATTTCAGCTTGATAATTAGATTGCATGAGATTTTTAGTCAATCAAATTTATTTTAGTTATTATTTTTTTTTTTTCGGTGGAAGCTTAAGTACTTAAGCTACAAATTGGTATAAATTAAGTTGAAGTTAGTCCATACTTAGTAATCCTACCCATTCTTGTGTTAATATATATATATATATATATATATATATATATATATATATATATATATATATATATATAAATGAAAGTATGGTTAGGTTTATCTCGTCGACCTGTCATGAGTCAAGAGCCGCCTTTACCCACTTGTTAGTGTCATCAACTCCCCTTCAAATCCAAAGGCTAGTGCCACTTCATGACCGTTGATTCTTTCTGCATGATCGTGACTCACTCATTTTAGTTCGAAAGGTAGCCGACTTGAAGGTGGGTTTCCTTCCTTTGCTTCTCGTTTTCTTTTAGAACTGATCTATTGGCATATTCTAAGCCTGGTAATTGGTTATCATGCTTAATGACGAGGGAACCTTTTGGAACCCAAATTTGTGTGGGGTTTTTAGGAATATGAGAGAGACGGTTAGAGTTGGATTGTTGTTATGTGGTACAGTTGTAATTTTTTTGCCTACTGGGACCACTATTCATATATGTGATAGTTAACAACAATGGATATGAAGACTAGCCTTAAGCCTTGACCAACTGAGTTATGTAGTGGCTGCCTCTATTATATGCATTATCTAATACGATGCCACATTGTTCCACACAAGAGTGTGGGAGGATACTTAAGCTCGAGAGGTTCCACCTATCATGTGACGCCCCCAAACTCCGGTCCGTTGACTGCCCGCCAACCTCGCTGAATACAAGTGGACGTCTAAGTTACCCGACGCCACTTCAAAATCTGCGTAGCCCCTTTCAGACGGAGCTCTACCCAATTACACTACCCGCATAAACTCCGTCCCAAATGTACCCAATATATTCAATATATATCCAATACACACTGGGCTCCATAACAATACTCCATAAAAATATCCCAACTATGAATCCAACTATATCCAATAGTTACAAGAGTTAATATTTTTACTCTTAAACAATACATATATTAAACGTAAAGAGTTCCAATACATGTACAACCATCAAAGCCACATCCCGGCTTTCTTCACAATAATCTCTAGATCTAGCCGTCCCTCGCACGCCTCCCCGCACCGTAAAAGCGGGGATCCACGACTGGGCGAGCTAAAGCTCAAGAGGAGAATCACTAAGTGGGCTACTCACCACCTAAGCAAGCAATGTCTAAATAAACACACATTCAAGCAAATGCATGATCCCACTAATGTCTACACACCAACTCGATCCCGAAGTCCTCACCGACTCTCTCACACTCGCCAAGCCTCATGAGAATATTCGCTTTATTACCGGGCAACCTCCGATGAATATATATCAATTGGGCCGCTCCGACGATTGATATATATTATTTGTTTGTGGACTACCCTCCGATGAATAAATATCAACTGGGCCGCTCCGACGGTTGATATATATTATTTGATTTGGACTACCCTCCGATAATTTACATTTTAGACTACCCTCCGAACCTCGCTTCTGTGACTCATCTCATGCACCAACTCCTATATTCCTGGGATGTTCCGTTGCATATGGAATGCATGTATGCGCTCCAATTCGCCTTAATCACATGCAAATATATAAACATGAATATATTCGCATAAAAATTAAAATCACACAAACATGTTATGTAATTATCATTTCACGGACCGTACCAAATTTCTGGGCTAATGTTCAAACACAAGCAATTCGATTCAATTACTTAACCAAACACATAATTTTACGAAAATATATTCTGAATATTGTCGAATGAAACCCCTATTACTATTCCCCGAAAGATCGAGAATCAACTGCTCACTTAGTGAACCCGAAATTACTTCCGCCATTCCCTGCCCAAATTCAATCAAAGCATGATTTACACCCAAACAAACCCTTTTACACTATTTCTTACCATGGAGCAGCCACTGCTGCTCCATTTGTTTCAAAATTTTACCTTAATTCTGGCCCCAATGTTCGGGACTGATCAAACGGCCCCTAATGGCCCCAACCGACCAAACATTCGAAAAAGTACTAAAAATGAATAAACCCAAGTAGGGAGAAAATCCTACCTCAAGGAGTTTGAAGAAACTCCCGATCCTGAGTCCACGCTGCAGTCATTCCATGTAGAACATTCTCCTTCGCCTCGAAGATCGCCGATCATCTGACGCCCATATTTTTAGAGAGAAGTGCTCTCTTTCTCTAAAATCTCCCAAAACGCTGCTCTCTGTATCCCCTGGTTTGCCTTTCTCCTTTTTTTTTCGTTTTGCTTCCTTTAAGAAGACGGTCACTATTCAAATTTTGACTTTTTTTCTAATTTAATCAATTTCATTTATTAATTCCTTTCCTTTACTAGTTTTGACATTCTAAGACTACTTCTACCATTCATTTCCATCATTTCACTCATACCCACTTATGGTACATGAGTACTTGTTATATGTGACTTTCGTCGCATCGAAAATCGTTTTACTGCGCCCGAAACGTGATGCCTCGAAAACGTGTCAACTCCGACTGCCTCTAATATTACAAAAATTCTTACATGCTAACTAGATTTTTCGAGACGAGTTCCAACCTGAAACTGCTTCTATCCTGTAGATTCAGAATAAATTATGGATTTTTAGCTAAAATTTCAATTGCTTTAAATCGAATTACGATTTCGCCTTATTCCATAATTTCTGAATTTCGTCTTACATTCTCCTCCTTAAAGGGGAATTTCATTCCAAATTCTGGACAATTACAATCAACCACATGCGTATGCAACGTGCATTCTACCATGCATGTAAACAATCATTTAAATCTTAAACGACTAAACAACGTACCTTCATCCCTAAACAAGAAGGGATAAGTGGCCCGCATCGTGTCCTCGCGCTCCCACGTGGACTCCTCCACCCATAGTGCCCATAGTACCCCTTCTCACTAGCCTCACGGCCTTGCATTACAAAACCCGATCACGACTATCCGTAATACACACGGGTCCCTCCTCAAAGGTCCCATCCGTGTCAACTCAATCCGCCCCAATCCACCACATGAGTCGATCTGCATACGTCCGAGCATGGAGATGTGAAATACCCCATGGACACCGACATGTCAAGGTAACGCAACCGGTACGGCTACATAACACCTATCCTCGAGCATCTCGAAGGCCAAATAAACCTCGGCGTGAGCTCCGCAGGCCACGAACCTCGACCACCCCTCTTGTATCGCTTTAAGAAGACGTGGTCCCTAACCTCGAACTCCAAGGGTCGACGCCGCACATCCGCGATAGTTTCTACCGCCTCGAAATAAGAAGACGTTGTCAGACGTTTACCTTCTCGGGAGGTTCTAATCAAATCAGACCCGTGGATGGATCTCTCTCCCCACTTCTGGCCCATCCTAATCTGACCTACACGGCCTCCCATACAATGCCTCATATGGTGCCATTTACACTCGTCTCGATAACCTGTTGTTGTAAAGTGAATCTACCAAGGGCAATTAATCCTCTACCCCATGATCCGTAACATGTTCACAAATATTCAACACCCGTATGTAATCCATACACACGTAATCCTACACAACCCTTGCTTGGTGTGTAAACGCTAACCTCTCCAAGGTCACAATCACCGTCAACTCAATCCATGCCATTCATGAAATCCCTATACCGAGCCCTTGCCGGCTTAACAACACCCAATGTAATTTTCAAAGGGGTATCCAAACCTCGAGTCACTCCCGACTCCTATCACTCAACTATAAGTTTACGTGATAACCTGATCGTGTGTTCTCATCTCGAGTCTCTCCCGACTCCTATCACTCAACTCTAAGTCTATGTGATACTTGACCGTGTGTTTTCATTTCGGGAAACAAATTCTTCGGCTTACACTTCGAAATTGTTGGCATTCACATTAAATTCTGGGATATCTTCCCGGTCTCCACACCCTAACTCCGTGATTTCACCTTGGGATCAACGACTTCTTTGCTTTCGCTTCAACACACTCTAATTACTCTCCATTACTGTATCGAACCATGAGTCTTCATCAGACGTAGTCTTAAAGACAAACTCAACCCACACTCACCAAGAGTGGTGAATGACCGTACTGTGCACCCACACCCGACTCGAAGCGATGTTACCGTGCACGTGAACGCAATAATGCCATACTGTGACACCCAATCCCGGGGTCTACCATGAGCATAATCTTAAAGATCACTCACTCATAATCTCGACCTATCAGGTCAACTCTCACCCTACATCCTAGGGAAGAATATCTACACTTTGCTTCTCTAAAGGCCTTAACCTCCAAGCCCAAACTCCACGTCGTGGCCTGCATGACAACCCTAAATTTAGGTCCACTATCGACAACCCGATGGTTGTCAACTCCATCCGTGTCAAGCCTCGCAATCAACAACCAATAGTCTACCACCCTAAGGTCCACCACGCTCCGATGCGCAACTCCGACCGTCTCGACTCACCCACACTTCGTCCCTCCGTCTATGTGGCCGGAAGTGCTCAGATAGCACCGAAATCAAAACCGGTTCCTCCTCGAATTCGCATTTCAGCGTGGAGGAAAGAACTGTATACTCTCCTGTCCTACGACTAACTGGGACCGTGGCCGTACAAAGTCTTGGGATCCCCCGTCTTGGGGCAACCCGCCACTTATGCTCAACCCCGCCCTAGTCCTAAAATCCAGCGTGAAGGTGTCTTCGCTCTTCCCGAACTCAGAGAGCCGATTCTCCCTTCGTTACCAACACTGCACTCGAGTGTTCCAAGTACCCTCGATTCCCTTCTCTATGGTCAGGGCCGTCCCAACCATGGAGTCCATGTCCCGTAGGTGAAGTCCTACGATCTTGTCCCGAATGGACAACTTCAATCCATTCTCGTGTCTCTTGTACTACCCAGCCCATCCCAAGAACTACGATCTCAAGATCACATCTCGGTCTCTCCTAATTCATCATTGCTCAACCTCTCTTAGTCGCACTAGCACTCCCGGGTGCCGACACCACGTTGTCCCGTGCACCTCCCGCAAGCTAAACCGTACCCCATCGAACTCAGGCCACTGATGGTTCTCAACAACCGCAAACGATCCTCGCGGATACTCATGCTCCCACTAACCCGGGAGTGTATCAGCGTCATCCACGAAGACCACGACAACCGATCTAGATAGTGGTCGAATAATTCTATGCATGATCCATGAATGTCGCCGGGTGCATTCGGCCCATCCAAAGGGCATCAACAGAACTCAAAGTGCCCATAACGTCCCAACGTTTGTCTTGTGTGGATATTTGTATCCCTAACCCTCACCGATGGTAACCTAAATACGAAGATCTATTCTGAATAGACTCGCCTTCCACCGATCAAATAAATCATCAATCCTCTCTGTAATAGGAAAATTCGATTTTGATCATAACCCCTGCTCAACCTGGCTTGCAATCAATGTACGAAAGATCTTGTCCTTCTTCTTCGCAAACAGAATCGAAGTGTCCCATGGTGAAGTGCTCCTGGCCTCGAGCAAACCCTTGTCCAATAGTTCTCGTGAATCGACTCGAAGTTCCCCACTAACCTGCGCTATCCTATGAAGTGAGTCATAGAGATGGGCAGTAGTACTGTGGTGTAACTCGATAATCGAAGTCTACTACCTCCGCGCGGAGCTAAATCTGTGCAGCCTTATCCGAAAACATCCACAAACTCGCACACTACTTCCGAGGTAGATCTAAGTCCGTCTCCCTCGTCCTTGTAGTAAGGCTCGCTTAGCCAACCCGCTTAACCGCCCTCGCACTCAACTCATATACCTGTGATAGGCAAAAGATCGCAGCCGCTTTCAAATACAACACGAAAATTCGCCCCGTGTGCAGACCCTCATGGGCCACAATCGATAACGACCAGGAGCTATCGCCTATTCCATCCCAAGGATGACATCGAACTCCGACACGTCCATAATTCTCAGGTCCATTGTGAGTAGAGTCCCGAGATCTCCAACTCGCAACCCCGACCCATCAGACCTATTCTCGCCCTAATCCTGTGGAGAACTCACCACTCTGGCCCTTCCAAGGTCCGTAGGAGGTCCTCGCCCCATTCCCATCACATTTGGGCCTCATTTTCTAGCTGGAACACAACTAGCCTAATCCTGGTAGTGTCAGAGGTAATCTCCATGGCCTCTAACACCTTCTCGACCGCGATAAACCAAATGGTCTCTGGTCAATTATCCGGTCTTCTCCTCGTGTACGCTTCTGAGGATGATGCGCCCTAAACCTCCTCGAAGGTTACTGTGATCTTCCCTGCCTACCCGCTATACCAACAGGTACATAAAGATTCATTGTAATACCTACAACCCCAAGAAAAGTCCGCCCGATCAAACACCGTGGTGCCCGACAAGACCCGTGGACGTTCTACGTCTCGCCCCTCTACTAGCCATCTACATTGGTCAAATGG
The DNA here is from genome assembly GCA_016808115.1 of Tetrastigma voinierianum. Lineage (NCBI taxonomy): Eukaryota > Viridiplantae > Streptophyta > Magnoliopsida > Vitales > Vitaceae > Tetrastigma > Tetrastigma voinierianum. The sequence continues at coordinate 838,425 of JAEQBH010000779.1, forward strand.
CAACACAATTTATGAAATTTCTATTTCGCCTAACTACAATGCATGCCAATTACTAATAGACTTGACAACCTCAACTAACCCGCTCATTTCCTAAGTGGCGCTAAATTCCAATCCACTGCTTCATTCATTTCCACAAGGTTCTAAACTTTCTCGCTCATTTCAAGACTTCCAAACTCCTAAGGTCATAACCCATAACCTTAGTATTTACCCTTTTCCTATAATGCATTTCACCATGCATATAATCCCTACGCAACTACCGCGCAATTACGATTTCCTCTCAATTGGTAGTTAAATTCAATACAAAGGTCTCTAAGGCATAAACTACGTTCTCGAGACACTAATCATACACATAACCCAAGCAGATACGTTAATCAATTTTGGTTTTAAATATTGTTTTCAATAAAATTTTATTCAAAATTTTATTTTTGAAATTATTTTTCGAAAATTTTATCAAAATCTTATTTGATTTTATTTGAATTTAATAAATATTATTTTTTTTTCGAAAAAATTTTATTTTACAATGAACAGTGTTCATTTGGTGACTCAGAAAATATCGTAGTCGAATCGGTCCAAAACTCGAGCCAGACTGAGCGCCAAAGTGCACAAGCAGACTAAATCCCGCCCACTGGCCCAGCCAAGGCACCCATCCAAATGGGCCAGCCACGCCTCAGTCGGCCACAGGCCCCGCGCGCTCCAGCGCCCCAAATTACACGCCCCCCGCGCCTGCCGTGCCCGCCCGCGTGCTCGTCGTCACCGTCGCTAGCCGACCCGCGCGCCCGCGGCACACGCCGTCGTCGCCCCTCGCCTCGCCTGGGCTGACACGCCGTCGCACGTCTCATACCAAGGTTTAGCCCAATACCAAATTTCAGCTTGCTCAAATTCTTCAGTCACAATACGACTAGATTACACACAATTTTGTCTCCCCGTAACCCGTAATACATTAATCAGACAGAATACGCTTCAAGCCCAAGCACCCATCTTGCAATACAAACCACATATAACTTAGTCTGCCATTAAAAGTTTCTATCACAATACAAATATTATTGCAACATAAATGTACCCTCAATTTCTTTTTTCTCCCCGTAATACAAAACCGATTGCAATAGAATTTTTTCACTAAATAACTGGCAAGAGTTTCATTAAATTTTCTGCACAAATTTTTTTTTTTTTTTCCATTTTAATAATAATAATTATTATTATTTTCAATTATTTCAAAGACTTGAAAAAATCACCAAAATCACAAAAATCATTTTTTTTCTCATTTTCAGATATTCAAATAAATTTATAAAATTTATTTAACCTAATTTTCTTAAATTCTTGCACCATATAAAACCTTAGAAAATTATTTCCTTCCATTTTCTTCAATTTTACTACTTGTAAAATCATAGAAAATTATTTTCTTCAATTCTCATCAAATAAATTTAGTAAAATTTATTTTTCTTGGCTTTAAAATTTCTTCTCACTTTCCAACAACCCAAATAAATTGAGTAAAATTTATTTTATTTAATTTTCTTCAGTTTTACACTGTAAAACCTTAAAAATTAAATTTCTTTCACTCAAACCAAATAAATTATGAATTTATTTTGTTTATTTTCTTGGTTCAAGTTTACACACTGTAAACACCCAAAATGTTCCACACATCATCCTATGCTATCAACCAAGCATATAACTCATAAAATTTCAATCACATAACACCTAACAATTCATGTTATGCACAACCAAGCATGCAAGCACACTTCACAAAAATCCAATCACACAAAACACTTCAACACACGTGCACGTAGTGTCCTAGTTTTGTCCCGTGATTTTCCTAGGTAATCTCATACCTAAACTCAACATCAAACCACCTAGTGGTGATGCTCTCATCCAACTATGGCCTAAGCCCCAAATTTTTCTATCTATAGGTTTCCATATACCTATACTCCACATCAAACCACCCAAGTGGTGATGGATACCCAAACCCGAGCTCCCTAGGTATTCGTATACCTAAGCTCTGATACCAAGCTGTGACGCCCCAAAACCCGGGGTCCGCTCGACCACCCGTCAACCTCGCGGGACACAAGTGGACGTCTAAGCCACCGACGCCACTTTAAAATCTGGCAGTCTCCCTTTGTACAGGAGCCTCCCACCCAATTACATCACCTACATAAACCTGGCCCCAAACAAATTCAATATATTCAATATATCCACATGGCCACTCAGCTCCATATCAATACTCCATAAAATATCCCAATCCAGAATCCAACTATATCCAATAGTTACAAGAGTTAATATTTTTACTCTTAAACAATACATATATTAAACGTAAAGAGTTCCAATACATGTACAACCATCAAAGCCACATCCCGCTTCACACACCCTAGGACGAGCCGCTCTCGCACGCCCCCGCATCTGTGCGGGGATCCACGACTGGCGGAGCTAAAGCTCGGCAGGAGAATCGCCCCTAAGTGGGCTACTCACCACCTAAGTGCAATGTTCCAAAATAAACACACATTCAAGCAAATGCATGATCCCAATTTGAATGTCTACATAAACTAACTCGGGATCCCGAGTCCTCATCTACTTCGCACTCGCCTAAGCCTCGGGATGAATATTCGCTTTATTAGTGGGCAACCTCGAATGAATATATATCAATTGGGTCATCCGACGATTGATGAGAGATGATTTATTTCAGACGATTCCATGAATAATATTTGAACTGGCCGTCCTACTTGATATATATTATTTGATTTGGACTACTCCTCCGATAATTTACATTTGGGGATTACTCCTCCGAACCTCTTGTTTCTCTGTGATCATTCATGCACCAACCCTATATTCCTAGGGATGTTCTGAAGCAGATACGGAATGCATGTAGTGCCGCCCAATTCAAATTTAATCATATGCAAATATATAAATTCATGAATATATTCGCATAAAATTAAATCACACAAACATGTTATGTAATTATCATTTCACGCATCAAAATTAGCTCTCGCTAATGTTCAAACACAAGCAATCGGAGCCCGAATTACTTAACCAAACACATAATTTTACGAAATATATTCTTGAATATTGTTTCGAATAGTGAAAGTCCTACTACTATCTCCGAAAGATCATTAGAAATCAACTAAGCCACTCTAGTGAACTCCAAATTCACTACCATTCTGCCCAAATTCAATACTAAAGCATGATTTACACCCAAAACAAACCCTTTACACCATTTTTTAGTCGCGGAGGAGCTACTGAAGTCGTCTGCATTTGGTTTCATTTACCTTAATTCATCCCAATTGGGACTGATCAAACTACTCTAATGGCCCTAACCGACCAAACATTCGAAAAGTACTAAAAATGGGAATAAAACCCAAGTAGAGAGAAAATCCTACCTCAAGGAGTTTGAAGAAACTCCCGATCCTGGAGTCCACGCGTAGCCCATCCCGCCGTAGAACATTCCTCGCCCCGAAGATCGCCACCATTTGACGCCTGCATTTTTAGAGAGAAGTGCTCTCTTTCTCTAAAATCTCCCAAAACGCTGCTCTCTGTATCCCCTGGTTTGCCTTTCTCCTTTTTTTTTCGTTTTGCTTCATTTAAGAAGACGGTCACTATTCAAATTTTGACTTTTTTCTAATTTAATCAATTTCATTTATTAATTCCTTTCCTTTACTAGTTTATTATCTCTGTGACTATCTCGCCTGTCCATTTCCATCATTTCCTCTACTCATACCACTTATGGTACATGAGTAATTGTTATATGTGACTTTGTCGATCGAAAATCGTTTTACTAAGACTAAACGCGACATGCTCGAAAAACGTGGTCAACTCCGACCGCCTCGGGAATATTACAAATTTTACATGCTAACTAGATTTTTCGAGACGATTCCAACCCGTGAAACTGCTTAACATCCGAGATCTAGAGAATAAATTATGGATTTTTTTAGCAAATTTTACTCTTTTTTTTTTTAATCGAATTACGATTTTGCCCTTATTCCATAATTGAATTTCTGTCTTACATATCAGTTAGTATTTGGGTCATTTCCACTGGGATTGGGTACCTATCATTGGTGCTTATCGACAAATGCACGTAGCTGAGAGGGTACCCGGGAAAGGGCTACCTGTACAGGCTACCCTGCCCCAAAGGTGGGTTCGAAGTGAATGCTATCTAGAGTGTGAGCCATTTAGAGTGAATGCCATCCGCAAATGTCCGGTTTCTTAAGGGGTATGGAATGATACGATCCCACATCGGTTCTACATAAAAGTGTGGAGTGGTACTTAAGCCTTATAGTTCCTCCCACCAATCAAAGTTTCTGGCCCTTTCTTGGTCAGCTCTAAGGATCATTCAGGCCCTATCATTATCATAGTTCCCATTTTTCGCTTCGAGATATTCTACCATGAACCTTTTGATTTGGAATGAAAGAGAAAAATGATCATTACATGGTTGGATACAAAAGCATAAAATCTTTCACTTATTGAAGCTTATGTTTCGCTCCATCTTTTACAATTACCGGATTTTGACAATGGAGAAAAGTTTGTAAGGGAAGTCTAATTTTGGCTGGAAATAAGAAAGGAAAACAATGATGACCATTAGAGGAAACTTGTTTAAAATTTAGGAACTTTTAGTTTCCCTATTTAAATTAGTGAGGAAAAATTGAGAATCGAGAGGAAGAAAATTTATTTGGCTAAAAGTTTAGCTCATTTCTCTCGGGCTTTTCTTTCTTCTTCATGTTATGATCAGCTGTTTCTTAGTAAAGTCATGGAAATCAATCATATCCCAAATATGAAATGGGCCATTGTCATTTAAAGATTCTTATCAATTATCACGTTTCACTCCATATATGAAGTTAAGATGTACTAGATTGTAAATAATTAATATAATCGTCTTCCCTCTCCCGTGTCCTATACTATTTAGCATATGGTATATCTATTTTTATGATGTCTAATAAGTAATAATTAATGTTTTGGTAACTTTTGCATTACTTCAACAATATTAATTAATAAGGTAGGCTCGTTATAGATTTCATTGATCGGTTTTGTTGAAAGGCTTTTGTTTTTAAGCCCCTTGCTCTTTTCCTTTGCCTCTTAGCATACTTTGCATACAATTTGCATTGGTTATATGTTTTATTAGGCACTTATTATATATTTTTGCTTTCTATCAAAGGGGAAAAAAAAGTTAGAGCTAGTTCTTCCTTTCATTTGCTTACTTTTAAAATATCGATTGGCATTACTGAGTTCGGGGTTAAACTAACCACGCTGTGCTATCCTCCAAATAAAGTGGATGCAAGACACCAAACTTCTTCCATTATCAAGTATTGTGCTAGTATTCTTCAAATTAATGATACCCTCTCAAGGAAATAGACGCTTCTACAAAAAAAATGAAATTAAAGTTTGGTTTTTCCCTAGAAAAGAATTCTCATTTTCCTCCCTTCACTGCAATTCTAGGAAAAGAGATATTTTTTAGAAGGCATAGCAAAGATATTAAGTCGCTTTCCCATCAAAGTTATGCACATTAATAAGGACAATCAATATGGGTTAATGTGATCCACCCTTTATTCTTCTCATAATTTTAATATTGTCAAAGTGCAATTGATAAGGAATAAATATGAAAAAGGTATGGTTAATAGAAACAAATAAATAAGTACAAAACACAAAGCATTAGAGGTTTTGAGCTCTTATATACACTATTTTAGTTCTAGTGATAATACACAAGGTGTTTGGTTTCATTGGAACCCAAACATATCTTCATTCACATTATGACTCCCAAAACTCATTTGATTTTTTTGAGTTTTTTTGGCTAGCATATAATATTTCTTTACTAACATGTTCAGGACATCTTGTACACTTTTTCGAATTTCTAAATCCTCCAACAATGTTGTTTTTGTCAATAAATGTCTCATTTAGTTACTTTATCACAAAAATACAAATGAGTGTACTTGTATCTTTCATTTAATAAATGGACATATTTCCATACTCTGATCTTTTCTTCCACTTGCGGCCTCTTACTAACTTCATCTCCTTTTGTCAATTTTTATCTTTACAACAAATCAACAATAAATGACAATTATATAGAGCAAAAATGAAAAAAATGAAAAAAAAAAAAATTATATATTATAAATCTATAAATTATAAACATACTCAATGTTTGCCAAACAACTAAAAATGTTTTAAATATTTGTTCTAATTGTTTCATAATTTTTCATAGTTTGTTTTATGGTTTTTCATTAATTTTCAGATTTTTTTCCTATTTTGTACATAAATTTCTGAAATTTTCCTAATTTTTTTTTAAAATTTTTTTTCCTATTCTTCTTTCCTCTTCAATGAAGCTTTGAAAGTGTATTTGAGGGGTTTTTTTAGGTTTTGGCAAGGTAATCCGAGAAATGTAGGGGATTTTATATAGGGTTCAAAACACACAAAAATGGAGTCGCTTAGGTTGTTGAGTTCAAATCGATCGCCGCTTAGGGTATTATGATTTTTAAAAAAAGAACCCCAAAACGATGTCATTTAAAGGTGTTTTGATCATTAAAAATTGAACCCAACCCAAACGAGCTGTTGTCATCACAGGAGCCCTAGGCTCCCTTTCTTCCTTCCCCCGACGCGAGGTTCTCCACACCCTGCTTTCCCCGACGCCGCGTAGGGCCACTCTTCTTCTCGACATTTTTCCATCCCGACAAATCGAAAAGCAAAAAAAAAAAAAAAAAGGGTATATGGGAAGAAGGAGAGGAAGGGCGTATCGGGCTTAAGTCGCAGCAAGCTGGGAGCTCACTCGGCGCCTCTCATCCCCGCGCCTCACTTGGAAGCGAGGCATTGCCGAGAGGTGGCGCCGAGCTTTGTGCGCCTTTCATAACTATGGAGCAAAACAGGTGTGCACCGAAAATTGAACACTCTATGGTGAGATAAGATCGAGATATGGGGCACACGAGCAATGATCTTTGCACTTGGAGCATAAGGCTCTTCATCTTCTCTCCTTTCCTCCGCTATTTTCTTGGTTGTTATCGACAACTTTATATTCAAATGACCTTTTTTTATATATGTCTATGCTACAGAATCCACACTTCTAGTTTGCAAGCCAAGGTAACTTTGGGATCTCTCTCTCTTTCTCTCTCTCATTTTTTAATATTGGGATTTTTTAAAGATATTTCTGAATTTGTATTTTTTTTTGTTTCATTTTCAGTTTGTTTGGCTGCAAACTATTTTCGTTGGTTTTTTTCTTCTGCATATAATTTATTTTATGGTGTACACAGATAGTTGCAGGCTTAGAACGTTTTTTGTTATTATTATTATTATTTTTTATCGGAAACGAAAAGTAAGATGTTTTTTTTTTTTTTAAGGAAAATATTTATTTCATTTGTTCTTTTAGGGAAAATTGAGGGGAGAGATGAAAAAAAGAAAAATGTTGTGCTGATTTGCATTTTATTTTCCTTAGTCTTTCCTTTGCTTTCTTTTTCCTGCGTCTTTCCCTCATATGTGATAACAAAACATAGCTTGGTTATAAAATCTGTCATCATCATAAATAAGAAGTTCTTATTGTTGTGATTGATATTTAGTCATAGTTATGAAAGGCGCCGCCAAAGTGAGGTTCACTCACCACTCGCGTAGCACTCGCTCAAGCATTGGGGTTTTTTTTCCTTTCTTCTTCTTTTCATTTTCTCCGTCGCCGTCGTGCAGAGATGCCCCTCGCTTTTTTTTTCGTAATGTAGACCAAAACGCCTATATATATTCTTGCATGCACTCAAAACGACGTTGTTTTTACTTTTAGATGCCTAATTTCGAGATTTCACTCTCTCCAACCCCATTTATGTTATGTTTCAACTCCAAAAACCCTAACTTCTCCCAACTACTCTATAACTTTATAAGAGGAGAAGTTAAGCAAAAATCAACTAAAATAGCCAAGAAACTCCAAGAAAGTCATGTAAAAATAGGAAACAATCATCATAAAAATCATAAAATATATATTTGACATATGGTGCACTTCACTTAAAAAAAACCTAGTGCCTCAAGGCCCTAAGAGGTTTTTGCGCCTCAAGCAGCACCTCGCTTCCTCAAATAACTATGCATTTAGTCGAGAGTGATCATCCGTCAGGGGCTGCTTTTATTTTATTGTGGGCTCTATGTTATCTCATACTTACCATATCCGTAACTCTTGATGTACTAGAACCCACATCATTAGTATGTTTGACATTCTTTTTCCTGGTTTCTTTAGTATTTAGAATATGCGATATTTACAATTAGGATCTCAAAGATCAAGTAGTTTATATCTTTTGATATCATGGGTGTTGATGACTAATTTTTGGCTCGACTGGAGGATAAACCAACATTAAGGTTATATTGGATGAATGAAAAGTAAAGAAGATTCATGATACTAAATTCTTCACATTTTATCGAACATTTCTGTAATATATATGCTTTTCCCGCACTCGTGCTCAACTTCTTGATTTACTACGTTATGGGAAAAGTGAAAGATTTAGAGTCATATCGTAAGCCAATAAAAGGTCGGAGCTTCTCGATGCAAAGGCATGCATATGAACCTCGGACGAGGAAAAAACTAAATTGTTCACCCTGGCTTTCCATGCATTTTATTTTTATTTCTAAGTATTATAAATGCACTCATTAAAATGTGTGACAATTCGTAAGAATTATGATATCGAGGTGCTCAATGGGAATGAATCAATACATTGAGATGGTAAATGAAATATGTTGTCTTTTTTTGCTTTTGGGCTTGTTTTTCATTTTTTTTTTCTCGGGCTTTAGATTAACTATAATAATAATGGTCAGAATCGTTGATGCATCGATCCAATCATGTGGATCTGAAGGCCGGGTATTGGCCGGACCGAGCACCTGCAGGCCGTGGGCGCACCGACCTTCTATTGCGGTAAGCTCAACGAACCAAGATAGCTCTTCCGATGATGATGATGATGACGCATAACGATAATGACAAAATGGTGACCAAGGTAATAATAATAATGAAGCCATCTCTCCTGTGAAACATAAAAGATCAAAGTCTTCTCATGGGGATTCTTTCAGGGTTCGTAAAAGCTACTAAAGATTGTCGAAAGCCTTATGAGAATCTTTACTAGAATGGCAGAGGATGTGAGAATTTGCCTACGGGGATTGTTTTTGAAATGAAAAGGAAACTACGAAATGGATTATACGGGTTACAACAAGTATATGGAAGGGCTTTTTCTACAGAAGGAGGAGTCGAATGTTTGATGAGTCTTTAATTTATCCAATGGTGGGATTTTTGCTTGTCCATTAAATACCAGATAGCCCATGGAGAAAACAGGCCGTTCACTGTGAGTACCCTCTAAATTTTGAATGTTTTTACTATTTAGTCTTCCAACTATATTGGTGCACTTGTTTGATTGGTCCTAAACATAGTGATTACTCTTCTTCTTCAAACCACCCAATGGTGCCTTTAGCTTAAATGGCCATGAAGTTGTCGCCTCCTTAAAATATACATGTAAAAATACATAGAAAGGAATATACAAACCTGCTCCACAATGGAGTTGTCAATGTGCCGCCGCTTGTACAACTTTCCATGTACTCTCTTGTAACCGCACGCACACTCTTCAAATTAGGGTACCTGTAAATATTTGCAAATATAATTACATTAGAAAGGAATAATTTTGCAAGTTCAAAACTTTATAAGATTGTAGATTTTAAGAAAAACAAGAGCGAGATAGATAGATACATACCCATATAAGTCACATAAGGTCGGCCAACCCCGTGCAACATGTTCATCGTTGCTTGTTCACTTTAAGAAAACACCCCGTTGAATATCTCGTATTTGAAAAAGTGAATGAGATCTTGTCATCAAAGGATGCCTCCATTTTTCCAAGTGTGCTTGCTTAGGTTAGTAAGCTCTATTGACGATGCATAACTCCATTCACTTAGACATTAAACTAATAATGTTCAATCACTATGAAGCAATTTATTAGATGAACCAATGATTCACCAACCAAACAAATATCAAGAATATATGTTTGAATATTCAACCGAGACACATTTAATTCACTTTATTTCCATAGTTATTTAATTCACTCAGTTACCCAGCTAGGCAATGATTTTCAATGTTTCAATTTAGATGGTTTCCCTCTCACTATACAATTTAAATATTAAAATTGTTGTTTGTCTTCACAATATGTATGTCATGTGTTCATGGACGTAATATAAATACATGGCCACAGCCCATAACCTATCTCGAAGCAACATCGAGGCCAAAGATCACCCATAGTACTCAGATAACTTGAAAGCCAATACTCACACAAGATTTAAGGTATAAGCATCAGCTCAAACAGAGATGAATACTATTTCATCAAAGGTAAGACCGCTTTGCTTTGTGCGGTGTCATGCTTGCTAATGAGAGGGACTCCCATGGAGACCTGGCATCGGCATCAAATCTGCAGAGGAAGTCAGCCTGGAAACACTGTGTGGACATCAAGGAGGCTACGGTACTAGCTTATAGTATGACATCGGCAAGAATGGCTCAATTTTCAAAACTCCATTTCCTCCCTAGAAATGGAAGGAGGTCACTTTTGGAAGGACCCTCGTGCAATGAAACTGGTTGCAATGAATTCTAATTTTGTTCAACTCGCAACTCATAAAGATGCTAGTGGTAGATGTTCGGGATTCCTCAAGGGAGGAGGGGGATGGTCCCTGGCCTTCTTGCATCTTTAACGATCGAGATGGAAGAGGTGGAAAGGTTCCTTCACTTCCTGGTCAACAAAAAAATTAGGCCCTATCAAGAGGATCAATCAAGCATAAAGGGAGTTCAGACTCTAGTTTTCAGTTAGTCTTATGTATCGTAAGTCGAGGTACTCTCTCCTACGTGATTTCCTTGGCGATCCATCCGAACCCAATCGTTCCCCTAAATCGGGATTTTTGCTCGGGAAGCCTCGCAAGGTGTCACTCTGGACCTACTTAAAGAGGAAGGGATCCCTAGTAAATAGTGTTGTTTATGTGAAGAGAATGAGGAAACAATAGACCACTCGCTATCCAATGCTCGAGCCAAGATGTTATGGGATCTTCAAGCACATCGGTTTTAACTAGGTGTTCCCTCGTATACCAATAACTTCTCCTTACTTGGCAAAGTGCTAGTGCTCAAAAAACTAAGAGAGTGTGGATGGCGTCTTCTTCAGATGTGGAAAGGAATAGGTGGTTCTTTGAGAGATCCCAAATGAATTATCAATCACTTTTCCAGCCTTCCATCTTCAGGAATATCAACACAGAGTCGCTGTCTGATAACTCCAACCAATAGTGGTACAATTTCAGTCCTGATTAGTATAAGGGAGAGGAATTTGAGCTCTTTCTTCACAACTCCTTCCTTCATCTTGAACCCAAGTCTCGATTGAGAGATCTTTCTTCGCTCAATTCAAAGTTCTTCTTCTTTTCAGTAAGGCATAAGACCAAGCACATCACCCAAATCCATCAGTCACTTTTCCTCCACACATTAATGCAGACACTAGGTACCATCTGAGCTGTACGTTTGCTGTTCATTCAAAACACAAAGCCAACGTCTCCTTCGTACAAAACCAATGTTTTTTAGGCTATGGAAATTTAGTAAGGCAATTTGTCATGGTAAAGAGGACGCTGAGAATGAACTAATGTTGATGCGGTAATAAAGATAATGAGACGAGGTGAAGCAAACATATCTCATTCTGAGCTCATTCTTATAGTAAAGAATAATCTGCCCGTGGGGAGCCAAGAGTCAACCCGCTTTAACAACGAGTTTTTTGCTGCAACTCTCTGGTTCTTATTTTTACCAAGAAGTAGGTGGTCTTGGAGAAGAAATTCACACCTAAGAGAGCCATGACCACTCAGAGAGGTCCTCGGCAAAAGAGAATACCCAGAGGCTGAAATAACGCCAGATGATCCGAAAGGTATAAAGCCAGGATGGGAAGGCCGCAAGTGGGAGGCGCTGGTAGAGTCGTAGAGCTGGAGATGAAGGTCAGATCCGGGGCATATGAGCGACGCCTTGGTTCGGTTTTCCTGCAGAGACAGAACCGAGAGCGAGAGCAGACCTTGGTGAGACACCCGATTCAAGAGTTGAGTTAGATTTCAAATGGCATGGCAGAACATGGCAACACATGCTGCAAAGCAACAGAATGCAGTAAATAAACATCATCTCCCTCACAATGCTGTCTGCTGCTTGCTTCAGAGAATGAGGCAGGCCTGAACGTCCCAAAAGGTGGGCCATGTTAACAACAAAGTGAAGGTTCAGAGTTTGGTAATGCTTATCAATTTCATCGACAAAGCCTTTATAATTCTCCTGTGGGTAAGGATCGAACGATGACCTGCATAGAAGAGACTGAAGATGTTCTCCTTGTTAGGTGTCCGGCTATGATGCTGCTGTCGGACTCATGTAAAACCCTCCAACTCTACACTGAATCGTTATTACATAAAGTAAAGATTCAGATGAATTGTAAAATAGGAGGGCAAGATAACTTATGGAGTTCGAGATGGGTGGTATAAAGTGGCAACAGAAGCTAGAATACAGCTGCAAAAAGATATGAAAAATTTTGAAAAATCCTAATTAGAGGATATCAAAACATGATAATTTCAGTGTTAAATTCAATATTCTTGAATAGAGCAATTCCACTAAATTACAGTGGTGTTTGTTACTACGCAGCACAGTAATATGCAAGCCAGGTGCCAATTCGCTGGTTCTGAAGGGAAGAAAATCACGCATAAGAGAGCTAAGAGGGAGAGAGAGAAGGGAAGAAGAAGGAGGAGGAGACAAGATTAAGGTACGTACTGTCTTGAATCAAATGTTTTTTTCTGATTGAACCAGGATTTTAGGCAATTTCATGAGATTGTTCCTCCTTTATCTATCATAAGGTCAGACAAAACCTAGCGATTGTTTAGTTTCGACATGAGAGTCTGCCCTGGCACCAAAAGTAAATGTAGTCATGGAATCACTAAAAACAGTGTTTTAAGAAGAATTGCAGACTCCAGGTCGTTCTGGACTTCATTCCACGACAAACCATGGAATGAATTCAAGGGTTCCATAGCACCAATTTAAGTGTTGTGGAGTTTGGTATTTTATGATTTATCCAACATTTGTCCCTTGAGTGCTATAGAATTAGTAGATGCGAGAAGGAATAATTGCAGCAAAAGGCAATGGAAGCAAACACAAAATCTGGTGGCTCAAGGATGGTACAGGAAAGATTTCAAGTTTTCCTGTTTCGACCAGTTTTCCGTATTCCTGAGATCACAACTCATCATCCAGATCTCGATTTGAGTGATTCAAAATTCTGCAAAATAGATCCCTCCTAGGGTAAAATGACTGAAGGAAGGGTAACAACCTGCCGTAATTATCAGGGGTCAAGTATGGTTTCACCACTGTCTGGTTCTTCGCAGGAAATGCCTCGCTTCCTGTTCTGACCATTTTATCCAGTCCCACTGGCCTTATCCCTCATCCCATCCCATTCTGTCTGTTTGGTCAAAAAAACACCCAAAGAAAAATTAACTATGAAACTCTGTTGGTTTTTATGAACCTGCAACCATGTGCCGCCTTCAAAACGGTTAGGCTAGCAGACACTTCTGTCCTGCCAACTGAGTCTATCCAGAACAAAGCAGATTTACGCGTGGTTACAGAGGGCTTCAGACAGCGAATTTGTACCTCGAAAACTTAAAGAGACGTCATTGACATTCCAAAGTGCTCGACCGACAGCTGCGGCGCCCAAAACGAACCGCTTCAACATCCTGAGTCCCGAGCGCTGGTCAGCAAACAGCCGTCCAGAATGCGGCATTCAGCGTTCGGCGGTTCAATTTGGCGAAGTTCATTTCCGCTGGCTTTAAATGAATGGCACGGCGGATCGCGCACCAGGAAGCCATGACTAACGCGGCGTTGCGCCCAGGCTTTCGGAAAACGCGGAAAAAGGACCATCTACGTGAAACGTGAATTGACCGCAAGCAAGCGGGTGATCAGCGCAAAGAACTGTAGTGAGGCAGCTGAGGCATAGTTTGGCACCGTTTTCAAAAGTGAATGACTTAATGTTAAACTGAAAGTTCAATGGAAATGTTATGTAAATGCTAAGGCATAAGAAACGTTTTTTATGTCCGTAAATCACGCGTCGCACAAAACATGTATTATTGGTCGTTATGAAACGTTTTATCTTGTAATCAATATTACATCATATACAAAGTATATGAAATATGTGGTATGCCACATATTACGCATCATGAAAGCTCAAAAATAAAGAATGCATACGCGTAATGTTCTTAACGATAAACAAATGATTTGAATGGATTTGATAAACGTATTCTGCGTTGAAATGTTTTTACTGATGGTTACCCTAAACCCCCCCCATGACCTATTTAAGGATCGATATCGCCGAGGTAATCTTAAGCGCGGTAAGGACTTCTAGAGGTGAAGAGAGCGTTACGGCGAAACTGGTAGGCAGGTGGTTGGTAGAGGAAGACTTTATGGAGAAAGGCGGGCGCGACCGAAACCCTACAGCACGCAAACGAGCTTCCTTCCGTTAGCCAGAGTGGTTGCGACTGGAATGTGATCGTCTCAGTGACGCCCCTAGTCCGTGTCCGCCGGACTTCACCCGTCAACCCAGGAATCCTGCAGCGTCTTCCCGTCACCGCTGCAGAGGTGAGAACAAACACACGCAGCGTTAGCAAAGAGAGCCCAGTATGACTGGCAATTATAAACAACTATCCCCACCATAATCCTCCATAACCACGTTGTTCAGCCAAAAGTTTTATGGCAGTGATGAAGGGTCATTTTCCATTTTCAAGCTACATTTTCTGTTTTTAAATCACCCAACAGGTCCCATGATAAGTCGTATCAGTAGTCTCCACGATCGAGCCAGCCCGTGAGAGGCGCACTCCTCCTACTGTTAGCCCCTCCAATTTGGCACCGCATATGCAATGGCATATATAAACAATCAATCATTCTGCTACAATTATTCTCTATATGAAATGTCTATAATATTTGATGAGATAACCCTCGCTTCCGCCAATCAGTCCCAACCGATCTCCACACTTCGTAGAATGCCTAACGCGACTTCAAACCGCTACACACCATGACTCGTAAAAACTATCGACACTTCCTCCACTTTATTTCTATCAAAACCTGATTTTGATTCTTTTCTTTATTTTCGTGAGCAACGGATTGAGCCCCATACCGCATGAACTTCACACGCCCTTTTCTGCCAACATTTCAATGAACCCTGTAATCGTCAGCAATCCGCTGCTCAACCGCGGAATAACCCGCGTGTGGACCCTCCACCGGGGGGGATTCATCCCAACTTGCTCCGCCCAAAAACGACGCCAATTTATCATTTTGATCATTTACACACTCGTGAATCTCACCTGACTCATCCCCATTTTTTCTCGAAACTCACTAACACTCACCGACACCGCACAATGTAAACCCACCCGCACCTAATACCCGACCGGAAGCGATGTGACATCGGCAGCATATGAAATGCATGATGTCACATTTTCCTCATGTTCATGCATGAATGAACACTATGAAACATTTACAAGTCATGGATAATTATATTCTATACATATAATCTACCACCATGTCAACCATATTAATACACAGCGAATAGTAAAACACATTTCGCCATCATGCCCGTCCGCCATGCAAACATCATCGTTGAAATGTCACCAACTCGAACATCCAAACGTGGCAACCCACGCCCTTCACGTAGCAAATCATGAACCAATCCGGCTCTGCCATTCTTCGTTCATCATAATCATCAAACCAATACCACTCAGTGAAGCTTTCATCCTTGTTTCTAGCCAGGCAACCCCAACTTCACATTAGTCCCGGGAAGAAAATCATTCTATGAATTCATAATACCTTTTACTCCAGTTCATGGGAAAATCCATCTTATTATCGGCTTCTCACTTTTCTGCTCCTCCTCCTACAGCAAATGTAACCCACATACACAAGTTTGAAGTAGCAACTGGTGGCGTGAAAATATCCTAATTCCTGTGAATGAAACATTGAACCCAGAAACCCGAGGTCCACACGCAGAAAGAACCCTCTCTTTCTCAGAACTGAACTTGTCCTATTAGCTGTTAGAATAGAAGTTAGCTTGAACTGACAGAGGTCCAAAACGATTATAAGAAACAGGTAGGATAGCTTAGGAATGTCCTGATCGCCTTCCATTCATGATCAGCTTATTGAATTCTTCGAACAAGAACTGAATCCCAGACAGAATACTGATATTTTTTCTTTGATATATCCAATGGGTTTAAAGGAATTTAGAAGAAAAATTTCAGTTCCTATGACTTTGAGCTGATATTTAGAAGAGAATAGGAGATTTAAGTGAATAGTGATTCCGGATGAAAGTCGGGGCTGGGTGGAAATTTTTCGGAGAATTGGGCCGAGAAAAATACGAAAATGTCAGAATGTATCATAAGACTAACGAAACTGAAATAAAGTGAAAGCGGAGTCCGTTTGGATAGTTTCCGAGATGATCGAAACGTAGTCGGGTAATAATACGCTATTATCGGATTCTGGAATTTTAATGATTTAAATCAGATTTCGGTGATTCAGGCCTTAGAAGTCGGCTGTGAAGGATTTAATTAGAACCACATGTTCAAATTTAAATATAGACGATCATAGAATATTTTGACAATATAATCGATATAAAAGCAGTAAAGGCGAAACGGAGATAAATGCGCTATAATGGAGATATTTAGTGTACTAGCCAATCAAAATCTTTCTTAATGGCTAGAAGTTATGATTTAAATAATGGGTAAATGACTTGGTCTCATAAAAATGGACCTATGAGAGGCTTGGATTAAAGGGTAATTCACTTTACGATAACTTGATTAGATTAACTGACTTAGGGTAATTTTGGAAAGTTGGAATTTAAAAGCAAAATTAAGGGATTTAAGTCTCCAAATAAGGAGATCACGTATGAGAAGAAGAAGGAGAGAAAGGAGAAAGAGAGAAAAGAAAGGGGAGAAAGGAGAAGGAAGAGAAAGGAAATCGAGTGGGGAGGTAGGTTTTCTTTGTTTTCAAGCTTTCAAGTGATCTTCAGAGTGGTAATCAGAGGCCAAAGAAACTCAAGAAACAAGTGAGATTTTCATGGTGGGAAAGTTAGGGTTTGATGTTTTCCATGTTTAATGTCTTAAGTGCAGTATGGATGTTAAATTGTTAGTATTTAAGGTTTAATGGTGCTGTTAATATCAATTAGAAAAGCCGAGGGTTTAGGTTAGGGTTTGACAAAATCAAGTAATAGTAGGGTTAGGGTTTGATAGTGAATTGTGTGTTATGTTGAAATGGGTATAATGGATCAGATTTAAGTGTTTAGAGTGAAAGAAAAAAATGGGCCCGAGAAAACACATTTGGTCAATTTTGGGCAGCAGTCTCAGTACGGGAAATGTCCTGTTTTCTGTTGACAGTTTTGGTATTTTGGCCATAACTTGCTCAATTTTGATCCGATTTGAGTGAGTTTAAGTGGCTGTAAAATGAGCAGGAGAACAAAACCCCAAGAAGAAGGTATCGCCAAATTCTGATCCTCAGTGGCCCTAAAGTACTCAAAAAAGTAGGACCATATGTAAACACTGTCTGGTTCTCATTGCAGGAAATGCTCTGTTTTCCTGTTCGACCAATTTTCATATTTTTTACCATAACTTGCTCATTTCTTATCAGTTGAGTGATTAAATTACAGGTAAAATAGACTTCTGAAAAGTTATCTGAAGGAAGTGCATACAAATTGTAACCTAAGTGCCCAGAAAATAACTCAAAGGGTGAAGCTATGTGCAGATTGAAGTTTCTGTAAACTGAGTCATCTGTTGTACCAGGTGTGTTATGTAGTTGAGGAGCCTTAGAGAAAGAATTTTAAATTAGAAAATTTAAAGAGATGTTATTGGATATATAAGGACTGATCTGGAGGGAACCATAATTTTGAAGACCTTTTGAATAATTTTGGGAGATTAAAAGTCTATAGAAATTATTGTTGGAAAAAGTTGGCCAAAATGAATGGGTTTTTAGTGTAGGGTAATTTGTTCATTTGGCTTTAAATGAATAATGTATAGTGGATTAAAATGGAAGTTATAGGTGTGTATAGTTGTGGTTTTTCTTGAAAAAGATTAGAAAAAAGGACTGTCTCGGACCCGGGAAAGCGGAGGTCGACGGGAAGCAAGCGGGATTGAGGCGGTGGTATGAGTGAAAATGATATTTTGAAAATTGAGGTTTTAAAGTGAATGAGTTAATGTTAAACTGAAAGTTTAATGGAAATATTTATGTAAATGCTAAGGCATATGGAAATATTTTATCTTGCATCAATACCTGTTTATGTATATATCGAAATATGTATGCATATGTTAAGAAATGTTTTATCTTGCATCAATATATATTTATATGTATATGAGAAATATGTATACATATGTTCAGAGTATTATGAAAGTTTAAAAAATGTGTAAAGAATGCATATGTGTTTAATGATAAAGTAAATGATTTAAATGGTTATAACGAATTTTTGATAAAATGTTTCTTGATGGTTACCACAACCCCATATAGTAGTATGGTAGTATCGTAGAAGTACCTTAGCGTCCTTAAAGGATTTAGGGGGTAGAGTTGTAGGTTATAGCGAGGAGGGGAAATGGGTGTTTTGAAGTAATATCCTTACACGTGATGGGTGCTATGGCTGGAACCCTATGCAAGCGTGAGTTTCTCGCGGTAGTAGTGGTTATATTTGGAATGTAGTTGTCCTCGCGTCGATGCAGAGCGATCGATTATTGTTTATTTCCCACTGGGTTTCCATCAGAAGAAGAAATAAAGAAGAGGTTCTTTACTTATCGTATTTAAGGCATAAATTGATTTTAATTTTATAAAATCTGAGTATTACTTTATTGAAAGAAAGTTTAAGGCATAAATGTTTAAAGCATAAATTGATTTTAATGGTATAAAATGTTATTGAAGAAAGTTTAAGGCGTAAATGTTTAAAGGTATAAATGGATTTTAATTGTATGAAAGTATGTATTATTTTTGGTATATCTTTTGAAAATGTTATCTTAATGAAAATGTACCTCCACTTTGGGCTCCTTTAGCTCGTTCTTTTCGTATGTTTCAAAAACATTTTTCGGAGTTAGAAAGGTGGCGGTAGAGTATCCTCTGTGCGGTGGTGAGTCGAGCCATCGGGAGGCAATAGCATGTGAAGTTGCATTGTATATAATTTGCATATTTTATAGGTTGAATAATTTGTCATGTATATATGCATATATGGATATATTTTGAAAATGAACTACTTAGGCGGTCGGCTTAAGTCCGGCTCAGGCCCAATCTTTTTATAAACTGTGCATGTAATTGAAGAAGTTTTGAATGTTTTGATGATTTGAAGTGAATAAATGTATATGTGTATCTATTGTGTTTGATTGGGTTGTGGACGAGGAGTCCTAAAACGAATTGAGAGATTGGATTGAAAGATTAGAAGTGTTTTAAATGTTTGTGAGGTTTGTAAATTTGGGGAAAGTCAGAAAAACGAGAGGAAACTCGGCCGATTTATGAAAAATCAATTGTTTGAAATGAAAAAAATTTATCACTTATTCCGCATTATTTTCTAAGATATGTTAAGAATTGTAAAGGGGTTCGCTCCATGGATTTTATTTGATTGTTTGAAATGTTTATGTCGAATTTGGAGTCTTAGGGAGGATCCCTCGGGTTCATGAGGTTAATCCGGGTTGGGATCCTTCAAGAACACTTCCCTTCTTGTCTCGAAGAAATCCGACGGTCGGATCTCCTACTAACCTGAGAAAGTGGGTTCTCCTCTCAGAGATTTCTCCATGTTTGTACTTGCATCTCCTCTCTACAATTCTTCTCTTTCTTGTTCCTTTTCTCCTTTTTGCTCTTAACTCTTTTCTCTTTTCTCTTCCTCATTTTCCTTTCATTTTCTCCTCATTTTCTCTTTCTTTCTCATAATTGGAGAATCGTCATTCGGTCGATGGGAGAAAATTGCCCCTCCCCATTTACGCCGAAAACAAAGTGTGGAAACTCTCACTTTTTAAATGCATTTTCTTTTATTTCATAATTCCCTTCATTATGACATCATCACCACATGGTAAATGAGCCATGGAATCCCCTTTCTCCCCACATGGCTAATTTATGAGCCATTGCTTTTTTAGTGCCAAGTGTCACACCTTTGTGGTGCCCAGTGGCATTCCCTTATCTTGCCATGTGTCATCAGGCCTCGCAGCAGAAAAGCGTGAAATCCAGGCCACCTCGGAATTTACTTGGTCGACGATGGTAACAAAGCCACATTGAGATGATTTCAACAGTCAGTTTTCGATCATCAGAGATATAAAAAAATTCGGATTTTTCAAGCCCAAAGAAATTTCTATTTTGCAGTTATCCAAAATCTTGGTGCTGCGGGGTTTCTGTCCCTCCCTTGTCGGTGCAGGAAATTGTTTGGTGTGTTTATTCCTAGGTTCCATCGAGAAAGAAGGAAATAAAAAGAAAGTTTGAGGCATAAATGTTTAAAACATAGTTGATTTGAAATGTATAAGTATTTGTGCCAAAGAAAAGAAAGAAAGTTTGAGGCATAAATGGATTTTTAAATGTATAAGTATGTATTACTTTGATATATGCGAAAATGTTATCTTAAAGCGTAAATGGATTTTAAATGTATATTATGTATTACTTTGATATATCACGAAAATGTTATCTTAATGAAAATGTACACTCAGGCTCCTTTAGCTCATTCTTTTCCATATGTTTCCAAAAATATTTTCGGGTTAAAGAGACGGGTCACCGCCGTTAGAGTATCCTCTGTCTCGATGGTCGAGCCATCGAGGCAGCCGCATGTGAACTGCATTGTATATATAATTTGCATATTTTATAGGTTGAATAATTTGTCATGTATATATGCATATATGGATATATTTTGAGAATGAACTACTTAGGCGGTGGCTTAAAGTCATTTCAGGCCCGATCTTTTTATAAAGCGTATGTGAAGAGATTTTAGATGTTTTGATGATTTGGAAGTGAATAAATGTATATGTGTATATATTGTGTTTGATTTAGGTTGTGGGGCGAACAATCCTAAAGCGGAAGTTGAAGTTGAGATTGAAAAGAATTAGAAGTGTTTTAAATGTTTTTATGAGTTTTGTAGAATTTGGAAAGTCAGAAAACGAGAGAAGCTTCTGGCCAATGTTTATGAAAAAATATCCAAGTGTTTGAAAATGAAAAAGAAAAAAAAAAAATTTATCACTTCCTTCCGCATTATTTCTAAAAGATATATTTAAAGATTATAAGGGGTTCGCTCCATGGATTTTATTTGGTATTTTAAGAGAAAAGTTTCTATATCCATTGGAGTGCGAGAAGATCCCCTCGGGTTCATGAGGTGTCAGGGTCGAGGATCCTTCAATGTAGTATCGAGCCACGGTTTTGAAAATGTTATAAAGATTTGGTGGTTTCATATGATTGTTTTAATGTTTTATTTTAAAATTTCATAAATTATTTATGTGATTTGAAAATCATACTGTATTGTGTGACATGAAATTTTGGAGTTCTGAATGCGTCGTAGGCCGACATACGGGAGGCTCACAGGCATTAGTACCACCACAGAAATACCGAGTTTCATTTATAGGAAATGATACTAGATCTTTTGAGTTAGGAAGGTCTAGGGTGGAGTCTTGGACTTTAATTTCCAAAGATTACATCGGAGGATAGGAGAATAGTGTAGTGAAAAGATCATAAAAGTTGGAAGAAATTGTAGGCATGTGTAGAAGAGTCCATCATCATCACCACCTTAGGAGAATATTAATGTAATGTAAATCGGACTTGTCCAAATGAAGTCTATTCGTCAGAATGAAAATGCATTTTCTTCAACATAGAAATGACTAATGTTCTCACGGTTCAAACAGGGATGAGCAATTAGAGGACATGGGAGATGGAAGTATTTCGGGAATCGGTGTCAGATGATTGTTGTTGAAAAATTTTTTTTGAAGAGGCGATTCTAATGATAGATTAATCAATTGTAAGGATATGAGGTCCTTATTCAAATACCACAAGTCATGTATCAAAGAGGAAGTTAGTCATGTATCATTGCTTGAAAAGTTGAATCAATGATAAAAGATAAAATGGAAAAACCAAAAGGGTCATATCATGGCGAAGAGGTTTGTTGTAGGTTTTAGTCGAGATTTGGACCACGATGGCATCGACCTGGCTTGATGCGACCCGGGTAGTGAGGCCACGGTTAGGGATGAGAGGAGCATAGGTTTGAAATCAGAATTAAAGCGAATCAGTTGAACGGAGTGGGTCAGCGTGGATTCGGGGAGATTAGGTAAGCAGTGGGGTTTTATGGATTGTTTGTCTAACCTTCAATTGGAGTTATATTAAGGCTCTAGCTGTAAATTGACATGATTCTAGGTTGGTTGCTAAGAAATTAGCAAGAAAGAAAAAGAATGATATTATAAGGATTGTCAATTTAGGTCAACCTTGAATGTTAATGGAAGTGATGTTGTTTGATTGGTTTTAATTGATTTAATGACCTTACTTGAATGCTTGAAGGAATTAATGGAATTAATGGAATTAAGAGTTGAATAGAAAATGAGATGAGAGGGTTAGGCCAAAAAAGGGTTTAATTGGAAATGCATTGGTTTGATTTAGTTTAAGTAAATCAATGACATGGGATGAATTATCAAATATAATTTGTTGAAAGAAAATGGAAGAGTGAAAAATAATTATAGATAATAATAATGTGACATGTAGGATTTGTCCATTAGGAGAAGTATGGAAATTTGAGTTTTCATTGATTTTAATCAAATGGAATTGATTAAATGTCTAATGGAATGTGTTAATTAATGTTTTAAGAAGAAGAATGAGTTAAGGTATAAATATAATTTTTTGCTAAGGTAAAGGGGGCATTATGGGTTTTCACTTTAAGGATGCTAATGGCTTGATTTAAGGCTTGCAAAGATGTTGTCGGATAAGCTGAGACTTTATGATGAGGATGTTCCCAAGACAACATTGAACATTAAGACATTTTGAGTTTCTAATCAACCATTTGGACTTCGATATTTAGGCCTTTTATGGATCATGAGCGAATTTTGGAAACATACTTAGATCAGTTTGTTATCGTATTTATGGCAGAGAATGTAGCCAGTCTATTCGGGCGGTGGAAGAGGCATGCGAGCACTTGGGGATAATTCTACAAACGGGGAACGCCGGTTATATGCTAAACTTATTGAGTGTCGATTTGGCTCGGCGGTGTCATGTGCACAGGACACATAGTTTGCAGAGGGTCTCGGTGGATCCTTGAAGGTCGGCTATCTTGAATTGGGAGCCTCCTACGAGTGTTACGGAGATAAGGGGTTTTACGGGTGCGTAAGTTCGTTGAGGGATTTTCAAGATAGCTTCGCACCTTTGACTAGAATCGACTTATGAAAGAGAAACCGCTTTTATGGTCGAGGCGTATTCATGGTTTCAATGAACTAAAAGGAGATTGACTCCTCACCAAGACTTACACTTCCATCGTAAGGTGATGGTTTTGCAGTGTATTGTTGTAACACCCCGTCCCGAGAGAGCCCATGCACATGACAATCGAGGGGTGTAAGAGTACCAAGTGTCACAATCAAATATTTGAGACTAAAATATGAAATGAGAAATTATAGAACCCGAATTTCAGAATAAACCAAGGGTACAATGGTCATTATGAAATTGAATTGAAAATCAAAATTTAAGGTGTAGAGATGGGCCATAGTTGAAATTGAATAAGTTACACGGTAATAATTAAAGATGAGGGTTATTTGCAATTAATGGAAAGTTAATTTAACAAAAAGGGAGAATTAAAACCAAAATGTCATTTTGGTTCCAAAGTCAGGCTCCACGACAGAGGGAAAGAAGATGAGAGCCAAGAGGAGGAAGAGAAGAGGAAGAAGGAGGAGGAGGCAAGAGCAAGATCAAGGTAGTGTGCTTGATGTTTGCCTTAGTGTATTTTTAGATTTCTAGGGCTCGGGTATGGAGATTAGTTCTTTGATCTAGGTTTTGTGCAAAGAGCATATGAAGCTTTTGATCGGGTTGGGGTTATGTGAGTAAAACCCCAATTGATGTAAAGAAACTTGGAATCATCAAATTACATGATGTTTAAAAAGAATTGGTGGACCTTAGGTAGTGTTCTTGGATTTTTCACCTAAGGTTTTGGGTTTTGAGTTTCCAAAACACCGATTCACATGTTGTGGAGTTGTTTTTAGATAAATTCCAAGTTGGTTTTTGAGGTATTATGAATTATAGAAGTTATATGGAGGAATTGGCATCAAAAAGTGGGAGAAATAACAAAATCTAAGTATTTCGGGTGTCTTCTACCGGTAGAGTTCTACCGGTAACTTTGATTCCGGTCGATTTTGGCCAAGTTCTACCTGTAGAAGCAAGTTCTACCGGTAGAACTTGTTCTGGTTTTCCGTTTCAATTGTGATTTTAGCCATAACTTCCTCATTTCTTATCCGATTTGAGGATTCAAGTGGCTACATAAAATAGAATTCAAGGAGAACAAACTTAAGAAGTAGGAATCGTCTAATTATCCTAAGTGGCCTAAAATTCACTCAGTGGGCCATGCAAGGAAAATTCTGCATCAGTTTTGCTCATAGAGTAGTCCGGATTGTTTCGAACGTATCTTGAGTTTCGGGTGTTCAATTGCAATTCCAGTTGAATAGAACCCTTAGCACCTTAAATAAAAGAGGCGAAGAGTGTGACTAAGTCTAGAAGTACGTTAAGTTATGCGAGATTAATTTGTCGTCGTATTCATTTGAGTTGTAGGTTAAAGTAAAGGCGGGATAAGTGTGGAACGGTGCTCAAGTTAAGCAAGCAAAGATGTGAGTGTTCTAAACTCATTTTCCAAATACTAGTGTATTATATTATAAATTGTTTTACACTGGTGTTTAATGGTTTTGAATTGTTAAACCATGTTTAAAGCAAATGAGTTTAGAAAGCAAGTAATGGTCTGATGCATCCAATCATACCTTTAGAAGGAAAAGGCAAAATGGTTTTGATTTAAAACCATAATTGAAAGGCAAGCAAATGGTTTTGATTTCTAAGCCATAATTGAAAAGCAAGCAAATGGTTTTGATTTAAGCTAATTAAAAAAGCAAAATGGGTTTTGAATAATTAAACCATTTTTCAAGAAAGCAAGCAATGGTTTTAAATTGTAAAACCATTTTTCAAAGAGCAAGCAAGCAAGCAAAAAGAATAATTGCGAAAATAGGCCTTAAGTGCTAGCTATACTTTTAGTGACACGTACTAGAGCATGGAACTCTAACTAAGTATGGTGATGGCGACACGAGGTCAATTCCACCATATTCATCTGAAAAAGGTGACGCGGACAAAGGTCCTTCCACCCGCACGGTTGAGGTACAGGTGTTCCTGTGTTCACTAGGTAAATGTAAAGGTATTAGGCTCCATTGGTTGATGTTTTATAAGCATGATATGCCGTTTTGAAAATCAACCATTGGTTCCCTGGCCGACAAGGCTTCCTGTGAGAGTTTTAAAGAAACGGCCGGGTTCCTGCGCTCCCGTGATTTCAAAACGATCGGTTGAGCCAAGCTCCCGTGGGATTTTATTTTCAAAGCATGCGGTTGAGCCCCAGGCTCCCGATTTTATGAAAAGTTTTGAGAAACTTTTAAAGCAAAGGTTTGTGAAAGGTTTTAAGGAACTTTTCAAGCATGATAAAGCAAGCAAGCAAGAAAAAGTTATGAGAAGTTTTATAAACTTCTAAGCAAGCAAGAAATAAGAGTTTTACAAGCTTTTAAAGAAAAGCAAATAAGCAAGCAAGAAAGTATTAAAAGTTTTATATACTTTTAAAAGCAAGCAAGTAAAAGCAAGCAAAGAAAGTTTTAGAAACTTTCAAGCAAGCAAAGCAAAGTAAAGCTGGAAAATATTGTAAAAGAAAGTTTTTTACGCTTTGAGGTTTTCCGAAAAGCAAAATCTTTTTTATAAAAGATACACTCACTGAGCTCGCTTAGCTCATTATTTTGTATTTTAAAACTATTTTCCAGCATGTGATTTAAAGACGCCTGAGCACTATATAGGATTGGTCCCGACATCGCTTAAGTACGTGGTATTAGTAATATTTTGTAAGAACATACTTTGAAATTGTATATGGAACATATGTATGTACATAGTTTAGTATTATGGGAATGTGTTGGTATGCCGCTGCTATATTTTGATATAGTAAATTGGATGTATGATTTGAATTAGACTATGTGCAAACATGTCCTAAGTTTTTCACGTCGAGTTTTTCCAAATCTAAGTTTAAAAAAAAAATAATAATAATTAAAGAAAAATTTTATAGGAGGTTTTAAGCGAAGCAATACGGCTTAAGCTTCTGAGGGATTTCTAGTCGTTAGGGTAGCGGCTGGGGATTTACGTGAGTGAAAGCGGCTACGCCGCCCGTAGGAAGGGGTGGGGGTGTGTCAATTGTGATGCCTCTAGACAAGGCTTAGGTTATTGTATTGTCGCGAATGCCAATTGATTGCATATGCTTCTAGGCATAGCAATTGAAGAAGCATGAGCAGAATTATCCTACCACGACCTTGAATTTCGCCGGTACTCAGTATTTGCCTTGCAGGATAACTGGAGGCATTACTTATATATGGAAGTGCCTGTGGGTTTTACGGATCATAAGGCTTGCAGTATCTGTTTGCGAAGGGCTTGAACATGAGGCGAGAGGAGATGGATGAGCGTCAAGGATTATGAATGCTATCATTAGATATCATCTGGAAAAGAAATGACGTGGTAGCCGAGATGCTCTTATTGAAGACCCGTGAGTTCCTATCGCGCGTGAGTAGTGCATCTTCGCGACTCATAGAATTGAGGTCCTTGGGTGTGAGACTGGAACTAACAGATTCAGGAGCACTGTTAGCCACATTTCATGTACGTCACGTATTGATGAACGGGATTAGAGAGAAGCAGTTCGGGATCCACGGATAGTGGAATTTAGGTATAAGGCATTAAATGGGAGTGATTAGAGTGAAGAAAATGGAAGAATAAAAATAGAATATGGTTTGTGCATAGTCGGCCAAAATGGAAATGAGAAATTCGAGGAGTAGTTTAGTAATTTCCATTGTTCGAACGCAAATCAGGTTTACCTCACGGTTTGGCCAGTTCTGAATGCCCTTGGCAGCTAAGTTTGCATTTAGTACGGCTTTTCATCCCACGGAGACCGGATGGCGATGCGGGGACTATCGGACTTTGGGGATATGCTTAGGGCATGTGTTGGAGTTTAGCGGGGCTGGGATTACCCATCTACCCACGATGGAGTTAAACGCCACAATAGTTGTCGGGCCGTGTGGTATGGCCCTTATGAGGAAGCTCTTTATGGACGAATCTTCGAACTCCAGTCTGTTGGGATGAGTAAGGTGAAAGGAAATTAGTAAATTAGGAAATTGTTAGTGACTTGTGATAAGATCAAAGTTATAAGGGATAGGCCGAAAATTGCACAAGGCCAGAAGCGAAAAGTTATACGGACAATCGCCGTAGGGACTGGGATTCGGGTAGGGGATATGGTATTTTTGGATTTCCCATGGAAGGGCGTACTAAAGATTTGGGAAGCGTGGAAGGCCCGAGTCACGATATATTGGGCCACATCTGAAGTTGTTGAGAGGATTGGAGGTGGCATATCGATTGGGTGCCATCGACCTCAATCGCATTCCGCGATGTTTTCCATGTTTCAATAGCCGCAAGTACATACGGACCCTTCCATGTAATTGTGAGCAACCGGTGGAAATCTGAGGAGGAATTTGACATACGAAGAGGAACCGGTGCGGATCCTCGGCCAGGTCGAGCAAGTTATATGACAAGACTATTCATTGGTGAAGGTGTTGTGGAGGAGTCATACGGTGGGGAAGCTACATGGGAGCATGAGGACGGATGAAGAGGCATTATTCCCATCTCTCTTTGGTCACGGGTATGAATGTTTAATTTCGAGGGGCCGAGGAAATTTTTATAAGGAGGGTGATTAGTAAAACCCCGACTGATTGAATGTTATAATAGTAGTATTTTGGAGACTAAAATAGGAAAGGATAATTTATGGAAGCTAGGAGAGGAGCTAGTATGAGCATAAGAAATTATAATGGTCGTGCAAGCAAAAGGATATGAAAATTTTGAAAATCAAATTAGAGATGGAGTCGAAATAAATTTCAAAAGTTAAATTTCAATATTTAAGAGATGAGGCAAATTACAATTAAGGAAAAGTTGATATTATAAAAGAAAATGAAAAAAAAAAACAAAAGCCAAATTTCATTTGGTCTCCAAGAGACTGAGGCTCCACGGTTAGAAGAAAGAGACGAGAGGGAGAGAAGGAAGAAGAAGGAGGAGGAGAAGTCCCAAGATTAAGGTATGGTTGTCTTTTTGAATCAAATGTTTTGATGTCTAGGAGTTTTAAATTGAATTTCTATGGGATTGTTATCGCTTTGGTCTAGGTTTTGTGTAAAGGTCACACAAACTAGATGTTTGTTGGGATTATGAGAGTTTGCCCCAATTAGGGTGTAAAGGAAGCATGGAATCATCAAAAGCATGTGGTTTTAAAAAGAATTGGTGACCTAGGTTGAGTTCTTGGATGCATTCCATGATGCAGTCCATGGAATGAATTCAAGGGTTCCATAGCACCAATTTAAGTGTTGTGGAGTTGGTTTTAGATGCATTCCATGATGTTTCTTGAGGTGTTATGAATTATAGATGTTATATGAAGTGAATTGGTAGCAAAAGTGGCAAAAATGGAAGCAAAACACAAAATCTGGAAAAAATTCAAGGGACTGCTCGGTACAGGAAATACTCTGTTTTCCTGTTTCGACCAGTTTTCGTATTTTGATCATAACTTGCTCATTCCAGATCTGATTTGAGTGATTCAAAATTCTGGGTAAAATAGACTTCTAGGGTAAAAAGTTATCTGAAGGAAGTGTGTGCAAATTGTAACCCTAAAGTGCCTAAAAATTTACTCAAAGTAGGGCCATGTGTAAGCCACTGTCTGGTTCTCGGTACAGGAAATGCTATGTTTTCCTGTTTCGACCATTTATTAAATATTTTGACCATAACTTGCTCATTTATGAGTCCGATTTGAAAGAATTGATTCAAGTTGCTGGTTAAAATAGACTCTAGAGGAAAAAATTTATCTGAAGGAAGTTTAAGCAAATTTTAATCCCTCGAAAAGTACCCACTGCAAAATGTTTCAAAGTGAAGCTATGTGCATATTCTGTTCATGCCAAACTGGAGTCATCTGTTGTGCAGATTGTGTGTTATGTGGTTGAGGGCTTTAGAGAAGGAATTTTAATTGAAAAATTTAAAGAGATGTCATTGGATATCTAAAGGACTGATCTGGAGAGTTTCATAAATTTTGAAGACCGTTTGAATAATTTTTGAGTCATAAAGTCTATAGAGTGTTGTTGGAAAAAGGTTAGCCAAAATGAATGGGTTTTTAGTGCCTAAGGGTAATTTGTTCATTTGGCTTTAAATGAATGTGTATGGTGGATTAAAATGGAAGTTATGATTAATGTATATTTGTGGTTTTCTTGAAAAGGTGAAAAGGACTATCGGACGGAGCAGGGTCGACGGGAAGCAAGCGGGATTGAGCGGTGGCGTGAGTGAAAATGATATTTTGAAAATTTAGTTTTCAAAGTGAATGATTTAATGTGTTAAACTGAAAGTTTAATGGAAATGTTTATGTAAATGCTAAGGCATATGGAAATGTTTTATCTTGCATCAATATATATTTATATGTATATGAAATATGTATGCATATGTTAAGGAAATGTTTATACTTGCATCAATATATATTTATATGTATATGAAATATCTTATGCATATATTAGGTATTATGAAAGTTTAAAAATGTGTAAAAGAATGCATATGTGTTTTAATGATAAAGTAAATGATTTAAATGGATTTATAAATGTATTTTGAAGAAATGTTTTCTTGATGGTTACCACAAACCCCCTATAGTATTATGAGCGATATCGGTAGAAGTACTTTAAGCGTGTAAGGATTTAGAGGGTAAAGTTATGGGTTAGCGAAGGAGGAGGAAATAGGTGTCTAGAGTAATATCCTTACACGTGATAAAGTGCTTTATATTTGGAACCCTATGCAAGCGTGAGTTTCTCGCGCGTAGTGGTTATGGCCCCAGAATGTGACATCCCTCACTTAGTCGAGTACCCGAGAAGCTGTTCGGTGTGTTTATTCCCTGGGTTCCATCAGAAAGAAATAAAAGAAAGTTTGAGGCATAAATGTTTAAGGCATAAATTGATTTGAAATGTATAAGTAGCCCCCTTATAAGAAAGAAAGTTTGAGACATAAATGTTTAAGGCATAAATGGATTTTAAATGTATAAGTATGTATTACTTTGATATATCTTGAAAATGTTATCTTAAGGCATAAATGGATTTTAAATGTATAAGTATGTATTACTTTGATATATGCGAAAATGTTATCTTAATGAAAATGTACACTCAACTGAGCTCCTTTAGCTCATTCTTTTCCATATGTTTCAAAAATATTTTCGGGGGTTCAGAGACAGGTGCGCCGTGCGAGTATCCTCTGTGCGTGAGTCGAGCCATCGAGAGGCAACGCATGTGAGCGCATTGTATATATAATTTGCATATTTTATAGGTTGAATAATTTATCATGTATATATGCATATATGGATATGTTTTTGAAAATGAACTACTTAGGCGGTCGACCGTCCAGAAACTCGGGCCAATCTTTTATAAAGCGTGCATGTAAATTGAAGAAGAAGTTTGAATATTTTGATGATTTAAGAGTGAATAAATGTATATGTGTATATATTGTGTTTGATTTGGGTTGTGGACGGGAATCCTAAAGCGGAAGTTGAAGTTGAGGATTGAAAGATTACGAAGTGTTTTTTAAATGTTTCGCAGGTTTTGTAAATTTGGGAAAGTCGAAAAGCAGGAAACTACGGCTTGATGTTTATGAAAAAATATCAAGTGTTTGAAAATGAAAAAGAAAAAAAAAAAAAATTATCCACTTCGGCTTCGCATTATTTTTCTAAAGATGTATATTAAAGATTGTAAAGGGAGTTTGCTCCATGGATTTTTATTTGACGTTTAAGGAAAAGTTTCTATATCCATTGGAGTCTTGGAGGTCCCCCTCGGGTTCATGAAGTTAATCGGTCGGGATCATGTACCTTCTAAGTGTAATAATCAAGTCCTTATGTGAAGATCTTGGGTTTCTTTGTCTCAAACTTGTTCTCATGCATTAACACCATTTTGAAACGTCTTCCTGTATGACTATTGGAGGAGTAGTTCGATGTGGTGAAGACAGTTGTTAAACTGATTCCTGCTGAGGTCAAAGGAGTTTTAGAATCAAATTTCAGCCTGATGCATGATCTCCCTTGCCCAGCTGCATTGGATGGTATCCATCTGTGTTGACTTGTGGATGTTTCTAACTCCAAGGATGATGAAGCTATATATAAAGTTCTGGGACGATGTGAGGCAGTAAAGACTCCTCTGTTTAAGGGCTGGCTGCTGGCTGCTGGCTGCTGGCTGCTAGCTACTAGCTGCTAGCTGCTAGCTGCTAGCTGCAGGTGTTTTTATTTTTATTTTTATGGATTTGGTGTGCCCATGTGCTGCACTGGTATGGGATTCCATGTGGATTTATGGTGGTGTTCTTAAGGTCCACCCAATGGAGCCCAGCAAATAGGTGGTGAAAGAACCCAGGAATGATGCTCAGATTGGAGTGAAGCATGTTGCTGAATTTGTTGGTAAACAAGGAGCAATGAGGGATGATCTCGTGAGGTGGAGCCTACCAACATCAAGGGACTTATGGCAAGCGTGGAGCAAGGTTTGGAGTTGGTTCAACTAGTGTGGTGCTTGTTTCCCAGAAGCTCGGTTTCAGCTGTGCCATTGGGTTGGCTATCTGTTAAAAAAAGGTGTTACCTGCTGCTTAATTTCAGCACTGCTTACAAAGTGGCTGGAATGGTTTCTATAGTGATGAGAAAGCTATGACCTGTTTGAAGAAAATGAGGGCCGAGGTTGAGTTTGTGGTCACGTGTGTCCCTCATTTATGGTCTTTGGATTTAAGCTAGATGTTAGCGGGTTGTTTAAATAGAGTTGATAAAACTGTTGTGTGATAACAGTTCTGTAATAAATTCTGTTTTTCTAATACATATGTTGTTAGGTTGTTAGGTCTGACAGTTTTTGGAGAACTCTTGGAAGGATTGATCTGAGCAGAAGATCAGGAGGAATGAGAGACCCGTGACTTAGCTTGGTGCATGTTCTGTTCTTATATGCGGATGTTATTTTCTGGTTGAATAAAATCTCTGGAATTTTCTCTCCTTTTCTTCTTCGTTTTTGCATAATGGATGATCTTGTATCAGTTTAAGGAAGCTGCTTGCAATCCGCAACAGCCTCCATAGGCTATATTTTTTTTTTCTTGATAAGTTTTGAAGTTCATCCGAGGAACACAAATCAAATTAAAAGCCTAAATCACTTATCTAATGTGAGGAATTCACAATACTTGATCGTATGTGAAAGCCCCAATAAGGTTGTCATTTATTTGCTAATGGACCTCTTCCTTCTCATAGTGAAGAAAAAGTTTGAATGTGTTTCTCCACAGCCATGTTCAAGCCCAAATTCAGAAGTCCACATCTTTGATTTCCTTTTACGTAAAAATTTGGACCATATTCTGAAAAAGAATATACATGAAGGAAGAGGAATTTGTACGAAGGAATATACATTATTTAGAGAATCAGAGAATATAAAAACCAAACTATTCTAATCCAATATTACCTATCATTTTGAGTTCTTTTTCCTTTACGGATAATATTGAAAGATAATATTTGGGGTTCTTTCCTTTGCGGTGTGCTCTATTTCATGCTTGGTCCCTCTAATTGAGATGTAATGATCATCATTCGGTACTTATTTACGATACTCACTTGAATTACATTATCTTACAGTCTTCATGAATATCCTCCAATGATGACAAAAACTCAAACTCTTCTCTCCTCCGGAGTACTTGTTATGATACTTATTCTTTTCTTACGAATGCTACATTTTCTTCCTCGGTGAAGAAAAGTTTGTATGAGATTTCTTCAGCAAAACATATTGTGTTTTTCTTCGAATGCTATATTTTATTTTTATATTAGGATGAGTCACTTTTCAATACTTGAAAAAAAGATAATAATTTTGCAAGTGTGAGGGATAGAAAAGATGAAAGGAGGGTGGGTTCGAGTAGCAACACCCTTTTTGAAATGATGAATTGAAAATGGGTTTGTAGTTTGTTTCAAAGGAAGTAAATCACCTAAGTGAAATGCTTTTATTTTACAGCAGTAAATTCTGGGAAGGGAACATGAATTTGGTAATGGCCATAGAAGTCCAAAGCAGCGAATCTCAGCATCCACATCGTTGAGATGCTTGTCAAGAGGCTCTTTTGTGACATAGCCCACAGGGAATTAATGGCTGAAATTCAGGTGAAACCCACCCCATGTTACGACGATATATTATCCTTTGACCCAAAAATATCATATCCATTAAATATGATCATGTGAGTCCGAGTGTCTAACTCCCCCTCTGCAGGAGCCTTGAGGTTGAAGTGAAATTATTAGTGTTTAAGAATTGGATTAGTGATATTTACAGTCATCGAGTTCGATCTTTTCTGTCATAAATTAATATTTTTTTTTTTGATTTTGGAAAATCATTAAACCGATTTTTTAAAACATTAAAATTTAGTGTACAAAAATTTCAAACTCTAGTCTTTACAAAAATGATATCAAACAACATAATGAATATAATAAAAGAGTCTACAGTGGCATTGTGACAAATCAACATCATCAACAAGATCATATTCCTCAACCAATCTTTGGATATCTTCTTGTTCTACTCTACTTTTCTTAGTACATCACATCAAATAAAATTAAAAATTAGAGTGCAAATTAGTAGCATACCTGCTAATAGAGAAGTAGTGAAATTCACTCCCAAAGCGGAATCATAAGGAATACGTTTATTTCCTTTGGGCATGATTTCTGGCATAGGTCACTCTTTTTCTAAAGAGTAGCCATTTGACAATTTTGTCCACAAAATCAAAATATGCATCACACCAAGATCTCCTCATTGCCAACACAAAATATGGAACTAAAATGCCCACAGCAAATCTGACCAATGCTGAATAGAACCATTGATCAACATAGTCACCGTGATGTGTACTTTCGACATCCATAGCCTTTATATAAATCTTACAATACTGGCACTTTATGACTAAGCGGAGTTCCACAAAGATTTGGTTTTCCGGCAAAAGTAGCTCTTAGAAAGTTAACTCTGCATACGGCCTCCTAAACTTTCCGCTCGAATATCTGACGAAAACTCTTGGTTTTGGTGTCCATGCGTTACCCTCGTCGAGACGACCACCCGAGCTCCGTAGATCTTAGAGAGAAGTTAGAGCTTCTCTCTCTACACTCTCTCTTCTCCTCTCATTCTTGGGATCCATTTGAAAAATGGGCTTTTTCCATTTGCCCTCATTTATTCAATTAATTTAAGTTTGTTAAAGTGGCACACGTCGCTGCGTGTCACTCGGTCTCGGAGTCGTTTCTGCCAACAAAAGATTCATTTTCTTTTCAGTTCAATTTATTTTAAATGAACTTGGCTGAGCCTACAGACTTAAAGATTTTCGTAAAAATCTCGTCCCTATATTCACTGGCAACCCCACCACCCAGAAAATCGTAAAATTCCAACTGTCTCAGAATTCGACGAAACTTTTAAGTCCCTTTAGATTTCACGAGGAGAATCTAATGGCGTAGTTAAGTTCGTCATTTGAGATAGAGGGAATTTTCTAGGCTTCATGAACCATTTTGACAACTTTCTTAGTTTTGCCATTTTCGGAAAATTAAATTTTCGGGTTTATATGGTTAAGTATTAGCTACATCGAAGTAAAGATGTATGATGGTGTGATTTTATGAGAATCAATTTTGAATGAGAAGTCAAGCATATTGATGTCAAAATATCAATTCATTAGGGAGGTAATTGAACAGGCAACCCGTCAAGGTGGAGGCTACTGTCAAGGTGGAGACATTTTCTACTAAATATAATGCAATGTCTTGAAAAACTTGGTAATTGAATAGAAAACTTGGTAATTTTCTGCCATTGCTATTGTTACTAGAATCTCTATTGATTCATTATTTTTCGGTTTTTGCTTGAGAATGTTGGTAATATTTTCTATGACCGAGTAGCCCCTTTGTTATATGTTTACTTAAAGTTTGTCTATATCATTTTTTAGCAAATGGTAATAGTTGTTACTGATGAAACTTTTGGGTTTTGCTCAGTTTTGGCTTAAATGAGTTTTCTTTGTATTACTTATTGTTTTTTTTCCCATAATGCGGGTTTGAAGATGGATTTCTACGTATTTTTGGTGATGTAGGCATTTGAGATTTGTTTGATTAAGCTTTTTGGCAAGCTAAGAATTGTACTTTATGAGTTAGGAGCCAAAAATTACCAAGTTTTAATTCAGTAAATGATAACACTTATGTAACTGAACATTTTCTACAAAGGTTTACCCGAGTTACCAAGTTTAGAAAGCATTGCTTGAACATGGGAGCGGTTAGGAGTTACTATCTTTGTTTAGTGTTGTTGATGCTTACAGCCAGGTTATAAAATAAATGCGAACAAGTTGTGGAGTTTCTTTGAAAGCTCTTACATTGCGTTATAACTACATATGAAATAGAATAAAAACGAGGGGTTTTTGGGATTCAAACACATTAACACGAACCTAGAGTCATACATTCAAGTGAAATTAGCTCTTGTGGGTCTCATTACAAATTAATAATACAGGAGATATTGCACCGGCCAACTCGAGCTTTATCTTGCACATCCAACCATTTCATAAAAGCATCAGAGTGAAAGGCCCTAAGATTTACAAAAGCGATAAAAGAGCATGTAGCATCCAATGCTGAGTGCTTAAAATTAGCAACCATTGCGCAGAAGAGGTATTAGGCTCCTTTTGGTTTCACAATGGAAAATATAAAAGCAAAACAAATATAATAAAAAAATTTCTTAAAATTTTATATATTTTTAAATTTCTTAGTCCTTATTTAATAGAGATAACCAAATAAAATGAGTTCCAATAAACATATAAAATTAATTTATTAAGTTTAAACATTATTTTTTATTTTCCTATTACTTCCTCGTCATTTTCTTCTATATTTTCTTTAAAGATATTTTGAAACTCTTAAGTACTTAATTTCTTTTAAGATTTTTAGTAACAATTTTTGGTAATTTATTAATTCTATTACAATGGGAAAAATGTTTTTTCTTTTTTTGGATATGATTAAAAGGCTATAACCTTTAAAATCTGACTTATCTTACTTGAAGACACTTTTCTTAGTACATCACTTCAAATAAAATTAAAAATTAGAGTGCAAATTAGTAGCATACCTGCTAATAGAGAAGTAGTGAAATTCACTCCCAAAGCGGAATCATAAGGAATACGTTTATTTCCTTTGGGCATGATTTCTGGCATAAGTCACTCTTTTTCTAAAGAGTAGCCATTTGACAATTTTGTCCACAAAATCAAAATATGCATCACACCAAGATCTCCTCATTGCCAACACAAAAATATGGAACTAAAATGCCCCACGGCAAATCGACTGATACTCCGAATACAGAACCATTGATCAACAAAGCCAGCCCATCAATTTTGTCCTCGGCTTACTTTTATCTGTACCTTCATCTTGACACTTTGCATGACTAAGCGGGCTCCACGAGATTTGGATTTCCAGTAGTAATTTGTAGGGCAGAAATTCAATTTACGGAATGAAGGGCAAAAAGCGTAATTTTGATTCTAGTGTAATTATGGTTAAAAATCCGTAATTAATTCTCTAGATCTCGCATGGCCAGAAGCGGATTACCGTTGGAATTGTCGCGAAATCCTAGTTATACGTAAATTTTAAGTAATTTTACGAGGTGGTCGGATTCGACCGTTTTGAGGCCGCCGCTTCTCGGGTCTTGAAATAAAGCCGGTTTTTCGATGTGACAGCCACATATAACATGTACTCATGTACCATAAGTGTTATGAGTAGAGAAATGATGATGAAAATAGGCCTGGCTGGTAAGATAGTCTTAGAATGTCAAATCGAGAAAGAGGACATAATGGGTATTGTGGAATTTGATTTTAAGTTGCTATAGGACAAAATAGGGAATAGTTCCCCTTCTTCTACATTAGGCAAAAAGGAAAACCGTGGAAGCCATTTTTTTAGGTCCAGTAGCAGCCGAATTTAATTTTTAGAGAGAGAAGCTTAAGCTTCTCTCTAGATTTGCTAAAAATCCGACCGTTGGATTTCGACCAGGACGAGAGAGAAAGCGTTCTGCGGGCCGGCTGCGCGTGGACCACTGAGTTTGCGAGTTTTTGTGACTCGAGAGGTAGGATTTTCTCCCTACTTTGCATTTATTCTGGGTACAGGGGTTTTTCCATGTTTCAGTTGGTTTGAGGCCGTGAGGGGCCGTTTGATCGGTCCCAAAACATGGGACCGAATTGTTGGAATTTTCTTGAGATTTTCTCTAGTGGCCGTGGCTACTCCATGACTGAAAATGGTGTAAAAGGGTTTGTTTTGGGTGTAAATCATGCTTTGATTGAATTTGGGCCGGGAATGGCCGTGAATTTCGGGTTCACTTAAGTGAAGCGGGTGATTATGATCTTTAAGAATGAAAATGCTTAGAGGGTTTCACTATTCAGAAACAATATTCGAATATATTTTTCGTAAAATTATGTGTTTAGTTAAGTAATTCGAATCAATTGCTTGTGTTGGTATTAGCCCAGAGAGCTAATTTTGATGCGTGAAATGATAATTACATAACATGTTTGTGTGATTTAATTTTTATGCGAGATATATTCATGTTTATATATATTTGCATATGATTAGGCGAATGGGCGGCAGCCATGCATCCATGTCTGCTTGGAGACACTCCTGGGAATATAGGAGTTAATGCATGAGATGAGTTTAGAGAGAACAAGGTTCGGAGGGTAGTCACAAAATGCTTAAGTGTCGGAGGAGTAGTCAAATCAAATAATATATATCCAGCGTCGGAGGCGGCCCGGTTGATATTTATTCATCGGAGTAGTCCACGAACAAATAATATATATCAATCGTCGGGCGCCCAGTCTGATATATATTCATCGAGGTTGTCCCGCCCAATAATATAATAATTCTCGCTTGAGAAGCAGGCGAGTGTGAGAGAGTCGGTGAGGACTCGGGATCTGAGTTGGTCATGTAGACATTCAAGTAGGATCATGCATTTGCTTGAATGTGTGTTTACTTTGGAACATTGCACTACACTTAGGTGGTGAGTAGCCCACTTAGGGCGATTCTCCTACTGAGCTTTAGCTCACCCCGTCGTGGGACACACCGCTTTGTTTGCGGTACGGGAGCGTGCGGCGGCTCGATCAAGAGGTTGAGTCTTGAAGAAAGTGAGTGTGGCTTTGATGATCGTACATGTATTAGAACTCTTTCATTAATATATGTATTGTTTAAGAAGTGAATTATTAACTCTTTTGAAACTATTGGATATAGTTGTTTGTAGTATGAGGTATTGGTTATGGGCCCAGTGGCCGTTTACTCATATTGTGAAGATATGTTGAATTTGTTTGGGACCGGTGTTGTAGGTTTTATGTGGGTGGGAGCTCCCCGTCACAAGGAGACTCTGCCCAGGATTTTCTAAAGTGGCGTCCCGGGTAACCCAGGCCTCCTTGTATTCGCGGGTTGACCCGGGTGGTCGACGGACTGGGTTTTGGGGCGTCGCACCGGACTCTGTGAAGTTGACATTTGCCCGATAAAGGGATCTTATCGGAGAATTGTTATTGATAATTCAAAATAACCGAGGATGATAATAAGGACATGCTTGAAGGAATGGAGCCGAAAAGCATTGCCGGCAAATCGGAGGACAGTTGACGTAGCTTTGAAATGCTTTCAGGAATTCGACGTGATGTGATTCATGGACAAGTTCAGAAACACCAAACCAAACAATTTTGTTATTCCCTCGGGAAATTCTCCACTTAAATTATTATCGGATAGATCTATGCTTGACAAGAGAAGGAATCCGCTTATGTTCGAATTAGACCTTTTGTAATCCTGATCGACTTTTTCTTCATCTGAGAGGCTGCCCGGTTGTCATCTAGAAGAAGATATACTCATGTATGGTCTGAGCCATGGCTTTAAGCTCGACAGAAGTTCTTTGGAGATTTCACCCATCTCCATGTTGTTTCTTGAGATCCAAGACATGCAAAGAACCTTAAATTTGAAGCAAGGAGAAGTCTTCCGGAAAACATATTTGACCTCGAGTTGAGTCTGGTCGGGAAGCGGTTCAATCCAACGAGGAATCGGCAGATAAGTTATTATGGCGAGATCAGGGACATCGAGCACATTAGAATTTTGCAAAGATGAGGCTCTCGAGAAGCTTGTTGTGGTTTTAGGTGCTAGTGATTTGAGTAGTTGCGGCTAATCCAGGCGACTTTAGTATCATCAGAATAATTGTTATTTCAGGTCTCGACAATTAAATTTCAAACGATTGTTTATAGTAGAAGGAATGCTTCCCGATCAAATTTATATTGCTTGAAAAATCAATGACTTCAAGAGAGGTGAGATGCCTACGGAATGCAGGATGGTCCCACCATTGTTCCATTACCTGAAGAAAGGAAAGACAAGTTGGGTGAGAATTTTGCTATGTTTGAATTTAGTAATTGGCCTTGTAACTGGTGTGAGAAGAAATTAAGTACTCCAATTAGAAGAAATATTCCAAACCAATTTGGAATACTACTTGAAATCACTAGCATTTGAGAGATCAAGATGTGGAGATCCTTACGGGAGGCGAAGCGAGAGAATTTGATGTAGGACTATGTGACATGAACCCGTAGAAGAGTACTCAAGCTGGAAGGGGAGTCAGTGGAACCCAACATCGAAGCGGAAAGAATTGGAGCCTATGTATAGATACTCCAAGTTACTTAACTTCCAAAAATGTTGTTCTGTCAGAGTTCCACTCAACCGATTGTTTCGAAGATTTAGACTTTGTAAGTTGGAAAGGTTTCCAATGAGATTTGGAATTGAACCTATAATGATCAAAAGTAAAGTAATATGTCTTAATTAAAATTATGTAATAAATTAAAATAAAAATAGTAAATAAAATAACAAGTAATTCATGAAGAATTAATTTAAGAATTAAAGCAAGAAATATGATTATTCTTTTTCATGCGTCGAATTAGATAAAAATAATTAATTGATACATTTTTTTCTTTTTATTATATAACCATAAAATAGAATAATTTATTTCCGATAATGTTATAAGACTAGAGGATTTAAGAATTGATATTAATTATTTTAATAATAAACCAAGAAGTATTTGAATTTAGTTATAGTTTATTACAAGAAAAATATAAATCAATTTTCATTTTAAATCTAAATAATTTAAGAGACTTTTAATTTTACGTGAACATCTAATCTAATTAATTAATTTTACAAAGGACAATTCATATTTTATTTCTAAAAGATACTCTAATAGAAATAGTAAATTTTACCACAAAAATGTAAAAAAACATTTAATGGAGTCCCTAAATAAACATAAAAATTCATAATAAATTTTAATAAAATAGTTTTAAAAGTATACCATGAGAATAAAAGGGTTGAAGCTAAAATCCATAAGTATATAATCAATAGAAAATTTAATAAAATTGAGTAACTAACCTTGTAATTGATTATGAGAAGATCAACTTCCTCCAAATTAGAGTAGAGGACTTTTAAGTGCAAGTTTCGAGTTCCATTGACAATCTCGAGGTAAACTTAGAAATTCCAGTTATTATCGTTTCAATCCCGAGAATATTATAGAGTTCACCAAAGTTTCAATGGAGCTTAGAATTCTAGATTATAATGAGAAAAAGTAAAAATATTTACTAATTAAAATTATGCAGTAAACAAATGATAAAAATAGTAAATAAGAAAATAAATGCATTCACAAACAATTAGTTCAAAGAAAAAAATATTATTCTTTATGCAATAATAAACATAAATAGTGAGAATGGTCCTTTTTTTGTCTTTTATGGTAACAATGAAATAAAGTAATTTTATTTCAATATTGGAAGACTAGTACTAGGATTAATCATCCATGCTAATTATTTCTTAAATAACAAACTACAATATTTTGAACAAAACAATAGTTCAATAAGAGAAGATAGAAAATAAAAATGAAAACTACAAGAGTGAAAAGAAAATTACCAAATTATCAAAATATAATTTATAATTTTAGCAATGAAAACACTTATTTTAATTTCAAGTGATTTTTATTTATTCTGAAACTACTAGAAACTATGAATGAGAAATTATTATAGTTATCTAGAATTTTACACAATTAAAAGAGTGTATTCTTTCATGCGTTGGTGAATAAAATGGTGAATTGATACATTTTTTCTTTTCGATCTAAAACATAAATATAATAATCTATTTTTTGATAATGTTATAAGATTAGAGTTAATAGTGATACTAACTATTTTTTTTGATAATAAGCCAAAGTATTTTTGAATTTAGTGATAGCTTATTACATGAAAATAGAAATTAATTTTCATTTAAATCTAAATAATTAAGAGACTTCAATTTTATTAGTGGATATCTAATCTAATTAATTTTACAAAGGACAATTCATATATTTTATTTCTAAAGATACTTTAATAGAAATAGTAAATTTTACCACAAAAATGTAAGAGCTTGTTTAATGGAGTCCTAAACAAACATAAAAACTCATAATAAAATTTTAATAAAATAGTTTAAAAAGTATACCATGAGAATAAAAGAGGTTGAAGCTAAAATCATAAGTATATAATCAATAGAAAATTTAATGAAGTGAGTAACTAACCTTGTAATTGATTATCAGAAAGATGTAACTCTTCCAGATGTTTAAGTTCACCTAACCAGTTTGGTAATTTTCCCATCAATTGATTATTGGACAACTCTAATTTAAATTAGGCGGGGAGACTTTTAAATTGCAAGTTTTAGTTAGTGACAATCTCGGGTAAAACAGTGATTATTAGAACTCCAATTAAAATATTGTAAGTTGCAAAGTTTCCAATTGAGAGGCTTGGAATTGAACACATGTGTGAGAAGAGTAAAAATATTCTGAATAAGAAAATTATAGAAATAAACAAGTGATAAAAATAGTAAATAAGGAAATAAATGTATTAAAAAACAATTAGGTTAAAGAAAAATTATTATTCTTTATGTATTAATAAACATAAATAGTGAGAATGGTCTTCTTTTTGTCTTTTATTGTAACAATAAAATAAAGTAATTTTATTTCAATATTGTAAGACTAGTATTAGAATTAATCATTCATGCTAATTGTTTCTTAAATAACAAACTACAATATTTTGAATAAAGCAATAGTTCAATAAGAGAAGATAGAAAATAAAAATGAAAACTACAAAGTGAAAAGAAAATTACCAAATTATGAAAATATAAATTTTAATTTTAGCAATGAAAACAATTATTTAGCCAAACAATTATTTTAATTTCAACCAGTTTAAGTTAATTAATTTTATTAGTGGATATCTAATCTAATTAATTTTAAAAAGGACAATTCATATATTTTATTTCTAAAGATAATACTCTTATTGAAATAGTAAACTTTTCCATAAAAAATGTAAGAGCTTGTTTGATGGAGTCTTAAATAAATATAAAAATTCATAATAAAATTTTTAATAAAATAGTTTAAAAGGTATACCATGGGAATAAAAGAGGTTGAAACAAAAATCTTAAGTATACCATCAATAGAAAATTTAATGAAGTGAGTAACTAACCTTGTAATTGATTATCATAAAGATGTAACTCTTCCAGATGTTTAAGTTCCTTGACCAGTTTGGCAATTTTTCCCACGTCAATTGATTGTGCTTGAAGTATAACCTCTTCAAATTAGGTAGAGGACTTTTAAAATTCTTGATTTCGATTAGATTGACAATCTCGGGTAAACTTAAATTCAAGTTATTATTACTCAAATCCAAATATTGTAAGTTTACCAAAAGTTTCAATGGAGCTTAGATTGAACGTAATGAAAGAGTAAAAATATTTACTAATTAAAAAAAATTATGCGATAAACAAATGATAAAAATAGTAAATAAGAAAATAAATGCATTAAAAAACAATTAGTTTAAATAAAAAATATTATTCTTTATGCATTAATAAACATAAATATTGAGAATGGTCATTTTTGTCTTTTCTAGTAATAATAAAATAAATTAATTTTATTTAAATATTGGAAGACTAGATACTTAGGATTTAATCATCCATGCTAATTATTTCATAAATAACAAACTAATATTTTGAAAAAAAGCAATTGTTCAATAAGAAGATAGAAAATAAAAATGAAAACTATAAGAGTGAAAAGAAAATTACCAAATTATCAAAATATAATTTATAATTTAGCAATAGAAAACAATTATTTAGTAAACAATTATTTTAATTTCAAGTGATTTTTTTATTTATTCTGAAACTACTAGAAACTATGAATAGAAATTGTTATAGTTATCTAGAATTTACACAGTGGAAAATTATTATTCTTTCATCGTGGAGTGAATAAAAACGGTCGAAGTGATACATTTTTTCTTTTTCGATATAAAACATAAATATAATAATCTATTTTTGATAATGTTATAAGATTAGAGGATTAATAATTGATATTAACTATTTTTGATAATAAGCCAAAGTATTTTGAATTTAGTGATAGTTTATTACATGAAAATCGAAATCAATTTTCATTTAAATCTAAATAATTAAGAGACTTCAATTTTATTAGTGGATATCTAATCTAATTAATTTTAAAACTGTGAGACCCCGGAAAATTCAGATTTCCTAAAGAAGGATAAAATGGTAATTTCGGTCAAAATCCGGAATTTTTCTAGATCTCGGATGATGAAACGGACTTCACCGTTGGAATCGTCTCGCGAGAATTGCTTCCTGCGTCGAATTTCGTCGGATTACGAGACATTCGAATTTCCGTTTTGGGCACGCAGAGGGATGCGTGACAACTTTGCGGCGTTTTGGGTGGCCAAGAAGCCACGTGTCGGTATGGTACCGGTCGAGCGTTGAGCTCAAGTGGGGCTCACATGTGACACATGGCATCATGCCATTAGAGAGAATCTCAAGTGGTTGGATAAGAGGATAAGGTGTAATCCTCTCAACCAATAGGAATTTGACATGTGGCATTGAGAGGACTTTTTCTTGACCAACCTTGACCCAAATCAATTTAGGGAGAGGGAAGGGAGGCCAACGGAGAGAGAGGGAGATCTTTTTAGAAAGCTCTCGCCTCTCTAAATTTCCGCGATGGGCCGGTGCCGGAAGCGGAAGCAGAGGAGAGTTGAATCCTCACGACGAGAATTTACGGCGTGAGATGGGTTCGGGGAGTTTCAACAACTCCCGAAAAG
This sequence comes from Tetrastigma voinierianum, assembly GCA_016808115.1. Lineage (NCBI taxonomy): Eukaryota > Viridiplantae > Streptophyta > Magnoliopsida > Vitales > Vitaceae > Tetrastigma > Tetrastigma voinierianum. The sequence goes on from JAEQBH010000779.1 coordinate 882,751, forward strand.
TAGGGGTTTTACTCCTCTTTTGCTTTACTTTTTAACCCAAGGGCTTTTTGTAATGGATGGGGATTTGTTGAGGCCTAGATGGCCGTGGTTTCGGTTCCAAAAGCTTTGGACCGAGTTAAGAAATCCCTAGGATGGTTTGGACGGTCCACGGACTGTTTGTGTGATTTGTGTGATGTGTGTTGTTATCATGAGTGAATAACATGTTGATTGTGAAATTGTGGGCAGTTCCAAGATGAGCTTAGCCGGATTGTCTGCTTCATGTGAGAAATTTAAGTTTGTGTAATATTATAAAATGAATAACATGATCCCATGGATCCTAATTATGTTAATATATCTTGAGTGATATATTAGCATGTGTTATGTTTGTGTGCCATTGTGCATTTCAACTTGCAGGTGGGAATGCCCAAGTAGGAAATTATTTCTTGGAAAAGTCTTGGCGTGTGGGACACTATTTTTAGATGAAGACGCGCGGGGATGGGACATCGGGACCTTGGAGGAGAAGAAACGACCAAGAGGGCCTTATCTTGTAATTTTTGTAAAATTCTGGGCAAGAGACCTGTGAGACCCCGGGAAATCCAGATTTCCTAAGGAAGAATAAAATGGTAATTTCGGTCAAAATCCGGAATTTTTCTAGATCTCACGGATGACCCGAAGCGGACGACATAGTTGGAATCGTCTCGCGAAATCAACTTCTGCGTCGAATTTCGTTAGATTAGGGTGGTCGGGATTTCACGTTTTTCAAGGCATAAAGTTCGGATGGCCTGTAAAATGGGAAATGCCACATGGCACCTCGAAGTGACACTTTGTGGCGTGGCAGGGAAATTAGTTGACTACCGTCAACCGCTGGGGTATGCTCGTGAATGTGGGTGACCCAGGCATTTTTTGCGAAAATCGATGATCTCCACTGTGCGGGGCTACACCCCAGGTAACTTTTTGCAAATGCACATCCCGCACAGTCGATATATTCACAATATGGTAAGAGCTGGCCACTTAGGCCCACGTAAACAATACTCATCATACTGACAACTATATCAATAGTTTTTAAAGAGTTAATAATTTACTCTTATACAACATATATTAAAATTAGAAAAATTCTAATACATGCGAGATATCGTCAGCGAGCCCGCGTCAGAGCTTTTCTTCTAATCTCAATCTCTAGGGCGAGCGTCCCTCGCACGCTCACATGCTGTAAAATAAAGGGGGTCCCACGTGGGTGAGGCTAAAGCTCGGTGGGAGAATGTCGCCACTAAGTGGGCTACTCACCACCTAAGAAATGCGGTCTGATGTTCCCGAAATAAACACCCGTTCAGCGAATGCATGATCTGCTTGGATAATGCATGACGACTCGGATCTCAGAGTCCTCCATACAGACTCTCTCACTCGCCCTGCAGCCTCAGTATGAAATTATTATATTATTAATTGGAATAACTCTCCCAGATAAAATATATATCCAATTGGGCCTCTAGGCGATTGATATATATTATTTGTTTAATGTGGACTACCCTCAGATGAATATATATATCCAGGCGGGCGCTCAGGGTAGTTCGATATATTATTTGAATTTAGGCCACCCTCACGTCATTTCACATTATTAAACAGCCTGACCTTTTTCTCTAGACTTGTCTCATGCACTCACTCCTAAATCCTATGGTGTCCCAGTGCATATGGAATGTACATATATGCAGTTCAATCTGATCCCCTAAACCACATGCAAATATATACGTGAATATATTTACATAAAAATATATCATACAACATGTTATGAAATTAGCATTTGAACACGAATTAGCTCACTTGGGCTAATGTTCGAACCGCGAAGCAATTCGATTCGAATTATTTAACCAAACACATAATTTTACGAAAATATATTCTTGAATATTGTTTTTAGGAATAGTGAAACCCTCGGTGCATTCACGAAGAGATCCTGAATCAGCGGTTCATAGTGAACCCGAAATTCCACGATGCATTCAGACCCCGAATTCAATCAAAGCATGATTTACACCCCGAAAACAAACCCTTTTACACCATTTTCAGTCATGGAGCAGCCCTGGGCTTCCTCATTTTAGACTAAAATTTTACCTTAATTCGGTCCCAATGTTTGGGACCGATCAAGCATGGCCCCAGCCAGACTCAAACATTGAAAAGTGCAAAAATGGGAATACAAAACCCAAGTAGGGAGAAAATCTACCTCGAGGAGTTTGAAGAAACCCGATCACAGATAAGCGCGTGAAACTGTCCGCGTAGAACATTTCTCCTTCTTGCCGAGCCGCCGACGGTCCGGATTGCGTATTTTTAGAGAAGGAGGGCGTCGTCACCTGCAAAAATATCTCCACGTTACGTTACGCATCTTCCCCTGTAGCTCCCACGTTTTGTTTTGCTTTTGGTTTTGAAGACAAGCACTATTCGTGCTTTGTCTTTTGTGCCATTTAAACAATTCGAAAAATGCCAATTTTGTCCCTTCTTTCTCCAGTTTTGACATTCGGCACTATCTCGGTCGTCCATTTTCATCGTTTCTTTACTCATGCCACTTATGGCACATGAGTACGTGTTATATGTGATTTTCGTCGCATCGAAAATCGTTTCTGGCTGCGAAACGCGTGCCTCGAAAAGCGTGTAAATTGGCGTCTCCGAATATTAGTTTTTATACGTCTTAACTAGATTTTTCGAGGCGATTCCGCAGCCGGTGAAATCTGTTTTCATCACTCAAGATCTAGAGAATTAATTACAGTTTTTAGCGAAATTAACAATTTTATGTCGAAATTACTATTTTGCCCTTTTTCGAAATTGAAATTTCTCGGGTCTTATTCTCCTTCCTTAAAGAGATTTAAAGTCCCGAAATTCAGGATAATCATAATCACTCACATGCATATGCAATGCGCACTCTATCATGCATGTAAACTAGTCATTTAAATTTTAAATGACTAAACTACGTACCTTCATCCCTAAACACGAAGGGATAAGTGGCCCGCGCTCGTGTCCTCGCTTCCACGTGTACTCCTCCATTCCATAGTGCCTCCACGGTACCAACACTTACTAGCCCCTCCGCAGTTTTGCGTTGCAAAACGATCCATAGTTGTCGGCTTGATACTGGTCCCTCCTCGAAGGTCCCATCGGTGTCGACCTCGACGTCCCCCGATCCACCATGGCATTTGGATGCGGGTATATTTCCTTTCAACCTTACGTATCCCACACTTGGCCTCATTGCGGGTATTGTAGCGACCTCTCAGGTCACAATCACCCGGCGATCGATGGTGAGTCGACTGGTCATTGTCATGAATGACATCCATTCACTGCAGAGCTCTTGCGGCTCGACAGCACCCTGATGTAATTTCCCGAAGGGTATCGGAGCCTCGAGTCACTCCCGGGCTCCACATCACTTTCGACTCTAAGTCTAAGGTGATATCACGTGAGTGTGCTCATCGATTACATAACTTGACACTTCGAGGCCTCTTGTTTCTTTGATTCAATTTTATGAGTCTTCTTTAGGCGTGATCAAAACAAACTCGACCCACACTCACTGCGAGAGTGGTGAATGGCCGTCTGGAGTGCACCCTGCAGAGCTTCGACGTGATGTTGCGATTGCCGAGCATGGCTTAATGTCACTCTTGTGACATCCCGATCTCGGGGTCCACCATGAGTAGAATGCGAATCTCTCATTCATAATCTAGGCCTATCGGATCAACTCTCACACACATCTGCAGGGAAGAACATCTACTTGGCTTCTGCAAAGGCCTTAACCTCTAAGCCCGACTCCGATAGCCGTGTCGGGTATGACAGCTTCGGCCTCGTCTCGGTCACTAGCCTTTCGATGGTTTGTCAGCCGTCCATGTAAACACGACATCTAACAGCGATAAGATTACACACCACTACAAGGTCCGCCTGCAGCTTTCGTCGCGTGACTCGATCGTCACGACTTGACCCACTCGGCCCCTGCGGCTATCACGTTACTATTTGGGAATTGCTTGTATAGCACACCTAAGCGAAATTGGTTCCTCCCAAACCTCATTGGGGTGTGGAGGAATGAAGCTATATCTCTCAGGGTCCTTTAAAATTTCCATGGGATGTATTGTCCAGAGTCTTGGGATCACTGTCCTGCAGAGGCGATCACGTAGAAACCGTGATGCTCGATCTGATGCCAGTCTGAGCGAAACTAGTGTGAAGCTGACCTTGCTCTTCCCAGAACTAGGAGAAAATTTGTGATCCTCCTCTCGAGCCCCACCAACTTGGTCGAGTGTTCCAAGTATCGCCAATCTCTCTATGGTCGGTCGCTGACATGGAGTCCATGTCCGTAGGTGAAGTCCTACCGATCTATCGAATGGGCTGACTTGATCCGTCCTCGAATCTCTTACATGTACCATTGATCGAGAAACTATGTATCTCGAAGATTGACATTCGGTCTCTCTGGCGCATCCTTTGCCCCGACCTTCTGCAGGTGATGTGTCTCGTGGTGCGTACCACGTGTCAAAATCTCCTCGATAAGCTCGGCTTCGCCTGCGAACTTGGTATCTGGTGATGGTCTCTCGACAGCGCTAACACAATCTCAGTGATACTCCTTGCTCCCGCTCGGCAGGAGTAGATCAAAATGTCATCCCCAAATACTCACGACCAGTGATCTAGATAAGGTTGGAGCATGTCTGTGAGGTCGTAGATGCCGTGGCGCATTCGTCGATCAAAGGGCATCAAGTAAGCTTCAGTGCCCCGGCGCGTCCTGCTTGATCTTAGGGATATCATCTCCCTAACTCGGTGTGACAACCAATCGAAGGTCTATCTTAGGTAGACGCTGCCTCCTCTCCATTGATCAAATAAATCATCGATCCTCGGTAGTAGATGCAGAAGCCAGGATCATAACCTGTTCGCTGTATGCATAGCCACTTCACGGTAGAAGGGTCTTGCCTCTTCGCCGCAGCTAGAGCAAAGCGCCCGTGAGTGAAGTGCTCGGTCTAATAATCCTTGTCCGATGGCCCTTGTGGTTGGACTACGAGGGTTCCTACAACTCAGCCAGTGCCATCCTATGAGGAATCATAGAGATGGACAAAGTACGGTGTGGCTTCGTCCAGAGTGCATCCACGTGTGGGCGATCTAGTCAGGTCAGCTCATACGGAAAAATAATTCATTGCTCATGAGTCACTCGGAGTAGATCTAGTCTACGGTCTCACCTAGTCCTCTAAGTAAGGCTCGCTAGCTAACATGTGTCCACCAGCACTTGGACTCATATCGCATGCAGGTAATCACCGGGTGCTTGCCCCCACGAAATGAATACAACACGAGTACCGGGCCCTTCGTGGTAGCGGTGTAACTCTCCCCGCGCCACAATCGATAACAACTCAGAACCGTCAACCAATCCATCCCTGCTGACGACAGACGAACTCGACATGTCCATAATCCCCGTGTCCACGCGAAGTGTGAGTCCTCGAGATCTCTAACCTCCGCAACCCGACATATCATACCTATTCTCGCCCTAATCCCTAGGGGAGAATTCACATGCAACGGCTCCTCTAAGGTCTCTAGAGGTCCTTGCCCATTTCCATCATATTTGGGCCTCATTCTCTAGCTAGAACGCAGCTAGTCTAATCTTAGTCGTGTCAGAGGTAATCTCCATAGCCTCTAACACTTTCTCGCTCGCATTTAACCAATGGTCTACCACCATCATTCTACCCCCGTGGAATGCTCTGAGATGATACGTCCTAAACCTCCTCGAGGTTACTAGGATCTCCATGTCCACCGCTATACTAGCCTGGTGCACAGCGTTTCACGGCGCCCGTTGATCAAATACTGCCGGGCCGGTCAATTGTCAACGGTGCTCGACTACCCCCGTGGACGCCCCTCTACGTCCCCGTCCTCTACCAGCCATTTACACAATCAACATGGCAACAAAAAATCAATTAATTTTTCATTTCAGTCTGACTAGTAATGCAAATGCTGATCACTAATAGACTTGACAACCATGAACTAACTCCATTCATTTCCCAAGCGGTGCTAAATTCCAACCACTTAATTCCATTTATTTCATAAAATTCTAGGCTCTGCTCATTTCAAAGACCCAAATCCCTAAGGTCATAATTCCCAACCTTAGCATTCACCCATTTTCCCATACGCATCACACCATGCATATAATTTCGACGCAACTATCACAAGAATCACCATTTCAAATGGTAGTGTTGGTCCAATACAAGATTCTAAGGTATAACCACGTACTCGAGACACTAATCATACACATAACTCGTATACGCAATCAATTTCGCTGCTTAAAATATTGTTTTCAATAAAATTTTTATTTTCAAAATTTTATTTTTGAAAATTTTATTTTCGAAAAATTTTATCAAAATTTATTTGATTTTATTTGAATTTAATAAAAAAAATTTTTTTTCGAAAAATTTTATTTTACAATGAATCCAAGTTCATTTGGTGATCAGAAAAAATCCGAGTCAAAACTATCTAAAATCGGGTTTAGTGCACCGAAGCGCACGCTTCGTTATGCCAGCTCAGCGCCGTGTCGCGCGCTCGCCGCTGGGGCCGTCGCTGCTGCGCCGCTTCGCCACTACGAGCGAGTGCCTAAATGGGCTGCCACACATACATACCATCATCGCTTCGTGGCGCCGCCGCGACGCGTCAAGGCTACCCAAGACGCTCGCACACGTCGCTGGGCAGCCATTGCTACAAGTAAACTGGCCAGCCACGCCGCTTCGGGCCGCTGGCCGCCCCGCCCCCGCGCGACGCCCCGCGCCCGCGCCAGCCCAGCCGCCGCCACGATATCTGTGCTGTATTGCGATACAACCCCGTCTCCCGCAGCCCTATGTCACAATACAATTTTCATTGCAATACAACAAATGCTCCTTGTCTTCCCAAATATTAATACAATATTTGTATTGTGACACAATTTTTCTCTCCTCACAATACAAAATGGGCAAAGAGCTCCATCAAAATTTTCTCGCACCGATTTTTTTCTTTATAAATTATATATATATATATATATATATATATATATATATATATATATATATATATATATTATATATATATATATATATATATATATATATATATATATATATATATATATTTTAATATTTCCAAGAATTGGAAAATCATAAAAATCACTAAAAATTATTTTTTTCATACTTTAATACTCAAATAAATTTATAAAATTTATTTAACCTCATTTTCTAAAATTTTACACCCCATAAAAAAAAACCTAGAAAATTATTTTTTCACCTCTTAACAAAATAAATTTTATATAAAAATTTATTTTCTTTTTCCGCATTAACGAAAATTTTTCCACTCAAATAAATTATAAAAATTTATTTTCTTCCATTTTCTTCAATTTTACTACTTGTAAAATCATAGAAAATTATTTTCTTCAATTCTCATCAAATAAATTTAGTAAAATTTATTTTTCTTGACTTTAAAATTTCTTCTCATCTTCCACAATCCAAATAAATTTAGTAAAATTTATTTGATTTAATTTTCTTCAGTTTTACACTGTAAAACCTTAAAATTTAAATTTCTTCACCTTTAAACCCACTAAATTTTTCCAATTTATTTCCATTTATTCTCTTTGCTCCAGTTTTTACACACTGTAAAAACTCCTAAACATGTTCCAACACCCATGTAAGCAACTTTTTTCACTTAAGAACACAACAATTCACAAACACAAACAACATGGCATACACACCATTCATCAACTACATGTTCACACAATACTCCATTCATTAATTCACAAAATCACACAAAACACATACACACATGCACGTAGTGTCCTAGTGTTAACCCGTGATTTTCCTAGGTAATCCCATACCTAAACTCAACATCGAACCACACCTAGTGGTGATGTTTATCCTCAACTATGGCCTAAGCCCAAATTTCTATCCATAGGTTTCCATAAACTTATACTCCACACCATACCACCTAGTGGTGATGGATACCCAAAACCCGAGCCTCAGGTATTCGTATACCTAAGCTCGATACTGCCAGACGCCCCCAAAAACGGGGTCCGCGACTACCCTCACAACCCATGAATACTCTGCTGTGGAATGTCGGGTGACCCGACATTTTCACGCAAACCGGGCAGTCTCCTTTGCACGGGGAGCTCTACCCAAATACATAACCCGCAACACCGTCCCACACCCAACATATTCACAATATGAGTAAGACGGCCACTTTGGGCCTATAAACAATACTCATCATACTACAACAACTATATCCAATAGTTTTAAAAGAGCACACTATTTTATACAAACATATATTAAAATTATAAAATTCTAATACATGCAGATATCGTCAAGCCAAGCCATTGAATCCGCTTTTCTTCAATCCCACTAAAGATGCCATCCCGCACGCCCCTCGCACTGCAAATAAAGGTGGGTCCTACTGCATCAGGTCACTACAAGAATAATCGAAATTAGAGACTATACGAGATCTGACACTTATCCTGTCCCTAAATAGAGACTCCGATTAGAGACCCGATTAGAAACCTGACGCATACAAATTCACACCTGAGATTTATTTGCCTTCAACAGAGATCTGGACATTTCCGCCTCGCATTTGAGACCTGATCCAGATCTTGAAATCATTCCTCGTCTCATTGCAGACTAAATAGAGACCGACAATTTCCGTCTCTCTAATTAGAGACCTAAAAATCCGTCTTGATTAGAGACGATTGATTTATTTTCTATTTCCTGTTTCTAAATACAGACTCCAATGATTTCGCCTCAAATTTAGACTTTAGAATAATTCCGTCTCTATTTTAGAGACTTTAAATGAGACCGAATAATTTCCGTATTCAATTGCAGACCGAAAAACTGGGCCTTTGATTGGGGAGATCTTAATATTCCTATTTCCTGCTCTAACAGACGCCTTAATGATTCGCCTCAAATTTAGGATCTGAATCATTCTCGTCTCTATTTAGAGATCTAAATAGAGACCGACAATTTCCAGATCTAATTAGAGACGAAAAACTGCTTTTACTAGAGACGGATTTTATTATTGCTCAAATAGAGATTTTAATGATTTCCGCCTCACTTAGATCTGAAAATCATTCGTCTCTCTATTTAGAGACTAAATAGAGACTCCGAATAATTTCCGTCTCTAATTAGAGACCGAAAAAATCCGTCTTTGATTAGAGATTTTATTATTTTTGCTTCATCGTTTTAATAGAGACTTTAATGATTTGGCCTCAAATTAGACTTTAAATCATTCCGTCTCTATTGAAAGACAAATAGAGAATCAATAACTGGCCCCGACCTATCGCACTTCGACCTTTTGAAAAGAAAAGTATGAGACTTAAAAATTCAAAATCTCTTTATCCCTCAAAACAATATAGGTTTTATCCCTAATATTTGTTTTATTTTAGAAAATATCCTATTTGTCCATCTATCTTCTAGCCCTATATCTAAGTGGCCTTTTTCACTTCTTTTTATAAGTAATGAAAAACACAAAATGAACGTGCGCATGTGATAAATTAGATGTTTCATAATTCTCAATTTCCATCCAACATATAATATATTATTATTTCATTTTGAATTAAAGACTTACATCTTTTAATAAAAAACTCGCTATATATGGTACTAACTTGAATATCTCAAAAAAAAAAATCCAAAAAATATTTTCCTAGAAAAACTAAATCAAGAATTTTGTTTATTAAACGTATATTTGTCAGTAAGGGTGCCCATTCAAATTACTCATTCTACGACACGTCACGTAATGGTTTTTTCTGCTTATTCATAATAGAAATATTACTTATATGTCCAACGCAGATGAATAAAAGGAAGAAAAAGGAACAAGGGAAGGATATAAAATATATTTTATTACAGGTAAACAATTTGCTTATATTATTTATACATTACTATTAAAGTTTTCCTTTAATAGTGCCACAATATAGGATAGTTTTAATATATATATATATTTATATATACCCCACTCACCATTCCCAACATCAGACGCCGACCATCTTACCCTTCTTAAGAAAAAAAGTTTCCAAAACTAAACAACCTTCATAATGTATTAAAATGTTTATTTTAACAATTATTCACTATTTATTTTTTCGTCTCTGGCGCCGTTGTCGCCGTTTCGTGTAATGGGCGACAGGCTCGCCTCATTACAATCTGGGCTTGATGCCAGACATGATGAGATGCAAATATCAAAATGAGTAAAAGCATATACAATTAGAGACAAAAATCAAATCAATGGTCAGTCGATATGCTATAAAAACTAGGTTAAAAGTATTCTAAATATAATAAGAATATTAAAATGTATAGGATTCAAATTATCAAAATGTATGCACTTAAAGTTGCTCTTAATATGCTATTAACTTTGATGTTGTTTCATCATTTATGGTTTTTAGAGGTTTTGATTATGTGTTGTTATGAGTCTCCTGGGCCTACTCAGTAAAGGGAAAACAAAAAGCAAGTGGTTTTCCATTTCCCTTGCATGTGCCATGTGTTTCTTTAACTAGTAAGACTTTGGTGCTTTGAATGTTCAAGTGGGTCAAGCCAATTATTTGGTCCAGTTAAAACGATATAACCCAAATTGTCATTCACTCAATTTAAACAATTTTGATAAATTGTAAAAAAAAACAACTTTCACATCTGATTTTAATGATAATAATAAAACTCTAAAATACAAAAAGCCAATTCTTATAATATGTATAATTTAGATGCACATTTAGTAAAAAAAAAAAAAAATCTCATATAACTCGTTTTTTGGGTGTGAGCCCAGCCCAATCGCACCCCCTAAACTTCACCTAATTGAACTAAAGATATTTACAACTTTAATAAAGATTTGTCTAAAATATTGACGCATATGGATGATGAGATTTAATCAAAATATATAAAAATTCATATAATATTATCTCAAACTATTACAATGTTATGGGAGAAGGTAAAAAATGACTTATAATATTTTCATAGTTATGATTAAAATTTTGATTTTGATTTATTTATTTTTCCAATTGCTTACATATATATTATAACCATGTTATTATATAAAATAAAATTTTAAATTAATTCTAGATATTTATTATTATCATATGAATGAAATTAACATTTTGATGATATTTTTAAAACTTTTATGGAAGATTTGCCACATTTCCCAAAATAGAAAAATTATAGAAATTGCCAAAAGAAAACATTGAAAATTTATATCAAATTAATTCAAAATTTATATTAACTTAAGACATTAAAATATATTATTTTAAAATAAAAATATTAAATATTAAAATACTCATTCTCATCTCCTCTAACAAACCCCCTCTCTCTCCCTTTCTCTTCATTGTGTTCATTGCCTCCTCCTTTTTTTTCCTCTATTTTTCAGAAGGGAAAACGAGGAAGCAAATGACTGGGAAAGAGAGGCTTCTCCTTGTTATTTTTTGGGCCCTCTTATTGTAGATCCACCTGCTTTTCTCTCGCTTATCTCCGCTCTTCTTTCATTTATGTATTCCAAATTCTTCGATCCTTCTTCAAAATTTCCTTATTTTTTCCCCTTTTTTTTTTGTTGGTTTTTTTTGGTAGAAGATTGATATACAACGGCTGGTCACTAAGATTTTCCGCTCACCCAGGTCTCAGTGTCTCAGCCACGCCGTGGGTACGATATGCAAGGATTACATCGAGATCCACTCCTGACTGCTCTCCTCGGTTCATCAGTTCTGGGCCTCTCGATATATAACCTAAACCACTCGCCGACAAGGCCGCGGATGTGGTTTCTACACCTTCGTCCTGGCCGATCCGGGTCGCACAATGAAATTTGGTCTGGCTACCGGGCTTTTATCCGATTCTCAATGGGATTTGTACTTCTGACTACTATGGTAATGAAGAGGGCCAGATCCCTACATTCCAATGCAATTTCTGACGGGAGGATCAGAATTGGTTCTCAACATTCGTCAAAGACCGGCTACTGGAGAACTCGTTGTCGTGGGTACCGCCATATCTCGCCTGAGTAGCGCTCTAAATGCCAGCAAGCAGGTCGGGTATGTTACTGAGCCGAATGCTCCCAGATGGTGGGCAGAACTGAGCATCCAATCCTAAGAATATAAAAGATATGTGTATTTGGTGAGGTCGATGAGGTATCATTTGATTTTTGATATTAGTTCACGTTAGTTTTCGTTAATCAATTTCTAATTATTTCTCGCTTTTCCTTCTCTCTTCCTGGACTGGCTTATTGATCCGATTTTGATGCTTCATGTCAAGTTTCACTGTATTTTACTGACTTGTCCGTCTCATTTGATTTTGGTATTAATTCTTCCGTTAGTTTCAAGTTAATTGGAATTCTAATTTGTATTTCTTCTTTTCCATCTTAATCACACTCGGCTCTTTTCGAATCATGCCGTTTTGAGTCAGGTTCTACTGACCGAGTATCATTTCATTATGATAATTGTTAATGGCAATTTGGAGTGGATTAAATGCTAATTTGTTTTCTCCTCACATGCGTTATCTGCAAACCTTTTTATGTTATTTTATTTTTGATGGTATTTACCGGCCTGAGTCAGATTGCATAGCAAAGCGGAGTATCATTTGATTTTCATACTGCTAGAATTTGGTATTAAGTTAATCAATTCAATTTGTATTTCCTTTCATCTTGATTATGGACATGAGATTTTTTTGGTTTCATTTTTAGTTTTCGAGGTTTACTGCATTCGCACTTCAGACATATATCAAATTGAATATCCTTTACTTTTGATATTTCGTTAGTTTTCAATTAATTGTGTTATGTTTTGTAGTTCTTCATCTTTCCTTGATTTTGGAAATTGGTTTTTGTGGAATTGATTTTATGTTGTTCATGTTTGTTTCTGAAATTTTTACATTCGAATTTGTGTAAATTTCGAGTAGCCTATCAATAAAAGCATTGCATTTGTATCGAATAATATCATATGGGATACTATCTATCTTATTTGAGTTAGTTAAGCCACCTGTATATATATTTTTAAATTTTGAAGTTGTATTTAACTATAGAAAGGATTTTAGAAGGTTATAGTTAGAACGCATGCACGTGCACATTTTATTGAACTCGCATTTGGCTCAAAAATCCCATTGACTTAAGAATCAACCTTCCTTTATTTGTGCACAAAATATTCACTTTATTCAATTATTATTATCATTTTAAATAATTTTCCTTTTCAAATAGGACATTTGTAAGAACTTCATGTGTATAAGTTCTTCAATATCCTCAATAATAAAAGGTTGGATGTTCGTCAATCAAAAGGAGCACTGGAAAGGAAGCCTCATTTGGTAATTCGGGGATGTGGTTCAGATAGTAAGGCATAGAGAAGGGTCAGGTGAAAGGTCGATATCTGCACAGAGCTTTGTCAGGTAAGTGGAGTTGGTGAGATCATGTGGATCTGCTTAGCTTCTGATGGAAGTGGGTATTGAAACTCAATCCATAAAACTCTTGGTGGTGACATCCAAGTCGCCTTCATATTGTATCTAATCTTGTATTTCATGAATGAACTAAGCCCATTAAGATGATTGTCATTTCATTTGTAAAACACAACTCAGACACTTACAAGACATGTGGAAAGCCGAGAACACCGTGATATTCTCAAATCCCTAAGCTGGGGGTCTAAGCATGAGTTCTATAACAAGTCGGGTATGATTAACATCTATGCTCCAACTGAGTGAGGGTTATAGCATGCAAATACTTTACTTATGTGGATTTGAAACTAATTAAGAATGGTAGATTAGCTTCCCTATTGTGAATACTCCTACTCTTGTATATACACATACATTAAATCAATGAAAAATACAAGGAATTCATTCCCAAATTCTTCCCATATAGTTTTCTACTATTATTATCGAATAATTTTCCCTTTTACATACAAGTGATACAACAATTGTAAAAACTTCATGTATAAAATTTCCAATCTCCCTAAAGAATAAAATTCAAGTTGATATATCCGATTTTATACCAAATATGCGGTCGAAGATCACTGCTATCAGTTAAAAGATTATTAGTTTTTGTACTTGTATCCTTACCAAGCGATTGGCAGCCACCAGATATGGTCAAGTAAGATATAACTGGAGCTTCCAGCAGGAATTCCTCAATAGCTTGTTAACGGCATTCAAATTCAGATATAATTCTCAAGTTCTCAAGGTTGTTTTAATACCACGAAATGATTTTGATAATTATTTCATGCAGACTTTGATTTAATCATATCTAAATGGCATGCTTGTCATTCTTAAAGTCGGGTTTTCCAAGATAGCAGATGATCGTGTGGGAAGCATGCACCGTGCGCGCCAAGATGAAATTTCATGTATTTATTGTTGATTATGTGGTATTGTTGTCTGATTTGTAGTCCAAGAGGTACGGGAGTTGATCGGTTCGAAGGCCATGGTTCTTTATGTATGCTATAACGTAAATATCGCTGATAATATTATTGTAACTTGTATTTGAAAACTTAAATTCTTTTCTTCTCATATGCCCATCTGCCAATTTTGATCGCTTTTCCCATATTTCTTCTTATAAAACTAAAATCAGAATTTTTTAAAGATTTATGTTATCATGTATTTCTTATATTTTATTTTTTTCTTTTCTTTCTCATTTTTAATTAATGTTTGATAATTTCTATTTGTTTGTTGAAACGACATGCCGCCGATTCGTACTATTTTTGTTTTTAATGATGATCGAGGGTTGTATTTATGTGGATTTTAGCTGTAATAACTCAAGTAAAGGAACAAGCTAAATAATCATGTGTCTCTGCATCAGGTGCTAAAATTTCGCAGAACAATGACCCATGATGAACAGCTAAATTCTAAAATTTTTCTGGCAAGATCTGTAGATGAATTACGTGAGATTCAAGGTTTTAAACATGTGACTAAAAAACACAATGACACTGAACCTTTATATAAAAATGAACTTCAAAACATTTTTTTTCTTTTCTTTATGTTACATACTAATAGTTCACCATTTTAACATTATTTGATGGGTGTCTAATACATCTTAATACAGTTTCATTTGAATAACTTAGGATGTCTAAGAATTTTTCCTGAAGATCACACACATTGACTTCTTTGAATTAATTTTGGAAGTTTTTAGGGTCAAGAGTCGAACTACAATCGGGAGATATAGATCGCTTTAAGGGTTTAACCAATCACACTGATATTTATTTTGGAGTCCCAAAGTTTCATCAAAGAGAGAAGTTGTAATTCCTACATAGAGATCCTAATGTTAAAGCTTCTACCGCCTACATACTATTAACCTGCTCATGGAGACAATAAGGTTTGTAATGCGAATTTGTCAGACTAGTTGTATCTATTTAATATGTTGAAGTTTCATACATGTCGACATAATCAATACTCATTTAATTTTTCAATAGTTGCTTACTTTTCATAAATAATCAACAAGATTACAACATAATTGGTATTCAAGACAATCATGCTTTTTGTACCTTACCTGTATGGAAAGCCACTATTCCAACTATACCAATTTGATTATGTTCCATAAGTGTACTAATTAATCATAATTATGAGTCAGCTATTTCTTATAAATGCTTTTGATTAATTATAGATAAAAAAAACTTTAGTTTTGCAATTGTGCATTTTATTACTTGTTTATTAAAATAAAATAAAGTTTTAATGATGGTAATTTCTGTGCTTATAATGTAATTAATAAGAAAGTACTTTCATCATTGTGTCAGTACCATGAAGAATGCCCAGAAAGCTACCAAGATGTAAGAGCGACTTCACATGATTTAGTATACTCAAGAACTGCTCTTATGACACTTAGAATTTGTAGTTTGATTAGTAGTTATATTGTATTAGGTACATTTGACATTAATATTACTATTTTATTATCTACGTGTATTATTGATTTTAGTAATTACGAAAAATATAGTATGTTCAACTTTTTAATGACGCTTCATTAATTTAATTCTTAAATCTAGAACTTTAGATTACATATAATTGAAATCTTTAGCCATACAGGCCTAATTTAGTAATAAAGCTAAACCTCGCACAAAATTAGCCTCGCATGTCTCTCTAATTAGATTAGTGGACTTAAAAAATTCGTCTCTCGATCCGTCTCTCGATCGAGACTAATCAATTCTGTTTTGATCCGTCATTGGGAGACGGACCAACTGCAACTCCCATCGAGACCTTAATCAATTCTAAGTCTCCGACGAGACTAATCAATTTGCCTCCTGGACGTAGACTAATCATCTACCGATCGAGATTCGAATCAAATTCCATCGACCGTAGACTAATCAATTCTGCTCAACCACTTCCATTAGAGACTAATCAATTCGGGTCTCCTGATTAGAGACTTAATCAATCTTAGCCTCCGACAGAGACTGAATCAATTCCTGGCCTCTAATTGTGAGACTTAATCGGTAATCACCACACAATTAGATACCGGGCCGCTTTAAAGATCGAAAATCGGTTTCCCAATCCGGTCCTGACTCAAGCCTGCACTGGGACAGGAACCCAATCGTCCGGCTCCCCACCTTGATTTTTCATAAGAGCCAAGCCCACAGAGAACGCCCCAAGTGGGCCACCACCACCCAAGTGCAAGCAATGTTCTGGGAACAAACACCCATTCATAAATGATGATCCAAATTAATGTCTCTACATGACCAACCTGCATCCCAGTCCTCATCGACTCTCTACACTCGCCTAAGCCTCGTATTTATAATTATTATATTACAGGACAATTCTCATAAATATATATCAACTGGGCCGCCTCCAATAATAGATATATTATTTGTCATGGACTACCTCCGATACGAATATATATCAACCCAAGCCAGCCCGACTGGGCTGATATATTATTTGCATTTGACTACCTCCGATCATTTTACATTATTAGACAACCCTCCAACCTTTTTTCTAGATTTTGTCCCATGCACTTTACCCTAAAATCCTGGTGTCCCAAAGGCATATGAATGCATGCCAGCCTAAACGTTTAAAACCACACGCAAATATATATACGTGAATATATTTACATAAAAATATATTTACATACATGTTATTGTGAAATTAGCATTTCAAACACCAAAATTAGCTTACTGGGTTAATAAATTAAACACAAGCAATTCGATTCGAATTACTTAACCAAATACATAATTTTACGAAAAATATATTCTCAATATCGTTTAATAAAGGAAACCCTCTACATTATTCCCGAAAGATCACAAATCAATCCGCTCACTTAGTGAACTCGAATTACTCACCATTCCCTCAGCTAATCAAAGCATAGATTTATACACCCAAAACAACCTTTACACCATTTTTTCAGTTTCATGGAGTGGCCACTGGCCATTCCATTTGGTTTCAAAATTTACCTTAATTCTATCCCCAATGCTCGGGACTGACCAAACTAGCCTTAATGGCCCCAACCGACTCAAACATTCGAAAAGTACTAAAATGGGACAAACCCAAGTAGGAGAAAATCCTCTACCTCAAGGAGTTTGAATAAAATTTCTGATCCCTGAGTCCACGCGTAGTTTGTCCGCGTGAGAACATTTCTTCTTGCCCCAAGACCGCCGACGGCTTGATTAGCTTCGATTTTTGCAGGAAGATGATATCATCTCTAAAATATCTCCATTCAAGGCTTCGCATCTCCTCTGTGATCCCACGTTTTGTTTTGCTTGTTTAAGAAGACAAGCACTATTCGTGTTTATTCAGGCCATTTAAACACCAAAAATGCCAATTTCATTCCTTCTTCTCCGCTTTTGACATTCTATGACTATCTCTAGCCGTCCATTTTCATCAAGCTTTACTCATGCCACTTATGGCACATGAGCATTTGTTATATGTGATTGGCCATCATAATCGCTTACTTACACTAAACGCCGACGCCAAAACGTGGTTCCGACCGTCTTAATACGAAATTTTACGTATAACTAGATTTTTCGAGAAGATTCCAACTGAAATCTTTTCATCATCCGAGATCTGTAGAATTAATTACTGATTTTTAACCTAAATTAACAATTTTGTAATCAAATTACTATTCGCTCTTTCCGTAGGTAAATCAAATTTCTACCTTACACACTCGCATCGGAAAGAGTTCTTTACCACAATTACCATGAGCGAACAAAAAATCCCATGGCTCACATCGAGCCAGAAGAGTTAATGACGCCATGAAAGAGGATTCAAGAAATAAAAGAAAACGGTTAGCGAGCAGCCCACATAAATTGCCTGATAATATGAGGAGAATTTCCTCATTTTTGTCTCATACGTATAATGATTCAAAATATGGCAGGTGTCAAAGAGAAGAGATAATGGTAAATCGAGAGAAAAATGAGAAAGAGAAATGCAAAAGAAAGAAAAGAACTTAAACGAAATGCTAAAAGGAAAAGAGAAAAACGTTATGAGAGGAGTCTTGCACAGCCTCGATCTCCATTTTGCAGTTGGCCTTCCTTCTCTCAGTTTCAACAACTGACTGTCTGATTCTTCGACAAGAAGCCAGAGTTGTTCTGCACGGGGCGTGATAAACGCACAGGCTTCTAAGGCTTTTGGTGGAGTTTCTACAAACTCCTAAAGGTAGGGGTTTTTCTCCTACTTGCTTTACTTTCGCTTAAGGGTCATGAGAATTCGATAGATTTGTCGAGCCCTGATGGTCGCGCTCCTGCCCAAAAGATTCGACCGACTATAAAACCCAGAGGATTTGGACAGACTTCACTGGGTCGCTTGTGTGATCGCGCCAGACGCTAAGCACGCTTTACGAAAAATAACACGCTTCGCGTGAGGTCAGGCGCTCCAAGATGGACTCACGGTCAGGCCTAGCCTCTATGAGCTAAGTTTACGCTATAAACCGAATAACATGATGAATAGAAATTAATTTTGTTAATATATGCATGAGTGATATATTAAGCAGCGTCAGGATGTTCACAATACTATCAGACGCTTCGGTGTGCCATTGCACGCACTTAAAGCGAGTGAACTCCAAGAGGAAATTCCAATTACCTGGCTTGCCACCCGAATATATTTTTCGTGCATTGAACACTAAAGTGGGATGGGACGATCCCGGTTTTAGAGGCGAAGAAAACTACAAGATGGCCCTCTCGTATTTTGTAAAATTCAAGCAGAGACCCGCTTTGTATAATTCAATAAATACAATCAGGAATTAATCATATTTTTGTATAAAATTTATACTTGGGTCAGAGTGGATGCTGGTCCTATCAAGTCGTTTTACATGTATCGTGCCTCACTTAATGCAGACACGTAGATTTCCGCAGTCGACGTAGTCAACTGGACACCCCGATTCGGGGGCGCTACAAGACCCATTTTGTATAAATTGTACTAAATACAATTGTAAATAACCATTTTTGTATAAAATATATAATCATATTGTATGGATGTGCAAACATTGAGTTGCTTTTAAGATACGTACGCGTTTCGCGAACGCGAGACACGTAGATTTCCGCGGCTGACGGCAGTCAACTGACACCTCTGCCTGGGGGCGTCACAAAAACCCGACACCATATATTTTATTTCTAAAGATACTCTTATTGAAATAGTAAACTTTTCCATAAAAAATGTAAGAGCTTGTTTGATGATGCCTTAAATAAATATAAAATTCATAATAAATTTTAATAAAATAGTTTAAAAGGTATACCATGGGAATAAAAGAGGTTGAAATAAAATCATATACCATTAATAGAAAATTTAATGAAGTGAGTAACTAACCTTGTGAATTGATTATCATAAAGATGTAATCCTTCCAGATGTTTAAGTTCACCCAACCGCTTAAAATTTTCCCATCAATTGATTGTGCTCAAGAACTGCCAAACAGGGGCAGAGGGACTTTTAGAATTAAAAAGCTCACCCACTGACACCTCGTAAACTTCCATTCAAGCATATTACTCAAATCCAAATATCAGGAGTTGCAAAAGTTTCCAAATCTTACTGAATTAAACTCCAGAATGAGAAAGAGTAAAAATATTACCAGATCATTAAAAATGATAAAATAGTAAATAAGAAAATAAATGCATTGAAAATCAATTAGTTTAAAGAAAAAGTATTATTCTTTATGCATTAATAAACATAAATATTGAGAATAGTCATTTTTTTTGTCTTTTCTAGTAACAATAAAATAAAGTAATTTTATTTAAATATTGGAAGACTAGTACTAGGATTAATCATCCATACTTGTAAAACCCGAGAAAAAATTTGAATTTTTCTAAAATAGGCAAAACCAGAATTGTCGCTTATACTATAGGTTGAAAACCCGGAAAAATTTCTATCTCTACGATTTAAACACCTTTCCGTTGATTCGCACAAACGTATTACCCATTCGAATTTCATCAAATTCAGATGATAAAGAAGAATTTCACATTTTTCGAGTGCGACGAAATAGTCCGATAATTTAAAACGAGATTTTGAAGAAAATATTGAAAGTTGTAAAATATTTTAAAGGTGTTCATACAAGATAATTTAAACTGGAACTGGATAACAAAACGTTTCTGCAAGAATCCGACCCGAGTAAGGGGGACACATGGCGCCGACGTGAGGACACGATCCAAAGATAAAGGGGCAAATATCTCATTTGGGAGAAAGATCTCCATTTCCGATTTTTTCAAACGTAGAGAGAGTAAAGGTTTTCTTCTTGATCAATGGATTTCATCGATCGAACTTGTTCGCCACAACTAAAGTTCATCACCTCGGATGGCTATAATCTATTTTTGATAATGTTATAAAATTAGAGGATTACACAATTGATATTAACTATTTTTGATAATAATCATTTTGAATTTAGAGAGATAGCTACATTGGCATAAAATAGAATCAATTTTCATTTAAATCTAAATAATTTAGAGACTTCAATTTATCAAATAACATCTAATCAATATAATTAATTAATTTATAAATGACAATTCATATATTTTATTTCTAGCATACTCATGTAAATAGCAAAAATTTACTAGAAAAATGTAAGAGCTTGTTTAATGGAGTCTTAAATAAACATAAATATTCATAATAAAATAGTTTAAAAGGCATACCATGGGAATAAAAGAGGTTGAAGCAAAAATCTTAAGAATACCATCAATAGAAAATTTAATGAAGGAGTAACTAACTCACCGACATCATAAAGATGTAACTCTTCCAGATGTTTAAGTTCACCTAACTAGTTTGGTAATTTTCCCATCAATTGATTATTGGATGTATCCGTAGAAATCCAAATTTCTTAATAAGTATAAAACTAATTTTAATTACAAAATTGTAATTATTAATAAAAAAATTAATTAATTCTCTAGATCTCTAATGACAAAACTGATCAGACCGTTGGAACTGCCTCGCGAAATCTACAAGACGTAAAATTTCTCAAGAATTTTGAGACACTGACCGACACGCTTTTCGAGGCATCATATTTCAGCGCCAGAATCGATTGACATTTATTTTAAAAGCACATATAGCATGTACTCATATGCCATAAGTGGTATGAATAGAGAAATGATGAAAATGGACGGCCGACATAGTGCCGAATATCAAATCTGAGAAAGAGGGACATAATGGGTATTATAGAAATTGATCGCTGAATAAAGCACAAAATAATGGTCACCCCATCTCCCAGCATTCGCCAAAGCAAAACGTGAATCGTATTTCTTGATGGTGAGTTCCAAAACGAGAGGTTTTGTAGAGAGGGTGCTTCTCAAGATCCCGCGATCGGACCAAGGCCACTGAAAGAAGGGAAAACGCTTCTACGCGTGAGCAGCACGCGAATTTCGGCCATGAAGCCTACAACCCAAGAGGTAGGATTTTCCTACTTGGCGCCATTCCCATTTTAAGGGTTTTTCGATGTTTCGTGGTCGAGACCGTGAGGGGTTGCTTTGATCTTGGCCTTCAAAACACGGACCGACCGTTAGAAATTCTTTATGATTTTTCCACCATCCGTGGATCGCCTGCACTCAGGGGCTGTTTGTGTTGGAATTTGTATTAAAATGTTGCTTTAAATCATGTAATTGTATGGAAAAAGGCCGAATGGTTAGAGGATCTACTTCCAAAACATGGACCTGACCAGGAATTTTTGGAGATTGGCCTTCCACTCAGATGTACCAGAACCGTTATGGGCTGATGTATGAATTCTATGATTAAATTTCTATTTTCGTGTTTATAAGATAGGAAATGTAGAGAAATTCGCCCAAAAAGTGAAACCGAGATCGATGCGGGTCGCTTCCAGCGATACCCACTGCCGGGCTCTCGGACTCGCTAAAATAGTCCCTGCTCAGGTGGAACGGCCATAAAGGCCCATGTATTTCGCATTGAAATTGAATCAATACCGGTGTGTGTAGAACTAATTGGGAGAGCCGATCGATCAGAAACCGCGGGGTTAATGCCGAATGTTTATCAAAATGACACAATTATATGGAATTAAATCGCTATTTGTAGTTTCATCGAGACGATTACGATTTGGCTCAATCGGTGCTTCAGATCAAAGGATGATTGATGTGTTGAACTACATGCGTGTAATTGTAGTTGATTGAAAATATGCATATTGACATATTATGTAAATGGTTTTGGAAAATGGCATAATGCATTCCATATGCACTGGAACATCCTAGGAATATAGGAGTTAGTGTGTGACGCCCCAAAACTGTGACGCCCCAAACCCGGTCCACTACCCACAACCTCGCAATACAAGCGGGATGTCGTAGTTACCCACGTCACTTGCAAAAACCCGTATTCTCAGACGGAGCTCTACCAAATAAAACAAAATTTTATTTACAATGATCAAGGTATACACCGGTTATGTGTATGATTAGTGTCTCAATGTGTTTATGCCTTAGAGATACCGTATTTGTATTAACTACCATTGGAAATGGTGATCGCCATTGCTGCAGTAGAAACTATAGCGATGGTGCAATGAGAGGAAAGGGTAAATGCTATGGAGGATCGATGACCTTAGGG
Organism: Tetrastigma voinierianum; assembly: GCA_016808115.1. Lineage (NCBI taxonomy): Eukaryota > Viridiplantae > Streptophyta > Magnoliopsida > Vitales > Vitaceae > Tetrastigma > Tetrastigma voinierianum. Next base: position 905,580 of record JAEQBH010000779.1, read on the forward strand.
AGTTGGATAATAAATGAACAAGAGAACCTGTAACCTTCGAATAAATAAATTGGTATCGGAATTGAAAACTCACTTAGGAAATGAACGAGTCAGCTTCATGGTCACTAAGTTCATTAGTATCAAAGATTGTGATTACTAGTTAGACTAAAATGAAAGCAAACGACAATTTGGGAGCCTGTGGGCGAGTGATAGGTCATACCTGACACAGCTTCATACTGGGCATAGAGGCCGAGGCCTTAGTGCCGTAATATGACGGGAGGTAACTTCAGAATTATGGCAGATTTGACTTTTCTGCAGGTCGAGTCAAGGCAGCCGGGAAGGCAGCGGACCTAGTGTAGACATGTTGGTTGTTGAGATGTCGTTTGATATGGCGAAATGACAACCATCTGGGTTATCGAGAATGGAGACCTGCAATTAGCCATCACATATTCACTACATTCTTGTAGCTCAGAGTTTACATATGCACATGGTCGGATAGTGGGAGAAAAAGGTAATTTCTGACCAAATCCCTTTTGGGCTTATGAGATCGTAGCACTCGAGAAATTCACCTCTGGACATGTTAAACGGGTACTTGATGAAAATTTTAATTACTTGCTGTCCGCACACTCTTCAGACTCTGACGACAAATCTTATCAGACCGTCGACTGCCACCTAAAGCCAAGACTGTACTCACTGGTCAGCATGATTTAGCTGAGCATTCGATTCTCTAGTGTTTGAATCATTTTTTTCGATGATTTAAAGCAGTAACATATAGTATGTAATACGTAACATAAGTGAGATATTTTAGAACATGAAACTTATCAAGTCATATAATGCCGGTGCTCCACCGGTAGTAGTGACATAACGTATTTTGTAGACTGATTAAAAATGACAAGACAAAATAAGATTATCTCTCACATTGCGCAGCAAAACGCGATTTTTCAGCTTGGGGATGCAGTGGTTGAGCTCACTCTGCGTCCCGACTCTCCTGTAAGACGCCGATGATCGCCGATGTGACCTTTATTGTTAAAGTAGTGTCCGCCTCTGGCGAAATGCTACGCCGCGGGACCGGCCTGCGAAGGACAACTCCAGCAGGTAGATTTTCTCCTTTACCGCTTTTTACCCCACTTTGGGCAGCTGACGCCGGCACAGTGCCACGGCGCCGTCACTCCGCCTCCAAACATGCATCGTATCTGTAATCTTTTTGAGATTGCAGATATCAGATCGCCCAGATTATAATATAGCGGGAATTTTGCATTGGTAATGTATGAAGCTTTAAATCATGGTCATAGCAAAGGTCATTGCCCCAAAAGATACAGATCATCAGTATGATGACGCCGGGATCGTCATGGGATCCGCCGTAGTTCCATGGGCGCTTGCGTGAATTCCGGTGTAAGTTTCACGATAGCGAATGGTCTTGCGCCCCAAACAGACCCGGCGTTAGATTTTTCAGAGTCGACTGGCACCTGCACATCGCTACGGTCGCACGGTTCTTTGGTGATACCATTAACAGATGCCGTTTATACATACAGGCTCAGTGCGCCGAACCAGGTGTCGATATCGCCTCCGTGATCACCACTACCGGTTAGATCAGATTCTGCTCAGAATGGATAATCGTCTGACTGTTACAATAGCTGAACAGATGAAATCGAATGGCCAGGTTGTGTGGAATTAGTTAGGTTAATACATTAAATTAACGCTGCTAGCATACCTATCACAGCCACACGACCAAATCACATGTTTCATCGAGTATTATCAGGCGATTTTGCCATGCCACTCGCGATGGTTGTTATCATCGTTCATACGCGCGTACCAGTTGATTTGAAACATAGCGCCGTCTGCTATTGTGTGTCGGTTTGAAAAATGCTACAACGCATTTTCATACGCATCACTAGCTGAAGATTTACAAGCGCATTTTATAAAACGATATGTTAAAGTAGCGAATTCTCAAAGCGATTTATATTCCTGTATCGTCAGAGATTATTACCAGACATTTCTCGATGACCATAATCGCTTGTGCCACTGAGCTCAGCAGAGCCCCTCATTTTTGCCGAATATTTGCAGCATTAAGAACAAAGTTTTGTTTTGAAAATGACATTTTCGCCATACATATTTAGCAAGCGTGGCGGTCGCGACCGCGACAGCGGGCGATCATGCAGCACATTCGCGTAGATCACGCATTTACCGGTGCGTGTTTATTTCGGTTAGCCGCATCGCATTTCAGCGCGAAGCACACTCAGTCGAGTTTTTAAATACTCGCCGCGCATTCTCATTTTCTGTAATAAAGAGATGCAGACACCATTTTGCCGATTTTGAAGAAAAGTTTGCCAGGTTTCGAGATGTAGAGTTTTTTCAGACATACCTCGTAGAGAGCGCATTATATGCTGTAGGTAAAGGGTCAATCATGTAATACGTAGCAGTACCGAGTACGCTGATATGTAGCTTATCGAGCATACAGCGAAGCAAGTACTTGACATGTCGATATATTGCATAGCATCGATTGTTGGGGAGCCATTTACAAGAATTTGTATCTGGGCAGAGCCCCCGCATAAAAGCAGACCTTCCCATTACACTCAGAATAACCCGCATTTACTTCACAGGTCTCCAAACAATCCAATATATATGCAATATAATCCCAACATGAGTAAAATTGCCTCTTGGGCTCATAAACCAATACTCATTAAAACACATATCACAACTATTCTCCAATTTTCTCCCAATAATTACATAGTTGATTACACTTTTATACAAGCATATATTAACATCTACAGGTTATGTCCAAAAACCATCAAGCCACAAACCGGCTTCTTCAAAATCAACCTCAAAATGAGTTGTCTCCTCGAGCGCTCCTTGTACCTGAAAAATAAAGGGGGGTCCCACGACGGGGTGAGCTAAAGCTCAGTAGGAGAATCGCCTGGGCTGCCACTCACCTCACCCAAGCCAAGAGCCAAGTAACGTCCATGTAAACACACACCCGCAAATACATGATCCTACTAATGTCTACATGATCAACCCACGCCACGAGTCCTCACCCGTACCACCTACACTCACGGCTTCACGATGAGAAAATAATCCACAAAACAAAACCCTTTGTTCTCAACATACCACCAAATATTCTGTGAAAATGTCGCAATTACCCTCGGCGCGAATCGTCAGCGAAGCTCCAACGCTTACTGGCCCTCATCCGAAACGACCAATGCGCCCATTCCTAACCCAATTCTCCGGAATATCATCCTTGAAATTCCTTTCGCAACCATATCCGTTTTTATAAAAAATGACTTGTCAGCACTCACACCTAATCCTAGTTACCCAAGGTATACGAAACGACATGCCATTTTCAAAACCATTTACACACATGACACATGCATATTTTCAATCAACTACAATTACACGACGTAATTCAAATGATATCAACCATCACCCAAATTAGCTCACTGAGCAATCATAATCAATTCCGCAATGGCTTATGATCACAATTTAATTCCATGTAATTGTGTCATCAGACTAACACATTAATGCAATGTATTAACCTAACTAATTCCACACAACACAAGGCCTTCATTCATTTCATACACTTCGAGCATTACAACATATGGACAATTCTTATCCATTTCACACAAACCCGGGACTGTTTTTACAAATCCTAAATGAGTAAGGGCTGTCCACGCAGCTCCACATGTTCAACCTCTACCTAATTTTCGAACCACTTACTCCATTTTCTATCTTATAAACACCTGCTATCATTTATCAATAAATTATCACAAAAGGACCCATAACAGTCCGTAATGTTGTTCAGATTGCCCAACCTACTCCCAAAAATCTAACACTTTGGCCCCATGTTTTGTACGATAAAGCTGCCTACTTCCCACGCCTCATCTCAAACTTGCATTTTAATGCCAAATCTACACAAACAGCTCCACTTCGCCAAGGGCCACTGATACCCCAACGTCCAAAAATATTTACACTGTCCCATGTTGGGACCAACAACAACCCATTCCCCGCCTTTTCCTATAATTACACGATGAAAGGATATTTGACGCGCAAAATTCCAACACCTAACAGTCTAACAACTGGATGTCACGCCATCCCACAAATCTCAAAAATTTAACACCGCCCTGATGTTTTCGGGATCGATCAAACTACCACCCGCCTCAAACCAACCGGGAAACATCGAAAAACCCCAAAATGGCCAAAAAGCAAGAGTAAAATCCCACTTGGAGTTGTCAAAAACCAGAAACTCGTAAAATCGACGCCAGAGCCGCCCGCGCAGAACGTTCCCTTCGGTCTGGCCAAATCCAACTATCCGATCACAGATTTCTGCAGGTCGGCACTCTCTCTCTAGAAACAGAGTTTCACTGCATCTCCCCAAACTGAAAAATCACAGTTTTGCTCTTGCCCAATGTAGAGAGATGAAGTACATTACCTTTTGCCTTTTAACTACTTAAATCAAACTGCAATACCCATTATGTCCCTCTTCTCGATTTGATTTTCTGTGACTATCTCTGGGCCACCATTTTCATTATTTCTCCACTCATACCACTTATGCATGAGTATTATTACTTTATATGTGCCTTCACAGATCGAAAAATGATTTACGCAGACCGAAATGCGATGTTCAAAACGCGGCCGACTTACCGCTCAAAGAAATTCGCGAATTTACGTGCTAACTAGATTTCGCGAGATACGAGTCCAACTACATAACCGCTTCATCATCCGGCGCCTAGAGAATTAATTACCGACTTTTAACCAATTAAAATTTTATAATCAAAATTACGATACTTATTCCGCAATCGGAATTTCTGCGTCTTACAAAACCTTGTCCGTCGACTACCCATCAACTGCTGAATACAAGCAGATACAGTCAGTTCACCTGACACCACTTTAGAAAAATCGCGAAGTCTCCTTTTGTACGGGGATTTACCTAAATACGTGACTCAGATATACTCCGCCCCAACAAATCCAATATATAACATATGTCCAATACGGCCACTTGGGCCTATAAACAATTCTCAATATGCATGCCAACTATGAATCCAACTATATACCCAATAGTTACAAGAGTTCAAATGTTTTACTCTCATACACCATATATTAAAATTAGGGAAATTCTAATACATGTAGATATTGTCAAGCCAAAGCTAATCCCGCTTTTCTAATCTCGTCTCTCGATGAGTCACCCAGTACGCTCCCCGTACCGTATAAAAGCGGCCCCATCGACGGCACGAGTTTAAGTTTCAAGAGGAATCGCCCTAAGGCATTTACTCACCAACTAAGCTAAGTTTCGAGAATGTTCCACTTCTAAACAAACATTCAAGAATGACGATCCACTGAACGCCTACGACTAACTCGACCAATCCATCGACTTCTCACACCGCCGGAAGCCCTCGTATGAGAATTCATCATTTTATTACAACCCTCCGATGAATATATATCAATCACGTCCGACGATCGATATATATTATCTGGTTTGCACCACTTTCTGATGAATATATATCAACCGGCCATCCGACGGCGATATATATTATTTACTTCGACTACCCTCCTACGAATATAAATCAACTCGGGCCATTCCGACTACGATATTATTTACTGGACTACTTCCATATTACATTTTACTCACCGAACCATTTTCTCTGTGATCACCCTACGACTAACTCCTATAAATTCCCAGAGATTTACAGACAGATACTAATATACGTACGCTTAATTCCAATACATGAAAACTACATGCAAATATATATACATGAATATTTACATAAAACTTTTAAATCACAATAACATGTTATGTATTTACCTATCTAACATCAAAATTAGCCTACTGGGGCTAATATATTGTAAACACAAGCAATTCGACCAATTACTTAATCAAGACATATTTTCCCAAAAATACATTTTCTATTACTTAGGAACAAGAAACCCAGAATACCCAACTCTCAAATAAATTATCGTCATGGCTATGAACTCATTACCCCGCCACTTCCGCCTCAATCATTCAACACACCATTAACACCAAGCAACACACAAGTTCATACCCACATTGGCCGCTGAGTTAATGCACGGTCGCTCCATTTGGTCTCAAAATTTTCTATTAATTCGATCCCCAATGTTCGGGACCGACTAATGTTCCCTGAATGGCTCGAATAACTCAAATGATTTGAAAAGACTGAATGAAAGAAAACCCAAAGAGGAGAAAATCCCACCTCAAGAGCTGAAGAACTCTGACTCTAACACGGAGCCATTCCGTGTAACATTCTTCTTGTCCCGTGAGTCTGCCAACTACTGATCTTCTATGATCAGAGAGAAGTACCTCTCTAAAACTCTCCCCCCACAGAACTCACTCGCATCTCCAATGGGATTTCATGTTTTTTTTTATTACTATGGTGTACACTTATTCATTTTTGGCATTTTCATGACTTAAATCAAATCTGTAACGCCACGACGTCCCTTTACCAGATTTGATATTCTGCGACATCTCTACCGCCTATTTTCATCATTTCTCTAATTATATCACTCATAAGATACGAGTATCGCGCGAGACACGATCTTTCGTCAGATCGAACGCCACAAGACCAACCACGACGTCGAAAACGCTATTACCCGACCGTCTCTTAAAATTATGAAATTTTACGTGTTTAATGATTTCACAGATCAATTCTAACAGATAACTTGTTTGGCCATCAGAGATCTAGAGAATTAATTCTGATTTTTAATCGAATTATAATTAGAATCGGGAATTACGATTTTGCCCTTTATTCCGTAAAATTAACTTTCGCCTACAGAAAATGACATGAGTCTAGAAACGCTCTGAGAGAAATTTCTAAAAAGCGTTAACATCTAGGAGCAGAAATTCAAACTACAAATAATATATCAACCATTGTTAACACAAATGGAAGATATATCAATTTTACAGATCTGAACCAATAAGAGATCAAACGCCTGATGCTCTTCCTAAATATATATATTCACCTGGAGTAGTCCATTAAACAAATAATATATATCAACGCTGAAATAAAAACAACTGATATATGATATATATATAGAGACATAAGGTATATGATATATGATATAATATATATATATATATAGATGATGATTCTGCCTTATAATGCCTCACTGAACAAAATGTTAAATATTCACATGAGAGGTCAAAAGTATGTGTGATAAGAGCCTCTTATAACTGTGGGATCCTGAGTCAGTCCTCAGACATTCAAGCAGATCACGCATTCATTGGTCGTTTGTTTAAATCAACATCAGACCGACTTAAAAGTGGGTGAGTAAATACATGCCCCAATCTGGAGGTCCACACCAACTACGACCACATGTCTCACGCCTATAAGACTGATATACAAAAATCCACCACTACAATGACGTGCTCATAAAATGATATTTTATACAAAATGATTTATGCATAATTATTATGAATTTATAATTACACAAAATGGTCTCTTGCCCATAATTTACAAAAAACAGAAAAGATAAGAAAAGGCTATCTGAATGCTTTCGCACTTCTTGCGTCCCGGATGGCCCCATCCCTAAGAGTCGTCTTTCAGACTAAAAATATATTCTCACGACATGAAAAAGCAATGCCCCACATACTTACTGCACATCTTCACCAATGCAACGCAAGACATCAAACATACAACCATGCTTAATATATCACTCATATTATTAATAATTAAGTACATCATGGATCAAATATAATGATACATAAATTAAATTACATACGCCATATAATAATCCAACAATACTTCTGTAATGTTCCACAATTTCACAATCAACATTATCACCCATGTCAACAACACACAAATCAAGCAAACAGTCCGTGACCGCCCAAACCACACCAAGCGATGATTCACTATTCAACTCTTTTTTTGGAACCGAACGATCGCCACCGTCAACAAATCCTCACCATAAAGATCATCTTCTACAAAAAGTAAAACAAGTAGGAGAAAACCCCACTTCAGTTTGTCAAACAAACTGGGAACCACGTATTTGCCGTGTGAAGAACTTGCTCTTGCCTCGCTCAACTAGTCCGATCACGGAACGGTATGGTAAATGCAGGTTTCTTTCAAAACCCTGGGCTTTCTTCTCCGCTGCTCTCCCTTCCTCTCCCCAAACCGCTGGGAGACTTGGTCAAGAGGACTGGTCTCCACGCAACATTCATTTCTCATCGACCACGGATACACCTCATCCTTATCCATCTACCTTGCATTTTCTTCTTCAAATTAAGATCATGCCACGCTGGGTTACACGCAGCCCCACTTGAGCCATACGGATCGCATCTCGCCTTGACACGGAGAGGCTTCTTAACTACCAAACGCGCCAAGTGTCCTACATCCCTTCTCTGCTCGGAAACGTGAAATTCGAATCGCCTCTCGGAATTCAACGAAATTAGACGTGGTAGCTGATTTCATGAGCCCATTCCAACGTGAAGTCCGCTTTTGTCATCCGAGATCTAGAAAATTCCGCATTTTCAACCGAAATTACATATTTTACTTTCAACTCATTTTCCGGTCCACAAGAGCTCCACTTAGTATGCGATATTTCCTCCCAACAGCTTTTAGCTCACCCCGTCGTGGGATCCCCCTTTATTTTACAGGTACAGGGAGAGTGCGAGAGGACTACTCGTCTTAGAGATTTATTGTGAAGAAAGCCAGGATGTGGCTTTTGTGGTTGTACATGTATTAGAACTCCTTACGTTTAATATATGTATTGTTTAAGAGTAAAAATATTAACTCAAGATAGTTTGTTTCATAGTCAATATGTAATATCGAGATCGTTTATGGCCCAAGTGGTCGTGATACAGCATTGTATATATTGGACCGTTACGCGTGATATGCAGGTCAGATTGGTGTGTACCCCCACAAAGGAGACTCATTCGATTTTTCTCTGTATATTGCAACCCGACTCCACTTATTCACATGGGTCGCAGAATAACTGACCCTCAGTTTTTCAAGGCCACATTGACAACTCTAAGGCCTCAATGAAGGCAGAAATGACTTTAGACCAAAGTTTCGCCCATCGACACCAGTAAGCTCATTCAAGTTATTAAACTCAACCAAATATTGTGTTGCAAAAAGTTTCCACCGAAGCTGAATGAACTGTGAATTGCACTAAGAAATGTTTACTTAATGAAAATTATGAAATAAACAAGTATAAAAAATAGTAAATAAGGAAATAAATGTATTAAAAAAACAATTAAAGTTAAAGAAAAAATTATTATTCTTTATGTATTAATAAACATAAAATAGTGAGAATGGTCTTTTTGAAACTTTTCTAGTAACAATAAATAAAGTAATTATTTCAATATTGTAAGACTAGTACTAGAATTAATTCATGCTAATTGTTTCTGCAACAACAAACTACAATATTTTGAATTCAGCAATAGTTCAATAAGTAAAGATAGAAAATAAAACAAAACTACAAAGTGAAAAGAAAATTACCAAATTATGAAAATATAAATTTAATTTCTTTAGCAATGAAAACAATTATTTAGCTAAACAATTTTTTAGTTTCAAGCGATTTTCCAATATTTATAACCAAGAAAATGTGAATAGAAAATTATGGTCACCCAAATTGCACACTCAAAATAGAGAGCAACTATTAGAGAATAAAGCTAAAGGAACATATGAATCAAAACTCTAGTACAAGGATATTTTGAAACAAAAATACTATAGGAAACTAAATATGGAATATCATAACTTAATGTTAAATTGCAAGAACTTCATAATGATAAATTAATGAGGCTAAATGAAATTGGAAATGTGCAAAGATGATCGGAAGGTATCCACGAAAAGAATTCTAACACACATAAAAAAATAAATTAATTCTTTTTGGTGATACAGCCAGTAATTTGTTTTTGTTCAATTTCTATTTTAATTTATTAGTTACAAGCTTTTCGAAAATAGTGAATAGTATATTATAATTATTTAAATTTTTATAAATATGATACACCTTAAATAACATAATAATTAGGAATAAATTTAATAAAATAGTGAAAGAAAGTATAACATGAGAATAATAATGAAACGCTTAATAACCAAAATAAGTAAAAATATAAAAGCATGTGAAAAAGGTATCATATATTAATTCAACCGTCATATAAACTTTGAAGTTAGTACGCTTAGACTATTACATTGGAGAAGGAAGTGCTGAAAATCGGCAGCATGTCAAATTTATTAGAATGAAACACTTAAAAGAATGTAATTAATATCAATAAAAAGAATAATTAATATAATAAATGTACAAAATGATAGTATTGATTTGTTTATTATTGAGAGACAATTAATATGTGAGACCTCTAAAATCCAGATTCCCTGGTGGTAAAATAGTACTTCTATTGAAAAACCGAATTCTAGATCTCGACATACTTAACCACGCACCGTTGACCGCCTCACAAAATCTACTACCACGTCGACTTCTCGTCGACCTCGGCACAATCGGAATCACTGTGCTTTTCTCGCACATGGGTGACATCACGACTTACAGACTCATGAGCGGCCCAAGAGGGCGCCCACGCAGTGGTCAAGCTACAAAGCAGTCAAACTTGAGCTTGCCAACATAGTGACACACAGACGATGCCATGGAGGGATCTCAAGGCAGATTGACAAGATGGGCAATCCAAGGCGCCCAATGAGAATGGACATACGGCAAAGAGTTTTCACTTCTATGGCTTTAAGAGAGAGGCTCCACCTTCTAAAATTCCCATGATCTGACCTTGCAGGCTCTGGCTAAGAAGGAGTTAGAAAGTCAAGCCCCACGGCATAAGGACTACACGTGTTCCATTGAGTTGACAAATTCAGAAAAGGTAAATCCTACTTGTTTTACTTTACTAAGGGTCTTGGTGGGGATTGAAGGTCCCGATGTGATTTCTGCTCCAAAAGATCTGGACCTAGAAAGCTAATAAATCCCCATACTGACGAAATTCACGATCAAGGTTTTTTGATTTGTCAAGGCCATGGAAGTAACAACATTGATTTGTGAATCATGGGCTTCCGGGCGACGAATCCCGCTGATTGTGCCTTTTAAATTCATGTAAGGCAAGTTTATGTTATTATTATAAACCTGACAACATGACGTATGATTTAAAATTGTTAATATATGTAATGAGCGATATTAGCATGTCAGATGTTCATGTGCGGCTATCAGATTGCACTTAGGTGGGAGGCAACCTGGCAGGGAAATTTCATCGGGCTTTGCTCACACCTGGCCGTGGGAATATATTTTTCGTATTGAAGACGCGAATGGGGGATGGGATCTGGTTTTAGAGGTAAGAAACCACACTTATCTTGTTTTTTTCTCGTTTTATAAAATTACGGGCAAGAGACCCATTTTTGCATAAATTGTAATGAAACACAATTGTAAATAAATCATTTTTGTATAAAATATGCTATATTTTATGAGTTCCACAGGGCCCAAGTGTGGTCATTTTTACACATGCAATGTGCTTCATGACGTGAGACATAGAATTCCGCTGGTCGACGGCATGGTACAACTGACACCCCGGGATCAAGGCCACATACCAAACCATTAATCAAAAATGGAGTAAAGGACTTTCTTAGAAAAAACAAATCATTCTTTTCTATGAGATACAATTATTTTTATAGTTAGCAGGTAGACAAACATTTTTATAATTATTTATCTTATTCAAAAAATTATTGTTACATAACATGTGTACTTACAACCACAAACTAAACTAGATATTTTTTTCATAGGTAATAACTAAATTTCCTTCAAGAAATTTAAATTCAAAATAATATTAAGCTTAACAAAAGAAATTTGTTTCAAAATAAAAGCAAATGTAATAATTATTATTGTGTTACCTAGTATATTCATTAGTTTTATCAATCATGAACTATATTTAACAATACATTAACACATCATATTTTTATCATAAAGAAATATCAATTTTAATGATGATATAAGCTTACCGCAGTAAATCATTTGCAACTCCAAATTGAGAAACTCTATCTTTTTCCAATTCCTCTTCCCTCAACAATTGAGAGATATATTGCCTTCAAGATAATTATCAAAATAGACGGTGCTGCAATTAGGTAGCCTCTCACCAAGACTCAAGTGTGAATTTCCATGTAAAATATTTGAACTCATATCAATTGATACAAGACTACTAACATTTAAAAGCTTATTCAGAATGGAATTGAACGTTTGAGTCGATATAGATATTACAAGAAGTGGTCAAATTAGAGCTTGTAGATGGACCACTCAGTTACAATTATCAAGATGCAACTCTATTATATTGGAAGCTTGTTTAGCACCAATCCATTGACTTCCTACCATCGTATAGAGGTTGACATAATTTGCAACCAAGATGCTTCAAAGAAACAAGACTAGTCATCCATTCAATATTTCTCAATAAATAAAATCATTAGAATAATTTTCGTAAGAAAGATCAAGATATTTGTAGGTTAGAAAGATTTCTAAATTTGAAGGAATTGTTCCAATAAACCCACAATTCGATAAGTTTAGATATATCACCAAAGAATTTGAGGTATTGAACGGGTTTGAATGAGTTGAAACTTAAATCTAGATATATTTCAATACTTGAGTTTTATCAATGAAGGACTCAATTACCCAATTCCTAAGTTCATATAGCTCGTTCCCATATACCATTCTCAAGAGGATATGGGAGAACATTACAAAGATTCTACTAATGTAACAAATCTGCTTCCATTCGCCAACCAATCCCATGCCAATAGCATTGTTTCCTTCCATGATGAAAGTCGACATTGGATCCTGTGGAGACCATTTTTAAAGCCGATAAGAGCCTTTTGTTCATATATTGGAACATTGTTGTTGATGTGGGTATGACCATTACATTCTATTTTTGTTGTTATAAAATAGAGAATGACCAAAATGAAGAATCGTAATTCTCTCCATATAGTATCCAATCCTCTAGTAAGGAGCACCTACAAAATTGAATTTGGACATATACATTTGTTCCTGAACTAAATTACTAAAATTAATAACACAAAACAAAAATGAAAACATTTAAAAATGAAGTGCATCGTCAACAACACATTTAACAAATATCATCATTCTAATAAGATTTTAAAACTACTAATAGTTTTAATAGATATACTCACAAAATATGATTTGTAAATATCATGTATTAACCTTACTTTGATTGGTAAGAACTAAACACCTCATATGGGATTCCAAAAGATTATATAAAAAAATACATAAAAAATAGTTTTTATCAACATTAGAGAAATCTCGAACCTTACCTTAAACTTGTTTGTGTTTTCGCATGTTCAATTCAACTAAAAATAGAGGAAGATGGTTTAAAGTGATGATAAAGATAACCTCACTTTGTTTGTAGTAACATATGAATTGTATCTATAATTGTAATTGATTGAAAAACACTGAGTTCATGCTCTACTATGAAAACTCAAAGGTCTCTTCATGATGGAAGACCTTGGACTCTGGAAGATAAAAAAATGTGGGATAGAAAGACATTCATGACACTCAAGTCAAGGTCAATAAGATTAAAATAAACACTAAAAATTGTTTTTAAGTTTTTTTTTGAAACAAAGATGGGGGTTGGTATCATTTCACCATTTGTTATTAATAACACTTTACAAACAATCAATCTATTAACACTAGTACTTTACATGCTATGAAGAAATACAATTTTATACCATAAAAATGAATATCTACTTACTTCAATAGGAAAGTCATAAGAATTTCTTACAAACATTAAGCTTATATTTTTGTTCACATGTCTATCTCAATAAAAGGAAGGACATTCAGGAGGAGATCCCGCATTCGAAAGTCCCAAGAGGGAATTGTTTATCACATTGTAATAAAGCACTTAGCAAAAAAACTATATTTAAAAAAAAAAATTGAAGACCTAGACTTGATTAAATAGAAAAAAAGAGGTCATTATATTTGATAGGTGGAATATAATTAAATTCTCGTCTTGACTTGGGATGATATGTTTAAGAAGAAAAGTATTGATTGATTTAAAAAATAAAAATTACATTTATTTTAGACTTTAAAAGACTTTGACGGGGTCAATTAAAAAGAAAAAAGAAGAAGAAGACTTTGAGAGGGAAAAAAAGGTGTCGTAAGTATTTAGGTGAAAATATAATTAATTGGAAGACTTAGGGGTTGTTGATTTAATGCTAAAAGCTGAATAGCTTTCAGTATAAGTTTTTTGTTTTTTAAAATTTTTACGACTTATTGCTGAAATTTTTTTTAAAAGTTCTGAATAGAAAAAGTGAAAATATTTGGCTTTTTCTATTCAGAAAAATTCACTTTTTACCAAAACAAGAAAAACTTCATCATTACCCAACAAGAAGAACACTCCTACTAGGAGCTAACCGGAGGTTTGGTGTAGCCCATCCTCGAATCTCGACTGCTATTTTTCACCTCAAACCTATTTCATTTAAAAAATTAAACGGAGCGAGGGGGGGATAGGAAAATTCCCATGAGACGCCTCGATGCCTCGATCCCGGGGTGTCCCGTTGACCACCGTCAACCCGCGGAAATCTACTTGTGTGTCTCACATCGTGAGACCTATACATGAGTAAAAATGGTCACATTAGCCTACACATTATACTCATCAAAATACATCTAACTATACTACCATAGTTCAAGAGTTGATTACATTTTAATACAACATATTAAATCGAGAACTTTAATACATGTTTACAAAAAGATAACAAAGCCAATAATCCGATTTTTCAAAACGACCTCCCACTCGAGTCGCCGATCGCCTGTACCTAAAATAATATTCCCTCAACAGGGTGAGCAATTGCCCAGTAGTGGAATTACCCTAAATGGGTTACTCCCCGCCTAAGTGCACATGCAATGATTCAACATAAACACACATTCAAGCAAATGCATAATCCTACTTGAATGTCTACATGCCCAATCTCTATGTCTCTCGAAACACGACTCTCACACACACATGCCTAAGCCAAATGTGAGAAAATACGCTTTCAAAATGCTTTTGTTCTGAAAAACACACTACCGAAGTTTTGGTAAAACATCGACTACCTCCGAGATGAATCACGTCTCTGGAAATATGGTCCTCATCCCCAAGTGATTCGTTGACAACCTCCAAGGCAATTCCTTCTGAAAGTTGAAATTCCGTTCACAAACATTTTTATTTTTCTTTCATTTTTCATGTCATGCACTCACTCCTAATATCCTAGGGTGCCTCAGTGCATATGGAATGCATTATGTCAATTCCAAAATATCCATGCTAATATATTTTCATGTATATATTAACATAATTTAATTCACACATCATGTTATACAATTCATAACCAAAACACCAAAAATAGCTCACATTGGCTAATTACAAGTTCCAATTCCAATGGCTTACACACAATTATATTTCATATAATTGTGCCATCTTGTTAACACATTAAGTTCATGTATTAACCTATTAATTGTAAGACCCGAGAAATTCCAATTTTTGGAGTAAGGGCAAAATCGTAATTTCGATTACAAAATTGTAATTTCGGTTAAAAATCCGGAATTAATTCTCTAGATCTCGGATGACTAAACGGATAGCACCGTTGGAATCGTCTCACGAAATCTAGTTAGCACGTAAAATTTCGTAATTTTCCGGGGCCGGTCGAGGAGTTGACCGCGTTTTTCGAGGCATCACGTTTCGAGGTCTTGAAGTAAAAGCGATTTACGATGCTAGCGAAGTCACATATAACAAGTACTCATGTATAGAGTGGTATGGTAAGAAATGATGGAAATGGGCCGGTAGAAATAGTCATAGAATATCAAATACAGGTAATAAAAAGGTGTGATATCGTTTAGAGATTTGTTTAAGTCACAAAAAGACAAAAATGGGAATAGTGATTGTCTTCTCCAACAAAAATAAGAAAAAAAACGTGGGGAAGGGGATTTTTGGGGGATGCAGTAGGTGTGGAGAACGAAAATGGCGGTTTTAGAAGGTGCGACCTCTCCACAGATTTGCGATCGAGCCGTCGGCGATCTTAACCGAGAGCAGGAGAAGCGGCTCTACGCAGAGAGGGCTTTGCGTAGGTACCCGGTTGTAAGGTTTCCTCAAACTCATGAGAGGTAGGAGTTTCTCCTACTTTGCGTTTTATTCCTTTTAAGTGTTTATGAATGTTCCAGCGTTGAATGAGGCGGGTGAGGGACCGTTTCGTCGATCCCGAATCTTGGAGCTTAGTGTTGTTGTAAATTTTAAACCCAAAATGGGTAGGCCATGACAGTGTGTGCACTGTGTGCACTGTGTAATTTGTGTGGGTTGTTAATTGTGTAAAATTGTGAAACAAATCATGTGTTTGTTGGTTTGAAGCCTTAAATGACTGTTCGATCGATCCCAAAACTTGGGACCGAATTATTGGAAATTATTGTGACATTTTCGGTAAATCCGTGACTGTTCACGGCTGAATTGGGTTGCTTGTTGTGCAATCATGAAGGATCCCGACCCGGATTAACCTCATGAACCCGAGGGGACCTCCCGGCACTCCAATGGATATAGAAACTTTTCCTCAAAACAGTCAAATAAAATCCATGGAGCGAACCCCTTTACAATCCTTAACATATCTTTAGTAAATAATGCGGAAGCAAAGTGATAAATTTTTTTCTTTCTTTTTCAAACACTTGGATTTTTCAGAAAAATTGGCCAGAGTTTCTGTTTTTCGGACTTCCCAAAGGATTGAGAAACCTGATAAAAGCATTTAAAAACACTTCTAATCTTCCAATTTTTCAACCTCCACGTTTAGGACTCCTGGAGTCCACAACTCATTTAACACAATATATACCATATACATTTATTCATTTCAATCATCAAAACATTTAAAACTTCTTCAATTCCATGCACATATTTATCAAAAAAATTTGAAAAATTTGGGTTTGAGCGGACCATGAGCCGCCTAAGTGGTTCATTTTCAAAATATATCCATATAATATATATACATGACCAGTGTCCGACATATAAAATATCTGACTATTTATACAATCACGATTCCATCGTAAGTCTCCTCGATGGCTCGACTCACTGCGCAAGAGGGTACTCTCTGCAGGCGCACTGTCTCGAATCCCGAAAATGTTTTGAAACATATAGAAAAGAATGGGCTAAAAGAGGCCCGGTGAGTGTACATTTTTCATTAAGATAACATTTCCGATTATATATCAAAATAATACATACTTATACAATTAAATCAAATTATACCTTAAGCTTATTTGCCTTAAACTTTCTTTCTTCTGATAATAAATACTTATACATTAAAATCCATTTTATGCCTTAAACATTTAGCCTCAGACTTTCTTTCTTTCTTTCTTTCTTTTTCTTTCTTTTCTGATGGAACCCGGAGATAAACACATGTCGAGCAGTTTAAGTGCGGCGGTGAGACAGTCACATTCAGTCATAACCACTGCTGGCTGGAGAAACTCCGCTTTACATAGGGTTCAGTCATAGCCTATCACGTGTAAGGATATTCTCTAGACACCTAATTCCCTCCTCGATTAGTAACCTACTCCTTTCTACTCTAAATCCTTTGCAGCTTAAGTACCTCAATGATATCGATCATAATAGTCATATGGGGTTAAGTAACCATCGGTAAAACATTTATCAAAATACATTTATAAATCCATTTTAAATCATTTACTTTATCATGAAAACTCATATATATATATATGCAAATATACATATGCATTCTTTACACATTTTTAAACTTTCATAATACCTTAACATATGCATACATATATAATTTAGTATAAATATATATTGATGCAAGATAAAAAACATTTATTTCCATATGCCTTAACATTTACATAAACATTTCAATTAAACTTTCAATTTAACATTAAAACCATTCACTTTTAAAAACTCAATTTTCAAAATATCATTTTCACTAACAGTTCACCGCTCAATCAGCAGCACAAAGTCGGGTTTCGTTTCCGTCCGATGGTCCCTTTTAACCTTTTTCAAGAAAACCACAGCTATACATTAATCCTGCTTCCATTTTAATCCACCATACACATTCATTTGAAAGCCAAATGAACAAGTACCCTTAAGCCACTAAAAACCCACTCATTTTGGCCAACCTTTTTCCAACAATACTCTATAGACTTTATGACTCAAAAATTATTCAAACGGTCTTCAAAATTTATAAAACTCTCCAGATCAGTCCTTTATATATCCAATGACATCTCTTTAAATTTTCAATTTAAAATTCCTTCTCTAAAGCCCTCAACCACATAACACGAGTTATTGTATTTTACATCTAGATGACTCAATTTGGCAGAACAGAATCTGCACATAGCTCCACTTTGACAAATTTTATGGGCGCACAGGATCACAAATTTTCTTGAACTTCAGCTAAGATAAAATTTTCCTTTAGAAGTCTATTTAACCAGCAACTTGAATCACTCGTCGGATCATAAATGAGCAAGTTATGGTCAAAATCGACAAATGGTCAGAGCAGGAAGCCGACATTCCTGTACCGAGAACTAGACGATGAAACACATGGCCTACTTTGAGTAAATTTTTAGGCCACTTATAATGGGAATTTGACGATGCCTATTTCTATGGTTGATTCTCCTTGAAGTCCTATTTTAACCCAGCAACTTGAATCACTCAAAATCGGATCATAAATGAGCAAGTTATGGTCAAAATACGACAAATGGTCAGAAAGCAGGGAAAGCAGGCATTTCTGTACGGGGCTTCTTTGCCAGAAGCCAGCCGGAATGTGTTTCTCTTCCACTTTTTTTCACTCTAAACACTCCAATCTAATGCCTTATACCCATTTCAACATATCACACAAAATTCATTATCAATTCCTAACAATTCCCTCACTTTCTTTTTCAAAACCTAACATAATCCATTTCCTTCTCAATTGATATCAAAATCAGCATCATTCAACCTTAAATACCACCAACTGAACATCCATACCAGAAAAGTCAAGACATTAGATATGAAAACATCAAACCCTAACTCCCTACACCGTAAAAACTTACTTGTTCTTGGTTTCCTTTGGCTCCTACTCCTTGCTACCACTTGTAGAACACTTGGAAAGGCTTGAAGGAGAAGAAAAATCACATCTCCCACGTTGCTCTGATTTTCTTCCCTTTCTCTCTTCTTTCCTTTCTTTTCTCTCCTTTTCTCCACTCTCCTTTCTCTCGGGTTCCCCTAACTTTTGAGACCAAAAATAGAGACTTTTGTTTGTCTTCCCATTTTCATATTTTAATCTTTCCTTTAATTACCATTTGGTCCCTTGGTTGCTTCTTTAACACACTTTGCCAAAATTGCATTTGAGCCCATGAATCTCATTGGTTCATTCTCATGATATTTTAAATCTTAACTTAGCCATTAAGAAAGATTTTGATTAGCTCTCACAATAAAATATCTCAATTATAGCAGATTTTATCTCAGTTTCACCTTATCTTTGCCTTTTATCTGATTAAATATCAAAAATATTCTATGATACGTCTAAACTTCATTAGCCATGAAATATTCTAACTAAATCAGCCGCGGTGGATTGGGCTCTGAAATCACGAAATCGGATTTAAAATCATTAAATAAATGCATCCGGACAATAAGCGTATTATTATCAAGTGCGTTCGGATCGCTGAAACTATCAAAGCGGACTCCACGTTCCACTCCGTTGATTTCGTTAGACACTCTATATGATATATTCGGACATTTTAGTATTTTATTTGTTTCCGAAAAATTTCACTTGAGTTCGAATTTCGATCCGGAAATCACTATTCATAAATCTCCTAATCTCTTTACAAATATAGGTTGAAGTCATATGAACTGAAATTTCTTAAAAATTCCTTTGCAAACCCCTCCATCCGGATATAATAAGAAAAATCACTATTCTTTAGGGCATTCGGTTACAATTTTCGAAAATTCCACGTCATGTCCAAATGAGGTCCAGAGCGTTCTAAATTCTAAGCTACCCTCGTTTCTATAATTGGACCTCTAATCAGTTCAAAAACTAATATTATAACATTCAATCAGGTTGGGGTTTTACAAATCATGTGTTAAATCATGTATTGATTAGAAAAAGACCGGGAATGGTCGTGAGATGCGGGTTCACAAAGTGAACCGATGAATTGTTGAGTGTTGGAACCGTAAACCCCCAGGGTTTCTTACATTCCTAGGAATAGTGACACGAAATATATTTTGTGTAAGCATGTTTGGTCGGAGTGATTTAAATTAAATTGCACCGTGTTTGATCATTAGCCAAAAGTAAGGCTAATTTTGATGTATGAGTTGTATAATTACATAACATGATTGTGTGATTTAGTTATGCGAGTATATTCATGTTTATATATTTGCATGTGATTAATTTGTATTGGAGCGCATACATGCATTCCATATCTTCTTGAAACACCTAGGATTATAGGAGTGAGTGCATGAGATGAGTCTAGAGAAAAGGTTAGGAGGTTGTCTAAAACATTAATTATCGGGTAGTCAAATTTAAAATATCAATCGTCAGACATTGAATTGATATTCATCGGAGGAGTAGTCACAAACAAATAATATATCAATCGTCGGGCGGCCCCGATTGATATATATTCATCGGGTTGTCACTTAATAAAACAACCAGATTCTCATCTGAGGCTTGGCGAGTGTGAGAGAGTCAGTGAGGACTCGGGATCTGAGTTGGTCATGTATACATTCAAGTAGGATCATGCATTTGCTTGAATGTGTGTTTAAGTGGAACATTGCTTTGCACTTAGGTGGTGAAGTGGCCCACTTGGGGCGATTCTCCTCTTGAGCATTAGCTCACCCATCCCTTAGGACACTATTTACAAATGCGGGGAACGTGCGAGGGACGGCTCGTCCACAGGGCGAGATTAGAAGAAAAGGCGGATTGGCTTTGGCTTTGTGATATTTACATGTATTAGAACTTGAGGTATTTTAATGAACATGTTGTATAAAATGAATTTACTAACTCTTAAAGTATTGGATATAGTTGGTATATTGTGATGAGTATTGTTTATGGGCCCGGAGTGGCGGGTTTGCTCATGTTGGAAATCATATTGGGTGTTTGGGACGAGTATTATGCGAGTCTTTGTGCTTGGGTAGAGCTCTCGGAGTACAAAGGAGACTGGAGTTTTGAAGTGGTGTCGGGTAACTTGGGCATTCATTTAATATATTCGCGGGTTGACAAGTGATCGACGGACCCCGGGTTTGGGGCGTCACGGCTTGGTATCGGAGCTTGGGTATCTGAATACCTGAGGGCTCGGGTTTGGGTATCCATCACCACTAGGTGGTTTGATGTGAAGTATAGGTATATGGAAACCTAGAGATTGAGGATTTGGGCTTAGGCCATAGTTGTGTAAGAACATCACCACTAGGTGTGGTTCGATGTTGAGTATGGGTATGAGATTACCTAGGAAATCACGGGACAAAACTAGGACACTACATGCATGTGTTGATGTGTTTTGTGTGATTTGATGAATTAGTTGTGTGAAAAATATTCATAGCAGATGATGTGTGATCATGTCTGTGTATGGTTTGTGTGTAGTAGTTGCTTTGAGCTGACCATGATGTGTTGGGAAGTTTTTAGAAGTTTTTACAGTGTGTAAAAACTGGAACAAAGAGAAGAAATAAAAAAAAAAAATTCAATTTATTTTGGTTGTGGATAATGAAATAGGAATTTTAATAAATTTGAGGGTTGAACACTAGGATTAGTGTTGTATAATGAGGTTTTGAGCAAATTACGGACCATTTCAGGTAAATGAAAAAAAAAATTTACGAGTTTTACAATGTAAAAAAATTTGGATAAAGAAGCAAAAAAATAAATAAATAAATAAATAAATTTTATAAATTTGTTGAGTATTATTGAAAATGGAAAAAAAAAGTATATATTTTTATTATTTTCCGATGGTGAAATGAAAAAAAAAAAAAAAAGGAAATGAAAAAAAAAAAATTTGTGCGAGAAGCGGGTTTTGGAGCTCTGCGATTATATTAATGAAAAAAAAAAATTTATTGCAATCGCTATATTATGTTGCGAGGAGGAAGAATAGGTTACGGGAAAAAGAATTGCATTGCAAGATGCTTGGTTGGGGAAAAAATGGTGTTGCAATACAAATATTGTATTCCAGGCTGGTAGAGTTGGTTGAGAGGCAAAAAAGTGTCCTTGTCCCTGAGTTCCATTGTATTCTGGTGAAAAGAGCTTGAAGGGCTGGTGCTGAGAAACACAATATCGCCAATACAAACATATGTATTATGTGAGGCACGAGGAGGAAAGATTTGGGAATTTGTGTTGCAATACAACACGACCCGGTAGCGTTCTGGCCAGGCGGTAGACCTTGCGCTGTGATCTGACCATCTGAGGCCGCGACACGGCCGAGGCGACTGCGACCTGGCCCGGCGGCGGGGCATGGGCGCGGCGGCGCAGGCGCTCCGCAGGCTGCCTTACGCACGCCCGACCGCGGTGGGGCGCCCGCGATACGGCCGTTCACGGCCGCGACACGGCCGGGACCGGCCGCGATCACGGCCAGCCAGCAGCGCGTGCATGCAGCGGCGGCACGGCGTGCCAGCCCAGGCGATTTGGTGCTGCGTGCACGGCGGTTTGACACGGTTTTTGACCGGTAGTGTTTCTAAGTCACCGTTTAGACCCGGTTCATGAACACTGTTCATCACAAAATTTCTCGAAATTTTTTTTTTTTTGAAAAAAAAAAAAATCAAATCAAATCAAATCCGTCAAGCCAAGGTGATAAGATTTTGAAAAAAATAAAATTTTCCAATGAAATTTTATTGAAAACAATATTTTAAATGCAAAATTGATTGCGTATACCTTTGAGTTATGTGTATGATTAGTGTCTACGAGTACACATGTTTATGCCTTAGAATCTTTGTGTGTATTTAACTACCATTGGAAACCGTGATTGTGCGGTAGTTGCATAGGAAACTATATGCAGGGTGAAATGTGTATAGGAAAAAGGGTGAATGCTAAGGTTATGAACTATGACCTTAGGGAGTTGGATACTGAAATGAACAAGAGAGCCTAGAACCTTCTTGAAATAAATAAATTGAGTGGCTGGAATTTAGCGCCACTTAGAAAATGAGCAGTCGGTTCATAGTTTGTTAAGTACATTAGTAATCGGCATCTGCATTACCTAGTTGAGTGAAGTGAAAGATAAATGATTCTTGTTGCCATGTTAATTGTGTAAATGGCTAGTAGAGATGAGGATGTGGGGGCGTCCACGAGTGCGGTCGAGCACAATCGGTGTTTGATCGGACTTTGCGAGGAATTTGTAGGTATTATAGCGAATCTTTATGCTTGCAATTTGGTATAGCAGGTAGACAGGAAGATCCTAGTAACCTTCAGAGGTTTAGGGCGCATCATCCTCCTACATTCACAGGGGGAGGAGACCCGATGGTGACAGACCATTGGTTCATGCAAAACGAGAAAGCGTTAGAGGCTATGGGAGGTGCATACGTAGCGACCGGATAGACTAGCTGCGTTCTAGCTAGAGAATGAGGCCCAAATACGGAGGAAATGGGCAAGGACCTCTAGAGACCTTAGAGGAGCCGTTATATGTGAGTTCTCCCCTAGGGATTAGGGTGAGAATAGGGATGATATGTCGAGGTTGTGAGTTGGAGATCTCAGGGACTCTACTCACAGTGGACCTGAGGATTATGGACATGTCAGAGTTCGATGGCATCCTTGGGATGGATTGGTGGCGACTTCTGAAGTCGTGTCGATTGTGTGTGAGGAGGTTACCGCCTCGCCGCGGGGCGATGCTCAGTGGTATTTCAGGGGGACAAGCATGACATTTTGCCCCAAACAATATACGAGTCCAAGTGTTAAGGACAGTTAGCGGGTTGGCTAGCGAGCCTTACCCTAGAGGACGAGGAGAGACCAAACTTGGACCTACCTCGAGTAGTATGCTAGTATGTGGATGTTTTTGCGGGCGAGCTGCGGGATTGCGCGAGAGGGTTGTAGACTTCCCGGCATCGAGTTACGCACAGTACTTACGCCCATCTCTATGACTCCGCATAGGATGGCACCGGTTGAGTTGCGAGGGCGCTTCGAGTCTAGCTCTGGGAGATTGAAGATGGGGTACGGGGATTGTCCATTCGGGCGGGATTGTAGGATTTAAACTGCGGGACATGGACTCCATGGTTGAGGCGACCACGACCATAGAGAGAGAGATGAGGATGCCCGGAACACTTTCGGGATACGGGTGTTGGTAGCAGAGGAGGATCGGCTTTCTTCTAGTTCGGGAAGAGGCGGAAGACATGCGCTTCATGAGTTCAAGACCGGGGCGAGTTGGGCGGTTTGTTAGAGCGGGGCGAGTGATATGTTATTACGCCGACGGCCTAAGCATATGAGGCAGGATTGCTCCTAGAGACGAGGATCGGGGTTTGGGACGGCGCGATCCTAGTTAGCCGTAGAGCAGGAGAGTATCACAGTTCATTCCTCCACGCTAGTATCGTCGAGAGGCAGGTTTTAGTTTGGGGTGCTATCACAAGCGCTCCAGCCCATTATAAAATAGTGAGAGGACGGAGTGTGGGTCGAGTCGGGGGATAGATGCGAGTTGCACAGTGGCGTGAGTGGACCTTAGGGTGGTAGGCGTATTGGTTGTTGATGTGAGCCGAGCATGGATGAGTTGACAACCATCGGGTTGTCGATGAGTGAGACCTTAATTCACCGGGTTGTCATACTCAACACGGCATTGGATTCAGGCTTAGAGAGGTTAGGCCTTTAGAGAGAAGCAGTGTAGATGTTCTTCCCACTGGGATGTAGGGTGAGGAGTTGACTGTGCGTCGGGATTAGTGAGAGATCTCAGAGATTCTACTCACGGTGGACCCCGGGATAGGGTGTCACAGTATGGCATTATTGCGTTCGTGTGCACGGTAACATCGCGTCGAGTCGGGTGTAGGTACATGGTACGGTCATTCACCACTCTTGGTGAGTGAGGGTTGAGTTTGTCTTTGAGACTCGTCAATGAGACTCTTAGTTGGGTTCGATGGCCCGAGTGAATTAGAGTGTGTGGGGTAAACGGGGCTCGTAAATCCCCTCGGTGAGAATCCTGGAGTTAGGGTGTAAGGGCAGGGGAGATATCAATTTAAACGTGAGAATATAATAGGCTTGAAGTGTAAGCCGAAGAATTGTATTGCTGAAATGAAACGCACGATCAAGTATCACATAGACTTAGGTTGAGTGAGTAAAAGTCGGGAAGTGACTCGAGATGGCATGGTGAGTTATCACGTAGACTTAGAGTTGAGTGATAAGGGGAGTCGAGGGAGTGACCCAGGGTGGTTACCTTGGAGATTGCATTGGGTGTTGTTGGTAGGCAAGGACTTGGTATATGGATGTCATTCATGACATGGACTGGAATTGACGGTCCGATGGATTGTCAATGATTGTGACCTTGGGAAGATCGATATACCTGCTTGAGGGGATTTTGTGAGGTTCACGTGTTGTATGGATTATATACAAGTGTTAAAGGATACTGCGAGCATGTCACAGATCACCAGGATAATTGGGAGGAGCATTGGCCCTTAGTGGAGTTAAGCTCGACAATAGTTATCGGCCCGAGTATCACGGATTACTGCCGTATGAGGCATTGTATGGGAGGCCATGTAGGTCAGATTAGGTTGGACCAGTGGGAAGAGCTCCATCAAGGGTCCGATCACGATTAGAACACCTTTGAGAGAAGGTGAACTTGATACGACAGCGTCTTCTCGACCAGTGGTAGAAGAGCTATCTTTGGATGTCTGACGTCGACCCTTAGAGTTCGAGGTTGGGGATCCGCGTCTTCTTGAAGGTGATGCACAGAGTGGTCGGATTCGGCAAAGCGTGGAAAGCCACCATCGCCGAGATTTATTGGGACTTCGAGATGCACTGAGTGAAGCCTTTGTGCGTACCGATTGGCGTTACCGCCCAGCATGTCAGATGTCCACGAGGTATTTCACGTCTCCGTATAAAATATACTCCGAGGATCCGGCTCATGTGGTGGATTGAGGGGCGAATTGAGGTTGACCGCGGATGGGACCTTCGAGGAGGACCGGTGTGCGTGTTTATAAGCCGTGATCGGGTTTTGCGACAAAGGCCGTGAGGCTAGTGAGGAGTACTAATGGGCACTATGCGGTGGAGAGTCCACGTGGGAGGCGAGGACACGATGCGGGCCACTATCCTTCTTGTTTAGGGATGAAGGTGCGTGGTTTGAAGTCGTTTAGCATTTAAATGGCCCAGTTCACATTGCGTAGTAAAGTGCACGTTGCATATGCATGCAGTGATTATGATTGTCTTGAATTTCGGGACGAAATTCCTTTAAGAGGGAGAATGTAAGACCCAGAAATTCCAATTTACAGGTAAGGGTAAAATGTGTTCGATTCTGAAAATTGTAATTTGATTAAAAATCTGGAATTAATTCTCTAGATCTCGAGGATGGCGAAACAGATTGCACCGTTAGAATAGATCTCATGAAATCTAGTTGATACGTAAAATTTAGTAATTTTTAGAGGTGATCGGAGTTGACACGTTTTTGAGGCATCGCGTTGGTCTTGTAAAGCGATTTTGATCTGTGAGAAGTCACGTATCTAAGTGCTCATGTACCATAAATTAGTATGAGTAGAAATGATGGAAATTGACGGCCAAAATAGTGCCGAATATCAGGACATAAATGTCATTTAGAGATTTGTTTAAGTCACAAAAAGACAAAAATGGGAATAGTGATTGTCTTCTCCAACAAAAATAAGAAAAAAACATGGGGAAGGGGATTTTTGGGGGATGCAGTAGGTGTGGAGAACGAAAATGGCGATTTTAGAAAGAAAGTCTCTGACTTCTCTCTAGATTTGCGACAAATTCGACCGTCAGCGGTCTTCGAGACAAGAAGGAGAGCCGATACGGAGGAAGGGTTTCACGTGGGTACCCAGTTTATAGGTTTCCTCAAACTCCAGTACTTTCTCCTGCATGGTTTCTTGTTTAGTTTTACTGGGTGTTTGATGAATGACGTAGGGGCAGTTGATGGTGAATCTTGGAACGCATTATTGTAAATTTCCCAGACCCAAAATGGGTAGGCCACCATGGCCGATGTGCGCCTTTATGTAATTTAATGAGTTGTTTAATTGTGTAAAATTATGGAAACAAATCATGTATTAGTTGGTTTGAAGCCTTAAATGGTATTCGTCGGTCCCAAAACTTAGGACCGAATTGATGAAATTATTGTGACATTTCGGTAAATCAGTGACATCACAGTTGAATTAGTTTGCTTGTTGTGCAATCATGTAATTTAAATCATGTATTGATTGAAAAGTACCAGGGAATGAGTCGTGAGATGCGGATTCTGAGCCGATGGGTGTTGAGTGTTAGACCTCAAACCCTAGGGTTTCACGACCTAGGAATAGTGACACGAGAAATATATTTTTGTGAAAATATGTGTTTAATTGATGATTAAATTAAATTACCAAATATTTGATCATTAGCCAAAGTGAGCTAATTTTGATGTATGAGTTGTATAATTACATAACATGATTGTGTGATTTGAATTATGCGAGTATATTCATGTTTATATATTTGCATGTGATTAGGCGTATTGGGCTGGCATCGTAATTCCGTAGCCACGCTGAAACACCTTTTAGGATTATAGGGTGAGTACATGAGAGATGAGTCTAAAGAAAAAGGTTCGGAGAGGTTGTCTAAAAACATTAATTATGTCGGAGGTAATTAAATTTAAAATATCAATGTCGGGTATTGATTGATATTCATCGGAGGGTAGTCCTGGAAGCTCGATAATATATCAATCGTGGGCGGCCCCGTTGATATATATTCATCGGAGGTTGTCCATGTGACCGCCTGGCTTAGAAGTCGTTGACTGCCGTCAACCAGCGAACACAAGTGAGTCGGGTGCGAAAGCGCCGCCAGAAAATCGGGCGAGTCTCCTTTGTGGGGCTCTGCCCAAATGCATCACCTATGGCACAATCTAACCAGTCCAGTATCTTGATATATATCAATATGGCCACTTGAGCCCATGCCAGTACTCGATATGCATATCGAGCTATATCCAATAGTTTCAAGAGTTAATAAACTACTCTTATACAATACATATATTAAACTTAAGGAGTTAATACATGTAAGCTTATCAACAAAGCCACATTAAAACTCTTCTAGCGCTCTGACCTCTAGGGCGAGCGAGTCTCCTCTATACGCTCCTGTGCACGTAAAAGGGGATCCTGGGCGGTGAGCTAAAGCTCGATGGGAGAATCGCCCTAAATGGGCTACTCTGCCTAAGTGCGAGTGCAATGTTCCAGTAAACACATTCAAGCAAATGCGCTGATCCTGCTTGAATGTTTACATGACTAACTCAGATCCCGAGTCCTCACCGACTCTCTCTCACACTCGCCTAAGCCTCTTATGAGAATATTAGTTTTATTAGTGGACAACCCTCCGATGTATATATATATCAATTGGGCCGCTCCGACGATTGATATATATTTGTTTGTGGACTACCCTCCGATGAATATATATCAACTGGGCTGCTCCGACGGTTGATATATTATTTATTTGGACTACCACCAGATATTTTATATTTTTAGACTACCCTCGAACCATTTTTCTCTAGACTCATCTCATGCACTATCTCCTATAATCCTAGGATGTTCTAGTGCATATGGAATGCATGTGTGCCAATTCCAACACCGTCTAATCACATGCAAATATATAACATGAATATACTCGCATAAAAATTAAATCCACTGCATTACGTTATTATAATTATCATTTTAAACATCAAAAATTAGCTCACTTGGGCTAATGTTCAATCACCAAACAATTCGATTGAATTACTTAACCAAACACTTATAATTTCCACGAAAATTATATTTTAGAAACGCTATTAGGAAATAGTGAAACCTTTGTTTACTATTTCCGGAAAATCACAAAACATCGGTTCACTTAGTGAACCCAGATTTCTCGGCCATTTCCGGCCCTATACATACCAAAGCACAAATTAATACATAAATCATGATACAAAGCTCCCAAACAGCCCACTGATTTTACGAAGCGATCATGGCGCACAAGAAAATCCCAAGAAATTCAACAATTCGGTCCATGTTTTGGGGACCGATCCATAACCCCTCCACGGCCTCAAACTAACGAAACATCGAAAAACCCTTAAAATGGGAATAAAACGCAAGTAGGAAAATCCTACCTGTTGGGGTTGTACTTCGCAAACCAGGATCAGCGTGCTTTGCTCATGTCAGAGCGTTTTCCTTCTTGCTCGATCGGCCCATGACAGTCGGATCGCGAGATCTTAGAGAAGCACTCTCTCTCTCTAAAAATATCAAAAACCTAAGCTGCATCCCAAAATGGCCTCCACGTTTTGGTCTTTGCCTAATGTAAGAGATGAAGGACTATTAGCTATTTTGTCTTAGTCACTTACGTCAATTTCATAATACCCATTATGTCCCTGTCTCAGTTTGATATTCGGCACTATCTCGGCGTCCATTCTCATCATTTCTCTACTCATACCGCCTTGGCACCGTGAGTACTGTTATATGTGTCTTTCGTCGCGCCAATGGCTTTCACATTGCGAAACACGGTACCTCGGCGATGCCGACTCAGCATGCCGGAAAATTATGAAATTTTGCGTGCTAGCTAGATTTCGTGAAACGATTCCAGCGGTCACAATCCGTTTCGTTATCCGAGATCTAGAAATTAATTCACAGTTTTTAACCGTAATTACACTTTGTAATTAAATTGCGATTTTGCCCTTATTCGAGAGGTGGAATTTAAGGTCTTCTGATCCGCTAATAAAACAATAATTTCATACAAGGCTTGGCGAGTGTGAGAGTCGGTGAGGACTCAGGATACGGAGTTGATCATGTATACATTCAAGTAGGATCATCCATTTGCTTGAATGTGTGTTTAAAAATTGGAACATTACCTTTGCACTTAGGTGAGTGAGTAGCCCACTTAGGCGATTCTCTCACAGGCAGTAAAGCTCACCGTCATGGGACCCACCTTTGTTCTGATGCGGGGGGAGAGGGACGGCTCGTCTAGGGCGAGATTAGAAGAAAAGCGGTTGTGGCTTTAGCTTTGACGATATATTTACATGTATTAAGAACAGAGTATTTTAATATATATTTGTATAAGGTAATTTACTAACTCTTAAAACTATTGGATATAGTTGGTATATTGTGATGAGTATTGTTTATGTAGGCCCGGTGGTCGTTTTACTCATGTTAAAATCATATTGAATTTGTTTAGGATAGGTATATGTAGGTCTTTGTGCTTAGGTAGAGGCTCTCAGGTACAAGGGGGCTACGGAATTTTGAGTGGTGTCGGGTAGCAGGCATTCCCTTGTATTCAGCGGGTTGACGGGTTGTCAACGGACCCCGGGTTTTGGGGCGTCACGTGAATTCTCCACGGTCGTCATTCACTTGAAAACCGATTTCATCTGAACATCACGTGGGCGTTTTAGTCGATTCATGCAAGCAAGGCTGTTTTTAACGATCCCAAAACCAAGCGTTGGGTATCGGTGATGACCCACTCACCAACGTGGTTCCACTTTATGGGCAAGATTCCGCTAACTATTTCGACCTCATACACCAAAACATAATTTATTTTATAAATTATGAAACAATCACCCAAAACAGTCCCTAAACTGTCTAAAACGGGTTCCACATTTTTTCAACAATTCGATCCCAAGTTTTGGGACCGACCAAACGGCCACTCACGATCTCAAACCAACTCAAGCATTTACAAAACACTTAAAAAGGGGTCAATCAAGTAGGAGAAAACCCCTACCTCACGGAGTTTGTGAACTCCCCAATGGGAGTGCGCGCGCCCAGCCTGTGCGTAGAGCAGCTTTGCTCCTTGGCTCGGCCGCGTCAGACGGTCAGGCAAAGTTCTAGAGAGAAGTTGGGTTTCTCTCTCTAAGCCTGTTCTCCTCACTTTGCCGCATTACAACACAGAAAAATGGAAGATGAGATTGTCTTCTCTTTTGTCACACTCTTTGCCCTTGTCAAGCCATCATTGGCTCAGTGGATTTTCTTATCCACTTTATCCATCTGCTGAAGTTTTCCTCCAATTAGGAGTGTCACATATCACCCATGGGCCCAGCGCCAGGCTCAAGTTGGCGAGCACTGTGACGACACGTGGCGCGTAGTAGGCTCAAAATGCTCAAGTCCTTATGTCTTTCGTTGCCTCGAAAAGCGTGCAAATTTATTGTCTCGGAATTAACGAGGTCGACGTAGTAGCTAGATTTCGCGAGATGATTCCAATGATGAAGTCCATTTCGTCATCCGAGATCTAGAAAAATTCAGGATTTTCAGTAAAATTGTAGTTTCTATCTTCCTTAGAATCTGTTTTTCAGGGGTTCATCTGAGCAGCCAGTTTATATTTGATTTTGTTTTTATTTTTATTTTTTTTTATTTTTTTTTTTATTTTTATTATATTAAAATTAATATATTTCATAAAAAAAATAAAAATATTATGAATGTAAGACCCGAGAAAATTTCAATTTTCTCAAAAAAGTAAAATAATAGTAATTTGACTTAAAATCAAAATTTTTTTAGATCTCGGATGGCCAAACGGACTTCACCCTTGAAATCGTGCGAGAATTTAAATACGCGTCGAATTTAGATTTAGATTAAGGTGGTAGAGATTTCCGTTTTTCGGCGTCGTGTCGGATGACACGTAGCAAGGTTGGGGATGCCACATGGCATCCTAAGAGATTGACACTTGGCAAAGTATGTGGTCCCACTTGAAAGATGGCTCCCTGATGACGTGTGTGGAAAAGGAATTCCATGGCCCATATTGGTAGTGTGGTTGTCAAATGTCATGAGGAAATAAAGAAATAAGAATAAAGATGGAAAATTGATGGCCCTGCGTGAGACTTGAGGAAATGAGGGAGAGTACTCCTTTATTGTCTGGTCAATAATGATTCAAAAGGGAGAGAAAATGGCAAAGGGAGAAAGAAAATGAAGAAAGTGAAGAGAATTGAAGGATGAAATGAGAAAAAGGAAAGAAAAGCAAAGGAAGGAAAAGAAGGAAAGAAGAAACAAAGAGAAAGATTCGTAGAGAGAAAGGGAGGAAAAGGAGAAAGGAGGAAAGGGGAAATGAAGGATTTTTCGGGGTTTCGGTGATCATTGTAAAACCGACTGATTGAATGTTATAATAGTAGTTTTTGAGCGATTAGAATTCGATTATAAACGAGGGTAGCTTAAATTTAGAACGCTCTGGACCTCATTTGGACCCTTGATGGAATTTCGAAAATTGTAGCAAGATGCCCTAGGAATAGTGATTTTTCTTATTATATCTGGATGGAGAGGGGTTTGCAAATGAATTTTAGAAATTTCGAGTTCCTATGACTTTGAGCGATATTTAGAAGATTAGGATATTTAAGTGGATAGTGATTTTGGGATGAAAGTGGAGCTCTGTGAGAATTTTTCGAAGTGGGCGAAAATACGAAATGTCGGAATATATCATAGAGTCTAACGGCGAAAGCGGGTGAAAGCGGAGTCCGTTTGGATAGTTTCCGAGGGCGATAAGACGTAATTCGGATAATATCTGTTATTGTCGGTTCACGATTTTAATGATTTTTAATCGATTTCGGTGATTTGAGCACAGATGCTGTGAAAGGATTTAATTAAAATATTCATGGTCGATGTGAAGTTTAGGCGACCATGATATTTTGACATTTAATCGTATAAAAGCGATATAAGAGTGAAAGCGAGATAAAATGCTATAATGGAGATATTTTATTGTGAGAGCCAATTAAAATCTTTCTTGTGGCTAAGTTAAGATTTAAATATCATGAGAATGGACAGTAAGTTAAGTAGGCTCCGAATGCAATTTTAGCGAAGTGTAAGTTAAATAAATTAAATTCGAGAAGTAAATGGTAATTAAAGGAAAGATTATAATATTAAAATGGGAAGAGCATCTGAAAGTACCGTTTGCAGTGCCGAAGTTAGGGAACGTAGGAGAGAGAAAGGAGAAGGGAGAAAAGGAGAAAGAAAGGAAAGAAGAGAGAAAGGGAAGAATTGTGGGAGACGGAGTGGGAGATGTGATTTTTTCTTCTCCTTCAAGCTAGAGTGCTCTGAGTGGTAGCAAGGGAGAGAAGCCAAGAAACCAAGGCAAGTAAGTTTTTAATGGTGGGAAAGTTAGGGTTTGATGTTTTCATGTCTAATGTCTTGGATTACTACGGTATGGATGTTAAATTGGTGGTATTTAAGGTTGAATGATATGCTTTGATATCAAATGAGAAAGAAATGGATTAGGTTAGAACTTTGAAAAAATAAAGTGAGTGAATTGTTAGGGTTTGATGTTTTATTATCTAATGTCTTGACTTTTTACGGTATGGATGTTAAATTGGTGGTATTTAAGGTTGAATGATGCTGATTTTGATATCGATTGAAGAAATGGATTAGGTTAGGTTTTGAAAGAAAGTAGAGGAATTGTTAGGAATTGATAGTGAATTTTGTGATATTTGAAGTGGTTAGGCATTAGTGACATTGGTGCCAAGACATTAGATTAAAGTGTTAGAGTGAAAAAGTGGAAGAAAAACACATTACGGTCATTTTACGGGCGTGAATCACGTTGAAATGCTCTGTTTTCTGTTTGACCCGACTTTTAATGTTTGGCGTGCAGTAACTGCTCATTTCAGATCCGATTTGAGTGATTTAATTTCTGGTTAAGAAAATAGACTTCTAGGAAAACTTTATCTGAAGGAAGTTCATGGAATTGTAACCCTAAAGTGCCCAGAAAATTTGTCAAAGTGGGTATGTGCGATTACGTTACCGCGAATTAAGTCATTTTAAGATGTAATAACTTGTGTTATGTGGTTGAGGGCCTTAGAAGGAATTTTAAATTGAAAATTTAAAGAGATGTCGTTGGATATATAAAGGACTGATCTAGGATTTCATAATTTTGAAGACCTTTTGAATAATTTTGAAATTGAAAAGTCTATAAGTATTGTTGGAAAAAAGGTTGGCCAAAATGAATGTGTTTTTAGTGTAAGGTAATTTGTTCCATTTTGGCTTTAAATGAATGTGTATGAGTGGATAAAATGGAAGTTATAGTTAATGTATAGTTGTGGGTTTTCTTGAAAGGTGAAAAGGACTAGGACGGGAAGCGGGGTCGACGGGGAAACGCGGGTTGAGCGGTGGTAGTAGTGTAAAATGATATTTTGACAATTGAGTTTTAAAAGTGAATGGTTTTAATGTAGAAGCTGAAAAGTTTAATGGAAATGTTTATATAAATGTTAAGGCATATGAAAATGTTTTATCTTGCGTGATATATATATATATATTTATATTAAATTATATATGTATGCATGTATATTTAAGGCATTATGGAGGGTTTAAAAATGTGTAAAGAATGCATGTATATTTTTCGTATATATGTGTTTTAATGATAAAGTAAAGGATTTAAATGGATTTATAAACGAATTTTGATAAATATTTTACTGATGGTTACCCTAACCCCATATGGCGTATGGTGATATCGAGGCGAGGTACCTTAAGCGTGTAAGGTTGAGGGGTAAAGTTATAGGTTACTAAGCGAGGAGGAAATGGGTGTTTAGAGAGTAATATCCTTACACGTGATAGGTGCTATGAAGTAGGAATATCTGAGCGTGAGTTTCTCACGGCGTAGTGGTTATGATTGGGAAAATATGGCCAGCCCTCACCAGTCGATGCAGGAAGCGTGGTGTGTTTATTCCACAGGTTCCATCGAGAAGAAAGAAATAAAGAAAAGAAATTTTAAGGCATAAATGTTTAAGGCATAAATGGATTTAATAATGTAGTGTTTATTATAAAAGAAGAAAGTTTAAGGCATAAATGTTTAAGGCATAAATTGATTTTAATTGTATAAGTATGTATTACTTTGATATACGAAAATTTTATTTTAATGAGGTAATAAGCTCATTTGAGCTCCTTTAGCTCATTCTTTTCCATATGTTTTAAAAACATTTTCAGGACCCGAGACAGGTCTTTGACGCCCCAGGCTTCCGGCGTAGGATGTCAGTGAGGGTCACTTTGCCTGCTTTACACTTGCATATTGTATAATGTTAAACGATTAGCTTGTATTATATTACGTAGCGGTAGTTACAAAAAATATAAATACAAGCTCCAAATATAAAATGTTCAACATCTACAATATTTTATGGTTACAAAATTTCATATACAAAGTGACTAAAGTCTTCCGAATTAGTGTAGACAGAAATTCCAATTTCTGGAATAAGGGCAAAATCGTAATTTTAATTACAAAAGTGTAATTATGGTTAAAAATCTGTAATTAATTCTCTAGATCTCGGATGATGAAACGGATTGTACCGTTGGAATCGTCTCGCGAAATCTAGTTAGCACGTAAAATTTCATAATTTTCTGAGACGGTCGAGATCGGCACGTTTTGAGCATACGCGTTTGGTCTTGAAGTAAGCGATTCGATGTGACGAAGACACATATAACATGTACTCATGTGCCATAAAGTGGTATGAGTAGAGGAAATGATGAGAATGGACGGCGAAGATAGTCATAGAATATGAATCGAAAAGAGGGGCCGCTGTGATGAACATTATGAAATTGATTTAAGTGACTAAAAGACAAAATAGCTAATAGTCCTTCATCTCTTACATTAGGCAAAGACCAAAAACGTGGGAGGCCATTTTTTGATGCAGTAGCTTAGGTTTTTGAGAGCTTTTTAGAGAGAGAGAGTGCTTCTCTCTAAGATCGAGAGCGTCAGAGTTGACGTCGGCGGAGCAAGAAGGAAGCGTTCTACGCGAATGAGCTACGCTTGGACCCTAGGGTTTTGCGAGTTTTGACAACTCAGAGGGTAGGATTTTCTCCTACTTCGCGTTTTGTTGTTTTAAAGGTTTTTCGATGTTTCGGTTAGTTTAGTAGTGAGTAGTTTGGTCGATCCCGAGCTTGGGACAGGTGTTAAATTTTGAGATTTGTGGAGATGGCCGTGACTGCCCAGAAATTTAGGGGCTGTTTCAGATCTTCATTAGAATTTTGCTTTAAATCATGTGCTTGATGTGAATAAA
Source organism: Tetrastigma voinierianum (assembly GCA_016808115.1). NCBI lineage: Eukaryota > Viridiplantae > Streptophyta > Magnoliopsida > Vitales > Vitaceae > Tetrastigma > Tetrastigma voinierianum. The sequence goes on from JAEQBH010000779.1 coordinate 941,529, forward strand.
TGCTAGGGAATGGGTGGGTTGATCGGTCCCCGAAACATGGGGCCAGATTGTGAGATTTTTTGGAGCATTCTTGGGCAGTCCGTGGATGTTGGGGACTGAATTGGAGTGTTCATATGGTAATTTATGGAATAAATTATGCTTTGGTGTTTATAAGATAGGAAATGGGTAAGAAATTCGGTTCAAAAGTGGCAGAGATTGGACATGTGTTTGCCGTGGACAGCCTTCTTGGAAATTTGGGATTTGTTAAAGCAGTCCGGGTTTGTGTGAAATGGCCATAAGGTCCATGCGTTTTGGCATTGAAATTGGGTGAATTGAATGGCTTGGTATGTGTAGGAATTAATTTTAAGGAGAGTTGATTGATCAAAGAATTATTAGGTTAATGCTTGAGGCGTTAACACAATGACACAATTATATAGAATTAAATTGTGTTGTAAGCCATTGGTGATGATTATGATTGCTCAAGTGAGCTAGACTGGGTGATGATTGAAGTGTGGAATTACATGTGTGTAATTGTAGTTGATTGAAATTATTTGTGGTCGAGTGATTTAAATTAAATTACTCATATTTGATCATTAGCCCAAGGGAGCTAATTTTGATGTTTGAAATGAAAATTACATAACATGATTGTGTGATTTTAATTATGCGAGTATATTCATGTTTATATATTTGCATGTGATTAGACTGTATTGGAAATGGCATACATGCATTCCATATGCCTTTGCAGGACACCTAAGTTTTAGGAGTGAGTGCATGAGACAAGTGCAGAGAAAAGGTTCGGAGGGTTGTCTAATAATGTAAAATGATCGGAGTAATCGAGCTAAATAATATATCAGCCGTCGGGCGGCGAGTTCATATATATTCATCGGTAGTCCACAAACAATTAGTATATATCAATCGTCGAGATGACTGATTGATATATATTCATCGGAGAGGTTGCCCACTAATCGCAGATATTCTCTCGAGGGCTTAGGCGAGTGTGAGAGAGTCAGTGAGGACTCGGGATTTGAGATGGTCATGTAGACATTCAAGTAGGATCATGCATTTGCTTGAATGTGTGTTTAAATTGGAACATTGCATTGCACTTAGGTGGTGAGTAGCCCACTTAGGGCGATTCTCCTACTGAGCTTTAGCTCTTGGGTCGTGGAATCCCCTTTATTTTACGGTGCAGGGAGCGTGCGAGGGACGGCTCATCCTAGGGTAGGAGTTTTGAAAGAAAGCGGTGTGGCTTTGATGGTTTCCATATGTATTAGAATTCTCACATTTTTGATATATGTTGTATAAGAGCCATTTACTAACTCTTAGAACTATGGGACATGGTTGATATGGTTGATGGATGTTGTTTATGGGCCCCGAGAGGCCGTTTTTATCCATGTTTGTTATCCTTGGGATTATATTGAATTTGTTGGGACGGGTAAATGCGGAGTTTATACAAACATTGTATTTGGGGTGAGCTCCGTGCAAAGGAGACTCTGCTGGGTCCACTACTGAAGTGGCGTCGGGTAACTTGGGCATCCACTTGTATTTACCCAGCGAGGTTGGGTAGTCAGCGGTTGAGTTTTGGGCGTCCTGGTGACACCTATGGATGTGTGGCCTTTGAGCGCGATGTGGATTGCCGTTCTCGATTTCCTCTTCTATACCTACCGCGGATTGGTGCCGTGCTAAACTCACGCTTAGTGAGGTGTCTACATGGATGACCTGCAATATTAAAGGTCACCACACTTCTATACAAATGCATATAACACATATAACAGTTACAACTTCTTATCATTTCTCATATATATACTTATCATAACCATATATTTTTCATGTCATCTTGTATTTTACTTCTTATTCTTGTAACTGTATACTATCATCACATAGCAGTGCTATGCTTCTCATATTCTCTTCATATATTCTCTACATTTCCTTTGCATATACACATCATTTCTTTTTATGTTTCATGTACATAAACCTTAGAAGTGAATCGAGGAAACCATGAGGGCGAGAAGCGGCTTGTTATCATTGTGTGGGACAATGTACTATGCGCGGAATAATATGATGCAGAAGGTATCATCAGCATGTGGAGCGGTGACCATCCCGCGTGCGTCAATATGATGCAGAAGGTATCATCCTTTGTATGGCTTGATGACCATTCATGAGTCCGTGTATGATGCGAAGGTATCATCACTGTATGAGACAGTGACCATTCATGAGTGCCCGGTAATATGATACCCGAAGGTATCATCACTGTATGAGCCAGTGACCATTCATGAGTGCCCGGAGGCGCTGTGGTGACCCTTTCGGGGCCACCTGATCCAAACGGGATCTATGTCATCAACCCAATCGTGGCCGGAATATCTGTATATGTATCTTTGCGACATTTGTTTTTCCCAAATAGGCATGCCCGTCTATCCCTCTACCCGAGGTTCTAGCCAGGGCCAATCGATGTGTATTTTATGTTTAGTATATGTATCTCTTATTCTGAATAATTTATTGTTATTCGGTAATCATGCTCTTGATATATATATATGTATATATATATATATATATATATATATATATATATATATATATATATATATATATATATATATATATATATATATATATATATACAATCATTTATTCATATCTTTGCATTTTTCATATCTCATTATATGCATAAATAACTATGCTTGCCATGTAATAACTACGAGCTATTCATGAATTTATAATAGGCATTCATACGTGATAACTATATTGATGCTTATGTAGTGCTCTTGTTTTTCGTGTTTTACGGAACTAAAGATGAGTTCCGACCTTATAAAGAAGCTTTCTATTTATGGATTCTAATCGGAGTTGACGAAGGTTATGACCTTAAGTTGGAGGTCATGCGTGTCGGTCTTAATGATGACTGGGCGGCGGTGAGCTGTCATGGACGAGCTCGCTCAACACCTCGGTCGACATCTACTATCACTCCTCGGCGTATGGATATTCTTGACTCAATGGGCTTTCCATAGAGTCGAGAACACTTTCGAATCGGAGTTCACGAAGGAGATATGACCTTCGAAGTTTGGAGGTCATGCGCAGATCAACCTTGACGGCGATGGTACATCTTGGTAATGAGCCTTTGTTTGGCCAATCTTGTTTGACGAGCCTTTGTTGTGAAGTCTTGTTTGGCGACCAACATTTGGCGACCCTTTGTTGGAATTTACCCTTGTTGGACGAGCCTTTGTTTAGCGAGCAACATTTAGCCAGTACTGTTTGGCTTAACTGTTTAGCCGAAAACCTTTGTTTGGCGACCACTTGTTGAATGACCCTTTGTTGGGCGAAACAGCATTTAACCGAAAACCTTTGTTGTAATAACCCATTTGTGAAGTCGCATTTGGCGAGCAGCATTTGGCGAACCTTTGTTTGAGTAGCGTTTGGCGACCGCTGGGCGACCCTTTGTTGGGCGACCCTTGTTTAGGCCAATCTTGTTGTGAACCTTTGTTGATGAAACCTTGTTGCGAGCATTGTAATTTGTTTGGCGGAATCTTGTTTGGCCGACCTTTGTTTGACGACACTTGTTGAATGACCATCACCCGTTTGTTTATTGAGTAAAGACCATAACTTGGTCTACAAGAGTCTGAATTGAGAAATTCAAAAGCCTAACATCAAGTTCATTGATGTGGCTACAATTTCACAGAGGGACTTACTTCTAAATTCCCTGTATTTCGGACCCAAAAACCTGTTCTAAGATCCGTCTACTGCATATGGTCGACAATAGGGAATTTTCAGGGTTCAACTTGCAACTAGACCCTTCTCATTTACATATTTAGGAGCCTTAAAGCTCTTAACGCTCAAACCTCTGAGAAATGAGTTTAGGAGTTTCCCAAACCCAAACCATACACAAAACAAGGGTTTCAAACCATGTATCTAACGTTCTAGACCAAACTAGATTTCCATACACGTAACTTACATACACATACTCAAATTCACGTCTGACCCAAGACATGTGTCCGTACACACCTAGTTTACATACACATATTCATGGTTCTATACTTTTCTATACAAAATCCTAGTTCCATACCTGTGATCTTCTTCTTCTTCTTCTTCTTCTTCCTTTCTTTTCTCTTCTCTCTTATCCGTATTTGCTCTCCCTTTCTCCAAGACCAAATGAGATATTTATTTTGGTCTTATCCTTATTTGATCTTATCCCTTTTCATTTCACTTTGGTCCTCCAACTCTTCTAATATTTACAAATCAATTTATTATTCTTACAATGGCCACCAAATCTTCTTTATTATTTGTAATTTAACTTATCATGTTCTACTTTGTTTTTATCTCTATTTTACTCGAATAAATATACATTTCACGTTTATTATACCCAAAAACATGTTATAAAACTGTTAGGGTATAATTTGGGAATGTCTGAGTGCCGGTGAAGTACCACTCTCACGTGCGTGGTAATTAGAGCCATCGGGGAGCCGACGCGTAATGAAGCGCATTACATATAAATAGTTTGCATATTTTATGTGTCGAAAAATTTGTCGTAATCTATATGCATATATCGATATATTTTGAAAATGAACTACTTAGGCGGTCGGCAAGTGGAAGGCTCAGGGCCCGATCTTTTATAAAGCGTAAGTATGATTGAAAAGTTTTGAATGTTTTGATGATTTGGAAGTGAACAAATGTATATGTGTATATATTGTGTTTGATTGGGTTGTGGACGAAGTCACAAAAGCGGGAGATTGAAGTTGAGGATTGAAGATTAGAAGTGTTTTAAATGTTTTCGCGGGTTTTTGTAAATTTGGAGTCCAAGCGAGAGGAAACTCGGCCCGAATTTTTTATATGAAAATCTAGTGTTTGAAAAAGAAAAAAAAATTTATCACTTCACTTCGTATTATTTTCTAAAGATATGTTAAGAGTTGTAAAAGGGGTTCGCTCCATGGATTTTATTTAGTGTTTGAGGAAAAGTTTCTATATCCATTGGAGTCGCAGAATCCCCCTCGGGTTCATGAGTTAATCAGGGTCAAGGATCCTTCGCGTGATATCAGGCCACGGTTTTGAAATGTTATAAAGATTTGAAAATTTTATTTTCATATGATTGTTACTAATGTTTTATTTTAAATTTTCTATAAATTATTTTATGTGATTTAAAATCATATATACATTACATGACATATAGAAATTTTTGAGTTCTGAAAATCGTCACGTCGGGGCGACCCATGCACGAGGAGAGCTCTGAGGGCATTAGTACCACCACTAGAAATACCGAGGATTTCATTTATAGGAAATACTAAGTCTTTTTTGAGTTAGGAAGGTCTAGGTAAGGAATCTTGAACTTTAATTTCAAGATTACATTTGGAGGATAGGAGAATAGTGTAGTGAAAAGATCATAAAAGTTGGAAAAGAAATTGTAGGCATGTGTAGAAGGTCCATTCATCATCAGCACCTTAGGAGAATATTAGTATAATTTAAATCAGACTTGTCCAAATGGGAGTCTATTCGTCGGAATGAAAATCGTACTACTTACGACATGGAAATGATGTGTTACACGGTGCTCGAATTAAGTTATGATAAATTGCCAGCTGCTGATTGAAACAATGTTTTCACTTGTGTGCTATTTCCCAAGACTATGAAATTGAGAAAGCAGTTCTTTGAGTACAATTATGGACTAGCACATGGATACATTCAATCTTCAAGCGGGGATGAGCAATTGAAGGGACATGGGAGATCGATATTTAGAGGAATCGGTGTCAAGATTATTGTTGAAAAATTGAAGAAGACGATTCTAATGATAGATTAACATATAAAGTACATGATCTTATACATAATCTTACTACAATCGAATTGTAGGATATGAGGTCTTTATTCCAGAAATGCCACGAGTCATGTATCCAAAGAGAAGTTAGTCATGTATCATTGCTTGAAAAGTTGAATCCAATGATAAGATAAAATGGAAAAACCAAAGGTCCATATCATGGCAGAAGAGGGTTCTTTGTGGAGTCTTAGTCGAGATTTGGACCACGATGGCATCGGCGGCCCACACACGGTCTGACCCGGGTAGTAGGGGCTGCAGTTAGGGATGGGGAGGAGCATGGGTTTGAAATCGAGGGCTACGTCAAGGACGAGAAGCAGGTGGGTCGGCGATGGAGTTCGAGGAGGTTCCGGTAAGCAATTAGGGTTTATGGATTATTTATCTAAACCTTCAATTAAGTTATATTAGGCTTTAGCTATTAGAATTGATATGATTCTAGGTTGATTTTGCTAAAAATTGAAAGAAAGAATGAGATTATAAGGATTGTCAATTTAGGTCAACCTTGGATGTTAATGGAAGTGATGTTGTTTGATTGGTTTTAATTGATTTAATGACATTACTTGAAATGCTTAAAGGAATTAATGGAATTAATGGAATTAAAAGTTGAATAGAAAATGGGATGAGAGGGTTAGGCCAAGAAAGGGTTTAATTGGAAATGCATTGGTTTGATTTAGTTTAAGTAAATCAATGACCTTGGATGAATTATCAAATATAAATTGTTGAAAGAAACTGGAAGAAATTGAAGAAATAATTATGAATGTGTGACATGTAGGATTTGACCACCCTAGGAAGTATGGAAAAGTTGAGTTTCCATGCATTTAATCAATTCAGATGATTAGTAACACAATGGAATGTGTTAGAATTAATGTTTTAGAAGAAGAATTGATTAAGGTACCAATGTAATTTTGCTAAGGTGAAGGGCATTATGGGTTTTTCACTTTAGGAATCTTATTAGCTTGATTTAAGGCTTGCAAAGATGTTGTCATGAGCCTTGATTTAATTGGAAGTGAATTGGATAAGTTGAGACTTCATGATGTGGATGTTCCCAGACGGCCGACCCGAGAAAAGGAGATTGACCTCGTCGGTACTTACACTTCCATGTCGAGACGGATGGCTTTGCGGTGTATTGTGATGCCCCTAGGCGGGAGTCTGGAGTTGTGTATTGTCACGGAATGACAGAATTCATATGCTTCTAGGCAATTGAAGAAGCATGAACAGAATTATCCTACACCGACCTTGAGCTGGTAGTAGTATTTGCCTTGTGGATATGGAGCATTACTTATATGGAGTGCTGTGGGATTTTACGGATCATAGGCTTGTAGTATCTGTTCTGAAGAGGCCCAGACATGAGAGCCAGAGGAGATGGATTGAACTGATCCAAGGATTATGGATGTACCATTAGATATTATCACGGAAAGGTAGGCATTAGTACTTGGTCTCTTAGTAGGAGACCATGAGTTCCATATAGCACTTGAGGACGTGCATGGCACCTCGACTCATGAATTGAGGTCCTTGGGTGTGGGAGGCTTGGGCGGCGGATTCAGGATCCACAGATAGTGAAATTTAGGTATAAGGCATTAAATGGGAGTGATTAGAGTGAAGAAAATGGAATATGGTTTGTGCATAATTCGGCCAAAATGGAAATGAGAGGGGTCAAGGGTAGTTTAGTAATTTCCATTGTTTCAGACAGAGATCCCAGGTTTACCTCACGGTTTTGGTCCAGTTTACAGAATGCCCTTATGGCGCACTTCAATCTGACTTTTCATCCACAGACCGGATGGCGTCCCGAGAGGACTATCTGAGACTTTAGGATATGCTTAGGGCATGTGTTATGGAGTTTGGGGAGGCGGGACTATCTACCCTGATGGAGTTTTCATACAAATATGATTGCTCCCGGTCGGTGTGGTACTTAATATTTATATCGACTCTTTATGGAGCGAAATGTCGAACTCCCGGTCTGTTGGGATGAGGTAGGCGAAAGAAATTAGTAAAATTAGGAAATTGTCAGTGACTTGTGATAAGATCAAAGTTATAAGGGATAGGCGAAATTGCACAAGCAGAGACCAGAAAAGTTATGCGGACAATCGCTGTAGGGACCTAGAGTTCGAAGTGGGGATATGGTATTTTGAAGATTTCCCATGGAAGGCGTACTAAGATTTGGGAAACGTGGCGAGTCCACGGTATGTTGGACCATCTGAGGATTGTTGGGAGGATTGGGGGAGGTGGCATATCGATTGGAGTTGCCATCGACCTCGATCGCATTCCGCGATGTTTTCCATGTTTCTAGTAAGCCGCAAGTATATGCCGGACCCTTCACGTGTATTGATCGATGACGATTGGAAATACGGGAGGTGACATACTAAGAGGAACGGTCACGGATCCTCGTAGGTGAGGAGCAAGTTCTGCGCCATGAGACTATTCATTGGTGAAGGTATTATTGGAATCATACGATGGGAAGCTACATGGGAGCGTGAGGAGCGGATGAAGGAGCATTATGCCCGTCTCTTTGATGCGAGTGCAGATGTTTTAATTTCGAGGACGAAATTTTTTATAAGGAGAATTGTAAAACTGACTGATTGAATGTTATAATAATGATTTTTAGCGATTAGAGTCGATGATAGAAATGAGGGTGATTAAATTTGAGCTCAGGATCATTTGGACATGAAGTGGAATTTTGAAAATTGTAGCAGAGATGCCACTAGGAATAGTGATTTTTTCTTATTATATGTCAGGATGGAGGGTTTGCAAAGAAATTTTTTAAGAAATTTCGGTTCTATGACTTTGAACTGATATTTAGAAGAGAATAGGAGATTTAAGTGGATAGTGATTTCGAATTTGTGAAAATTGGAATACTGTTGAAATTTTTCGGAAGTGGAAGTAGAAAATATGAAAATGTCAGGAATATATCATAGAGTCTAGCAGCGAAGCGGAGTGAAGCGGTCAGTTTGGATAGTTTCAGTGATCCGACGTGGTCGGATAATCACACGCTATTGTCGGTTCTGATTTTAATGATTTTAAATCCGTTTCGGTGATTTGAGCTGGAATCACTTGTGAAGGATTTAATTAGAATATTTCATGAGTCGATGTGAAGTTTAAGCGACCATAGAATATTTTGACATTTAATCGGTATAAAAAGCGTTATAGGTGAAGCGAGATAAAATGCTGCTATAATGGAGATATTTTTATTGTGAGCAAATTAAAATCTTTCTTAATGGCTAAGTTAAGATTTAAAATATCATGAGAATGGACCCGATAGAGATTCATAGGCTCGGAAATGCAATTTTAGCAAAGTGTAAGTTAAACTAGCTAAATTCAAGGGGACCAAATGGTAATTAAAGGAAAGATTATAATATTAAAATGGGAAGACATACAAAGTCTCATTTTTTGGTCTCCTCAAAATTAGGGGGAGCAGTAGGAGAAAGGAAGGGAGAAAGGAGAAAGAAAGGAAAGAAGAAAGGGAAGAAAATTGTGGAACTAAGGTGGGAGATGTGATTTTTCTTCTCCTTCAAACTCAGTGCTCTGAAGTGGTAGCGAGGAGAGGAGCCAAGGAAACCAAGAACAAGTAAGTTTTTAATGGTGGGAAAGTTAGGGTTTGATGTTTTTCATGTCTAATGTCTTGAATTTTCTGGTATGGATGTTAAATTGGTGGTATTTAAGGTTGAATGATATGCTTTTGATATCAAATGAGAAAGAAATGGATTAGGTTAGGCTTTGAAAAAATAAAGTGAGTGAATTGTTAGGGTTTGATGTTTTCATATCTAATGTCTTGACTTTTCTGGTATGGATGTTAAATTGGTGGTATTTAAGGTTGAATGATGCTGATTTTGATATCAATTGAGAAGGAAATGGATTAGGTTAGGTTTTGAAAAAGAAAGTGAGGGAATTGTTAGGAATTGATAGTGAATTTTGTGTGATATGTTGAAATTGGTTAGGCATTAGTGACATTGAGGTATAAGACATTAGATTAAAGTGTTTAGAGTGAAAAAAAAGTGGAAGAAAAACACATTCTGGTCATTTTTAAGGAAGCGGTCAGTACGGAAATGCTCTGTTTTCTGTTTGACCAACACCGTATTTTGGCCATAACTTGCTCATTTCAGATCCGATTTGAGTGATTCAAGTTTCTGGTTAAAATAGACTTCTAGGGGAAAACTTTATCTGAAGGAAGTTCATGGAAATTGTAACCTAAAGTGCCCAGAAAATTTGTCAAAGTGGAGCTATGTGCAGATTCTGTTCTGCCAAATTGAGTCATTTAGATGTAATAACTTGTGTTATGTGGTTGAGGGCCTTAGAGAAGGAATTTTAAATTGAAAATTTAAAGAGATGTCATTGGATATATAAAGGACTGATCTGGAGAGTTTCATAATTTTGAAGACCTTTTGAATAATTTTGGGGTCAAAAAGTCTATAGAAGTATTGTTGGAAAAAGGTTGGCCAAAATGAATGTGTTTTAGTGCTTAAGGGTAATTTGTTCATTTGGCTTTAAATGAATGTGTATAATTGGATTAAAATGGAAGTTATGATTAATGTATAGTTGTGGTTTTCTTGAAAAAGGTGAAAAGGACTATCGGACGGAAACGGGGTCGACGGGGAAGCAAGCGGGATTGAGCGGTGGTGTGGAGTGTAAAAATGATATTTTGACAATTGGAGTTTTAAAGTGAATGGTTTTAATGTTAAACTGAAAAGTTTAATGGAAATGTTTATATAAATGTTAGAGGCATATGAAAATGTTTTATCTTGCATCAATATATATATATATTTATAGTAAATTATATGTATATGCATATGTTAAGGCATTATGGAAGTTTAAAAATGTGTAAGAATGCATATGTATATTTTCGTATATATGTGTTTAATGATAAAGTAAAGGATTTAATGGATTTATAAATGAATTTTATTAAATATTTTACTGTGGTTACCCTAACCCCATTATAGTTTATTATGGCCGATATCGTAGAGAGTACCTTAAAGCGTGTAAGGATTTAGGGGTAAAGTTATAGGTTACTAAGCGAGGGAGGGAAATGGGTGTTTAGAGTAATATCATACACGTGATAAGGTGCTATGTGGAACCCTATGCAAGCGTGAGTTTCTCAGCGAGTAGTGGTTATGGCCCGGAATGTGATGTCCCTCAGTCGTGCCGGAGGCGATTCGGTGTGTTTTATTCCACACAGGTTCCATCAGAAAGAAAGAAATAAAGAAAGAAATTTTAAGGCATAAATGTTTAAGGCATAAATGGATTTTAATAGTATAAGTGTTTATTATAAAGAAAGAAAGAAAGTTTAAGGCATAAATGTTTAAGGCATAAATTGATTTTAATTGTATAAGTATGTATTACTTTGATATATACTGAAAATTTTATTTTAATGAAATTGTACACTCACTGAGCTCCTTTAGCTCATTCTTTTCCATATGTTTTAAAAACATTTTCAGGACCCGAGACAGGTGAAAGACCCCGAACCGGATTAACCTCATGAACGAGGACCTCGCCCTCGATGGATATAGAAACTTTCCTCAAAAACAATCAAATAAAATCCATGGGCGAACCCCTTCTGATCATTTACATATCTTTAGAAAATAATGCGAGCTGAAGTGGTAAAATTTTTTTTTTTCCTTTCTTTTTTTTTTTTTTTTCAAACGCTTAGATTTTGAAAAATCGAGCTGGAGACCTCCTCTTTGTTTTTCGGACTTTCCAAATTTACAAATACACATAAGCGTTCAAAACCTTCCTAATCTTCAATTTTCAACCTTCGTTTTAGGACTCCTCGTCCACTGACTCAATCAACACAATATATACCATATACATTTTATTCATTTCAATCATCAAACATTCAAACTGCTTCAATTCCATGCACAGTTTATAAAAAGATTGGGCTTGAGCGGACTTAAAGCAGACGCCCACGTGCCTCGTCCGCGAGGATCAAAGTACGTAGTTCCTTTTCAACTTTATACATATACATATATACATAACAAAATATTCAACATATACAATATGCAAAGTTACATATACAATGAAATCACAGTCGTCGTCTCCTCAAGGTCTCGACTCACTACACAGGAGGGTCCTCTATCAGTTGCACTGTCACCGGGTCACAGAATGTTTTTTGAAAACACGGAAAGAATGAGCTAAAGACCCCGGTGAGTATGCGTTTTCATTAAAATAACATTTCGGTATATATCAAAGTAATAAATACTTATACAATTAAAATCAGTTTATACCTTAAGCATTTATGCCTCAAACTTTCTTTCTTTCTTTATAATAAATACTTATACTATTAAAATCAATTTATGCCTTAAACATTTATGCCTCAAACTTTCTTTCTTTCTTTATAATAAATACTTATACCTTGAATCGATTTATCGTAAACATTTATGCCTCAAACTTTCTTTATTTCCTTCTTTACGATGGAACCCGGGGAATAAACACACCAGAACGATTTAAGATGCGACGGTGAGGGCCAAGTGCATTCAGTCATAACCCTTCTGTTTGAAGAAACTCACGCTTTGCATAGGGTTCGATCTTGCTTACTTTATCACGTGAGATATTACTCTAGACACCTATTTCCCTCCCTCGATTAATACTTCTCTTTCTGCTCCTAATCTTTGCAGCTTAAAGTACCTCGGCCGATATCGGTCATACTTGATCGTAGGGGGTTAGGATAACCATCGGTAAAACATTTATCAAAATACATTTATAAATCCATTTTAAATCCTTTACTTCACTTGAAAACTCATATATATATATATATATATATATATATATATACCTCATATATATATATATATATATATATATATATATATATATATATGCAAATATACATATGCATTCTTTACACATTTTTAAACTTTCATAATGCCTTAACATATGCATACATATATAATTTAATATAAATATATATATATATATATATATATATATTGATGCAAGATAAACATGTACATTAAAATTTTCATTTACATCAAAACTTTTCATTTAGGCAATATAAACATTTACATTAAACTTTTCATTTTAACATCAAAATCATTCACTTTTAAAACTCGATTTGCAAAACATCATTTTACACTCACAGTTCACCAGCTCGATCCGTTTGCTTCCGTCGAATTCCGTTTCGTCCAGATAGTCCTTTTCACCTTTTTCAAGAAAACCACAACTATACATTAATCATAACTTCCATTTTAATCCACCATACACATTCATTTAAAGCCAAATGAACAAATTACCCTTAAGCACTAAAAACCCACTCATTTGGCCAACATTTTTCCAACAATACTCTATAGACTTTATGACTCAAAAATTATTCAAACGGTCTTAAAAATTTATGAAACTCTCCAGATCAGTCCTTTATATATCCAGCTGACATCTCTAGAATTTTCAATTTAAAATTCCTTCTCTAAATCCCTCAACCACATAACACAAGTTATTGTATTTTACATCTAGATGACTCAATTTATGGCGGGAACAGAATCTGCACATGGCTCCACTTTGACAAATTTTCTGGGCACTTTGGGATTACAATTTGCTTGAACCAGCTAGATAAATTTTTCCTTAAAAGTCTATTTTAACCAGCAACTTGAATCCTCCAAATCTGATCATAAATGAGCAAGTTATGGTCAAAATACGACAAATGGTCGAAACAGGAAAACAAGAGCATTTCCTGTGCGAGAACCGAACTGGAGTGGCTTACACATGGCCCTGCTTTGAGTAAATTTTTAGGCCACTTATAATCAGGAATTTGACTATGCCTATTTCTATAGGGTTTGATTCTCCTTGAGTCTATTTTAACCAGCAACGAGATCACTCAAATCGGATCAGAAATGAGCTAAGTTATGGTCAAAATAGGCAAATGGTCGAAAGCGAAAGCGAGCATTTCTGTGCAGAGACTGCTCTTGAAAATGACCAGAATGTGTTTCTCTTCCACTTTTTTTTTTCACTCTAAACACTCCAATCTAATGCCTTATACCCATTTCAACATATCACAAAATTCACTATCAATTCTAACAATTCCCTCACTTTCTTTTTCAAAACCTAACTCATCCATTTCCTTCTCAATTGATATCAAATCATATCATTCGACCTTAAATACCACCAATTCTTTTTAAACATGCTGTTGATGATTCCATGTTATTTTTATACGAGTGGGTTTTACTCTCATAACCTAACCGTGAGTCCATGTGCTCTTTGCACGAAACTGAAGCCAAAAGGCATCCGTGCCAGCGCGAAGTCTTAGAATCGATTACCTATGGATTTACAAAACTTAAGACATACCTGATTTTTGGACTTCTCCTCCTCCTTCTTCTTCCTCTCTTCCTCCTCTTGGCTCTCTCCTTCTCCTCCTACGGTTTGCTAGAGCAAACTTTGAGACCAAATGAATTTTGGCTCTTGTTTTTCCCATTTTTATATTTTCAACTTTTCACTAATTGCAATTTAGTCCTCAAACATTTAAATATTGCAATACCAACTTTTGAAATTCCTACTATGGCCCATCTCTACACTTAATAATTTTCACTTCTTTTGCTATTGACAATTTTACCCTTATCCCCATACAATAATCCCGGTTTCCATCATTTATCATCTCTACTTTAGTCTCAATGCTACAATGCTGACACTTAAATTGCTCTTATACACCCCTACGATATCATATCTTGTACACTCGGGACGGGGTGTTACAACCAATTGGCCGGTGAGTACCCTCTGTGCGTGGAGTCGAGCCATCGAGTGATGACGCATGAACTACGTGTATAAATGGTTTATATTTTATATGTCGAAAAATTTGTCATGTCTATATGCATATATCGGCTGTTGAAAATGAACTACTTAGGCGGTGGCAGTCATTTCGGGCCAAATCTTTTATAAGCGTACGTAATTGAAGAAGTTTTGAATGTTTTGATGATTTGAAGTGAATAAATGTATATGTGTATATATTGTGTTTGATTGGGTTGTGGACGAGGAGTCTAAGAAAACGGAAGTTGAGGGTGAGGATTGAAAGATTAGAAGTGTTTTAAATGTTTCGCAGGTTTTTGTAAATTTGGGAAAGTCAAGCCGAGGAAACTGCAGCGATTTTATAGAAAATCGAGTGTTTGAAAGAAAAAAAAAAATTTATCACTTAAGCCCAGCATTATTTTCTAAGATATGTTAAGGATTGTAAAGGGTTCGCTCCATGGATTTTTATTTAACTGTTTTGAGGAAAAGTTTCTATATCCATTGGATTCTTGGAGGTCCCCTCGGGTTCATGAGGTTATCCCGGGTGAGGATCCTTCGACACCCGGTACAAATCTTGTCATAAAAGACAAACGGTAATTTATTAAGTAGAAAAATACGTAATTTTAAATCTCGGATATTGAAACAGACTTTACCGTTGAGATTCGTCTCGCCAATCCCCCAGTTCTGGGTCGAATTTACGTTGAATTAAGAATGATCGAATTTTCCACAGGAAACCGAGGCAATGGTGATTGAGTGGACCGAAAGCGAGATTTTAGAAAAATCCCAAAATATCCAAATATTTAGAATGTCCATTTAAGATAGATGGAACTGAAAGCGAGTGTGAAATATGGTGTTTGAACTGGCTTAGAGCAGAAGAAATGTGACACGTGGCGCGACGTGGGCCACGTGTCCACACTATAAATATCCTAAAAAAAAATTAAAATATCAAAAGCTCTCATTGTAAAACTCGGGAAAATTCAAATTTTTTGAAAAATGGTAAAACGGTAATTTCAGTAAAAAAAATCCGAAATTTTTCTAGATATCGGATGACGAAACGGATTTCACGGTTGGAATCTCTCACGAAATCTAGCTACCATGTCGAATTTCGTCGAATTCCGAGACAGACGGAATTTCATGTTTTTCGAGGCACGTAAAGGAGTGCGGGACACTTGGTACTTTATGAGTGGCTCAAGATATGTCACGTGTCCTGGGCAGAATGGGTCAAACATGAGCTCAAGTGGGGCCATGTGGTGACAAATGCACCTTGAGTGGATGGAAATCTAAGTTAGATGGATAAGTGGATAGGGAGATCTGGGGCCGATGGGAAGAGTGACAGAGTGGCGGCGGGAGGACTTTTCTCTTGACCTCGGCTGGAGCAATGGTTTGGGAGGGAAAGGAAGAGAGAGAAGAGCAAACCGTAGAGAGAGAAAAGAGTGGGAGTTTAGAGAGAGAAGCTCTACCTTATCTCTAGAATTCCCGGCGATCGGACCTTCGGTTTCCGGCAAGACAAGAAGCAAAGTTGCTCCCCACAGCAAGGACTACGCGTGGGTACCGGTTTTGGGGAGTTTCGACAAACTCTGGAAGGTAGGGGTTTTCTTCTATTTGATTTACCCCTTGTTTAAGTGTTTTGTTAATGCTTGAGTTGATTGAGGCTGTGAGTGGCCGTTTGGTCGGTCCCAAAACTTGGGACCGAATTGTTGGAAAAATGTGGAACCCGTTTTGAACAGTTTAGGGACTGTTTTGGGTGGTTGTGTCATAATTTATACAACCAGTATGATTTGGGTAATGTATGAGGCGAAATGGCCATGGTTTCGGTTCCTAAGGTGCGAAACCGACTCAGTATCTTGCCCACACGCTTGGTGATGGGCTGCCGGGACAGCCTTTGCTCAGTTTTAGATTTGTTAAAAACAATCCCGGTTTGCATTGATTGGACCAAAATGTCCATGTGTTATTTGCATGAAATGTTGCTAAGATGAATGACATGAATTGTGTGGAATCTAATATGTTAATGTATAGATTTGTTATTAACATGATGTGGTGATTTTGTGGCGCCCCCAAGGCAGGGGTGGTTGACCTACCGTCGACTGAGGAAAATCTATACATCTCGTATCACGAGGCGCATACCTGAGTAAAATGCCTCTTGGGCTCATAGACTAATACTCATAAAAACAAATATCCATATTTGAAGGATCGGGCCGGGATTAACCTCATGAACTTGGGGACCTCATTGCACTCAATGGATATGAAACTTTTCCTTAAAAGCAGTCAATAAAATCCATGGAATAGAACCTCTTTACAATCCTTAACATATCTTTAAAAATAATCTTGAGCAAAGTGATAAAATTTTTTTTTTCTTTTCTTTTCTTTTGTTTTCAAACACATGCGATTTTGAAAAATTGCGGAAGTTTCCTCTGTTTTGGACTTTCCCAAATTTACAAAGCACAACGAAAACATTTAAAAGCGCTACAGTAACCATCCTCAAGCTTCCGACTTCCGTTTTAGAACTCTGAATCACAACCAAATCAAACACAATATATACATATATACATTTATTTATTTCAATCATCAAAACATTGGCTCTTCTAAATCCATGCATTTATTTTAATATCAAAGGTGGAGAGCTGGCGGACAAGACATCATACCTAGATCACTTGAGGATCAAAGCCCACGTAGTTCCTTTTCAACTTTATACATCGCCATATCATAGCAAAATATTCGACATATACGGTATGGAAAATTATATATACAATGAAATCACAAGAGTCGTCTCCTTGTCTTTCGACTCAACACCTTAGAGAACAACTACTGTGCACCTATCTAGTCTGAATGTTTTTGAAACATAGGGAGAAAAGAATGAGCTAAAGGAACCGGTGAGTGTACATTTTCATTAAAATAACATTTTCGATTATATACCAAAATAATACATACTTATCTGATTAAAATCCATTTATACCTTATTAAACATTTATGCCTTAAACTTTCTTTCAATAAATACTTATGCATTTTAAAAATCCATTTATCTTTAAACATTTATGCAGTAACTTTCTTTCTTTATTTCTTTCTTTCTTTCTTTCTTTCTTTCTTTCTTTCTTTCCTTTTTTCTTTCTTTACATTGGTCAGAGGAATAAACACAGAAACGATTTAAAATGCTGACGGTGAGAATGATCACATTCCGATCCTGCCACTACGGCTGGAGAAACTCACGCTTTGCATAGGAGTTCGATCCATAGCACTTTATCACGTGTAAGGATATTACTCTGGACACCTATTTACCTCGATTAGTAACTTTATAAACTGCATACAGAAATCCTTTACAGCGGCCGTCTTGTGATATCAGTCATGCAGTCATATGGGGTTTAGGGGTAACCATCGATAAAACATTTCTTGAAATACATTTATAAATACATTTAAATCCTTTACTTTATCATTAAAACACATATGCATTCTTTAAACGTTTTAAGCTTTCCATAATACCTTAACATATGCATACATATTTAATACACATAAATATAGGCATTTAAGATAAATGTCTGGTTAAAACATTTCCATATAACATTTACACAAAATTTACATTAAACTTTCAGTTTAACATTAAACCATTCACTTTTAAAAACTCAATTCTCAAATATCATTTTCACTCTGATTCCTTAGCTCAATCCCGCTTGCTTCTAGTTGAGTTCCGTTCAGTAGATAGTCCTTTTCACCTT
Source organism: Tetrastigma voinierianum (assembly GCA_016808115.1). Taxonomy (NCBI): domain Eukaryota; kingdom Viridiplantae; phylum Streptophyta; class Magnoliopsida; order Vitales; family Vitaceae; genus Tetrastigma; species Tetrastigma voinierianum. Next base: position 959,697 of record JAEQBH010000779.1, read on the forward strand.
TTCAAGAAAATCAAATTACACATTAACCCATAATGTCCATTTAATCCACCATAAACACTCATTCCTATATTCTTATTCCTCTAGGAATCTATTTTACTTAGGAATTGGAATCAATCAATCGGATCATCCAAACTAAAGTTATGGCATTTTCATGCCAACTAGTCATTTTCACCCAGGATTTTCTAGTGACAGTTTGTATTATATTTTCCAGGTCTTGACTTCATATTTTGTACTATGTCCTTACTCATTTAAAGCTAAGGTGCTAAGGGTTCTATTCAATTGGAATCACTTTGGTCGAACACTTAGAAACTCACGTCGAATAGCGGGCTAATCTATGTTCAAAAACTGAACCAGGAATTGGCTTGCACATAACAGTCCTACTTTGAGTGAATATTTAGGCCCTTAGGATCAGAGGGTGGCGATACATTCTTGCAAGTTTGTTCTCCTTCAAGTCTATTTTACGTAGCCATAAATCCTCAAATCAGGATCCAAAAAATTGAGCAAGTTATGGCCAAAATACCAAAACTAGTCCAAAACAGAAAACCAGTTTCCTGTACCGAGACTGCTGCCCAAAAATTGACCAAAATGTGTTTCTCTTCCATTTTTCTTTCACTCTAGACACTTAAATCAGTGCGTATGCCATTTCAACATAACACACACAATTCACTATCAAGCCCTAACCTTACTCACTTGATTTGTCAAAGCCCTAACCTAAACCATGGCTCTCAATTGATATTAAATTCAGCACCATTAAACCTTAAATACCATCAATTTAACATCCATGCAAATTTAAAACATTAAACATGGAAAACATCAAACCCTAACTTTCCACCATGAAAACACTTGTTTCTTGGAGTTTTCTTTGAGCTCCTCTCCCTGATTACCACTTGAAGATCACTTGAAAGCTTGAATGAGGAGAAAAAATCACATCTCATACCTTTGCCCTTCCCTTTTTCTTCTTGCTTCTCCTTTCTCTCCTTTCTTTTCTCTCTTTTCTTCCCTCTCCTTTCTCTCCTACGGGTTCTCCTCCTTTTTGAGCCAACAATCTCTTAAATTTAGATTTTACTTCCACATGACAAGAGTGCCCTTTCCCACTTGCCATTCCCTTGAACCAAAGCTCATTGGTCCATTCTAATGAATCACAAATCCATTAACCTATTATTTTATTCATAACTTAGTCATTAAGAAAGGTTTTAATTGGCTCTCACGAAAATATATCCTTATAGCGGATTTTATCTCGGTTCACCTTATCTTTGCTTTTATCTGGATTAAATGTCAAATATTCTATAATTCGTCTAAACTTCAAATTGACCATGAAATATTTTAATTAAATCCCTTCACATTGGATTCTAGGCTGCGAAATCATCGAAATCGGATTTAAAATCATTAAAATCGGAATCAGGATAATAGCGTATTATTACACATTACGTTCGGATCACACAGAAGCTATCCATGGGACTCAGTTTCACTTTATTAGTTTAGTTAGTCTTTATATGATATATTAAGGACATTTTCGTATTTACCCATTTAATTCAGAAAAATTTCTGTAGGCCACAGAATTTTCGGTCCGGAAATCACTATTCATAAATCTCTATTCTCTTCTAAATATCATTTCAAAGTCATAAGGCTGAGAATTTCTTACAAATTCCTTTGCAAACCCCTCCATTCGGATATAATAAGAAAACTCATTATTCCTTAGGGCATTCGAGTTTACAATTTTCGAAAATTCCACTTCATGTCTGAATGACGTCCGGAGCATTCTAAATTCTAATCTACCCTCGTTTCTATCATTGGACCTCTAATCGGTTCAAAAAAACTACTATTATAATAACATTCAATCGGGTTGGGGTTTTACAACGACTATATTCAATTATCTCCCGATAATTGATAGTTGATTACTTTATCTGAGCATATATTAAAATCTAAAATTCTAATACATGTTATATCCAAAGATCAAAATATAAACCGGCTTCTTAATCGGCTCTAAATGAAACTGTCTCTCGGCTCACTGTACTGAAAAGTATAATCCTCGACGGGTGGCTATCATTTCGATGGTGGAATCGCTACTAAATGGGTTACTCTCCACCTAAGTGCATATCTGATATCCCAGAAATAACACACACTCAAGTAAATACATGATCCTACTTGAATGTCTACATGTCCATTCCATGTCTCGAGTCTCACTTGAGCTCAACCACACTTGCCTAAGCCATGTATGAGAAAATAATCATTTTCAAAACAAGAGCACATTGTTCTTGAAATATACTACCAAATCATTCGGTAAAGTATGGGACTACCCTCAGAGGTGAATTGGTTGGTGGAGCTTACGGCAGTCATGGTCCTCATCGGAGTATTATGATCTGATGGCCCCCGTCACCTCTGACCCGATTCTAGGAATATCATCTTAATGAAATTCCTTTGCGCCAATCATGTTCGTTTTACAAAAATACCATGTCATTGCGCTCACTAATCTCTTAGGTTACCAGTGCATATGAAAATGCATTATGCCATTTTCAAAACCATTTATACAATATGTCGATATCGTATTTTCTTTCAACTACATTACACACATGTAATTGACCATCCAACCATCACGATTTAGCTCACTTGAGCAAATCATAATCTCATCCCCAATGGCCTACACACACAATTATATTCCATATAATTGTGACCTCATGTTAACACATCAAGCATTAACCTATTAATTTCTTTGATCGATCAACTCCCCAAATTAATTTCTACCTATACCAAGCCATTCATTTCAACAATTCAAACACCTGCTTTACATACCTGGGCTGATTTTGGTCGATTCACACAAACCGGGATGATTTTAACAGTCTGAAAGCGAGCGTAATGGGTTTTGTTCGTGCGTGACCCACACGTCCCGACCTCGCTCCACTTTTGAAACCAATTCCTTGGTAGCATTCAGGCCTCCGCTCACCAAAACGATTTGTTAATAAATCATCCCACTTTGAAACACCCAAAACGGTCCTAAAACTCTGATTTGTCCATTGGGTCTCAAAAATTCAATAATTCGGTCCCGAGTTTGGGACCGATCAAGCAGTGGATTCAAGGCCTCAATTAACCTGACATCAATAAAGCACTTAAACCTAGAGTAAAACAAGTAGGATGAAACCCCTACCTCATGGAGTTTGTCGAAAACTCCCAAAGCCCAGAATGCCGTGAAGCTGCGTGGCGTAGAGTGGCTTTTCTTTTTGGTAGAAGAAATCGAATGGTCGGATCGCTCTGATTACATAGAAGGAAGACTCTCTCTCGTTAAGAAAATCAAATTTTAAGCTCTTGGATTTTTTTGCTTTCCTTCTCTCCCGTTTTCTTTCTTTGTTTATTCCTTCCTTTTGCTTTTTCTTTTCTGCCCTTTTTCTTGTCTCATTTCCACCATTTCTTCTCCTCATTTCTTTTCCTTTTTCTCTTTCATTTCTCTATTTCTCCTTTTCTCTTTGAATTTCTCTCCTCCTTTTAGAGCATTGACCGTATGGTCGAGGAGGAAGTTTCCTCCCCTCCTTCCTCGAAGCGAATGTGTGGCTTTCCATTTCCATTCATTTTTATGCAGTGTCATTCTCTTGGGGTGCCATGTCGGCATCCGCAACAGCAATCATCAGAGCATCACGCATACTCAGCATTAAATCCCAATCACCTCGGAATCAGCGAAATTCAATGTGGTTGCAAATTTCGTGAGGCGATTTCAGGAGAAGTCGTTTCGTCATCCGAGATTTAGAAATATTTCGGATTTTTACCAAAATTACGATTTTACCCTTTTTGAGAAAATTGGAATTTTCTCGGGTCTTACAGATTTAATTTATGTTAATATATGCATGTAAATATATTAGCACGAGTGTTTTGGAAATGGCATAATGCATTCCATGTGCACCAGGGCACCCTAGGAAATTAGGTGTGAGTGCATGACATGAAAGAAATGAAAAATGAAACATGATTGAAAGGAATTTCGATGGAAGATTTCAGGATAGTGGGTTAGGAGATGAGATTCAGCCAGATCACTTCGGATAAGGACCATGACTGTTTTGAAAAGTTCTCCAGCCAATTACAGCGAGGACCCAGGCAGGAAACCCTCGAATTCCGGGTGGTCCGCTGAAGTTCCCAGCTGTCGCGATCAGGGAATGTCGATGGAGACTGACTTCTGAGAAAGAAGGTAAACACACACGTGTCTGTACCAATATATATATAAGATCCTGACCCAGCTCAATCCACAACCGACCCATCATCACGTAGGTCGTAACCCACGAACACAAAACAGTAAAGACTTCATATGAGTTCAATACTAAGATCAGTGTTCTAAGAGTGTTTTGCGAATTTAGGTGTACAATAGAATACATAAGTCTAATAAAATAAAAGCGGATAGATAAGATGGAATCTATATTTGCCCTTGAGAGCAGAGTGACGTAGAGAAGTTGTACGAGGTAGGTCTCTACGAATTTGTGCGGACCCTGAAGAGCAGTTTAGAAACAATAAACGTGAGATATTAATAAATCTCATTAGTGACATAATTATTATAATGTAGCTTGTCAAGGTGTCAGATTGACTAAAAGTCGACTGCGGAGGAAAATCTATATGTCTCGTGTTACGAGACACACACATGAGTAAAATAGCCACATGGGGCCCATACATCCATACTCATAAAACAAAATAATCAACTATTTTATTATAGTTTCCATGTCTGTTTTACAAACAGATTTATACATCTGTACAAAATATTTACTTAAAGCCACATGTTGGCTTTCTTCTGGGAAGAGAATGCCTCTCTGCGTCTGTCTCTGGATAGTCCTGTGCACGAAGGGTCACGACGGGGTGAGCAAAGCCCGAGTAGAAGTTTTCCTCTGAGGTTACTCCCCACCTAAAATGCACCATGCAATGGCATATATAAGCAAATCAATCACATTTCATACAATTATTTTCTATATGAAATGTCTATATCATGCATGAGATCACGACCCGCGTGCTCATGACTAGAATCCCAGTAGACTCCCTCACACTTGGAATGCAGCGTGACTAAAACTGTCACACCGTGGTAAACCATTGGACACCCTCGATTTTATTTATCAAAATCTGATTTTGATTCTTTTTCTTTATTTTGTGGGCAACGGATTTTGGGTTTTCTGGCAGAAGTAGATGCCATGCCTTTCAACATTTTCACGAACTTGCATCGTCGAGTTCATCAGCAAGTAGATAACTTTGTGGGACTTTCACCACAGGGGAGGGGAGGGGGGGGGGGATGCACGACTTGCTCACTTGAAACATGTAATTTGCTCGTTCTGTGGCTCATTAGTCTACTGTGGACTTTGTCCTTTTTAGAACTCGACACCACTCCGCCCTTATTGATGAATAAACCTTACCACGCACCCACACGGAGCTGACGCGATGTGGCCGTGCATATGAAATACATGATGTATTACATTTCCTCGTATTACATGCATGAATGAAACCTTACACATGAAACATTTACATACCATGGATAATTATAATTCATACATATAATCTACCTCCATGCAAAATATATTAATACATTAAAAAGCATGCATCAATATAATATTTCCACACCTTTGCATGTTATTCGAAGCAAGCCGCCGCTTAAACAAGGTCTGAAATTAGGACCGTTCGATAGGGTACCTCGACCCCTTCGCAAGCATAGACGTCAGGTTCAAGCATCATTTTCTGTGACAACAAACCACACACCTAGAAACTTTCGGTTTCTAGTTCAAACCATAACTCCGCGATTCGATTATTTGTGTGGAAACCGATCATGAAATCCATACCCGATAGTCTCAAAGGCTCGAGCAATTTCCATGGCCTCTCGTGGCCTCCATGTGACCCTACCATTATAAAGCCTTTAGGCTAGAAGTAAATCAAGTAGGAAAATGTCTATAGTGGAGTTTGTCGAAACTCCGACTTTTACAGTGTCATACGTAGGTCACGCTGCGTCTTGGCTTAGTGCCTCGAACTTTCGAGCATTGTGCTGAAACACAGGGAAAATCCTCTCCTTTTCACTTTTACCATATCTTTTCTTAAACACCTGCAGAAACGTTTTCCTCTTTTCCCTCTTTTCTTTTCTTTTTCCTTCCTTTTTGGAGAAGTAAATGCGTTCGGTTAATGGGAGGCGCACCCTCATTCCTCAAACCAAGATGCAGGCTCAAAGCTCCATATTTAACTAACATTTGCTTTTTATGACATAAATCACGCGTAGCTAAGTGTGAGCCATGGAATTTCTTTTCCCCACCTGTGGCTCATTGTGAGGCCATTCGTTTAAGTGGGCCCAGCGTGGTTTCTTGAGTGTCGCGCTATGGTCTTAAGTGGCATCACATATCTTCTGTAGTGTGTCGTGTTCAGACGTATGTACTCGAAAAACATGAAATCCGGGTGCCTCGGAGATCTAGAGTCGAAGTGGTAGCTAAATTCGTGGGGCAGTTTCAACGAATCCAGTTTCATCATCCGAGATCTAGAAAAATTCCGAATTTTTACCGAAATTACGATTTTGCCCCTTTTTAGAAAATTGGAATTTTCTCGGGTCTTACATATAAGGAAAATAATGTTTTTATTTTCGAAAATTCCTTCTCTCAATACCTCATGTCCACTCTTTTTACAAGGTTCCCCGTTTTGAATCATTTCACAAAACCCAAACTTATACCCAAGTCAACAGTATGAAATTCATGCTTTCAAAGAATTTAAACATCATTATAAGAACCTTATAACTGAATTTATTCCTGACATAAAAAATTGAGCATAAAATATATATAACCATCGTAATAAGTAAAAAATAATCATGAAAATACAATAACCATAAATATTGAAATGGTTATACCTTACTCGAGAAACCTGACAATGTCTTAGTACCATATGCCCATAGTAAGCCAGTCGGTGAAGCCCGACCTCGACACGGTGGCAACCCGATAAACCTTGAGTGGCAGGCATCACGTGGCAACTAATAAACCTTCCGGATGGCTTGGAGCATCACGTGGCAACTAATAAACCTTGAATTGGCTTGGGCATCACGTGGCAACTAATAAGCCTTTCCATGATACCGCATTATAAACGTACAGCCTTTCAATAATCACTTTCATTTATAGTCATTTCCACAAAGTCTCAAAATTCATTTCTTAAATCAATAACTTTTCAAAATGGTTTAAAACTTCAATCCATGTACCCAGAAATGTTTAAATATATGATTTATCCATGAACTGATAAAAATTTCAAATATTTAAAATGTTGACAAAATCCACGTGAAATGATAAGCATTTATATAAGCAGAGATATTATATTCTACGCATAACCAGATTCGATCAAATACGGTATATATATATAATAATTAACCATAATTATATATCATAATAATACCCCAAAGCATTTAAAACATGTAAACCACTCACCGTAGTTATTTAAACCTTTTTTCCTCCTTTAAAAACTCTCAACCTTTGTCCTTAATCACTTCCTCCTACAAGGCACATTATCCATAAAATCCATTAACATTCATACCTTAATCTTGTTCAATTAAACCATTAACTATACTATACTTTCTAGCAACCCTTAATCATTTAATCACTTCCAATTGATTAAAATCAATTGAACTCAACCTCTTTTGTTCATATGATTTTCTTATTCTAACTCATGGCAATTACTACCCCATACAATAGCCCACAACATGCCATTAAATGGTCATACCAAAACCCGACTATTCACTATTCATAACAATATTCATTTACGTATTAACTATTCACTATTCACTATTCACTATTCACTTTCACCTTTCACCTTTCATTTTTCACTTTTCACTTTTCACTTTTCACGTGGAAATCAGACGAAATCCCTTGATTTCGGTACCCACGCATAGCTCGCGTTGCGTAGAGTAACTTTAACTCTTGGTCTGAAAAATTCTGACTGTTAGAACGTCGTATATCTGAGAAAAACTAAAAATTAGGATTTTCCGAACTTTTACATGAATTCTCGGCAAAATCCCGTGTTTTTGGTACCCACGCGTAGCCCTCGTCGCGTAGAGCACTTTTCGTTCTTGGCCCGACGAATTCCGACGGTCAAAACTCCGTGAATCGAAGAGAGAAGATTTAAAAGATAAAAATAAAAATAAAATCTCACTCACCGTCTGACCTTCTGTCCGTGAAGACTGATCAAGAGCTTTTGTTTTGTTATTTTTTTTATTAAAATTGAAAGTGGGACCCACATCTCCCCTCTTTCCCTTCTCGATCCGTTTCAGCCCCGAAACAATTTATTTTGTCCCGGTTTCAATTTCATTTATCATAATTGAATATTATTTAAATATTTTCCATTTTTCGAGATTTTTCTAAAATCCCGTTTTAGTTTCACTTTAAACTGTCGCTGAAAAGTCGAAAAATATTGAAACGTCTCGGAATTCAGCGAAACTTTCTAGGTCACTAGATTTCGTGAGACGAATTTAACGGCGCAGTCCGTTTTGTCATCAGAGATCTAGAGAATTTTCGAGGCTTCCCTGAACCATTTTTGTAATTTATTAATATTATTATCTTTTAAAATTCCTTAATTTGTACTTTTACCCCCCTCAGCTCATAATTGCAAAAAGTGCCACAATTCTTTAGAAAACCGCGAATTTTATCGTAATAACAACTTCGAAGATACTTCAATGGCCTTTAAAAGTCTTTTGGTATACAAATGCGACCCTACGGTTACGTCACGAGTACACCCTCTCGGGGCCGGGCGTTACAATGCGCTATTTGAACACGGGGCCATAACTTCTTATCAGGTAAGTCGAGTTTTGACGTTATTTCATTCTGTGAACTCGTATCGTGAGGCTATGTGAAATAGTGTCTTAATTGACCCAAATTATCAAATCCTTGAAAAAGTCAACTTGGGCCCACATACTAATTGTTGGTCGAACTTTGTCTCGAAACTTGGTCAAGCGTTTAAAAACTTATTATTATTTGGTACGGGTCCTTACAGCCTACCCCCTTAAAGAAAAATTTAGATCCACGAGTCGTACTGTGTCATGGAATATATGAGGGTATACATAGCATTGGTCCTCCCACTCCCAAGTCGCCTCCTCGACTAGGTGGTTTCTCCAAAGGACTTTCACTAAGGATATTGTCTTGTTGTGAAGCTCCTTCTCTTCTCTACCCAGAATCTGCACTGGTTGCTCCTCATAGGATAAGTCATCCCTCAGCTAAATCTCTAGTATCTCCAACACATGTGAGGAATCTGAGATATACTTGCGTAGCATGGAAATGTGGAACACATTATGGACTCGAGAAAGCTCCTCCGGCAAGTCTAATCTATAAGCCACTGGACCTATCCTCTCAACAATCTCAAAAGGTCCAATGTAGCGAGGACTTAGCTTCCCTCGCTTCCCAAAGCGTACCACGTCCTTCGAGAGAGAGCCTCAAGAGATACTTTCGATCTTCGGCCTCAGTACCATCCTTCTTAGCTGCATAAATAACAGGGCTCCCCGAGGTGAAATATTTTAGGCCTAATAAGTCCTCACATCCGCAGCTCTTGTAGCTGAGTCTTCAACTCTTTCAACTCAGCCGGTGTCATCCTATAAGGAGGTAAAGGAAATGGGGTACATGCAGGACTAAATCGATAGGAAAATCTATTTCTCGTTAAGGTGAACTGGAAAAGCAGTCGGAAACACATGAAAGTCCTCGCTCTTGGTGCATCCTCTAATCTCCTTGACCCAATACGTTACCCAATTACATGCCTTAATGACTATGGTAGATACCCCTTACAAACTTTTGAAGTAAACATCTAGCGAAATAGAAATCAAACCTGGAAGGTGCTGTATAAAGCTCTCGTGAAGGCCTCTTGAAAGTAGTCGTTAGATCTAAATATCCTTCCTTGCGAAACAATCCATTGGAAGCATGGTTTGAGCAAGTCGATCGTTGTCGGTTTTCATTCATTTTATCATAATTGAATATTCTTTATTTGCCATTTTTGAGATTTTCTAAAATCCCGTTTCGAGTTTCTTTAAACGTCGCTAGAAATTCGTAAAATATTCGGTATCTCGGAGATTGAAACTTTCTAGGTCACTGAATTCGAGACGAATTTAACGGTTCAGTCCGTTTTGTCATCCGAGATCTAGAGAATTTTCGAGGCTTCCCTGAACCATTTTGGCAATTTATTAATATTATTATCTTTTAAAATTCCTTAATTTGTACTTTCACCCCATTCACTTTCCTTAATTGCAAAAGTATCACAATTCTTTGAAAACTTCACAATTTTATCCTTAATAACAACTTCCAAGAATACTTCAATGTAACCCAAAGTTTTTGGTGTCTGAATGTGACTCTGATTTGCGTGCCGTACACCCTCTCGGAACCGACGTTACAATCTTTGTTGTTTGAACTACGAGGTCTGCTTCTTATCAGTAAGTCAGTTTTGGCGTTCAACGGTAAGCGAACTCGTATCGGCGAGGCCTATGAAATGGTATCTTAGTCAACCCAAAATTATCCATCATTGAAAAAAGTCAACTTAGGCCCCCACTAATTGTTGGTCTGCCAAGACCAGAAGAATTAATTTCTCAAAAATGTAAATCGTAATTTGGTAAAATCAAAATTTTCTAGATCGGATGGCAGAAGCGGACTTCTCAGATTGAAATCGTCTCATGAGTGCTTCTACGTGCGATTTTCGTTGAATTAGAGGCGGTTGGAGTTACACGTTTCGAGGTGTAGGTGTCGGATGACACATGGCAAGGTAAGGGGATGCCACATGGCACCTCAAGAGTGTGACACTTGGCATAAAAGGAATGGCTCACATTGAACCACATGGATGGCATGAATTCCATGGCTCACATTGAGCCATGTAAGTGATGATGTCATAAAAAGAATTATGGAATATAAATGTGAGTATAGGCCATTGGAGATTAAATTGTGAATTTCTCAAGTGAGCTAATTTGGGTGTTGTTTGATCCATATTGTTGAATTACATGTGGTGTGAATTGCAAATTTGAGAATGTTGCATAATTAATATATTGGTATATATTGTATAAATGGTTTTGGAAATGGCATAATGCATTTTCATATGCCTTTGGGTAACTAGAGATTAGGTGTTAGTGCATGACATGGTGCTACGAAAAGCGAACATGGTTCTTGAAAGAGATTTCACAAGATGATTTTAGAGATAGGGTTGGGAGATGGTCAAACCAGATCATTTCGGATGAGGACCATGAAGCTATTTGAAAAGCTCTTGACCAATTCGACTCGGAGGGTAGTCCCATATTTTTCTGGAGCCTTTGGTAGTATATTTTCAAGAACAACGAGTTTTGTTTTGAAAATGATTATTTTTCTCATACATGGCTTAGGCAAGTGTGAGGGAGTTGGTGAGGACTCGAGACATGGGGTGAGCATGTAGACATTCAAGTAGGATCACGTATTTACTTGAGTGTGTGTTTAAATTGGAGCATTGCATATGCACTTGGGTGGAGTAACCCGTTTAGGGTGGATTCACTGCAGGCGGCTTCATTTGGCAATTTGAGCCGGCCCGTTGGGCTAGCCCGACTGACCGAAATTAGAGTATTTGGTCTCACAATTTTGTTGGCCGAAAAATTGGGCCAAATTTGGCGGCAGATTGGCCGTGAACTTTAATAGAATCGGATCGGTGATAGGTTTTTTAAGTGGCGGTTGTAAATTAAATAAAAACAAATTTTTGCTTTACTTATCCGATTATCACTTGACACTTATCCTTCAAGTTCGAGCCTAGTTTATTTTTGTTCGTCTTTTGAAAAAAAGTTCCCCAGCGGCCGTAGGCGCTCTTCTTACGCCCTCCGGGCTCTAGCAAACCACCTCCTTAGGCAGGTTGGCTCCTAGGCAGCGATCCTCGAGCATTTTCTGTCTTCTCCATCTGATTCGATCGGTGATCCTCTTCCTCTATATTTGTTGACCTCAAGATCGTTTTTTAGGTAAAAAAATCATCACTTTTGCTTCAAATTTTTTTTCTTGTTTGATCTTTTTTTGTATGAAACATAAATCTTAATCTTATAATGCTTTTATTACTTTTACGATCTTTGGAAATGGCCTTTCGTATCGGCTTCATCTTGACTTGAAGACGGATTGGGCCGAACCTGAATAGAGGTTATATTTGGTTTAAGATTTATGCAGTAAAATTGATAGGGTGTTTTTTTTTGAAGTGTTGTTGTGTTGCTTGTTGCCTGTTGGTTGTTGGTATGTTCATGCATTGAAGTTCCAGAGATAATATATTTTCAGTTTTAGAATAAAAACCAGTTTTTGACATCAATCCACACAATTAGAATAAAAAACCAGTTTTGAATAAAAACCGAGTTTTTGATAATAAAAACGAGTTTTGAATAAAAACCATTTATGGTGTGATGAAATGTTTGAACCCTTTTAAAGTGATGGAAAATGGACTTATCTCGTATTCTTTGGGGTTCCATTTCTGGAAAAGAAGCCGGACTTATCCTTGATTCAGATTAGGTTGATGGATTTCTTAGACAATATAACAGTGAAAAAGCAGTAGCAAGACTTGAAGGGGTGGTTGATTTAACAGTGTCATGTCCCCAAAAATAGGTGACAATCCAATGCTAATGAACATAATGTTTGGACGCACCCAATTTGACTAATAGACAAGAAAACGAAATTTGGGGTGACAATCCAATGCTAATGAACATAATGTTTGGAGTCTTTGGACCCACCCAATTTGACTAATAGACAAGAAAACGAAATTTGGGTGGGTAGGACCGTAGGATGGTTTATGACTTTATTCATATTCCTGGAATTTAGAGGAGAAAGATACATGACAGCAACTTCATTACTAGGTTTAGGAATTAGGTAATAATAATAATAATAAAGCCAACCCTCAGAGTTCAGTTAAGTCGTTATAGTCTCAATTCTGTATGTGGGTGTGTGTGAGACCTATCAAAATAGATGATATTATTAGATATTTTTGCTGACTATGAAATGATTGTTGGGAATCCTTGCCATTTGATCTGAAATTGAGTTTGAATTGAACCTTTAATCCATTTTAGTTGTGGTGTTGCTAGTCTGGTTGATGTTTGGTCTCTAGTTTTTCTTTTAGTTTGGATCCGTTTGTTCATGAAAATGGCCCAAGGTTTTATGCAAGTCAATTGTATTAATTTATAAATTTTATATTGCAGTTATGGATTTTGAATCTAATTGTGGGGATGCTGATGATGAATTGCAAATGTTTGAAAATACTCCTGAAACTAAGAGTACTACTGCTACTAATGTTTCCATTGGTTGTGGTACTAATGATAGGACTAAGTCTGTTGGTGCTAGTTGTAAAGAATTAGTAGTGATGTTGGGAAAGAAGTTATTTGCTAAAAGTTCGGAGTAATACCTACGAGTGTGGAATAATTATGAAAAGATTGGTGTAGTAGATGGCGTGGAAAAATGTAAATGCAAGGGTTGTGGGAGGCTTTATACTTGTAATTCAGAAAATGGAACTACCCATTTAAGACGTCATGTCCAAAAGTGTCATTTGATTCCTAAGTACAATGATGTGGGTGCCATGTTGGTTGACAATTCTGGGACATTGAGGTCTCGGAAACTTGATCATAAGGCTTATCAAGATGCACTCTCTAGATGTATCATAATGCATGATCTTCCATTTAGCTATGTTGAGTATGAAGTTTGGGTGAGTAGACTAAGAGTTTTGGATGCGATTTCAAACCTATTAGTAGAAACACTGCTAAGGCTGATTGTTGGGATGTCTTCTTGAGTGAAAAAACAAAGCTAAAGAGCATATTAGCTAATATTCCTGGTAGAATTTGTTTAACTTCTGATGTATGGACTGCTGTAACTACTCAAGGTTATATGACTGTTACAGCTCATTATGTTGATAAGTGGAAGTTAAATAGTAAATTACTTGCATTTTGTAGGATTAGAGAGTCTATCTGAGGATTAAGATTATACGGAAAGGTATTTGGAGTGCTTAAAGATTAGAATGATAGATGGGAAAATATTTTCCTTGACTTTGGATAATGCACCTCTTCTAATGATAGCATGCAAAATATTTTTGAAAGAGAAACCCAATTTGCAAAAATGGCTTGTTATGTGATGGTGATTTTTTCATGATTTAGATGTTGTGCACATATATTGAATCTCATAGTTCGAGAAAGGTTGAAAGTGGCTAAAGGCTTTATATAAAATAAGAAAGTGTTAAATATGTGAAGGCTTCGGAGGGGAGGTTAAAACAATTTCATAAATGTGTTGAAGAAGTGCATTTAGATGATGTGTAGTTTCTTGAGGTTGGATGTGTCGACTAGATGCAGATCACTGCTTACACAGTGCTTGAAAGTCTTTATTAAGTCTTAGTCGTGCTTTCATTAGTTTGACTTTTAATGATAGAGTTATACGCTTTGTCCATCTAATGAGAGTGGGAAGAGCGGAGAAGATGTGTGCTCTTGGCCCCATTCTATCAGATTTACTAACTTGATATCTGGATCATGCTTACCCCACCTCAATTTGTATTTCCTACAAGTTTATAGTATAGAAAGAAGTTGAATGAAAACTTGTATAGTGAAGATGGGGTGATCGAAGATGGCGGCGAGGATGGTAAAATTTGATAAGTCTTGGGGCGTACGTCACTCTTGCACTTGGATGTGTTCTTGATCCTAGTTCTAAGTTGAACTTTTTGAGTTTTTGCTATAAGAGACTTTATCCATATGACCATCAAGAAAGTGAATAAATTGAAGGCACTGTATAAACTATTTCTTGAATAACTAGTATGAGACTCTGTAGCTCAGTGCTTCATTTCAAACCGGAGTCATCATGTTGACCATGGGTGTATTCACAACAACGTCCTCCGACCAAGAAAGCGGAACAAGCTCAACATCATCAATGACATCTATACTTGATGTAAGTTTGATTATTATAATTTTTATTCATTATTTTTCTTGTTATTCTTTTTTCAAGTATCTAGTATAGTGATGATTTTGTTTATGTGTTGGTTTCTTGTATTATTTTAGGAGTATCACATGGAAATGAGTTAAATGACTTCAAATGATGTCCAGTCTCAACTTGATATATCTTGGATGAAGGCTATGTTGGAAATGACCTCGCGTGCTAGAATATTGGAGAGTTAAATAAACATCGATTCCCTGAACTTGCAATTATGGCTTGTGACATTTTAAGCATTTCAATCACAACAGTAGCTTCAGAATCTTCATTTAGTATTGGTGGTCGTATATTGCATAAGTATAGAAATTGATTGTTCCCAAAAACTGTGCAAGCCCTTATTTGTACTCGTAATTGGTTGCATGATTTTAAAAATTGAATATACGGTAAAAATTGCTTATTCCACTGAACTTTTTTTTTTTGTTTTGTTTCTTACTTACAAAAATAAGCATTTTTATTTTATGAATTGCAGCTGTGCAGGAAGTAGAGGATATTTGATTATCTAAGGAAGATTCAAATATTGTTGTTGATGATGATCTTGTCTCCATTGAGAATGATTTTAGATTTTAATTTAATGATTATTACGATAGGGTATGTTGTTTGTAATTCTATTTGGTTTTGAATTTTGTATATTTATTTGATGTTATTGGATTTGAGTTGAAAAGCCCAGCGGGGGTTGCCAAAGATGCTTTTACCTTTAAAACAACGGGGCATTTATGATTGTCTGGATACTAAAATATTTTTATTTTTCGGGTCAATCGGTATATAACTAATAACAAAGGGAGCTGGAACGGGCTAGAGAGAGCCTAAATGAAGAGCTGCGACTTTGAGAGAGGTTTATCTTGAGCCTGATTGTTAGTAAGTGCATTTGTTATGTTGCTTCTTATCAATTACTTGATCACATGGCCTTTTTTGCTGATCTAAAATTCACTCTAGTTCATAGCTCAATTCAATGTATATGCTATATGGAAATTATTGAATAATTTATCTAGAACTTAGTTGGCATAAGAAATTTTGTTATTGATGTGTGGGCAGAAGCTGTTGTAGGTGAAAGTTCAGATCTTTAATGGTGGTTGTACAACGTTGTGCTATATGTGTTTCATCTTCTTTCTATTTATTTTTATTTGGAGATGGCTCCATTTCTGAGAAGAATCTATGAAACTACGTATAATTGTTTTCATTTTCATTGATTAATAGTAGGGCAAACATATCATATGGACATATGGAGCAAAAAAAAAAGAAATACAGAAATGATGTATGTCTTGCGAAAGAAATCATGTACACACCTGAAATAAACGAATAATAGAAGAAAGTAATTTATTGAATAAAATAATTTCATATTTTTTTCACATAGGGTTAAATTTGGCCGTGGCGTAGCCGATATAGAGTAGTTGGGTATTGAAATAAGCGACCGGTTTAAATCGGGCTGACAGTCGCTGATTATTCTATGGCCGGTGTGGGCTCCGAGAAGCCGGTGCCCTTGGAGCTTACTTGACTCTATGATAAGCTCCTGCATCGAGAGATATGTTATTTGGTGCGGGGGCGTACGCGAGGGGCGGCTCATCTTAGAGGCCGATTTTGAAAGAGAGTCGTGTTGTGGCTTTGATGGTTTTGGATAATGTATTAAAATTTTAAATTTTAATATGTATTTGTATTAAGAAGAAATGTATAACTCTTGGACTATTAGAATATAGTTGGGATATTTATTTTAGTATTGGGTTATGGGCCCGAGGCCATTTACTCGGGTATGCGTCTCGTGATACGAGATGTAGATTTCAGTAGGTTGGGTAGTCAGCGGACCCCACCGGGTTTGGGCGTCACGGCAGTATCGAGATCTTAGATCACGAGATACCTAGGGAGCTCGGGTTTGGGTATCCATCACCACTAGGGTGGTTTGATGTAGAGTATAGGTTTATGGAAACCTAGAGATTGAGGATTTGGGCTTAGGCCATAGTCGAGTAAGAACATCGCCACTAGGTGTGGTTCGATGTTGAGTTTCGGTATGAGATTACCTAGGAAATCACGAGACAAAATTAGGACACTGCATGCATGTGTTTGGTGTGTTTTGTGTGATTTGATGAAATGTTGTGTGAATGTTTGATGAATGGTGTGTATACCATGTTATGAGTTGTGAAATGTTTGTGTGCTTGATGATTAGCACATAGGAAAACTTTTGGGAGTTTTACAGTGAGTAAAACTGGAAGCATAAAATAAAAGAAATAAATTTTTAGAAATTTATTTGGTTTATTGGATGATGAAATCAAATTTTAATAAATTTGAGGTTGAACACTAGGGTTAGTGTTATATAAGGAGGCTTTGAGGAAATTCTTGACCATTTTTCAGAATTAAATGAAAAATAAATAAATAAATAAACAAAATAAATTTTAGGAAATTTATTTGGTTTATTGAGAAATGAGAAAAAAATATATGTATATAAGGTGGAGAAAATTTTTACAGTGTAAAACTGGAAAAAGAAAGTAAAGAAAATAAATTTTATAAATTTATTTGGGTTTTTGGATAATGAAATAAAATTTTAATAAATTTTATTTGGTTAGTGTTAGACCAAGAGGTGTTGAGAAATTTTTGGATAAGAGGTTTTGGGTGTTCCAGGAAATAGGTGTGCAAATGGGAAAAAAAAAATCAAATAAATAAACTTTACTAAGTTTATTTGATGTACTGGAGAATAAAGAAAAAAAAATTGGATACATTTTTTTTTCGTCTTCAGTAGCAAAAGAGATGAAAAAAAAAATCATTTTTAAGGTTTTTATAGTGTGTAAAAAAAAAATATATATATATATATATATATATATATATATATATATATATATATATATATATATATATATATATATATATATATATATATATATATATATATATATATAGAGTATGTATTTTTAAGTGACTTTCCCATTCTTTGGAAATAAAAAGAAAGAAAAATAGAAAAAAAAGTATACTCATGTTTTTAGGTATTTTTCCAATAGCATGTGTGAAAAAAAATATGTATTTATGTAATTTTGGGCATTTTCCAGTAGCTGGAAATAAATGAAAAAAAAATAGGTATATATTTTTTTGTATTTTCCAGTGTACTGGAAGATGAGGGAAAAAAAATATATATGTATATGTATTTTTAGGTGTCTCTAGTAGCAGAAAAAAAATGTTATGTGAAAATTCGGTTAGACTCTTTCTTGTTCAAATTATATTGTGAATTAGTCTCTTTGGCTTGGAATTGTATTGCAATAGGAAAATTGTATTGCAACCTTGGGAGTGTAGTTGGCTTGGTTTTGTATTGCAAGAGAAGGTTTTGAGTGGTAGAAATTGTATTGTGACCTAGTCTTGTAGGCAATGAATTGTATTGCAAGAGAAGGGCTTGAATGGCTAGTGAAATTGTATTGCAAGATGGGAATTGTATTGCAACTTAGGAGGCTTGGTGAGTTGGAATTGTATTGCAAGAGAAGGAAAATTGTATTGCAATATAGAGGTGTGCAGGAAAAAAAATTGTATTGCAATACACCTTTGTGTATTGTGACTTGAAGGGCTAGAAGGGGAGTTGTATTGCAAGACAACCAAGAGTATTGCAACAAAGGGTTGTTGGAAAAGTATGTTGCAAGTAGGAATTGTATTGCAATACAATTATTTAATATTACAACTTAGTCGTCTGATGTCGGTCTCTGATGATGTCCGTGAGCATTAATCGATGAACGTGTCTATGAACATTAATACGTAGGCGATGTCGATGAGCGATGTCGTTGGCCGGTCAAGCGCGAGCGATAGAATTTCTAATTTTTTTTTTTGGAAAAATCAAATCAAATCAAATCAAATCAAATCAAATGAGACAAAATTTTGAAAAATAAATTTTTTATGGAAATTATATGCATGGTGTAATGCGTATGGGAAAATGGTACGTTTCTACTCTTGCAATTATTGACTAGAGTAGCGTTTGAATTGGATGCATCATGTTCATTCATTAATGCATCTTGTGTGATAGGTTTGGGCATAGAGGTTGAGGCCTTTAGAAAAGCCGTAATATGATGGAAAATTCTTCCCTAGGATGTAGGGAGAGATTTGATTTTTCTAGAGATCAGAGTTCTTATTTATCAAAACCCTGACCTTATTAGATATAATAATGGTTTTGAAATGATTAGAGGTCGATGATAGAAACGGGTAGATTAGAATTTAGAATGCCGGACGTCATTTGGACATGAAGTGGAATTTTTCGAAAATTGTAGAGATGCTACTAGGAATAATGATTTTTTCTTATTATATCCAGAGATGGGAGGGGTTTGCAAAGGAATTGGTAAGAAATTTCAGTTCCTATGACTTTAAAGCCCGATATTTACAAGAGGAAGATAGGAGATTTAAGTGAATAGTGATTTCCCGGGGCCAGAAAATTTGGAGCTGCGCTGAAATTTTTAGTGTAGAAAATACGAAAAGTGCGGAATAAATCATAAAGACCTAGCAGCTGAAATAAAGTGAAGCGAGTCCACGTTTGGATAGTTTCGGAGTGATCCGGCGTAATTCGGGTAATATGCAGCTATTGTCAGGATTCTGGAATTTTAATGATTTTAATCTGATTTCGGTGATTTGAGCACGAAATTCAATGTGAGATTTAGTTAAAATATTTTATGTTCAAATTTAAATATAGACGACCATAGAATATTTTGACATATAATAATCGATATAAAAGCGGTATAAGGTGAAACTGAGATAAAAGCTGCTATAAGGGAGATATTTTTATTATGACCAATTAAAACTTTTTCTTAATGACTAAGTTATGAATAAAATAATAGGTTAATGGATTTGTGATTCATTAGAATGGACCCGATGAGCCCCATTTGGTTCAAAGGTAATTTTGCAAGTATGAAGGGCAATTTTGGAAGAGTTAGTCAAAATATAATTTAAGAGGTTAAGTTGTCTCAAAAGGAGGAGAGCAGTAGGAGAGAAAGGAGAGGGAAGAAAGAGAAAGGAGAGAAAGGGGAGCGAAGAAAAGAGTGAAGGGCCAAGTATGAGATGTGATTTTTTTGCCATTCAAGGCTCTTGAGTGATCTGAAGTGGAATCGAGAGAGAGACCAAGGAACCAAAAACAAGTAAGTTTTAATGGTAGGAAAGTTGGATTTTTATGTTTTTCATACCTAATGATTTGATTTTCTTGTATGGATGTTAAATTAGTGGCACATTTAGGGTTGAATGATGATGATTTTGAGATAAATTAGAAAGCCATGGATTAGATTAGGGTTTTGACAAATCCCAAGTGAGTAATGGTTAGGGTTTGATATTGCATTGTGTATGATATGTTGAAATTGGTTAGGGATTTATGAAGTGAGGTATAATGTAGAATTGGTTAGAAAAGAAATGAATTGAGGCATAAGAATCATGTTGTAAAGTAAAGGAATGCTGTAAAATTTCTGTAAACCCTTGTTTGTATTTTGGCTATAGATTACGTTAGAATCATCCAAATGAATTGATTCCAATTGGTAAAGAATCATAAGAATAGGGCTACAAATGTATAGAAGGGACCAAGAGCCAAATGTGACTCTAAGGCTCCCAAATACGGACTGCAAGGTGAGCTCGTGTAACTCACTGATTTGCTATGTTTTGGGTATGGTTGTAGTGTTTTGGCCATAAGTGGGTTGCACTCATCCAAGTGAGTGATTCAAAATTCTGGAGTAAAATAGACTTCTAGGAAAAATTTATCTAAAGGAAGTTCATGCAAATTGTAAATAAAGTGCCCAGAAAATGGTTCAAAGTGGAGCTATGTGCAGATTTTATTCTGCCAAACTGAGTATTTGTTGTGCAGATTGTATTTATGGTTGAGGGCTTTAGAGACGGAATTTTAAATTGAAAATTTAAAGAGATGTTATTTGATATATCAGAGCAGTCACAGAGTTTCATAAATTTTAGAAGACCATTTGAATAAATTTTGAGTCATAAAGTCTATAGGGTATGGTTGGAAAAAGGTTGGCCAAAATGAATGAGTTTTAGTGCTTAAGGGTAAATTTGTTCATTGGCTTTAAATGAATGTGTATGGTGGTTAAAATGGAAGTTATGATTAATGTATAGTTGTGATTTTCTTGGAAAAGGGTGAAAAGGATGATCCCGGACGGGAGCAGGAGACTCAGCGGGGAGCGACGGAATTGAGCGGTGGCGTAGTGAAAATGATATTTTGAAATTTAGTTTTTAAAGTGAATGGTTTAATGTTAAACTGAAAGTTTAATGTAAATTTTATGTAAATGTTAAGGCATATGGAAATGTTTATATTGCATTGTTTTATCTTGCATCAATGCATATATTTATATGTGTATTAAATATGTATGCATATGTTAAGGTATTATGAGGATTTAAAAATGTTTAAAAATGTACATATGTGTTTTAATGATAAAGTAAGGATTTAAATATATAAATGTATTTTGAAGAAATGTTTTACTGATGGTTACCTAAACCCTATGACTGTTATGACTGATATCGGCCGAAATTACTTTAAGCGTGTAAGGATTAAGAGATAAAGTTATAGGTTACTAAGCGGGGAATAGGTGTCTAGAGTAATATCCTTACACGTGATAAAGTACTATATTGAGACCTATGCAAGCGTGAGTTTCTCCGACGTGAGTGGTTATATTTGGGTTATGATCGAATGTGGATCGCCTCACCGCTGCAAGCATTCTAAATCGTTTCTGTTTATTCCCCGTTCCAATGTAGTGAAATGAAAGAAAGAAATAAGAAAGAGTTTAAGGCATAAATGCTTAAAGCATAAATGGATTTTTAAATGGCTAAGTATTTCGAAAGAAGCTTAAGGCATAAATTCTTAAAGCATAAATGGATTTTAAATGCATAAGTATTTATGGAAAGAAGTTTAAGGCATAAATTTGAAGCATAAATGGATTTTAAAATGCATAAGTATTTATCAAAGAAAGTTTAAGGTATAAATGTTTGAAGTATAAACCGATTTTAATGGCATAAGTATTTATGGAAAGAAGGTTTAAGGCATAAATGTTTAATATAAATGGATTTGCTAAGTATGTATTATTTCGAAGGTAATCGAAAATGTTATAAATGAAAATGTACTGATCGAGCTCGCTTTAGCTCACTCTTTTTCCATATGTTTCAACAAATATTTTCAGACTGAGACGTGCATCTGGCAGAGTACCCTCCCCGCGCGGAGTCGAGCTATCGAGGAGACGACGCATGTGATCGCATTAAAATAATTTCTGCATATCAGATATGTGAATATTTTGTCATGTTTTGATAAAATTATGCATGGAATCAAGAAGGTTTAAATGTTTTGATGATTTGAAAGAAATAAATGTATATATATGTATATTATGTTTGATCGGGTCAGGACGAGGAGTCCTAATATGGAAGGATGAATTGAAGTTTGTGGAAGTGTTTTAAATGTTTTCATCAAGCCTTGTACTCTGGAAAGTCCGAAAACAGGAAACTCGCCGATTTTCCCCGAAAAATCTAAGTGTTGGAAAAGAAAAGAAAAAGAAAATTTTTTTTAAGACTCGCCTGCGATTATTTTTTTAAAAGATATGTGAAGAATCGTGAAGGGGTTCGCTTCCACGATTTAATTTCATGGTTTTAAGGAAAAGTTTCTATATCCGGAGCGCGAGGTCCCTGGGTTCATGAGGGTTAATCGCCTGATCCTTCAACGTGGTATCGTGAGCCAAGTTTTGAAAATGTTATAAAGATTTGAAAATTTTATTTTTAGTATGATCGCTTTTTAATGTTTTCTTTAAGATTTCAAAAAATTTATGTGATTTAAAAATCAAGGGTATGCATTACATGACATATTAATTTTAATTTTAAAATGCGTCGTCGAGCCGACCACCCACCAGAGAGCTCCCGAGGCGTGAAGATTCACCACCCGAGAACATGTTTATGAGTCCCGCATGTTCCTCCACCGCAGCTCCGCTGGGGTGGCCGCCACCGCCTCCCGAGAGGTCAGAAGAGGGACGTGATACCTTGGGGAGCGGGTGATGGCTCGATGTTAGCCACAACATTTAATCACCCGCGGAGCCGACAAAGGTCCATTGAGAGGGTAAGGAAATTAGGAGGCAAGAAATTAAGTACTTTCGAGCAGGAGACCTCGAAAAGGTACTTGTCGTGGCTAGAGGGTAATGAGATGGTTAATTGAAATGCATGGGTTTGGCACTTAGTTTATGAATCAATGACATTAAGTGAATTGTTAATAGTAATTGTTGAAAGAAAATGGAAGAAATTGAAGACATAATGATGAATGTGTAATGTGCAGATTTGCCACAATTCTAGGAAAAGTATGGAAAGTTGATCGTTACTAAATGCAGAGTGATTGCTGAGGCTGTGGAGTTTTCGCACTTGATATTATTAGATATCCATGACTTTGATGTTATATTGCATGGATTACTATCTAGACATCATGCTACAAAGGATTGTTATAGAAAGAGGTTGTGGTTCTATGCTGGCGGAAGACGAGGTTTGCTTTTATGTGGTTACTAAAATACTACCTACCAATAATATGACAGCTTATGTAAAATAGTAAAATACTTTGAAAGTTATATTAGCTGGGTACCTAGCTTATACGAGGTGAGGGATAATGCAAGTAGTCGCGAACGGAAGATATTCGATAGTCAAATAATTTCCCTGATGTGTTTCCAAGAGGATCTTCTAGGTATATATATAAAAAAAAAAAAAAAAATGATGAAAGTTTAAGATCAGATATTGATTACAGAGAGTCGAATAAAGTGAAAATACTAATCAACACCCATTTACACACGATGATCTTTGATCACCATGTGAGCGAGGGTATTTTTGAAAATGGATCTAAGTCGGGTTAATATCAATTAAAGATTAGGTCGAGGATGTTCCTATGACAACTTTCAAAACACCGTATAGGTATTTATGAGTTCTTAATCATGCTACTGACTAACTTATATCCACCGCTTTTATGGATCTTATAATGTGGATCTTTCAAATTTTTATTTAGACACTTTGTTATAGTATTCATTGATGACATTTTAATCTATTTAAGCAAAGAATGAAGATCAAGGAGAAACATCTAAGTAAATTCTATTTACTTAGTATACTTAAGCACAAATAATTCTAGTTACGGTTAGACGGTGTTGCCTTTCTAAGGCATGTGATTCAGTGAAGGGGTTCATTGATCCTCAGGTGCGAAAATTGTGAGCGAAAACCACCTACGAATGTGACGAGAGATACAAGTTTTTCTAGGTTAAGCAGTGTGCTCGGAAGGTTATTTAAAGGGATTTTTTCAAAGTTAGCGGATCCTTTGGCTAAATTGACAAGGAAAGATAGAAAAGTTTGTATGGTAAGAGACATGTCGAGAAAAGATTGATAAGACTAAAAGGAATTTGACCTTAGCCTAGTTCTTACAATTAGTCGGGAGCAAGAAGGATATACAGTATATTGTGATGCTTACAGAGGCTGAGCTTAGGGGTGTGTTAATGCAACATGAAAATGTGATAGCATATGATTTAAGGCAATTAAAAAAAAGCATGAGCAGAATTATCTAAGACATAACCTAGAGTTGGTTGTTGTAGTCTTTGCTATATGGAGGCATTACTGATATGGAGTTGCATGTAAAATTTTACGAATCAAGAACATGTATAATATTTATTCACATAGAGAAAAGTTAAATATGAGACAGAGGAGATGGTTGAACTCATTAAGGATTATAGTGCACTATTGAGTACCATCAGGGAAATGTTAATGTAGTGGCGATGCTCTTAGTAGGAAGCCTACGGGTTCATATCTCACTAAAAATTTGTGTACCTCCACTGGTTATGGAATTGGGAGTCTTTAGGTGCGAGACTAGAATTGACGGATATTAGTCTGTACTAATAGACAAGGTAAAGGAGCTATAGACTCAAGATACGATCATGATTAAATTGAAAGGGAAAATTTGAGTGCAGGCGGTTAAAGTTTTAATGCAGGGCATATGGTATAGTGATGATGATGAGTCACGAGGTTATGTGTACTAGATGTGGGAAGATTAAAGAAATAAATTATGGGAGAGGCTCACTCTTCTGCATAGGCGATGCATCAGGGAAACACTAAAATGTATCATACCTAAGGGAATACTACTAAGGTGGAGGTATAAAGAAAGATGTTGCGGAATTTATTTCTAAATGTCTGTTGTCGAAAAGTTAAGGTTGAGCATCGAGATTTACGGGGTTCTTATAGTCTCTTAGATCCCTCAGTGGAAATAGGAGAGAATCATGATGGATTTTTTTTATTTCCACTTTGCCAGAGTGGTTATGACGTGATATAGGTGATTGTGGATAGATTGACGAAATCAGTCAATTTCCTACCTATGGAAAAATAGTGACTTAGTTGAGAAGTTGGCTGAGTTGTATATAAAAGAGATTGTACGACTTCACGGATGACCCGATCACGGAAGAGCCATACAGACATTGGAAGTTATGCTAGAGGCTTGTGTGTTAGAGTTTAAAGGAAGTTAGGAAAGACATTTACCATTAATGGAGTTTTCCTACAATAATAGTTATCATGCAAGCATTGAAATGGCGCCTTATGAGGCCTTATATGGAAGGAAGTGTAGGACTCCATTATCATTTGGGATGAGGAAGGGAAGAATTTTAGGTTCATAAATTGTTCAGGCTACAGCAAAGATAATGTTAAAGTTATCAGTGATAGATTAAAGATAGCTCAAGATTGTGAAAAGTTATGTTAATAGCCCGGAGAGATTTAGAATTTAGGTGGGGATCGGAGGGTATTTGTAGGGGATATCACTTACAGGAAGGGTGTTTATATTCGGAAAGAAAGGGAAGTTAAGTCCTCTCTATATGGGACTTTATGAAATTATGAAAATAATTGGAGGTAGCGTCTTGGTTGAGGTTGCCACTGAATTGTCGAATACATGACATATTTTACATTTCTAATAGCCAGTATATGGCCAGTTCTTCACATGTGTTAAGAGATCAACCGGTTGAATTGAAAGAAGATTTGACGTATGAAGAAAGACCGGTTCAAATTGTTGATCGAAATGATTAGGTTCTTTGAAACAAAGTGATTCCTTTAGTAAAGGTGTTGTGGATGAATCACGGTAGAGAGGAAGCAACATGAGAATTTAAATTTCGGGACGAAATTTTTTATAAGGAAGGGTGATTACTTAAAATTGACCTTATTGGATGTTATAATAATAGTTTTGAAATGATTAGAGGTCAATGATAGAAAGCGAGGGTAGATTACTAGAATTTGAATGTCGGACGTCATTTGGACATGAAGTGGAATTACCGAGAATTGTAATAGGAATGCTACTAGGAATAATGATTTTCTTATTATGTCAGAATGGAGGGGTTTGCAAAGGAATTGGTAGAAATTTCGAGTTCACATGAGCACAAGCGATATTCTGAGAGAATAGGAGATTTAAGTGAATAGTGATTTCGGGACCGAAATTTGGAACTGTAGTGAAATTTTTAGGAAATTGAGCAATACGAAAAGTGCGGAATAAATCACTTAAAGACTAACGAAACTGAAATAAAGTGAAAGCAATTAGTTTGGATAGTTTCGGGTAAGTCGAGCGTAATTAGGGTAATAATACGCTATTGTCCGGATTCTTAGATTTTAATGATTTTAAATCGATTGAAGCTGATTTGAGCCTGAAATTCAATGTGAAGGATTTAGTTAAAATATTTTATGTTCAAATTTAAATATAGACGACCATAGAATATTTTGACATATAATCGATATAAAAGCAGTATAAGGTGAAACTGAGATAAAAGCTGCTATAAGGGAGATATTTTGTGCCAAGAGCCAATTCAAACTTTTCTTAATGACTAAGTTATGAATAAAATAATAGGATTTATGGATTTGTGATTCATTAGAATGGACGATGAGCTTATTTGGTTCAAAGGTAATTTTCTGAAACTATGAAAGGGCAATTTTGGAAGAGTTAGTCAAAATATAATTTAAGAGGTTAAGTTGTCTCAAGGAGGAGAACCCGTAGGAGAGAAAGGAGAGGGAAGAAAGAAAAAGAAAGAAGGAGAAAGGGGAAGCAAGAAGAAAAGTGAAGGGCCAAGTATGAGATGTGATTTTTTCCTTCATTCAAGCTCTTCAAGTGATCTACAAGTGGAATCAAGAGAGAGGCCAAAGGAAAACCAAAAACAAGTAAGTTTTAATGGTGGGAAAGTTGGATTTTTATGTTTTCATACCTAATGATTTGATTTTCTTGTATGGATATTTAAATTAGTAGCATTTAGGGTTGTGATGATGATTTTGAGATAAATTAGAGAAAGCCATGGATTAGATTAGGGTTTTGACAAATCAAGTGAGTAATGGTTAGGGTTTGATAATGCATTGTGTATGATATGTTGAAATTGGTTGAGGATTTATGAAATTGAGGTATAATGCATAGAATTGGTTAGAAAATGGGTGAGACATAAAGATCATGTTGTAAAGTAAAGGGAATGCTGCTTAAAATTTCTGTAAAAAACCCTTGTTTGTATTTTGGCTATAGGTACGTTAGAATCATCCAAATGAATTGATTCCAATTGGTAAAGAATCATAAGAGATAGGGCTACAAATGTATAGAAGGGACCAAGAGCCAAATGTAAGCTCTAGAACCCAAATACGGACTGCAAGGTGAGCTCGTGTAACTCACTGATTTTGCTATGTTTTGGGTATGGTTGAGTGTTTTGTATAGAAGTGGAGTTGCACTCATCCAAATTGAGTGATTCAAAATTCTGGGTAAAATAGACTTCTAGGAAAAATTTATCTAAGGAAGTTCATGCAAATTGTAAACTTAAAGTGCCCAGAAAATGGTTCAAAGTGGAGCTATGTGCAGATTTTGTTCTGCCAAACTGAGTATTTGTTATTGCAGGTGTATTTATATGGATTTGGGGGCTTTAGGGCCAGATTTTAAATTGAAAATTTAAAGAGATGTTGACCATCAAGAACTGATCTGGAAGTTTCATAAATTTTAGAAGACCATTTGAATAATTTTTAGTCATAAAGTCTATAGGGTATGGTTGGAAAAGGTTATTACAAAATGAATGAGTTTTAGTGCTTAAGAACATTTGTTCATTTGGCTTTAAATGAATGTGTATAATTAGTTAAATGGAAGTTATGATTAATGTATAGTTGTGATTTTCTTGGAAAGGGTGAAAAGGATGATCGGAGCGGAGCAACGGAAGCAAGCGGAATTGGCGGTGAAGCGTATTGAAAATGATGATATTTTGAGAATTTAGTTTTTAAAAGTGAATGGTTTTAATGTTGAACTGAAAGTTTAATGTAAATTTTATGTAAATGTTAAGGCATATGAAATGTTTTATATTGCATTGTTTTATCTTGCATCAATGCATATATTTATATGTGTATTAAATATGTATGCATATGTTAAGGTATTATGAAAGTTTAAAAATGTTTAAAGTATGCATATGTGTTTTAATGATAAAGTAAAAGATTTAAATGTATTTATAAATGTATTTTGAAGAAATGTTTTACTGATGGTTACCCTAAACCCCCTATTATTTGTTATGTTGATATCGGCCGAAGTACTTTAAGCGTGTAAGGATTAGGAGGGTAAAAGTTATAGGTTACTAATGGGGAGGAAGCAGGTGTCTAGAGTAATATCCTTGCATTGATAAAGTACTATGACTGGAACCTATGCAAGCGTGAGTTTCTCCTTGACGTAGTGGTTATAGTGGAATGTGGTATCCTGCCGTCAGTGCCGAGCTGTTCGGTGTGTTTATTCACAGGTTCCATCGAAAAAGAATGAAAAGAAAGAAATAAGAAAAAGAAAGTTTAGGCATAAATGCTTAAAGCATAAATGATTTAAATGCATAAGTATTTTACGGAAAGAAGTTTAAGGCATAAATTCTTAAAGCATAAATGGATTTTAAATGCATAGTATTTATGGAAAGAAAGTTTAAGGCATAAATTCTTAAAGCATAAATGGATTTTAAATGCATAAGTATTTATTGAAGAAAGTTTAAGGTATAAATGTTTAAAAGCATAAACTGATTTTAATGGTATAAGTATTTATGGAAAAGAGGTTTAAGGCATAAATATTTAATGTATAAATGGATTTTAATTGTATAAGTATGTATTATTTTGATATGTGCGAAAATGTTATATAGAAAATGTACGAACTCGTTTAGCTCACTCTTTTCCATATGTTTCAACAAATATTTTGGAGTTTGACGGGTGCATCGGTAGAGTACCACTCACGTGCGATGAGTCGAAGCTATCGAGGAGGCAGCGCATGTGGCACATTGAAAATAATTTGCATATTATCATATGAATATTTTGTCATGTTTGATAAAATTAGCCATGGAATTGAAGAAAGGTTTAAATGTTTTGATGATTTGAAAGAAATAAATGTATATATGTATATTATGTTTGATTGGGTTGTGGAATGAAATTCCTAATATGGAAGTTGATGGTGAAGTTTAAGTCATTTTAAATGTTTTCATCGGGTTTGTAAATTTGGGAAAGTCAGAAAACGGGAGAGCTACGAGGCGATTTTCACGAAAAATCTAAGTGTTGGAAAGAAAAGAAAAAGAAAATTTTTTAACGCCGGCTTAGCATTATTTTTAAAAGATATGTGAAGAATTGTAAAGGGTTACTCCGCAGTTTTAATTTATGGTTTAGAGGAAAAGAAGTTTCTATATCCGTTGGAGTCAGGAAGATCCCCTACGGGTTCATGAGATTAATCGGGTGGAAGGGATCCTTCATGCGCGGCGAGACGTGGTGGACCTTAAGTTGGTAAACGTATTGGTTGTTAATGTCATTCTTGACATGTATGAGTTGACAGCCATCGGGTTGTCAGTAATTGGGACCTTAGCCGGGTCATCATACCCGACACGGTCTTGGAGTTAGGTAAGGTTACATATGCACATGGTTGGATGTGTATGTGCGTGGAATTTCGGGACGAAATTCTTTTTAAGGAGGGGAGAATGTGAAACCCCGAGAAAATCCAATTTTCTCAAAAATGGCAAAATCGTAATTTCGGTAAAATCCCGAAATTTTTCTAGATCTCCCGGATAATGACGGACTTCTCCGTTGAATTGTCTCATGAGATTGCTTTACCACGTCGATTTTCGTTGAATTCCGATACAGTTGGAATTTATACGTTTTTCGAGGCGTAGGGTGTCGGATGACACATGGCAAGGTAAGGGGATGCCATAGCTGCAAGGTATGACACTTGATAAAGGAATGGCTCACATTGAGCCACATGGATGGCATGAATTCCGTGGCTCACATTGAGCCATGTAAGTGATGATGTCATAAAAAGAATTATGGAATATAATTGTGAGTATAGGTCATTGGAGATGAAATTGTGAATTTCTCAAGTGAGCTAATTTGGGTGTTGTTTGATCCATATTGTTGAATTACATGTGGTGTGAATTGCAAGTTTGAGAATGTTGCATAATTAATATATTGGTATATATATTGTATAAATGGTTTTGGAAATGGCATAATGCATTTTCATATGCACTGGGTAACCTAGAGTGTGATACCCCAGAAAATCCAAGATTTTGGATAAAGGGTAAAATAGAAATTTCGGTTGGAAATCCGGAAATTTTCTAGATCTCGGATGATGAAACGGACTTCTCCGTTGAAATCGTCTCACGATACCTACGCGTCGGGTCGTTGGATTCGAGAAGTGGTCGAGATTTCACGTTTTTCGGCGTGGGGTGTGGACAACTGCTTGGCAAGTTAAGGGGATGCCACTTGGCACCATAAAGTGACATGGCATTGAAAGGAATGGTTCACAGTAGGCACATAAGGGGCATGAATCCCATGGCTCACATGAAGCCATGTGGTGGATGATGTCATTAAGTGGATTTAAGAAATAAGAAAAAAAAATGGAAAAGTGTTGGCCACACAAATGGGTAGAGGAAAGGAGGAGGAAATTACCTCCTTTGACCGAATGATTGCTTTCTCCAAAAAGGAGGAGAGAAGGGAAAAGAGAAAAGAGAAAGTGAAAGAGAAATGAGAATAAATAAATAGAAAAGCAAAAAGGAAAGGCAAACGTGGGGAGGAAGAAAGGAAAAAGGGATGCAGAAGGTTTGTTCTCCCATTTTAGTGAGAGAGAGTCTTCCTTCTCTCTAGGTTTGTAGGAGATCCGGCCGTTGGATTCCTTCAAGACAAGAAGGGAAGTTGTTCTACACGGAGAGGACAACGCGTGGACTCCGGTTTTTGGGAGTTTCTTCAACTTCCAAGAGGTAGGATATTTTCTGCTTGGTTTGCACCAGCCTAAAGGCTTTATAATGGTGGGGTTGCTTATGGGAGGCCATGAGAGGCCGTGTGAATTAGTTAAACCTTGGGACTAAGAGTATGATTTCATGACGATTGCATATTTAATGGGAGTTAGGGTTTACTAGAAACAGCTTTCTAGATGTTGTGATTAGTTGATGAGATGACAATGATTGGAACCAATATGGTTCATGTTTGTGAAGGGCCGTGAGGTACCACTGGTAGATAATTCCAAGTTGAGGCCTTGTTGTGTGTTATGGCTTGCTTGGAATAACATGCGAGTGTGTAAAAATGTTATATTGATGCATGCTTTTGATGTATTAATATGTTTGCATGGAGGTAGATTATATGTATAAATTATAATTTTCCATGGTTTGTAAATGTTTCATGTAGTGCTCATTCATGCATGTAACATGAGGAAAATGCGTGGCATCATGCATTCTATGCAGTCTGTCAGCGTCGGTCGGGTGTGTGAGTGCGAGGGTAAGGACCATTATGGTGTTGGTGAATGGGTCGTGAACTCGGGAAAAATGGGACAAAAGTCCAAGGTAGAGATTCAGTGTGTAAATGATCAAAATATTAAATTACATGTTTTGGGGCGAGGAGCAAGAAGTTGGGGTAGATCCCCCGGTGAAAGTCCCACCAGGGTTATTCACGGTTAGACATGAATCCAGAAACGATGCAAGTTCGTGAAAATGTTGAAAAAGGCGTGCGGCGTCTACGAGTGTAAACCGAGAATCCGTGGCCCACAAAATAAAAAGGAAAAGAATCAAAAATCAGTCTTTGATAAATAAATTGGAGGTTTCAATGGTTTAGTCGGGGTGTGTATTTGGTTTTATTTTCACATTGGCATTCAGTGTGAGGGAGTCGGTTGGGACTCGGGTGGTGAGCATGAGGGGTCGCGTCTCATGCATGATATAGACATTTCATATAGAAAATAATTGTATGGAATGTGATTAGCTAATTATATATGCCATTGCATGTCGTTTTAGGTGGGAGTAACTCTTTGTAGGAAAACTTTCTGCGGGCTGCTCACCCGGTCGTGGGACCCCCTTTCGGTCGCAAAGGGACTATCCGGGGAGGCGATCTGTGATGAGGTACCTTTTGAGGAAAGCGACATGTGGCTTGGCATATTGTACGGATGTAGAAATACATTTGTAAAACAGACATGGAAACTATAATAAAATAGTTGATTATTTTGTTTTATAAGTATGGATGTATGGCCCCATGTGGCTATTTTACTCATGTGTGTGTCTCGTAATACGAGACATATGGATTTCCGCAGGTTGACGGGTAGTCAACGGACCCCCGGGAAATGGGGCGTCACATAGAGATTAGGTGTCAGTGCATGACATGAATTTTCTTTAAAACGAACATGGTTGCGAAAGGAATTTCACAAGATGATTTTCCGGAGAATGGGGTTGGGAGACGGTCCAAAATATCATTTCGAATGAGGACCATGACTGTTTCGAAAAGCTCACCAACCAATTCGACTCGGAGGGTAGTCCCATATTTTTACCGACACTTCGGTAGTATATTTTCAAGAACAACAAGTTTTGTTTTGAAAATGATTATTTTCTCATACATGGCTTAGGCAAGTGTGAGTGAGTTGGTGAGGACTCGTGACATGGGGTGATCATGAAGACATTCAAGTAGGATCACGTATTTACTTGAGTGTGTGTTTAAATTGGAGCATTATATACCAGGTGTAGTGACCATTTTAGTAATTTCGCTGTGATATCTTGTGTCTAACCAGCTGATACAGATGTGTTTCATCTGATCGATTTTGGGCGATCATTGCCTTTGATGTTTTAGAATATAACTATTAAAATAATAAAATACCCAACATTT
Organism: Tetrastigma voinierianum; assembly: GCA_016808115.1. Classification (NCBI taxonomy): domain Eukaryota; kingdom Viridiplantae; phylum Streptophyta; class Magnoliopsida; order Vitales; family Vitaceae; genus Tetrastigma; species Tetrastigma voinierianum. Next base: position 992,642 of record JAEQBH010000779.1, read on the forward strand.
ATGCCAGCGATGTAAACTCTTGAACTAGTAGACCTCGTTGGTGTTCTTTTAAAATGTGACATGTCGCCTGATCGTCCGATCGGGATCTTCTGTTACAAGAGGTTCGATAATAGTGATTGGATACTGTGATCACATAGTAACTTCGATCAACGTTTAGATTTGCTCATCCTTTGTGCAGGTCATTATAAGTCATTCAGTGAGATGATCAATATTACCAAAACCGGTGTGTCCTTTAGAACCGCTTTGGCGTATGACATTTTCTTATACATGGCTTAGGCAAGTGTGAGGGAGTCGGTGAGGACTCAAGACATGGGATTGGGCATGTAGACATCCAAGTAGGATAATGTAATTGCTTGAGTGTGTATTTACATTGAATCATTGCATGTGCACTTAGGTGGGGAGTAACCCATTTAGGGTAATTCCGCTGGCGGAGCAGTGCTCACCTGATGAGGAATGTTATTTCAAGTACAGGGAGTGATCGGGAAGGCGACACTCATTAGGAGGCGTTTTGAGAAAGAAAGCGGATTGTGAAAGCTTTGTTATCTTTTAGCCAAACATGTATTAAAACTTTAAATTTTAATATATGTTGTATTAAGAGTGATGTAATCAACTCTTGAACTATGGTAGTATAGTTGGATGTATCTTGATGAGTATAATGTGTAGGCTAGTGTGACCATTTTTACTAATGTATGGGTCTCACGTTGTGAGACACACAGGTTTTCCGCAAGTTAATGGTGGTCAACGAGACACCCCGGTTTTGGGGCGTCACACTCATTTTGGTCTGACGGCAGTAAGAGAGAGTAAGAGAGAGAAAAGCAATCTTCTGTCTCTTAGATTCCTGGGATTTCGTCCCAGATTCTCGGATCTCGTTAGGTCGAGGAATTAAAGGTGATTTACGTGGCGGGGTCTGCATTAGTACCCAGAATCACCAAGATTACGCCAGGTCAAGGTTGGGTTTCACGGCCAAGAAGGTGGTGTCCGTGAAATCCGCGAATTTGGTGCCGAGGTTTCTCTCTTTGGGGTTAATTTCTATCTAAGAGACAATGTCCAAGGAGATGATGTCATTTTTCTCCTACCCGTATTGTATTTTGGCCATAACCAGGACATCACTCATCCGGGTAATTGATTCAAATTGGATAAACTAGCGATAGAGGAGAACATATCTCGCTGAAATGGGTCTATCCGAATTGGACCCATTTTGACTCGAAAATGCATTCAAAGTGGAGCTATGTTCGAGCGGTTTTTGTATTGTTTAAGACTCTATGACTGTATTTTGGCCATAACTTGACCATCACTTATCCGAATTAAGTGCTTCAAATTGCTGGATAAATTAGACTAATAGGAGAACATATCTCCTTGAAATAGGTCAATCCTGTTGAGCCCATTTGGACTCATAGAGAGAAATGCATTGAAAGGGCACTATGTTCGGTAGTTTAAAGTTACGTTTGAAAACAAGTAATCCCGGGTTTAGGATATATCTTGAGTTTCGATGATCCGATTTGAATGGTTCAGTGGAGAAGAACCACAGAGCCGTATCTCAAAATAAGGCACAAATAACAAGTATCAAATTATGGTTTAAGACCCCTGAAATTGGTATCACAAAGCCCATTTCGATTAATAAGCAGTAAATTGTTGATCAATTTTGAATGAAAAACGTAACCTTTGTCCAGAGGCAGTTTGGTGTATGGGCCTATGGAAGCTCGTTGAGTCAAGATTCTATCCATATTCCTGTAGAGTACAAGGGGATGATCAGAACATGGCTGAAAATTTATGTTTTGCACCAAGTGTGCAGGTTGCTTGGTTATGTCGATGTGAATAGTCGGGTTTTGGCATGACCATTTCATGGCATGTTGTGGGCTATTGTATGGGGTAGTAATTTTCATGAGTTAGCATAAGAAAATCGACAAAAGAGGTTGAGTTCAATTGATTTTTAATCATTAAAAGTGATTAAATCTTAAGGAGTTCTTGGAAAGTATAATATAGTTAATGGTTTAATTGAACATGATTAAGGTATGGATGTTAATGGATTTTATGGATAATGTGACTCGTAGGAGGAAGGTGATAAAGGACAAGGGTGGCGGTGGAAATTTTTGTTTAAATGAGGAAAAAGGGCTTAAATAACTAAGGTGGGGGAAAATGTAAATGTTTATGAAATATATATATATATATATATATATTAATGTTTACCCAGTAATATGTTTTTACCTCTATGTTATAAATGTTCAAATGAAAAAAATAAATGTGGTTTTCTTGACTTTAAATTATGTTGAGAAAATATGAAATGATTATGGTTTCCATAGTTTTATAAAGTATGATTTATGGTTTCCATATGAAATGAAATGTTTATGAATGTATATTTTATATATACATGTTTATATGAAAATGTTTGAGTTCATGGTTACCCTATGTTACAAAGATAAAGTTTAAAGGAAAGTCGATTAAAGTACTTTACGCGTGCATGATACATGGGAAAAGGGTTAGGATTTTTTTTTATAGAGTGAAGGGAAGAGTGATGCATATTGCCATGCACGTGAAAAGTATGAAAAGTTTACCAACGCATGGTGTGATTTATTTCATAGTGCAATGGTATTTAAAAGAAAGGCACGATTTATCGAAGGTTCCTTTTTGGGCCATCGGTGATCGTAAGACTGTTTCCTCGTAGGTTCTTTCATGGACCAACGGTGGTTAACGGTATGACACGATTTCTCGGAGGTTCCTTTTGGCCATCAGTGATCGTAAGACTATTTCTTTGGAGGTTCTTTTATGGACCAATGGTGGTTGCTTGTTTATCACGGGTTCCATTGGATATGACCAGTTCAAAAAGAAAAGTATATTGAAAAGATATGTTGGTACAATTGTTTTACATTGTATTTTGATCTATATGAAAAAATAAGAAGTAAAGTAAATGTTTTAAATTATGTTTATACAATTGTTTTACACATTATATTTGACCTATATGGAAAAGTAACGTAAATGTTTATAGAAATAAGAGATCTCTATATAATTGTTTTACCGTTGTATTTGAATAGAAAGGAAAAGAATGCAAGTAAACATTTATGGAAATAGAGATCTCTATCTAGTGTTTTACACATTGTATTTGAACTACCGACATTATTTTTTTATGAGCAGTACTCTCCTTTGAAGCTCCTTTAGCTCACACCTTTTTCAAATGTTTTATAAATGTTTTTCGGGGGTGAGGCGCGTACGGTTGAGCATCCTCGGGCGGTGACACTCCCGCCTCACGTGACGACCACCTTTTTGAAAATGTAGTTTGTTGTAAATAACTACTTGTACACCTTTTATTTGTAATGTATATAGGTTTTAAAAGATTGTTTATATACCTATAATGTTCATAAAATGATTTTAAAGTTTGATTTGAAATTGGTTATGGTGGACTTGATGTCCCATTGTTGGATGTGGAGTAAATTAAATTGTTTTATTACAAGTGTTGTAAATTGGGACATGTCTGAAAAACAAAGGAAACTCTGCCTGATTTTCTATGTTTAAAAAAGGAAAAAAAAAATATGTCCCACCATGTTTCATAAGATTTTAATGGAAAACGTAATTGTATAAATGGGTTCGCTCCACGAGATCTTTGTGGCCCCAAAACCCGAAGTCCCGTTGACTGCAGATCAACATGAATACAAGTGGATGTCGGGTTGCAGCATATGTCGGGCGGGTGCTCCTTTGTACGGGGAGCTACCTTGATACAAACAATATCTGTCCCAAAACAATCCAATATATGCAATATATCAATGATAATCCATGAGTAATCTGTGACCACTTGGGCCATAACCAATACCAATATGCATACCAACTATGTATCCATAGTTACAAGAGTTCTGATATTTTCACTCTTAAACACTACATATATTAAACTTAAGAGTTCTAATACATGTAAACATCAACAAAGCCACATTAAGAACTTTCTTAATAGCTAAGCCTCTAGAGAGCAGTCGTCTCTGTACGCTCTGGCCTGTAAGGGTCCCACGACGGGGTGAGCTAAAGCTCAGTAGGAGAATCGCCCTAAGTGGGCTACTCACCACCTAAGTGCGGTGCAATGTTCCAAAGTAAACACACATTCAAGCAAATGCATGATCCTACTTGAATGTCTACATGACCAACTCAGATCCCGAGTCCTCACCGACTCTCACCCTTGCCTAAGCCTTGGTAGAAATTATTGTTTATTAGTGGACAACCCTCCGATGTATATATATCAATTGGGCGCTCGGAAGCGAGTTGATATATTATTTGTTTGTGGACTACCTACGGTGAATCCAATTGGGCCGCTCCGACGATTGATATTTTATTTTGTTTTGTGGACTACCCTCCAGATGAATATCAATTGGGCGCTCAGGCGATTGATATTTTGGACTAATGGACTACCCACCTCCGATAATTAATGTTTTAGACTACCCTCCAAACCCATTTTCTCTAGGCTCGTCTCATGCACTAACTCTTATAATCTGGATGTTCAGTTTTATATGAAACCATGTATGCCATTTCGATACAGTCTAATCACATGCAAATGTAAACCTACACATATTCACATAATATCAAATCACACAATCATGTCATGTAATTATCATTTCAAACATCAAATTAGCTCACTTGAACAATGTTCAAAAACCATAAACAATTCGATTCGAATTAGCAGCAAACACACATTTTCAGAAAATACATGTTGGTCCTATTCTAAGGCAGGTAAAACCACAGGTTTCTGTTCCAACACTCAAATACATCATCGGTTCACATTGTGAACCCGCATTTCACGGCCACTTCGGCCTCAAATCCAATCAATACATGATTAACACCAAAATACACAAATTTCACACTACATCGGTAGGTAAGAGACGATCAAGATTTGCTCCATTGTCTGCAAAATTTTATATTAATTCGATCAGGTTTGGGACGTCGACCGACCACAATGGCTTGGTCGACTCAAACATTCGAAAAGTACTAAAAATGGGAATAAAACCCAAGTAGGGAGAAAATCTTACCTTTTGGAGTTTGTCAAAAACTCACAAACCCGGGGTCCACGCGTAGCCTGCTCCGCGTAGAACGTTTTTCCTTCTCGCCCTGAAGACCGCCGACGGTTGGATCTTGTGTATTTCTAGAGAGAAGTGCTCTCTCTCTCTAAAAGCTCTCCAAAAATGGAGCTACTGGATCACGAAATTTGCCTCCCACGTTTTTCTCTCCTTTGGTTTAATGAAGAAGGTGCTATTCACTTTATTTAGTCCTTTAGTGACTTAAAATCAAATCCCATAATGACCATTCGTCCCTGCTTGCGAAATTGATATTCGGCACTATCTCGACCGTCCATTTTCATCGTTTATCTACTCATACCACTTATGGTACATGATGCGTTCTATATGTACTTTAAATAGCATCGAAATTCATTTTACGTTTTGAAATGCAGTATGAAAGCGTGCAGACTCAGAAACATCACCGAATATTAGAAATTTTGCGTGCTAGCTAGATTTCGTGACGATTCTCAACGGTGAAATCCGTTTAGTCATCGAGATCTAGAAAAATTAATTAAGTTTACAAGCCGAAATTACAGTTTTCATGATCAGAAATTAGATTTTGCTGTTAGAAGGTTAGATTTCTGGGGTCTTCTGATTCACTTTTAAAAACGTTTAAAATAAATGAAATGTTTTTTTTTTCAAATCCGTAGGAGAGCCGGGAAGGTCCCCCGATTTAGGAAAAGGAAACCCGGGTTGGGTCCCTTCAGTTTGAGTGCCACCTATAATAAAAACAGGGGAAGTAACAGAACAAACAGGGGATTCAAACAAAGTTTTGGGTGTGTTTGGAAGAAAACAATTTTATTTTTCTTGGCAAGTTTGTTAGGCATTTAGAAAAAAAAAATTCATGATAAACCTCTAGAGATGCTTGTACTCAAATCTAGATGTGTGTGCGTGCTGTTTTCTTCAATATTCTAGATTTTGGCTTTCATCTAATTTCTAAAAAAATACTCTAATAGATATAAGTAAACTTTTCTAAAGAATGTTAGAGGCTTGTTTGATGAGTCTTAATTAATAAACATAACAATTCAGATAAAAATTTAATAAAATAGTTTAAAAGGTATACCATAAGAATAAAATAGGTTGGAGCTAAAATCTATATGCACACCATCAATAGAAAATTTAATGAATTGAGTAACTAACCTCGTAACTGATTATCATAAAGATCTAACCACTGCAAATTAACATATATATCCCAAAACCAATTTGGAATGCAACTTAGTACGGCGTCGAGATGGAGATGCGGAGATTCTTTTGAGATTGAAGCCAAGCTGAAAATGCAGGACCTATGTGGCATGAACTCGTATAAAGATCTCAGCGAAAAGAAACCAATTGGGCTAACATTCACGACCAAAAATGTTAAAAAGAAATTAGCTTAATTCACAACAAATAGCATTAAAAACAAAAATGTTAAATTAAAATGGCATTTCCATCTTCACCTGATAATAATAGGAAAAGAGATATAGCAACACTGTATCAATAATCACTTACCCAAGCATAGTGCATAAACATCCATAACTAAAACCTTTTACGAAAACAAACAAAGAAAGTAATCAATCAAAACCTCCAAACTCCTTAACCCCGCTCTGATCAACACAAAATCGGTCAGGAAAATAATAAAACCCTCCCGAAAATCAAAATTTAAAAAACAAAAATGAAAAAGCTAAGTTTAATCACATTGTTCCATTCCCATTACAACTCATTCCGAAACCCAAACCCTAAATTCCCAAACCCTCAATTCAGAACAGCACAAACAAATAAAAAAAAAGGAAAGAGAGGACGACAATGAAAAAACCGATGGCGGGGAAGAATTGTTCGTATAGATGAATCTCGGTTCACTAAAGGTGATCTAGGGTTTTTGTTTTCTTTAAGAGTGGAGTATTTCTGATATCGTTACACTCTTGGTGGAATTTGGAAGCGAAAATGGTACTAGTGTGTGTGCTGGTAGTGTCTAGTAAACAATTGTGGCTTTTGCTTTTTCTTTTTGTCACAGTCGGCTTTTAGAGGCTGCGTATAGACTACAGAGAGAGAGAAGATGAAGAGAGAGAGAGAGAGGTGGTGGTGAAATCAGGAAAAGAGAGAGGGTGCGAGGGGAGGGGCGCTTTCTTTCACCGTGTGAGAGAAGAAGGAGAGAGTGTGTGAAGTGGGACCCACTAACATTTCCCTTGGATTGTGGGACCCCACACATGTTCTTCTTTGTGCTACCACGATCTTTTAAGGACATGAGAAAAAAACACCACCTACCCCTCCTTGCGATTGCGTAATAATTCTTATAGGTGTATCGCCATAAAATGTTGTATAAAAGAAGAACAAAGTATCAGATCTTAACAATACCCATGAATTTATAATTTCATCAACATTTTTTGGTATTGCTCGTGAACTCTACATATGAAATTGTAGAGTGCTAACCCAAAAATCTTCGAGGTGGAGACGGGAGGTGAGGATCTATAACCCCATTATAGAATTTCTCATAATGTATTGGATTCATCTTCAAAGCTTAGTTTGATCTTCTTTCTATTGGCTTTAATTTCCAATTGGAGAAGCTTGGAAGGATGGGGAAACTTTCTTTAATGTTTCATCGACTAATCTTTCTTCTTCACATTATGCATGTTTCATCCGTCCTTAGAGCATCATACAAACCTGTAATATTGTAAGACAGAGAAATTCAATTTACGGAATAAAGAACAAAATCGTATTTGAATTACAAAATTGTAATTTCGGTTAAAAATCCGTAATTTATTCTCTAGATCTCGGATGACGAAATAGATCTCGGATGATGAAACGGATTGCACCGTTGGAATCGTCTCGCGAAATCTAGCTAGCACATTAAAATTTCGTGGTACTAAGAGACGGTCGGAGTTGGCCCAGCGTTTTTCGGCGTCGCGTTTTGGGTCTTAGTAAAACAATTTACCCGATGTGACGAAAGTCATATAACTGCGTCTTCATGTGCACTGTAAGGTGAGCGCTTGGAAGTAGAGAAATGATGTAAATGGCGTAGAGATAGTGCCCAGATATCAATCTGGGAAAAGAGGACATAATGGGCATTTTAGATTTGATTTAAGTCACCAAATGCCAAAATAATAATATTGACCATCTCAGTATTATTAAACCAAAGCAAAAACGTGAAATGGGGGGAAAAGCTCACAGTAAGTCAAAAATGGTGATTTTAGAGAGAGAAGCACCTCTACTCTGGGATATGCCGCGATCGGCCGTCGGCATCTTTAATTCAGAGGGAGAAATGCTCTATACGTGGAGGGCAGTGGGTGCGGATTTGGGAGTTTCTTCAAACTTCCGAGGGTAGAGTTTCTCACTTAGTTTTATTCCTCTTTTAAGCGCACTGAATGTTTGGTTGGTTGAGGCCTTGAGCGGCCGTTTGATGGAATTCAAACGCTGGAATGAAATGTTTGGTTGAGACCCACGAGCAGTCAATATTAATTTCTCTGGTACATTTAGTGAAAGTATGATGAATGTTTCCAATAAATTATGTATTAGTTAGAACTTGAGAAGGCCTTGAATGAGTCGTTAGATGGTCAAAAAACTTGGGGCCAAGGTTGTTTAATTCATTGAAACCATTTGTGCAAGCTTGATGGCCGTGAGGGATTACGGCGGTGGGTTGTTAAATTGTGAAATTTGGTATTAAATCATGTATTGGTTTGAAAAGTAGAAAATGGCGGGTAATCTGGATTCTGAGTGAGCAGGCGATTGTGATTTTAGGAATAGTAACCAAGGGTTTCACTATTCTCGAAACAGTGTTCTAAAATATATTTAGGTGAAATTATGTGTTTGGTTAAGTAATTCGAATCGAATTGCTTGTGTTTGATCATTAGCCCAAGTGAGCTAATTTTGATGTTTGAAATGATAATTACATAACATGTTTGTGGAATTTAATTTTTATGTGTGAATGTATTCGGTGTTATATATATTTGCATGTGATTAGGCGTATTGGAATTACTTTATGCATTCCATATGCAACTGGAACATCCTAGGACTATAGGAATTAGTGCATGAGATGAGTCACAGAAAGAATGGTTCGGAGGGTAGTCTAAAACATTAATTATCGGAGAATTGATCAAACTTAAAAATATCAATCGTCGAAGCTATTGGTCAAATAATCATCGGAAGATGAATCCACGGAAACAATTAATATATCAATGTTGGATATTGGTGATATATATACATCGAGGAGGGTTGTCGGCTAATAAAGCAATGAATTACCATCTGAGGAGAAGCTTGGCGAGTGTAGGAGAGTCGGTGAGGACCGGGATGAGGTTGGTCACGTAGACATTCAAGTAGGATCATGCATTTGCTTGAATGTGTGTTTATTTTGGAACATTACTGCGCTTAGGTGGTGGTAGCCCGCAGAGGCGATTCTCCTGCGGCTTTGCCTTTCATGGTCGTGGGACCCCTTTTCTGGTGGGGGCGTGCGAGGAGGCTGGCTAGATCCCCCAGGTGAGCGCAGAAGAGAAAGCAACGAATGTGGCTAGTTTGATGTTTACATGTATTAGAACTCTTTAAGTTTAATATATGTAGTGTTTAAGAGTGAAAATATTGTAACTCTTGTAACTATTGGATATATAGTTGGATCATAGTTGGTATGCATATTGGGTATTGGTTATGGGCCCAAGTGGCCATATTACTCATGTGATTGAATATATTGGATATATATTACATATATTGGGTTGTTTGGGACAGGATATGCAGGTTTTGTAATTGGGTAGAGATCCCCGTACAAAGGAGACTCTGCCCGATTTTCTAAAGTGGCGTCGGGTGACCCGACCTCCACTTGTATTCCGTAGTTGTGTGGTCAGTCAACGGACCGGGTTTTGGGCGATCACGACTTGGTATCGAGCTTGGAGTATACGAATACCTGGGAGCTCGGGTTGGGTGTCATCACCACTAGGTGGTTTGATGTAGATATGGGTGTGAGCCTATAGATAGAAGATTTGAGCTTAGGCCATAGTCGATGTGAATCGCCACTAGGTGTGGTTCAATGATAAGTATAGGTGTGTGAGATTACCTAGGGAAAATCTGGGACAAAACTAGGACACTAGTTGCCACGTGTGTTAGTGTGTTTTGTGTGATTTGGTGGTGTGTATGATGAATTGTGTATGCCATGTTTTTATGTGTTTGTGGAATATTTGTGATAGCAAGTAGTTAGCACTTAAGGTGTGATGGAAATTTTGTTTAGGAGTTTTACAGTGTACAAAACTGGAAATGAAAGTGAAGGAAGATAAATTTTTAATAAATTTATTGGGTGAGAATTGAAGAAATTTAATTTTAGGTTTCTTGTAAAGTGAAGAAAATTAAATAAAATAAATTACAAAAAATTTATTTGGGTTGAAAAATGAGAAGAAATATTAAAGTAAAGAAAATAAATTTTTTTTTGTTAAATTTATTTGGTTATATGGAGAAAAGAAAATAATTTTCTAGATTTTAAATTAGTAAAATTGAAGAAAAATGGAAGAAAATAAATTTTTATAAATTTATTTGAGTGGAAAATTTTTCGATGAAAAAGCGGAAAAAGAAAATAAATTTTATAAATTTATTTGGTTATGAGAGTGAAAATAATTTTCTAAGGTTTATACGGTGTAAAATTTAAGAAAAGAGGGTAAAATAAAATTTTGAATTTATTTAGTGTCTAGAAAATGAAAAAAAATGATTTTTGTGATTTTTAGTGATTTTCATTCTTGAAATAATTGAAAATAATAGTGTATTGTTAAAGTGAAAAAAAAAAATTTGTATTGCAAGGTTCCAATTGTATTGCAACTTGAAGGGCTTGAAGGGATAGAAATTGTATTGCAATACACTAAGTGTATTGTGGGAGAGGAGGTAGGCTAGGCATTGTATTGCAGGATTGTATTGCAAGGAAGGCTTAAAGTAAAGGAAATTGTATTTACTGTCAGTCATTGTATTACGAGAAACTTGAGAAGAGTGAAGAATTGTGCGTACATGTTTGTGGAAGGAAACAGAACTGGATTGTATTACAATATTGTATATTATGACTTGAAGGAAAGATTCAGTTATTACAACATGAGAGTGTATTGCAATGGGCTTAAGGAGGAATTGTATTGCAAAGATGACAAGAAATTTCTTGGAAATGTGTTGCAATCTGATTTTTATATTATGTATGATAACCGTGAATAGTAATCCGTGAAACGATGTCAGTGAGCGGTAATTATGAGCATTAAATATGAACAATACCGGAGTGAGCAGTGCGTTGACACAGTGTTGTGAGCGATGTTGAAATTTTTTTTTGAAAAATCCAAATAAAATAAATTTAATAAAATGAGACAAAATTTTCAAAAAAAAAAAAATAAATTTTCGGAAAATGAATTTTTTTTTTTTTTTTTTTTTTTTGTTGATAAGTAATTAAATGCATAATTAATTATCTTTGCATTACTTTGGCAAATAGAGACAATTCATCAATATACGCTAATTTATGTGTATGAATAGTGTCTCGGTACGTGCTTATGCCTTAGAATCTTTGTGTTGTGTTAACTACCATTGGAAATTGTGATTCTTGATTATTGCGTGGAAATTATATGCATGGTGTAATCATTATAGGAAAAGGGTGAATGCTAAGGTTATGAACTATGACCTTATGGATTGGATAATGAAATGAACAAAAACTTGGGATTTACATTGAAATAAATAAGGCGAGTGGTTGGAATTGCGCACTTAGGAAATGAACGGATCGAGTTCATGGTTGTTAGATCTATTAGTAATTGGCATGTGCATTGCTAGTTAGACCCGAGAAATGAAAAATTAAATGATTGTATGTTGCCATTGGAAATACGTAGATGACTGAGTGATACGAGGGCGTGGGGAAAAATCACATAGTGCGGTCGACACCACCGGTATTGTTAAGCGGAGGCCACTAGCATTGTGGGCATTGCAGCGACTACTATCTCATGACTAGCATGCGGGGTAGGCAGGGAAGATCTAGTGACCTCCGGAGTTTAGGAAGCATCATCCTCCCAGAGCATTCACGGGGGGAAGAAGTCAGGTGGTGGTAGACCATTGGTTCATGCAAATCGAAAGTGTTAGAGGCTATGGAATTACCTGCAGCGCGACCAGTTAGACTAGGCTGCGTTCTAGCTGGGAGATGAGGCCCCGAATATGGTGGAAATGGTGGACCTCTGAGACCCAGAGGAGCCGGTTGTGCGTGAGTCTCCTACAGGGATTGATGGGGAAATAAAATAATGGGGTCGAGTTGCGAGTTAGAATCTCAGGGACTCTACTCATAGTGGACTTGAGTATTATGGACATGTCAGAGTTCGATGTCATCCTTGGGATGGATTATTTGGCAGTTCTGGGGTTGTTATCGGTGAGCGGGGAGAGTTCTGCTTCCTAACGGGGGCGATACTCGTGTTGTATTTCGAGCGAAGCCGCGATGTTGCCACTGAGCGGTACTCTGAGTCAGTGTCGAGGACAGTTAAGCGGGTTGGCTCGCGAGCCACTGCCCTACAGAAAGGGCGAGGAGAGGTGGGCTGGATCTACCTCAGTGGTGTGCAAATATGTGGATGTTTTCCCGGATGAGCTGGAATTTGCCTCGAGAGGTTGTAGACTTCGGTGTTGAGGTTGCACCACAATTGTTCACCCATCTATGACTCCGCATAGGATGGCATCGGTTGAGTTGCAGGAACTCAGAGTCCAGCTACAAGAGCTATTGGACAAGGGGTTCATTAGGCCAAGCTGACATGTGGGCGCTCGGTCTATCTGCAGAAGAAGGGCAAGACCAGCCATTTGTGCATTGATATAAGCGGAGTTGAGGCAGGGTTACAATCAAGAATCGGTACTGCGAGAGTTGATGATTTATTTGACCCGGTTGAGGAGGAGAGGCGCGAGTCTACTTGAGATAGACCTTCGCCTTTGGTTACCATCGGTGAGGGTTAGGAGACGGATATCCCCAGGCAGTGTTTAGAATGCGATATGGGCACTTTGAGTTCTGTTGATGCCCTTGGACAACCAGTCCTGCGAAAATTCATGGATCTCTCATCGCGGATATTCAGCCTATCTAGATCGGTTGTCGTAGTCTTCGTGGGCTGACATCTTGATACCTCGATCGAGTGGAAGCATGAGTATCACTTGAGAGTTGATGCGATTCTTGAGACCATCAATTTGTGCACTAAGATCGGTAGTGCGAGTTACGGCTTCTTGAGGTGAGATTTTTAAGACACGTGGTGTCGACCATCGGGAGTGTCGGTCGACTGGGAAGGTTGAGGCGATCAGAGAAGGCTGAGGCACTTGATGCGTTGGGAGAGACCGGAGCCACCCGAGACACGAGTTTTTGGAATCATTTAGATTACCGAGATCTCGAGAATGGTCAAGCTGTCCATTCAGGATTTAGGGATTTCGCCACGGATAAGGGAACATGATTTGATTTTCACATGAGAGATTGAGGATACTTGGGAAACACCTCTAGATACAAAGTGGGTAGCAAGAGGAGGATCAGCTTCTCCTAGTTCGGGAAGAGTAAGACTTCCGGGCTCACACTAGTTTCGTGACTAGGCCGTGGATTGGGAGGCGAGGATTTGATTTCCTAGATCTCAAGATTCTCGGGACAATCCAGCCCCACTGTTAGCCGTAGGACATGAGAAAGATGCATGGAAGCCATTCCTCCACACCCTAGTGGTTAGAGGAACTAGTTCAGCTCGGGTGCTATACAAGCACTCCCACAGTACGTGATAGGCCGTAGGGCTAGGAGCGTGGTCAAGTCGACAGACGAGTCACAGAACGGGAAGCGCTGTGGACTCAGGTGGTGACCTATTACTGTTGATTGTCAAAGTTGATGATATGAGTTAGACAACCATCGGGTTGTCGTGAATTGAGACCTTAATGGTTGTCATACTCGACAATCTACATTGACGGGGCTTAGAGGTTGCGCCTTAGATAGCTTGTGATAGATGTCTCCCTAGATGGGGAGGAGTCGACCGACAGTCGAGACATGAGCGAGAGATCTCCTGATTTCGCTTCATGGTGGAATCCGATCGTTGTCGCCATAGCATCACTAAGGTTTATGTATCGTGAGACGCAGTTGAAGCTGTGTAAAGCGCATGGAGTATTCACCACTCGTGAGCGCGGAGCGAGTTTCGTTTTAGACTACGTCCAATGAAAAACTCATGAAGCTGAATCGTGAATGGGTGAGGTCGCGTGTTTCTAAGAGTTGCGTAATCGAGAGAAACATCGACATGGTTATCAATGCCAGATCGAGAGCTGAGGATAGAGTCGGTGACTCGAGGTTTGGATACTTTAAAATTGCATCGGGTGCTGTTGAGCCAAGGGCTCGCATATGGATGCCTGGCCCATGACATGACCAGTTGACTACCCATTGATTGTCGCGATTGCGACCTGGGAGAGGTCGGCTCGCTTACACACCGCCAAGCGAATAAGGCGGTCGTGATGGATTATATATTAGGCAACGGACACGCCATATACGTGTCCTGGTCAGGCGGCAGAGCATATCTGCCCTAGCGGAATTCCTCGCCACAACAATAGTTTTTAAAGTATACACGGATGGCACCGCATGAGGCGCCAGATGGAGGCTGCGAGGTCATCATAGGTCGACCGAGATGGGAGAGGATCCATCAATGGTCCGATTTGGATTAGAGACACCTTCTATAAGAAGGTGAGTTTAACACGACAAATGCCTTCTCACGTGCCCAGCCAGAAGAGTGGGTGATGGTGGTATTAATTCTTAGTTCGATGTTGGGATCACGCCTTCTGAAGAGTACTAACAGGGAGCGGTCGCCCTGAAGCGCGGAAGCACGCCGAGGTTCATCGATCTCGGGATACTTGAGAGGATGGCACAACAGCGCACCTGCTAGCTATCGCCTGAAGATGTCGTGTGTCCACGAGGTGTTTCCACGCTCCATGCTCTATACACCTCGCATCCAACTCATGGTAGACTGACTGGGAATGAGTTTATTGGCTGCATTGACTCATGACTGGGCATTGTTGATAGCTGATCGTTTCTGGCGACGCAAGACCGCGAGGCCAGTGAATATACCATGAGACACTACATGATAGAAATGAATGGGGTGGGAACGCCAGGACACACGCGGGGCCACCTATCCCTTCTATTTAGGATGAAAGTACATAGTTTAGTCAGTTGTAATTTAAATGACCGCTTACATGCATGGTAGAGCACGCTGCTGTGCATAAGCATGCTGCATCATGATAGTCCAGAATCTCGACCAAATTTTGCGGGAAGAGAATAAACTTTGAGAAATTCCAATTTAAGGTCAGTAAGTTAACTGGGAGTTTCAATATAATGTAATTTCTGCTAAAAACCTAATTTATCTCTTCTAGATCTCTACGACAAAAACGGATTGCACCGTTGGAACTGCCTCAGAAATCTAGCTAGCACGAAATTTCGAATTTTCCGGAGAGACGTGAGTTGAGCATGCTTTAATGCAAGCTAAAAGGAAAGAATTTTCGAGTGACGAAGCTGGAGCATACGGCATTACAGCCATGGCAGGCTGAGCAGAGAAATGATAAATGGCGGCCGGTGATAGTGCCACATCAATTGGTAGGGATAGAATGGTATTGAATTGATTAAGTCACAAATGCCAAAATAGCCAATATGACCATCTCTTCATTAAACTAAAGCAAAACGTGAAATAAAAGCTCATAAGTCAAAATGGTGATTTGCAGATATAGCTGACCTCCTTTCTAGGTTATCTACCATCCAACCGGCTTCAGATTTTTTGCATAAGAGGAGAAATGTTTCATTTATTGCTGGATCTGTTTTAAACCTTGGAACCGAAAATGTTTGATTTGAGACTCCACGTATCAGTCAGATTCTGTTCTACGGACTGGCTTGGGTGAAATTGTGATGAATGTTTCAATAAATTATGTATTGTTAGCTTGAGGTCTAGAATGGAGTGAAGATAGGTCCTAAATCTTGGGACCGAGTTGTTTGAATTTCTATTGGAAACCATTTGTGCAAAATAAAGGGTCGTGAGGGGCTGTTACGGCTGATTGGGTTGTTAAATCAGAAATCGGTATTAAATCATGCATTGGTTTCTGGAAAAGGCCGAAATGGTCATGGAAATGTATGGGTTCACAAAGTGAACCACTGATTTAGATTTTTCGAGAACAGGAACTGTTAGGTTTCTATTCTTCAAAACAAAGGTTCAAAATATATTTAGGTGTGAAATTATGTTTGTTGTAATTAACATTTAGTTAGTTGATCAATAGCCTAAGTGAGTTAATTTGATGTTTGAAATGATAACACATAACATGTTTGGGAATACTTTGAGGAATGTATCTGTTATATATTTGCATGTGATTGGGATCAGATTGGAATTAGCACACATGTGATTCATATGCACCGGAACATCCTAGGACTATAGGAGTTAGTGCAAGGAGATGAGTCTAGAGAAAATGGTTCGAGGGTAGTCTAAAACATTAATTATCGGAGGGTAGTCCAACTTAAAAATATCAATCGGTCAAGCGCCCAATTGATATTCAATCGATAGGTTCACAACAACACTACACAATCAGCCGGAGGCAATGAATTGGAGAGTATATTTGGAGGGTTGTCTAATTAATGAAAACAATATAATTCTACACAAGGCTTAGCTTAGTGAGAGTCAGAGGACTCGGGATTTGAGCTGGTCACGTAGACATTCAAGAGATCTGCACTTGCTTGAATGTGTTTATTTTGGAACATTGCACCGCACTTAGGTGCGTGAAAGAGTCACTAGGCGATCTCTCCCCATCGAGCTTTAGCTCACCCTGTCATGGGACCCCTTGCAGCAGTGAGCTATGAGGAGACTCGCTTCATTCCCAGAGGCCGGAAGCGCTGTGTAAGAAAGCCTGAATGGCCATGATGCTTTCACATGTATTCAACTTTAAGTTTACATATGGTGTTTAAGAGTGAAAATATTAAAACTCTTGTAAATCTATGGGAGACATAGCTGACCAGTAGTTGAAGTATATTGGGTATTGCTATGGGCCCAAGAGGTCAGACACTTGCGTGATTGAATATATTGGACATATATCATATACTGGTCAGTTTCGGGACAGGATACGCAGGTTTTGCACTGGGCAGGAGCTCCACAAAGGAGACTCGCCGATTTTCTAGCGGCGTCGAAGCACCCGACCACTTTGTATTCCGCGTGGTCGACGGCAACAACGACCCCGGCTTCAACACAAATATCACCAGCCGCTCGCATCGACGAATGGCCTCATTTTCCCAATTTGGGGTTTCTTCAATACAACCCCGATCAATAATCGAGTCCGTACTCGGCATTTCAAGATCGTTTGGATTGCCGTCGAAAGCAGGGTTCAGACTCGGTCTTGTGGGTTTTCACGCAAGAGGACTGGCTACAGAGGAATCCTCGATCGAGAAGAAGTAAGAACCTTAGCATTGTCTTCTTGGTCTAAGATATTTTTTTGTCAGTTGGGTAAAGGGTGAAATTGGTTTTTAACTTCCAAAATTAGAAGTCTAAAACTTTAAGTTGGAATTTAGTGTACTCAATGTCATTTGCTTACATAACTGGTTTACAGCCAAGTTATGTGTTTGAAAATTTAACGCTCAAAGTTACGACATCACAATTTGAGCTATGAGGTAAACTGGAGGGCCTGCTTCGACAAAAACAAGTTTGAGATGTAACAGGACATTTAGGAAAACCTAGATGTTTTTTTTTTTTTTCGCACCTTACCCAAACATTTTGCACTTTAATTCAAACATTTTAACTAAGATAACTTTAGAAATTTTGAAGGGAGATATTAGTCAGCCTAGTAATAGTCAAGTCAATAAGTCCACTTGAGCCACGAGCCTCAATCACAAAAACAAGTGCACTTATGCTTTAATAACTGCAGTGGTATTACTCAACACATAGAGATGGTTGGGGCTTCTAACTAACTAGATCTGAAGTTTGAATCTAATGGTTTCTAGTCAGCAGCAGTTTTAATATCCTTATGGTCTATTTGTGCTCGAATGAGGATTAATTTGGGTATGATATGGATTAACGATGTCTTCTGTGTGTACACAGACCCTCTTATGACACCTCATAAATAACAGTTGTGAAGTGGGTTTCCCTCACATTATTATTACTATTATAACTTAACCCCTATTTTTCAGGGTCTATTTTCAAATTTTCCAAACCTTATTTTGAACTCAAATTAGATTCAAAATCCTATACTTTTTTCTTGTGTGTCATACAAAAATTAGGTGTAAAAATTTAGAAAGGGAAAGTTCTATACAAATGACAAACAAAATATTGAGACGAAGAAAAGAAAGTGGGATGAGAAAAAGGACAAACTTTCAATTGTGGTCAAAACTGTTTCCATGCTCTACCACAATTACTGATGACATATAAATTATTCTCATTGTCACTTTCTTGTCATTTTTATTAATTTCGTCCGTGCCCAAAATTTAAATGGTACAATAATCCATGGTGTCACAAAAAATGAACGAGGTGATTGTTAATGTATATGAAATAAGAGTTTGAGAGTTTTAGTTTTGTCATTTCAATTATTTAATTACGATGGCTAATAATTTATATTATTAAACTATTTTTTACATATATTCAATTTCTTCAATACAACATTATAGTATTAGTGTTTTGATCGAAGAAAATTGGTTCTCTTGATCCATCGAAATGTGTCCTACTGACATTATTAAAAATTACCTCGTGGTTGGTTGATTACTATTTAACAAAAATAAACTTAGTGGATAAGAGCAGAAATTATAAATTTGATCAATTTGTATTTAATTTTTTTTTAAATATATTTTAGTTTCAACGTGAGTCAACTGTTATCAGGACTAATCTTGAACTTTATTCTTGAAGTTTTTTTGTTTCATGAAAGAAATGTGAGCTATCATCACTTGAGTTTGCATGATAGACGACTTGCATTCACTCTGATGACGAGATGATAAATAATTTGAAAATATATAACTTTAATTAATTTAATTCTTATTTATAACAAAAATATAATGTGAGAATATATTCTAAAAAATATTTTCTATTTTAAAATCCAATATAGATACAATTGCCCATCATGTTTAGCCTATGTGGAAAATAATCATTGTTTAAAATAGATATAGCAGGGAGGGTCCCATTTCAACATCTGGGGAGTTTAGCACATTACTTAACGATTAGACTCTTTTCAAATCCAATCAAATAGAATTCAACAATTAAATTCCTAATTAAATAGTAATAAATTGTTTTTTAAAGGAAGTTCTTTGAGAATCTCCAAATCTCTTATGGAAAAGGGTAAAAATCAGATTTAAAAATTGAAAGATTATAAAAACTGGTTTATTCACTGTGATTCTGATGATGAAACGGATTTCACCATTGAATTTCGTTTCTGGTAACGAATAGCACGTAAAATTGTAATATTCCGAGACAATGAGTTGGTACGTTTTTTATGTGCACATGCTTCTCGTGCCAGAAAATCCATTTAGAATATAATGAAAAGTCACATATAATTAAAGTACTACAAAATTGGCAAGTGTATGAGAAGAAATGACGAAAATGGATGGGTCGAGATAGTGCCAGAATGTCAAAATTGGGAGAAAGATGGAATTATCACTAAAGTGATACAGCCCAGAATAAATGAATGAGGCGTGTTTTCTCTCATTTGAATCAAAAGGCAAAAGAGAAAACTAGAGCACTAGGAAATCTGACAGAGAGATGCATTAAGAGAGTTTTGAGAGAGAACTGTTTGAATATAGCATCCGACCACGGTGCTTGGATGAAGAAGGAGAATGCTCACATGGAAGGTCAGACACAAGACTGGATTTAGGAGTTTTCAAACTCCTTGATAGAGGATTTCTCCTACTTGGTTTTATTCCTATTTAAGTGTTTTGTCGATAAGTTTCGCTTGTTTCCTGAGGCCGGAGGGGTCAGTTGATCGGTCCCAAAACATGGACCTAATTGACAAAATTTTCGAGAAAATGGAGCAGCCTCGTGGTTGCTCCGCCAGGCTGGATTTGGGTTCGCTACGATGGGTTTGTGTGTTAAATCATGCTGATTGAATTAAGAATGGTTAATTTAGTTCGCTAAGTGAACTGCTGATTTAGGATCTTTCGGGAATAGTAACTGAGGGTTTCATTTATTCCTAAAATAATATTCAAGAATATATTTTCTTAAAATTATGTGTTTGTTGGGGTAATTCAAATCTAATTGTTTGTGTTTGGAACATTAGCCCAGAGAGCACTTTGATGCGTGAAATGATAATACATAACATGTTTTGTGTGATTAATTTTTATAATATATTCATGTTTATATATTTGCATGTGATGAGATCGACTGAACTCGGGATAGATATTCATATGCACCGGAACATCCTAGAATATAAGAGCTAGTGCATGAGATGAGTCTAGAGAAAACAAGGTTCTGAGGGTTCAAATAAATTACTCCGAGGGTAGTCCAAATCAAATAACATATATCAACCGTCGAGCGGCCTAGCTTGATATTTATTCACGGAGGGTAGTCCACAACAAATAATATATGATTGAATTGGTCGGAGGCCCAATCTGATATATATTCACCTGGAGGTTGTCCACTAATAATACAATAATTCTCACACGATAAAGCGAAGGAGTGGAGTTTCAGAGATCGATCCAGTTATCGCGGGAGAGTCCGGCGGATCTATGACAGCGAATTGTGTTTGAGCAACACACCGATCAGCGCGAAGAGTTTCACTTGCGCATTCTCCCAACGTTCTAGCTCATCTCCATCGCGGGGACCCCCTCATTTTACAGTACAGAGCATACTTGAGATCGCACGTCATAGAGGTGGTCTGCGAAGAAAGTCGGTTGTGGCTTTGATGATTTGAAACATGCATTAGAATTTCAATTTGATATACAAGCTAGAGGAGATAATTATTAACTCTTTGAAACCATTGGATGGTAGTTGTTGCAGTACAGAGGAGCATTGGTTATGGGCCCGGCGGTCGCTTACCCATATTATGGATATATCGACCGCTTAGACAGGTATTTTATGGTACTGCTTTTGGCAGAGCTCCCACAAAGGAGACTCGCCCCATTTTCAAGTGGACACAAAGAATCAACACTCAACACCTCCGCTGGCTGATCTTAGTCATCGACTTTCTGTTTTGGGTACATATTTTAGACAACAGCTTAGAGACAACACTAGGAGCTCCTGCTTGGGTATCCATCACCACTAGATGGTTCGATGAGGAGTACAGGTATATGGAAAACCTATAGATAGAAAATTTTGGGCTAGCCATGGAAATGTGTAAAACATCACCACCAGTGGTTCGGCTGTTGAGCTAGGCATGGATTACCTAGGTAAATCACTAGACAAAACTAGAGACATAGACGTAAGGATGTGTTTTGTGATTTTGTGACCAATTTTATTATTGCAGATAATGGTTTGTAATGTAAGTTATGCAATGTTAAAGCTTGGTGATTAGCAAGATAGACGAAGTTAAGGAAATATTTCAGGAAAAATGTTTATGGGTATAGTGTACAAAATCTGAATAAAATGAAGGAAATAAATTTTTAATAAATTTATTGATGGGAAATTGAATAGGTAATAGAAGAAAATAAATTTTTATAAATTTATTTGATGAGAAAATTTTCTCATGGAAAATCGAGGAAAAGAAAATAAATTTATAAATTTGTTTATTGTGAGGAGAGAAAATAATTTTCAAGACTTTTACAAGTGGTAAAATTGAAGAAGTGAAGAAAATAAATTTTGAAATTATTTGATAGGGATATGAAAATGATTTTAGGTGATTTTGCAGAGATTTTTCCAATTTCTAAAATAAATGAAAAAAAAATCAATTATAATGAAATCTAGAAAAAATTTTGAGCAGAAAATTTTGATGGGCTATTGCCCATTTTGTATTGTGAGAAAGGAAATTTTGTATTGCAAGCAGTAGGAGAGAATGCTGAAAAAAAAAAATTGTATTGCAACATAACATTTGTATAGAGCAGTAAGGTGGCATATAGAGGGTGCGGTATTGCACAATATTTTTGTATTACATCAGAGGCAGGCGTTGATCGATGGTACAGCGTTGCTGCCACGACATGCTAGGCTGGCAAAGCAGCGCCGTAGGGCGCGTCGGCGCCGGGCAGTGCGCGCCAGGGCGCCGGGTCAGGCGCGGCGCGCGCAGCGGGCGCAGCGGCGGGAGGCGGCGAAGCGCGTAGGCGCGCGATTTAGGCGCTGGCACGCCGGGCGCGGCGCAGCGAGGCGCCGTAGGCGGGCAACCAAGCGCTGGCGCTGCTGCCTGGCGCCTCGGGCTGGTTTCGGCTGTAGAATTTCATGCAATCTGCCTGCGTCTTGCCACTCTTGCATTTTCCGAGTCAAATTTTTATATGAACAGAGTTCCAAGTTATGAATATCGGTTATCTAAATTTTAAAAATTTTTAAAATCAAATAAAATCGGGCCAAATCTTGATAAAATTTTCAAAATAAAATTTTCAAAATAAAATTTTTTCGAGAATAAAATTTTGTTGAAACAATATTTAGCTAAAATTGACGTATACACCGGAACAGGGGCGAAGGGTCTCTGAGGTCACGGCGCCCTTGTAGGATAATCAGATCGGGTTTAATCAACATTTAGAAATCGGATCATGCCGGTGAAGGCGTAGGGAAATTACAACGATGGTAAATGCGTACAGGAAAAAGGGTAAATACTTAAGGTTATGAGTTATGACCTTAGGATTTTGATAACGAAATGAACAGAAAGCTTAAAATGTTACTCTGAATAAATATCTGAGGGTCGGGAGTTACGCTTAATTTAAAATGAACGTCAGTTCATATCGCTGTCGATAGCACTGGCATATGCAATTACTAGTTAGACCGAATGAAAATTGATGATTCTTTGCTACACATGTTAATCGGTGGTAAATGGCTAGTGTGAGACGAGGACATAGAGGACTGGCCCACGGGTAACGGGTCAGCAATAATCAAGGTTTGATCAAGAACTTTGTCGAGAATGTAGGGTATTACAAATATTGCTATAATATTAAAGTTTGCATAATAATAGATAAGAAGATCCGAATTCTTAGAGAGGTTTAGGGAGGCGATCATCCTCCGACATTCACAGGGGGGGAGGATTCATGGTGATGCACTACATTGATTTATGCAGACGAGAAGGTGTTAGGGGAGGCCATGGGGATTACCTCCTCGATTACCCACTGTGATTATTAGACTAGATGCTTTAGTTTAGAGAGGAGGTCATATTTGGTGAAATGTGGCGGCGATCAGATCTGAAGTTTTCATAGAGTTTTCCTGGGGATTGAAGTGAATAGACGATGTCAGGTTGTGAGTCGGAGATCCTAGGGACTCTGTACTCACAAAGGACCCGAGGATCATGGACATATATCGAGTTCGATGTCATCCTCGGGATGGATCAGTCGACAATTTACGGTGGTTGTTATCGACGTGAGCTACAGAGAGCACACCTACACGCGCAGAATCCGCACTTGGTTGTATTGTGGATTGGGGCATGATATCGCGCCTCTAGACAAAGATACGAGTCCAGGCGTCGTGATGCTGAATGATTAATAGCGAAATAATTCCTAGAGGACGAAGAAAGACTGTGACTTCAGATCTACTCGTAGCAAGTATTATGTGGATGTTTTTCCAACAGAGCTACCCGGATCGCTTCCACAAAAGGGTCAGGTGAGACTCCAGATCGAAGTTACACCGCACTTCACCCATCTCTATGACCTACATGATGGCACCGCTGAATCGCAGTTTGAAAACTCGTAAAGTTCAAAGTAGAGATAATCGATGGGCGTTCATTAGGACCGAGCAATTTCACCATGGGCGCTTTGGTTCCGTTTTTTAAGAAAAAGAAGATTGGAAGACCCTTCAACTGCAGTATCGATTACCATAACAACAGGTTACAATCAAGAATGGATCACTGAGGATCGACGACTATTTGATCAGTTGAGAGGAGCGCGAGTCTACTCCAAGATAGGCCTTCGCACTGGTTACCATCAGTTGAGAGTTAGGGAGACAGATATCCCTAAGAGAGCATTTAGGACGCGTTATGGGCACTTTGGGTTTACGGTGATGCCCTTTGGATTGACGAATGGGCCAGTAGCATCGATGGATTCATGTATTGTGGTGGCCCCAAACCTCATTTAGATCAGCTTTGTCGTAGTTCTATAGATGATGATTTTGATCTACCTCACCGCAGGGAGCATGAGTATCACTCTTTGAGGATTGATTTACGCTGTTGAGAGACCATCAACTATACACCAAGTCTTCGGGCATGTGAGTTTCGGCTAATTGGCTTAGAGTTTTAGACACGTGGAAGGCCGCGATCAGAGTGTCACGACCAGAGAAGGTTGAGGCCGCGGATGAGTTGGAGGAGACGTAATGTCAATCTTCGAGATGTCGAGCTTTCGGGATTACCGGCATTATGGTGATTCGAGACCGGGCTGAAGTTGTCCACCGGCGTGATCGTGAGACTTCGGCTTAGCTGGACGGACTCCATGGTCAGGGACGACTCGACCTTTGTGAGAGAGAGATCGAGATGCCTTAACACTCCTGGATACGAGCACAGGCAAGAGGGAGGATCAACCTCTTCAGTTCGGGAAGAGGCGGTAATACTTTGCTTCACACGCAGTTTCAGACCAGGCGGATTGGGCATGACTCGATCGCCTGGTATGATTGTGGATCCTCTAGGGCTGGGGACAACGTACCAGTTGGGCCGTAGAACATGAGAATATACTGGCTCATCTCCACACTTAGTTGTGTCGAGGAACTGCCGCTTGTGTTAAGGTACGTGCACCTCCTACCACACGCATAGCCGCAGGCCAGAGTGTGGGTCGCCAAAGGCCAGACGAGTCACGCAGCCGAAGCGGGTGGATCTGGGGCGGCGCACATATCGCTGTCGATCGCTTCGACATGGACGAGCGACACCACCCGCCACCGGGCACTGACCTTAGCCGTGCTGTCACACCCGGCACGCCTCGGATTTGGGCGAGTGTTGGCACTTTAGAGAAGCCATAGATGTTCTTCCCTGGTGATGGTATGCGTGAGAGCCGACCGAAAGAAGTCGGGATTACGAGCGAGGATCCTCCCAGACTTCGCCATAGGCAACTGATCAAGGTCACAAGATGGCATTATTGGTTTCATGTGCCACCGCAACATCGCTAATGAGCCCGCGGGTACACGTGTATGGTCATTCATCACCTGGTGAGCGGTTGAGTTTTGTTTTTTAGACTACGCCCAATGAAGACTCACAGTTCGGCCTCAAAGAATGTAGAAGAGTAATTGAGTGTGCTTGCAAAGTTAAAAGGGCCGTATCCTAAGGTGAGAAGCCCGGAGTTAGGTGGAAGGAGACCTCATGTGTAGTATCCGAAAGGTTCATGGTGGTAAGACCCGAGTTATCCCACTTCAGAAGAGCAGAGGTTTAGCGTGCTCAAGAGTTATTATGTTAATCTATATTGAAAATTACACCGTCAGTTGGTCACGTAGACTTAGAGCGAGTGAGAAGTCAGAGGACTCCAGATTTGGATACCTATTGAATTCATTAAGTGGTTATCCTGGGTGATCGGGAGGTGAGCGGCAGTTATCTATGATACGGACCAGGTTTGACGGTCCACATCCAAAGACGTAATTAAATGCCGTATATGCACACCAAGCAGGTTGGGTGGGGTTGGCGTGTTGAATGGATTATATAAGGATTAGAGGACGCGCTACCAAAGCACGCGCCCCGGATCATAAGGTAGCTGGGAGGAACATTGGCCCTTAGTGGAATCTCGCCAAATAGTTAATAAAGTAGTATACCTGGATGGCAACGTATGGCGTAATAAAAATGGAGGCCATGTAGGTCATCAAGGTTGGACCGAGATGAAGAAAGCCCCATCACGTCCCGATATGATTAGAGATTAATCTCCAGAAGGCGGGCTTGATACTACGTCGCCTTCCCCGCTGGTCTTGTTTCTGGGAGAAGGCTGGCGCGGTGCGCGACGCCGACCTCAGAGTTCGAGGTCAGACTGCGTTCAAGGTGATGCCTAAGAGGAGGGTTTGTTCCGATTAAGCCAGAAGCTATCACGTAAGCTTGTTGAATCTTTCAGAGGCTTCGAGACAGGCACCAGAAGGTACTGGGCCTGAGCAGCATTCCAAAGATGACAAAGTCCACGAGGCATTCTACGCCTCCATGCCCATGATACTCTAGATCCACTTGCTGGGATCAGCCAGATTGAGGCTGAGCACAGGTCTGAGAGGACCAACAAGGTACTGTTGATACAGTCATGGATCGTGTTTTACACGCTGAAGACCGCTGAGTATGGAAAGGAGTGAGCATAGTAGGTGGCACCGCGGAGGGATGAGTCAACGGGAGCACGAGGACATCGGAGGCAAGCACCTATCCCTTCTTGTTTAGGAAATGAAGGTACGCGGTTTAGTCGCTTAATTAAGAATGGTTGTTACATGCATGGTAGAGTGCAAGGTTGCACATGCATTTATGGGATTGCGATAGTCCAATTTCGGATTAATTTTTTTGGGGCTTAGAGAAGGGGATTTGAGAATCTAAATTTATGGAAAAGGGCAAATCGTAATTTCAAAAATTGTTATTTGCCAAAAACTGAGATTTATTTCAGATCTCGGATGATGAAACGGATTTTCACCGTTGAATCGTTCTAAAAATCTAGTTAGCACGTGAAACTGCGAATATTCCCGAGATGGGGCCGGAGTTGGTACGCTTGAGGCACGAGTTTCGGTGTCAGAACGATTTAATGTATGCGACTAAAAGTCACATGCGGTTAGTATTTATACCATAAGTGGTATGAGAAGAAATACCTAAATGGATGGTCGAGAGAGCCAATGTCAAAATTGAGTGTTAAGGGAATTAATTTAATTAAAGTGATTAAATGAGAATAAAATGAAAATGTGAATGTAGGCTCTTCTTCATTTAATCAAAAGGGCAAAAGAGAAAACGGGAAGTGCACTGCAGAAAATCGGACAGAGAGGAGCAGATTGAGAGAGTTTTGTAGAGCAGGAACTTCTCTCTTAAATACAAGCATCCGACCGTCGGTAGGCTTCGACAAGAAGAGAAATACTGACGCTGTGAAAGGCTGGCGTGGGTACTGGATTTAGGAGTTTCTTCAAATTCCTGAGGTAGGATTCTCTTACTTGGGTTTTATCTCCTATTTTAAGTGTTTGGTCGACAGCCTGGCTGGTTTGGAGGTCGCGAGGGTTATTTGATCGGTCCCAAAACATGGGACCGAATTCGATAAAAAATTTTGGGAGAAAATGAGCGCACCAGGGTCGCCTTCCACGGCTGGATTTGGGAATTACAATGATGTGGGTTCGGCAAAGTTAAATCATGCGCTGATCAATTCGGGTTTGAATGGCTATGGACTTTGTGTCACCAAGTGGAACTGTTGATTTTGTGGATTCTTTCGTGAATAGTAATCGGTGGGTTTCACCTATTCCCAAACAATATTCAAGAATACATTGCAAATTAATAGTATGGCACTAAATTTAATTGTTTTATGAGCTGGAACATTGCTATAAGAGTTGGTAATTTTGACGTTGCGGAAATGATACTACATAACATGCTTCAGTGATTTCACTTTATGCACATATCTGATGTTTATATATTTGTATGGATTAGAATGAATTTGAATCGCATACATGCATTCCATATGCACCGAACATCCTAGGAATATAGGAGCAGTGCATGAGATGAGTCTAGAGAAACAAGGTCGGGAGGGTAGTCTAAAATAAATTTACCGGAGGTAGTCTAAATCAATAATATGATCAACTGGGCCTGAGCGGTCACTGATATTTATTCATCGGAGGGTAGTCCATTAAACAAAATAATATATATCAATCAGTCGGAGCGTCTAATTGATAGAGAGACCCATTTCCGAGGGTTGTCCAACTTCTCAATAATATAATACCCCTCATACAGGCTTGAAGTGAGTGCAGAGTTGCAGGAGATCACTGGATCCGAGTTGGCTCATGCAGACATTCGGCAGGGATTGCGATGGTTAGTCGGTGTTTATTGGGAACATCAGATCAGACTTTAGGTGGTGAGTAGTTTCTACTTAGGCGTATTCTCCCATCGAGCTTTTTAGCTCACCCCGTCGTGGGACCCCTTATTTTACAGGTACAGTGAGGACAGCACGACGGCACGTCATTATAGAGGCGGTCTTAGAAGAAAGCCGGGCTGTGGTTAGATGATTTGAAACATGTAATAGAATTCCCTAATTTTGATATATGTGTTGTATAAGAGTGAATATTATTAACTCTTTGAAACTATTGATATAGTTGTTGTAGTATGATGGTATTACGAGGCTCAAGTGGCCGCTTAATGATATTGTGAATATATTGGACCGTTGGGATAGTATTTGCAGGTACTGCTGGTGAGGAGCTCTGCACAAAGGAGATTCTCGCTCTGATTTTCTAGTGAGGCGGTAACCTGACATCCACTGAATTCGCGGGGTTGACGGCAGGTCAACTTGACCCTGTTTTGGGGCGGCCATGAAAAATAAAATAAAATTCGTTATTAATTGTTACCTCGATAGTTAGAGTTGAGACAATAATGAGAGTGAAAGAATTATTTTACCTTATTTAGTCAAATATATTTTCAAAAACTAACACGCTATAAAATTCTTGAACGAATTTGAATATTAACATAATAAAATATTTCTAATTTAAAGAAAATTAAAATAATAAATGTACTAACATGGATGACAATAAGGGTATTCGGGTAATTTACTGGTCTCAGGTTCTAATGAAAAAGGGTTCGGGAAAATTTTTAATCAAGTATGAATGGTTTTTAGAATAGAATTTCAAACTGGAAACCGATTAGACATTTCAATACATGCCTATTTCAAGAAATATGGGTTATTATCACTTATAGTTTATTTGATAAATTAAAGTATCCTTTGTATATAAGTTATTTAAACCTTAGTTTCTCCTCCTTTCGGCATTAACTCGTTACGTTGGCGCATTTGAACCCGAAAGCCTCGATCAGAAAGCTAACACGCAAGTGTAATCCCGCAAGATCGGCGCAAGAAGTTCGCTTTTGTCTGAGATCAACCAAGTGTCTTCAGGTCTTCCGCGACCTCATTGCATTTTCGATCACTCTTTGCCTATGTCCTCGTGAAAATCGACATTTTCTGCATCATTCGTCCAAGAAATTATATTCGTGTCCTTTTGTTTGATTGTTTTTCTGCGCTATATGTGATGTATTTTGTGTTTGATTCAAAGTGTGGCAAATCGCGGCTTGGTTTTTTTAGTCTTCTAACCCATGATGTTAATATTGAATATTTTTTTCTTCGCCTCTTCAAATTCTCGTAATTTCAAGCCCGCCTCATTTTTTAGGTCGGGATTTTAAAATCAGTTTCAAAACTCTGAAAATAGTGGTTGATTCCCTAAACTGATTGGACCGATTTTGGATGCACAGCAATAACCTTCTTTACATACTTTGAACTGACCTACTATAAAAATTCTAATATTTTGTTCCATTATTCAGCCCGTGACTTTAACCCCGCCCTCGTTTCTCCCTTTTTAGTTTGATTTGGTGGCTTGCTTTGCTTTTGATTTGCAATTGTTTGTTTGTTGTTTGGTTGGTCATAAATGTATAGAGGAAGTGAGGATAATGGAAGAGGGAAAATCAGTGATTTTCAGCCGCAATGATCAAGCTGGGGTGCTCGATCAGCGGGTCAAACGCTCCATTTTGTTTGCAGCAGGTGGGCCTGGTTTTGATTCACCCGGTGGTTTAGGGGTTTGTCGAGGTTTCGAAGTTTTGTTGTTTGGGTCGGCTGGGATTTTCACTTACCCTCTCTTTCTGGGTTGTATTGCGTGGTTAAGCATACCGGGTTTTCTTTTATTTTGGAAAAAGCACGGTCTTCTCTTTCCCGTGAAAAAGAAGGGGAGCGTGTTTTTTGTTGAATGAATAGAAGTGGAATTGTGATTGGATGTTTTATGCTTGGTTGCGAGAAATGTGAAATGAAGAAATGTTTTTAAATTTTGAATGTTGGATTCTTTCTTCTTCGGGACTAGGAAACCTAAACCTTTACCTAATCGACATAACAGAATGTATCTAAAGCATGAGAATTGATTTTTATTTTCTTTCCACGTTTTTTGTCGGTTTAATAATCTGGGAAGTCAGTTTGGGCACAGTTAATATTTTTCCTTGTTTTTAACCATATTTGGGATTAATTCAGTAAGCTCAAATGTGTGTTATAAGATTTGGAACCAAATGCCATTGTCTATCCTCAAGTAGAATATCTTATATCACGCTTATTTATGATAGATGCCCTAGATATATAACACTATTAGAATGTTCTCTTAGAAGCTTCGCTAATGCACTCAAAGAACAAAAACCTCAGATATATTCTCGGGTCATAAGCTTTCGCTGTAATAGAATTAAAGAATACGGATGAAATCATGGTTGAGTCCTGGTTTTTTCGCTTAGTATTAGAGCTGAAAATGTATAGTTAAATTCTCTTATTGCCTCTAAACTACAACATGAGACCCGACTAATTATCCATGAAATAAGGATGGTGAGTGGATGTACAGAACTGATTTGTGATTGACATTTTGCCTTTGTTTTAAATTATATTCGGGATAATCTCAGACTAAAATTTCAGTTGATAATTAGATATGTGTTATTAAAATTTGAAGGAAAATAGGGATGGTGAGTGGACAAGAATCTTAGATTTGTGATTGAATACTTTCATTTCTTTGTTAACTTTAATTAAAATTCTCAAAGGATAATTAGATTTATGTTATTAAAATTAATGAATAGGATGGTAGAGGACAAATGCTGAATTTGATTTAGATACATTTCTTGCCTTTTGCTTTTTTAAACTATATTTGGGATACATCCTGCACCAAAATTTCAATTTTTGGTTATTTAGATGAAGAAAGATTGAAGGAGCTTAGTTAATCAGTTTGAGTTTAGAAAGATATTTTCTTCTTGAAGCCATACTTAGCAGTAAATAGTAAATTCTGCTGAGTCGGGTCCATACTTTATAATCTCACCCCATTCTTAAAGTAATATCTCAAATGATATATATATATATATATATATATATATATATATATATATATATATATATATATATATATATATATATATAAAATGGGAAAGATGGTTAGGTTTATCTGTCAATTCTTTGCCATGAGTCAAGAGTCACTTTACTCCAATTTTATGCTATGTGTTGTCATCTCCTCTTTCAAATCTGGGGCAGAAGAGATTTACCATCAAGTGATTCTTCTTCACATCGCACTATGTGACTTATTTGAAGTTCGAAAAAAATGGATTTAAAGGTGGGCTTTCTCCGTTTCCCTGCTTTCTTTTAGGAATTGATCTGGTTGTGTTATTCTAAGCCTGGTAATCGTTATCGTGGCTTAATGACGATAGGAAACCTTAAACCCAAATTTGTGGGGTTTTTGTGAACATGAGAGAGACGGTTAGAGTCGATTGTTGTGGCGTGGGTGGCGCTTTAATTTTTTGCCTACTTAGACTAATATAATTATTCATATAGATAGTTAACAACAATGGATATGAAGACTTTTGGCCCAGAAGCCTTGACCAACTGAGTTACAGGTGAAATGGGTCATGCCTCTATTATATACTATCTAACACGATACACATTAACTGCACACAAGAGTGTGGGAGGATACTTAAGCTCGAGGAGGTTCTCCCACCCATCGTGCTAGCATTTTGGGTTGGCTCTTTCCATTGGACTTGGGTACCTATATCATTGGTGCTTTACCGAGAGCTCCAGACATAAAGGTGAGAGGGTACCCCAGGAAAAGGGCTACCTAGATGAGGCTACCCAAGGTCCCAAAGGTGGGTTCATGAATGCTATCTGCAGGTGAGCCATTTGAGAGGAATGTCATCCTTAAATGTCCAGCTTTAAGGGGTATGGAATGATACTATCCTACACTATTCCACACAAAAGTGTGATGGGTACTTTTGTTGAAGTTCTTCCACTGACTCAAATGTGTTTTTTTATTGGTTCTCCATCGCCTGAGGTCTCTATCATTTTAGTTCCCCATTTTCAAGAAGATTGAGGTACTATTCTACCATGAACCTATTTGATTTGGAAATGAAAGAGAAAAATGATCGTTACATGGTTGACAATAAAGCATAAAACTTTTTTTTGACTGAGTTTATGTTTCATCCATCTTTATAGTTGTATTGGATTTTGACAATGGAGAAAAGTTGAAGGAAGTCTAATTTCTTTGTTAAAGAAAGAAACAATGGGGATGACCATTAGGAGGAAACTTGTTTAAAATTTAGGAACTTTAGTTCTCGCTTAAATTTAGAGGAGGAAAATTGAGATAATTGAGAAAGAAATTATTTGCTGGTGCTGAGTCTATTTCTCCGGCTTTTTCTTTCTTCACAGCATGACTGCCTTGGCTCTTATGCTGTTGAATCAATCGATCCCAAATATGAAATGTGGGCCATTGTCATTTTAAAAGAATCTTATCGGCTATCACGCTTCCATATCTCAGAGTTATGATGCAAATTATGGTTGTAAAATAACAATATAATCAGCCTTCTCCTCTCCCGTGTCCTATACTATTTAGCATATGGTATATCTATTTATGATGTCTAAGAAGCAATAATTAATGTTTTGTAACTTTTGCATCTAACCATATTAATTAATAAGGTAGGTCAAGTATAGACTCATTGATCGGTTTTTGTGAAAGGCTTTTGTTTCTTAAGCCCCTTGCCTTTTTCCTTGGTTCTAAAGTATACTTCATATACAATTTGCATTAAGTTATATGTTTTATTAGCACTTATTATATATTTTGCTTTCTATCAAAGGAAAAAGCTAGAGTTATTCTTTTCATTTGCTTACTTAAAACATCGACTACATTAATGAAGTTCTGTGGTTAAACTAATCCACACAAAGTATCCTCCAAATAAGGATGCAAGATACCAAACTCTTCTTCCATTATCAAGTATTGTGCTAGTATTCTTCAAATTAATGATACTCCTCTCAAGGAAATAGATTTTCTTCTTACAAAAAAAAAATGGAACAAGTTTGTTTTTCCCTTGAAAGAATTCTCATTTTCCCTCCTTCAATAAGAAAACAGAAAAGAGAAAATATTTTTAGAAGGCATAGAAAAGATAGTTATTGTAGTTGTTTCGATCAAAGTTATGCACATTAATATGACAATCAATATGGTTAATGATCCATTTCCTTATTCTTCTCTCTCATAATTTTAATATTGTCAAAGAATTGATAAAGAAATAAATAAGGAAAAAGTATGAGCATAAAGAATAATAAGTAAGTAAAACAGACAAAGTATTAAGAGTGCTTTGAGCCTTACATACACTATTTTGTGGGCTCTAGATAATACAATACAAAAAGTTTTGCCTATTAACCTAAACATATCCTCATTCACATTTTATGACTCCTAAAACTCATTTGTTTTTTTTTGAGTTTTTTTACATATATAATATTCTAGTTCGCATTAACACATTCAGGACATCTTGTATAATTTTTCTAATTTCTAAATCCTCAACAATGTGTTGTTT
Organism: Tetrastigma voinierianum; assembly: GCA_016808115.1. Lineage (NCBI taxonomy): Eukaryota > Viridiplantae > Streptophyta > Magnoliopsida > Vitales > Vitaceae > Tetrastigma > Tetrastigma voinierianum. The sequence goes on from JAEQBH010000779.1 coordinate 1,026,130, forward strand.
TGGTTCATAAATGTTCACTTAGTTACTTTTAGTTGTACAGAAAAATACAAATGAGGGCTTTAAATTTTCTTATTTAATAAACGGCATACTCATATCGTAGGGATCTTTCTTCCACTCTATGCTCCTACTTCAACTTTATCTTCTTTTGTCAATTTTTGTGTATCTTTACAACAAATCAACAACAACATAATTATAGAGAAAATTTGAAAATGAAAAAGGCTAAATAAAATATTATATATTATAAATCTATAAATTATAAACATATCAATGTTTGCCAAACAACCAAAATGCTTAAATATTTGTTCTAATTGTTTTACAATTTTTCATAGTTTGTTTTATGGTTTTAATAATTTTCAGATTTTTTTCCTATTTTGCATTAATAATCTCCTGAAATTTTCATTTTTTTCAAAGGTTTTTTTTGATTTTTTTTCCTATTCTTCTTCTCTTCAATTAAGTTTTTGAAAGTGTATTTGAGGGTTTTTTTTTTTAGGGATTTAAGGTGCAATCCGAGAAATAGAGGGGGTTTTATATAGGTTCAAAAACACACAAATGGTGTTGTTTCCAGGCTGTTGAAGCCCAAATCGACGCTGTTTTGGGGCATTATGATTTTTAAAAGAAACTTCAAAACGATGTCGCTTTGGCTATGTTTTGACTAATAAAAAAAATTAAAACCCAACCCAAAACTATTGCTTTTTTGTTAGTCAGAGCTCTAGCTCCCCTTCCTTCTTCTTCCCGATGCAGGTTCTCCCACCGTCGCTTCCCGACGTAGGCTACTCTTCTCCGACATTTTCCATCTTCGACAAATTAAAAAGCAAAAAATAAAAAAAAAGGAGGTAAGTACGGGAAGAAGGAGGAAGGCGACTGGCGAAGCCGCAAGTCAGACCACTCGCCCTTCACTCCCTCGCGCCACCCGGCTTTGCAGGCATTTTGCCGAGTGGTGACGCCTGAGTTTTAGCGCTTAGGGCGCGCTCTTCTACAATTATGAGCAAACAGGCAAGATTCAAAATTGAACACTCAAAGGTGGAGAGTAAGATCGAGAGATGGGGCACACGAGCAATGATCTTTTGCACTTGGAGCATAAGGCCTCTTCATCTTCTCCTAGGTTCTTCCGTCATTTTCGCTTGTTATCGATAACTTTATATTGAAATGACCTTTTTATATATACCTATTTACGTAATCCACACTCGCTTGCAAGAATGGGTAAGAGTCCAAGTCGCAGTAAACTCCACGTCTCGAGAAAAACTAATCACTATCCCAGTACTTCCTTTCAAGCCATAATTTTTTGGGATCTCTCTCTCTTTCTCTCTCTCATTTTTTAATATTGGGATTTTTTAAAGATATTTCTGAATTTTGTATTTTTTTTGCTTCATTTTCTCTGCTTGTTCGCCGCAAATCAAGCTGGTTTTTCCCGCATATAATGCATTTTATGGTGTACAATAGCATAGAAGGTTAGTGTGCTTAGAACGTTTTTGTTATTATTATTTTTTTTTAGAGTTTAAAGTCTAAAGTAAAGATGTTTTTGAGAAAATATTTATTTATCGGTTTTAGAAAATGAGGAGAGAAAAAGAAAATAAGAATGGATTTTACTTTATTTTCCTTAGTCTTTCCTTTTGTTTTCTTTTCTTTCAGATTTTTCTGCATGTGATGCTAACAAAACATAAATAGCCCGGTTTATAAATCAGTCACTACAAATCGGTCTGGTTGTTGGGAGCTGAGAGGCTAGTCATAGTTATCAAAGGCGCGCCTCAGCGTGGAGGCTCACCACTTCTGGGTATGAGAAATCTTCGTCTCAAAAAACATTTTAAGGTTTTTTTCCTTTCTTCTTCTCCTTCTTCTTTCTTCTTTCATTTTCTCCACATCAAAGTCAGTATGCAGCTTCCTCGGTTTTTCTCCCAATAGAGACTGTAAAACGCTATATATTTTCTTTTATGACGTAATTAAACGACGCTGATTTGGCCCAGATGCCCAATTTTCTAGATTCAAATTCCTCCGTACCCCATTTGCTATGCTCAACTCCAAAACCCTAACCCTCCTGTAACTATGACTCTATAACTTTATAAGAGGAGAACATAAAATCAATTGAAGAAGCAGAAACTCCAAGAAAGTTTGCAAAATAGGAAACAATCATTATAAAATTATAAATATTGAAAGAGCAGAAAAAGTTGATTAAAAACCATGTTTTAAGGTTTCTTAAGAGGTTTTGCACCTCACAGACTCATTCCTCAACAACTATGTATTAGCTGAGGAGTGATCATCCTGTTGTATGGCTCTTTATTTTATTAGGGCTCTATGTTATCTCATACTTACCATATCCAGAACTTTTGAGTGGCTGAATTACATTACATAGAGAATATATTTTTTTTCTGCTTTTTGTTGTTATTACAAAGATATTTACAATTAGGATCTCAAAGATCAAGTCATTTATATCTTTGATATCATGGGTAAGTTGCTGACTAATTTTTGGTTCTGGACTGGGAGGTAGTCCAACATTATGTTATATTGATGAAGTGGAAAATGTAGCCAAGATTCATGATACTAAATTCACACATTTTACCGCACATTTACAATATATACGTTTTCCTAATTTAGGTTTAACCCTTTGATTTATCGCATGAGGGAAAAGTGAAAGATTTCTTAGAGTCATATCATAAGCTAATAAAGGTTAGAGCTGGATGCAAAGGTATGCATATGAACCCGACTTATGAAAAACTAAATATCTTCACCTGTTTCATGTGCATTTTATTTTTATTTACCATTATAATGTACCTATTAAAATGGGAAGATGCCACCCGTAAGAATTATGATATTGAGGTGCTTTAATGGGAATGAATCAATACATTGAGATGGTAAATGAAATATGTTGTTCTTTGTTTAGTTTGCTTTTTTATCGCTTTTTCGGGCTTTAGATTGATTTTGTAATGTCTTGATGGTTGGGCTACAGATGCATTGGATCCACCTCATAGGATTTGATGTCGGGTAATATGCTGATTCGAAAGCACCTTGTGTGAGGTCGCGGGCAAGAAATTAATCTTTCTATTGTGTTTTCAATCGAATCCAATCGAGGATGACGATGATAATGCAAATAACGATACGATGTAATGGTGAATTAAGGCACAATACTAACAGTTTCTGTCTTCCCAGAAACATAAAGATCAAAGTCTTCATGGGGGATTATTTCAAAATCTAAAGGGCTAAAGATTGCTGAGCTTCTCATGAGAATCTTTGGCTAGAATCAGAAGCAGAGGACAGAGAATCTGCTCGCTAGATTGTTTTTTGGGAATGAAAATAAAACTATCACTGGATTATACAACAATATATGGAAGGCTTTTCTCAGCGTTAGAAGGAGATTGAACGTTTGATGAGTTCTTAATCTATCCACGATGAAAGTCCAGGTTGGGGCCACTAGCCTATGGCGAGAAAAATGTGCCCCGCCACCGGCGAGTACCCCGGCAAATTTGGAATGTTTACTTATTCGTCTTTCCAGCTCTGTTGGTGCAATTTGTTTCGATTGGTCCTAAACATAGTGATTTACTCTTCTTCTTCAAACCACCCACGGTGCCTTCAACGAGCACACTGGTCGAGGTCATTTCAGGCCCTTAAAATATACGTAAAAATACATGTGTAAAGGAATATACATACTGCTCAATAACGGAGTTGGTTTGTCAAAACAGTTCTCCGCTTGTGCCAACTTTCCATAGCCCTCTTGTAAATCAATTCCGCTACTCTTCAAAATTAGGTTCCAGAAATATTTGCAATATAAATACATTCAAAGGGAATTTCAAGTTCAAAACTTTTTTATAGGATAGGATTAAGAAAAACAAGATAGATAGATAGATATATACCCATATAAGTCACATAAGGCTGTTTCAACCCCGCAACATGTTCATTGTTGCTTTGTTCACTTTAAGAAACACCCTCATGAATATCCAGATTTGAAAAAAGTGAATAGGATTACACAAAGAACGCTCCATTTTTCTAAAGGCAGCATGCTTAGTTAGTAAGCTCTATTGATGATGAAAGACTCATTGATAGACATTAAACTAATAATGTTCAATCACGATGAAGAATATTAGGATGAATTAATGATTCATCTAACCAAACAACATCAAGTAGTCAGAAGCTTGAATATTTGATCCGAGACATGATTCAGCTTGAGTTACCTAACTAGGCAATTATTTTCAATGTTTCAATCTGGGGATGGTTTCTCTCACTAGAAAAAATTTTAATTAAATTGTTGTTTGTCTCTTACAATATGTACGTCAAGTGCGCTCATGGACTGAATAAATGTTAATGGGCCAGGTCTATAAACGATCTGGTTAGTTAATAGGCAGATCATCCAGAATAGTATAACTAAAAAGCCAACACCGTCATAAGATTTAAGGTATGGCACGCCAAACGCAGAGATGAATACTATTTCTGAAAGAAATACAGAAGACCAAGACATTTACTTGTAAGGTCGACATGACTTCCTAGTATTTAACGCAGACATCAGTACCAATTACAGGTTATTGTTCATTGTAAAATTAAGTGAAATATGATGGTAAAATTTAAAATAGAAAATTCAACAGTTATATTTTAGGCTATGGAATGTAAAGGGAAATATCAAGGATGAGAAATGTGAAACCCGGCTGTTTTGAGGAGAAAGATAAAGGAGAGAGTGTTGTTTATCTCTATTCTTGGTCTATCTATACTAAAGGAATGACTGAGGTGTTTGGAAGAAAGACCTAAGTGAATAAATGGAGTTCAAGGCACTGGGTTTGCATCTTGGAGGATCGGGATGTGAAGGAGGGAGAGCAAGAGGTTTCCCCGTGGAGGTCGAAGGTAGAGAATCATTCAACCCGATGCATGATCTCTCTCGCTTCGCCACCGATGGTATCCATCTGTCGACTTGTGGATGTTTTTAACTCCAAGGATGATGAAGCTATATATGTACCTGGACGATGTGAGGCGAAGAAGACCTCCTTCGTAAGGGTCGGCCGCCGTCGCTGTGAGTGGTTTTTTTAATGGATTTGTTGCGGTCTACGTGACGCGACCGGGTATGGGGATTCCATGTGGTTAAGGGCGGTGTTCTTAAGGCGTACGGGCCAAGCAAATGAGCGGTGAAACCCAGAACGATGCTCGCACAAGGTGACACGTTGTCAATTTGCTGGTAAACAAGGACAAAATGAGGGAGGATTCATTGAGGTTGAGCCTCAACATCAAGGCGACCGGCGGCAAGCCGGAACAAGGTCGAGCTGTCTCAATCCGCGTGGTGCTTGTTTCCCGTAAGCTCTGCCACCGTGCCATCAGTCGGGCCATTCCTAAAAAAATAGTGTTACCCGCTTGGAGAGGTATGACCTGCTTTGAAGAAAAAAAATGAGGGCCGAGGTGGAGTTTCAGGGTCACATGTGTCCCTCATTTATGGGTTCTTGATTAAGCTAGATGTTAGCAAGTGTGTTGTTAAATAGGGAGCTGATAAACTGTTTCGTAGACACGCTTCCGTATCATTCTGCTTTTTTTCTAATACATATGTTGTTAGGTTGTTGTGTCTCGACAATTTTTTTTGGAGAGAACCCTTGGAAGGATGACCGAGCCGAAGATGAGAGGAAACAGAGATCGAGAGAGACCTCAGGCTTCAGTTGCGCATGGTCTCGTTCGCTTATGCATAAAGAGTTTTTTCGTTGAATAAAAATCTGAATTTTTCTCTCCTTTTTCTTTCTCTCTCGCTGCCCCATGGATAATTCAGACGCTTTTAAGGAAGTCGCTTGTGAAAAGTCCTGACTCCAAGAACAGCCTCCATAGGTTATATATTTTTCTTTTGATAATTTTTGAAGTTCATCACAACACAAATCAAATTAAAAGCCTAAATCACTTATCTAATGCGAGAATTCAAAATACTGATCCTATGTGAAAGCCTCCAACAAGGTTGTTTGTTAATATCGGACCTCTTTCTTCTCAAAGTGAAGAAAGTTTGAATAAAAGCCCACAGTTACGTTCAGCTCAAATTTAAGTCCATCTTTTGATTTCCTTTACAGAAATCTTGGACCATACTTACAGAAAACTTAGTAATTGGACAAAATCTAAGGAAGGAATTTAGCAAGACACTCAAAATCTTATACCAGGATAAGAGTTGATCTATTGGACTAAGTTCTAAATGTTGAAGTGAATACGCACATCGAGTCACATCTTTGCCTATAGAAATGGGAATTGCACTCTTGTTAAGTTGCCATAATAGAGAGGGTTAGAGGGAGAGGAATTAGATATGTATGCATGTCTACCAAATTTAGGCACTTTTTTCTCAACACAAGAGGCAAATCTTTCTCTGCCTCCCAAACACCCAAATTCGTATTGCTGATGGTCGCGTAACGTATGCATAGCGTAGAAACCTTCAAAGCTTTTTTGAAGAAAAAGATAAGTGGCTTAAACACAGTAGAAGAATCAACCAATGGTGTTAAGCTTAACCAGCCGTCGCTAACTCTTGGCATTATATATGGCTTGAAATGGTGTCGAGGAATGGTATATGCTTCACTTCGTATGTCCCCCAAATTCAAATTCCTATTGATGGAGGAGTAAGAGATAAAGACACAAACGTATGGAACTCGCTCTAAACGTCGCCGTTTTTGTCTTTTAGCATGGTTCTTCGCAGTTAATTAGTACTTGTCTAATAGCATATGATTTTCACTTTTAAACATTTCGGGTTTTGAATCCTTTTCAAAGAGGATGTTTTGTTGGGCAAAAATTTCTATGATCAAGTTGAGTTAGGATATTTAGTTTGTGTTGATTTGTTTATATATATTATATATTCATGTCTTAGAATAGGTAAAACAAAAAAAAAATAATAGTAATTATCTTGAATACATTTAAAAGAAAGTCTTCTCCTTCTATTTACCGCAAATAGTGAAATTTTACTTTCAAATCTTATATTGAGCCATAAAAAGCATACAAAGATCTTCAACAACGTTATTGCCTGGGGCACCGCATAGTCACTCTTCTTCTAAAGAGAGCTATTTGACAATTTTGTCCACATGATCAAAATATGCATCACACCAAGATCTTCTCATTGTCATCACAAAAATAGAACTAAAAATGCCCATAAAGAAATCCCAAGCCAATGCACAAATAAAATCATTGGATCAAATATAGCCACCATCGATTTTGTGATTCAACACTTGCCTTTTATCCTAATCTTCAACCCAACATTTTATGATTAGCTTTGTTCTTGGCAGAGATTTGATTTCCGAAGAAAGCCAACTCGCGGAAAGTCGACATTTGCCTAATAAAAGGGATCTTATCTGAGAAATTGTTATTCGACGTGTCTAAATGGAACCTAAGGATGATAGTAAGGACATGCTTGAAGGAATGAAGCCAAAAAGCTTGTTACTTGACAAATCAAGGGAGGATAGCTGACATAGCTTTTGAAATGCCGTGAATTGCCCGTGATGATCCATGGACGTTCAAACAACAAACCAAACAATTTATTCCCTCGGTGCCTCCACTAAATTGTTGCTCCGATAGATCTATGCTACGAACGACTGGAAAGAATCCCGTATATTCGAGAATTCGGCCATTTTGTAATCACAACCAACCCATACCGTAGAGCTGTCGCAGATACAAAAAGAAGATATAATTATTTATGGTCCCGAGCCATGGTTTCAAGCTCAACCAAAGTTGGGCTGAATTTCACCGCCGATTGCTCTCGCGCAAAGATCCGAAGACATGGGAGAGCTCGCCTCATGCCTAATTTAATTGATTGCCAGCCTCCGATGCCTACCAGATTTCAACCCCTCCAGCCCCATTTTTCCATGCTTCAACTCCAAAACCCCTAATCCCAACTACTTATATTCCATAAGAGGAGAAGTATAAAAATCAATCTAAAATAGCTAAGAAAACTGCTGAGAAAGTCATGCAAATAGGAAACAATAATCATAAAAATCATAAAATATACATTTGACATATGGTGCGCTTCACTTAAAATCTGAGGCTCAAGGTCTCAAGAGACTTTTGTGCCTTAGCACCTTGCTTCTCCTCAAATAACTATGTATTTAGCTCGGTGAGTGATCATCTTGGTTGTGGGCTTGCTCTTTTTTGTTTATTGTGGGCTCTATGTTATTCCTCATACATACCATATCCCTAATCCTGATTTACAAGAACCCACATCATTAATATGATTGACGTTTTTTTTCCTCGGTTTTCTTTAGTATTTAGAATATGCGATATTACAATTAGATCTCAAAGATCGTTAGTTTACATCTTTTTGATACTGGTGTTGATGACTACTCTTTTGTCTGTGACTTGGAGGATAAACCGATATTAAGGTTATATTGGATGAAGGGAAAGCAAAGAAGATCCATGTGACACAATTTTTCAATATTTATTGAACATTTCTGTAATATATACATGCTTTTCCAGAATGTGCTCAACTTCCTTGATTTACTGCGCTATGGGAAAAGTGAAAGATTTCCTAGAGTCATATCGTGTTAATAAAAGGCTGGAGCTTGATGCAAAGGTGTGCATATGAACCTGCGAGGAAAAACTAAAATTGTTCGCCCGCTTTCCATGCATTTTATTTTTATTTCTAATATAATGTACCGATTAAAAATGCAGGGACAATTTCGGGTAGAGAACTATGATATTCAGGTGCTCAATGGAAATGAATCATCACATTTATATTTGGTAAATGAAATATGTTAATTTTGTTCTAGTTTGTTTTTTTTCATTTTTTTCCTGGCTTTATTTAACTATACCGCCAATGAGTTATTGTAATTGCTCGGGGTGCATCGATCCAATCATAGGATGCCTATGGCCGAAGGCCGATCTCAACCACCCGCAGGCCGTACGCAGCCGACCTTTTTTTTTTTTTTTGATAGGCAAAGAAAACAATATATTAAAAGGGTAGAGCCACAAATCCGCACCCACAAGAAAGTACACTAGAAGTATACAAAGGCCGACACAAAGACAAAGAAGGGTTGGAGACAAACAACCAACCCACCCACAAGCTACATAACCCAACACTCCTCTTAAAAGGAAAGGTTCACATCAGAATCAAGGTTGCCCACTCACAAAAGACCTTAAAAAGGACTTCACCATCGAACGAACTCGCAGATGTCTCTCAAACACAACAACCCGAGCCTTCTCAATCCAGACGCCCACAACAAGTTAATGTGGGAGTCGCCCGCCATAGCTATTTCTTTTTTCGAGAGGGAGCATCAACCCGTACCTATTAACACTTTCTTAACCGTGGTAAGGACAAACCTATCTGCCTTCGAAAGGGAAAACAAAGTAGTCCACAAGCCCCAAATCTTAGGTAGTGGATAAAGAGATGCCTCAAGAAATTCTCTTCCCGTCTCGCCCCACGCAGAGGACACTGCTGGCAAAGGAAAAACCACGTTTTTTAAGTTGATCCATAGTCAAAATCTTCCCCCACCAGACCTCCCACACAAAAAACCCCCACCTTTGTAGGCACAATAGGATTCCAAATCATCTTGACAGGCACTAGCTGCCGCCTCCAACCTTTTTTTTAAAAGGTCAGCAACTAGATTCTGGACCTGAGAATCATACCATCCTTCGCCCAATTCCACCTAAATCTATCGACCGATGTGGGGCTTGCTTTCTGGCACAATGTGCTACATATGAATCTCTCAGGCTCTTCTAATTCTAATCATTAAAGTGTCTCGAATCTAAAGTTCCACCTCCTCCTGCGGATGCTGACTTCCCACAACCGCCTAATTATCCCCTCGAGCCAGCCGCCCCACAGAGGGAAGGGAAAGAGGAGCAAAGAGGGGGGCCACCGCACCGTACATCCTCCCAAAAATCTGACTTTGCACCCATTTCCCATTTCAACTCAACAGCCTCATTCCTTTATTTGAATCACTTCTTTGCAAATATCCTTCTAGAGACCGACTCCATAACTGCCTCTAGGAGTGTTAGAGAACCAACCCCCATCCTGCATACCATACTTTAGGCTAATAATATTCTTCCACTCCGAACTTTCCTCCATAGAAAATCTCAATTCCATTCTTCCTAAAAGAGCCTTGTTGAAATTTAAAAGACTACAATGCCTAGGGACCAATTTTCTTGACTTTACTCGAAAGCAAACAATATCCCACTTCAATTGGGACGGATCTTCCTTTCAAGGTTGTCACCTCCCCATAGAAAGTCTCTTTGAATTTTTTCCAATTTGATGCTGGACTTTCCTGTGTAACTCTAAAAGGGACATGACATAGTCAGTAGATCGACATGCTACTCTAATCAAAGTAAGTCTTCCACCTTTAGAAATGTATTGCCTTTCCAAATAGCCATCATTTTTCGAAACCCTCTCTACCCCATCCCACACACACTAGAAGCTGCTTTTGCTCCCAAAGGCAACCCTGTGCATCACAGAGACCCAATTTTGCAACCCAACTCAATGGCTAAATTTTCCTCGTTCTCAACTCTACCCACTGGCAGCAAGGAGCTTTTATCCAAATTAATTCTCAACCCATAAAGAGCCTAAACCAAGCCAAAACTAACTCAGATAGCTTCATTTGGTCTTCCGTGTCCAATCGGGAACCGAAGATAGCTCTTCTCCGATGATGATAATGATGGTTGTAAATGATGATGACAAAAATGGTGACCAAGATGATAATAGCTGCAATCTCTCCTAAGTGTAACATAAAAGATCAAAGTCCTGCCACGGGATTCTTCCGGGGTTCGTAAAAGCGGCCAAAGAATACTGAAGCTCTCACATGAGAAATGAGCTTACTAGAATGTGGCGCAGGTGACGTAGAATTCTCGTCACGGGGCTTCTGGATTGTTTTCGAAAATGAAAAGGAAACTATCACCGAATTATAAGGTTACAACAAGTATACGGAAGCGGTTTTTTCACGGAAGAGGGAAATAATGTTTGATCGGGCCTTTTAATTTGATCCAACTGCGATTTTTGTTATCCATTAAATACCAGAGCAGCCCATATGGAGAAAACGGCCCTGCCACCTGAGTACCCCTCAGAAATTTTGAATGTTTTTACTATTCGGGTCTTTCCAAATTTTCTTGTCGTGCACTTGTTTGATCGGGTCCTAAACATAGTGATTACTCTTCTCTTCAAACCACCCAATGGTGCCTTCAAATTTAAATGGCCAGAGAAGTTGTCAGTCTCCTTAAAATATGCAGCAAATACATAGAAAGGAATTATATATACTTGCTCCACAATGGAGTTGTCGGTCAAAACAGTCATTAGATAACTTTCCATAGCCCCTCTTGTAAATCAATTCCCCGCTCACTCTTCAAATTGTGGTTCCTGTGAATATTATTCGTAATATAAATACATTCGAAGGAATAATTTCGTGAAGTTCAAAACTTTTATAGGATAGGATTTTAAGAAAAAACAAGAGGAGATAGATAGATACATACCCATATAAGTCACATATAGCTTCAACCCTCAAACATGTTCATTGTCATTGCTCACTTGCTAAAACACCTGCTGAATACTGCGATTTGGAAAGTGAATGAGATCTTTGGTCATCAAAGGATGCTCCATTTTTCTAAAGTGTAGCTTGTTTAGGTTAGTAAGCTCTATTGATGATGCATAACTGATTCATTTAGACATTAAACTAATAATGTTCAATCACTAAGGAAGCAGTTTATTAGATGAACCAATGATTCACCAACCAAAACAACATCAAGAATACAGGTTTGAATATTTGATCCAGACACATTTAATTCCTAAATTTCTTTTATTTCTGATAGGTATTTAATTCGCCTTCTTGAGTTATCAGCCTGTGCAATGATTTTCAATGTTTCAATCTAGATGGTTTCTCCTCACTGTATGTTCTTACCAAAACAAGTTGTTTTGCCTTCACAATATGTATGTCAAGTGTGTTCATGACGTATCGATAAATGCTAATGGGCCACAGCCCATAAACTCTATCTCGTATAACATCATACAAAGATCACCCATAGTAATGGGCATAACTAAAATAACATCACAATAAAGATTACAGTTATTTGACAAGACGCCGCACCGGCGCCGCAGAAAAGTTCCTTGTGCCTCAGGCAAGCAAGGCGCACTTGAGGCGTGGGCTTTTTTATTAGAGGCGCACCTTACCTAATACAAATAAAAATTATATATCTAACTAAATATTGTCTATAATTTTCATGAAATAATAAAATATAATAAAGTAAAGAATATCAAACATTAATAGTGCTTCATCAATCCAAACATTAAAAGTTCCAAAAACAAAAAGGAACAAAACATCATTTAGTGTTTCCTATCATCATAAAATTCATAGTTCTAAGACAAAATAAACACTCATGTATCTGCATCTAAATCTAAATCAAGAAAATCGGGCCATCAATATCATCCCCAATATCAATCTTCTACTCCCCTTCTTCATTCTCTCTCTCGATGAATAGATCATCTTCGCCTCATCAATCAAAGAGTAGGAGTATGTTTAGAGCTGATGGTCTTGAGTTTGTTTTGTGTTGGTGTTTTGGTTGCTTTAGCTCTTGTATAAAACTCCTAAGCTCCTCACCTCCACTAGCCTTGCAACATCACTCCCATGTTAAATCATCACCCTTAAACACCAAATCATCTTCTGCAACACCTTCATCTTCCATTCTTCCCATCAAGCATTCGTATCATCTATATCTTTCAAGATAATGGGATCAGTGGTATGACGCTCAGTATATCTTTTCATCAAGGTTCGGTTGTACTTAATGTACACTAAATCATCTGCGCCGATGGTCCAACCTATTTCTCCTCTTGCTATGAATCTGAAAAAACAAATAGTTTTCATGATTATATCTCAATGTTTTAGTTTCTAAGAATCTAAGTTACATTAAAGAATGTTGTAAAGAGTCTAAAGACACAAATTCAATTGCATGTAATTGCTCTAATAAATTACATTCTCAAAGATACTCCAATTCCTTTCACAAACTATTCACTACATGTTAGTCGAGAACCTCAATGCAAACTTTTGCAAACTTCTAGTACTTGATCCAAACATACCCCACCATTCAGCTACAATTAATATAAATAAATGATTAGTTGAACCTTTAACCTATTTTAACCAAACATATATAATAATTTCAATGCACTAATTAACAAAACTAAAGGACTAACCTAGAGGTTTAGTCTTCCTTGTTCTAATAGCAAACTCATTACCAAAAAGGTCTCTAGCATGCATGTACAAGTCTAGTTGTGATATAATTGCATCTTGTTCATCTCTATTTTCACCAATCTCAACATGCAACTACATACATCTTCAAAGATATTTTAATCTAGATCCACTCCTAATCCTTTTGTATCATAATAGAACCGCTGGTTCAAAATACCCAACTGAATGCAAAGGCCGATGAAGCTGAACCTCCCACCTCCTATCAATGATTTCCATGATTTCCCTATACTTCTCTTCATTCCCATTAAAGCTTTTGACAATGACTTTCTTCGCCTTTTTCATGGCTGCATATATGTAACCCATAGGAGGCCTTTTTTCACCATCCACCAAACGAAGCACACGTACAAGAGGGCTCGACACCTTCAAACAAAACAGTACAGTGTTCCAAAAAAAAGACATGAAAATTATATTGGCTACATTTTTTCCCTTTTGCTCGTTTACCCATTTACTTTCTATTCAATCTGAACTAGTAAACATCTTCCTCAAGTTGTTTCTTTGTTCCATTGATGTTTGATAAGGTGATAGCTGGTCGTTGCAAACCGAGTCTTAGCGTGCCTTATGAACTCCTTTGCTCAAGAAATCGCTCATCATGTCGAGAGCAAACCCGTTCTATTATAGATGTAGCCGCTTATGGATATGGCCCTCTCTATTGTCTTCTTGATGTGTGGTAGTTTTCCAATATCTTCTAGTATCAAGTCAAGACAATGTGCTGCACATGGTGTCCAATACAAATGTGGTCTTTTTTTCCAACATCCTCCCTACATAATTTAAACAAATAATAAATAGATAATAGATGTAATCACTTACATACAAAGTAAATGAAAATTTCAAATTAATTATAAGTACCGCACCTACATAATTTGAAGCATTATCTCATATCACTTGAACAACATTGGCTTCACTAACTTCCCACCCAACTGGTCAAGTAATTCAAACACTTTCCGCCTCGACCATGAAGAAGCATTAATAGATTTCATAAACATGGTCCCTCTTGAAGAATTCACTAAGAAATTCAGCAAAGACCTTTCCTTCCTATCAGTCCATCCATTTGACATAATTGAACATCCATTTTTGCTCCATTCTATGAAATGATCCTTCATTGAATCCTTTGTAAGAGCCAATTCTTTCTTGAGGTTAGTAAAACTTCTACATCATGAAAACTTGGTCCCTGTAGCCCACACCATATTGCCCAATCTATTTCAAGTATCGTTGAAAACTAGTATAGTTCACCGCATTAAATGGAATCGCAGCATCATACATCCATCTACAAAATAGTATATCGCCTCTCCTCGGGCCTCCTTCAGAGCATTGTCGAGTAGTAGCTTGCTATTTCTTTTTCTATTTTGAACAACCATTTCTGGATTAGGAGGAAGAAATGATCCATAGGACCTTTGCCTTTATTCTCTTTAAGCAACTACCACTACCACTACCACTACCACCACTTCCTCCATCAAGTACCGCCACTAGAAACATCCTTCTTCCCATTTTACTAAGAATTCCTCCGGTCCTCATCATCTTCTGTATCTCGGGAACCCAAACATATCCTCATTCACATTATGACTCCCAAAACTCATTTGATTTTTTTGAGTTTTTTTTACTAGCATATAATCTTCTATTTCTTTCCTAACATGTTCGGGACATCTTGTACACTTTTTCGAATTTCTAAATCCTCCAACAAGGTGTTGCTTTTGTCTATAAATGCCTCCTTAGTTAATACTTTATCACAAAAATACAAATGAGTGTATTTGTATCTTTCTTATTTAATAAACTGCATATTTCCATTCCTGATCTTTTCTTCCACTTGCGCCTCTACTTCAACTTCTCGATCTTTGTCCATTTTTGTGTATCTTACAACAAATCAACAATAAATAACAATTATATTGAGAAAAATGAAAAATATACATAATATATTATATATTATAAATCTATAAATTATGTAAACATACTCCATGTTTGCCAAACAAATAAAACTGCTTTTAAATTTTTTGTTCAATTTGTTTCATAATTTTTCATAATTTATTTTCTATTTTTCAAGTAATTTCCAGATTTTTTTCCTATTTTGTACATTAATTTTTTGAAATTTCAGATTTTTTTCTAAGTTTTTGAAAAAAATTTCTATTTTTTATAATGTTCTAAGAATGTTTTCTACTTTTATAAGAATTTTTCACAAATAAAATAGGAAATGAAAAAATACTTTGAGTCTTCTTCTTCTTTTCCCTCTTCAAACCGTATTTGAGTGTTTTTGAAGGCTTTTTTTAGGGTTTTAGGATGAAATCCGAAAGAGGGAGGGTTTTATAGGGCTTATACCGAGACAAATCTTAAAACGGCATCGCTTTGGTTAAGCCGGAAAGCCCAAAACGACGCCTCGTTGGGGCTCTGTCGCTTTTTTTAAAACAAAAAAAAAACCTCAAAATGACGTCGTTTTGGGGTGTTCTGATTTTAAAAAAACAGTAACCCCAAAACGACGTTGTTTTGGGGTGTTTTGATTTAAAAAAAAAATCACACCAACCCAAAACGACGTCGTTTTGGGTTGGGTGGTCTTCTTCTTCCCCGACGATCCGACGACGCAGCTGCTCTGGCTCCGCCTCTCCCCGACGACGCAGCTGCTCTGGATTTCTCCATTTTCGACGGCCAAAATAGAAAAAAAAAAAAAAAGAGGAGAAGAACGGGAAGAAGGAGAACGTCGTTTTGGGTTGGGTGGTCTTCTTGTTCCCCGACGAGTCGACGACGCAGCTGCTCTCGGCTCCGCCTCCGACACGCAGTCAAGAATGTGGATTTTTCCGGCCTTCAAGGCCAAAAAAGAAAAAAAAAAAAGAGGAGAAGAACGGAAGCAAGTGAGAAGAAGGGCGCACTCGGTGAGGCGGCAAATCGTGAAGCCCGGCCCGACATCACCCCGGCGCCACACCCCCCGCGCCACCTCAAGCGGTAGACGTTACCGGAGTGGTGGCGCTGAGGCGCGCCTTCATAATCGTACGCATTAAGGTATAAGCATCGCCCCAAACAAAGATGAATACTTATTTATTAACAGTGCAAGACCAAGCAATACTACTCCTAAAAGGCCGACATGACTTTCCTAGTGTATTTAATTACGTATTAATTGTATACTACTATAGGTTGTTGTTCATTGTAAAATTAAGTGAAATCTGATGGTAAATTTTAAAATAGAAAAATTCAACAAGAGTGTTTTTTAGGCTATGGAAAATGAAAAGGGCAGCCATCATGAGGATGAGAAATGTGAAACCTGGTTGCTTGGAGCAGAAAAGATAAGGAGAGAGTGTTGTTTATCTCCATTCTTGGTTTATCTTTTTCATAGCAGTGAATGACTGTCAGGGTGTTTAAGAAAGACTCTAAGTGAATAAATGGAGTTTTGTTGCATCTTAGGTTTTACAGTTCAAGAAGTGGTGTGTGGTCTTGGAGAAGAAATTAAAATCCAAGAGGAGCCATGACCATCAAGAGAGCTCCTGGAAAAGAATACCTGCAGAAGGAAAGTGATGATCCGCATGAGGAAGGAAGATGTGGTCATGGAGTGGTATGTCGGTGAGACGTCCAGAGAGTTGAGATGAAGGGGCTGTGATCTGGGGATATGAGACGTCTTGGTTGGTTTGCAGGAGAGAACTGAGAGAGAGCAGGCATGGTGAGACACCCATCGGTGTGAGGCTATAGTCGGGGCATCTTCTGGTGTGTGGCGGTGTATAAGAGAACTGAAAGAGAGAAGAGGCATGGTGAAATGTCCTCTGGTGTGGTGTGTTCTCTGTGGCCATGGTATGATACGGTGGCATGATAGAGCTTGCTGGTGTTGTCAACCAGTGAGGGTCTTCATGCTGTCTCGTGTAGAGGATGCTGGGTGCATGGGCTAGAGGACGTGAGCAAATGTTCTGGAAATTGGTCTATGCAGGCTGCAGTTAGTCAAACATGGTAGATAGTCTTAGAGTTGGGTACGCCATCACTACTGATGCTCTTGATACCTCTTACAAGAAGATCTAGGTAATGGAGGACTGGGATAGAAGGAGCAAGAGGTTTCTGTTTCTTGTGTCTGGTCATACATACAGTGCATGGGACTGCTTCTAGGTGTAATTCAAGTCCCTGTAAGATCTTGCCTTTTGTCTCAAACTTGTTCTCGCGATTCACTATTCATTTGAAACGTCTCTGTATGACATTGGAGGAGTAGTTCAATGTGGTGAAGAAAGTTGTTAAACTGATTCCTGTGGAGGTCAAAGGTTTAGAATCATCTTCAACCTGATGCATGATCTCCTTGCCCCAGTTGCATTGGATGGTATCCATCTGTGTTGACTTGTGATGTTTCTAACCTGGGCGATGATGAAGCTATATATAAAGTTCTGGGACGATGTGAGGCAGTAAAGACTCCTCTGCTGGCTGCTGGCTGCTGGCTGCTGGCTGCTGGCTGCTGGCTGCAGGTGTTTTTATTTTTATTTTTATGGATTTGGTGTGCCTAGCGACTGCACTGGTATGGGATTCCCATGTGGTTATGGTGGTGTTCTTCTTAAGGTGCATTGGGCCAAGCAAATGAGTGGTGAAAAACCCAGGAATGATGCTCAGACATGTGAAGTATGTTGCTGAATTTTTTGGTAAACAAGGAGCAATGAGGATGATCTCATTGAGGTGGAGCCACAACATCAAGGGACTTATGGCAAGCGTGGACCAAGGTTTGGAGTTGCCTAACTAGTGGTGCTGTTTCGTGAAGCTCGGTTTCCAGCTGTGCCATTGGGTTACTATCTGTTAAAAAAGGTGTTACTGCTGCTCAATTTCAGCACTGCTACAAAGTGGCTGGAATGGTTTCTATAGTGATGAGAAAGCTATGACTCGTTTGAAGAAAAATGAGGGCCAAGGTGAGTTTGTGGTCACGTGTCCCTCATTTATGGTTTTGGATTTAAGCTGATGTTAGCAGGTTGTTGGGGCCAGGAGTTGATAAAACTGTTATTGTAGATAACAGTTCTCTGTAATAGATTCTGTTTTTTTCTAATACATATGTTGTTAGGTTGTTAGGTCTGACAGTTTTTTTTTTGAGAGAACTCTTGGAAGGATTGATCTGAGCAGAAGATCGAGAGAGGAATGAGAGATTGAGAGAGACTTGTGCCTTTGCTTGGTGCATGTTCTGTTCTTGTATGCAGATGTTATTTTCTGGTTGAATAAAATCTCTGGAATTTTCTCTCCTTTTCTTCTTCGTTTTGGCACCATGGATAATCTTTGTATCAGTTTAAGGAAGCTGCTTGCAAGGTCTGATCCGCAACAGCCTCCATAGGCTATTTTTTTTTTCTTGATAATTTTTGAAGTTCATCCGAGCAACTCGAATCAAATTAAAAGCCTAAATCACTTATCTAATGTGAGGAATTCAAAATACTTGATCCTATGTGAAACCCCAACAAGGTTGTCAGTTATTTTCTAATGGACCTCTTTCTTCTCATAGTGAAGAAAAAGTTTGAATGTGTTTCTCCACAGCCATGTTCAAGCCCAAATTCAGAAGTCCACATCTTTGATTTCCCTTTTCTGTAGAAATTTGGACCATAATTTACGAGAAAAGGAATATACATGAAGGAAGAGAATTTGTACGAAGGAATATGCATTATTTGAGAATCAGAGAATATTAAAAACCAAACTATTCTAATCCAATATTACCTATCATTTTCAGTTCTTTTTCCTTTCTGGATAATATTGAAAGATAATATTTGGGGTTCTTTTTCCTTTTTGAAAGATAAGATTGTGTGCTCTATTTTCATGCTTATCCTAATTGAGATGTACGATCATCATTCGGTACTTATTTCTGATACTCACTTGGTCTATTATCTTACAGGTTCATCAATATCCTCAGCAGTGACATAAAAACCTAAACTCTTCTCTCCCAGGTACTTATTTATGATAATTTCTGTTCTTTTCTTCTGAATGCTACATTTTTCTTCTCAGTGAAGAAAAGTTTGTATGAGTTTCTTGGCAAAACATTGTGTTTTCTTCTAAATGCTATATTTTATTTTATATTAGGATGAGTCACTTTTTCAATACTTGAAAAAAAAGATAATAATTTTGCTAGTGTGAGGGGATAGAGAAAGATGAAAGGGTGGGTTCGGAAAACTCATGAAAAGATGGGTAGCAACACCCTTTTTGAAATGATGAATTGAAAATGGGTTTGGTTTTGTTTCCAAAGGAAGTGAATCACTAACGATGAAATGCTTTTATTTTTGTAGTAAAGTGGGAAGGGAACACGATTTGGTAATGGCCACAGAATCAAAACGAATCTCAGCATCCCACATCGCTGGTCTTGTCAAGAGGCTCTTTTTGTGGAAACCTTAGCCCACATGGGAGTAATGGCTGAAATTCAAGGTAAGAAACCCACCCCCATGATGCCAGCTTGTCCTTATCCTTCCCCCAACCAAAATATCATATCCATTAAATATGATCATGGGTCCAAGTGTCTAACTCCCCCCTCTACCCGGGAGCCTTGATTTAAGTGAAATTAGTAGTGTTTTAAAAATTGATTGATGATATTTGATCATCGATTCGATTTTTAAATCATAAATTAATAATTTTTTGATTTAATCATTAAACCCATTTTTAAACATTGAAAATTAGTACAAAAATTTCAAACTCTAAGTCTTTATAAAATAGAGTAATACAACAACATAATGAATATAATAAAAGAGTCTACAGTGGCATTTCTGTGACAATCAACATCATCAACAAGATCAGATCTCAACCAATCTTTGAACATTCTCTTTGTTCTACTCTCTATCCTACACTCAAAACACAAAAGTAAAGTTAAGATCAAACTTGATATTCTCTCTTACTTCCCATCCGACCTTTAATTTTTACTTTATTCTATAAGCCAAAGCAAAATTGAACACAAGTAAACCCAAATACCAAATCAATAGACTTCAGTGTCCGAAACATACTTTCCGGTTTTGAATCCATTTTGGTAGAGCTGATTTGCTTAAATATTCATGTCTTGGTGAACAGAGCAAAACAAAAACATATAATGCGATATGTGACAGAAATAAATTAATAGTATACCTTTTGAAACTAATAGAAGTTATAACATAGAATAATTATCCTTGAATACCAGTGTTTCCTTCTATTGCAGAAATAGTGAAATTCACTTTCAAAGCTTATAATGAATCATAAAAGCATACAAAGATCTACAAACAATATTTATTGCCTTTGGGGATGATTTCTAGCATAGGTGACTCTTTTTCTAAAGAGTAGCCATTTGACAATTTTGTCCACAAAATCAAAATATGCATCACAACAAGATCTCCTCATTGCCAACACAAAATATGGAACTAAAATGCCCACAGCAAATCCCAAGCCAATGCCCAAATAGAACCATTGATCAACATAGCCACCATCAATATTGTACTCAACATCACTTCACCTTTTATATAAATCTTCATCTTGGCACTTTATGACTAGTGGAGTTACACAAAGATTTGGATTTTCAGCAAAAGCCAACTCAAAGTTGATGACCGTGATACCGCCCCAAACTTTCGAATATCCGACAAAACTCCCGGGTTTCTATGGTCCACGCTGTTACTCTCGACTAAGACTCCAAATTTAGTCTTTGCTCGACGCTAGACTCCACCACCCAAGCTCAGATCTTAGAGAGTAGTTTCGTGTTCTTCTCTCTCTACACCCTCTTCTCCTCTCACTCACCGGATCTTAGCTCCCAAAAAATGCTAGCTTTTCCCCCATTTTGGCCCTTTATTCCAATTAACTTAAGTTTGTTAATTCAGCACACGTCGCACCACGTGTCCACTTTGGTCCCGAGTTCATTTATGTAACAAAACGATTCATTTCTTTTCAATTCAATTTATTTTAAATGAACTTATTAGCTCTATCAAAGTAAAGATGTATGATGGTGTGATTTTATATGAGAATCCAATTTTGAATGAGAAGTCAAAGCATATTGATGTCAAAATATCAATTCATTAGGGAGGTAATTGAACAGGCCACCATCAAGGTGGAGACATTTTCTACTAAATATAATGCAACCAATGTCTTGAAAATCTTGGTAATTGAATAGAAAACTTGGTAATTTTCTGCCACTGCTATTGTTTACTAGAATCTCTGTTGATTCACTAATTTTCGGTTTTTGCTCAAGAATGTTGGTAATAATTTCTAGGACAAGGCAGCCTCTGTTACATGTTTACTTAAGGTTTGTTTGTATGTTTTTTAGCAAATGGTAATAGTTGTTACTATGATGAAACTTTTGGGTTTATCAGATTTTGGCATAAATGAGTTTTTCTATATTACTTATTGTTTTTTTCCCTTAATGCCCGGGTTTGAAGATGGATTTCTCTGTATTTTGGTGATGTAGGCTTTTGAGATTTCAGTTGATTAAGCTTTTTGCAAAGCCAAATTGTACTTTGCGAGTTGGGAATAGAAAATTACCAAGTTTTATGTTCAATAGCAATAACATGTAACTAGACATTTTCTACAAAGGTTTTACCAGTTACCAAGTTTAAGCATTGCTTGAACATGGGAGCGGTTAGGAGTTGCTATGCTGATTGGTGTTGTTGATGCTTACACAACCAGTTATAAAATAAATCTGAACAAAGTTATTGGTTTCTTTCAAAAGCTCTTACATTAGTTATAACTACATATGAAATAGAATAAAAATTGTGGTTTTGGGATTCAAACATTAACACCAAACCTAGAGTCATACATTCCAAGTGAAATTAACAACTGTGGGTCTCAATACAAATTAATAATAAAGAGATATTGCATCAGCAACTCAAGCTTTATGCTGCACATCCCAGCCACTTCATAAAAGCATCCAAGTGAAAAGGCCTTAAGATTTACAAAACAATAAAAAGAGCATGCTTAGCATCCAATGCTGAGTGCTTAAAATTAGCAACCATTACGCAAAAGTGGTATTAGGCTCCTTTTGGTTTCACAATGGAAAATATAAAAGTAAAACAAATATAATAAAAAAATTTCTTAAAATTTTACATATTTTTAAATTTCTTAGTCCTTATATAATAGAGATAACCAAATAAAATGAGTTCCAATAAACATATAAAATTAATTTATTAAGTTTAAACATTATTTTTTATTTTCCTCCTACTTCCTCGTTATTTTCCTCTATATTTTCTTTAAAGAGATTTTGAAACTTTAAGTGGTAATTTTCTTCTAAGATTTCTTAGTAACAATTTTTTAGGGCATTTATTACCTCATTACAATGGGAAAATTGTTTTTTTCTTCTTCTTTTTGGATAGCAATTAAAAAGGCCATAACCTTTAAAATCCCAACTTATCTTAACGAAGACACTTTTCTTAGTACATCACATCAAATAAAATTAAGAATTAGAGTGCAAATTAGTAGCATACCTGCTAATAGAGAAGTAGTGAAATTCACTCCCAGTTTTAATCATAAGGAATACGTTATTTCCTTTCGGGGCATGATTTCTGGCATAAGTCACTCTTTTTCTAAAGAGTAGCCATTTGACAATTTTGTCCACAAAATCAAAATATGCATCACACCAAGATCTCCTCATTGCCAACACAAAATATGGAACTAAAATGCCCACAACAAATCCCAACCCAATGCCTGCCAAGAACCATTGATCAACAAAGCCACTATCACCTTGGTCTCTCAACACTTTTATCTGTACCTTCATCTTGACACTTTATGACTAGCGGAGCTCCACAAAGATTTGGATTTCCAGCAAAGGCAGACTCTGTGAAAGTTGACATTTGCCCAATAAAAGGGATCTTATCAGAGAAATTGTTATTCGACAAATTCAAATAACCCAAGGATGATAATAAGGACATGCTTGAAGGAATGGAGCCGAAAAGCTTGTTACTTGACAAATCAAGGGAGGATAGTTGACGTAGCTTTGAAATGCTTTCAGGAATTCGGCCCAATGATTCATGACAAGTTCAAACACCAAACCAAACAATTTTGTTATTCCCTGAAATTCCTCCACTTAAATTATCTGATAGATCTATGCTCACAACAAGGAAAGAGTCCTTTATATTCCGTATTCAGGACCTTTGTAATCACAATCAACTTCACACCGAGAGTCGCTTTAGGTTGTCATACAAAGAAGATATACCATATTATGGTCCCGAAATATGGTTTAAGCTCAACCAAAGTTAATGGAATTTCACCCATCGACATTTTCAGGCAAGATCCAAGACATGCAGAGAACTTAAATTTGAAAGCAAGGAGGGAAGTCTTCCAGAAAACATATTTGACCTCAAGTTCGGGACCAAGATTCAGAGCGCCCAACTGGGCGTGAATCTGACCCGATAAGTTATTGTAACTGAGATCAAGGACATCCAAACCTGTTAAATTTTGCAAAGATGTGGGGAGCTCTCCCGAAAGCTTGTTGTGGTTTAGGTGTAGTGATTTGAGTAGTTGCAACTGATCCAACGACTTTGGTATCATCCCAGACAAATTGTTATTTCCAAGGTCTAGAACAATTAGGCTAGAGCAATTGTTTATGGTAGAAGGAATGCTTCCAACCAAATTATTCCTTGAAAAGTCAATGACTTTAAGAAACGTGAGGTGTCCAATGAAATCTGGGATGGTCCCTGTTATTCGATTACCCGAAATGGAAAGGAAAAACAAGTGGGGTAAGAATTCGCCTATGTTTGAATTTGGTAACGCCTGTAACCGACAGAGAAAGATATACGTATCTGGGGATAGAAGAAAGACCTAAAACCACTTAATACTACTGAAATGCTAGCATTCGAGAGATCAAGATATAGAGATCCTTTGAGACTGAAGCCAAGTTGGAAATGTAGGACCTATGTGACATGAACCCATAGAAAGAGTACTCAACTGGAAAGGGGGAGTCCAATTGGAACTAACATCCAAACGGAAAGAATTGTAGTCTATGTATAGATCAACCAAGTTACTTAACTTCCAAAAATGTTGTTCTCACGTGAAATTCCACTCAACCGGACAAGCCAAGATTTAGACTCCGCCTGTTGGAAAGGTTTCCAATGAGATTTGAATTGAACCAGAATGATCAAAAGTAAAGTAATATGTCTTAATTAAAATTATGTAATAAATTAAGAATAAAATAGTAAATAACATAACAAATGAATGGCTGAAGAATTAATTTAAGGAATTAAAAGCAAGAAATATGATTATTCTTTCATGCTTCTGAATAAAATAGTCAAAGTGATACTTTTTTTCTTTTGATATATAACCATAAAATGAATAATTTATTTCGATAATGTTATAAGACTAGAATGATTAGAATTGATATTAATTATTTTAATAATAAACCAAAGTATTTTGAATTCTAGTTATAGTTTATTACAAGAAAATAGAAATCAATTTTCATTTAAATCTAAATACTTAGAGACTTTAATTTTGCAAGGAACATCTAATCTACTCAATTAATTTACAAAGGATAGCTCATATATTTTATTTCTAAAGATACTTCTAATAGAAATAGTAAATTTAATACAAAATGTAAGAGCTTGTTTAATGGAGTCATAAACAAACATAAAAAATCATAATAAAATAGTTTAAAAAGTATACCATGAGAATAAAAGAGGTTGAAGCTAAAATTATAAGTATAAAATCAATAGAAAATTTAATGAAGTGAGTAACTAACCTTGTAATTGATTATCAGAAAGATCTAACTCCGTCAAATTAGGCAGAGGACTTTTAGAATTGCAAGTTTCAGCATTATAGATAATCTCATGCAAACTTCCATTCAAGTTATTATCACTCAAATTCAAAAATTGTAAGTTGCAAAAGTTTCCACGGAGCTTGAATTGAACCTCGTAATGAGAAAAAGTAAAAATATTTACTAATTAAAAAATTATGCAATAAACAAATGATAAATAATAGTAAATAATAAAATAAATGCATTCACAAACAATTTGTTCAAAGAAAAAATATTATTCTTTATGCAATAATAAACATAAATATTGAGAATGGTCATTTTTTTGTCTTTTCTGGTAACAATGAAATAAAGTAATTTTATTTCAATATTGGAAGACTAGTACTTTGATTAATCATACATGCTAATTATTTCTTAAATAACAAACTACAATATTTTGAACAAAGCAATAGTTCAATAAGAGAATGATAGAAAATAAAAATAAAATCCAGGAGGAAAAGAAAATTACCAAATTATCAATATAATTTATAATTTTAGCAATGAAGACAATTATTTAGCCAAACAATTATTTTAATTTCAAGTGATTTTCTATTTATAAACAAACTACTAGAAACTATGAATTTTATAGTAAAAATTATTATAGTTATCTAAATTTACATAATTGGAAAAATGATTATTCTTTTTCATGCATTGGGTGAATAAAAGCGGTCAAGAGTGATACTTTTTCGATATAAACATAAATAGAATAATTTATTTTTGATAATGTTATAAGACTAGTAGGATTAAGAATTGATATTAATTATTTTAATAATAAACCAAAGTATTTTGAATTTAGTTATTTTTTATTACAAGAAAATAGAAATCAATTTTCATTTAAATCTAAATAATTTAGAGACTTTAATTTTATCAGTGAACATCTAATCTAATTAATTAATTTTACAAAGGACAATTCATATATTTTATTTCTAAAGATACTCTAATAGAAATAGTAAAATTTACCACAAAAATGTAAGAGCTTGTTTGATGGTATCCTAAACAAACATAAAAATTCATAATAAAATTTTAATAAAATAGTTTAAAAAGTATACCATGAGAATAAAAGAGGTTGAAGCTAAAATCATAAGTATAAACTAATAGAAAATTTAAATAGCGAGTAACTAACCTGTAATTGATTAGCGTAAAGATCTAACGCTTGCAATTAGGGCGTAGGACTTTAGAATTGCAAGTTTCGCACTATAAATAATCTCGTAAACTTCCATTCAAGCTATTATTACCTCAACCAAATATTGTAAGTTGCAAAAGTTTCCAATGGAGTTTGGAATTGAACCCGTAATGAGAAAGAGTAAAATATTTACTAATTAAAATATTACGTTAATAAATGATAAAAATAGTAAATAAGAAAATAAATGCATTCACAAACACCAATTAGTTCAAAGAAAAATATTATTCTTTATGCAATAATAAACATAAATAGTGAGAATGGCAGAAGACCCGAGAAAATTCCACTAAAAATGGCAAAATCGTACTTCGTGAAAAATCCGAAATTTTTCTAGATCTCGAATACGAAACTGACCACCGTTGGAATCGCCTCGAAATATAAATACCACGTCGAATCTCGAGACAATAATTTCACGTTTCGAGGCACTAGGTGTTTCCGTGTCAGAAACGGGTTTGAGAGACATGTGATGTGACAAAAGTCACCTACTACATGTACTCATGAAGCACACGTTACAAGATTAGAGAGAGGATGAAATTTACGACCTAGATACGCAAGTCAGTCAAAAATCTGTAAGGTTTTATTACGATGTAATTAATAGAATTGTTAATGAGGAAGAGACAAAAGATGAACAGTGTTCATCTCCTCCAAAAAGACCAAAAAATGGGCAGTGGCTAAACGTTATGCAGTGAGTGAGGGTTTTGAAATATAGAGAGAGAAAGTGTGCCTTCTTTCTAGATTTTCTGGCCGACGGATCCGTCTGCCTCGACTCCAGCAAGAAGGGAAAGTTGTTCTACGCCGCGCAGGTTACGAGGACACCGGTTTCAGTGGAGTTTCGACAACTCCGTGGAGGTAGGAGTTTCATCCTACTTGGCTTATTTTCACGAAGTGTTTTGTTAATGATCGTTAATGGAGGCCTGAACGGTCGTTGATCTGGCCCCAAAACCTGGGACCGACTTCAGGGGAATTTTTAGAGTCGCTGGGATAAATTCACGAATCGCTCGGGGCGGCTTCAGGGTGTACTTTGTGCAACAAATTGTGTTTTAGTGTGAATGAGGCCGAAATACCACACTGGTTTCCACAAAGTGGAACCTGCAGCTTGGTGAGTGGGCTGCCCATGGATGTACCATTGTTCGATTGGGACCGTTAAAACAGTCCCTGCTTTGTATGAATTGACCAAAACGCCCATGTGTTGTGTGCATGAAATTGTTTGGAAGTGAATGACTTGAGTCAGGTGGGAAATAACAGGTTAATGCATGAACTTAATGTGTTAGCAAGATGCCATAATTATATAAAACATAAATTATGAGTAGGCCATTTAAATGAATTGCATCAATTCAAGGCTAATTGGGGTGATGGTCGACAAAAAAATTCGAATAACATGTGGTATGAGTGCAAATTTGAGAATATACGATAATTGATATACAGTAAATTACGTCGAATTTGCATAACATGTTGTATGTGATTTAATTATGTTAATATATATGCATGTGAATATGTTAGGAATGAATGTGTTGAAATGGCATAATGCATTTTATGCACCTGTTTGTAAGACCCGGTAAATTCCAATTTCAAGCGGAAAATCGTAATTTTTGGCCAAAATCCGCACTTATTCTCTAGATCTCGATGATGAAATGGATTTCACCGTTAACCGCCTCGCGAAATCTAGCTAGCACGTCACTCGTCGACCCGAGACAAATAGGTTGGCACGTTTTTCAAGGCATCGTTGTTCGGGTGTTGTAAAACAATTTTCGATGCGACAAAAGTCACATATAACACGTACTTATGTGCCATAAGTGGCATGAATAGAGAAAGGATGAAAATGGGCGGCCAAGATAGTGCCGAGTGTCAAACTCAGAGCATGACATAAACGTCATTTTTGGAATTGTTTGGGTTAGAAAAGACAAAGTGAACAAAGGGATGTCTCCTCCATTTGAAAAAGGGCAGCAAAAACGTGAATTGAGAAGAGAAGGAGATGCAGAGAGTTGGAGATGACGTTTTAGAAAGAGAGTATCAAACTTCTAAAATCGTGGAGATCCACCATTTAAGTCGCTGAGCAAGAAGGAAGTTGCTCTACGCTGAGAGACCCAAGCTGCAGAGTCAGATGAAGGAGTTTCGACAACCTGAGAGGTAGGGGCTTCTCCCCTATTTGAGTTTTACTGCTTAAGTACTGTTGATGTTTGAGCTGAATGAGGCCGTGAGGGGTCGCTTATCATTCCTAAATCTTGGAACCGAGGCTGATTTTTGAAACCCATGTGGACAAATCCGTGACCGGTCCACGGGCTGCCTGGGGTGCCGTGCACCTGTGCTATGAATGATGCATTGACGTGTATAAGGCCGGAAATGGCCGTGAAATTCGGGTTCACTAAGTGAACCGATGATTGGCGATTTGCCGGGAATAGTAACCGAGGATTTTACTATTCTCGAGAATATAACATGTAAAAATAATTTGCGGAAATAAATGTGTTTGGTCGAGTAATTCAAATCGAAGGCCGTGTTTGATCATTGTTCTGCTATGAGCTAATTTTTGATGTAATTGATGGTGAAATACATGACATGTTTGTGTGATTTAAATTATGTGAATATATGCATGATTATATTTGCATGTGTTATAGAATTGTAATGAATTCGCATCATGTATCTATGTACCGGGGTATCCTAGAATAATAGGAGGAGTGCATGAGGTGATTATCGAGAGAATAGTTTCGGAGGGTTGACTAACACACACACTATAATATCGGGAGGGTAGTCTATATATAAATATTAATCGCTTCCGGACGGCCCAATTGATATACACTGGAAGCAGAGTCCACTAAATATAACATCGGAGATTTCCTCCAACTGCTTATACTCCGGTTGTAGTCCACAAATGATAACAAATAGCTTTGTTAAAAAACAATGTTTCTCATACGAGGCTTAGGCAAGTGTGAGGGAGTCGTTGAGGACTCGAGGTACGAGTTGTACAGGTAGACATTCAAGTAGGATCATGCATTTGCTTGAATGTGTGTTTACTGATCATTGGTATGGCACTTAGCGGAGAGTAGCCCATTTTGGGGGTGATTCCACTATCGAAAGATTACTCACCCTCACGAGAACATATTTTCAGTACAAGGAGAATGAGGAGATCTCGCCATCCTAGAGATTGACTTTTAGAAGAAAGCCGAAATGTGGCTTTGATGGTTACATGTATTAGAATTCTAGTATTTTAATATATGTTGTATAAGAGTAACTTTGAACTCTTGAAACTATTGGATATACTGGGTTTATATTGATGATGAGTATCGTACGTGGGCCCAAGAGGTTGTTTTTACTTTGATATAGATATCATGTGATTGATGCTGGGATTGAGACGAAAGATATTACTGTGTGATGTATCCGGCAGAGCCTCACGCACAGCTGAGACTCGCCCCATTTTCTCGTGAATGTCGGGGTAGGTTACCCGACATCCACGAGTATTTCTCGCGGTCGACGGTAGTCAACTGACCTCCGAATCAAGGCCACAGGTAACCTAGAAATTAGGTGTGAGTGTATGACATGAAATTGAAAGAAAAACGAACATGGTTGTGAAATGAATTTCAATGGATGATTTTCCGGAGAATGGTGTTGGGAGATGGTCTAACAATATCACGTCGGAAGAGCCCATGAATTGTTTAGGAAGATTCTCCAACACATTCACCTCGGAGGGTAGTCCTATACTTTTACCGAAATTCGGTAGTGTGTGTTTTCGAGAACAAGTTTTGTTTTGAAACTAAGGTTTTCATACATGGGCTTAGGTACAAAAGAGGAAGCTCTGCAGGACTCGAGACATTACGGAATGACATGTAGACATTCAAGTAGGATCAATGTGATTACTGAGTGTGTTTACATTATCATTGCATATGCACTTGTTGTGGGAGAACCCATTTAGGTAATCATCAAGTAATAGCTCACCTGTCGAGGAAATATTATTTCGTGCACAGGAGCATTCGAGAAGACGACTCATTTAGAGGCCATTTTGAAGAAAGCTTCTGGCAGGCTTGACAAGCGCAGATAACATGTATTAGAATTTTAAATTTAATATATGTAATAAGAGTAATGTAATAACTCTTGAACCATGTAGTATATTTTGTCAGGGATATGTTTGTCATGAGTATTAACGTGCCTGCCGCCATTTTTATTCATTTTAATTTGTATATGAGCCCTCGATGGGAAATATAGTCGATTGCTTGGGACAAGTTTGCACTCTCAGAGCCCCCGTACAAAGGAGACTCTGTCCGATTTTCATGAGTGGTGTCGGGTTACCCGATATCCACGATTATTCCGCAGGTTGACGGGTTATCAACGGACACCCCGGATTTGGGGCATCACAAATGGTCCTTTTTTTTGTCTTTTCTAGTAACAATGAAATAAAGTAATTTTATTTCAATATTGAAAGACTAGAACTAGGATTAATCATCCATGCTAATTATTTCTTAAATAACAAACTACAATATTTTGAACAAAGCAATAATAAGAGAATGATAGAAAATAAAAATGAAACAACAATAAGAGTGAAGAAAATTACCAAATTATCAAAATATAATTTATAATTTTGAGCAATGAAGACAATTATTTAGCCAAACAATTATTTTAATTTCAAGTGATTTTTCTATTTATTCACAAACAATAGAACATGAATGAGAAATTATTATAGTTATCTAAATTTTTTACACAATTAAAATGATTATTCTTCATGCAGAATAAAAATCCATCGAGTGATACATTTTTTTCTTTTTTCGATATAAAACATAAATATAATAATCTATTTTTGATAATGTTATAAGATTAGAGTGATTAATAATTGATATTAACTATTTTTAATAATAAGCTGCGACATTTTGAATTTATGAGAATATATTGAAATAGAATCAATTTTCATTTAAATCTAAATAATTAAGAGACTTCAATTTATTAGTGAACATCTAATCTAATTAATTTTAAAAGGACAATTTCATATATTTTATTTCTAAAGATACTCTTATTGAAATAGTAAACTCTTTTCCATAAAAATGTAAGAGCTATATGATGGAGTCTTAAATAAGCATAAAAAAATTCATAATAAAATTTTAATAAAATAGTTTAAAAAGGTATACCATGGGAATAAAAGAGGTTGAAGCAAAATTCAAGTATACCATCAATAGAAAATTTAATGAAGTGAGTAACTAACCTGTAATTGATTATTAGAAATATCTAACTCTTCAAATGTTTAAGTTCTCACTCAAACTAGCTTCTGGCAATTTTCCCATCAATTGATTGTACTCCAAGTATAACTCCCTCAAATTAGGCAAAGGACTTTTAGAATTGCAAGTTTCAGTTCCATTGATAATCTCAAGTAAACTTCCATTCAAGTTATTAAAACTCAAATCCAAAAATTGTAAGTTGCAAAAGTTTCCAAAGGAGCTTGGAATTGAACCTGTAATGAGAAAGTAAAAATATTTACTAATTAAAAAATTATGCAATAAACAAATGATAAAAATAGTAAATAAGAAAATAAATGCATTAAAAAACAATTAGTTTAAAGAAAAAAACATTATTCTTTATGCATTAGTAAACATAAATATTGAGAATGGTCATTTTTTTTTTGTCTTTTCTAGTAATAATAATGTAAAACCTGGAAAAATTAGAAAATTTTAGGAAAAATGGCAAAAACATTAAAATTGTCGAAATGGTTCATGGAAGCCTGAAAATTTTTCTAGATCTCGAATGATGGAACAGACTTCACCGTTGGATTCGTTTCACAAAATCTAATTACCCAGAAAAATTTTGTCGAATTTCGAAATAGTCAAAATTTTCACATTTTTCGGGGTGTGATTCGTGTCCTATGGACTTAAAACGAGATTTTTGGAAGAAAATCTTGTTGAGTAATTTAAATAAAGTTCAGTATAATATAATTTGAACTCGAATCTATTAAAATAAATCGCTTTCGTGCAAGAAAAATGCACTGGAAGAAGGGACACATTAAGACGACGTGAGCCACGTATCCAAAGTATAAAAGGAAAAAAAAATCTCATTTGGTCTCCCATTTTCCTGAATTTTGAGCATAGAGAGAGAGGGAGATAAGAGAAATGTAAGACCCGAGAAATTCCAATTTCTGGAAAAAGGGCAAAATCGTAATTTCGATTATAAAATAGTAATTTCGGTTAAAAATCTGGAATTTATTCTCTAGATCTCGGATGACGAAACAGATTTCACCGTTGGAATCGTCTCACGAAATCTAGCTATAATCGTAAAATTTCAGAATATTCGGAGACGCCTGAGTCGACACGTTTTCGAGGCATCGCGATTCGGTGCCAAGAATGATTTTGCTAGACGAAAAGTCATATATAACACGCACTACGCTGGCCATATGAGATGAGTAGAGAATGATGAAATGGACGGCCGAGATAGTGCCGAACATCAAACTGGAAATCATGACACAGCGCTATTTTGAAGTTTTCAAGTCACCAAGACAAAATAGGAACATGGCTCTGCCTTCCACTTAAACTAAAGAGCAAAAACAAATGGGCAAGGGAGACAAGTAGCGAATGATTTTCTTTCGTTTGGTAGAGAGAACTCCTACCTTCTCTGTAAATACTCCAAGGAACTGGACTGTCACGGCCTTCTGGGCCGAAAAGGAAAACATTCTACGCTGAGCAGCTACTGTGACCTCGATTTGTGAGGGTTTTTGACAACCCAAGAGGTAGGGCTTCTCCCTACTTGAGTTTTATTCCTCTATTTTAAGTGTTTCTACGAATGTTTGAGTAGAATGAGACCGTGTGTCAGTTTTGATCTGGCCCCAAACCTGTAATCGAATTGATACAAATTTTTGAAAGAAAGTGAGCGCCGTGGTCAGCTCCATGGCTGATCCGGGGCTGTTACCGATTTCAATTTCAGGATAAATCATGTATTAGTTTGGATTGAGTGTCGAAATGGCCGTGAAACCCGTTCACTAAGTGAACCGACAGCTTTAGGATTTTTCTGTAGAATAGTAAACGAGGTTTCACTATTCTAAACAAGAAAAATTCTCAAAATATATTTGTGAAAAATATGTGGTTCGCCGAGTGATTTAAATTAAATTGCTCGTGGTTTGATCATTAGCCCAAGTGAGCTTTAATTTTGATGTTTGAAATGATAATTACATGACATGATCGTGTGAATTAAATTTTGGTAAATATATGCATGTTTATATATATTTACTTATGAATTAGACTCCAGATCAATTCTGCACATACGCATTCCATACGTGACCGGAGCATCCTGTGGACTATAGAGTTAATGCACGAGGACGAGTCTAGAGAAATGGTTCTGAGGGTTGTCTAAAAAAAAATTATTAAGCGATCTGAGGGTAGTCCATACTTAAAATATCAATCGCCTGAGACGCCCAATTCGATATATATCTAGAGGGTAGTCCACAATATTATAAAAAATATCAATCGGCCTGGAGACGCACCAATTGATATAGGTTCTGAGGGTAGTCCACCAAATATAATATCGCGAGACAACCCACTACTGTGGATCGGAGGGTAGACCACAACTAATGAAACAATAATTCTCATACAAGGCTTAGGCGAGTGTGAGAGAAGCCTGAGGACTGGATCCGGAAGTCAGTCATGTAGACATCCGCAGGATCATGCATTCGCTTGAATGTGTTTAAATTGGAACATCGTGACCGCACTTAGGTGGGTGAGTAGCCCACTTGGGCGACATTCTCCCATCGAGCATTAGCTCACCTCGTCGTAGACCCCCTTTTACAAAAAGTACAGGAGCGTATGAGGAGACTCGTCATCTCGAAAATGCTTTTAGAAGAAAGCCGGGATGTGGCTTTGGTGTCACATTGTATACATGTATTAGAATGCTTTTCATTTTAATATATGTTGTATAAGAGTAGTTTATTAACTCTGAAACTATTGGATATAGTTTGGATATATTGTGATGAGTATTTGCGAGGGCCTGGGTAATGTGATACTCATATGATCGGGATTATATTGCACCGTTTCGGGACAGGATATGCAAGTATCGTATTCGGCAGAGCCCCGCACAAAGGAGACTCTCGCTCGATTTTTCTAAAAGTGGCGCTGCAACCCGACCTCCACTTGTATTCCGCGTGTCGACTGTACCAACTGACCTCTGCCTGGGGGCGCCACGCATACGTAAGATCCGAGAAAATTCCAATTTTCTCTCGAAAAATGGCAAATGGTCATTTCATAAAATTCAAATTTTTATGTATCTCTGATGACTTAAACGGATTTCACCGTTGAATCGCCTCGAAATCTAAATTTACCACATCTAATTTCATCGAATTCCGAGACAGTCGGAATTTCAAGTTTTTCGAGGCACCGAGTGTCGGGTGCCGTAAAACGGGTTTGAGAGACATGTGATATGACAAAAGTCACATACTACATGTACACTTGTGACACATGTTGCAAGATTAGAGAGATGATGGAAATGGACAGCTTAGATTAAGCCAAGTGTCAAAAATCAAGAAAAGGGACATGATGGGAATTATTGGAATTGTTAATGATAATAAGACACAAGATGAACAATGTTCATCTTCTTCAAAAAGACCAAAAATCGTGCAGTTGGTTGGAAAGTGATGCAAAGGCCGGTTTTTGATTTAGAGAGCACCTTCTATATTTTCACAGATTGGACCGTCGCCTCGAATGAAAGAAGAAGTAAAGTCGCTCTCCACTGCGACGCTACGCCAGGACACCGATTTGGTGGAGTTCCAACAACTCCAAGATGTATGAATCTTTTCCTACTTGGTTTATTCTTTGGCTAAGAACCATGTTTATGGTTAAGGATATTCTGAGGCTTGATTTAGCCGTAAATTCGATCTCAAAACCTTTGAACATAGTGGAGAAAAATCCCAATTTAGGTCGTGGAACAAGAACTCAAGGGTTTCAATCGCTCACATGAATAGTGACGAGATTTTCTTGGTGTGAAAATGTGAGTTGTAAGTGATTCAAAATGAATTGCTTGTATTTGCTAGTTAGCCCATGTGAGCTAATTTTGGTGTTATTATGCATGTGAATTGTATTAACATAAATTATTGGAATTGGCATAATGCATTCCATATGCACTGGGGCAGCCTAGAATGTTAGGTGTGAGTGCATGACATGAAATGAAACAAAAACGAAAATGTTTGTGAAATGAAATTTCGATGGAAGATTTTTCGAAGAATTGCCTTGGAGGGACATCCAACAGATCACTTCGAATGAGGACCATGACTGTTTCGGAGAGTTATCCAACAATTCGCCTCGGAGGATAGTCCAATATTTTTACCGAAATTCGGTAGTGAGTATTCGAGAACAAAAAGCTTTTGTTTTGGAAACTGGATATTTTACTCGCATCTCTGCTTTAGGCATATGTGAGAGCTCTGAGACTCGACACGGGTTCAAAGGTAGACATTTAAGTAGGCCCTTCCAAGAAATGTTTGAATGTGATTGTTTGCCATGACATGTGCACTTAGCGGGGAGCAACCCATGAAGAAATTATCTCACTGGCTTTGCTCACCCTGTCGAGGGATCACCATTTCAGGTACATGGAGCGATCAGGAAGGCGACACTCATTAGAGGCCGTTTGAGAAGAAAGCCGACTTATGACTTTGATGTTGTTGTATAACATGTATTAGAATGTTGTAATTTTAATATATGTTGAATTAAGAGTGATTTATTAACTCTTGAACTATGGTCTATAGTTGGTGTATTTTGATGAGTACTGATGTATGGGCCCAAGTGGCTGTTTTTACTCATGTACATGTCTCATGATATTAATGTTGGGACATGTTGTATTTGTAGAGCCTTGCATGCTGAGACTCTCGCCCGATTTTCGAGTGGTGTTTGATTACCCGACATCCACGAATATATTTCGCAGGTCAGACGCCGTCGCGCCTGACACCCTGCCTTGGGTGTCACAAGAAAATAAAAAAATCAAAACTTCTCTCTTCTCGATCCACTGAGTTCGTTTACCAATTCATCTGCCAAGAATCCAAAGTTCATCTACTTCCGACGGCTATGTGGGTACCAAAAACATAGACTCTTCGAGGATTCAGTTTGCAGGAGTTCGAGAAATCAAAGGTTTCGGGTTTAGAAGTGTCCATGAGACTTCCTAGAATTTCTTCTACGCTCCAAGAGGTAGGGATCCTTCCTACTTTGGTTTATTTTCCATTCTAGGGACTGTTTGGTTGAGTTTTAATGCCCTAAGGGGCTGTTTGGCCGTTTGTGCCCTAAGGGGTTGTTTGGCAAATTAATGGGTTATGGGAATAGTGGCTTGTTTTGACTCCATATTATGTCCAGTTTTTGGGGCTGATTTTCGGTTAGAAAAATGGAGAATTTGGACTAGTATCCTTCAAGGAAATTGTAGCCCTATACGAGAACTTTATGTTAGGCTTTTGAAACACCAAAATTGAACATCTATAACTCAAGTTATGGTATGTTTTCCGGGACTACCACAAGCTGCCCTGTTTTGGCCGAACCTATTGTCCAGAGTTTTGGAACTGATTTTCAGTTGGGAAAAAGTGAGAATTTGGGCTAGTATCCTTTAAGGAAATTGTATCCCTATCTGAAAACTTGATATTAGGCTTTTGAATCACCCAAATCGACCCCATAACTAAGCTATGGTCTGTTTTTCTTTCCTAGACCTTACAAACTTAGCCCAGACATTTCGCACACCGTATATGGATTGTAGTATATCATCAAGCCAATCGAGTGGATATACTTGGTTGAAACTGTGAAGTCAAATTGTGTGTTCTAATGGTTTGCTTGTGATATGTTCAGGTGTATGAACAAGGCCATTGCATGACTTGGTTATAGGCTATTCAGGGACATCGGTCACAATTGGGTTTCTAGAGTATAATGTGTTTCAGTCATTGACAAGGATGTGAATCGTAGATGTCAATATATATGTGTGTATAATATGTTGACATGTATTGTGTGGTTTATTTGGAAATTGTATGTTAATTGATATGATTGTCCAAATGATGCATGAGTATTATGCATGGTTTAAAATGTCCATATAACACTCATCATATATATGGCATGGCATAGGCATGGAAGACATAATTGCATTTCATATGCACGGGGACATCGCATTAAATGGGTGCGTGTACATGGTCATGAGCATAAATGACAATTTTCACACTTGGCATTTGCATGTGTGAGGGAGTCGGTGAGGACTCGAGACATGGGACAGGGTGAGTCACATTCTCATCCATGGCATGTAGACATTTGAATAGAAATGTGTATGTTTTTACTTGAATGTGTGAAATGACATTACATGTGCAATTTAGCGAAGGTAGCACTTGTAGAATTATTCTCACTGGCATTGCTCACCCCGTCACAATCTCCTTCTGTGCAAGGGAGTGTGTAGGAGACGACGCCACTAGAGGCCTTCATAGCTATGAAAAAGCCCAAGCCAGGGCTTGTAATTAATTTTTTGTAAAGAAGCTTGGAACAAACTAGTTCTAAATTTTTGTATTTGTGTAAAAGAATTATAAAACACTTTGGAACAACCTTGTTCTAATTTCTGTAATATTTGTAAGAGTGTTGTGATTGTCCCTGAGGACTACATAATTAGTCCTGTATTTAGCAGGGATGAGACGGCCCCGTTAGGCCGCCACTACTCATAATTGGACCTGAGGTCATCAGATATATCGGGATATGTTGCCGTGTTTTTTGCATATGTTGTATTTTCGTAGAGCTTCCCTGCATACAAAGGAGACTATGTCCATTTTCGTTAAATCATGGGTCTTTAAAAGGGGATTGACGGTGGAAGCGGTAGTCGTTACCCACATCCACGAAGCCTTCCGTCTGGTCAGACAAAGTTGTCAATGGACCCACGTGTTTTGGGGTGTCACAAATAAGATAAAGAAATTTTATTTAAATATTGGAAGATTAGTACTAGGATTAATCATCCATGCTAATTATTTCTTAAATAACAAACTACAATATTTTGAACAAAGCAATAGTTCAATAAGAGAAGATAGAAAATAAAAATGAAAAACTACAAGAGGAAAAGAAAATTACCAAATTCATCAAAATATAATTTATAATTTTAGAAATGAAACAATTATTTAGCCAAACAATTATTTTAATTTCAAGTGATTTTTCTATTTATTCACAAACTACTAGTGTAAGACCCGAGAAAATTCCAATTTTCTCAAAAAGGGCAAAATCGTAATTTCGGTAAAAATCCTGAATTTTTCTAGATCTCGGATGACTAAACGGATTCTCCGTCAACTGCCTCAAATTTAGCTACCATGCCTAATTTCATTGACCTCGGCGCTGGCCGGGATTTCACGCTTAGAAAGGCGGCCGGAACGAATACTACAGTGCCGTGACGCCACACTAAGATCCCAATAGAGAAAGTAACACTCAAGTTTCATGTGGTCCACTTGAAATAATCGGCTCACAATGAGCCATGTAGGAAAAGGAACCTAAATCATCACACATGAAGCATGATGATGTCATAAAAAGCGAAATGTTAAATATAAAAGCAGAGCCACAACTTTAATTCGAGGAAACGGGAGGCAACTTGTCTTTCGACCTATGAAATGCATGGCTCCAAAAATATAAAACGACCAAAAATATAAGAGTAAATGGAGTGAGAAAACGAAATGAAATGAGATTTAAAGAGAAAAAGAATAGAAAAGCAAAAAGAAAGGAAAAGAAATGAAAGAAGGAACAAGAAAGAAAAGAATCCGTAGAGAGAAAAGGGATGAAAAGGAGAAAGGAAGAAGGAGAAAGAAAGGATTTTTCCGGGTTTCGGGCGGTCGACGTTCGACAGTTCGAGTACTAAAGTTGGTGCACGCTGTGAAACCCCGAGAAAATCCAATTTTCTCAAAAATTGGTAAAATGGTAATTTCGGTAAAAATCAGAAATTTTTCTAGATCTCGGATGACGAAACCACTTCCATTGAAATCGTTCCTCACGAATTTCAGTTACCACGCGAATTTCGCTTCGATTCCGAGCGCTTGATTTAATGCTGAGTACAAGTGGATGCCTGATGACACATGGCAAGTGTTAAAGTGACACACATTACACCCCAAGAGAATCGACACTTCTAAGACAAGGAGTGGCTCACAATTAGCCACATAGATGGAAATGATTCCATGGCCCATATTAAGCCATGTAGTGTATGATATCATAAAGGAAATAAAGAAATAAGGATTTGGTACTTAAACTGATAGCCACACAAACGGTTGGGGAGGAAAAAGTGAGGGCACCTCTCCTTCGACCGAACGTGATGCGCCTCCAAAAAGGAGGAGAGCAATGGAAAAGAGAAAGGAGAAAATGGGAGAAATGGAGAGAAAATGAAAGCAGATGAGCAAGAGAAACGAGAAATGTAAAGAAGTTTGAAACTTAAAACAATGCTAGTGCCGAAAAGAAAACGTGGTATGAAGAAATGAAAAGGAGATGCAAAAAAAGGTCTGTTTCTCAAGATTTTTAGAGAGAGTGTCCTCCTTCTCTCTAAAATCGTAGGCGATCCGACCGTCGATTCCTTCGTGACAGCATGGGTGAGTTGTTCTAATTCTGAGAGGACAACGCGCATTCTGCTCGTGAGTTCGACAAACTCCATAGCGAAGCTCTATCCTACTTGTTTTACACTTTATTTAAGTGTTTTGTGATGTTTGAAAGGATTGGAGGCCGTGAGGGCTGCTTGACGGCTCCAAAATCGGGAACCGATGTGTGGAAATTTTTAGATCCATTTGCGGCAAATCTCGTGCGCTTTAGACCGTTGGGGTGTTGTGTGATAATTTATTATTAAATAAATTATGTTTGGGGTGAGTAGAGTCCCGAAATGGGAATGGAATTCTGCCCACCAAGGGAACCGATATAAGGGCGTCTGCGGGACAACTCACATGCTTGTTTCGGGACCGTAGAAACAACCCCAAGTATGAAATGGACCCTAAATGTCCATGTGTTTTGGCATTTGAATGGCTTGGTATGTGTGGAAATAGATAGGTTAAGACATGAGTTTAATGTGTTAACAATGACACACCATATGGAATTAAATCAGGTTTGTAAGCCATCGAGATAAGATTATGATTCGTCATGAGCTAAATCATGATGAGTGATGTGTTGAATTACATGTGTGTAATTGTAGTCGATTGCAACATGCATATTGACATATTGTATAAATGGTTTTGAAATGGGCATAATGCATTTTCATGCACGAGTAACCTGTGAATTAGGTGAGTGCATGACATGATTTTTTGTAAAAAACGGACATGGCTAGGAAAGGAATTTCATGATGATATTCCTGAGAATCAGTCGAGATGGGCCAACATATCACTTGGGATGAGGACCATGATCGAGTTTCGTAAAGCTCACCAACCACCGCCTGAGGGTAGTCCCATATTTTTACCACACGTTGCAGTATATATTTTC
Source organism: Tetrastigma voinierianum (assembly GCA_016808115.1). Lineage (NCBI taxonomy): Eukaryota > Viridiplantae > Streptophyta > Magnoliopsida > Vitales > Vitaceae > Tetrastigma > Tetrastigma voinierianum. The sequence goes on from JAEQBH010000779.1 coordinate 1,066,456, forward strand.
AAGAACAACAGTTTTGTTTGAAAATGATTTATTTATGCATGGCTTAGGCAAGTGTGGAGCAGCTCAGACTCGTGACATGGGGGATCATGCAGACATTCGTTAGATCACGTATTTACTTGAGCGTGTTTAAACTGGAGCATCAAGATACGCACTTGTAGCGAGTAAAGAACCCATTTAGTAATGACCACCATCGAGCATTAACCACCGTCGAGAGATTATATTTTTCAAAATAGGAGCGCTGAGGGAGACCATGCATTAGAGGCCGATTTGAAGAAGCCGGTTTGGGGGCCATGTTGTGAATACATGCATTAAAAATTTTAGATTTTAATATATGTTTGTATAAAGTGTAATCAATCCATTAAATTATTACGTAGACACTGAATATACAATGATTGCTTGGATGTTATTTGATTTATGAGCCCAAGAGGCATTTTTTACTCAAGTATGTGTCTCATGATAATGGAGATGTATAGATTTTCCCGCAGTCGACGGTAGTCAACTGACACCCGAAGCTTCAAGGCTCACACACGCTGAAGGATCACGTGAACACAAAGCTGCCGAGTTTCGACAACCCAAAGAGGTAGGATATTTCCTACTGATGGTTTTTAGCCCAAAGGCTTTAGTAATGGTAATGAGCCAGGGAGGCCACGCGAGGCCATGTAAATTAGTTCCGAGCCTTGGGACTAAGGGGTATGGATTTCATGACCGGCTTCACGGACTGTGGGAGTTAGGGTTTATTTAGAAACTGAAAGTTTCTAGGTGTTGTGGTTTGTCACGGATAATAATGTTTCTGGAATCGATCGTTCATGTCAAGTGAAGGACTAAGTGACTGGCTGAATTGGCCCAAATTTCGGTACTCTGGGCCAAGGTGTTACATTTGCTTGAATAACATGCAGTGTGTGGAAATGTGATATTGATGCATGCTAGTTGATGTATTAATATGGTTTGCATGGAGGTAGATTATATGTATAAATTATAATTGTTCATGGTGTGTAAATGTTTCATGTAGTGCTCATTCATGCATGTAACATGAGGAAAATGCATTGGCATCATGCATTACATATGCACTGGGCCGATCGAAGGCCAGCTCCGTGTGGGTGCAGTGGTAAGGTTTATTCTCCTGTTGGTGAATGGGTCGAACTCGGGAAAATGGGACAAAGTCCAAGGTAGATTCAATTTAGTGTGTAAGATGATCAAAATGATAAATTACATGTTTCGCGAGCAAGTCAGATCCCCCCTGCAGGAAAGTCCCAAATGTTATCTACTGCTGACATGAATCCCGGCGATGTAAGTTCTCGAAAATGTTGAAAAGGCGTATACAGCCCCGCGGTAAACCCGAAAAACTGCGGGCCCACAAAAAGAAAGAGGAAAAGTATCAAAATCAGGTTTTGATAAATAAAATTGGAGGGTGTCCAATGGTTTAGTCGTGGTGTCAAACTCCTATGACTGGTTTGATTCACACTTGGCATTCCAGGTGTGAGGGAGTCGGTTGGGACTTAGGTTGTGAGCATGAGGGGTTGCATCTCATGCATGATATAGACATTTCATATAATAGTAAATAATTGTATGGAATGTGATTGATTGTTTATATATGCCATTGCATATGCATTTGTGGAAGTAACCTCAGAGGGAAAACTTTCTACTGGCGATAGCTCACCCGTCGTGGGACCCCCTTCAGCATTGTGGACTATCCAAAGGAGACTAGGTGACGCAAGAGAGGTATCTTTTGAGAAGAAAGCCGAAATGTGGCTTTGAGTAAATATTTTATAAATATGTATAAATCTTTTTGTAGAATAGGCATGGAAACTATGAGAATATAGTTGATAATAATTATTTTTATGAGTATGGATGTATGGGCCCATATGGCTATTTTACTCATGTGTGTGTCTCGTAACACGAGACGTGTAGATTTCCACGGGTTGACGGGTAGTCAACGGACACCCCGAGTTTGGGGCGTCACAACTAGAAACTAGGAATGAAAAATTATTATAATTATCTAAATTTTACACAATTGGAGAGCACTATAATAAAAATAGGGGAAGTAACGGAACAAAGTAAGGGCTTAACTTCAGAAAGAGTTTTAGCATGCGTTTGGAAGAAAACAAAGTTTTTTTTTCTCGGCAAGTTTTTTGGGCATTCAAACACGAGAAGTACAACACATTAGAGATGCTTGTACTCAAATCTATTCATCAATTAAACTAGAATCTAGTGTGTGTGCAATGTTTTTTTTTTTTTTAAATATTCTAGATTTTGTCCTTCCTCTAATTTCTAAAGAAACTCAAATAGAAATAGTAAAATTTTCCATAAAAAATATAAGTTCTTGTTTGATGGAATTGTAAGACCCGAGAAATTCCAATTTCTGGAAAAAGGGCAAAATCATAATTTCGATTACAAAATTGTTATTTCTATGGTAACCGAATTTATTCTAGATCTCGGATGAAAAACGGATTCACCGCTGGGAATCGTCTCACGAAATCTAGCTAGCACGAAATTCGCCGAATTCGAGACAATATAATTTACACGCTGAGCATCACGTCGTGTCGAAACGATTCGCTGGCACAAGTCAGTATATAACACGTAATCATGTGCCATGAGTGTTATGAGTAGAGAAATGATGAAAATGGACGGCCGAGATAGTGCCGAATGTCAAAACTGGGAAATGAAGGACAAAATAGTCATTTTGAAAATTGATTTAAGTTCAAAAAAGACAAGATAAAGAATAGTATTCTTCTTCTCAAATTAAAAAGGTGAGAAAACGTGGGATACAGGGGAGGAGATGCAAAGTACAAATGATGGAGAATTCTGTGGCAGAGAACATCATACCTCTCTCTTAAATACGCGCGATCCGACCGGCCTACGCCTTCTGACAAAGAAGGAAACTCATTTACTGAGAGGGCTTCGCGTGGGCAATCGGATTTAGTGGAGTTTCAAATTCAAAGGTAGGGTTTCTCCCACGGTTTTATTCATTCTTTAAGTACTTTGTCGATGTTTGAGTCGAATGAGCCGTGAGGACAAGCTTGATCTATCCCAAACCTGGGACCAAATTTATAAATTTTTGAACACCCATTGAGCAGCCTGTGATCGCTACTCCGCTGATTTGGGTTGTTAAATTTTGCAATTATGTCTTAATGCATGTATTGATTGGAATGAGGCCGGAAATGGCCGTGAAACCCGGGTTCACCAAGTGAACCGATAATTTGTGCTTTGAAAGGAACAGTAACCTAGGGTTTTACTGTTTCCGAAACAGTGATCACAAAATAATTTTTGTGAAAATATGTGTTTACCTGAGTGATTTAAGCAAATTGTTCGTTTGATCATTAGCCCAAGTGAGCTAATTTTGATGTATGAAATGAGGAATTTACGACATGATTGTGCACTGATTGTTTTGTAAATATATGTTATGTATATTTACATGTGAATAGACCGATTTCGGGATTGGCATATATTCCATATGCACTCCTGAACACCCTAGACTATAGGCGTGAGTGCATGAGATGAGTCTAGAGAAACGTTCGGAGGGAAGGTCGTAAAAATGTTAATTATCTGAGGGTAGTCCAAATTAAAATATCAATCGCTCTGAGACGGCCCAATTGATATACACTGAGGGTAGTCCACAACAATATCAATCGTCGAGCGCCCAATTGGATATATACAGCATCGGAGGGTTGTCCACAAACAAACAAAATAATAATTCTCATACATGCTGAAGAAAGGAGGAGTCGGAAGCACGGTACGAGACGATGAGTTAGACATTCAAGTAGGATCAGCATTGCTCGAATGCTATTATTTTAACATCAAGACCGCACTTAGTAGAGAGCAGCCCACTTAGTATGCATTCCACTCGTTGAGCATTAGCTCACCCCGTCGAGGGATATTATTTTGGCGTGCGCTGTGGAGCGTATGAGGGACATTGGCCCTGTGAGACCGAAAATGTGAAGAAAGCCTAAGCCAGGGCTTTGATGATTTTTACACATGTATTAGAATTCTAATTTTGATATATGTGTTGTATAGTTATAAATTATTAACTCTTACAACTATTGGACATAGCTCAGATGTTTTACGATATTGTTATGAGTACCGCTTATGGGCCCAAGTGGTCGCTTTTGACCCATGTGATGATATATTGACCTGCTTTTGGGGACAAGCATATACATGTATTAGATCAGAGTTCCTCGTACAAACGAGACTCGCCTCGATTTTCTGAAGCCATTATCGGCAACCCTAGGGACACTGTATTCCGTGGGTTGACTCAGTCAACTGACCTGTGGTTTGGGTGTCACAGGAATCTTAATTAATAAACATAACAATTCAGAATAAAAATTGAATAAAATAGTTTAAAAGGTATACCATGAGAATAAAAGAGGTTGGAGCTAAAATCATAAGTATACCATCAATAGAAAATTTAATAAAGCAAGTAACTAACCTTGTAATTGATTGTAATCAACAACCAATTGAAATGGTGAAAGCCGTCCAACGCAATTCCGGGGAGACTCTATCCACTCATCTCGCCTAAGATACAAAGACTCCATGTGTTACAATGTACATAAAGAAATAGGGATGGGACCTTTAAGTTTGTTGTAATGTAAAGTGAGTCTCCTAAGATTTTTAAGCTCACCCAACCAGTTTGGCAATTTTCCCATCAATTGATTACCGGACAAGTCTAACTCCCTCAAATTAGGCAAAGGACTTTTAGAATTGCAAGTTTCAGTTCTATTGACAATCTCAGGTAAACTTCCATTCAAGTTATTAAAACCGAAATCCAAATATTGTAAGTTGCAAAAGTTTCCAATGGAGCTTGGAATTGAACCTGTAATGAAAGAGTAAAAATATTTACTAATTAAAAAATTATTCCATAAACAAATGAAAAAAAAATAGTAAATCGGGAAATAAATGCATTAAAAAATAATTAGTTTAAAGAAAAATTATTATTCTTTATGCATTAATAAACATAAATATTGAGAATTGTCCTTTTTTTTGTCTTTTTTCCTGTAACAATAAAATAAAGTTATTTTATTTCAATATTTTAAATACGGTACTATTTAAATTTTATAGGAATAGGATACTCCTTAAATTAACATAATAATAGAGAATAAAATTTTAATGGAAAAGTGAAAGAAGGTATAACATGAGAATAATAAATGGAAAACAATTAATAACTAAATTAAGTAAAATATAAAAGTGTATGTGAAAAAGAGTATTATATATCAATTCAACCATCATATCAATTTTCAATTAAGTGTATGCTCAAACTATTACCTTCTACGTAAAGTGGTTCAAATGATAACACATGTCAAAATATTATTGTATAATTAAAAACACTCAAAAGAATAATTAAAATAATAAATGTACAAAAATGATAGTATTATTCTTCTTCTTATATATAGAATAAATAATAAATCATTAATCAACTAATTCAAAGTAAAAAGGGAAGTAAAGGAGTTTTTTAGAAAAAAAAAAAATCATTCTTTTGTGAGATATAGTTATTTTTTATAGTTATGTAGATAAACATTTTTTATAATTATTCATAGCATGCAAAAACTATTAAATAACATGTATACGTCATAAGCACAAATGGTTAAACTACATATTTTTTCTTAGATAAAAAAGAACTAAATTTCTTCCAAGATATTCAAAGTTTAAAAATAATATTTCTTTAACAAGAAGAAATTTGTTTCCAACAAGAGAACCAATATAATACTTATTTATTCTTGTGTAGGAGTGTATATCTAATAGTTATATCAATCATGAACTACATTTAACAATACATTAACATATCAATAAAGAAATATCAAATGTAAAATATAAACAAAGAATATCAATTTTTAATGATGACATAAGCTTACCGTGTAAATGATTCGAACTTATATCAATTGATACAAGACTACTAACATTTAAAAGCCATTCAGGAAACATGGAATTGAATTCGTTGGAGCTGATAGCTATTACAGCAAGTGAAGTCAAATTAACAAAGTTTGGAGATGGAATTGAGCCAAAGAGGCTACAATCATCAAGATGCAACTCTGTTAACATTGGAAGTTTGTTTAGCACCTCAATCCATTGACTTCCTACCATCGAGAGGTTGACATAATTTGCACCAAGATGCTTCAAAGAAACAAGATTAGTCATCCATTCAATATCTTTAATAAATAAATAACTAGAATATTCAAAGTCATTATAGTAAGTATACTTAGAAGAAAGATCAAGAGATTGTAGGTTAGAAAGATTTCTGGGTTTGAAGGAATTGTTCCAATAAACCCACAATTCGATAAGTTTAGATATATCAAATTTTCATAATCTAAAGAATTGAGGTATTGGTATGGCTTTGAATGAGTTGAAACTCAAATCTAGATATTTCAAATACTTGAGTTTTATCAATGAAGGACTAATTACTCCACTCAAGTTCATATAGCTCTCGTTCCCATACTCATTATCAGGAGGATAAGGATTACGAAGATCAATTGAAACAACAAATCCTGTTCCATTTTCACAACCAATCCCATGCCAATAGCAATAATTGTTTCCTTTCCATGATGAAAGTCGATTGTTGGGATCCATGAGACCACTTTTGAAGTCGATAAGAGCCTTTTGTTCAGATTGAACATTGTTGTTGATGTGGGTATGACCATTACATGCTATTTCCGTTGATATGAAATAGAGAATGACTAAAATGAAGAATTGTAATTTTCCATATAAATATCCAATCCTCTAGTAAGGAGCACCTACAAAAATTGAATTTAATATATAATATTAGTTCCTTGAACTAAATTAAAATTTTATTTTCAACACAAAAATGAAAAATGAAAAAAATTTAAAATGAAGTGCATCGTTGAACAACACATTTAACAAATATCATCATTCTAATAAGATTTTAAAAATCTACTAATAGTTCTAATAGATATATAATACAAAAAAATGATTGTAGTCATATCATGTATTAACCTTACTTTGATTGGCAAGAACTGAAATCACCTACATGGGACTCAAAAAGATTATATATAAAAAATACATAAAAATTAGTTTATCAACATTAGTGGAATTCAACCTAATTTCAAACTTCTTGTGTTTTTCTTGCATGTTCAATTCAACTAAAATATATAGAAGATGGTTTAAAGTGATGACAAAGATAACCCTGTTCTTTTCTTTGTTTGTAGTAACATGCAATTGTATCTTATATAATTGTAATTGATTGGAAAATGACTTGAGTTCGTGCCTCCACTATGAAACTCAAAGGTCTTGATGGAAGACCTTGACTTGAAGATAAAAAAAATGTGGATAGAAAGACCATGAGTTGGCACTAAGTCAAGGTCAATAAGATTAAAATAGAAGACCTAGACTTGGATTAAATAGAAAAAAAAAAAGGTCATTAGGCATTTGGATAGGTGGAATATAATTAAATTCTCAAAGGCCTTGTCTTTGGGCTGATATGTTTAAGAAGAAAAGTAATTTTGATTGATTTACAAAATAAAAATACATTTATTTTAGACTTTAGAAGACTTTGACGAGATCAATTAAAAAGAAAAAAGAAGAAAAAGACTTTGAGTGGGAAAGAAAAGTGTTGGTAAGTATTTAGGTGAAAATGTAATTAATTGGAAGACCTAGACTTAGAGGAAAAGAAGTTGCAATAGGTTCAACTTTAGGAGACTTAGACTTTGGAGGAAAAGCAATGACATGTGACATAAAGTTATAAACTTTGGAAAATCTAGACTTGGAGGTAAAAGACAAATTTCCCTAAGAAACATTGTCTATATTTTATAAGAGGAAAATCGTTTCTTGAAGAGACAGTTTCTCTTTATAAAACATTATGAAAAATTGTGGAGACGATTTTTCCTTTAACCCACTTTCATAAATATTTCCTAAAAAATATTTTTGTTTTTTCTCCTTGTAATGGTTTTGTAAAAGGTATTTTTCTAATTTTTAATTTTTTTTTCCTAGGCAAATCGTTTTGCTAAAACAATGTCATTATTTTTACAAAAAAAAATCTTTTTCATTTTGTAATAATTTACAATAGTTGTCCATATGTCTAACTTAGCTCAATTGATAAAACATTTAAAGTTTTAAAAAATGAAGGACATCCTGGAGGGGAGGGATCCTTCCCTCCTCAGTGTTCTTGTCACACTAAGGACTAGCCGACACAATTACAATTCGTGTTAATTAACGTATGAAAAACTAATTATTTTTACTTTTTTTATAATTTGGAAAAAGATGGATATAAAGACAAAACATAATTTGGCATAGCTATGGGGAAATTGGTCAAAAACTTTTGGGTGCTCCTGAATCTTGATAAGCGTGGGAGAGCACGTGAATGCAGCAGGCCTTTGGAAAACGAATCACATGGGTGAAACACGACGAAGGAGTTGGTGGTGTATTCAGATTCTTCAAATCAGACGGCGGATATGATACGCATGTGATACTCCTATTCGAGGGGTTTCATTGATAACTCGTTAATATGTGGAAACCTGTAGATATATATAAGGTAATCCGACGTCACATCATCATGTCCCATTTATTGGGATCCATAATTTAACAAAAAATTCGGACAAAGTCTTTTTTATACGGGAAGCTCTATCCAAAATTTATTTCGTCCCGGTTTTAGTTCCATCTATCTTAAATGGACATTCTTTATATATTTGACATTTTTTAGGATTTTTCTAAAAATCTCGCTTTCAAAGTCCATTCGACGCTTATCACCTCGAAATTCGTAAAAATCCGACTGTCTCGAAATTCAACAAAATTCGTTGAGGTGACTAGATTTCACAAGACGATTTCAACTGTGAAGTTCGTTTCGTCATCCTATATCTAAAAAGAATTCCGGTAAAATTATAATTTTACCCATCATAACAAAAATTCAAATTTTTAGGTTTTTTCTAGGTCTTACAACGCAGCCACAGCTACACCCCCTCCCAATCCCACTGATCATTTTCCACTTTCACAACATCTAGCTGGGCATCATCTTCGTCCACTGTGATTGCGACACGTAACATGAAGATGGATAGTGGAACCTAGGCGCGAAGAGTCAGAGTGGGTCAGTCAAACCAGTTCACCACCACCACATGGTTTGGAAGTGTAAAGAAGTGTGAACAGATAGTGTTGGGTTTGGTCAAACAGGGTGACCCCAATTCCCATGTGAAAAGTTGCTTTTTCCTCTTTTATGAATCACATTCTTTGCATTAAATTATTGGACTGACTGCACATGCATGGGTGATGGGAGGGAGTTTTTAGAAAAATAAAATGCTCAAATGGTAAGTACGATGTAATAAAATGCTTAATTGTGCAAAACAATAGGTTGCAACTGTTTTTAAAAAAATTTAAATAAAAAACCATCATTAGTATTATAATATGATAAAAGTTCAAACATAAACTTTTATTTTGAAAGGATAGTTATAATAACTTTAAAACTTTAAATTATATTCCTTATCTCCTATTAATAAGACTATTTATAATTAAAATCAATTAAATTAGTTTAGAAATATAATTAGAATCACAGATAAGGATGAAAAATTTATACCTAATCTGATAAATATTTTTATTTTTTTCATATCAAATACTAAATATATATTTTTATAAATTTCTTATTTGTTAAATTTCATAATAACTATAATTATTTTATAGTTTACAAAAACTATAATTATTTTATATATTTAATTTATCAAATAAAATAAAATAGTTTTATAATACATATATATAATTATTATATCATCGTATACATTATTATTAAAAAGATATGCCATTAAAAAAATTGACATAGAGATAGCAATACTTTTAAATACATTAAAAAAAAACAATACTTATAATCCATATGAAATGATAAATATAATTTACAGTTTTTTAATTATTTTTTGTGAAATGTGCAGTTTTGAAATTATTATTATTTGAATAAAACAGTTTTGAAATTATTATAATAGTAAATAACATATAAATAATAATCAACATAAAATTCATACTAAGGCCAATATATTAATAGTAATTTTATTATAAAATTATAATATTAGTGATGGTTTTTTATATAAAAAAAAATTGTAGCAAACTATTAAAAAAACAAAAAGAATTTTTTATAAAAATTATAAAATTGTTTTGCACAACCATTTGTCTAAGAACAAATAAACAATAGATAAGCTCTTTTGTGAAGACGATTGCACATAGATAAAAAAGAAAAACCAAATCGCTTTTTAGGAAACTTTTAGGAAAGTGGGACAAAGGAAAAAAATAGTCTCTTCAAAAGACAATTTTCCTTTTATATTTTTCACAATCAGCGTTCATATTCCTTTTATATTTTTCAGAATCGTCTCTTCAAGAAACGATTTTCCTTTTCTAAAAGGTAAAAAACATCTTTTACAAATACGATTTAACTAAGGGAAAACAAATAAAATAAAGAAACAAGGAGAAATTGTCTTTTAGAAAGAGTAGTAAGAAGACGAAATAATTTTTAAATAAGAGAACTTAGAAAACAAAATTGAGATTTTTACAAATCAATAGAAGTCATCTTTTGAAAAGACATAGTAAAAAGACGATTTTGGAAACCCGATTTTAAAACTCTCTTTCCTATTTAGCAGAAACTACAATAATTTTGGAAATATTTTTTAAATTCCTGTATTTTAAGCATTATTTTTTTTGGTATGCCATACATATAGGAAAACCCGTAAAAGAAGTGGCAAGGACTTAGTTTTAATTAATTTTTTGAAGGCCTAGACATAGTGGGAAAGGAAGCGGGTGGGTATAGTCTTAGGCTCAATTTGGAACCTAAAAGTATTAAATATTAATTTTATATGTTTATAGAGATGAAAAGTAAAATGAAAGAAAGTTCGGAGGAAAATAAAAATAAGTTTAAACATAATAAATTAATTATGTTTGTTCATTCAACCCATTTTACTTATTTATCTATTATATGTAATCCAATAATCTTAATATGAGTTCAATATAAATTTGTAAATATCGGCTTAGCTAGGAGATTAAAACTACATAAGTCCTAGTAATAGGCAAAAGTTGTCATACTATCATAATAGATTGTAAAAAGCTCAGAAGTATATGTGTCTATGTCAAACTTCTAATTAAACTCCTAAAAGAAATGCAAAACTAAATACAATTTTATAGCATAAAATGAATATCTAATTACTTCAATAGGAAAATTCATGAAAATTTCCTTACATGTTAAAAGCTATATTTAAAACCTAGACTTCGATATGTTACAACTTTAGGAAAAAGAAGTTGCAAAAGGGTCTCATACAACTTTAGGAGACCTAGACTTGGCTATAAAGAAGGGATAATGTGAATATCGTTTTAAACTTTAGATGTTGGAAGACCTAGACTTTGAGTGGAGGCAAGGTTTTAAACTTTAGACCTATTTTCTCTTTCTTTTTTTTCTTCTTTTTTTTATGAGAATTTGTTGTTAAATTTTCAATTTTATAATGTTTCCAATGTTCATCTTTTAGGGTGGTTTTTTATGAGATCGCGTCAAAATTATTTTATAATATGAAATCACAATCTATGTAATCCAATAATTTTACATTGAGTTAATATAAATTTGTAGACATCAGCTTAGTTAGGAGATTAAAACTACATAAGTCCTAATAATAGGCAAAAGTTGTCATAATAGGATTCTTAATTTACAGATAATTAAATAAATTAATGTCAAAAATATTTTAGATTGAAAAAAATAATTCCAATTTATGGTAGTCTTTGACACATAAGTAATGATAAGGGTAATTCTCTAACTATGAAATCGTGTCTCCAAACACGACTTTACAATTTTACTTCAAAACACTGCTTTACAATTTAATATTAAAATCATGTCTTCAAAACAAGACTTCACAATTTTACGCTAACATTGTGTTTTCAAAACACGACTTCACAATTTTAAAAGTTTACACTGAAATCGTGTTTTAAAAACATGATTTCATATTTTTACACGAAAATCGTATCTGCAAAACACGATTTCACAATTTTACAATTTACATTAAAATTGTTTAAAAAACGATTTTTACATTTTCTTCACATCAAATCATGTTTTCAAGACACGACATCTACGCTGCGCTTTACTGGGCAATAAAGATCATAGATTTGAAATATTTATTTTGTCTATAGAGTTAAAACTATTTTTATAATTTTGGTATTATCTAAAAAAGCCAAGCTTAGAAGCATATGGGTTTGTCAAACTTCTAATTAATGGACCTCCTAAAAGAAATGCACAACTAAATACATGTTAAAAGCTATATTTAAAAAAATGAAGGTCTCTAATGATTATATATAAAAAGTGGTGATTAGCATTTAGATGGGTGGAATATAATTAAATTCTCAAAGACCTTGACTTTAGGCTAATATGTTTAAGAAGAAAAGTAATATAGATTGATTTACAAATTAAAAAATACATTTATTTTACTTATACTTTAGAACACTTTGACTGGGAGGAAAAAAGTGTCGTGTGTACTAGATGGAAATGTAATCAATTGGAAGATCTAGACTTGAAGGAAAAAGAAGGTAAAAGGATCCATACAACTTTAAGAGACCTAGACTTTGAGGGAAATAAAATGACATGTGCATAATGTTTTAAACTTTGAAGATGTAGACTTGACAGAAGAAGTGGCAATGGGGCATAAAGTTTTAAACTTTGGAAGACCTAGACTTGGAGGTAAATAGTGGTACAATCAAGACTTAAGGGGAAAGTTAGTGGCAATTGGCATATACTCTTTAACTCAGTTTAAACAAATAAATAACTAAAATTATCCTAAAATTTTAAAAACAACTCATAAAATCACAAAAAAAAAAAAAAGCACTGTAATAAAAGACAAATTTCATAATGATTGTTTTGTAAATAAAAAAAAAATCATAATGATAAAATTAATTTTTCTTCATTATAAATAGTTTTAATTTATTTCCTTTTTCTCATGAAATTTAGCTTCCTCAATCTCATGAATTTATGAGATAATTTTCAACATCCCTCTAAAGGAATATAAATTATATAATTATAATCAAATGCTATGTTATCTTCCCCATTGGTGTTAATATCCACGCATCCTTCTTCTTCCTTGCCTACCAATTAGAGTGCCATGCTTTTTGATCTTTGAGATAAGCCATTAAGAATCACCAATCACTCATTTCAAATATAATTGTATCTATTGCTTTATTTTTCTTTTATTATTCTATTCCAAATCATTGTTGTGGAAATCATATTACATCGGGGTATTAGAGCCTAGTTGTAAGACAGTAGATGGTAACTTGTGTGGTTGTGAGAAAGTTTTATCAAAAAGATGATTAGAGCTCAAGACAAGTTGGGAACAACAACTAAGGAAGGTAGAAAAAGATTTGCTAAAATTTTCATAGAGAATGGTTTCACCAATATGAACTTATCTCGTGAGGATTGGTGTATATAGATATATAGATAATGATTATGTTTGAAGATAGTTAGAGGATTGGTCAAACATCACTTCATTAGGGAGGTAACATAACAATATACTATCATGGTAGAGAAAATTTTGACTGAAGATATATAATGCAATAAATGTTTTTACAAAGGTTTTATTAGTTAAGCCTTTTGGAGCCGTTGATGCTTACACAACTAGTTCAAGAACAAATCTTTTACATCTCTTTACTACTTATGCAATAAAATAAAAACATGAGAAGTAACATAACAAAGTAGGGCTCTACTTCATAAGGAGTTGGGGTGTTTGGAAGAAACAATGATTGATTTTTTTTTTTCTTGGTAGCTGTGGCATTCAAACACATTAGAGATGCTTGTACTCAAATCTATTCATCAATCAATACAAAGATATCTTGTACACACTTTGTGCCAACAACTCAAGCTTATGCTACCAAAATAAGGTCTTCAATTAATACAAATATGTATATATAGAGAAATCTCAAAGAAAGGCCCTAACAATTAGAAAAAAAAAAAGCTTAAAATTAGCGACCATAGTGAATAAGTATTAAGGAACAAGAAAGTTGGTACTATAATATAGAGAATATATTAGTATATAGTTGGGACAAACAAATAAAATATCTTATGTTGCACTGATCAAATGCTTTTACAAATATAAATTTTAAGCATGAACTAAAACATTTTACATGACATTGGAATACAACCATGATGCCTACTAAAAATTTATGATAGTTAAAAGAAGACTAATAATCACATTTTTTAAAAGAGTTTTTGAAACTCTTAGATTGCAATTTTCTTCTAATACTTTTTAGTAACAATTTTTTGTGGCAATTATTAATTCTAACTACAATGGGAAACTTGTTTTATAGCTGCAGCGAACTAAAACCTTTTAGTGCCTTATTTGTCAAGAACATACTCAAAATAAGCATCTGAAGAAAGTAGGCACTGCAGTCAATCAGAACAGATGAGTTATTAAATGATACATTAGATCAAATGGATTAAAGGAAAATCAACTTTTCATAGTGCTTGTTAATTAGCCATTGTTAAACAAATGCAGTTCACAGTATCAAATAACAAATAAAGAACCTACAGGGTTAATTCCATGGTGCAGCTGCTCTGGCAACTGCCTTGCTCAGCACCCAGCTTGCTGCAACTGCCTGAATCCGCTTCAAATATTGCAGCTAAATACATTTAGTTCGCTTTGTTTCACTAATATTTATGCAAAATACATTGAGGAATATGACTAATATTTATACTTGCTGGCCAAAAACCAGTAGGATTAGCATTGGCAACCCAATCTCCAATGGGACAACTGAATACAGACATGCATAACAGGTTTAAATAAGTGCCTATTTGGAAGCCCAGTTTTAGATTTTGAGCTTCAATGGGAAAATATGATTGTGTTAGATTGTGCTTGGATAAATATGTTCCAACTGCGCATTGTGCAGAAACTTTAGGGAGATAAAGTGCAAGTAGTATGACACTGAGCATGAATGACAACATCACAATAAATGCTAATAGCTAGAAGATTGGAAAGAAACTATAGTAGGTGTAAATCTTAGAGAAGGCAACTAAGATAAGGTAAGGTGATACTGTGGATAAATGGCATTCTTTAGTAATTAATAGTACCTACTATATTATTGAAAAGCTCTCACTACTACCACAGAGCCAGAGCCCCAAAACCATGGGAAAAAAATTAATATTATTATCGAGACATCTGAAATTATAAATAAGGTTTATTACTGCAGAAGCAAAATGAATAACATGGAAAAAAATGGAAAGAACCCTAAACAGTAAGAGTACATCCTACATATACAAGCAACATACAAAGAAATAACCAAGGCAAACCATTGACAAAGATGATCTATATAATGAGGCATAGCTAATCACAATAAAAAGCATCTAGGAGATATCATACCTTTTGAAATAAGTCTAGGAGCAATATTAACTGAACACATGCAATATTAACGCAGTGGTATTTATTATTAGCATTAACAAATAGATATGGAAGTCTTGTATGCATGTGAAGGTTAAAATAATATGTTGAATTAATACAAACCTCAAAGTCTCCGGAAAGCTCAGATTTGAGTTTTTTGTCGAGATCCTCTAGATAAATCTTTTGATAAGCCAGCCTAATTTGCTTCCTTTGATCTGCATTTCTATGTCCTAGTATCCATATTATGGCCTTCTCATCTGTACCCCATCCCGAAAAAATGTTGCCCAAATGAATTAATCTGCTTTGATTATAAAAAGAATTATATTACATAGAAGCATGCATGATAGGGCTTGTTTGTTTATGGTTTACAGTTTTTGAAAACTGGTTTTTTGTTCAATTAAACAAGGATAACACAGAGAACATAGAAAATACTAAATTTAGAGAACAAAAACAGTTTTGAGATAACACAAAAATAGTGTTCTCTGTGTTTTCAAAAATAGGAATCAAACGGACACATAATTTGCTTTGGGTTCCATACATAGTCCTCATGGATATATTATTCTTATGATTTTTTTTATTTTTACACAAATGGGAACCAAATATCAATCCCAAATCCACCTACTACACATACAATACATAAGAAAAAATGAAGAAAGCACAACATTCCCATTTTTTATGCTGCCTGTTATGGCCGATGATATACATATTTTGTTATGGGATCTACCATAAGACCCTTCCCTCCATTCACTTCTAAATCATGCCTGCATAATCATGGTTAAATCATTAGTACCTGGATTTATCCTACAACTTTAAGCTCCATATAGTAGCAGCTTTTGAAATTCCTCCTATGGATGTTATAATCAAAGTTCCAAATGGGATTGTTTGTGAACAGGAGCACTAACAAGAGCACTTACTATTTAATCGATGAGTGGCATAAGTTTATTACGCTTTTTGAAGTTTTTGTTCTAAAAAACAAAGAAAACAAGGAAAACATAAAGAACACTTTTGGTTCCCATTTTTTTTTTGTCTTCGAAAACACAAACAACACTAAATTCAGAGAACGAGAATAGTTTTTAGAGAATACCAGTGTTGTTCTCTCAGATTTTTAAAACTGCTCTTGAAACACCAAAATGATGTTCTTTGTGTTTTTGAGAACAAAATAAATTAGGAAGTCAAACATGTTTCTTTGCTTTTCTTTGCTTTTGAAAATAAAGAAACATATTTCAAAATCGTGAACTAAATGATGCCTATATATCTCGTTACCCAATCGATGTGTAGTCAATTAAGCTTACACTAGAACACCTGAAGTTAAGTAATTCAAAAGAGTCAAAACTGGGGGATCAAAATATATCCAAACCTACAGAATCCACATTTCTTGTTTTTTATTTTCAAGACATCTTCATTCATAGCCCTGCTGGCAAATTTCACCGCCCCTGCTCAGCTCCTTCTCGGATGGCGCGCCAGGCCCAGAACGCTCAATTTAGTCACCTAAGCCAAGCAATCAGCCAATCTCTTTCCTCGTTGCTTTGTTCATGCCTACTGGTTATTCTATCACATTTGTGAGTTCATTTCTTTTCCCCTCATATTTTGTTCTAATTATTTACGTTTGAATAGAAGAAAGCCTGATGCCTTTGTGTTGTAGACTTGTAGTTAATAGATTCTACCAAATGGTTACTAATGTTTTTTTTCTTTGCTTTAAGAACTTCTAATCCCAATCCATTTTGAGGATACCAAGCTGACAAAGACTTTTACCTTCTGTGATGAAGGCATTACAAAAGTATCAGCTACATCAATCAAATGGAAGGAAGGCATAGTAACGTTCTTTTACCCTTGAACCTTTAGGTTTGTGCACACACACCTTTTGAACAGCATATTTGTGATATTTGATATTCTTGGTGCTGAAATGATGTCTCATTTCCACTTTCACTTAGGAGTTAGAATAGAAAGCAGCAAATAATATAATTAAATATCAAATTCTGCTATGGTTCAAATAGATCTGCTGTAGCTTAAATATTCACATTTCAGAATCAAATCCAATATTCCAAAATCCTTCAGGATTCATTGGAGGGACATACCCATACCGATGCCTAGAAACTCCCTCA
This sequence comes from Tetrastigma voinierianum, assembly GCA_016808115.1. Lineage (NCBI taxonomy): Eukaryota > Viridiplantae > Streptophyta > Magnoliopsida > Vitales > Vitaceae > Tetrastigma > Tetrastigma voinierianum. The sequence continues at coordinate 1,083,863 of JAEQBH010000779.1, forward strand.
TGCTCACAACGAAGATTCCACTTATTGCCATCAATGTCCTTTTCTCCGGCACTGAGCAGAACAACATTATAGAATTTCTTAGCAATATTAACAGATTGTGTTTTCAAAAAGGTCTGATAGAGAGCTGTATGCCACTGGATTCTGACCCAGTTGAACGCAAGGCTATCTTAGCTATTTAGCAATAAAGAATTACAGACCTGATTATCGAGTAATTTTAAAACTGCATTCACGAACTTGCAGAAGAGCTCTTGACAGTGAATCGCACTTGTCAGTTTCTCTACAACCCTAAAATCGCCTTGAAGAAGCCCTGAAACAAAACCAAAACTCAATTAACCAATCAATCTGGAAAACCATCAAGAAAAAAAGTCATAAGCATATGCAAAAAACAGAAATTGAAGCCCTAAGTCAAAGAAACGGAGGGATGGAAACCCTAACGCAAGAGACAAAAGAAGAGAGGTAGAGAGAGAATAGTTGATTCTCTCTCTATCCAGAAAGTGTTTGGAGAATATATAAGGGAGAAGAAAGACAGAGGTAAGAGACGTTCTTTCTCTTTTTGAATGAAATGAATCAATGGAAATGAAAAAGCTGCAAAATCAGGTTACCTCTGAGGCGGTGGATCGAAGCTCAGTGGAATTAACTTTGCTCATCATGTACCCAGCCAGAATGCCGTGGGCTCATCGCGACATTGTGGAACCTCAACCATCGATCTCGATCCATAGTGTTGAAAACCAAGGGGAAGGCAGGAGATGCCTATTCCACAATGGTGAGCTACAACTCTTCGTTTTTGGCTCTTCCTTTCTTTGTGTTGATAACCAATTTCTTTTTAATTGCTCCTCACTGGCATGAGTCAAAATTAGAATTTTGACTCTTTTGTCCTAGACTTTTTAACGACTACATATTTTTAAAAATTATTAAAGATATTAATTTTTCTATTGCCAAAAAATATAAAATAGTTATTTATAGAAAAATAAGTAGTTATTAAATAATTATTTTAATTAAATAAAATATATTACTAGTATGAAAAAATAATTTAAAATAAAAATAAAAATATAACTAAAATAATTTTTTTCTATAATCTTTTAAGAACATGTGAATAAACTATAAGTATTCCATATAAATTTTATTTTCCAAAATATAAAATTTGTAAAATTGTTATTTATTATTATTTTTAATTTGCAATGTTGGATCGGGTTTAATTACTGTTTTGACTTAATAGTATATAATCGAGGTTGGGCCTTCAATAGAAAAGAGCGAATAAAAGTAGGCATGAATTATTTCGGCGGAATTTTAACCCATATCCCTAACGGGCTCAGTCCATTTGGGCCAGGGCCGTGGGTTTCTCGGTATAAACCTGTTTTATGCCATTTGTGAAGTGGGTTTTCCTCGCATTATTAATATTATTTAAACCTAACTCTTGGCTATTTTAAACTTAGAACCACTTGTTTTGGAACTCAGCAAATTCAAGAACTTATATTTTTCTTGCAATGTCAAATACAAAATTAGGTTTGAAAACATTTAGAAACCTTTATATATATATATATATATATATATATATATATATATATATATATATATTTATTTATTCAAAACCAAACACGTCATAAAATATTTGAACGAATTTGAATATTAACACAATAAAATGTTTCTTAATTTTAAAAAAAATGAAATTAAAAATAACAAAGGCTACAATACATTAGGTTTTTCTATAAAATCAAAACATAATTCTTTTATATACTATTTATTCATATAATTTTTTTTAGAGTAGTACCCAACTATAATGAGGAATTAATCTAAATATTTGGAAAAATATTACACTGACAAGTAGTCTTATAAACTTAATAATTTAATTACAACTAGAAAAAAAGGTAGTCTATTCCAAAATGTATAGATTTTAAAATATTTAAGCCATATTTTTGTAAAAATAATATATTTTTAATATATCTATAATTACCAAATCAAATTATATATATAAAACAAAACTCCAATAATGTGACGCCCCCAACCCGGCACCCGATGGGGTGTCAGGCGAGGGTGTCACACTTCGGGACTGGGACTCTTCAACCTTTTCTTTCAGGCGACACTTGTACTGTTTTCTCATTCCTTATGCGCAATTTACGCAATAATAAAAATATATATATTATACGTATTCATTATACATACTACCATAGTGGTATTCATGTTCTATACACCGAGTCCCCATTACTTCTCAGCTAAACCAAGCATACCTATTAAAAATACGAGATTCTGCGGAAGCAGTGCGGTGGCCTTTATCTACGAGTTGGGGAGTCTCTTCTAGCGATGTGGGATGTCATATCTCTATCCTTGTCATGCCTTGTACCTACACGGATTAAAAACTTCGTGCTAAGCTTTACGGCTTAGTGAAACATATCTGAGGGACGACCAACAACTATGATCGATACCAGCAAATACATTTATCTTATCATTTTCATATACGTACACTTCTATCGTATGACGTTTGACATATAACATTTCATATCATTTATTTCTTATTATAGTACTTATCATTTAATATATTCTATTTCTAATATATTACATATCCTATTACAGTGCCTTGTCATATTCGTATAATATATTACTTTCATGGTTATATACTATCTGAGTTGTTATATGTTTTATTTTCGTATCTTTATTATCATGTACTGTTATCATATATTGTATTCATGTACTTTTTATGCTCTTGTTCATATACTATTTTCATATATTGTTTTCTGTTATACTTTTCAATACTTTCCCTTTCATATGTGTACTTGTTCATATCACGTACTTTGTACTCCATATCACGTATTCATATTAACTTTTCGGATCATTTTTACATTCTTATACATTTTATATATCATGTCGGATCGTATAATCTCATATTCTGAACTTATCATCACATAAGGTCTTTATCTTACCAAAATATCGTATAATATATTTTGCATGTCATTGCTCTGAATCATTTGTTTTGTTTTTCATGTCTGCATAAACCTTAGAAATTAAAAGAAACTATAAGGGCGAAATGGCCCCATTACTCCTTTATCTGTGATAATTTATAGAAGGCAAAATGTTATCATTCTGCCGAGACAATGACCGTCTATAAGGCGAGTATTGTAATGACCTAAGCGGGACGGCCAGTCGGTATCTTTGGAGACTTATTTTTCATGGGCATGTCAATCATCCCTACACCGGGTTCTAAGCGAGACAATCCATTTTTAGCCCATTTACGTACATATCTCATACGTGAATAAGCTATTATTTATCATGTATGCTAATAGAATATACACTATTATTCTTAAATGCATGTCACCTTCACATATTTCTTAGCTTCGTATTGTTGTTCTCATATTTATTTACAATACGTATATTCCTTATCTTTTCTATCATTTAGTTTTTGTCTTAGGTATCATATATGTAATCTATCATATATCATAAATGCATATGCACTCTTATATTCCTTATATTCATATATATATCTTTATATTCATATCCTTTATATCATTTATGCATCATATCCTTTGTGTTTCTATCATGATTTAACTATTCAATAACCATTTTCTATATTTCTATCATGTATGCTTTTACTCATTCATGTGTTCCTATCATGTTCCATCTATTCGTTTATGTATGACAATCATATATCCATATCATATACTCTTATATTCATATCATGTCCTCTACTTGTAACATCTTATATCTTGTGCTTAAATCTTCATATACTATCAGACTATCATATCTTATGACCTATATCTATACATTCCTATACTTGTATGTTTTTCTTGTTCTTTATCAGACTGTCCTATCTCTCGTAGGAGTACAGAACAGAGACTCTTCCTTTTATACCCGTAGGTACTTTTCTTATCTATACTCCTTTACATATCAAATCTACATATATTGCTAGTTTGTTTTGTTCATATCTACATCATTTCTTACCATGTATTCCAATTAACTTTAACTTGACGATTAATTTTTCGGTACAACAATTCCAATTTTCAGACAAGATGTGGGCACAAAATGCCATTAAATAGCATATGGTTAGATTCTAGACTTCGATGAGCTTTCCATGAATCAGGAATACCATGCAGGAGTCCTAACAAAATGAGTTATACAAATTGCAAGCCATGAAGAAAATCGTGACTTGCAGCTTTTTGTAGTAGCGGCCGGCAGCTCTGTCTCTTGTCATTTTCAGGTGTATTATAAGATCAATATTGTCACGACCCAACTCTAGGGGATCGTAACCGGCGCTAGTGAATGGGAAGGCATAAGGCCACCGAAACCCGTAGCGAGCCTTATTGAAATATTCGTGCCAACTATCATACGATCACCTAACTATATATCCATACCCATATATATAATATGCGGATCTTGAACATCAATAGGGAGAAATAAAGTCTACGTTCCACATACACCGTCATCATACACACAAAATGAAAAGGATTATTTGGACACAAAACATATAATATTCCAAAGTACTGACACTGAAGTAAGTGTGAAGATTAATAATATCGTAGTAGTACATGTAAGCTACTTAGTGAAGGAAGAGAATTCGGTTTTATCAGGATCTGGAGAAGTGCTGAACTTCGAAAATAAATTAGGTATCAGTCTCGAGAGTGGAAGTTAATTATCATATAAATTATACCACATCCTGACCAAAATGTTATACATACTTATAGGAATTCATAATATAAACATAGTAATGAAAATTATATTAATAAAAATTCTACGTAATCATGTATACTCACCTTGCGGCATAGTTCATGTCATAACACAAATATCACATCAATCGAGACATTAGTAGGACCCTATATTCCAATACTATAAGCCCTCGGCTCTCTTCAAATCAATGAGGCCGGCGCCCACAGAGAATGCTCGACCCGGGGTCCTTAACTCCGGTCGACGCCAATCGATACCACTATAGGCCGGGGCGCCCAGAAATTAATGCTCATGGGGTCTTATCTCCGACCTTCTTATATCATAATCCTGGCTAGGCGCCCGAGTGGCAGCTCAACCGGGGACCTTACCTCCGGCATCCCGAGAGAAAGCAGCTCGGCCGGGAACTCATGTCGCAACCATAGGCCACCAAGCATCCATCCCGATCCCGTCTGGTGCGCGATCACGGTCATAACCAGGTGGTATGTACCTCGCTATAGTTCCCCATTACAAACATTTCAAATACAATGCACAGCAATATCCTCCCAACAATACACTCATCCATCATCATAACAGGTCTCATATGCGGATATATTTCATAACAACTTCACAAATGAATTTGGTTACCATAGTAAATCTGATTCCAATATGAAAGTAATAATCGTATCGTGATGATGGGGGTGTAGCCTAATGCCATAAATGCTATACAATGCATGCGGATGTGTTATAAACTATATGATATCAACTCACTTTGAAGAATCGGGTCTCGAGGCGCCTTACACCCTCTCCAGGCACCACATTAGGTTGTTGGACAATCTAGAATAGAAAAGAGCGTAAATCAATATCGAGATTGAGGTTTAAGCTTAACTCTAGACTCGACTAGACAATTCACAGGCTAGACCGATATAAAGCACATTTAAATTCTACCGAAAATTCGGCAGAACCTCCCCTAAAAACTGGACTTAACTCCCACCTTCAAAACAAGTCGAAATTCCTATTAATAACATTTCGATATACCTGATAAATCGAACATCAGTAGGGCCACCTGAATTCTGATTTTTATTGCCCGGCTCGTCCCGATCCATCAAATCCAACAATTTGTATTACTTAATATACACAATCAATCTTATTAACTACTTTGGATCATCTGATACAATTAACCCCAATTCCTTAGTCGAAATACGGTGGACATATTCGGCATCATTGAGCAATTAAAATCGATTATCAGACGATTACGATTAGAGTTCCACCGCGTTTTAGGGTATAGATTCTTTACGGCTTCCGAATCGGAAGCGATCCGCCGTCGGAACCACGGAGCGGGGGCGAGCGTTACATCTGAGCACGCTTCGAGTCCCGCCGCCGCCCGGCCGGTGGCCAGGAAGTGAGGTTCTGGAATTAGATTCTAAGGACATCCACAGCGAAGCCCCTGACTCAAGGGACCGAAAATGTGATCGCTTTCGTCGGAGAGGACCACGGGTGGCGAAATCGGCCCGGCGGTCCCGACTCCGGCGAGCTCCGCCGCCGCTCCGCCGGCAAAAGCGACCTTGGAACTTGATCGGGTGGATCCTTAAGTTTCGCCCAGGGGCGGGGTGATCTGGGGTCGGTTTGGCGGGAGGTGGCCGGGTGGCGAGCAGTCGGCGACAAAGGGCGAGAGAGCCTTGCGGGCGCGATTCGGCGAGGCCGGATGGTTTCAGGCGAGACCCAGCGGGGCAGTGGTGGCCGGTGTGGGGTTGCCTGTGTCGGACGGCGAATCGGTGGCGGGAATGGGTACCAGACCCAGGAGGTGGCGCCAGGAAGGGAGAAGGAAGGGGGGCTGCGTGAAGGAGGAGAAAGAAAGGGCGAAATGAAATTTGGCAATTTCAAAATTACCCTTAAATCCTTCCACCTATTTTAATTACACAATTAGAGTCCCTAATTACACAATTTAATTTGAGTTAAGTGAAATTAAAACTTAATTAGGGTATAATTAATATATATTTAAGTATTTACTTTATTTTAACACTTAAATTAAGCCATATAACTATTAAAATAATTATCTATATAATTTATATGGCGAAAATAATTATTAAGACCTAAAAATAAATACTTAGGGTCGACATAAATATATAATTAGGAAAATTTATATTAATAATCAAATTTTAAACGGCAATTTTCGGGTATTCGGTCTACCCCTTAAGAAAATTCGTCCCTCGAATTTAAGAATAAGAAACATACCTCATTCTTTGGAACAAGTATGGGTCGCATGAGCGTCGCATCTCTGTTCGGATTCCCAAGTGCACTCTTGATCGAATGATTACGCCATAGGACTTTGACCATTGGAATGACTTTTGATCGGGTTAGAACTGGTATCCCACGTGCTTCTGAGTCGCTCCTCATACGATAAATCCTCGCGATCCTACTTCTTGGGCACAGTAGCACATGTGAAGGATCGTACTTCCTTAACATAGATATATGAAGAATGGGATGAATATTAGGCGAAGTGGGTTGGCAACTCAGTCGGTGGAGGCCCATCCCGACCTATCACAATCTCAAAGGGTCCCACGTAGCGGGTGCTAATTTCCCCCTCTTCCCAAATCTCATCACGCCTCGCGTCGGGAAACCTTCGGGGAATGCATACTCACCTACACCAGACTCCACATGTTTCCTCTTGGGGTCGGCGTAGCTCTTCTGTCTGCTGAAAGCGGTCCTCAACCGACCTCGAATAATAGGAATCTTTTCAGAAGTGATTTGGACCCGGTCGGATTTGTGCTTCCTGCGACTTCTTCCAGTGACCGCGTCTACACTTCCTACTATACAATGCCTCGTAAGGCGCCATACCGATACTAGCATGATATTTGTTATTATCTGCGAACTCCACTAAGGTAAATGCCAATCCCATTGGCCTCAATCCATCACACACATCCCTCGGCATGTCCTCCAGCGTCGAATAGTCCTCTCGGGTATCCATCGATACGAGGGTGAAAAGGCTGTGCTAAAGTCCAATCAGTACCAAGCTCTTCATGGGTTTCATGAACCTAGAAGTGGCGGGGCCCTCTATCGGACACAATCGGCGGGATTCCATGAAGACTAACAATCAATCAATATACACCTAACGCCACAGCTCACGGAAAAGTTGTCTTCACAATTAAGAAGTGTCTGGAGCTTAGTCATTCGAGTTGACTATCACCCAAATGGAATCATACCTGCCCGAAGTTCGAGGTAACCAGTCTAAAGTCCAATATTCTCCCATTTCCACTGGAATGAAATTAGGCTAAACTTGAGACGGCTTTGATGCTCGAGTTTATTTCTTTGGCAAGTCAAACACTTGGATACAAACTTCCGTACATCCTTGTATACCACTCCTTCAATGGTTACCCCTAAGATCATGTAATTACATCTTAGTGGAGCAAGGATGAATCTGTAAATTGTATGATGAGCCTCTTCCATAATCTCTTTTCTAAGTCCATCAACATCGAAGGGGACGCACAATCTAGTACCAAATCTCAGCGTGCCATCTTCCCCGATCACAAAATCACCTGCGACCTATTTGAACCTCATCCACAATTTTCATCAGCTATGGGTCCTACGCATTGAGTTGTCTTAATTTTGTCCATCGAGCCCGATTTGACTACGGGAAATGTGTGCTAAAAGTGCTCAGGACTCCAACACCTCTATTTGTAAACCACGATCCTTACAATTCCTCTGACTCCTTAATTGATTGTCAGCACTACGCACTAATGTGGGGCGAGGCCCTTGATGATTTCCTACTCAAAGCATCTGCCGCCCACATTATGCCACAGGTGATATTGAATCGTACAATCCCATAGTCCTTAAGCAACTCCGATACCATCTTCTGTCTCGGAATTTAGCTCCTTCATGCCAGAAAATATATTTTAAACTCTTGTGATCCGTGAAAATCTCACACGTCTCACCATACAGGTAATGTCTCCAGATCTTCAATGCAAAGATCACAGCCGCCATCTCCAAGTCATGAGTTGGGTAATTCTGCTCGTGTCTCTTCAGCTGCCTAGAAGCATAAGCAATCACATACCATCTTTGCGTGATACACACCCAATCCAGGCTGGCGTCGCGATACCTTTGTATAACCTCACGTACGCAGAAGGTAAGGCCCGACAACGGAGGCGGTCGACAATCCTTCGACGAAAACTCGCCTCCACGAAACCTCTGTCCCACTTCGAAACTTCACGTTCTTACGGGTTAAGCAGGTGTCGGTCTGTGATCTTCGAAAAATCACGCGCAGCTTGGCGATAATAACCGGCTAAACCCAGGAAACTTCGAACCTCAGTCACCGTGGTTGGTCTCTGCCAATCCATCACCTGCCTCTATCTTCTTGGGATCCACTTGAATACCTTCCCTCGATACTACATGCTCCCGAGAGGCTATATTCAATCGACATTCACACTTGGAGAATTTGGCATATAATTCTCTTGCTCCCTCAGAGTGCAATACTATCATAAATGCTCTACATGCTCCTCCCTCGCTCAGGAGATATACTAAGATATCATCCAATGAACACAGTACAAAGCGATCCAGGAAGGGTTTGAACACTCTGTTCATCAAATCCATAAAGGCTGCCGGTGCATTAGTGAGTCCAAAAGACATCACTAGGAACTCATAATGGCCGTACCTCGTCCTGAATGCTGTCTTCGGAACATCCTCATGTCTTATTCTCAGCTGATGATATCCTGACCGTAGATCAATCTTAGAAAAACATGATGCACCCTGAAGCTGATCAAACAAGTCATCTATTCGGGAGCGGATGTTATTACGTATTGTCGCGCATTGGCTGTGCAGCCAAGTGCATACATGGCCATGAGGTCATCTTTCTTCCTTACAAATAGTGGGGCACCCAGGGGAGAAGTACTAGGCACGACAAAACCTTTGTCTAACAATTCTGGCACATCATGGGCTCTTTCAACTCTGCGGGTGCAATCCTATAAGACAGCAAGGAGATAGAAGGCGTGCCCGATCATGATCAATCTGAATTACATCTCCTGTCGGGTGCGACCACGGCAACTCCCTGCAGGAAAACATCGAAATTCACAGCGATAGGGACATCATCAACTTTCTATCTATTGTAGGTGTCCCTTACAAGGCCGAGATAACCACGGCACCCTCGGCGTAACATCCGCTAGGCATGTCATTTGAAATTAAATTAGAAGGGTGGTGTTGTCTGCTCAGCTACGAAACCAGGCTACGAATCCCACAGATCGGAAAATCACTTGTTTCTCTCAAACGTCCTAGGGTGGCGTAGTGCACAGCCAGCAATCCATACCCGAGAATAACCTCCAGAAATCCATCACATCAGCCAAAATAAGATCTACCGGAAGGTCTCTTGCCTACTACGAGAAATGGGTTCTGATTGGAAGGTAAATATCTGCCTCACAGGCATCACTCGGAGGGTAGTAGTCGATAGCGAGGTCAAGTCACACATTTGGCCGAACACCAAGCCTAAATGCAAAACTGGGGAACCTGAAAGGGTGTGTGGCACCGGGATCTAATAACACCTAGCCTAGTATAGCAGGCTAGGAATAATTTTTGTCTGACCGGCATTTGGCGCCCCCAGGCGTCACAGGAAGTGAGCGTAAAAACTCACAGCTGACCACGTCAGGCCCAGTAGGAGCTCGAAACGACCACAGCCCCTACTGCAATCGCCTCCGGGCTCTACCACCTCCGCCATCCACGGCCCTGGCATCCTTATCTGCGCACCCCTTTGAGAAGGGGACTAGTATTTGTCGATGAGCTGAGTGAACAACACCTTGTGAGAATCCCGAGGAAAAATTCTTGTTTGGGAAATCTAGGACATGATTTGGCCATATGGCCCAACTCTCCACCTAAACAAGCTCCTTGCTTAGCCATCTAGGGCCACGATCATTCAGCCACAATGGAAATATATTATGTAGAGCTTATGTCTTTGTACTGTTTGAACTCTGTCCCATGAACTATAGTCCCAGTGGGATGCAAACCTGTCGATCACAGGAAGCCTCTATAACCCATGCAGTTTCGTCTACCCTTCTGTGACCCCTTGGTCTAAGCCCCTTTCTGTCTGAGACTGTACCCATAGAAGTACCACTGTACCACCATATCTTGCTTATTTTGCGGCAGTGTACTAGTTTGCTTTCCTCTGTGCGGGTCTTCTTCTTGCTGTCATGATACCATGAAGGCGAGACGAATCTCTCTCCATCACATCTGCTTCAAATCAGTGACCTCAAGCTACACTTCCTCGCCACGAGGATATGAAATGTGAATTAGAGGCATTTGATGTACTTACTCGTCTTATGACCTCGGCTATGACTAACTCGAACAAATTTACTAAGATACATGAACCTGCGGGTGTACTCCCTCTGAACATATCATCATCTTGGTACACTCAAAGCGTCTTCGATTACTCTTGCCTCATGGCAAAGAAATGTAGTTATCTTGAATCTCTCATGAGCGAGCCAGTATGTCATACCCTCGAAGCGACGATGTAATCCTTGTACCAACTGCAATGCTAAGCCCTTGAGGGAGTACACCATCTCAATGGTCAGTCTGCTCGGATGCTCTCGGATAAATGCTCTCTTCTCCCATGCCGTCGAGAAAATCCATTGGGTCACGGATACTCCATCAGCTCTGTACTCATTAAGCTGGTGTCTTTAGACAAAGGAATGTGATGCAGGTCAAATCACAGTCCACGTGAGAACTACTAGCGACCTGGCGCGTGATGCTCCATAAGTTCTTTAGTATGCGCACGATCGCCACCCGCCAAATGCCTCCATAGTGACTGCGACACGGGCATCCTGGCGTACTGAGCGTACTGGGGCGTATTGGCTTTTGTGGCTCCCATTTTGTGGCTCATCAGCCGGTACTGCATCTGGCGCATTAACGCGGGGCGCTGCCCCGTCTCCTTCGCCTCGGGGCGGAGTGGATCGGGTGAAGAGGATACAATGACGCCCAAAGAACCGAAGTCCGTTGACTACCGTCATGCGAATACTGATGAATATCAGAATGACGACATTTTCACGAATCGGGCAGAATGCTCCTTTGTGCGGGGAGCTGCCCCGAATACAAAATCTTCATAAAACACATTCCCAACATCAATCTTTGATTACAAGCGGCCTCTTGGGCCCCAAAAACCAATACTAATCACACTATATCCAAAAGCAGTTATATCTTACAATATTCGACTATATCCATAATACGAGTTAATGATTTCTTTCTTATACGACACATATATTAAAGTAGAAGCATTCTAATACATGTAAACATCAAAGCCACATTAGGCTTTCTTAGCGCTTCTGACCTCTAGGACGAGCGTCTCTCGCACGCTCGGTACACGTAAAGGGGGTCAGCATGGCGGGGTGGCCCAAGCTCGATGGGAATCGCCACACAAGTGGTACTCACCGCTAAGTGCGGTGCAATGTTGTTCCCAAATAAACACCATTCAAGCAAATGCATGATCCTACTTGAATGTCTACATGACCCGACTCGGATCAGAGTCCTCATAGGCTCTCTCACACTCGCCTAAGCCTCGTATGAGAATTATTATATTATTAGTGGACAACCCTCGATAAATATATATCAATTGGTACTCAGAAGCGATTGATATATATTATTTGTTCAATAGTTTACCCTCGATGAATATATATCAAAATGGGCGCTCCGACGGTTGATATATTATTTAGTTGGACTACCTCCGTCATTTTACATTATTAGACAACCCTCGAACCTTTTTCTCTAGACTTGTCTCATGCACTCACTCCTAAATCTAGGGTGTCAGTCACATTATGGAGATACATGTATACGATTGTCTGATCTAAGCTAGCATGCAAATATATATACGTGAATATATTTACGTAAAAATATATCATACAACATGTTATGAAATTAGCATTTCAAACACCAAATTAGCTCACTTGGGCTAATGTTCAAACACAAACAATTCGGTTCGATTACTTAACGAAACACATAATTTCACGAAAATATATTCTTGAATATTGTTTAGGGAATAGTGAAACCCTCGGTTACTATTCTGAAAGATCCCGCAATCAACGGTTCACTTAGTAGACGGAAATTCCGCGACATTCATTTGGAATTCAATCAAAGCATGGTTACACCAAACAAACCCTTTTACCATTTTCCAGTCATGGAGCGACCACGGGCTGCTGTTTAGTTTAATTTTACCTTAATTCGGTCCAGTGTTTGGGACGTCAGCTGACCGCAATGGCCCCGAACCAACGAAACATGGAAAAACCCTTAAAAATGGGAATAAAGAAAATAGTGAAGGAAAATCCTACCTCTTGGGTTGTAGCTTCATGAGCAGGGGTCCACCCAGCGTGGCACGCTCGCGTAGAGCGTTTTCTCTTCTTGCTCAAAGTCGAAATCCAACGTCAGGTGCGGGATCTTAGAGAGAAGGAAGACCTTCTCTCTCTAAACCCCACTCCATATCCGTTCCAGCAGCCACTGCCCCTCTCCCTTTGCAACCCACGTTTTTTGTTCCTTTAAACTTTGGAGAAAGCCTTTATTCCCTTTTTTTGTCTTTAGTCACTTAAATCAATTTCATAATACCCATTATGTCCCTCTTTCGAATTTGATAGTGGCACTATCTCGGTAGTCCATTTTAAATCATTTCTCTACTCACTTCTACTTATGGTACATGAGTACATGTTATATATTGGCTTTAAATCGCATCAACGATTTGGCTTTTGAGTACGATGCCTCGAGCGTGTAAACTCGTCTCGAAAAATTCACGAAATTTCGTCTTTAACTAGATTCAGCGAGGCGATTCAGCGGTATAATCCGTTTCATCATCCGAGATCTAGAGAATTAATTAGGATTTTAACCGTAATTACACTTTTGTAATTAAAATTACGATTTTGCCCTTATTCCAGAAATTGAAATTTCTCGGGTCTTACATTCTCACTCCTTAAAAGATTTAAGTCACGAAATTCGGGCAATCATGTCGCTCACAACACGTAACCCTACACAACCCTTGCTTGGTGTGTGAGCGACCTTCCCGAGTCGCGATCATTAATAATCTAATGGGTTATCGGCCTAATCCATGTCATGAATGACATCCAGGTACCGCGAGCCCTTGCCCGACTCGGCAACATCGATAGAATTTCCAAAGGGTATCCAGCCCTCGAGTCACCCCAGACTCCACATCCACTCTCAACTCTAGTGCGATAGCGACAGTGTGTTTTCATCTTGATTACATAACTCTTCGACTTACATTTCGAGCCTCTTCCATTCCACGTAGAATTTGGATATCTCAGCGGTTCTTTGCGACCCGCAGCTCGGGATTCTCACCATGGCGAGAATCTGGGAGATTTCTCACTCATAATCCGGAGCTTATCGAGGTCAACTCTCACCACACATCTAGGGGGAGACGTCATCGTGGCTTGTCCCAAAGGCCTTAACCTCGAAGCCCGATTCGATGTCGTGTGGATATGACGACGGCTGGTTCTCGATGCGGCGACAGATGGTTGTCGGCTCATCCATGTCGAAGCTTGACATCAACAGCCCGATATGTACCACCACTAGCTCCACCACGCCCCAGTTTGCGACTACGATCTATCCACCTTCCAATCCACACTCACAGCCCCTGGCTATCTGTGTTCTTTGGAAGTGCTTGTATAACACCAGCGAAACTGGTTCCCTCCCCAACCCTTCTTGGGTGTGGAGGAATGAAGCTAGCCATGCTCTTTGTTCTCACCCTTCAAGGGAATTTGTGTTGTTCAGTCTTGGGATCTTGTCTGCAGGCTGATCCGAGTCACTCGTACTCCCGATCCGGCCCCAGTCACGGCCCAGTGTGAAACATAAAGTCTTGCCTCTTCTCGGCCCCAGGAGAAGGTGATCCTCCCTCTTCTTTACCAACACTTGTACCCAGAGTGTTCCAAGTAATCGCGATCTCTCTCTATGGTGGGGTCGTTTCAGTAGTGGAGTTCATATCACGTGGCGAGATCCTACGATCCTGATCGAATGGGCGACCGGCCAGATTCTCGAATCTCTGTAATACCCGGCCAATCGAAGCCGTATCCTCGAAGATTGACATTGATCTCTCCCGATTCATCCATTGCCTCAGCCTTCTTTAGATTAGAGCTAGCACTCTGAGATGTGACACCCGCGTGTCAAAATCTCTCACCTCGATGGCCCCAAAACTCGCGCCTGAACTTGGTGTGCGTTGATGGTCTCGGCAAGCGCAAAAGCGATCCTCAGTGATACTCATGCTCCACTCTAACGGGAGTAAGATCGGGTGTCATCCACGAAGACTCACGACAAAGTGATCTAAATAGGGTTGGAATATCCTATGCATGAGATCCATGGGCTCTTTATTGGCGCATACGTTAATCAGGAGGCATCAACTATAAACTCGTAGTGCCCACGTAGCAGCATCTGTGTCCAGGGATACGTATCCACAACCCTCAGCGATGGTAACGTAACGAAGGTCTATCTTAGGGTAGACTAGAACCCTCTCGGCTTAGTCAAATAAATCATCAATCCTCGGTAATATGTCAGATTCTGGATCGTAACCACTGTTACATGTTGCCTATAGTCAGCCTTACCCGGTCGAAGAGTCTTGCCACTTCTTCTTATAAATAGAGAGCAGGAGCGCCCCATGGTGAGGTGCTCGGTTTCATAAACCTTGTCGATGGCCCTTGTAACTAAGCTAGGAGTTCACAAACTCATTGGTGCCATCTATGCAAAGTCATAGAGATGGTTGTGAAGTACAGTGTAACTCGTCTGCAAAGTCTACATCCTATGTGGGGTAGTCGGGTAGCTCATCTGGAAAACATCACATATTCGCAAACTACTCAGAACAAAGTCTAATTACGGTCTCACCTCGTCCTCTAGAAATTAAGGCTCGCTAGCTAACAGCTACTTTGTCCTGACACTTGGACTCGTATTATATTATCAAGAGTAAGAAATGTTAAATGCTTTGCTACGAATCTTATACGATTCTGATCCTGAAGTATGGCGGTAACCTCTGCGCTCACGATCGATAACGACCACCCTTAGCTGCTCGGCGATCCATCCTCGGGATGGTGAAGGATCGAGCCGGATTAACCTCATGAACGGGGCTGCTCGGCAACTCCAGCCGGATATAGAAACTTTTCCTTAAAACCATAAATTAAAATCCGTGGAAGGCGAACGCTTCTGATTCTTCACATGCCTCTTTTAAAAATAATGCGGAAGCGAAGTGCTAAAAAAATTTCTTTTTCTTTTCTTTCTGACACTTAGATTTTTCGGGAAAATCGGCGAGTTTCTACGTTTTTCGGACTTTCCCAATTTACAAATTGATGAAAACATTTAGCAACTACAAAAACTGATTCATCAACTGTATTAGGACTCCATACATTAAAACCGATCAAACACAATACACATATATATACGCTTTATTTCTCAAATCATCAAAACATTTAAACCTTCTCCAATTCCATGCATAATTTATCAAAGATTGGAAAGCCAGGCGACAAGCGCGCCCTACGTACCTCGTCCATTGAGGATCAAAGCCCCTGTAGTTCCTTTTCAACGATATACATATATACATATCTACGCAGCAAAAATATTCACATATACAATATACAGATTATTTCCAATACGGTCACATCGTCGTCTCTCGATAGCTCGACTCAGCATGCAAGGAGAATTTGCTACCGATACTTTGTCTCGAGTCTACAAGAAAATATTTGTTGAAACATATGGAAAGAGTAATTTCATGAGCTCGGTGAGTGTACATTTTCATTTATATAACATTTTGAGTACATATCAAATAATACATACTTATACAAATTAAAATCATTATACATTAGAGACATTTATGCCTTAAACTTTCTTTCCATAAATACTTATACCATTAAAATCAGTTTATGCTTTAAACATTTATACCTTAAACTTTCTTTAAATACTCTTCTTATGCATTTTAAAATCCATTTATGCTTTAAATTTATACCTTAAACTTTCTTTCCATAAATACTTATGCATTTAAAATCCATTTATGCTTTAAAATTTATGCATAAACTTTCTTCCATAAATACTTATGCATTTAAAATCCATTATGCTTTAAGCATTTATGCGTAAACTTTCTTTCTTTATTTCTTTCTTTTTCATTCTTTTCGATGGAACCCGGGGAATAAACCACCGAGCGATTTTAAGTGCGGCGGTGAGAACGATCCACATTCCAGTCATAACCACTTCTGGCGCGGAGAAACCAGCGCTTTGCATAGAGTTTCAGTCATAGTACTTTATCACGTGTAAGGATATTACTCCTAGACACCTGTTCCTCCTCGGTTAGTAACCTATAACTTTACCCTCTTAATCATGCAGCAAGTACTTGACGTCTCAGTCATAACAGTCATAGGGGTTTAGGGTAACCATCAGTAAAACATTTCTTAACGGCTTACCCTTATTTACCTTTTATTTATTTTGCCTTATATACCCTTATTGCCCATGTATTATTATTTATTTTAGTGCCTTGTACAGTACATTTAAATCATTACATTTAAAATCCTTTACTTTATCATTAAAACACATATGCATACTTTAAACATTTTAAACTTTCATAATACCTTAACATAATAATATATTTAATACACATATAAATATAAAACAATGCAATATAAAACATTTCCATATGCCTTAACATTTACATAAAAATTTACATTAAACTTTCAGTTTAACATTAAAACCATTCACTTTTAAAAACTCATTTTTTTCAAAATATCATTTTCACTCACAGTTCACCGCTTCAATTAAAAACGCTTCCGTTGAGTTCCGTTCCACGTCAGATAGTCCTTTTACTTTTCCAAGAAAATCACAATTACACATTAACCATAACATCCATTTTAATCCACCATACACATTCATTTTAAAAATATAAAATGAACAAATTGCCATAAGCACTAAAGCCCGCTCATTTAGGCCAACCTTTTTCAACCAAATACTCTATAGACTTTATGACTCAAAGTATTCAAACGGTCTTCAAAATTTATGAAACTCTCCAGATCAGTTCTTGATATAGCCAATGACATCTCTTTAAATTTTCAATTTAAAATTCCTTCTCTAAAGCCCTCAACCACCTTAACACAATCTGCCATGACATATGACTCGGTTTGGCCGAACATAATCTACACATAGCTCACTTTGAGCTAATTTCTGGGCGCTTTACGATTAAAATTTGCTTGAACATTGAATAAATTTTCCCTAGAAGTCTATTAGCAGGAAATTTGAATCACTGAATCGGATCAAAATTGAAGCGAGTTATGAGTAAAATAAAAAGTCAAAGCGAGCCGGGGCATTTACTTGTCGCAAGGGCTAGCGCCCAGTGACCAAATGTGTTTTCTCTTAGTTTTTCTTTTCGGCTCTAGCAGCCGTCGATCGTTATCACGTTTCAGTATGTCGCACTTGCTGATTATTGCTCGAACCACTATGCCTCACTTGATTTTCAAACCTAATCTAATCGTAGACTTTCTCCGATTTATCTCAAAATCGTCGTCATTCATTACTGAAATGCCAGCAATTTAACATCAGTACAAAATCAAAACATTAGGCGTAAACGTGTACAACTACGCCATTAGAAACTAACATTCTTGATTTAAACACTGGGCTCCTATAAATTTGCTTTATCGCATGGGGCGGCAGAGAAGCGAAGGAGAAGAAAAACTCGCCTCTGACTCTTTCAACCTTTCTCTCCTTTTCTCTCCTTCTCCTTTCTCCTTTTCTCCTTTCTTCCCTCTCTACTGCATTCTCCTCACTTTGGAGCATTAAATCTCCTAAAATTTTTCTTTTATTTAAGTTTCCAAAATTACCCTTAAACCGAATAATCTCTGTTAGTTTGTTTAAAATTAGTTTTACTCTTTTATCGAGAACTACCGTTGGTCGAATTCTCGTGAGGCCAAGTCGTTTACGAATTATTTAAATCATGAGCTTGGCCAATTAGAAAAGTTTTAATTGGCTCTCATAATAAAATATGCAAAGCATAGCGAACTTTTATCTCGGTTTCGCCCATGCTGCTTTTATCTTAGATTAAATATCAAAAAAAGAAATATTCTATAGTCGTCTAAGCTTCAAAATTAACCATGAATTATTCAATTAAATCCTTCACAGTGGATACCGGGCTCTGAAATCAGAAATCGAATTTAAAATCATTAAATCGGAAATTAGACTTAATGGCGTATTATTATCAGTTACGTTGGATCGCTGAAACTTATCCAAACGGACCCGTTCCTCCGTTTCAGTTTCGTTAGACTCTATGATTGATTCGGGACATTTAATTTTCATTGATTTCGAAAAATTCGGCCTGACTCCGATTTTGATCCAGGAAATCATTTGATAAGCCGTCTCCTATTCTCTTCTAAATATCGATTCGAGTCTGTGGGCGAAATTTTCTTTAAAATCCTTGCAACCTCCATGGGATAAAATAAGAAAAAAATCACTATTCATTAGGGCACGATTACAATTTTCCAAATTTTCACTTCATGCCCCGAATGATGTCGAGGCGTTCTAAATTCTAATCTACTTGCCCGACACATCGTTCTAGACCTCAAATCAGGTTCAATAACCACTATTATAACGCATTGATAAGGTTGGGGTTTTACAATCACCCCTCCTTATAAAGAATTCGTCCTCGAGAAATTTAAATAACATACCCAGGTAAATCTGATCTTCCACGTTCTCATGTTGCTTCCTCTCTCACGTGATTCATCCTGACACCTTTACTAAGGAATCACTTTGTTTCAAAAGAACCTAATCATTTCGATCCAACAATCGAGCAGGTCTTTCTTCATCACGTCGGAATCCTCTTTCAATTGGCCGGTTGATCTCTTAACACATGTGAAAGAATGTCTCATATACTTTCGAAGCATAGAAATGTAAAATATGTCATGTATTACAGCCCGGTCGAGCGTGACCTCGGTATCTGTTGCCTCTCCACTTATTCCATAATTTCATAAAGTCCCATATAGAGAGGACTTAACTTCCCTTTTCTTCGACCATGACACCCTTTCCCCGGGGTGATATATATAAATACTGATCCCCACCCTAAAATTCCAAATCTCTCCTTGGGTTATCAACATAACTTTTCTATCAATCTTGAGCTATCTTTAATCTATCGCGATAACTTTAACATTATCTGTTGTGCTTTGAACAATTTATAATTCTAAAAATTTTCTCTCCTTTCCTCATCCCAACATAATGGGTCCTACACTTCCTTCCATATAAGGCCTCATAGGGCGCCATTTCAATCTTTGCATGATAACTATTATTGTAGGAAAACTCCATTAATAGTAAATGTCTTTCTAACTTCCTTTAAACTCTAACACCTGAAGCCTTGAGCATAACTGAATGTAATATGGCTCTTTGGATTGGTCATCGTGAAGTCGTACAATCTCTTTTATATGCTTCCCGGCTGACTTCTCGACTAAGTCACTATTTTTCCATAGGTAGGAAATTGTTGATTTCGTCGATCTATCCACGATCACCTATATCACGTCATAACCACTGCAGTAGAGTGGAAATAAAAAAAAAAAAAAAAATCCATCATGATTCTCTCATTTCCAACGAGGGATCGGAAGGAAATTTATAAGAACCACTGCAAATCTTTGATGCTCGGCCTTAACTTTTTGACAAATGAAGCATTTAGAAATAAGTGCAACATCTTTATACCCCTCCACCTTTAGTATTCCCGCAGGGTATGATACATTTTAGTGTTTCACGATGCATCGCTATAGCAGAAAAGTAGGCCTCTCCCATAATTTATTTCTTTAATCTTCCCACATCTAGTACACATAACTTGTGACCTATCATCACTTTATACCATATGCGTACTAAAATCCTTTTCTTCCTTGAGGACTACGCTTCCCACTTTCAATTTAATCATGATATATCTTGATCTATAAGCTCCCTTACCTTGTCTATGAAATACAGGACTAATATCACATCGATTCTAGTCTAGCACCCTAAGACCTCCGATTCCGCCGTCTGAGGGAGTACCTGACGCCGGGTGAGATATGGAACCGTGAGCTTCCTACCCAGGCATCGGTTACCCGCATTAACATTTCCACTGATGGTACTCGATAGTGCATCATAATCATAATGAGTTGACCCATCTCCTCATCTCATATTTAACTTTTCTATGTGAATAAATGGCCATGTTCTTGTGATCTGTGCATTTATGCAAACTCCATGCTCGGTAATGCCTCCACCTCGTAAGCGAAGATTTCTGACAAACTCTAGGTTATGTCTCGAGATAGTGCACTCATGCTTTGATTACCTTAAATCATATGCTATCACATTTTCATGTTGCATTAACTCACCCCCTAAGCTCTTACTTTAGAAGCATCCTGATATCTTGTATATCCTTCCCCTTGCAGCGAATTGTAAGAACTAGGGCTAAGTGAATTCCCTTTTAGTTCATCAGATCTTTTGACATGTCTCTTACCGCCTGACTTTTCATCTTTCCTTGTCAATTTAGTCAAAGGATCCATTCTTTGAAATCCATAACAACCTTAGATAATACTGCTAAACCTAGAAACTTTGTATCTGTCACATTAAGTAGGTGGTTTCGAGTTCTGAATTTTCTCAATCTTTGAGGATCAATGAAACCCCTTCAGCTGAAATCACATGCCTTAGAAAGGCAACCTTTGTCTAACGAACTAGATTTACTAAGTTTGGCATCTTAAGTAAATAGAATTTGCCAGATGCTCCTCATGATCTTCATTCTTTGTAAATAGATTAAAATCATCTCAATGAATACTATAACAAGCCCGATCTAAATAAAGTGAAAGATCACATTCATAAGATCCGTAAAAGCGGTGAATATAGAAGTTAGTCCGACTAGCATGACTAAAAACTCATAATGCACATCTGCAGTGTTTTCAAAGTTGTCATAGGAACATCTCCCGACCTAATCTTTAATTGATGGTAACTGGCTTAGATCATTTTTAATACCCTCGTTCCTGTAATTGATCAAAAAGATCATCAATAAAGTGTAAATGGGTGTTGATTGCGTATTTTCACTTTATTCAACTCTACGAAATCAATATCTGATCTTAAACTTTCATCATCATTTTTTTTTTTATAAGCAGGCGGCCTCCCAATGAAGTACTCGGCCTAACAAAACCCGCCTCTCAAGCTCATCCATTTATACTTTCAATTCTTTCAATTCTTTCAACTTTTAAGAACCATCATATAAGGTGCCTTAGCAATTGGTTCTGTCTAGGGTCATTCAATCTAAAAATTAATATATATATATTTTTATATATACCTAGAAGATCTGCGAAATACATCCTGAAATTTTTTTTGACTATCAGAATATCTTCCATTAAATACCATTATCCTCACCTCGATAGCATAAGCTAGGTACCTTTGATATAACTTCGGAGTATTTTACTAGCCACATAAGCATCGTATTATTGGTAGGTAGTATTTTAGTAACCCAGTAAAACAACCTGTCTTCCTTGGCTTATAGAACTAACCTCTTTCCTATAACAATCCTTTGTAGCATAATGATGTCTAGATAGTAAATCATGCCTAATATAACATCAAAGTCATGGATATCTAATAATATCAAAGTCTACCAAAAACTCTGGCCTCCGATAATCACTCACATTGTAACAATCAACTTTTCCATACTTTTCCTGGTGGCAAAATCCTACACCTTCACACATTCATCATCATGTCTTCAATTTCTTCCATTTCTTTCAACAATTACAATTAATAATTCACTTAATGTCATTGATTCACTTAAGCTAAATTAAACCCTTACATTTTCAATTAACCATCTCATTACCCTCTAGCCACGATACATGCCTTTCCGGGATCTCCTATCTGAGTCATAATTTCTGCCTCTAATTTCCTTATCCTCTCATTAGACCTTTGTCGTCACGGTGATTAAATGTTGTAGCTTCTTTGTCGAGCCATCTGCTCTAAGGTATCTGTCCTCTACGACCTCGGGAGCGGTGTGACCTAAACATCTTGCGGGTGGAGGAATTTATCTGAGACTCATCAACATGTTCCTCGGTGGTGGTACCCTCACGCCTCGGGAGCTCTCGGTGGGTGGTCGGCCTCGACGCGCATGTTTACGTGAATTCAAAAATTTTAATATGTCATGTAATGCATATATGATTTTAAATCACATAAATTTTTTTTTTTTTTTTTTTTGTTTTTTGAAATCTTAAAAGAAAACATTAAAACAATCATATAAAAATAAAAATTTTCAAATCTTTATAACATTTTCAAAACTTCGCTCTACGTCTGTGTTGAAGGATCGTGGGATCATATAAAGCGATCGGGGGGCCTCCACGGCAGCTCAGCGAATATAGAAACTTTTCCTTAAAATAAATTAAATAAGTGGGCCGAACCTTTACAATTCTTCCACATATCTTTTAAAAAATGTCTTTGACGAAGTCTTCAAATTTCTTTTCTTTTCTTTTCCAACCTTAGATTTTTCGGAAAATCGGCCGAGTTTATACGTTTTTCGAACTTTTCACGAATTCCTGGCACGATGAAAACATTTAAAAGCGCTTCTAAACTTGATTCATCAACTTCCATATTAGGACTCTCGTCAGGCGATCGCTGCAAATACTACATATATACATTTATTTCTTTCAAATCATCGAACATTTAAACCTTCTTCAATTCCATGCATAATTTTATCAAAAGATTGGGCTTGAAGTAGAAGCAAGCCGACCGCCCTACGATACCTCGTCCGTGAGGATCAAAGCCCACGTAGTTCCTTTTCAAGCGATATACATATATACATATCTACATGACAAAATATTCACATATACAATATGCAAATTATTTCCAATGCGATCACATCACGTCGTCTCCTCATTAAGCTCGACTCCACTTTGCCACGGGGAGAAGTACTCTGGAGTACTTTGTCTCAGGTCCTGAAAATGTTGTTGAAACATATGGAAAAAAGAGTGAGCTAACTGAGCTCGGTGAGTATACATTTTCATTTTATATAACATTTTCGAGTACATATCAAAATAATACATACTTATACAATTAAATCCATTTATACATTAAACATTTATGCCTTAAACTTTCTTTCCATAAATACTTATACCATTAAAATCAGTTTATGCTTTAAACATTTATACCTTAAACTTTCTTTCAATAAATACTTATTTAAAATCCATTTATGCTTTAAGAATTTATGCCTTAAACTTCTTTCCATAAATACTTATGCATTAAAATCCATTTATGCTTTAAATTTATGCTTAAACTTCTTTCCGCTAAATACTTTATGCATTTAAAATCCATTTTATGCTTTAAGCATTTTATGCTATTAAACTTCTTTCTTTATTTCTTTCTTTCATTAACCGATGGAACCGGAATAAACACCAGAGCAGTTTAGAATGCGCGGTGAGGGGCAGTCACATTCAGTCATAACCCATTCTGTTTGGGAGAAACTCACGCTGCATAGGGTTCAGTCATAATCTTTTATCACGTGTAAGGATATTACTCTAGACACCTATTTCCCTCCCTCGGTTAGTAACCTATAACTTTACCCTCTTAATCCTTACAACTTAAAGTACTTGACGTGCTCGATCCTCTTAGTCATAGGGGTTTAAGATGCAAATGATAAAACATTTCTTCAAAATACATTTATAAATACATTTAAATCCTTTACTTTATCGTTAAACACATATCACGTCACTTTAAACATTTTTAAACTTTTTCATAATACCTTCTTTATATGCATACATATTTATGCACACATATAAATATAAAACAATGCAATATAACATTTCCATATGCCTTAACATTTTACACATAAAAATTTACATTAAAGCTTTCAGTTTAACATTAAAAATAGTGACTTTTAAAAGCTCATTTTTGAAATATCATTTTTCACTCACGATTCACGCTCGATTCCGCTTGCTTCCGTTGAGTTCCCGTTCCTGTCAAATAGTCCCTTTTCACCTTTTCCAAGAAGAAAAATCTAGTACATTAACCATAACATCATTTTAATCCACCACTTATTCATTTAAAGCCAAATGAACAAATTACCCTTAGCACTAAAACACTCATTTTCATTTTCCAACAATACTCTATAGACTTTATGACTCAAAAATTATTCAAACGGTCTTCAAAATTTGCAAAAACTCTCCAGATCAGTTCTTATTATAGCCAATGACATCTCTTTAAATTTTCAATTTAAAATTCCTTCTCCTAAAGCCCTCAACCACGCAACACAATCTGCCTGACATATGACTCAGTTTGGCAGAACATAATCTGCACATAGCTCACTTTGAACCATTTAGGCACTTTACGATTAAAATTTGCTTGAACTTAGTACAGATAAATTTTTTCCCCTAGAAGTCTATTATAACAGAAATTTGAATCAAGACTCAGGATCAAGTCAGGCAAGTTATGGCCAAAATATAGCGAATTAAACAGAAAAGAGACATTTATATTAGACCTCTTCTTGAAAAATTGGCCAAAATGTGTTTCTCTTGTTTTTCTTTCCTCTAAGCATAAATCGTGCATTATACCCATTTCAACGCGCCTCGCACAATTCACTATCAAACCTAAACGCCTGCTGATTTTCAATACTAATCTGTCGTAAAACTTTTCGATTTATCTCAAAATCGTCGTCGTTCTGATCTAATGCTAATTTAACATCCATACAAGAAAATCAAAAGCATTAGACATGAAAAACATCAAACCACTAACTTTCCGCCATTAAAAACTTCGCATTCTTGGTTTTATTTGTTCACTCTCAGCCTGCTTCATAAAGCGTAGGCGGCAGAAAGCTTGAAGGAGAAGAAAAAAACTCACTCTTTCAAAAACTCTTGCTAACTATTTTCTCTCCTTTCTCTCCTTTCTCCCTTTCTCGCACTACCATTTCTTTCACTGCACGTTCTCACTCAGCTGGGCAGACAAATCTCCTAAAAATTTTCTTTTATTTCAAGAGTTTCCAAAATTACCATGGCAAATAATCTCATTGGTTGTTTAAGTGGTTTACCTCTTATCAAGCTTCTCATTGAATAAGTCTCCTTGGTGAGGCCGTCGTTTCTCATTATTTAAATCATGACTTATGCATTAGGAAAAGTTTGGTGAAATATATAATAATATCTCTGCTTATAAGCGGCTTTTATCTCAGTTTCACCTTATACTACTTTTTATCTTAGACTAATATCAAAAATATTCTATAATTAGTCTAAACTTGAATTAACCATGAATATTCAAATTAAATCATGTAGTGATCTTGGGGCTAAAATGCGAAATCGGATTTGAATCATTGTTCTTAATCGGAAATTAGGACGATAGCTGTTATTATCAGAGATTACGTTCGGATCATGCAGGCCCATCACAACGGACCAGTTTGCTCAGTTTAGTTTAGTTTGAACTCTATGATTGATTGGACACTGCAATATATTCAGGCCCGATTTCAGAAAAATTCGGCCACAGGGCTCAATTTTCGGTCGAAAACACTATTAGCCATCTCTGATACTCTTTACAAATATCGGTTAAGTCGTAAGGCGAAATTTTCTTTAAAATCTATTAACCCCTCCATCAGATAAAATGAAAATCCTATTCATTAGGGCTTGAGTTACATTCAAATTACTAACCGCCCAAATGATGTCGAGCGGTCTAAATTAATCTCTCCTTCTATCATTAGACCTCAAATCAGTTCAATAACCACTATTATAACATTCAATAAGGTTGGGGTTTACAATGTTATAGAACTTTGACATGTCCCGTAATCCTCGGAGTCCCACTTTGTGGTAGGTCCCAGATCTCTAACTTCATAGCGCCGGCCTATCGTTCTTGTCTCGCCTGTCAGCTGGGAACTCGCGTCTAACGGCTCCTCTAAAGGTCTAGAGTCTTTTGCCATTTCCGCCCATACGGGCTAAATTCTCATTCTAAACGCGGTAGTCTAATCACAGTCGTGTCAAAGGTAATCTCCATAGCCTCTAACACCTTCTCGATCTGCATAAACCAATGGTCTATCACCATCGGGTCTCTTCCCCCTGTGAATGTCGGATGATCGATCCCCAAACCTGCGGGAGATTACTAGGATCTCTGACTACGCTATGCGAGCTTGTGCCGATGGCGACTCTGCCGACACCCTCGGCCTCTACAAAGGCCCGGTGATCAAACCGGCGGCGGCGGTGTCGGTGGTGCCTGACCGATCTGTGGGCGTGCTCTATGTCCTCGTCCTCTACTAGCCATTTATACAATTAACATGGCAACACGAGTTTATGTAATTTTCATTCAGTCTAACTAGCGTGCAGATCTTTGATTACTAATAGACTTGACAACCATGTAGGCCCGACCCGTTCATTTCCTAGGTGGTGCTAAATTTTCCATTTGTATCGGTCATTTATTCCAATAAAGTTCTAAACTTTCTTGTTCATTTAGTACTTGAGAATCACTAAGGGTCCGCCCTTATAGCATTCACCATTTTTCCTATACGCATTTCACCATGCATATAATTTCCTGCGCAACTACCGCGCAATTTCGATTTCAATCGGTAGTTAAATCCAATACAGTGTCTCTAAGGCATAACCACAGCCCCGAGACACTAATCATACACATGACTCAGTGTATACGCAATCAATTTCGCGTTTAAAATATTGTTTTCAACAAAATTTTATTTTCAAAAATTTTATTTTTGAAAATTTTATTTTATTTATGAAATTTATTTGATTTTATTAAATATTATTTTATTTTTTAGAAAAAATTTTATTGCATTACAATGACAGTGTTCGACTGATGACTTCAAGGAAAACGATCCAGCAGCGGATGAAAATGGCGATGCCGGTGCCGGCGGCCGCCAGCCGAGCGAAATGCCAGCGACGCGCCGGCGCCTTCGAGTGCCACGATGCACACGCGTACCGCCGCCCGGCGCGCTGCGCCGCTATGCCATGCCGCTTACGCCCGCTGCTACCTCTTTGCCCCATGATGCGGCGCCATCCGTGCCACTCAGCGCGCCGCGCCGTACGCCCCACCCACGCGCGCCTCTCGCCCGGCAACGGCGCGGGCGGCGCCAGCGCCCGGCCAACGCCCAGCGCCGCCGCCAGCGCCGGCCTCCTATAAATGGGCGTAGCCCATTTTGAATTCTATCATAAATTTTTTTTTTTCAATTAATAATAAATTATTAACATTAATTTCAGTGTTCGGTATGAAAATCATAAAAATTCACTTTGCTCTTTAATACTCAAATAGTTATAAAATTGTTTTTCTCCATTATATTCCAATCATCATCGATAAATTTATAAAAATTTATTTTCTTTAATTCAAGTTAATTTTGGCACCTTTGTGCGATCAATTCTTCTAAATCAACAATATCTTAATACAAATATTTTTCAATCACATTACTATAAAAGAAATATGACTTATGAAACATCATGCACAAACTGACATGACTTTTGGCATGCACGATCATCAAAATGGGATTAAAATCTATGACATAACATAATGAGTGGTGTGCTAGTTTGTCGTGATTTTCCTGAGCAATCATTACCTGTGACATCAAACCTTTTACAATTGGTGATGTTTTTTACATTTCCATGGCCACAAGCTCCAGTCTATCCTGGTTTCAACATACCTCGTTCCAATTTGAACCAGTGGCTGAGACCAGTCCACCGATACCACAAGGTGATGGTAACCACCTGAAGCTCACGATGCCAATTTGTGGCGGCAGGGATCAGTTGTTACAAATCAGCATGAATGCTAATTGATGCGGGTGTTTTGTTGTTTTCATAATCGAGACAGGAGTCTCCTTTGTGCGGAGATCTACCTGACACAAGAATCTTCTTGCGAAACTGTCAAAATCGATCACGTTCTCTGCAGGCTCTTGGGCGAAGTAATCACTAAATCTTATATCTACAAGCAGTTATATCTACAGTATTGATAATATCTTGTCTGAGGTTAATGGTTTATATTATCTGTACCCCTGTCATTCAGAATGAGAAGCAATTGACCACATTGTAAACATCAATAGTGATTCAGAACTTCTTGGCATTTCGACCTACAGGACTGGCCCAGTATACCAGCAAACTCAAGATTTTTGTAACAAGGGGGGTCCGACAGGAGTGAGGCTGGCTGAAGTGGGAATGCTTCAGGTGAACATACCACTAGTGCGTTTTCGTGTTTAAAATGACACCCATTCAATGAGTGTGATTCTATGGATATACCACATGACATTCGGATAGATTCTCTGGGCTCTATCTCACTGCTTCAAGCCTCGTGAGTTCATTATGTGTAGTGGACAGCCTCAGATGAAAATGCCATATGATTGAGGCTTTGTATCATTGATTGATATATATTTGTTTGTGGATATAGATGAGATCTCATATCACATTTGGAAAAAATAAGCTGGTTATCTCATTCATTAGTTGGACTGCCCTCAGATCAGTTTTGTTATTAGACAACCTCAAGGAGGACCTTTTCTCTAGACTTGTCTCATGCACTCATACAAAATGCAAAGGTGTCCAGTGCGTACTGGAATGCAAACCACATGCAAATATATATACATGAATATATTTACATAAAAAATATATCATACAACATGTTATGAAATTAGCATTTCAAACACCAAAATTAGCTCACTTGGGCTAATGTTCAAACACAAGCAATTCGATTCGAATTACTTAACCAAACACATAATTTTAAAATATATTCTTGAATATTGTTTAGAATAGTGAAACCCTCGGTTACACTATTCAGAAGATCACAAATCAACGGTTCACTTAGTGAACGAAATTCCACGGCCATTCTGACCAAAATTCAATCAAGCATGATTTTTAAACAAACCCTTTTACACCATTTTTGGTCATGGAGCAGCCACGGGCTGCTCCGTTGGAACTCAAATTTTACCTTAATTCGGTCCCGATGTTTGGGACGATCAACGACACAATGGCCCCAATTGTGAAACATAACCTTTAAAAATGGGAATAAAAAAACGCAAGTAGGGAAAATCCTACCTCTTGGAGTTGTCGAAAACTATGAAGCGAGGGTCACGCGTAGCTGCTCGCATAGAGCGTTTCCCTTCTTTGCTCGTCGAGGAAATCCAACGGTCCAGGTGCGGATCTTAGAGAAGGAAGACCTTCTCTCTCTAAACCCCTCCCATATCAGTTCAATGACCCACGCCTCTCCTTTACCCAACCCGCGTTTTTGTTCCTTTAAACTTTGGAGAAGAAGCACTATTCCCTTTTTTTTTGTCTTTAGTCACTTAAATCAATTTTCATAATACCCATTATGTCCCTCTTTCTCAGATTTGATATTGGTATTATCACCGACGTCGTTTCGTCATTTATACTCATACACTTATGGTACATGGTACATGTTGTTATATGTGGCTTTCGTCGCATCGGCCGATTTGGCTTTGAAATCGATGCCTCGGCGATGTCGACTCATTGTCTCGATACGAAATTTTACGTGCTAACTAGATTTAGCGAGGCGATTCCAGTGGTACAATCCGTTCATCATCGAGATCTAGAGAATTAATTACGGATTTTTAGCAGTAATTACGCTGTAATTAAAATTCACGATTTCTTATTCGAAGTGAAATTTCTCGGGTCTTCTGATACAAATCTTGGGCCTCCTGGTACTCATCATAGAGCGCAATGCGATCTGGCAATTTCGCTGTATTCTTGACATCGGCGGTTCTTAGTATTAACCTCGATCTCAGTCTCATCTTGAAAAGTAAACAAAAATTGTCGAGATAACAACGGGCGTCCTAACGGTTGAAGCGAAACCGTCACGTGGTGACGGACAAGGACGAACTCGATCCTAACTCCGTAAATCTTTGGAAACTTAGACTACAGGCCATGAGGAAATGAACACATGGCTCGATACTGACTTTGTCCGCGACCAGCTCTAGGGATCGTAGCCGTAGTGAATGGGAAGGCATAAGGCCACCGAGAGCATGGCGAGCCTTATTGAAATATTCGTGCCAACTATCATCAGATCACTAACTATATCCATGCCCATATATAATATGCTCGGATCTTGGGAACATCGATAGGGATAAAGTCTCGATTCCATTACTGCAGTCATCATTACCTGAAAATGAAAGGATTATTTGGATTACAAAACACTAATATTCCCGAAGTACTTTGCGGTGACACCTAGAGTAAATTGACAAAGATTAATAATATCATAGTAGTACATGTAACTGCCGTGAAGGAAGGGAATTCGGCGGGTTATCAAAGATCTGGAGAAGGAGGGGTGACCAGGAGACACGAAATAAGTGGGGCGTCGGTCTCGAGGAGTGAAGTTAATTATCATATAAGGTACACCACATCCCGCAATAAAATGTTATACATACTTATGGAAATTCATAATATAAACATGGTAATGAAAATTATATTAATAAGGAAATTCACGTAATCATGTATACTCACACGGCATAGTTCATGTCATAACACAAATATCACATCAATCGAGACATTAGTAGGACCACATGTTACATGCTATAAGCCTGTGGCTCTCTTTGGAAATCGATGGGTGGCGCCCAGGAAATGCTCGACCGGGGTCCTTAATAAGTCGACCTTAATCCCGATACCCTATGGTGGCCCGAGTGTGCTCCAACCGGGGTCCTTATCTCATTAGTAACATGTCATAATCCCATGGTAGGCGTAGAAATGGCAATTGTAGGGCACTTACCTCAGGGCGTCCCGAGAACGCTCAGCCGAGAGACTCATGTCCATAACCATAGGCCTATAACATCATCGATCAATATCGAGTCATACTTGTGATCACGATGTAACCCAGGTGGTATGTCTTACTATAATTCCCATTACACAAACATTTCAAATACAATGCACATCAAATATCACTCAAGCAAATACACACTCACATCCATCATCATACTTGATCTCATATGCGAGATATATTTCATAACAACTAAATAATTTAGTTACCATAGTAAATACAATTCCAATAGTAATAATCATGTCGTGATGATGGGGTGTAGCTAATGTTCATAAATCTTTATGCAATATGCGAGATGATGTCATAAACTATATGATGTCAACTCAGAAGAATCGGGTCTCGGAGCGAAACTACACCTCAGGCTGCCTTGGCGTAGCTGTTGGACAATCTAGAATAGAAAAGACATAACCAATATCGAGATTGAGGTTTAAGCTTAACTCTAGACTCGACTAGACAATTCACAGGCTAGACCGATATAAAGCACATTTAAATTCTACAGAAAATTCGAGGCGGGAACCTCCCACTAAAAGCGGACAACTCCTTATAAAACAAATTAAGGAACACCTTTAAATAACATTTCCAATATGATGAAATCAAACATCAGTAGGGCCACACAATTTTACAATTTTGTGCCAGGCTAAGTCTAATCCATCAAATCAACGAATTTGTATTAGCAATATACACAATCGATCTTATTAACTACTTTGGATCATGATACAAGTAACTAATTCAACGTGAGTAGAAATGTGATGGACATATTCAGCATACATCATTGAGCAAATTAAAATCGATTATCGGACAATTACACGATTAGAGTTCCACACGTTTTAGAGGTATAGATTCTTTCTGCCATGGCTTCGATCACGAGCGATCACGCCGAACCACGGAGCGAGGGCCGAACGTTACGTCTGAGCACGCTTCCGTGGTCGCCGCCGTAAAAGCGGTGGCGGAAAATTGAGGTTGCGGAGTAGATTCTAAGGACATCCGCAGCGAAGCCCGAAGCTTTCAAGGGACCCAAAATGTGATCGCTTTCGTGGAGACCCGCCGGTAGCGAATCGGCCCAAGCAGTCCCAAACTTCCGGCGAGCTCCTGCCCTTCGCTCACCGGCAAGCGACCTTGGAACCCCGATCAAGATTAGATCCTTAAGTTTTTGGGGCGAGTTCGAGATGCGGGGTCTCGGTTTGGGGCGGAGGTGTGGGAAATGGCCGAGACGGTCGGCAAGGCGGGAGGGAGACCTTGCGGGCGCGGTCGTGAAGACGGGTGGTTCAGGTGAGACCGCGGGACAAGGGTGGCCGGTGGCCAGAGGGGTTGCTCGGTGTCGGAAGACGGATCGGTGGCGGGAAATGGGGACGGAGGTGACGGCAGGAAGGGAGAAGAGAGAAGGGGGGGAGGGGGCTGCGTGGAAGAGGAAGAAGAAAGGGCCAAAATGAAATTTGGCAATTTCAAGTACCCATAAATCCTTCCCTTATTTTAATTTACTACAATTGAGTCCTAATTACAATTTAATTTGAGTTAGCGGTAAAGCAATTAGGAGTATAGTGGCTCATATATTTAAGTATTTACTTTATTTTTAACACTTAGAATTAAGCCATATAATATTAAAATAATTATCTATATAATTTATATGGCCAAAATAATTATTAAGACCTAAAAATAAATACTTAGGGTCAACATAAATATATATAATTAGGAAAAATTTATATTAATAATCAAATTTTAAAACGCGCTTAATTTTCGGGTATTACAAATATTGTATCAAGCTATATATGGATGGATTCTAGACTCAAAGGGATTTCCATTGAGTCCAAGAGCACCCAAAACGGAGTTCTAACGAAGGAGTTATGCAAGTTGCAAACCGTGAAGAAAATCAGCAACTTGCAGTACCTGCTGCAGCAGCAGCAGCAGCAGCCACTGTTTTTAGTCATTTTCGGATATAATCTGAGTTTAAGTTGCATTAAGCTATATATGGGTGGATTATAGACTCAAAGGGCTTTCCATAGAGTCTAAGAACACCCAAAACGGAGTTCGGACGAAGAATTTATGATCGTCCAAAATTGAAGGATACAACCAGAAAATCCGGTGCTCCGAACCAGCAGGGGCATACTGTTTTTCATCGTTTTCGGACAGAATATGAGTTTAAAATTTATAAATCTATATATGGGTGGATTCTAGACTCAAAGGGCTTTCCATAGAGTCTAAGAACACCCAAACGGAGACCGGACCAGATAATTTATGATGCGTCCGAATTTGGGCAGATACAACTAGAAAATCCGGTGCTCCGAACCAGCAGGGGTCTACTGTTTTTCATCGTTTTCGGACAGAATATGAGTTCAAAATTTATAAAGCTATATATGGATGGATTCTAGACTCAAATAGCTTTCCATATAGTCTAAGAACACCCAAAACGGAGTTCAGACGAAGAATTTATGATCGTCCGAAATTGAAGGGTACAACCAGAAAATCCAGTGGGCCGAACCAGCAAGGGCCTACTGTTTTTCATCATTTTCGGACAGAATATGAGTTCAAAATTTATAAAGCTATATATGGGTGGATTTTAGACTCAAAGGGCTTTCCATAGAGTCTAAGGCTTTAAAAAAGCAGACCCGGACGAATAATTTATAACCATCCGAAGTTGGAGAAATGTTGACAGTATCTCCCCTAAAACCCCAATATTTCCTTAATACAAATATTCCTCAATTGAGGATTACAATCAATCAACCCAAGTCCAAAACACAACCAATATACCAAGTAGGGTTTTTTTATACCCAAATTCATCAAAAGTAGTTTATGGTATTTTCACATGATCTTCGATCTCTACCTAATCAGGTCGCCTTTTTGGTTATTTGGAAGGTTCAATCTATTCTGAGTTGATTGTAGAGTTTAGAATCCCATGGAATTCAAGTTCATTTCAAAACCACTTTGCAAATATATCAAACAAGCATGTTGGAACAAATCTCAATTCCATCCAACCAAGCAAGGTCTTCGGTTAACTACCTAATTGGACGAAAACTCAAACCATAGAAGTGCTCCTTTTGGTATAGGAACTCAAAGATATTACGAAATCATGAAATACCCCATGTTAATAAGGATACAACTCCATTTAAAATTTCTTTTCATTTATCAACAACCAAACTGAGGTGTGGGTTACTAGGAATCAGCATGAAACTGAAAATAGCTCACAATTGGGTCTTCTAACAAGATTTAAAAAAACAAACCCACATAATTTTCTCTCCCTAGGTATTTTAAAACTAACATTCAATGTATCGATCCTTACTCTTAAGTGTAAATGAAGATAGTAAATACCAAACATTCCATACTAAAGCCTATACTTCCATACTTTTCCATACAAAAATAAAACTAGACTTCCATACATTTTCTTGGCATCATCTTCATCTTCTTCTTCTTCTTCTTATTCTTTTTCTTCTTCTCTCCCAACCGTATGAGCTCTCTTTGGAGACAAAAAAAAAAAAGAGATATTTTGTCTCCCCTCCTTTTTATAATTCATTTCCCTTTTATTTGCACATAAGTTCTCCCACTCTTTAGTATTTGCACTTCAATTTCCCATTATTTCATTTTGGCATATAATCTTATTAAAGTATGACCCTTGGGTCCTTAAGTGGTAAATGACCACTTTACCCTTATCTTTTGTAGAAATTTCGGGTTTTTGCTATTTTATTTTTAGCATTATTTTATTCCGAAAAACTATACATTTACTTTTATTATACCCTAAACATGTCCGAAAACTGTTATGGTATATTTCGGGGTGTTACAAATAAGCTTTCAGAACCAAGTATGTGAGATCGGGTGGATCTTGTGAATTCCTCCGACCTCCATAACCCACTTGAATCTCATGTTCCCCTACTCACCAACGCCCATTTTTTCATCATAATCATTCATTTTCTCACGTTTTAATTGCCTTTTCTTTAATCTTAATATTGGGTATTGGTTTTCCATGTCGTATGGTGGAGATTGGAGTTGGGTTTTGTCTCTGCTTGTGCTCCGTGGAATTTGGGTATTTTCTTTCTCAAGAAAAAAATGTGTGTTTTTTCCTTTTTGGTCGAATGAATGTGTTTTAAATTGTAATTTGAATGTTTATGCTTGGTTTGAGAGAAAATGCGGGAAAATAATAGATTTTTAAAATTTGGAAAGTTGGATCCTTCTTTCTTTGGGATTAGGGAAAACCTAAAACTTTATCAAACTGGACACAATGCAACTGCTTGAAAAAGTTCAGCACAACTTAAAGCATGAGATTGAATTCTTTTTTCTTCTTCTTCCTCCTTTTGTTTTTAAACTATATTTGCAGTTCTTCATTTCATTTGTTTACTTTTAAAATATCGATTGGGATTATTGAGTTTAGGGATAAACTAAAAACATTCAGGCTATCCTCCAAATAAAAGGGATACACGACACCAAACTTTCTCCCATTATCAAGTATTGTGCTAGCATCCTTCAAATTAATGATACCCTCTCAGGAAATGGTATCCCAAAAAAATGAAATTAAAGTTTGGTTTTTCCCTATAAAATAATGTTAATTTTCCTCCCTCTACTGTAGTTATAAGAAAAGATAAATATTTTTTAGAAGGCATAGCAAAAAGTATTAGAAGTTGTTGCCCGATCAAAGTTATGCACATTCTTCTCATAATTTTAATATTGTCAAAGTGTGATTGATAGAAGGAAATAAATAAGGAAAAAAATATGATTAATAGAAACAAATAAATAAGTACAAAAAAAAAGCCAATAAGCAAAACAAGGGTGTGCATTTGAAAAATTGAACATTAACGTAAGAGTAAGGCATAGAAATTGAACTGTGTTCCAATAATAAAAAGATCAATGATCTTCAAAATTAACCCAAACTCAAATTTTGATTCAATTAACGCTAAATTGTAAAACCATTTCACTTTATTTAGTCAAATATATTTTCAAAACCAAACCGTCATAAAATGTAGGCAATTTGAATATTAACTTTAATAAAATATTTTATAATTTAAAGAAAAATTAAAAATAATAAAATATACAATTATGGATAGAAACTTAATGGGAAGGGGTATTATGGGTACCTACTCCGTCTCGTCCCAAATGGGAAGGGTTTGGAAAAATTTTAATCAGGTATGAATGGTTTTGGGAATAGATTTTCAAATCGGAACGTTATTTAAACCTTTGTATATCACCGTCATAAATTTACTTAATAAGCAAAGTATCCTTTGTATATAAGTTATTTAAACCCTAGTTTCTCCTCCCTTTTGCCATTGAACGTTGTTACGTTATGCATTTTGGAACTGAAGTTCCTGATGCGAGAAAGTTTCGGCGCGTGTGTAATCTGCCCGAAGATCCAAGCGGTAAGTTAAGTTTCTTTTGTTCATGATCAACCAAGTGTCTTCGTGTGTCATGACCTCATTGCATTTCGGTCTGCGCCCCTGCCTATGTGTGAAAAATCGATTATTTTCTCTATCATTTGTCTCCGTGGCTTATATTCGAGTCCTTTGTTTTGATTGTTTTTTCTTATCTTTATATGTGATGTATTTTGTGTTTGATTCAAAGTAGCCGTCGTGTTTGGTTTTTTTAGTCTTCTAACCCATGATGTTAATATTGAACATTTCTTGCCCTCTTCAAATTTCGTCGTAATTTCAAAGCCTCGTCCTCATTTTTTAGGTTTGGGATTTTTAGTCTTGTTCAAAACTAGAAAATAGTGGAGTTGGATTCCAAGCCAGTTGGACTAGTTTGGATTACCACAATAATAACCTCTTTACATACTTGAGCTGATCCTTACTATAAAATTTAATATTTTGTTCCATTATTATTACACGGAACCGCCCCTGTCTCCCTTTTTTAGTTTGATTTGGTGGTTTGCTTTGCTTTTGATTTGCAATCTGTTTGTTTGCTGTTTGGTTGGTCATAAATGGCAGGAGAAGTGAGGGCAATGGGATGGAAAATCAAAGTTTTCCTCAGCCGTGCCTGTTTGTTTCTTGGGGTGTGTTTGGATTGTGTGGAGTCGAAAACGAGTTCCATTTTGTTTGTGTTATGTGGAGTGCGGTTTGATTCCACTTCGGGGTTCTAGGGTTTGTTGAGGTTTCGAGTTTTGTTGTTTGGGTTACGTGGATTTTCACTTTACCCTTTGTTTTCTTGGGTTGTATTGGGGTTGCTATCTTGGGTTTCTTTTATTTGGAAAAAAGCATTTGGGTCTTCTCTTTCCCGAGGAAAAAAAGATGTAGGTTTCCTTTTTGATTGAATGAATCGTTTTAAATTGTGATTTGGATGTTTTATGCTTGGTTGGTGAGAAAATGTGGGAAATGAAGAAATGTTTAAATTTTGAATGTTGGATTCTTCTTTCTTTGGGACTAGGGAAAACCTAAAACCTTACCCAACTGGACATAATGCAACTGCTTGAAGTTTAGCACAGCTTAAAGCATGAGAATGATTTTTTATTTATTTATTTATTTTCTTTTCCACGGTTTTTGTTGGCTGACAAACTACAAATGTCGGTGCCATTGTGTTTAACATTTCTTCCCTTTTGTTTTTAAACTATATTTGGGATTAATCTTGGTGTTTGAAATGCGTTATAGATTTGGAACCAAATCTTTGCTTGGTTCATCTGTAGAATATCTTTGTATATCATGTTTTACGCGTGCATAGATGCCACTAGATATAGCCTGACACTATTAGAATGTTCTCTATAAGCTTCCAGCACGTGACCCGATAACAAAACTCTGTATATATTCTTGGGTCATAAGCTTTTAGTTGTAATAGAATGAGAAGAATAGTGAAATCATGTTGAGTCTTGTTTTCATGGTATTAGAGTAGGAAAATGCAGGAAGAATTTTCTCATTTAGTGCAAGCGAACATGAGAATCGTCCAGTTATCCATGAAAATAAGGACGGTGAGTGGACAACAGGAATCTAGATTTGTGATTAACATTTCTTGCCTTTTGTTTTAAAATTATATTTGGGATAATCTCAGACTAAAATTTCAGTTGATAATTAGATATGTGTTATTAAAATTTCAGTTGAAAATAGGGATGGTGAGTGGACAACAGGAATCTAGATTTGTGATTAACATTTCTTGCCTTTTGTTAATCTTAGACTAAAATTTCAGTTGATAATTAGATTTATGTTATTAAAATTTCAGTTGAAAATAGGGATGGTGAGTGGACAACAGAATCTAGATTTGTGATTAACATTTCTTGCCTTTTGTTTTTAAACTATATTTGGGATTAATCTCAGACCAAAATTTCAGTTAATAATTAGATTGCATGAGATTTTAGTCAACTGAAATTTATTTTAGTTATTATTTTTTTTCTTTGGAAGCTATACATGAGGCCCTAAATTGGTATAGTGGTTAGGTTGGGTCCATACTTATAATCCCACCCATTCTTGTGCTACATCCCTAAACATATCTCTCTCTCTCTCTCTCTCTCTCTCTCTCTCTCTCTCTCTCTCTCTCTCTCTCTCTCTCTCTCTCTATATATATATATATATATATATATATATATATATATATATATATATATATATATATATATATATATATATATATATATAAATGGAAAGATGGTTAGGGTTTTATGCATTTCTTTGAATTCTTGTCATGGAGTCGAGGCAGCCTTACTCCACTTATGCTAGTGTCATCAACTCCCTTCAAATCCGGTGCTAGTGCCACTTCCTCTTTATTGATTCTTTCATGATCGGACTCATAGACTTATTTGAAGTTCGAGTGTGAGTTGACTTTGGAAGGTGGGTTTTCTTTTCCTTGTTTCCTTGCTTTTCTTTTTAGGCGATCTATTGGCATATTCCTAAGCTGTGGTGGTTATCGTGTAGCCAGTGAGGGAACCTTTTGGAACTGATTTGTGGGGTTTTTAGAATATGAAGACGGTTAGAGTTGGATTGTTGTTATGTGATACAGTTGTAATTTTTTTGCCTACTTAGATTCACTATTCATATATAGATAGTTAACAACAATGGATATGAAGACTTTTGGCCTTAGAAGCCTTGACCAACGGAGTTATGTAGTGGTCATGCCTCTATTATATGCATTATCTAATACGATGCCACATTGGTTCCACACAAGAGTGTGGAGTGATACTTAAGCTTGAGGTTCTCACCTGCTCCAGAATTTAGTATTTTGGGATTGGGCTCTTCATTGGACTTGGTACTATCATTGGTCTTTCATTGAGAGTGGGGTACATAGCGGGAGGAATTTTGGGGAAAGAGGCTACCTAGTGAGGCTACATGGTGCCCCAAAGGTGGGTTCGAAGTGAATGCTATCTAGGTTGTGAGCCATTTAGAGTGAGATAATAAATCATAAATGTCCGGTTTGCCAGGGTGAATGATGAATCCCATCGGTTCCACACAAAAGTGTGGAGTGGTGCCAAAGCAGTTCTCCCACCATCCCATTTGAGTCTTTTCGATTGGGCTCTCCGGTAGACTTGAAGGCCCTATCATTATCTTAGTTCCCATTTTCAAGATTGAAATTTTATTCTACCATGAACCTGTTGATTTGGAACGAAGAAAAATGATCATTACATGTTGACATGAAAAGCATAAAACTTTCGACGAGTTTATGTTTTCGCCTCCATCTTTTTTACAATTACTTTGGATTTTGACAATGGAGAACGTTTAGAAGAGTCTAATTTCTTTGGTTATGGAAATAAGAAGAAAACAATGTGACCAAGCCATTAGGAGGAAACTTGTTTAAATTTAGGAACTTTTAGTTTCTGTTTTAAATTAGTGAGGAAAATTGAGGAATTGAGAAGAAAATTTATTTGGCTAAAAGTTGAGTCATTTCTGCAGGGCTTTGCTGCTTTGTATTATGGTGCCTTTGGTTTCTTATAAAGTTGTTGAAATCAATCACATCCAAATATGAAATGGGTCATTGTCATTTAAAGATTCTTATCGGTTATCACGTTTCTCTCCATGCTCATGGTTATGATGTACTAGATTTGTAAATAATTAATATAATTGGCCTTCCCTCCTGTGTCCTATACTATTTAGCACATGGTATAACTATTTTTATGATGTCTAGAAGTAATAATTAATGTTTTGGTAACTTTGCATCACTTCAACCATATTAATTAATAAGGTAGGCTGATTATAGATTTCATTGATCAGTTTGTAGAAGGCTTTTGTTTTTAAGCCCTTATACTTTTCTTTTTCTTGCATACTTTGCATACAATTTGCATTGATTTATATGTTTATTAGGCACTGATTATATATTTTTACTTTCTATCAAAGGGGAAAAAAGTTAGAGCTAGTTCTTCCTTTCATTTGCTTACTTTAAAATATCCCGATTGGCATTCGCGAGTTAGGGGTTAAACTAACCACGAGTCATTTATCCTCCAAATAAGGGATGCAAGACGCAAACTTTCTTCCATTATCAAGTATTGTGTTAGTATTCTTCAAATTAATGATACCCTCTCAAGGAAATAGGCGGCTAAAAAAAAATGAAATTAAAGTTTGGTTTCCTAGAAAGAATTCTCATTTTCCTCCATACTTACTTGAGTT
Organism: Tetrastigma voinierianum; assembly: GCA_016808115.1. Lineage (NCBI taxonomy): Eukaryota > Viridiplantae > Streptophyta > Magnoliopsida > Vitales > Vitaceae > Tetrastigma > Tetrastigma voinierianum. The sequence goes on from JAEQBH010000779.1 coordinate 1,124,659, forward strand.
CTAGGAAAAGAGAAATATTTTTTAGAAGGCATAGCAAAAGATATTAGAAGCTGTTTCCTGATCAAAGTTATGCACATTAATATGACAATCAATATGGGTTATGTATCCAATTCCCTTTATTCTTCTCATAATTTTAATATCGTCAAAGTGCAATAGATGGAAGGAAATAAATAGGAAAAGTATAGTTAATAGAAACAAATAAATAAGTACAAAACACAAGCGTTAGAGGTTTTTAGGCTCTTATATACACTATTTAGTTCTAGCATAACAAGGCCAATAAGCAAAAGTTTTGCTCATTGGAACCCAAACATATCCTCATTCACATTATGACTCCCAAAACTCATTTGATTTTTTTGAGTTTTTTTGGCTAGCATATAATATTCTAGTTCTTTACTAACATGTTCAGGACATCTTGTACACTTTTTCGAATTTCTAAATCCTCCAACAATGTGTTGTTTTTGTCTATAAATGTCTCATTTAGTTTTTATCATCATTTAAGCAAATGTTTCTCATTTAATAAATCGGCATATTTCCATATCGGATCTTTTCTTCCACTTGCAGCCTCTACTTCAACTTCTATCTTTTTGTCAATTTTTGTGTATCTTTACAACAAATCAATAATAAAATGACAATTATATAGAGAAAAAAAATGAAAAAAATGAAAAAAAATAAAAATAAAATATTATACATTATAAATCTATAAATTATAAACATACTCAATGTTTGCCAAACAACTAAAAATGTTTTAAATATTTGTTCTAATTGTTTCATAATTTTTCATAGTTTGTTTATGGTTTTCATTAATTTTCAATTTTTTCTATTTTATATAAATTTCTGAAATTTTCTAATTTTTTTTTTTCAAAGGTTTTTTTTTTGAAATTTTCCTATTCTTCTTTCCTCTTCCAATGAAGCTTTGAAAGTGTATTTGAGGTTTTTTTTAGGGTTTTTTAGGTGCAATCAGAAATAGAGGGGTTTTATATAGGGTTCAAACACACAAAATGGCGTCGTTTTAGGTTGTTGGAAGCCCAAATCGACGTCGTTTTGGGGTATTATGATTTTTAAAAAAAGAACCCCAAAACGATGTCGTTTTAAGGTGTTTTGATCATTAAAAAAATTAAAACCCAACCCAAAACGAGCGTCGTTTTGGGTTGGGTCACAGGAGCCCTAGGCTCCCCCCTCTTCTTCTTCCCCGACACGAGGTTCTCCTACAGCCTGCTTTCCCCGACACTGTAGGCCACTCTTCTCCGACATTTTTCTCCATCTCCGACAGTTGAAAAAGCAAAAAAAAAAAAAAAAAAAAGGTGAAGAAGGGGAAGAGAAGGAGAGAAGGAAAGAACATACCAAGTGAGGCGCAGTGGGACCAATTTCGGCCCCTCTCACCCCTGCGCCTCACTTGAAGCAAGGCATTTTTGCCGGGAGTGGTGACGCTTGAGCTTTAGGCGTTTAGGCGCGCCTTTCATAACTATGAGCAAAACAGGGGTGTGCATCTGAAAAATTGAACACTCAATGTGAGAGTAAGATCGAGAGATGGGGCACACGAGCAATGATCTTTTGCCCTTGGAGCATAAGGCCTCTTCATCTTCTTCTCTAGGTTCTCTTTTCCTCATGTCATTTTCTTGGTTGTTATCGACAACTTTATATTGAAATGACCTTTTTTTATATATGTCTATGCTACAGAATCCACACTTCTTGTTTGCAAGAATGAATTGAAGTCCCAGTACGAAACCTATAATCGCCCTCGAGAAAGCCAATCACTATCCCACTTCCTTCAAGCGAGAGTAACTTTGGGATCTCTCTTTTTCTCTCTCATTTTTAATATTGGGATTTTTAAAGATATTTAAATTTGTATTTTTGTTTCATTTTACATTTTGTTTAGTGCAAAAGCATTTCGTTAGTTTCTTCTTACGCATAATCACGTTTTATGGTGTACCTGAGATAGTTGCGAGGCTTAGAGCGTTTTTTGTTATTATTATTGTTATCGGAAGCGAAGTAAGATTTTTTTTTGAGGAAAATATTTATTTCATTTGTTCTTTTAGGGAAAATTGAGGGGAGAGATGCAAAAAAGTAAAATGTTGTGCTGATTTGCATTTTATTTTCCTTAGTCTTTCCTTTGCTTTCTTTTTCCTGCGTCTTTCCCTCAGATGTGATAACAAAACATAGCCTGGTTATAAAATCTGTCATCATCGTAAATCAGAAGTTCTTATTGTTGTGATTGATATTTAGTCATAGTTATCAAAGGCGTGCCTCAGGCGTGAGGCCCCACCACTCCCGGCGGTAGCACCTCGTCTCAAGCATTTTTGGGGGTTTTTTTTTTCCCTTTTTCTTCTTCTCCTTCTTCTTTTTCTTCTTCTTCTCCATTTTATCCGTCGTCGGGCTGTGCAGAGAAGCCCTCAGGCTTTTTTCTGTAATAGAGACCAAAACGTTATATATATTTTCTTTTTAGACAGACCAAAACGACGTTGTTTTGGCCTTAGATGCCTAATTTTAAGTTGACTCCTCCATTTATTTATGCTATGTTTCCAACTCCAAAAAAACCACAACCCTCTGCTACTCTATAATCCTTATAGAGGAGAAAAGCAAAAATCAACTAAAATAATAAGAAACTCAAGAAAGTCATGTAAAAATAGGAAACAATCATCATAAAAATCATAAAATATATATTTGACATATGGTGCGCTTCACTTAAAAAATACCCGGTGTCTCAAGGCCCTAAGAGGTTTTTGCGCCTCAGTGCACCTTGCTCCTCAAATAACTATGTATTTAGTTGAGGAGTGATCATCTGGTTGTGGGCGGCTTTTTTTTTATTTTATTGTGGGCTCTATGTTATCTCATACTTACCATATCCGTAACTCTTGATGTACTAGAACCCACATCATTAGTATGTTTGACATTCTTTTTCCTGGTTTCTTTAGTATTTAGAATATGCGATATTTACAATTAGGATCTTAAAGATCAAGTCGTTTATATCTTTTGATATCATGGGTGGTGTTGACTAATTTTTGGTCAGGACTTGGGAGTATAAACCAACATTAAGGTTATATTGATGAAGGGAAAACAGCAAGATTCATGATACTAAATTTTCACATTTCTTGAACATTTCTCCCTAGAATATATATGCTTTTTCCCGAGAATTTGGTGCCGACTTCCTTGATTTCACTGTGAGTTATGGGAAAAGTCAAATTTCCTGAGTCATATCGAAGCTAATAAAAGGTTAGACTTGATGCAGTATGCATATGAACTGTAGAGAAAAACTAAATTGTTCGCCGGTTTCCATGCATTTTATTTTTATTTCTAAGATTATAATGTACCCATTAAAATGTAGGACAATTACGGTAAATTATGATATTGAGGTGCTCAATGGGAATGAGTCACGAATACATTGAGATGGTAAATGAAATATTTGTCTTTGTTTTAGTTTGTTTTTCATTTTTTTTTAAGGCTTTAGATTAACTTCTGCGTAATGGGTTGTAATTGTTTGGGTGCATTGATCGATCATAGGATTTGATCTTTGGTATTGCGATCACGAAAGGCACTCAGCGTGGCGGCGGTGAGATCTTCTATTGGGTTTTTCAGTCGAATCCCAGAATAGCTCTTACGATGATGATGATGATGACAACAGCGATAATGACAAAAATGGTGACCAAGATAATAATAATAACGAAGCGATCTCTCCCGTGAAACATAAAAGATCAAAGTCTTGTCATGGGGATTCTTCTAGGGGTTCAGAAAAGTGGCAAAGATTGTTGAGCTCTAATGAGAATCTTTACTAGAATAGAAGCGAGGAGGACGAGAGGTACTCATAGGGATTGTTTTCTTGGTAAGAAAGGAAACTATCAGGCGGATTATACTAACAAGTATATGGAAGGCTTTTTACTACTCTACGGGAAGGAGGAATTTGAATGTTTGATGAGTCTTTAATTTATCCAATGGTGGGATTTTTTGCTTATCCATTAAATACCGAATGGCCCATGGAAAACGGGCTGTCCTTGTGAGTACCCTCTAAATTTTGAATGTTTTTACTATTTAGTCTTTCCAACTCTATTGGTGCACTTGTTTGATTGGTCTAACCATAGTGATTACACTTCTTCTTCAAACACCCAGTGAATTTTAGCTTAAATAGCCATAGGAAGTTGTTGGCCTCCTTAAATATACGGAAAAAAAATACATAGAAGGAATATACAAACTGTTCCACAATGGAGTTGTTGGTCAGCAGTTCTCTGCTTGTACAACTCCCATAGCCCTCTTGTAAATCGGTTACCGCACACTCTTCAAATTAGAATTTTGGAAATATTTGCAATATAAATACATTAGAAAGAATAATTTTTACAAGTTCAGAAACTTTTTATAGGATAGGATTTTAAGAAAAAACAAGAGTGAGATAGATAGATACACACCCATATAAGTCACATGAGCTGCCTCTGACCACATGCTGACATGTTCATTGTTGCTTTGTTCACTTTTAAAAACACCAGTTGAATATACGCATTTTGAAAAAAGTGAATGAGATCTTTAAATAAATCAAAACGCTCCATTTTTCTAAAGTGTAGCATGCTTAGGTTAATCGCTCTATTGATGATGCATAAGCGATGTACTTAGACATTAAGCTAATAATGTTCAATCACTAAGAAAGCGGTTATTAGATGAACCAATGATTCTGTAAAACAACATCAAGAATCTGAGGTTTGAATATTTGATCAGGAACACATTTAATTCGGCTTCTTGAGTTACCCGGCTAAACGATTATTTTCAATGTTTCAATCAGATGGTTCCTCCTCACCTGAACAATTTTAATTAAATTGTTGTTTGTCTTCACAATATGTATGTCAAGTGCGTTCATGGGTGAATATAAATGCTAATGGGCCACAGTTCCATAACCTATCTCGAACAACATCACTCTGTCCTTGTAGTACTTAGGTATAACTAGAAACCAATCTTGTGTCACGTACTAAGGTATAAGCATCAGCCCAAACAGAGATGAATACTATTTCTTATTAACGATTGCAGAACCAAGCAATACTACTCCTAAGGCGATTAAGTGACTTTCTAGTGTATTTAACACATACTAGAGTACTACTATAGGTTGTTGTTCATTGTAAAATTAAGTGAAATATGATGGTAAATTTTAAATAGAAAAATTCAGCAAGAAGAGTGTTTTTTTAGGCTATGGAAAATGAAAAGGGCAGCCATCATGAGGATGAGAAATGTGAAACCTGGTTGCTTGGAGCAGAAAAGATAAGGAGAGAGTGTTGTTTATCTCCATTCTTGGTCTGTCTTTTTCATAGCAGTGAATGACTGTAGAGTGTTTGAAGAAAAGACTACAAGTGAATAAATGGGTTTTGTTGCATCTTGGGTTTTACAGTTCAAGAAGTAGTGTCTGGTCTTGGAGGAGAAATTAAAATTCAAGAGGAGCCATGACCATCAAGAGAGGTTCTGAAAAAGAATACCCAGAGAAGGAAAGGTGATGATCCGCATGAGGAAGGAAGATGTGGTCATGGTGTGGTATGTTTGTGAGACGTCCAGAGAGCTGAGATGAAGGCTGTGATCTGGGGGATATGAGACGTCTTGCTGGTTTGCAGGAGAGAACTGAGAGCAGGCATGGTGAGACACCCATCGGTGTGAGGCTATAGTCAGGGCATCTTCTGGTATTGGCTGTAATATAAGAGAACTGAAAGGGAGGCATGGTAAAATGTCCTCTGGTGTGGTGTGTTCTCTGTGGCCATGGTATGATACGGTGGCATGATAGAGCTTGCTGGTGTTGTCAACCAGTGGGAGGTCTTCATGCTGTCTCAGTGTAGAGAAGGATGCTGGGTGCATGGGCTGAAAGGACGTGAGCAAATGTTCTGGAAATTGGCTATGCAGGCTGCAGTTAGTCAAACATGGTAGATAGTCTTATAGTTGGGTACGCCATCACTACTGATGCTCTTGATACCTCTTACAAGAAGATCTAGGTAATGGAGGACTGGGATAGAAGGAGCAGGGTTTCCTTGCTTGTGTCTGAGTCATGCCATACAGTGCATGGGACTGCTTCTAGGTGTAATCAAGTCCTTGTAAAGATCTTGGGTTTCTTTGTCTCAAACTTGTTCTCATGCATTAGCACCATTTTGAAACGTCTTCTGTATGACATTGGAGGAAGTAGTTCAATGGTGAAGAAAGTTGTTAAACTGATTCCTGTGAGTCAAAGGTTTAGAATCATTCAACCTGATGCATGATCTCCTTGCCCCAGTTGCATTGGATAGGTATCCATCTGTGTTGACTTGTGGATGTTTCTAACTCCAAGGATGATGAAGCTATATATAAAGTTCTGGGACGATGTGAGGCAGTAAAGACTCCTCTGTTTAAGGGCTGGCTGCTGGCTGCTGGCTGCTGGCTGCTGGCTGCTAGCTGCTAGCTGCAGGTGTTTTTATTTTTATTTTTATGGATTTGGTGTGCCCATGTGACTGCACTGGTATGGGATTCCATGTGGTTATGGTGGTGTTCTTAAGGTGCAATGGGCCAAGCAAATGAGTGGTGAAAAACCAGAATGATGCTCAGATTAAGGTGAAGCATGTTGCTGAATTTTTGGTAAACAGGAGCAATGAGGATGATCTCATTGAGGTGGAGCCTACCAACATCAAGGGACTTATGGCAAGCGTGGACCAAGGTTTGGAGTTGGTTCAACTAGTGTGGTGCTTGTTTCCCAGAAGCTCGGTTTCAGCTGTGCCATTGGGTTGGCTATCTGTTAAAAAAAGGTGTTACTGCTGCTCAATTTCAGCACTGCTTACAAAGTGGCTGGAATGGTTTTTATAGTGATGAAGCTATGACCTGTTTGAAGAAAATGAGGGTCGAGTGGGTTTGTGGTCACGTGTGTCCTCATTTATGGTCTTTAGTTTAAGCTAGATGTTAGCAGGTTGTTAAATAGAGTTGATAAAACATTATTGTAGATAGCAGTTCTCCTTAATAGATTCATTTTTCTAATACATATGTTGTTAGGTTGTTAGTTCTGACAGTTTTTTTTTGGAGAGAACTCTAGGAAGGATTGATCTGAGCAGAATATCGAGAGAGGAATGAGAGATTGAGAGAGACCCATGCCTTTGCTCGGTGCATGTTCTGTTCTTGTATGCAGATGTTATTTTCTGGTTGAATAAAATCTCTGGAATTTTCTCTCCTTTTCTTCTTCGTTTTGGCACCATGGATAATCTTTGTATCAGTTTAAGGAAGCTGCTTGCAAGGTCTGATCCGCAACAGCCTCCATAGGCTATATTTTTTTTTTCTTGATAAGTTTTGAAGTTCATCCTAGCAACACGAATCAAATTAAAAGCCTAAATCACTTATCTAATGTGAGGAATTCAAAATACTTGATCCAATGTGAAAGCCCCAACAAGGTTGTCAGTTATTTTCTAATGGACCTCTTTCTTCTCATAGTGAAGAAAAGTTTGAATGTGTTTCTCCACAGCCATGTTCAAGCCCAAATTCAGAAGTCCACATCTTTGATTTCCCTTTTCTGTAGAAATTTGGACCATAATTTACGAGAAAGGAATATACATGAAGGAAGAGAATTTGTACGAAGGAATATACATTATTTGAGAATAAGAGAATATTAAATACCAAACTATTCTAATCCAATATTACCTCTCATTTTCAGTTTTTTTCCTTTCTGGATAATATTGAAAGATAATATTTGGGGTTCTTTTTCCTTTATGCAAGATTGTGTGCTCTATTTTCATGCTTGGTCCCTCTAATTGAGATGTAATGATCATCATTCGGTAGTTATTTCTGATACTCACTCGGTCTATTATCTTACAGGTCTTCATTAATATCCTCCGCAGTGACATAAAAAACTCAAACTCTTCTCTCCTCCCAGGTACTTATTTATGATACTTGTTCTTTTTCTTCTGAATGCTACATTTTTCTTCTCAGTGAAGAAAAGTTTGTATGAGTTTCTTGGCAAAACATATTGTGTTTTCTTCTGAATGCTATATTTTATTTTATATTAGGATGAGTCACTTTTTCAATACTTGAAAAAAAAGATAATAATTTTGCAAGTGTGAGGGGATAGAGAAAGATGAAAGGGTGGGTTCGGAAGTAGCAACACCCTTTTTGAAATGATGAATTGAAAATGGGTTTGGTTTTGTTTCCAAAGGAAGTAAATCACTAACGATGAAATGCTTTTATTTTTGTAGTAAAGTGGGAAGGGAACACGATTTGGTAATGGCCACAGAATCAAAACGAATCTCAGCATCCCACATCGCTGGTCTTGTCAAGAGGCTCTTTTTGTGGAAACCTTAGCCCACAAGGGAGTAATGGCTGAAATTTAAGGTAGGAAACCCACCCCCATGATGCCAGCTTGTCCTTATCCTTCCCCCAACCAAAATAGCATATCCATTATATATGATCATGGGTCCAAGTGTCTAACTCCCCCCTCTACCCGGGAGCCTTGATTTAAGTGAAATTAGTAGTGTTTTAAAAATTCGGATTGATGATATTTTTGATGATCGATTCGATCTTTAAATCATAAATTAATAATTTTTTTGATTTAATCATTAAACCGATTTTTAAAACATTGAAAATTAGTGTACAAAAAATTTCAAACTCTAAGTCTTTATAAAAATAGAGTAATACAACAACATAATGAATATAATAAAAGAGTCTACAGTGGCATTGTGACAAATCAACATCATCAACAAGATCAGATCCCTCAACCAATCTTTGGATATCTTCTTGTTCTACTCTATCCTGACACTCAAAACACAAAAAGTAAGAAGATCAAACTTTATATTCTCTTACTTCCCATCAAACCTTTAATTTTTACTTCTTTATTCTATAAGCCAAAGCAAAATTGAACACAAGTAAACCCAAATACCAAATCAATAGACTTCAATGTCCGAAACATACTTTCCGGTTTTGAATCCATTTTGGTAGAGCTGATTTGCTTAAATATTCATGTTTTGGTGAACAGAGCAAAACAAAAACATATAATGTAGATATAGATAGAGAATAAATTAATAGTATACCTTCTGAAACTAATAGGAAGTTATAACATAATAATTATCCTTGAATAATTAGTGTTTCCTTCTATTGCAGAAATAGTGAAATTCACTTTCAAAGCTTATAATGAATAATAAAAGCATACAAAGATCTACAAACAATATTTATTGCCTATGGGGATGATTTCTAGCATAGGTGACTCTTTTTCTATAGAGTAGCCATTTGACAATTTTGTCCACAAAATCAAAATATGCATCACACCAAGATTTCCTCATTGCCAACACAAAATATGGAACTAAAATGCACAGACAAATCTGACCAATCTTTGAAATGGAACCGTTGATCAGCATGGCATGCATGATATTGTACTCAACATCACTTACGCCTTTTATATAAATCTTCATCTTGGCACTTGCTTATTCGCGGAGTTCCACAAAGATTTAGTTTTCGGTAGAGCCAACTCTTAGAAAGTTGACTCTGCATCGACCTCCTAAACTTTAAAACCGAATATCGATGAAACCCTTGGTTTGGTGTCCGCAGCGTTACCCTCGTCAGTACTTTGACTTTAAGTCTTGACGGCAGAGGCAGCCACCCGAGCTCCATTAGATCTTAAGAGAATGAGACAGAAATTCAATTTCGGAATAGGGCAAAATCGTAATTTTGATTACAAAATTGTAATTTCGATTAAAAATCGAGATTAATTCTCTAGATCTTGGATGTGACAGTTACACCGTTGGAATGCGTCTCGCGAGAAATCTAGTTAACCGTAAAATTTAGCAATTTCTTTGAACGATCGAGTCGACGCGTTTTGAGCATCGCGCTGAGGTCTTAAATGTCGTTCCACCGATCTGACGGCGCAGCATATAACAAAAATACTCATGTACCATAAGTGGTATGAGTAGAAATGATGAAAATGGGCCAATGAGGTAGTGCAGAAAATCAAATACGGGAAATGAGGAACATGCGATCGTTTAGATAAGTTTAAGTGGTAAAGGCAAAAATAGCTAATAGTTCTTCATCTCTTACATTAGGCAAAGACCAAAAACGTGGGAGGCCATTTTGATGCAGTAGCTTAGGTTTGAGCTTTTAGAGAGAGTCTTATACAGATCGGCATTCGGATAGTTGGATTTGACGAGGCGGGGAAGGAAAACGTTCTACGCGGACGAGCTGCAGCGTGGACTAGAATTTTCTTGAGTTTTGACAACTCCAAGAGGTAGGATTTTCTCCCTACTTGCGTTTTATTCCCATTTTTAAGGGTTTTTCCATGTTTCGGTTGGTTTGAGGCCGTGAGGGGCCGTTTGATCGGTCCCAAAACATGGGACCGAATTGTTGGAATTTTCTTGGGATTTTCTCTTGTGGCCGTGACTGCCCAGAAAATTAGGGGCTGTTTGGGTCTCTTAAATTCCAGAATTTTTACTTTAAATCATGTAATTGTATGATAAAGGCCGGGAATGGGCCGCTTGATCAGCCCTAAAACATGGGACGGAAATTGTAGGAATTTTGGAGGCTTTTGGGCTGTCCGTGATAGTCGAAGCTAGTTGAAATTTGTTAGGTTGGAATAAATTAGCTTGTTTTATAAGATAAGAAATGGGTAAAACAGAAATTCGGTTCCAAAGGTGAAACCGGTTGGACATGTCTCTTATTTGCCGTGGGCTGACCCTTCTTGAGTTGAATTTATTAAAAATCGATCCCGGGTTATTAATAAATTAGATAAAAAATCGTCCATGTGTTTTGGTATGAACTTGTATGAAATGAATGGCTTGAGTTGGTGTGGTGTAGAAATCAATAGGTTAATGCTTAATGAGGATGCTGTGAAGTCGCGGTATATGGAATATATAATAATTGTGTGTATAAGATATTGGGAATAAAATTGTGATTTGCTCAATTATGGAATATAATTGTGAGCATGAAACCATTGGAGATGAAATTATGAATTACTCAATTGAGCTAAATTGGGTAATGCTTGATGTGTTGGAATTGCATGCGTGTAATTGTAGTTGATTGAAAATATGCATATTGACATATTGTGTAAATGATTTTGAAAATGGCGTAAATGCATTTTCATACCTTTGGAAGTAACTAGACTTAGGTGTGAGTGCATGACATGGTTTTTGTAAAAGTGGATATGGTTGCGAAAGGAATTTCACAGGATGATATTCGGTGGGTTGGGAGATGGGCTGACGGATCACTTCGGATGAGGGACCATGGCTGTTTCGGAGGCTGCGACCAATTCACCTCGGAGGGTGGTCGTGTTGTGCCAGAATATTTCGGTAGTATATTTTCGAGAACAAAAGTTTTGTTTTGAAAATGATTATTTTTCTCATATACATGGCTTAGGCAAGTGTGGTGAGTCGGTGAGGACTCGTGACATGGGGTAATCATGTAGACATTCAAGTAGGATCATGTATTTCTTGGTGTGTTCTTTATGGAGGCGTTAATTTGCGGCAGGTGGTGGAGAGTGGCCGGCAGGGGCGATTCTCCTGCGAGCTTTGGCTGCCGTCGTGGGACCCCCTTATTTTTCAGGTACAGAGAGGGCTCGAGGAGACAGCTCATTTTGAGGTTGATTTTGGAAGAAGCAGGTTTGTGGCTTGATGGTTTTTGGACATAACATGTATTACAGAATTGTAGATTTTAATATGTGTTTGTGAGGCTAAAAGTGTTATCAACTATTGAATTATTGGGAGATAGTGAAGATTAGTTATGATAATTGATTTTATGAGTATTGGTTATGAGCCCAAGGGCATTTTTACTCAGGTTGGGATTATATTGCATATATTGGATTGTTTGGGGCCCGGGATATGCAGGTTATGTATTTAGGTAGAGCTCCCAGGTACAAAGGAGCTACGGATTTTAAAGTGGCGTCGGATGGCAGGCTGTCCACTTGTATTCCACGGGTTGATGGGTAGTCAACGGACCCCCGGGGTTTGGGGCGTCACAGAGAAGTCAGAGCTTCTCTCTCTAAACCCTCTCTTCTCCTCTCATTGTCGGATCCAGCCCCCCAAAAAAATGGGCTTTTCCCCATTTTGCCCTCTTTTTATTCCAAATAACTTAAGTTTGTTAAGTGGCACACGTCGCGCCACGTGTTCACTCTGGTCCCGGGTTCGTTTCTGTAACAAAATGATTCATTTATTTTCAGTTCAATTTATTTTAAATGAATTTAGCTCAAGCCATTTCCCGACTTCCGAGATTTTCGTAAAAATCTCGTCACTTTATGTCATTGTATTGTCCTCCCGAAAATCGTAAAATTCCAATTGTCTCGAGTCGTGGCTTTTCGGGTCACTAGATTTAGCGAGGAATCTATTTGGCTCAGTCCGTTTCGATCATCGAATCTAAGAAAATTTTACAGGCTTCATGAATCATTTTGACAACTTTTTACCGTTTTTGCCATTTTTCAGAAAAATTAAAATTTTCCCGGGTTTTACATAGTTCGTATTAGCTCTATCAAAGTAAAGATGTATGATGGTGTGATTTTATATGAGAATCCAATTTTGTATGAGAAGTCAAAGCATATTGATGTCAAAATATCAATTAATTAGAGTCGGTGAGCAGGCAGCAGAGTCGGTGGAAACTCTTTGTTAAGGTGGAGACATTTTCTACTAAATATAATGCAATGTCTTGAAAAACTTGGTAATTGAATAGAAAGCGGTAATTTTACGCCATTGCTATTGTTACTAGAATCTCTATTGATTCTTATTTTTAGGTTTTGCTTTCGAGAATGTTGATAATATTTTTCATAATGAAATGGCCTCTGTTACATGTTTACTTGAGTTTGTACGTATGTTTTTTGTAAATGGTAATAGTTGTTACTATGATGAAACTTTTGGGTTTATCGGATTTTTGGCATAAATAGGTTTTCTTGTATTACTTATTGTTTTTTCCATAATGCCTTGGTTTTGAAGATGGATTTCTACGTATTTTGGTGATGTAGGTATTTGAGATTTCGATTGATTAAGCTTTTGTAAAGCTAAATTGTACTTTATGAGTTGGGAATAGAAAATTACCAAGTTTTGTGTTCAATAGCAGCCCAACATGTAACTGGGCATTTCTACAAGGTTTTACAGTTTGAAACACAAGCATTGCTTGAACATGGGAGCGGTTAGGCGTTGCTATGCTGTTTGGTGTTGTTGATGCTTACACAACTAGTTATAAAATAAATTTGAACAAAGTTGTTGGTTTATTTCAAAAGCTCTTACATTAGTTATAACTACATATGAAATAGAATAAAAAACGGGGTTTGGAAGTTCAACACATTAACACAAACCTAGTGTCCTTACATTCCAAGTGAAATTAACAACTTTGGGTCTGATACAAATTAATAATACAGAATGTGCATTAGCAACTCAAGCTTTATCTTTGTACATCCCTGACCATATAAATGCATCAAGTGAAAAGGCCTTAAGATTTACAAAACAATAAAAGAGCATGTAGCATCCCAATGCTTTGAGTCTTAAAATTAGCAACCATTACGCATAAAATTATTAGGCTCCTTTTGGTTTCACAATGGAAAATATAAAGCAAAACAAAATATAATAAAAAAATTCTTAAAAATTTTACATATTTTTAAATTTCTTAATCCTTATATAATAGAGATAATCAAATAAAATGAGTTCCAATAAACATATAAAATTAATTTATTAAGTTTAAACATTATTTTTTATTTTCCTCCTACTTCCTCGTTATTTTCTTCTATATTTTCTTTAAAGAGACTTTGAAACTCTTAAGTGGCAATTTTCTTCTAAGATTTTTTAGTAACAATTTTTTGGTGGGCATTTATTAATTATATTACAATGGGAAAATTGTTTTTTTCTTCTTCTTTTTGGATAGCAATTAAAAGGCCACAACCTTTGAAATCTGACTTATCTTACTTGAAGGCACTTTTCTTAGTACATCACATCAAATAAAAATTCAAAATTAGAGTGCAAAATTAGTAGCATACACGCTAATAGAAGTAGTGAAATTCACTCCCAAGCGGAATCATAAGGAATACGTTTATTTCTTTGGGCATGATTTCTTGTGAGTCCTCTTTTTCTGAAGTAGCCATTTGACAATTTTGTCCACAAAATCAAAATATGCATCACACCAAGATCTCCTCATTGCCAACACAAAATATGGAACTAAAATGCCTGACAAATCTGACCCAATGCTCAAATAGAACCATTGATCAACAGCCACTATCAATTTTGTCCTCGACACTTTTATCTGTACCTTCATCTTGACACTTTATGACTAGCGGAGCTCCACGAATTTAGTTTCGGTAAAGAGGCGGACTACGCGAAGTTGACATTTGCTTGATAAAGGGATCTTATCGAGAGAAATTGTTGTCGACAAATTCAAATAACCCAAAGGATGATAATAAGGACATGCTTGAAGATGAGCGGCTTGTTATGACAAATCAAGGAGGAGTTGTGTAGCTTTGAAATGCTTTCAGGAATTCGGCCAATGATGTGATTCATGGACAAGTTCAGAAACACCAAACCAAACAATTTTGTTATTCCCTCGGGAAATTCTCCACTTAAATTATTATCGGATAGATCTATGCTCACAACAAGGGAAAGAGTCCTTTTATATTCCAGAATTAGACCTTTTGTAATCACAATCAACTTTTCTTCATGCGAGAAATGCGGTTGTCATATGAGAAAGATATACTCATATTATGGTCTGAGCCATGGCTTTAAGCTCGACAAAGTTCTTTGGAATTTCACCCATCATATTGTTTGTGCAAGATCAAGACATGCGAAGAACAAATTTGAAAGCGAGGAGGAGATCTTCGAGAAAACATATTTGACCTCAGTTCGATTACTGGGTGCGAGCGTTCCAATCGAGGAGGAATCGACTTGATAAGTTATTATGGCGAATCAAGGACATCCAAACCTGTTAAATTTTGCAAAGATGAGGGGAGCTCTCCCGAAAGCTTGTTGTGGTTTAGGTGTAGTGATTTAAGTAGTTGTAGCTGATCCAATGACTTTGGTATCATCCCAGACAAATTGTTATTTCCAAGGTCTAGAACAATTAGGCTAGAGCAATTGTTTATGGTAGAAGGAATGCTTCCAATCAAATTATTGCTTGAAAAAATCAATGGCTTGCAAGAAGGTGAGATGCCCTACGAATGCGGATGGTCCACATTATTCCATTACACGAAGAACAAGTTGGGTGAATTTTGCTATGTTTGAATTTGGTAATTGGCCTTATGTGATTGTGAGAAAGAATTAGTACTCAAATTGAAAGTATTCCAAAACCGATTGAGATACTGCATGAAAATACCAGCATTTGAGAGATCAAGATATTGGAGATCCTCCACGAGGCGAAGCCAGATGGAAATCTTGGGTTCATGACGAACATGAGAAAGAACCTGGCTTTGGAGAGTGTGGTTCGCATCAAATGAAAGGAGTGAATCTATCTGAATATCCAATTGCTTAACAAAATATTATTACAGTAGAGTTCCACTCAATGATTGTTTCGAAGAATTTATTACTTATAGTTGGAAAGGTTTCAATAGTTGGAATTGGGCTTGTAATGATCAAAAGTAAAGTAATATGTCTTAATTAAAATTATGTAATAAATTAAGAATAAAAATAGTAAAGAACATAACAAATGAATGCATGAAGAATTAATTTAAGGAATTAAAAGCAAGAAATATGATTATTCTTTCATCGTCGGTGAATAAAAATAGTCGAGTTATACATTTTTTTTCTTTTTGATATATAACCATAAATAGAATAATTTATTTTCACGATAATGTTATAAGACTAGAAGGATTTAGAATTATTAATTATTTTAATAATAAACAAAGTATTTTGAATTTGGTTATAGTTTATTACAAGAAAATAGAAATCCCAATTTTCATTTAAATCAAATAATTTAGAGACTTTAATTTGTAGTGAACATCTAATCCTAATTAATTAATTTTATAAGGAGCAATTCATATATTTTATTTCTAGATACTCTAAAAAATAGTAAATTTTACCAAAATGTAAGAGCTTGTTTAATAGGTCCTAAACAAACATAAAAAATTTATAATAAATTTTAATAAAATAGTTTAAAAAAGTATGCCATGAGAATAAAAGAGGTTGAAGCTAAAATCATGATATATAATCAATGAAGATTTAATGAAGTGAGTAACTAACCTTGTAATTGATTATGAGAAAGATCTAACCAATGTAGATTTTTAAGCTCACCCAACCAGTTTGGTAATTTTCCCATCAATTGATTATTGTACAAGTATAACTCCCTCAAATTAGGCAGAAGACTTTTAGAATTGCAAGTTTCAGTTCCATCGACAATCTCAGGTAAACTTCCATTCAAGTTATTATTACTCAAATCCAAATATTGTAAGTTGCAAAAGTTTCTAATGGGCCCAGAATTGAACCTGTAATGAGAAAGGAGTAAAAATATTTACTAATTAAAATTATGCAATAAACAATGATAAAAAATAGTAAATAAGAAAATAAATGCATTCACAAACAATTAGTTCAAAGAAAAAATATTATTCTTTATGCAATAATAAACATAAATAGTGAGAATGGTCCTTTTTTTTGTCTTTTTTGGTAACAATGGAATAAAGTAATTTTATTTCAATATTGGAAGACTAGTATTTGGATTAATCATCCATGATAATTATTTCTTAAATAACAAGCTACAATATTTTTGAACAAGAAGCAATAGTTCAATAAGAGAATGATAGAAAATGAAAATAAAAACTATAAGAGTGAAAAGGAAATTACAAATTATCAAAATATAATTTATAATTTTAGCAATGAAGACAATTATTTAGCCAAACAATTATTTTAATTTCAAGTGATTTTTCTATTTATTCACAAACTACTAGAAACTATGAATTGAGAAATTATTATAGTTATCTAAATTTTACACAATTGGAAAATGATTATTCTTTCATGCGTTGGTGAATAAAAACGGTCGAAGTGATACATTTTTTCTTTTAGATATAAACATAAATATAATAATCTATTTTGATAATGTTATAAAGAAAGATTAGAGAATTAATAATTGATATTAACTATTTTTAATAATAAGCTAGAGTATTTTGAATTTAGTGATAGTTTGTTACATGAAAATAGAAATCAATTTTCATTTAAATCTAAATAATTAAGAGACCTCTATTTTATTAGTGAACATCTAATCTAATTAATTTTAAAAAGGACAATTCATATATTTTATTTCTAAAGATACTCTTATTGAAATAGTAATCTTTTCTATAAAAAATGGAAGAGCTAGTTTGATGGAGTTTTAAATAAACATAAAAATGTAATAAAATAGTTTAAAAGGTATACCATGGGAATAAAAGAGGTTGAAGCAAAAATCTTAAGTATACCATCAATAGAAAAATTTAATAAAATTGAGTAACCTTGTAGTGATTATCGAGAAAAGATGTAACTCTTCTAGAAGTTTAAGTTCACCCAACCAGTTTGGCAATTTTCCCATCAATTGATTGTGCTCCAAGTGTAGCTCCCTCAAATTAGGCAAAGGACTTTTAGAATCGCAAGTTTCAGTTCCATTGACAATCTCAAGTAAACTTCCATTCAAGTTATTATAACTCAAATACAAATATTGTAAGTTGCAAAAGTTTCCAATGGAGCTTGGAATTGAACCTGTAACGAGAAAGAGTAAAAATATTTACTAATTAAAAAATGATAAAAATAGTAAATAAGAAAATAAATGCATTGAAAATCAATTAGTTTAAAGAAAAAATATTATTCTTTATGCATTAATAAGCTTATAAATATTATGAGAATAGTCATTTTGTCTTTTATAGTAACAATAAAATAAAGTAATTTATTTAAATATTGGAAGACTAGTATTAGGATTAATCATCCATGCTTGTAAAACCCGAGAAAAAATTTGAATTTTTCTAAAAAATGGCAAAACGGTAAATTACTACTATACTACAGGTTGAAAACCTGAAAAAATTTCTAGATCTCGAATGACGAAACGAACCTCACCATTGGATTCATTTCACAAAATGTAGTTACCCATTCGAATTTCATCAAATTCAGATATAGTAAGAATTTTCACGTTTTTGGGGTATTGTGGTGTCAAATAAACCTAAACGAGATTTTGAAAAATCTTGGAAGTTGTAAAATAATTTAAAGCGATTCATATAGGAAAATTTAAAAGCTTGAAATGAGGGATGAAATCTGTTTCGAAAAAGAATGGATCAGAGTAAGGGGACACATGTGTGATGAGACACGTATCCAAAGTATAAAAAGCGGAAAAATCTCATTTGGGAGAAAAGATCTCCCATTTCGATTTTCAAAGCGTAGAGAAGAGAGAGGAAAGGGTTTCCTTCGGTGGTCGCAGGATTCGTCGATCGGGTCGTCGAGCGAAAAGCTAAGTTCATCTCGCCTCGTGAAGGCTATAGTATTACGAGTAATGTTATAAGATTAGAGGATTAATAATTGATATTAACTATTTTGATAATAAGTCAAAGTATTTGAATTTAGTGATAGTTTATTACATAAGAAATAGAAATCAATTTTCATTTAAATCTAAATAATTTAGAGACTTCAATTTTATCAGTGAACATCTAATGTAATCTAATTAATTAATTTACAAATGACAATTCATATATTTTATTTCTAAAGATACTCTAATAGAAATCTTAGAGTATACCATCAATAGAAAATTTAATGAAGTGAGTAACTAACCTTGTAATTGATTATGAGAAAGATATAACTTTTCCAGATGTTTAAGTTCACCCAACCAGTTTGGCAATTTTCCCATCAATTGATTGTGCTCAGTATAGCCGTCAAATTAAATGAGAGGACTTTTAGAATTCACGAGTTTCGGTCATATTACTCTGTCTCGGGAGTAAAGCTTGAATTGAGTTATTATAACTCAAATCCAAGTATTGTAAAGGCTGAAAGTTTGTGGAACTTGGGAATTGAGCACTTGTAATATGAGAAGAGTAAAAATATTTACTAATTAAAAAATTATGCAATAAGCAAATGATAACAAATAGTAAATAAGAAAATAAGTAAACTAAAAAACTACAATTAGTTTAAAGAAAAAATATTATTCTTTGTAGCATTAATAAACCTCAATATTGAGAATGGTCATTTTGTCTTTTCTAGTAACTAATAAATAAAATAATTTTATTTAAATATTGGAAGACTAGTACTGGATAATCATCCATGCTAATTATTTCTTAAATAACAAACTACAATCTTTGAAAGCAATTGTTCAATAAGAGAGAAGATAGAAAATAAAAAATAGAAAACTACAAGAGTGAAAAATTACCCAAAATATCAAAATATAATTTATAATTTTAACAATGAAAACAATTATTTAATAAACAATTATTTTAATTTCAAGAGATTTTTTTATTCCCAAACTACAGAAACTATGAATGAGAATTATTATAGTTATAAATTTTACACAATCGGAAAGTTATTATTCTTTCATCGTTGTAGTGAATAGAAACGGTCAAAGTGATACATTTTTTCTTTTTCCAATATAAAACATAAATATAATAATCAGTTTAATGATAACAAGATTCAGGATTAATAATTGATATTACTTCTTTTGATAATAAGCCAAGTATTTTGAATTTAGTGATAGTTTATTACAAGAAAATGAAATCAATTTTCATTTAAATCTAAATAATTTAGAGATTTTAATTTTATCAATGAACATCTAATCTAATTAATTAATTTTACAAAGGACAATTCATATATTTTATTTCTAAATATACTCTAATAGAAATAGTAAATTTTACCATAAAAATGTAAGAGCTTGTTTAATGGAGTCCTAAACAAACATAAAAATTCATAATAAAATTTGAATAAAATAGTTTAAAAAGTATACCATGAGATTAAAAGAGGTTGAAGCTAAAATCATAAGTATATAATCAATAGAAAATTTAATGAAGTGAGTAATTAACCTTGTAATTGATTATCAGAAAGATCCAAATATTGTAAGTTGCAAAAGTTTCCAATGAAGCTTGTAAGGAGAAAGAGTAAAAATATTTACTAATTAAAAAATTATGCAATAAACAAATGATAAAAAAAATAGTAAATAAGAAAATAAATGCATTCACAAACAAATTAGTTCAAAGAAAATATTATTCTTATGTAATAATAAACATAAATAGTGAGAATGGTCCTTTTTTTTGTCTTTTTTGGTAACAATGGAATAAAGTAATTTTATTTCAATATTGGAAGACTAGTATTTGGATTAATCATCCATGATAATTATTTCTTAAATAACAAACTACAATATTTTGAACAAAGCAATAGTTCAATAAGAGAATGATAGAAAATAAAAATAAAAACTATAAGAGTGAAAAGGAAATTACCAAATTATCAAAATATAATTTATAATTTTAGCAATGAAGACAATTATTTAGCCAAACAATTATTTTAATTTCAAGTGATTTTTCTATTTATTCACAAACTACTAGAAACTATGAATGAGAAATTATTATAGTTATCTAAATTTTACACAATTGGAAAATGATTATTCTTTCATGCGTTGGTGAATAAAAACGGTCAAAGTGATACATTTTTTTTTCTTTTTCTATATAAAACATAAATATAATAATCTATTTTTGATAATGTTATACGATTAGAGGATTAATAATTGATATTAACTATTTTTAATAATAAGCCAAAGTATTTTGAATTTAGTGATAGTTTATTACATGAAAATAGAAATCAATTTTGTAAGACCCGAGAAATTCCAATTTCTGGAATAAGGGCAAAATGGTAATTTTGATTACAAAATTGTAAATTCAAGTTAAAAAATCCATACCACTCCTCTAGACCCTCGGATGACTTAAACGGATTGCACCGTTGAATCTGCCTCGCGGAATCTAGTTAGCACGTAAAATTTCGTAATTTTCGAGAGACATTTCAGCCTAAGATGTTTTCGAGACATCGCTTCTGGTGCCAGAATCTAAGCCAATGCGACGAAAAGACACATATGGTGCTGTACTCATGTACCATATGGTATGAGTAGAGAATAATGGAAATGGACGACCGAGATAGTGCCGAATATCAAATCTGTAAAAGAGGGACATATTGGGCATTTTAGAATTTGACTTTAAGTCACTAGAGGCCAAATTAGCAAATAGTGATTCATCTCCCTCATTTAGCCAACAAAAAAACGTGGGAAGCCATTTTTGAGTGATGCAGTAGCTCCATTTTAGAGAGCTTTTAGAGAGAGAGGGCTTCTCTCTAGATTCGCAAGAGATCTAGCCGCCGCGCCTTCAACACAAGAAGTAAACGCTCTACGCGGAAGCAGCTACGCGTGACTCCCTGCTTCATGAAGTTTTGACAACCCAAGAGTGTGGGATTTTCCTACTGTGTTTCATTCCCATTTTTAAGGGTTTTTCGATGTTTTGCTGGTTTGAGGCCGTGAGGGGTCGTTTTTTGATCTGGCCCCAAAACACGGGACCTAATTGTTAGAATTTCGGGATTTTTCCCCAACTGCGGACTCCGCCTTAAATAGGACTGTTTGGGGTGTTTTTATTTCACCAAATGGCTTTAAATCATGTTTGTATGGAAAATGCCTGAATGGAAGAAAGGATTCATTCCAAAACTTGGGACCTAAATTGTGAATTGTTTTTGAATATTAGGGATGTTCAGAACCTCATAAACTGTAGGGCCGTTTGGGAGTGGGCTGGTTTAACTGCGGGGCTTAAATGGTTGTTTATATGCATTGGGCCGGGAATGGTCAAAGGGGATTTCGGGTTCACTAAGTGAATCAGTAGGATTTTCCCAGAATAAAACGAGGTTTCACTATTCCCTAATAATGCTTTGAAAATATATTTTGTGAAAATATGCGCTTATCGTGCAATTTAAATTAAATTGTTCGTTTGATCATTAAGCCCAAGCCGAGCTAATTTTGATGGGATGAAATGTATAATTGCATAACATGATTGTGTGATTTAACACATATGAGTATATTCATGTTTATATATTTGCATGTGATTGGGGATCAGATTGAATCGCATATATGGTATTCCATATAATCGATCACCCTAGGATTATAGGAGTGAGTGCATGAGATAAGTCTAGAGGAAAATGGTTCGGAGGGTAGTCTAAACTAAATAATATATCAACCGTCGGAGCGGCCCAGTTGATATATATTCATCGGAGGGTAGTCCACAAACAAACAAATAATACATATATCAATCGTCGGAGCGGCCCAATTGATATATATTCATCGGAGGATTGCCCACTAATAAAATGATAATTCTCATACAAGGCTTAGGCGAGTGTGAGAGTCACGAGGACTTGATCCGAAAGGTCATAGACATTCAAGTAGATCATGCATTTGCTCAATGTTTGCTTAAATTGAAACATCGTGACCGCACTTAGATGGTGAGTAGCCCATTTGGTGGCTTATTTCCAACGAGCTTTAGTCACCCCGCCGTGATTCCCCCTTATTTTACGTGCAGTATGGAGTTGCAAGGAGAGGACTCATTCTAGAGATTTATTGTGAAGAAAGCCTAATGTGGCTGTGGTTGTACATGTATTAGAATTTCTAATCTTAATATATGTATCGCTTAAGAGTAAAATATTAACTTGAAACCATCGATATAGTTTGATATATTGTGTCAGTACGCTGATGGGCCCAAGTGGTCGTATCGATATATATATCAGACATATTGTTGATCGTGACAGGTATTTTAATCGGTAGAGCTCCCGCACAAAGGAGATCGCCCGATTTTCTAGCATACAAGAACCGACTTAAGACCGAGAAATTCCAATTTCTCGAATATACAAAATCGTAATTTTGATTACAAATTATAAATTACTAAGAAAAGTCCGTAATTAATTCCTAGATCTCGCATGACCTAAACTGACACCGTTGAATCGCCCGCCAAATCTAGCTAGCACGTAAAAATTTCCTCGCACTCTGGTCGAGACAAATGAGCTCCAGACGCTTCGAGATTGGCAAGCCGTGTCAGAATCGACATATGCATTTAATATACAAATAGTATGTACTCATGTACCATAAGTGGTATGAGTAGAGAAATGATGAAAATGGACGGCCGAGATAGTGCCGAATGTCAAAACTGAAGAAAGAAGGGAATTAATTAATTAAATTGATTTAGTTACTAAATGACAAAAAGGGAACAGTGGCCATCTCTTTAAAAATGCAACAAAAGAAGACAAAACGGGACTGGAGGAACCGCAGCAGCAAAGAGGCCGACAACATGCCGAGAGAGAGGATCGACTTCTCTAAAAATACCTGACGATCCGATCGCTGGGCGCCTTCACAAGAAGGAGAAATGTTCTACGTGGACAAAGGACTCCTGATCAGGAGTTTCTTCCAAACTCCTCGAGGTAGGATTTTCTCTCCTACTTGGGTTTTATTCCCATTTAAATGTTTTACTAATGTTTCTGCTGAATGAGGCCGTTAGTCATGCCGACGGCCCCAAAACATGGACCTAATTATTGGAAACATTTGTTACAGCATGGTGCAAACGTAACCGTGGTAGGGGCTGTTTGGGTAAATCGAGTGTTGATTTATGGATTAAATGGTGTTTGGTATGTATTGTGGCCTAAATGGCCGGTGGAAACCCTGGGTTCACTAAGTGAACCGACAGCTGTGGATTTTCCCAGAATAGTAACGAGGGTTTCACTATTCCCGAATAGTGTTCTCAAAATATATTTTTGTGAAAATATGCGCTTGGTCGAAAGTGGGATTTAAATTAAATTGCTCGTGTTTGATCATTAGCCCAAGGAGCTAATTTTTGATGTGATGAAATGTATAATTGCATAACATGATCAGGTGATTTTATTTATGTGGAATATATTCGTGGTTATATATTTGCATGTGATTAGACCTAATTGGAACTCGCATACATGCATTCCATATGCACGGGAACATCCTGGGGAGCATAGGAGTTAAAAGCATGAGATGGCCCAGAGAAACAAGGTTCTGAGGGTAGTCTAAATGTTAATTATCTGAGGGTAGTCCAAATAAATAATATATCAACCGTCTGAGCGGCCCAATGGATATACACCATCTGAGGGTAGTCCACAAACTAAATAATATATCAACCAATGAGCGCCACTGATATATATTCATCTGAGAAATTATTGTAAATAAATATGAGAGACTCAATCGTCTGAGCTACCAATTGATATATGAGTCTACCGAGGGTTGCCCACAAATAAAACGAATATTCTCATACGAGGCTTAGGCGAGTGTGAGAGAGTCGGTGAGGACTCGGGATCTGAGTTGGTCATGTAGACATTCAAGTAGGATCATGCATTTGCTTGAATGTGTGTTTACTTTGGAACATTGCACTGCACTTAGGTGGTGAGTAGCCCACTCTAGTATGATTCTCCCACTGAGCTTTAGCTCACCCCGCCGTGGGACCCCTTTATTTTGTATTGTGCACAGGAGCGTAAGTAGGGGACTCGCTCGTCCAAGAGGTCGAGTCTGAAGAAAGCCAGGGTGTGGCTGGCGATTGTACATGTATTAGAACTCTTTAAGTTTAATATATGTACTGTTTAAGAGTAAAATATTAACTCTTGTAACTATCGGGTATATAGTCAGGTTTCATACTGGCATGTACATTGAGTACTCAAGCCAGGCCCAAGTGACCGTATTGGATATATATATATTGCATATATTGGACTGTCAGATGTATATGCAGGTGACCGGGCTGGGCAGAGCTCCCGCACAAAGGAGACTCGCCCGATTTTCTAAAGTGGCGCTGCAACCCGACTTCCACTTGTATTCCGCGGTCGACTTCGGCAGCAACTGACCCCAAGCTGGGGCGTCACACCTACCTCCACTTGTATTCATGGTTGATCTGTAGTCAACTAATTCTGCTGGGCACAAATTTTCATTTAAATCTAAATAATTAAGAGACTTCAATTTTATTAGTGAACATCTAATCTAATTAATTTTAAAAAGGACAATTCATATATTTTATTTCTAAAGATACTTTTTTTGAAATAGTAAATTTTTCCATAAAAAATGTAAGAGCTTGTTTGATGGAGTCTTAAATAAACATAAAAATTTAATAAAATAGTTTAAAAGGTATACCATGGGAATAAAAGAGGTTGAAGCAAAAATCTTAAGTATACCATCAATAGAAAATTTAATGAAGTGAGTAACTAACCTTGTAATTGATTACCAGAAAGATCTAACTTTTCCAGATGTTTAAGCTCACCCAACCAGTTTGGCAATTTTCCCATCAATTGATTAAGGGACAAGTCTAACTCCCTCAAATTAGGCAGAGGACTTTTAGAATGGCAAGTTTTAGTTCCATTGATAATATCAGGTATGCTTCCATTCAAGTTATTAAAACTCAAATCCAAATATTGTAAGTTGCAAAACTTTCCAATAGAGCTTGGAATTGAACCTGTAATGAGAAAGAGTAAAACACACAATTAAAAATTATGCAATAAACAAATGAAAAAAATAGTAAATTAGGAAATAAATGCGTTAAAAAACAATTAGTTTAAAGAAAAAATATTATTCTTTATGCATTAATAAACATAAATATTGAGAATGGTCATTTTTTGTCTTTTCTAGTAATAATAAAATAAAGTAATTTTATTTAAATATTGGAAGACTAGTACTAGGATTAATCCATGCTATCATTTCTAAATAACAAACTACAATATTTTGAAAAAAGCAATTGTTCAATAAGAGAAGATAGAAAATAAAAATGAAAACTATAAGAGTGAAAAGAAAATTACCAAATTATCAAAATATAATTATTTAGCCAAACAATTATTTTAATTTCAAGTGATTTTTTTATTTATTCACAAACTACTAGAAACTATGAATGAGAAATTATTATAGTTATCTAAATTTTACACAATTGGAAAATTATTATTCTTTCATCAGTGAATAAAACTACGAGTGATACATTTTTTTTCTTCGATATAAAACATAAATATAATAATCTATTTTTGATAATGTTATAAGATTAGAGGATTAATAATTGATATTAACTATTTTTGATAATAAGTCAAAGTATTTTAATTTAGTGATAAGCTTATACCATGAAAATCGAAATCAATTTTCATTTAAATCTAAATAATTAAGAGACTTCACCTATTAGTGGATATCTAATCTAATTAATTTTAAAACTGACACCATATAATCTAGTTGGTACCAGTAGATGCTTCCTATTGACTAAAGACCCTAGGTCCCGGGTTCAATTCGGGAGGCGAAGGAACTCAAAGTGGGAATGAGGATATCCTATGAGTGAGCTTCCAATTAAGGGTACCAATGTAGGTGGCTTTCACGAAGGCGGGGGTCTCACAAAGAATAAATTCCGCAGCTTCGATGTCTTAAGCCACCGAAGTGAGACATTCGAGACGAACTCGTAATATCCCTCTTCATACCTTTCCACCCAAGAGTGTTCCTTGGGTGGTATGATACATCTGTGTTTCCCTTGACAGATAAGATGTTTATGGAAACGGGCTTCTCCATAATCTCTCTCCTTTACATCACCTACATCCGTACACACAACCTCCGTCCCATGACCACTAAGACCATCCTCTCTCCTCAAATGACAACCGCTGTCTGCACCTACTTCACCTTCAACTTCACTACATCCGTGATCCCCGACCGAAGCCTCTAACTCGGGGCTTCATCAATACAGACGATACGAATGGCTAATAAAGGTTCGAATCGTTAGTTCCGGGCCTACACCCAAGGACCTCACCCCATGAGTCGCGAAGACACTCCGCCCTCAAGTGCGATAGGAACCTACGTGGTCTTCTACTAAGAGCATCTCGCTACCACGTCGCCTTCCAAGATGATATTCAATGGTACATTCATAACTTCTTGATCGCCTGATCCATCTCTCTGCCTCATGTTCGGGCCTTTCCTCAGAAACGATACATAAGCTCTTATGGATCCGTAAAACTTGGCCAGTAAGACTCCATATAAGTACGCCTCCATATCCGCAAGGCAAATACTATAGCCGCTAGCCTGTCGTGTGGTAATTCTGCTCATGCTTCTTCAATCGTCAAGCATATGCACCACCTTGTCATTCTGCATTAATACACAACCTAAGCCTTGTCTAGAGGCATCACAATACACTACAAAGCCATCCTGCCCTGATGGAAGTGTAAGTACCGAGCCGAGGTCATCTCCTTAACATCGAAACTCGCACGCCCCGACCATAAAAACTAGCTCCTCTTTCCTCAAGTCGGGCCCAGTCAAAGGTACCATGCACATTCAAAATCCTCAACGAATCGACGGTGAATACTTCGCCAAACCCAAACTCCTATCTCCTCGTGAACACTCGCAGGAGGTTTCCAATTCAAGATAGTCGACCTTCTTCGATCCACTAAGACCCTCCTAAAACCATGTGTCCTAAAAAGCACACACTGGTCGAGCCAAACTCACACTTACTAAGTTTAGTATAACCGATGTCTCAATGTTCAGAATTATCCTCAAGTGCTCAGATGTTCTTCTCCATCGCCGAATAGACCGGCATATCGGGCCAATAAACACGATAACAAACCGATCTAAGTAAGGCCCGAAAAATCTCGTCACAGATCCATAAAGCTACCGCATTCGTAAGTCCAAACGGCATGACTAGAAACTCAGTAACACTGCATCAGGTTCGAATGTTGTCTCTGGGAACATCCTCATCATGAACTCTCAATCGATGATACCGACCTCAAATCAATCTCGAGAATACCTTAGCTCCTCAGAATCGATCAAAGAGATCATCAATCCTAAGAGGATACCGATTACGATTGTTACCTTATTCAACTCTCCGAATCAATACATAATCGCATGCTCCCGTCCTTCTTCTTCACAACAAAACCTACTCCCAAGGAGATGCTGCCTGGCCCCGACGAACCCTTGTCACCATTTCTTCCATCCGCACCTTAAGTTCTTTCACTCGCAGGGCCATCCTATATGGCGCTCGAAACCCAAGGCTTCAGCCCCAGGCAATCCTGACCGAAAATCAATTCTATCCGGGGTAGTCCCGAAGATCATCCGAAATGACATCCGAAAATTCTTCACTACCTAATGTCTCCAATCTCATATCATCATCTCTCACCAATCGACAGGCTGTGATACCTGACATATGATTTTCGAAAGACCTTCCCACCCATCATCACGCTGTAAACATCATACTGAGGACAATATCTTCTACTCCCACAAAAAGTAATCTCCTGCTCCCGCCTACGTAACTTAACTTCTTTCCTGAAACAATCCATGGTGGCGTGATGTCGATGTGACGCCCCAAAACCCGGGGGGTCCAATACGGCCACTTGGGGCCTGACGATCTTTCGATGTACATTTTAGCTGTAAAACCAGCTATATACCCATGAAAGGTTTAAAGAGTTGATTTAATATTTTTGCCTCTTAAACAATACATATATTAAACTTAAAGAGTTCTAATGCATGTACAATCATCAAGCCACGGCTTTCTTACGAGACTCAACCTCTTAGACGGCCGTCCTACGCACGCTCTCACAGCTTTGTAAATAAAAAGGGGGTCCCACGACGAGGGTGAGCTAATTCTACAGTAGGAGAATCGCCTAAGTGGGCTACTCACCATAAGTGCGGTGCAATGTTCAAAATGGCGCTTACACATTCCCAAGCGAATGCATATGATCTACTTGAATGTCTCGCATGACCAACTCGGATCAGGTCCTCAGACTCTCTTTTTATGCTCACTTACTGCGCCACCTAAGCCTGTGTGAGGAATATTCTGACAGTTTATTTTTGTGGGCAACCCTCTGGAGTGAATATATATATCAAGATTTGAACAGCTCAGGCGATTGTGATATATATTGTTCTGTTCAAAAATAATGAGGACTTCCACTCTACAGGTAGTGTGCCATATCAATTTTGGTGCTGCTCTCAGACGGTTGATATATTATTTAGTTTAATGGACTACCCTCAGATGAATATATATCAATTAAGTAACAGCGACAGCTCAAAATGGTTGAAATGCCTGCCATTTATTTACAGTTTGACTACCCTCCAGGAAGTAATTAACATTTTTGAAAGCTACCCTCGAACCATACCACCTTATTCTCTATGGGGCCATTCCCCATCTCAGCGCACGCTAACTCTACATCTCTGAGGATGTCGTATTGGTGCGCTATGGAAT
This sequence comes from Tetrastigma voinierianum, assembly GCA_016808115.1. Lineage (NCBI taxonomy): Eukaryota > Viridiplantae > Streptophyta > Magnoliopsida > Vitales > Vitaceae > Tetrastigma > Tetrastigma voinierianum. The sequence goes on from JAEQBH010000779.1 coordinate 1,153,703, forward strand.
ACGCATGCTGTATATATATGTCAGTTCCAATTCGGTCTAATCACATGCAAATATATAACCACGAATATATTCATAAATAAATCTTTGTTGCATGTTACATGCAATAATTGCTTTATCTAGAGCTTTCATCACATTAAAATTAGCTAAAAACGGGGAGTTTGGCTGTGTGTTCGGAACGCTACACTGACGATTTTAATTTAAAAATCCATTTCGATAAAGCTGCGTATTTTCACACAAAAATATATTTTGAGAACAATGGGAATAGTGAAACCACGACTGCTGATAGAAAATGCTGAAAGCATGGTTCATGAGAGCGAGATCAGCAATCCTGGCTATTCGACCCCTGCAATGCATACCAAGCACCAATTTAATACATAAATTAACACATAATCAACCCCAACGACCCCTACATTGGGACTATCGAAACTTGTACCTCTCTCCTAAAGTTTTCTAAAAATTTCAATAATTTGGTCTCATGTTTTTTGGGGCCAGATCAAACGGCCCCTCACGACCTCGTTCGACTATTTACAAGCATTTAGTAAAACATTTAAAATGATAAGCGTAGGGGAGAAAATCTCTTTCGAGGAGTTTGAAGAAACTCCCGATCCGGAATCCTGCGTGTATAGCATCCGTAAACATTCCCACTGGCATATTGTACTGAAGGCATGCGCTGACCAGGTTAGATCTTTGGCATATCTAGAAAGCCTTTCTCTCTACAAGCATAAAATCAAGCTACAATAAAAATGGCTCCATTTCTTTGGTTGAGAACCCAATGAAAGAGACTGAAGCACTATTGACAATTTTGTCATTTAGTGACTTAAAATCGGAAATACCATGTGACCGTTTATGTCCTACTGCATAACTGCAGGATTTGATATTAGCGCTCTACCGATGGGTCGTTTTGAATTTATTACTCTCTTCATCTGCATGAATACGTAGTACATCTTATCTGTCTTATTTCGTCGCGCTCCGAAAATCGGTTTACGACCGCCTCAACGGCGATGCCTCGAAGAAAAAGCGTCAATGCGACTCAAGTATGCCGCTGGAAAGGAAATTATAAATTTCACGTCTTGCTTTAGCAATTTACGTGAGCGATTCCAGCGGTGCAATCCGTTTCATCCCTCAATAAAATACAAGGTAGAATTCTGGATTTTAGCGCGAGTGATTCCATGAAGTGATGTCAAAGGTACGATTTTGCCCTTATTCGAGAATTGGGATTTTACACCACCGGGTCTTATTCTCTCCTCCTTAAAGGAATTTTGATAAAGTCGGAACACAAATCGCAATCATACCACGCACGGCGTGTGCATATCTGCGCGCATTCTACCATGCGTGGCAGTCATTTGAATTTTAAGCGACTAAACTCACATTACTTACCTTCATCCCACTAAAGCGAGAAGGGGATTCGCGTGGCCCGCTTTATCGTGTCTCGGCTCCCCACGTGGACTCCTCCACTCATAGTCACAACCACCACTAAGTACCAACGCTAGCGCCGCGGTTTTGCGTTAACAACTGTCAGCATTACATCAGACGATCTGCTTGTTTGAGTGAGAATATTCACTTTCTCTCTGCACGAAGAAGGTCGCTCGGGAATGTGTCAACCTCAATGCGTCCCCTGATCCACCACATGAGAGGCGGATGCGGAATTATGTTCGAACATGGAGACTCAAAATACCTGAAGTGGACACTGTGGCAACGTCATCTTTGGGTGATAAAGAAAGCTGGGAGGCCGTGCCTTTACGGTGCCTATCCTCTCAGAGGTATCTCACCTGAAAGGTCCAGTAATGAATCTACTGTGATAACCTCATGCTAGAACTACGCGATGCGCTCTTGCCCACAGGAATCACCTTGAGAAGCGTGATCACTAACCTCGAACTCTGGGGTCGGCGTCTCACATTAGCATAGCTCTTCTGCTTGGGGCTACGGCGTGAGAAAACGCTATCATATCAAGCTCACCTTCTACCGGGGTATCTCTAATCGGAGTCAGCAGGACCGTGATGGAGCTCTCTTCGCTCGATCACGTCATAACGCGATGTCACTTTGCTCGTCTACCGTGCTCGCCTTGGTGCCGTCCCAAATGCGCTGCTTTTTGATAGCGACCCATTTGTGGCGAATTCCCGCTAAGAGCGATTGCTCTTCTGTTCACCGCCCATGATCCGAGGACCATGCTCACAAGGAAGCGCTATACAGCTTACATGTATATAAATCGCACGCATGACGTATACCAACCCCTGCACCTGGCTTCCCCCTTACTTGGTATTATGCTTGACCTTCGAGGTCACAATCGCGACAATCGATGAATTTGTCAACAGTCCATGTCATGAATGACCTCCATGTCTGGCGTGTGTGAGTCCTTGCCTGACTCGACCACACCCAATGCGATTTCCGATGGGTATCGAATCTTGGGTCCACTCCTACGGCTCACATCACTTAACTACAAGTCATTGATAACCGTATCCTGTGTTTTCATCTCGAACCACATAACTTCGACACACTTCGGGAAAGCCTTCCTCCCACCATTTCTGATTCAACTATGAGTCTTCATTGGACGTAGTCCTAAAGATAACTCAACCCACACTGCTCACACCATGAAAGTGGTATTGAATGACCATGCAGTGCACCCACACACACGAGCTCTTGCGTGTTGTTTAGATTGCACATAAGCGTGTACGTGCCCTCTTTTTGGCGACACCAAATCCCAGGGTCCACCATGAGCAAAATCTTGAAGAGAGAGAGATCTCTCCTGCACACTCATGCTAATCTCGCATTTGACTACTGCTCGAGAGGTCAACTCTCTACATCTAGGGAAGGCAGCAATATACTGGCTTTCTAAAGGCCTTAACCTCTAAGCCCGAATCCGAGAAGGTCGTGTATCGGGTATAATGACATTTTCGGGTGTAATTGCGACAACCCGATGGTTGCACCGCAAATACATCCATGTCAAGCTTTGACGTAACAACCAATATGTCTACCACCTATGGTCCTACGCATCATTGTACCTTCCCAGTCTGTCCCACGACTTGACCCACATTCGGCCCCTTGGCCTATACGTGCTGATGGAAGTGCTTGTATAACCTGGCCCGAAGAAGCTACGGTTCCTCCCAACCTCATTGGTGTGGAGGAATGAATTGCTGCTCTCTCTGTCCTTTACGGCTAGCGGACCGCATTGTCCCAAGTCTCTTGGGATCCTGCATCTCCTATGGGGAAATGTCAGTAGAAGAGGGCATCATGCTCGATCACGGCCCCCAGTCCTGAAACTAGTGTGAAGCCTTGAGAAGTCTTACCCCTTTTCTCTTCACACGGAGCTAGGAGAAAGGTCCTCCCTCTTGCACTTTACCAACACGAGTACATCAGGTGTTCGAGTATCCTCGATTTCTCTCTCTCTATAGTGGTCGGTGGGGTCCCAACCATGGATTTATCACGTAGGCGAGAAATCCTACGATCTTACACACTTACACGAATGAATAACTGCAGCCGATACGGAATCTCTTGTAATACCTAGCCAATCCCAAGAAACTACGTATCTTGAAGATTGACATTCGGTCTCTCCATTGGCACGCATCTTTGCCTCGACCTTCTACGAATTGGCTGACACTCCCGGTCTTGACACCACGTGTCCCAGCGATGTCTACCTCGCATTAAGCACTGAGGCTCTCACTTCTTGAACTTACATACATTGATCGCTATACCGACCCTTTGTAACCTGATCACCAGTGATACTCCTGTGCTCCCACTCACGTGGAGTAGATCAGATGTCTCGCCTGAAGACTGACATGATCTAAATAGGGTTGGAATATCCTGTAAAGCTGCTGAGATCCATGAATCTTTACCAGTGCATTGTTGATCATAAGGGGCAGCTCATGCAGGCGGGAAGCAGGGACCTACGCCCACTGCTTGGCAAGTGTCCTCACGTTGTGTAGGAATATCTACGTCTCTCTCCCTGGCACTCAATTTCAAATGTTGTACGCTTGATGCGAAGGTCTATCTTAGATGGGCCTTGCGCCTCTCTGCACTCACCAGGTGATCGATAAATCATCACTCCTCGATGAATGGTACGATTAAGGATCATATACATTATTGCACGTAGTGCGTCGATGCACGATCGAAGGGTCTTGCCCTTCTTCTTCCTTAGAAATCGGGCCGGGCGCCGCGATTCAGGTGTCCGCGTTCTGATAAACCCCCTTACTGTCCGGTAGCTCGCTGCGCGGACTCGCGGGTTCCACTGCAGCTCTGGCTTTACACGTTGCTGCATCATGCAGTGCATGCGAGATGGTTGAAATACGGTGTAACCATAGAGTCTCGACCACTATTGGGAGTGAAGGCGATGATCTGGTGTGGTGGCAAGAAAGCTCTGCTGCTCTGAGAGGAAGAAAACATCCACATATACTACTTTTTACTGAGGGGTAGATCTATGATCTCACAGGTCTGTGTCTCCTCAGTCTCTCTGGTGGGCTCGCTGTGTATTACATTGTCCACGACATGAGGCTGTAGTAACTATCACACCGGGGTAATGCCTGTTATGTTTTTGTCCCTTTGAGGAAACACCATCACAGTCTGCAGATCACATTGTATAGGGGCGGCATTTGAAGCCCTCTCTCTCAAAAACCACAAGTAGATAAGGAATCCTTGTAGTAATGTCGGTCGGTCCATCCATGCTAGAGGATACCATGACATGAGACTTTGACATGTCTATGAGTTCTATTACGGAGTGTCCCTTTGCAGTGAGGTCACTGAGATCTCTCTAACTGTGACCTCCCGACCTATCATTCTTGAGTGACTAGCCCTAATTCCTAGAAACTCTCACATGTGGCTCTCTAAGGAGGGGGGCTTTGTTTACAGCAGTGGCATTGTGTGAGCAGCGTTATGAAAAGGAAGAAAACGTCTCTAGAGGAGAAGAAAGCCTTTTCCGCCCATTTCATCACACATTTGGGTGAGACTCTGTTTCTCTAGGCTAGAAACTATGACCCTGAGGAATCTGATCCCGGGTCGGCATTCGGAGGTAATCACTGGCCTCTAACACCTTCTGCTCTTCGATCTGCCTGCATCAAACTGATGGTACGCTCTCTTCCATCGGTCTCACCTCACCTGTGTATGGAGGGATGATGCCCACTAACCTCACGAAGGCTACTAGGAGATCTTCCTTTTGTCTCCTGTTATGTTTTTGTCTTTTCATCTAGTATTCGTTAATAATACCCTATTTCCAGGAAAAAAGAGTCTAACGTCAATGTTCCATGCCCCAGTGAATTTGCCGCACCTTTCGACCCCGGTGCCTTCCCGCGTGGGCGTCTCACCTCGCACGATGATGTCATCTCTTACCGTCCTCTATTCATAGCCCACTATTTCACACCATTACATGCAACAGAATCATTTAACTTTTATTTTAGATCTAACTAACGCAATGTACATGCCAATAGTAATGGGTGACTTAACTAACCATGAGAAAGGCAGGCGCGGGTTCTGTTATACAAGTGAGCGCTAAATTTCCCCACGTAACCACCCATTTTTGAGTTAAATTATCGAATCACTGGGTGATGTGGAGTCCTGGCGCTAGCGTAGCATTCACCATTTTCTATCACTATCGCTCCACACTATGCATATAACTTCCTACCCACAGAAGCACCATTATATAAATCCTTTGATTTCCCAAACGTGGCGGATTTGATGATCGATCTACGAGTGTCTCTGGGGCATGAACGAAGCCCACAGAGACACAAATCGCCACCACATAGCTGTTTATCATATTTAATTTTATCATTTTAAATATTGACACCCACATGGCAGGGCATTTTCAAAGAATTTTGTATTTTTGAAAGTTGCCCCATTTTCGAAAATCTTATCAATTTATTGGGTTTTGTTGAGTTTCTACGATTCGTCGTGAGGAATTCTCTTTGGGTTCACGGGTTAGGAGGAGGGGCTGAGGCCAAGCGTCTTGGCACGTTTTCATTTAGTGTTGGCACACGTTTGCAGATTTTTATTCACTTGATCTTGTTAGAGTCTTTGCAGTGAGTCCTACAATGTCACAAAGTGCTATTTACAGTGAAGCCACGGGATCGATGGCCTTGTTGCATCATGTCTTTGCCCTACAATTTCCTCCTTCGGCCTCCTATTTTTGGCGTACACTTTTCCATGTTTTTAATACAATCTAACACCTTCCTCTAAGTCACAATACAATATAGTATTGCAATACAAACTCCCAGCCTCGAGCCTTCTTCTGCATTACAATATGGTGTATTTTGAAAGCCACAATTTTTCCACTCTTCTCAAGCCTTCTTCTCTGCAATACAATGACTGTATTGCAATACAATTTCCTTTACTTTAAGCCTTCCTTGCAATACAATCCTGCAATACAACTGAGCCCTCTTCTTCCACGATACAAGCCCAGGCCACTCTTCCTTTCTTGATACAGAAAGCGTATTGCAATATATAGAAGTTCTAAGCCAACGCCCCTTCACCCATCTTACTTGATACAATCCTAGCTCAGCATTTCTTTTTGATACAATACTTGTATTTGCATTACACTTTATTATCCCTCAGAGCTTTAGGGGTGATTTACAATACAAACCTTGCCTTCTTTGGATTTTTCATTTCTCCTGTTACAATCTAGGCGAGTAGCCCATCAAAATTTTATCTTTCAATAAATTTTTTCGTTTTTCATTATAAATGATTTTTTTTTCATTTTTATTTCAGATGGAAAGTCTCTAAAATCACTAAAGAATCATTTTCTTGAATGACTCGAATAAATTCGCCCAAAATTTATTTTACCCATTTTCATAGAATTTTACACTACATATAAAACCTTAGAAAATTATTTCTTTACCTCACCTCATAACCAAATAAATTTTATAAAATTATTTTCTTTTCCCGATTTTTACACTTTGAAAAATTTTCTCCCACTAAAATAAATTTATAAAAATTTATTTTCTTTACCATTTTCTTCAATTTTACAACTTGTAAAACTACAGAAGAAAATTTATTCCTCACCTCATAACCAAATAATTTACATAAAACTTATTTTCTTTAATTTCTTTTCCCACGAGTTTTACCTTTGTAAAACTCAGAATTTTTTTTTTCATTAATTTACGGAAATAGTCCGAGTACCTCAGCTCTCATTAGGCATGACACACTAACCTGATGTTCCATCTCAAATTTATTAGAAGGAATTTGATTTCATCTCGTCAATATTTTTTAACTCAAATAAATTTATTTAAAATTCATTTCTGCTTTCCTCCTCTTTGGTGATAGACCACGGTTTTTTTTACTCAGCATGCAAAAAACTCTAAAAACATGTTCAACACCCATGTGCTAACCATGCAGCACACAACTTCCCAAACAACATGTGGCAAACACACCATTCATCAACATTTCACACATGTTCACTGGCAATTACCGCCCAATTCACAAAATCACACAAAGAAACACATACACACGTGTGATGTGTCCTAGTTTAATCCGGCTGATTTTCTAAGGTAATCCACTAAACTCAACTGCATCGAACCACACAGAAATGGTGATGTTTTTACATTTCATGGCCTAAGCCCCAAATTTTCTATATAGGTTTCCATATACTATATATACTCCTCGTCAAACCACCTAGTGGTGATGGATACTTTATGAGCAGAGCTCCTAGGTGATCGAGTAGCACCCTGGCTGCGACTACCAGGCGTACGGCACTGAGGCAGGGGTCGCAGTTGACTACCGTCGACCCGCCTGAATTCGGTGGATGTCGGGTTACCCCAGCGCCACTTTAGAAAATCGGGCGAGTCTCGGCTGTGCCGGGGGAGCTCTACCCCCCAGCTTTGATACACACTTTTATACGTCGAGACAGGTCAATATAGCCGTACTTTATATATCAATATCATTGACCGCGGGCCCACACAAAGCACGATACTGATAATATGCATGCAGTATGAAACCAACTATATACCCAGTAGTTTACCGGGTTAATATAAACATTTTACTCTTAAACAATACATATATTAAACTTAAGGGGAGTTTAATACATGTACAATCGTAATACGCGGCTTTCTTCTAAAGACTCAACCTATCTTGGGGCGCAGGGTAGCCTCGCACGCTCCCATATCAAAATAAGGCGGTCCCACGGCCAAGGGTGAGCTAATTCTTAGTAGGAGAATCATGCAAGTGGGCTACTCTCACCTAAGTGCGGTCGCAGTGTGTTCCAAAGTAAACACACATTCAAGCGGAATGCATGATCCTGTGAATGTCTACATGACCAACTCGGATCCGAGTCCTCACGGAAGCTCTCTCACTTTCGCCCTAAGCCTCGTGTGTGAGAATATTAGTTTGTTGTGGGCAAGCCCTCTTGATTCGAATATATATCCGATTGGCGCGCTCAGGCGGTGATATATGTGACTGTTTGTGGAGCTACTCCGATGAATATATATCAAGCGGGCGCTCAAGAAACGGTTGATATATTATTTAGTTTTGTGGACTACCCTCTGGAATTTGAATAACTTTTATATATATGTCACTGATTCTTGTGCTGGGCGCTCAGACGGTTGATGCATGTATTATTTAGTTTGGAACTACCCTCGAGATAATTAACATTTTAGAGACTACCCCTCAGAACCTTGTTTCTCTAGACCCATCTCATGCATAACTCCTATATACTCTTTAGGATGTTCGATTGCATATGGAATACATGTATACCGGTTCGGTCGATCTGTCAGCGTGCAAATATATATGCGAATATATTCCACATTTTCCTCTAAACTAAATCACCTACAATCATGTTATGCAATTATACATTTTCATCACATTAAGAATTAAGCTCACTTGGGCTAATGATCAAACACGAACGGAATTTAATTTCGAAATCACTCGACCAACGCATATTTTCACAAAAATATATTTTGAGAACACTATTAGGGAATAATTTGAAACCCTCCGTTACTATTCACGAAAATCATGGCTCTGGGTTTAAACCTTGGTGAATCCGCGATCCGCGGCCATTCAGGCCCGATGCATACCAAGCACCAGATGTACATAAATCTTTGCCACATAATCGACCCCCAGGCGACCTAAGTATGGGGTATCTGACTTGACCTCTCAAAGTTTTCCAAGAATTTCCGGCATAATTTGGTCTCTGTGTTTTGGGACAAGAATCCGTGACCCCTCGAGCCTCCAGCAGAAACGATGGTAAAACATTTAAAATGAGAGTAAAACCAGCAAGTAGGGAGAAAATCACACCTCGAGGAGTTTGAAGAGCTCCTGGAGTAGATCGTGAATCCTGCGTATTTGTCAAAAACAAAAGAACATTTCTCCCTTCTTGAAGGCAGCGAAGCGGTTAGATCTTCCCCCAGAAAGGGGCTCATACAGAGAGAAGCGCTCTCACTGCCACTTGCAAACTCTCGAATCCAAGGCTCATCTTTGCATCCCACTAAGAAAATGGTTCCACACGTTCCTTTGGTTGGCTTAATGAAAGAGATGAAGCACTGACATTGACAGTTTTTGTCATTTAGTGACTTAAAATCAAATCTCATAATGACCGTTGTATGTCCTATAACACCGGTTGATGTTAGAAACTCTCTACCTTCGATTAGATCCGTTTCTACGAACAATTTATTTTCTCCTACTCATACCACTTATGGTACATGAGAGTACATGCTATATTGCCTTTAGCGCGTCGCATGTGAGAATCGGTTTAAGGCACCTACGAAACGATGTGCCTTGAGCGTGCTAACTAGATTTCGCGAGGCGATTCCAGCGGTGCAATCCGTTTCATCATCGAGATCTGAAATTAGATTACGGATTTTGGCGAAATTACGGTTGGTATTGTGAAAAATTACGATTTTGCCCTTATTCGAAGTGCGATTTCTGGGTCTTCACGATCAAAGATTTGACGATCCATCCTAGTATCACATCATGGTGGCGTGATGTCGGCGAGGACAACGGTCCATCCCTAGTATCACATCGAGTCACGGATGTCCGCAATGCAAATTGGCCACTCCGCAACAAACTCCTTGGCCCATGATAATCACTCTGACTTCGCCTTATCTTTATCTGCTATAAGTGAATCTCCTGTAGGAAGGGAGACTACCATACTACAATCTATGGGTTGTACACAGTATCTCTATATTTCACTTGTGCAATAAATTGGCTTGATAAGCAGAAGAGTGAGCAACACCACCGGATCTATCGAGACACGCCCAGCATCGCTCGAGCTTGGATGTGTGCGGTGATTACATGTGACCTCACGGTGCTACATGCGCCTCCTGTCACGGTGTTGCAAACACCACGGCGTTCTGTAATGCGAAATTAGATCAGTTTGTCCTGGATGGTGACCTCTGTATTGGGTCACTCGGATCTAGTGTGTGGAAATGTAGTGGGACCTCATGCACGACCCCCTCGACTACGGCTTTGGAAAGAAAGCTCATCGATCTTGACGCCTACATCTGTTGTCTCCTCTTGATCCTTTACCCCGAAACTATCTGTGGAGCACTCTGGCTGAAAAGTGTCTCCATTTGTGACATCCCACCATAAAGCATGTTGTCATGTCCCCATTACGCACCTACCATAATGGCGTGGTTCAGCACCCCACATAGCACACTACGGCTTTGGGACCCTTAGAGCTACTGTTTGTGGCACCTCAACCCGAACCACTACGCTGGCGTGTTGGCCACCCCCGAGTGAACTTTCTTGCCACTGATCCTTGTGTCTTTCCTCTCCTCTTGAGGCGCGCTTCACGGAACCTCCACTGAACCACGTTGAGCCGCTCCGTTTCGTCTTGGCCCGGTCGTAGCACGGGATTTCACGCCCCATGCTCCTCTCAACCATTTGCGGCCTCGACCACTGGCGTCTTGCCATGTGTGAACATCGGCCTTCTATGGTCTAATCTCTGTGGACGGACTGCAGCCAAATCTCTTCCCGGGTGTCGCTAAAACTTAGTCATCACGATAAATGGGACATACTAGCTCGATAGCTCGAAGAAAAAACTGGCTCGCAATGCGCTCACGGAGTGTCCCACACTCGACTGAAACTCCTCGGCGTAATGCCGCTCTTGAAGTATTGTTTGAACAAACATGTATCATAGAGAGAGCTCCTTCCTATATAGTGTGCCCACGGGGGACACTTTCCTCTGTGGGCATCTCCTGACCTTGCTCCTGCCCGCTCCAGTAAACGTCGGTGGGAGAAAGGCGAGAAAAAGTGACCATCTGCTCCTCATCAGGTACAGCTGCGTCACTGAGGTAGACGCGTTTCTGTTTCCTCTGGCCATGGCCAGAGCCTTTGCACACGGGTCTCCCGATCCATCATAGTTTCGATGCCCCCGGCTTTCGCCCCTCTCTATACGGGGAAACTCTTGGCTCTCGAAGTACATTGCTTGCAGTGGCTAAAAGGCGGAGCCATGCATGCTCTAATGATATGTCTGTCCTCCCCCAACCTCACACGGGAGGGGTGGTGGCGACCACAATGCGTGGTGGCGTAAGGTCACTGTCTTGTCGATTGGAGGAACATAAGCGGATTCATCAACATATTCCTGCAGTGAGAGGTGGTACTACGCCTCCAGAAGCTCTCACAGGTGGGGTCGACCTCGACGGCGCATTTTTGTGATTTAAGGGGTTGTGTCTGTAATGCATATATGAGTTTGAAATCATGGCATAATTTATGCAATTACTAAAAGAAATAAAACATTCGAAAAACAATCCATGAAGGCACTCATAAATTTCAAGTCTTTATAACATTTTCAAAGCGTGGCTCTGATACCCACGTTAGGATCAGGCAGAATTAACCTCATGAACAGGGGACCTCTGAACTCAATGAATATAGAAACTTTTTCCTTAAAGCAGTCCAAAAGCCAAATGTGGGCGTTTCAATCATAATATATCTGCTTTTAGAAAATAATACGGAAGACGGGAAGTGTGGTAAAATTTTTTTTTCTTTTCTTTTCAAACGCTTAGATTTTTCAGAAAAATTGGCCAGAGTTTCCTCTTTTTTTCGGACTTTCCCAAATTTACAAAACCTGCGAAAACATTTAAAACACTTCAAATCTTTCCATCCTCAACTTCTCAACTTTCGTTTAGGACTACCGTCTGATTCAATCAACACAATATATACATATATACATTTATTCATTTCAATCATCGAAAACTTATTACAAACCTAATACACAAATCCTTCTGCATTTGTTTTATCCCGAAGATTTGGGCTTAGTAGGACTTCGCCGGCGCTCCGATACCTCGTCCTTTGAGGATCAAAGCCCATATTTGTCGGTTTCGCATTTCAACTTTATACACTTATGCCGCTATATCCATAGCTCGAAACTCTCATTTCAACATATACGTTATGAAAGATTCATATCTCTGATGAAATCACGGGTGTGTCTCCTTGATGGCTCGACTCAACACTTAGGGAGGGACGCTCTACTGCTCACCTATCTCTACCGGGTCCTGCAAATGTTTTTTGAAACATCACCACAGCGGAAAGACCGGAGGCTAAAGGAGCCCAGTGAGTGTACATTTTCATTAAAATAACATTTCATTATATATCAAAGTAATACATGCTATTACATTCAAATCGAGTTTATACATAAGCATTTTATGCACCTCAAACTTTCTTTCTTTCTTTATAATAAATATAGTATTAAAATCAGGAGATTTGCCTTAAACAGACGCCTTCTGCCTCAAACTTTCTTTTATTTCCTTCTTTTTCTTTCTTTTAAGTCCAGACGAGATAAACACACCCGCGAGCAGTTTCAGTGCGGCGGTGAGAGACGATCATTCGGTCATAACCACTCTGGCTTGCGCGCGGAGAAACTCACGCTTTGCATGGGTTCGATCATAACACCTTATCCGTGTAAGGATGTTCCGCTCCTGAACTTCAAAGAATTTACTACTCCTCGATTAACCTATAACTTTACCCTCTAGAATCCCACTTTGCCAAGGTACCTGGAAGCGATATCAGTCATAACAGTCATAGGGGTTTAGGGTAATCGTTAAAGCGTTTCTTGAAATACATTTTATAAATACATTTAAATCCTTTTTTACCACTTTGTCATTTAAAACACATATGCATTCTTATTTACGGGTTTAAATTTTCATAATACTTTAACATATGCATACATATTTTAATATACATATAAATATATATATTGATGCAAGATAAAAATTTTCACTTATGCCTTAACATTTACATAAACATTTCCATTAAACTTTCAGTTTAACATTAAATCATTCACTTTTAAGAAACTCTGATTGCACCAAGCGTAATGAAGAACTTTTTTACTCGATTCCGCGGTACCAATCGCTTGCTTCCGTGCACGGGTCCACCGTTTCCGTCCGATAAGTCTTTTTCTGCCTTTTTTCAAAGCTTCAACTCATATTAATCACTTGTTTTTACGTTTTAATCACCCTTTTACGCATTCCATTTAAAGCCAATGATAATTACCCTTAGGCACTAAAAACCCATTCACACACAGCCAACCTTTTTCGCTGTACTCTATAGACTTTATGACTCAAAAATTATTCAAACAGAATAACACTGGTATGAAACTCTCCAGATCTGATCCTTTAGTTATCAATGACATCTCTTTAAATTTTCAATTAAAAAATTTCAGCTATACAAAGCCTCAACCACATAACACAAATCTTTGCACCTGACAGGATGACTCTCATGGAGTTTTTGCTGGGGCTCAGGCTCACACACATAGCTCCACTTTGAAACATTTTCTGGGAACTTTGGGATTAAAATTTGCTTGGAGACTTCCTTCAGATAATTTCCTAGAAGTCTATTTTAACCAGCAACTTGAATCACTCAAATCAGCGGATCCAGAAATAGGCAAGTTATGGTCAAAATCGACAAATGGTTCGAAACAAGGAAAACAGGCATTTATGTACGAGTGAGGGCAGTGAGAAGCACACATGACCCTACTTTGGCGAGTGAGATTTTTGGGCACTTTAAGAGGGTTTAATTTTTACAAACTTCCTTCAGATAATTTCCTAGAAGTATATTTTACCCAGAATTTTGAATCACTCAAATCAGGATACAGAATGAGCAGAGGTGCTAGCAGTCAAAATATTGAACTGGTCGAAAGCGAGGAAAGCGGTATTTAAGCATTCCGATCGATCCTTGAATTTTTCGAAAGATTTTGTGTTTTGCTTCCATTTTACCACTTTTGCTACCAATTTCACTTCATATAACATCCTTTTAATTCATAACACCTCAAGAAACATCATGGAATGCATCTAAAACCAACTCCACAACACTTAAATTGGTGCTACCAGAACCATGAAAATTCGTGTGGGCGCATCATGGAATGCATCCAAGGAAAACTCAACCCTAGATTTTCGCAATTCTTTTTTAAAACCCACATCGCGATGATTTCATGCTTCCTTTACCAATTGGGCAAACTCTCATAATCCCAACAAGCATCTAGGTTTGTAATGACCTTTACACAGAAACTAGACCATAAGGAAGGAGCACTGTCTCGTAGAAATTCACCCTAAAATCACTGAACATAAAAAAAAACATTTGATTCAAAGACAACCATACCTTAATCTTGGGACTTCTCATCTGCATCATCTTCTTCCTTTACTCTCTCCCTCTTTGGCTCTCTTCTTATTGGAGCAGCCTAGCCCTTTGGAGACCAGATCATTGGCTTTTTGTTTTTTTTTCATTTTTCTTTTATAATATATACAACTTTTTCCTTAATTGTAAATTTGCCCTCATCTCTTAAATATTGAAATTTAATTTTTGAAATTCTATTTTGACCCATCTCTAATTTGATTTTCAAAATTTTTCATATCCTTTAGCAATGACCATTGCTGCCCTTGCTCTCATACCACCTCTCCGGTTTCCATAAATTGTCTTTCCTAATATTTTAGTCTCCAAATACTACTATTATAACATTCAATCGGGTTGGGGTTTTACAATTTACGAGTCACTCCGATTCCCCATGGTATTTTTGAGTTTTCCCCATGAAAGGAAGAGTATAAGATTTAGAAACGTGGAAGAAGAGTGAGTCCCAGAATATATTAGAGCCATCTGGAGTTATTTGAGAGGATTGGAGAGGTGGCATATCGGTTGGAGTTGCCATCGACCCCCTCCAATCGCATTCACGATGTTTTCCATGTTTCTATGCTTAAAGTACATACCGGAGACTAGGAAAATTAGGGTCGAAATTTGTGTACTTGCAACCTAGCCCATGGAAAGCTGTCGTGGTATGGCCAGAAGGATGGCCTTTCCGACCTCCCTCTTTATGTGTCTGTAAGCCGACTTTCCGTTTCCCAGGTCTTGAGTAGCGCCACTTCCCATGTCACCAATACTACGTATCCACCTCCCATTTGGATGAACATCTGGTTACATATACGTGGGTTGTCAGCATAGCTTTACCTTAAATTATACATTTTAAATTTTCAGTCTATCGCATAACTTTGATCTTTATCACGAGTCATGAACAATTTCGGACCTACTAATTTCCCTTTCACCTACCTCATCCCACGGGCGGAGTTCGAGCATTTAAAGTCATAAAGAGCCTCGCCAAGGGCCAGCCACCAATATGTGCATGTCTTGGCTTGCGATAAGCTATTGTGTGTATGCGAACTCCATCGGGGGAGTAGATGGGTGTCCACGACTCCGTGAAACTCCGAAACACACATGCTGCCTTGTCTTATCTAAGGTGTATGAGTCCTCTCGGATTGGCCATCATGCGTGGATGGGAAGAAACCGTACTAAAATGCGGGTTCTAGTGCGAGGGCATTAGCGAAGCTGGAGCGAACGTGAGGGTAAACACGGGGATCTACATGCACGAACAAGCTGGGCGGCGTGCCCGTGCGGTCGGGTAATCTCTCTGGCATTATGGTGATTTGACTTATCAATAAATCTGCTATTCTTGATATAGGTAGGAAATGGGGTGATTCCCCAAATGATCTGTCTACAATCACACTGCACCCATATCGTATCATGGCCATTAAAAAATGACATTAAGTCTGCCATAAAATCCATAGTGATTCTCTCCCATTTCCGCTGAATCGGGAGTGGCCTTGGTGTAAAACCTGACGATTGAATGTTATAATAGTAGTATTTTGGAGACTAAAAATAGGAAAGGATAATTTATGAAACGGAGAGGGTGGTATGAGCATAAGGGTATAATGAGTGGCAAAGCGAAAGGATATGAAAATTTTTTGAAAATCAAATTAGAGATAAAGTGAGAAATATAAATTTCAAAAGTTAAATTTCAATATTTAAGAGATGAGGAGCAAATTTACAATTAAGGAAAAAGGGATTGAGTATTATAAAGAGAAATGAAAAAAAACTTAAAAGAAACAAGAAATTCATTTGAAGATCAAAGGGCTAAAAAACCACGGTGTGTTAGAAGGAGGAGCACCAGAAGGAAGGAAGGAAGGAGGGAAGAGGCATCTTTGTGACATTTTTGGCAGGGTCGGGTTGATTCTGCCGTCGGCACGGAATCTGAGTGAGTCTTTGCCGGATTCTTGGCAGCACGCTTTTAGAAGTACGGGCGAGTCTCCTTGCAATACGGGGGACCTCTCTTTGTGAACTTAGAGAAATTCAAGTTGGAATAAGGGCAAAATCGTAGTAATTTTGATTACAAATTGAGAATTTCGGGAGTTAAAATCAGTAATTAATTCTCTACGAATACTCGGATAATGGCTTAGTTTATGCGATTGAATCGTCTCGCGAGAAATCTAGTTAATAGCATAAAATTTAAGCTGGTCACTGCGAGATGAGTCGAGTTGGCCAGTTTTGAGGCGTCGTTCGGTCTTGGAAAAAGAAGCGGTTTTTCGATGTGACCTGAAAGTCCGCATATACTGCGTCTTTCATGTCATGTAAGTAGTATGAGTAGAGAAGCTTGATGAAAATGGACTGGTAGGGGATAGTCTGCCAGAATATAAAATCTGGGAAATGAGGGACATAACGGTCATTTTTAGAGAAGTTTAAGTCACTACAAGACAAATTAGTGAACATGGTTGTCTTCTCCACCAAAACTAAAAGAGCAAAACGTGATTTTGAGGGGGGAGGATGCAGTAGCCGAAATGGGGGTTGTGGTAGAGAGAGAAGGTCTCACTTCTCTCTAGAAATGCGAGGGCGATCCGGCCAGAGTCGCGAGTCTTCGGGCAAGAAGGAGAAATGTTACTGCAGCGGGACAAGAAGCTTCTGCAGCGTGGACTGCGGGATGCGAAGAGGTTTCTTCAAGCTCCTTGAGGTAGGATTTTTATACACTAACGCACGTATTGTTTTTATTAAGATTTTAATCTTTTTCGAATGTTTGAGTCGGTTGCGGTGCCAGAGTCTAGGACCGTTTGATGGGGAACATTGGGACCCGGTTAAGGAGTGGTGATAGAAAATTTTGAAACCAAATGGAGCAACCGCGAAGTGAACGCTCCGCGGCTAATGGTGTAAAGTTTGTTTTGGGTGTTGGTCATGCGCCTGCAACCAGTTGGATTTAGGGCTGTGGTGGCCGTGAAGCGTGCGGGTTATATGAGCACGAGCAATTTATTTGAGTCGTTTGGAGCGATGAAGTGACTCTGAGGGTTTTTGTTTCACACTGGAACTTAAATGACGAAAGTGTGTGCTTGTTTTTAAGAGGAAGGGTCTGTGCCGGTTAAGTGAGTGTGAATGTCGAATTGCTTGTGTTTAGAGATATTAGCCCCAGAGTGATGAGCTAATTGTGTTTGAATTGATATAAATACGCAACATGTTGTGTGACTTAATTTTAACCGCAGGCGTCTTATATTCGTGTTTTTACATATATTTGCATGTGATTGCATTGTATATTCAGGTGGCATACACATGTGCAGCCACCTTTGGAACATCCTGAATATGGGATTAGTGCATGAAGATGAAATCTAGAAAGAAAATGGTTCGGAGGTGATGCGAAAATATTGTTTGATATCACGGAGTAGTCAAACTAAATAATATATCAACTACAAAATCAGGAGGCCTTGGTTGATATATATATTCGTGGACTTGAGAAATTCAGAGCTAAATAATAAGTGGCATATATCATCTCAAACGTGTAGTCTCGGGCTTGATTGTCTGCTGCCTATATATTCATGGAGGTAGTCCTGAACCCGGCGTAATATATATATCAGTAAATGAGGCCGAGTCAGCCACTCCTGCTCCATTCATCGGAGGGTTGCCACTAATAAAACAAATATTCTGCTACCTCTGTGCTATACGAGGCTTGAGGCGAGTGTGAGGGTTCGATGAGGACTGGGACCCAGGTTAGTCGTAAACGTTCAAATGGATCTGCATGTTTTAACGAATGTGTGTTGCTGCCGGAGCGTTCGCGGTGCTGCCCAGGTGGTGATGGCACCACCTTGAGGCGGATTCTCTCTGCGCGGGCTTTGAAAGAAGCTCCTGCCGTCGTGGGATCATTACGGTGCGGGGCGTGCGAGGAGGCGGTTCGTCCTTGAGGTTGTATTAGAAGAAAGCCGGTTTGTGGCTTTGATGTATACATGTATTAAATTCTCTAATTTTAATGTATGTATTGTATAAAGATAAGCTCATATTAACTCTTGTAACTATTCAGGTCTCTAGTTAGTTCATAGTCGGCATGTATGTTGGGGAGAGTTAACATTGTGGGCCCAGGGCTGGCCACATTGGATATATATATTGCATATATTGGATACATTTGGAGACGGTATATCACGATGCTTGTTGTTTTTGGGTAGGAGCTCCCAGGTGCAAAGGAGACTCTTTGCCCGATTTTTACTAAAGTGGCGTCGGTAACCGGAAGCATCCATATATTCATGAATTACAGCGGGTAGTCAGCGGACCCCGGGTTTTGGGCGTCACGGCAGTATCGAGGCTTGGGTATGTACGAATACCTGGGGAGCTGCGGGGTTTTTGGTATCCATGCCACTAGGTGTTGTAGTTATTGAGTGTCTCTGGGGTTTATGGGAACCTATGGATGAAAAGGAATTTGGGCTTAGGCCATGGTTGAGGAAAGAGCATCACCACTAGAGTGTGGTTTGATGTTTGTTGGTTTTAGGTATGAGATTACCTAGAAGGCATCGGGACAAAACTAGGACACCTGTGCACGTGTGTATGTGTTTTTGTGTGATTTTGCCTATCGAATTAAGTGGTGGTGTGTGTGAACATGTGAATGTTGATGAATGGTGTGTATGTCATGTTGTTGTTTGTATTTATGAATTATTGTATTGTAGCAAGTGGTTATAGCACATGGGTCATTTGGGGTTGTATGTTTAGGAGTTTTTTATAGCTGAGTAGCGGAACAAGAAGGAGGAAAGAGAGAAATGAATTTTACAAAAATAATGAATTTACATTTACGAGTTGTTGGATGATGAAATCAAATTTTAATAAATTTGAGATGGAACACTAGGGTTAGTGTTTGATCTAATGAGGCTTTAGAGGAAGTGCGTGGACTCATTTCGAATTAAATGAAAAAAAAAAAATCTGGGTTTCACGAGTGTTGCTAAAGCTGGGAAAAAATTCAAGAAAATGAGTTTTGCCAGTGTTGTGTGACTAGTTATGAGGTGGGGAAAATAATTTTCTCAGAAAGTTTTTACAGGATTATAGTCTGTGAAGAAAATGAAAGAAAATAAATTTTACTTATTTATTTAATTGGAGAAAAGAATTTTTAGACAAAAATGGAAAGAAAAATAAATTTTTACAAATTTGTTATTTGGTTATGAGGTACCGGATGAGGAAAACTTATAATTTTCTAGGTTTATGGTATAAATTTTAGAAAATGGGTAAAAATAATTTTTATAAAGAATTTATTTTACAAGTGTCAAAAAAAATGATTTTAGTATGAATTTTTAGAGAGATTTTCTCCCATTGAAATAAATGAAAAAAAATCATTTATAATGAAAACGAAAAATTTATTGAGCGAGAAAGGAAGTTTTACGTGTGAGGCTACGCCCAGGCTGTATTGTAATGAAAGGCAGCTGTTGCTGTTTGCGTACGCGAAGGCAATGAAAATATATTGCAACCTGGGAGTATTGTATTGCGAGGGAAATAGTGAAACTAGAATGCTGATAATGGAAATGAAGTGTAATTAACAAAAGCTCTGTTTGCATTACTGCGCTACGGAGTTCTTGCACTTATTCATGAAAAAGAGACCCGATTGTGTGCTGGATTGAGGAAGGCTTTAAAGTAAAAGGGGAAATTGTATTTCCACAGTATGCAATCATTGTGTGCATGAGAGAAAGAAACTTTACGAGAAAGAATCAGAATTGTGTTACTATTACACTATATATTGTATTGCGAAGAAGGCTTGAGGGCTAAGTTTGTATTGCACAATACTGCTATATTTATATTGTGACTTAGAGGAAGGGGGTTAAGATTGTATTGCAACATACTGAAGAAGTGTGCGATGGGAGGGCTTAAGGAGGGTGCCGCCATTGCGAGACAACGAGAACTCACTTTTGGAGTGTGTTTGCAGGAGGCATACGATTTTTGTATTGTGACTAAGCGCACGATATAATGTGAAACGATGCAGAGGCGGTATGCATGAAACGATGCCGGAGTGAAACAAATAACATTGGCCAGGTCAAGCTGTGAACGATAATTTCGAAATTTTTTTGAAAAAAAATCAAACCAAAATCAAATAATTTGATAAAATTTTTGAAAAGTAATAAAAAAATTTAGATTTGAAAGAAACTTAACATTTTTAACATAAAAATTAATTGCGTATACAACTGAGTTATGTGTATGATTAGTGTCTGCCGGGTTATTATATGCCAGCAGAATCTTGTGTATTGGTTAACTACCAATTGAGAAATCGTGATTGCGGTAGTTGCGTAGAAAATTATATGCATGGTGTAATCTTTCATTATGGGAAAAAAAAAAAAAGGTGAATACTAAGGCTATGGATTATGACCTTAGGGACTTGGATAATGAAATGAACGAGAGTCTAGAACCTTACTGAAATAGACGAATTGAGTGGTTGAAGATTTAACGCCACTTAGAAAATGAGCAGATCGAGTTCATGGTTTCCAGCGATATCTAGTAATGTCAGGCATACGTATTTGCTAGATTATTGAAAATGAAAATTAAGTATTTATTGTAGGTGAGCTTGATTTATAGATGGTTGGTCGAGGGACGAGGACGCGCTAAGCATCCCGCAGTGCGAAGTCGGTACAGCGGAGCGCCCGACGGTATGGGCATTCTGTGTGACCAAGGTGACCTTTGTAAAGTGAGCCGTGTGTTACGTGGTGTTTGCGCTGCTCGCCTGCGGAGACTGGCATGCGCGGTACTTTCCGCGAGGACCGCTAGTGACTTGAGGGGTTTGGGGCGCGGCGCTGTCGCCGTTTGCCAGGGAGGAGAGATCAGATGATGGCCGACCGACGGTTTCATGCGAGCGAGAAAGAGTGTTAGAGGCTATGGAAGATTACCTCCCCGGCAGCGACTGCAAACCCAGGCTGCGTTACACAGCCGAAAAATGAACCCAGTTGCGTGAAATGGCGGCGCGAGATTTCAGAGACGCTTAGAAAAAGAGCTGTATGTGAGGTTCTCCCCAAGGGATTGAGAAGAAGTAAACTGCGACCATAATAGGGTTGAGGAGTTAGAGATCTCGGGGACTACTCACACGATAATTTATGAGGATTTGGAACATCGCCAGAAAGCCGATAATCGCCTCTGAGATGGATTGGCACGGCATGGCACGAGATGGGGGACCATCGACAATGGCCGTAGGGGACCACGCACCGCGCGAGGCGGTACTGATGTATGTTGGGGGCGGTATGACTATTTCCCGAGGCGATGGCATCGTAGAATCAAAGCGTGAGGACAGTTAAGCAGTGGCTAGAAACTGCCTACAGAGGAACTGAAAGGAGAACACGAGACAGACACCTCGCAGAGAGTGGCGATATATCTGTTTGGGTCTGGCTCCCCCCGGAGGCTGTCAGAAACTTTACGAACACCTCCGCAGGGAGAGGGAGGTTTTCGCATTTCGATGTACCAGTTACCAACATTTCTACACGTCTTCCTTGTCTCTATGGAGAAAGCTTTCGCGCTTCAAGATGGCTTTTTGTTGAGACTTCGAGTCGATTCTGAAACTGACCAGACGAGTTATTGGAGGCACAGCGGCACTTCACCATGAGGCGCTTCGGTTGGTGCGAAGGAAGAGGGACCATCGAAGCGTGCGTGGCGCTGAGGCGGGTTGAGCGAATACGGCGAGGAATGGTGCCACACGAAGGCTGAAAGTTATCTGCGTTTGTTTATTCGGTGAGTGGAAGCCAGTCTGCTCCCGAGGAGCCTGGGCTGCCGCCTTGATTGCTCGGCGAGGTTGAGAAGGGTACATATCCCCAAGGCGGCTGGGCGGTAGGAAACGCGTTATCAGGTGCAAAGCCTATGATGTCAGCACCCGAGGAGTGTCGATTGGCCTAAGGAAGGTTGGCGTGATGAGTTGGGAGAAGGCCCATGGAATCGTAAATGTCCGAATCGTAGTTCTTGGGACAGGCTAGGCTGTATACGAGAAGACCTGAAGCAGGTTGAAGGTGTCCGTCGAAGAACGGTATCGTGGGAGACTTCACGGGATATGAACTCCATGGTGGAGTAACCTGACCATATAAAGAAAAAGGAGAGATTAAAGATACTTGAACACTCGGGATGCAGTGTAACATGAGAGAGAATCGACTTTCTCTGGTCGAAAGGAAAACTTGGGAGACTTACGCTTCACACCAGCAATTTCTGGACTGAAGCACGAGAGGTGGCATGGTGACGGATTGCGAGAGGCGAGGATCTGGTACTGGGTTTTGTATGCGATCCCAGTGGCAAATAAGTTTTAATATCTGATTCGCTTTTTTACATACAATATCAGGTCGAGGAACGGTTTACGGCCAGGGGCGCTCTGGCTGCTCCCGGCCGGAGCTAGGCGGAGGGCGTGAGGGTATGGTGAGCGATAGGGAGGCTTGCTGACCGGGTGGGCGCCCATCGGAGGAGGGGAAGTGAGTGCTTGGACCTTCGATGTGTAAACCTGTGGATTCCGCAGTGTCGGGGGCTTGATGGTGAGTTGGCGACGCCGGTTGCAACGCTGCGGCAGCCTGATTTGGACAACACAGAACGCGTGGCGACGTCATACTCGACTGCGACATTGGTTTGGACCAGGTGGAGAAACACAGAAACCTCCATCGAAATATCATTCTTCCACTAGGATCTAAAGGATGAGGATTCATGTTTGATCGTCGAGATACTGATGTGAGTCTTTAGCCGAGGAATGGCACGACCTCTACATATGCATGTTGGACCGAACTGGTGTCCTGGCGTGGGAGCATCATTACGTTGCATGTGCTGAGGCTGATGTCGAGGCTATCGGGCTCGAATAATGATCTTTACGGGTGATGCGATTGGCATTCTCGCACCGCCGTATTGATGCGCATGGGTTGATTATCTTTCGATCCAATGAAGACTCGCCGGGTTGAATCGAGGGAAACGCGAGGTGCTCGGGAGGGTGTGGCGAGCCTCACCATGGCTGGAGCAAACCGCGGTGATTGTCTTATCAGGCGACTTGGAGTTAGTGACAGTCGGGAAGCGTGGCTGACGCTGGATACCGAAGAGTTGCGTGGAGTGCTGGTGGTCGGCAGGAACTCCGCTCTGCGGGGGTGTCATTCCATGGCATGGACGGATGGCAGGTCACGTTTGAATTGATGATGTTTGCGACTGCTGGAATGGGAAGGTTCCGCGAGTCCTAAGCAAGGGCCAATAATAGATGATATTATGGGACGTTACATCGCAGGTGTTGAGGGCATGTACTGACGCATGTGTCACTTTGGATCGGGTAAAGAGGATTGTTGTTACCCTTGAGCGAAATGAGTCAAAGCTTCTGACAAACTGATGTCTCAGGAAAACGATGAATGGCTTTTCATATGGAGGGACTGCGCCGGGGGCATGTGGGGGTGGTATGATGGACAGAGGTGGAGAGGAAAGAAAGGCTCCATCCGCTGGTATCTTTGATACGATTAGAAAAGACTCACTGCATGAAAGGTGAGAGGGGAGGGGCTTGTTCCGGCTCCAGCGACCTCAGCTCTAAACTCGAGCAGTAACAACGGCGCCGCTAATGAACGTCGGATGGAGGGTGCTGAGATTCGGGTGTTCGCGGTATTCTAGAAAGGTGGTCGGGGTTTAATAACTGCGAGCTGTCGGCTGAGGAATTCATTGGGCTTTTAAAGTACTGAGAAGGACCGACGCGCTCTTACGTCACCTGGATTAAATGTGTGCCAAAGCTTCGAGCATGTGGTCATCCACAGAGGATGCTTTTCCAAATTCCACGTGCTCTGGGACTGCCGGATCCGCTCATGGTGGATGAGGAGGAGATTTGAGGTTGACTTCTTGATTGCGGGACCTTTATGAGGAGGGACTTGGAGTGTGCATTTTGGATAGCAGACATCGGAGTTTTGCGGCACTCAGACCGTATCTGTGGGAGGCTAGTGAGGGTATATAGCGGCATGATGGAGTCGAGAGATCGGAATGACCAGGGCGAAAGAAAGAAAGAAAAACGAGACCGCGATCACGGGCTACCTCCCTTCTTGTTTAGGGATAACGAAGTCGTGGTGATTTTGTCGTTTTAAGATTCAATAATGGTTGAAATGCATGGTAGAATGCATGCATTTTTCTCCTGCATGTGTTTTAGTGATCTGTTTTGGAAGGATTGGGGGGACGTGGAGTTCTGCACTAAGGAAGGAGAATGTAAGACAGAGAGAGGAATTCCAATTTATGGAATAGAACCCAAAATCGTAATTTCTACTAAAATTACAGAATTTCGGTTTAAAAATCCGTAATTGAAGAATTCTCTGAGATCTCTAGGATAATGAAGCTTCAGGAGATTATCTTAGATTGGAATCGTCTCTCGCGTGAAATCTAGCTAACACATAAAAATTTACGTGAGTACTACACAGGAATGATCGGGTGACTGGTGCCCCAGAGGGCATCGCGTTCGGTCTTACAATAAACGGTTTTAGTGTGACGAAAGTCGCGTCTCTTGTGATACTCATGTGCCATAAGTGGTATGAGTAGAGCGCGATGGCGAAAGATGGGCGTTTGGAATAATGCAGAATATAAGTATCTGGGGAAATAGGTTGCCGCAGTTGTTTTAGAGAGGGTTAAGTCACTACTAGAACAAGTGATGAACATGACAGGTTTGTCTTTGCCTCATAAAAACTAAAGAGCAAGAGCATGATTTTGGGGGAGGATGCAATGCCAGGAAATGGGGGTTGTAATTTGGGGAAGTGTTATATATTACAACCTGCTCTCCTAGAGAGGAAATCTGTATATTGGAGAAAGCATTTTGACGTGTAAACATACACCTTCTGTGTTCCATGATGTTAATGTGTGAGTACCACAGGAAGAAATGTTCTCTACATGGGACAAGAAAGAGTGACTACTGCCAGACTCTGAGTGATCGGGGAGTTTCTTCAGGCGCTCCTTGAGTGGGATTACTCTTCCCTGCATAGTTTGTTCCATTTTAATTTTTGAGATGTTTGGTCGATTCAGAGAGCGCCGTGTTGGGGCGGATTTGTTGAGATCCTGGGCAATTTGGGGGTTACGATGAGGGCATAAAAGGGTAAATTTGAAGCAAATATGTATCAGGAAGCGACTTTATTGATTTCCTAAAAACTAAATAGTGTAAAGGTTTGTTTGGAGTGTTATTCATATATTGATTTGGATTTGAGGCGCACGTGTGCGATGGCGAAATATGAGTTCAAATATGAAACCATTTTTCATTTTATTGTGGTGTTTATTTACGACGATGAAGCCCTAGGGTTTCTTTGTTTCGCGGAATATCTGGCTGCTGATGACCGAAGAAACTCTGTTTGGGAAAATTCTGTCTTGGTTAAGTAATGAGGGATTCGGGAATGGATTGCTTTTTGTGTTTGAATATTAGTGAGTAAGTGACTAATTTTGAATTGTTTAATTTGTAGATTGATATACACTTAACATGTTGTGTGACTTAATTTTATGTGAATCATGATATTTCGTGTTTATATATTTGCATGTGATTAGGCTTGTATTGGAATTGGCATAAGCCATTCATATGCACGCTTTTGGAACATCCTGAATATAGGAGTTGATGCGTGAGATGAATCTAAGAAATGGTTCGGAGGGGGAAGTAAAAATGTTAGGAGAGCTATACCGAGAGGGTAGTCAAACTAAATAATATAATCAGCCCAGTCAGAGGATTGACCGGGTTGTGAGGCGCTGCCTATTCATGGGGAGGAGTGGAGGCGGGAGTCACAAACTAAATAATATATCCAGCAGTTGGAGCCAGGGTTACGACCGCCATATATTCATGCCAGGAGGGTGAGTGAAGCAGAATAATATATATATCAGTAGATGGGGACGTTTGAGTGTACTCTATATCTGTGTCATCGGAGGAGGGTTGTACTAATGAAACAAATATTCTGCATGAGGGAGAAACGAAGCTGGGGAAATGCCACAAGCGGCGTCGATGTGAGAGCAGGATCCCAGGTTGATCTGCATGCCTCTTTGTGTCGGGCATGGGTTTCTAACTTGGGCTGCCCAGGCATCTGTATGACTACACTTTACCTGGAATTTTATGTTACCTTTGCACTTAGGTGGTGGAGCTATGAAGCCACTTGTGGGCGGTCTCTCCCCCTCTGCAGAGCACCAGCTTGCCCGTGGTCTTGGGATGCTTTTCACGGTCTCTGGGGAGGCGTCAGGAGATGGGTTCAATTAACCGAGGAGTTGTACACATATTAAAAGAAAGAAAGAAAAGAAGAGGACAGCCACAGCTTTGAGTCTTGTGCACATCTATGTGTGCAGGAAATTATACAATTTTAATGTGTGTATTACCTGTGCCATCATAAGAGTAAAAACATAGTAACTCTTGTGACTTTATTGGGTGTATGGAGTTGGATTCATGGTCGCATATGAGCATGTATGTTGGTGATCTTGTGTAGACCCAAGTGGCCCATTGGATATATATTGCATATGTTGTGTGGTATTTGGGAGACCAGTATATCTGAGTCTTGTTTTTAGGTGGAAGCTCCAGTCATTTTCAAGGGAGACTACTTTTAGATTTTCCCTAGAGTGTCAGAGCGTCTTCAGGGTATTAACCCCGACGCCATCAGCCTAACGTTCCATGGGTTGTGAGGGGTAGTCGCAGGACCTCACCGGGATTTGGGGCGTCATCTGCCAAATACGAAAACCTGCATGGCTTTGTCCCGAAGCGATCCGATATAGCGCCCACTATTATATATCCGATCTAAGCCACTTGGGCCATAGCGATACTAATACTACGCTTCTGACGCGCGGATCGACTATACTCAATAGTTACAGAGTTAATATACTGTTTTTGCCTCTTTTTACAATATGCTTTACATTAAGCTTAAAAGTTCCAATACATGTATACGCTCAGCCCCACCCAACACACACACAAAAACTTATGATCCTCGGTCTACAGGATAGTGGTCTCCCTCGCCGGCTCCTGTTGCACATGAGGGGGATCACCGCGGCGGAGTGAGCTGAAACTGAGTGGGAGAATCGCTAAGTGGGTTTCTTCTGGCGCTGGAAGGGTGTCTTGGTGAAATGTTGTTCCACGGAGTGCAAACAGAGCATTCAAGCGAGCAAATCTGCGCAGTCCTGCCAGGAGTGGCATGGAGCTGACTCGGATCCGAGGTCCTGCCTCTTCATGAGCTCTCTCACACTGCCCTAAGCCTGTATGAGGAGATGGCTTACACATATTATTAGCGAGGAGGGTAGACTGACCCTCATAGATGAATATATATCAATTGGGCGCTCACTGACGATTAATTATATATTGTTTACAATGGTTCCTCGTGAGATGAATAAATATCATTTGAAGCTCAGGCGGTTGATACTATATGGCCTTTATTTGTTTGTGGACACACCACTCAGATGAATAAATATCAAAACACTGGGCGCATTTCATGAAAGCGGATTTGATGCCATATTGTTAATTTGGACTACCATAGAGACCTTGTTTCTCTGGGGCTCATCTGCATTGCTGCACTGCTCTCTGTTCCTGCGGGATATATTTCTGATGCGCTATGAAGTCCCATACCTTACGATTCAAATCGATCTAATCACATACAATATCTCATATAAACATGGGCATGAAGAATAATATATTAAAACTAAAAATTAAATCACTAGAAGCTTATGTTATGTAATTTATCATTTCAAACACTACCCAAAATTAGCTAAAGCTTGGGCTAATGTTCAAACAAAAGCAATTCGATTCGGCGTGGAATCAGCGCTTAGTCGAACACGAGTTTTCCACACGAAATCTTTTTTGGGGTACTGTTCAGAGCAGATGACTTCCGCCGGGGTTTCTTTGGCTACTGCGTTACTGAATAATCTAGGTTCCATATTTTTAGACCGCATTTCCACGACCACTACGGAAGCCTCGAATCCAACCAATACATGATTCAAACCACCCAAAACACCATTTTCATACCCCACCTGGTAGTGAGCGACTACGGTACAGCCATTTAGTTTAAAAAAAGTGTGTTCATTTGCACCACATGTTTGGGACCGATCAGCGGCCGTATGTAGGCCTCAATCATTCGAGCATTAGAAAAACTAAAAATGGGAATAAAACCCAAGTATGCGAAGGAGAGAAAGAATCCTACCTCGAGAGTTTGAAGAAACTCCCAAAAATCTAGTACCTGCAGAAACCTCTCATGAAAGCGGTTCCTGCTACCTCTTGTATTGAAGGAAGAAGCATGTCGAAGCGGTTGGATCTTGCATGAGGAAGCTTCCCTCTCTCTAAAAAAGAAATTATTTGCCCTCTTGGACGCCTGCGCCTGTTTCACGTTTTTTTCTCTCTTTTCATTTGAGAGAAAAGAACTCTTGTTCATGTGTCCCTTTATTTTATTTATTCCATTTTATTAATTAGAAGATTCCCTTACCTCCGGTTTTTTTGACATTTGGTACTATCTCGTTAGATCCGATTTCCATCATTTCTCTGCATCATATCACTTATGGTACATGAGTGCTTGTTATATGTGAGCTTTGTACCAGTCGCGCCAGGTGTTTTACGACACTCAGAAGCTGCCAATGCCTCTGCAGCGATGTCGACTCTTGACTATCTCAAGAATATTACGATTTTCGGGTGCTAACTGGATTTTTAGAGGAGCGGGGATTCCAGAGTGAAATCACGGGTTTCAATATTCCACGAGGATCTAGAGGAATAGATTACGGTTTTAACCGGGAATAGCTTTGCAATTTTATGTCCAGAAAGTGCGATTTTGCCCTTATTCCGCGAGAAATTGGAAACCGGGTCTTACATTCTCCCCTCCTTGGGACTGGGTCGAAATTCAGGACGAATCACTATCACTTTCACATTGCATATGCAACACTCTATCATGCCATGTGACTAGCCATTTAATCTCAAGCACGACTAAACCACGTACCTTCATCCTAATCAGAAGGGGATAAGTAGGCGCATCGTGTCCTCGCGTTCCCACGTCGACTCCTCCGCACTCCATAGTGCGCCATAGCACCCTCTCGCTAGCCTCACGACCTTGAAATGCCTGCCAAACACACGATCCGCGACTATCAACAATGCACGTGGTCCCTCCTGAAGGTCCATCCGTGTATGTCGACCTCGATGCGTCCTGATCCACCATATGGTACTGGATGGGTATATATATCGGGAGCATGGAGCGTGAAACACCTCGTGGACACGACATCTTGGCAGGCGATAACGTAGCGATACGCGCCGATGCGCGGCATCATCTCGAAGCCATCTCAGAAAATTGATAAGCCTCGGCGATAGCTTCAGCTTTGTCAGGGCTTGACTACGCCCTGCTTAGGATTCTACGCGTGAGAAGATGCTCTTGATCCCGACCTCGAGCTCTAAGTCGACGTCATTGTTACATTAACATAGCTCTTCTATACATTTCTGGCGGGTAAAGGAAAGGCCATTTGCCGTGTCAACGCGCTTTCGTCTTCTCGGAGGTGTCCTACAATCAGCGTCGGGACCATTGATGGAACTCCTGTTTCTGCCTTACAGTCCCGACATATGACCGATCTAAGCCTCTCATACAGATGCCTCATGCGGTGATGCCATCGATTATACCTTTTCACTTTTTGATGATAAGAAAGAAAAGCGCTTCTGACTTGTCGTACTGGGCGATTCCACTGAGACAATTAATCCTACACCACTTATGATCGGTTGCATGTTAGCAACATGCCTCTAGCTGCATGTGTGTAATCCATGTACACACGTAACCTACACACAACACTTGCAGTTGTGTGGCGCTAACCTCTCCCTCCCAAGGTCCCGATCAGCGGCTTGATCTAATGGACTAGCACTCGAGGCCTGGTCCGTAAGCCCAGATTGACATCCATATCCCAGGAGCCCTGCTATTTCCTGACAACCACAAGTATTACCAGTTTCAAGGGCTGCATCCCAAACCTAGGGTCACACGAGCTCCATATGCCCGACTCTCTGATCTGGCATTGATAACCATGTCGAATCTATATGTGTTTTTCATCTCGATTACATAACTCTTCCGACACGGCAGACTCTTACTATTTCTTTCCCGATGACTATGAGTCTTCAATTGCGGACCAGATCTGAGACAAACTCAACCCTCATTCACTATAAGAGTGGCTAGTACGACCATTTTTGTGCACCCACGCGCCCGGCTGAAGCGCGATGATAAGGTGCTTGGCGCGAGCGCGATTATCATGTATGTCTTGTGACACCCCGACCAGGTTCCATGAGACGAGAATCTCACCGAGAGATCTCTCGCTCCTTAATCCGGGCCTTCCGCCGGGTCGACTCTCACCACACCTAGGGAAGAACATCTACACTCGGCTTCTCTAAAGGCCTTAACATTTAAGCTGAATCAATGCAGCGGTGATGTCGGAGTATATGACCGACCCAGGTCTCGGTGCGAATGACGGAGTGGTTGGCTCGGCTGTATCCATGTGGGCTTGACATCGACAACTTGATAAGTCACACCACCACACAAGTCCACCACGCTTCCGGCTGCGCTACTCACGATCCTATCCACGTGACTTTGACCCACACTGCGTCTGTATCTGGGTTCTTTGGGTGCTTGTATAGCACCGAGACGTGGCGGATTTCACGCTGACCCTTGCAGGTGTGGAGGAATAGTGTATCCTCTTTCTCTCTTGTCTACTGACGGCCCAGGGGCGCATTGTCCCAAAATCTTGGGATCCACGTCACTGGGAAATCCATCACTCATGCTTCTGCCTCACAAATCATTGACCCTTTAGTCTGAAACTAGTGTGAAGCAGAAGCCTTACGCATAACTACCACCGTGAACTGAGGAAAATTTGATCCTCTCTCTCTTGTTGCCAACACACGTATCTGGGGTGCTCCAGTATCCTCGTTTCTCTATACATGGTCGGGGTTGGCTCGACCAAAGCGAGTCCATATCCGTGAGCAGGGTCCTACGATCACATCTGAATGGAAAACTTGCATTCCATTCTGGTAATGCTCTGCAAATATCTAGGAAGCCCGATCGAGGGCTTCATTGTCGGGGGGTGACATTCGATCTCTCGATTCATCATTGCCTCCCACGACCTTCTCTGGGTCGGTGACCTCGGTCTTAACACCACGTGTCCCAATCTCACACCTCGATATGCAAAACACATGCCTTCTTACGAACTTAGCGCTCTGGTGATGGTCTCTTAACAAGCGTAAAACAATCCTCAGTGATGCTCATGCTCCACTCATTCGGGGGTAAGATCGAAATGTCATCTCGAATACTACGACAGGCGATCCGAGATAGGGTTAGAACACCCTAAACATGAGATCATGAATGGCCCCGGCGCATTCATCAATCAAAGGGCATCACCGTAAACACAAAGTGCCGCCCTACAGCGTCCTGTACAACAGTTGTCTTTGGGATATCCGTTTCACCACGACACTTTCCCAAGCTAATGGCGTGGTATTTAACACGGTCTGCGAGAGGCACATCTTGGAGTAGACTCGCGTCCCTCTCATTTTGGCGCTAATTAAGATAAATTGTTAATCGATGTAATTGGTACCGATTCTTGATCGTAACCCTGTTCATCTGTCTGTAGCCAATGCACGGTCGAAGGGTCTTGCCCCTCTTCTTCACATGACTAGAATCCACGAAGCCCCGTGGTGAAGTGCTGGCCCAATAAACCCTTGTCCGGTGGCTCATTGTAGTACCAGACTCTGCACGAAGGTTCACGTAACTCAGCGGTGCCGCATCCACATGCGGAGTCATAGAGATGGAGTGAATATACCATGAAGTATAATCTTAGAAGTCTACATCTATCTCACGGGTAGTCGGGGGTAGCTAAATACGGAAAACATCCACACATTCGCAAACTACTGCGAGGGGTAGATCCTAAGTCGATTCTCACCTCTTGGGGGTCCTCTGGAGTGGGCTCGCTGCCTAATGACCGCCCCAGCGTGCTTTGACACGGCCGGACTGATATGCTATGCGGGGAAAATATCATGTTTGTCCCCCTTTGAGTACCACGGGATATGAAAGTCTACGCGTGCTTGGCGATAATCCTCTCCGCTGGGAAATCGGGAATGCGAGCCACATGGCCCATCGACCCGATCCGTCGCGGGGGATGCCCTCGAACTCGGCGTGTCCATAATCCTCAGGGTCCATTGTGAGGTAGAGTCACTCGAGATACCACACGCTGCAAACCTTGACATGCAGTACCTATTCTGTGATCTCCTAGGAGATTACATAGACGGCTCCTCACAAGGTCTGCAGGGTCCTTGCCCCATTCACCATATTTAGAGGCCTCATTCTCACAGATTAAACGCTGACTAGCCTAATCTGGTCGTCGAGAGGTATCTATAACCTCTGGCTTTTTACTTTCGTTATGCATGAACCAATGGTGCCACCATCGAATCCTTTCCCCACAGATAAACTAGCTGGAATGTGTTTTGTAAACCTGAAAGGTTACTTCCGCAGGATCTTCTGTCTGCACCTTTGCTCCGACTGTCTTCCATGGCGTGTTATGGCATGCATCACCCCCCGACCTCGTAGTGTCTTGGTCGCTCTTGTTGATTTCCGCTGACCGTACCCGTGGGCGATCCTCCTCCGCTGTCCTCGTCACTCTACTAGCCATTTACACAATTAACATGGCGAGAAAACAAAGATAAGGTTAAAGCTTTCATTTCAGTCCTAACTATGGCTTGTACGGATGTTGATTACTATAATAGACTTGCACCACTGAGCGGCAGTTCATTTCTAAGTGGAGCTAGAATTTAACCACTGATTTGATGTTTTCATTTCAAGAAGAGGTTCTACTAACACCTCTTGTTCCTTTGATATCAAATCCTTAAGGTTATAATTCATAACGCCTTGATTTCACCATTTTTCCTATACGCATTACATATGCATGTATAATTTCACCTACACAACTATTAAGCAGCGACCGCGTTTCATATGGTAGTTAAATCTAAATCTGATGTCTCACAAGGCAGCACCATATCGATGAGACACTGATCCTTTATAACTCCACGAGTGTATACGTAATCAATTCAGCGTTTAAAGAAGGCATATTGTTTTCAAAAATTTTGCATTTTTCAAAAATTTTATTTTTCGAAAATTTTATCAATTTTATTTTACAGATTTTTTTTTTTCTTTTTTTCTTTTCTCTTAACAAAATAGATTTACGCCACGGGAATTTGTTTAACTCTCGATATTTCAACTGAAAATTTCTCCACTCAAATAAATTTATAAAAATTTATTTTCTTTCATTTTCTTCAATCCTCATCCACTAAATTTACAAAAATCTATTTCCTCAGATTTTCAGTACGACACCTCATAAATTATTTTGCCACTACCTAATGAGCGATAAATTTATAAAATTTATTCTTTCACATTCTTTTCAGTTCTTGGTACCTTTGGCCACCCTAAAATATTTCTACACATTCATGTGCTAATCATAAGCACACTACATTTCACACAACACATTACAAACCATGTTATACACATCTCTGTCTAATCAATTCACAAAATCACTTACACCAAAACACACGTGCACATAGTGTGCTACAGTTTTGTCTCATGATTTTCTAGGTAATCTCATACCTCAAAAAAACTCAACTTCGAACCACCTAGTGGTGATGTGCTTTCTTTCTCAACCATGGCTAAAAGCCCAAATTTTCTATCTACTGGTTTTTCATATACCTATGCTCCTCGTAAACCACCTGAAGTGGTGATGGATACCCAAAGCGAGAGCTTTACTAGGTGATAAGTATCACACAGGCGACAAATACCAAACTGTGGCGCCCCAAAACACACAGGTCGTTGATTACGAATCAACCAGCGGAATACGAAGTGGAGGTCGGGTTACAGGCGCCACTTTAGAAAATCGGGCGAGTCTCCTTTGTGGAGGTCGGGTTGCCGGCGCCTTTAGAAAATCGGGGCGAGTCTCACAATGCGGGGAGCTCTACTGAATACAAAACTTTCATAACAATCAAAAGCAGGTGATATGTCTGATATATATCAATGCGACCCATGGTATGTATGATGCTGATATACATGCCAACTGGATCAACTATATGCTCAGTAGTTCTGAGAGGATTATTATCTGTTTTCTCTTCTGATATGTGCAGTGAAGCTTAAAAGTTCTAATGCATGTCATTGTGACAGAACTTTCCTTGATCCTCGGTCTCTGGGACGAGTGGGTCCCTCACGCTCACAGTGCACCGTAGGGGGATCCCATACGACAGGTGAGCTAGCTTCCCGATGGGAGAATCGCCCAAGTGGGCTACTCACCACTAAGGGTGTAGTCTGATGTTCAATTTAAACAAGCATTAAGCAAATGCATGATCCTACTTGAATGTCACCATGACCAACTTCGGATCAGGAGTCCTCACCCAGACTCTCTCACACTGCGCCTAAGCCTCAGTATAAGAATTATTATGGTATTGGTGGACAGCCCTCTAGATGAATATATATCAATTAAGGCTGCTCAGAAGCCGATTGTTATATAATTATTCCCCTGTTAATGGACTACCCTAGATGAATAAATATCATTTATGGGCAGCTCAGACCCAGTTGATATATATTATTGTTTGTGGACTACCCTGGATGGATAAATATCAATGAGCGCTCAAACGGTTGATATATATTATTTGATTTGGACATTTCCTCCCGAACCTTGTTTCTCCCAGACTCCATCTCATGCACACTAACTCCACATATTCAGGATGTTAGAGTCGTAATAGATACGTATATGCGGTTCAGATCCTAATGCATGCAAAATATCCTTGTGAATGTATTAGCATAAAAATTAAATCTCACTGACATGTTTATGTAAATTTATCATTTCAAACACAAAATTAGCTCCACTTGGGCTAATGTTCAAACAAAAGCAATTAGATTGAATCACTTAATTGAACATGATTTTCAATACTTTTGGGTGCTAATCACAGGAGCAGTCAAAACCACTTGGGTTTCTTTGATTTCCACATTTCCTCAATAATCCTGGGTTCCATATTTTGAACCTGCATTTCCATGACCCTGCAGGCCACCGAATCCAACGATACATGATTGAGAACCTGAAACACCATTTTCATACCCACGGTAGTGGGCGGCTTCTGGCACTCGTTAGTTTAAAAAATTTGTATTAGTCGGCCCCATGTTTTGGGACCGATCCAGCGGCTCCAATGGCCTCAGTCTTTCGAGCATTGAAAAACACGCAAAATGGGAATAAAACCCAAGTGGGAGAAAATCCTACGCGAGTTTGAAGAAACTCCCAAAAATGCAGTACCCACGCGAAGCCCCTCTCCGTAAACGAGTTCTCTAATATTATTGAGAAGGCCCATCCGACGGTTGCATCTTGTGAGCATCTCTCTCTAAAAAAATTAGAAGTACATCTTGGACCTTACGCCTCTGCATTTTCTCTTTTTCATTTGAGAAGAACACTTTATTCATGTGTCCACTTTATTTATTTATTCCATTTGATAGTGTTCCCTTCTTTCTCGATTTGACGTTGATTTTTATCTCGATTAGTCCATTTCCATCATTCTCTACTCATATCATATGGTACATAAAATTACTTGTTATGTGACTTTATCACATCGAAAATCGTTTTACGGCTTTCGAGAAGCATAATGCTCAGCGTGTGACTTTCGAACTATCTCGAAATATTCACGAAATTTGCGTGCTAACTAGATTTTAGAGCGATTCAACGGTGAAATCCGTTTCATCATCTGAGATCTAGAGAATAAATTCTGATTTTCTTGAAACTAACAATTTGTGTCAGTAGATTTGTAACTCGAAATTAAATTTCTGGGGTCTTAATCCCAGATTAAGTATGGTTATCTTTTGAATCGAATGTTTACATGTCTAGGGATTTGGGTGAATTTCTGTATGGGATTGTTCCTCCTTTGGTCTATGGAGTTTTGTTAGTAAAGTCACTAAAACCTAGATGTTCATTAGGATTATGAGAGTTTGCCCCAATTGGTGTAAAGGAAGCATGGAATCATCAAAAGCATGTGGTTTTAAAAGAATTGTGACTGGGTTGAGTTCTTGGATGGTCAAGTGATCTGAGTCATGGAATGAATTCAGGGTTCCACTCTTTCCAATTTGAGTGTTGTGGAGTTGGTTTTAGATGCATTCCATGATGTTTCTTGAGGTGTTATGAATTATAGATGTTATGTAAGTGGTGAAGTGCAGCAAAAGTGATGGCAAAAATGGAAGCAAAACACAAAAATGCAGGAAAATTCAAGGGGCTGCTAAGTGCAGGAAATACTGTTTTTATGTTTTAGGCGATTTTAAGTATTTTGATCTTTAACTCATTTCAGATCTGATTTGAGTGATTAAAATTCTGGGTAAAATGAATATAGGGAAAAGTTATCTGAAGGAAGTTCGTGCAAATTGCTTAAACCCCTAAAGTGCCAAAAAATTTACTCTAGGTAGAAGGGTCATGTGTAAGCCATTGTCTGGTTCTCAGTACAGGAAATGCTCTGTTTTCCTGTTTCCGACCATTTAATCGTATTTTGACCATAACTTTGCTCATTCTGATCCGTTTGAGTGATTCAAGTTGCTGGTTAAAATGAAACTTCTGGAAAATAATATCTGAAGGAAGTTCAAGCAGAATTTTAATCCCAAGTTCCCAGAAAATGTTTCAAAGGTAGACTGTGTGCGAATTCCTGTTCTATAATGATCATCGTTGATAACGAATTGTGTTATCAGGTTGAGGGCTTTAGAGAAGAATTTTTATTAGAAAATTTAAAGAGAGATGTCGTTGAATCTAAAGGACTGATCTGGAGTTTCATAGGCCACGAAGACCCGTTTGAATAACACGAGTCATAAGTCTATAGAGTATTGTTGGAAAAAGGTTGGCAAATGGATGTGGGTTTTGAATTACCTAGGGTAATTTGTTCATTTAGCTTTAAATGAATGTATGGTGGATTAAAATGGAAGTTATGATTAATGTATAGTTATGGTTTCTTATGTGAAAAGGAGTGAAAAGACTATCGGACGGGAAAGCAGGAATTCGACGGAAGCAAGCGGGATTGAGCGGTGAAGTTGTAGTGAAAATGATATTTTGAAAGTAAGTTTTTAAAAGTGAAGATGATTTAATGTTAAACTGAAAGTTTAATGGAAATGTTTATGTAAATGTTAAGGCATATGAAAATGTTTTATCTTGCATCCAATATATATTTATATGTTAATATTAAATATGTACATATGTTAAAAAGTATTATAGAGTTTTAAGCGTGTAAAATGCATATGTGTTTTAAATGATAAAGTAAAAGGATTTAAATGTATTTATAAATGTATTTTGAAGAAATGTTTTACTGATGGTTACCTAAACCCCTATGGTACATGACTGATATCGACGAGGTACCTTAGCGTGTAAGGATTTGGGGGTAAAGTTATGGGTTACTAGCGAGGAGAGATAGGTGTCTAGAGTAATATCCTTACCGCGTGATAAGGAGTCTTGTAGTAGACACTGTCTGGCGTGAGTTTCTCATGTATTAATTAGTTATGGCTGGAGATAATGATTGTCCCTCAGTCGATTACCGAGCCCCATTAGGTGTGTTTATTCCCCACCAGGTTCCATCGAGAAAGAAAAGAAGGAAATAAAAAGAAAGTTTGAAACATAATTGTTTAAAGGCATAAATTGATTTTATCTTATAAGTATTATTATAAAAGAAGAAGAAGTTTGAGGCATAAATGCTTAAGGTGTCAATGATTTTAATTGTCGTATGTATTACTTTAGTATATCTTGAAAATGTTATTTAATGAAAATGTACACTCAACGGAGGCTCCTTTAGCTCATTCTTTTAGTATGTTTCAAAACTTGTTCCGGACGAGATAGGTGGCGGTAGAGCGTCCCAGGTGCGAGTGAAATTAGAACTATCGAGAGCGACACTGTGATTTCATTGTATATATATTTTCCATCTTTGTATATGTTGAATATTTTGTTATGGATATATGTATGTATAAAGTTGAAAAAGGAACTACGTGGGCTTTGATCCTCGGTGGACGAAAGTGCGTAGGCGGTCGAAGCTTAGAAATTAAGAACAAACCCCGATCTTTGGATAAAAACAAATGCATGGATTTGAGAAGTTTCAAATGTTTTGATGAGATTGAAATGAATAAATGTATATATGTATGTATTGTGTTTGAGTTGGGTTGTGGAGAGAGGAGTCCTAAAAGCAGGAAGTTGAAGTTGAGGATGGAAAGATTTGAAGTGTTTAAATGTTTTGCGGGTTTTTGTAAATTTGGGAAAGTCAGAAACTTGGAGAAACTCATTAATTTTTGAAAATCTAAGGCGTTTGAAAAAGAAGAAAAGAAAGAAAAGAATTTTATATAGCTTCCGCATTATTTTCTAAAGATATGAAGGTTGAAAAGGGGTTGGCTCATGGTTTTATTTATTTGTTTAGGAAAAGTTTCCCATTGTGAGACCCTATGATGAAGATGCTTCCCATTGGGTAGAGACCCTGGGTCACAGGTTGAATCCTACAGGAGAAGCGAAAAGACTGATGGGAATGAGGATATCACATGAGTGAGCTTACTGAAGAATTGCAGTGAGGTGATCGCGAAGGTGTGGACCTGATAAAAAGGGCGCCTTTTATTGTGAGACCCCACCCTTACGTGACCACCTCATGGGTACCAGGTGGGCTCACTCGTAGGAATATCATGCCACTCACCAGGCATTTTCTTTACGCCTCGTGGGAACTCGAACCCGGGACCGGGGGCAGGTCGATGGGGGCATCTCACTACCAGCGAGCTAGTGCTTCCGGTTGGTAGTAGTCCCGACAAGTCTAGGTCAGTCTCGATAACAGTGTTCACATGAGTAACTTCCACTGAAGGGTACCCATGAGGTGGTCACGAAGGGTGGGGGTCTCACAAAGGTAATGTCAATTGGCATATAGTACTCTTTAACTTTTGAATACCTTGGATCCTCTCAACCTCTCTAAGAGTCCTCATACAATTCCACACTTTCTTGTCTCGATACGTCCTCTCCCATACCCACTTCCTTTTCTGAACTTATGTATTAAATTTTCAATTTAAAATGCTTTGAGGATTTGTCGGGAAATGATGCACTAATACCTCTGACGTTTGGCTATATGTCCAATCTAGTTTTTTTTTTGTCCAACCATGTCCTTATCATTTATGCCATGGCACACTTATACCATGCCGTTAATGGAATCCATAGAGTAAGGGGGTGTTAACATTGTTATTGATGCCCGTCACATGCCTTTTTAGCTCATGTGGTAGCTTTGCAAGTGATTCATTAAACCCAAAAATTATTTTGACAAAAATGTCCTTATCTCTAACCTCCTGACCCCCTTGGATCTGTAAGACCCGAGAAATTCCAATTTCTGGAATAAGGGCAAAATCGTAATTTTGATTATAAAAAGTGTAATTATGGTTAAAAATCCGTAATTAATTCTCTAGATCTCGGATGATGAAACGGATCATACCGTTGGAATCGTCTCGCGGAATCTGGATAGCGTAAAATTTCATGGTACTACGAGACCGGTCGATGTCGGCCACGTTTTTCGAGGCATCGCATTTTGGTCTTGTCATCGTTTTTGATCTTGACGAAGAGGCGCATATAACAAGTACTCAGGTACCATAAGTGGGTATGGTAGAGAAGTGTTGAAAAATGGACGACCAGTAGTCTTAGAATATCCAAATGCGGTAAAGAAGGGAATTGAATTGGATTAAATGAGGGCAAACTTGTAATTTTGAAAAAGAATAGTCTTCTTCTCCCTTAAACACCAAGAGCAAAACAGTGGATTTGTTTATTTTTTGGATGCAGTAGCTATGGGGTTTTTCATTTTTAGAGAAAGCACACTCTTCTCTCTAGGTTATCTCATGTCGGACCAGATTGGATTTAGGCGGAAGCAGAGGGGAAAAGCACGTTCTATGCGGCGGGCTTGACTACGTGGACCCGGGTTGCGAGTTTTGACAACTCAAGATATAGGATTCTCCTGCTTTGCGTTTGTCCGTTTAAGGGTTTTTCGATGTTTCCCGGTTGGTTTGAGGCCGTGAGGCCGTTTGATGGATCCCAAAACTTGGGACCAAGTTGTTAGAATTTTTGGGATTTTTGAGAGGCGGGTGTACATCGAGAAAATAAGTGGGCTGTTAGGGTCTTTAATTCTGGAAATTTTGCATTAAAATGCATGTATTTGTATGGAAAAAGGCCGGGAATGGGCCGTAGGATGGGTCCCAGAACATGGGACCGAATTGTGGAAATTTTTGGAGATTTTGGGCTGTCTGTGAATGCCCGAGAGAGAAATTGTGTGGGCTGTTGTGTTAGAATTTATGGAATAAGTCTATTTTGGCTCGATTAGGAGACCGGAAGCGGGAATGGAAATCGGTTCCACCAAGAGGGAACCGGTGTAGGAAGTGTGGGGTTTTGCCGGGTGGGCGACCCACTTATATTTTGGGGCCCCTTAAAAGCGATCCGGGTTTGTGTGAAATGGATAAAAATTGTCCATGTTGTGTGCTCGAAATTGTATGAAATGAATGGCTTGCGTTATGTGGAATTAGTTAGGTTAATACATTAAATTAATGTGTTAGTACAATGACACAATTACATGGAATTAAATTGTAAGACCCGAGAAATTCCAAATTTTGGAAAAAGGGCAAAATCGTAATTTCGTTACAAAATTGTTATTTCAGCTAAAAAAATCCGTAATTTATTCTCTAGATCTCGGATGATAAACGGTTAATATACCCAGATTTGGAATCGTGCTCAAAAAATCTAGTTAGCCGCGTAAAATTTCGTAATATTCAGAGCCGGTCGGGTTGGCCGTTTTACGAGGCATTACGTTCGGGTCTTGATAAAGCGATTTTCGATGCGAAGAAGTCGCGTATAACAAGTCTTCGTATCTGTAGAGTGGTATGAGTAGAGAAATGATGGAAATGGATGGTCGAGATAGTGCCAAATATCAAAACTGGAGAAAGAAGAAAATTAATCAAATAAAATGGGATTAAGTGAACTAGAAGACAAAAAGGCTACAGTGGCCTTCTTCTTCAAATTGAAAGGAAGAGAAAAAAACGTGAGGGGAGAAACAGGGGATCAGTAGCTGTAGTTGAAGTTTTAAGTAAGAAGGCTTCTCTCTAGATTTGCAAGAAGATCAAATGGATTGTGAGAAACGAGACAAGAAAAAGGAGAAATGTTTTGACGGACGAGCTACGCGTGGACTCCGGGATCGAGAGTTTCTTCAAACTCCTTGAGGTAGGATTTTCTCCCTACTTGGGTTTTATTCACATTATTAAGTATTTTACGAATGTTTCGGTTGTTTGAGGCCGTGAGGGGCCGTTTGATCGGTCCCAAAACTTGGGATCGAATTTATAAAAATTTTGGAAGAAAAAAATGGGCGTGGTAGGTGCTCACGGCCCAGTGGTGTGGAAAATGGGTATGGTGGTGTTGATCATGTATTGGTATGGAAAAAAGGCCGGGAATGGCAGTGTGATCTTGAGGTTCGCCCAAGTGAACCGTTGAGTTGTGATTTTTAGAATAGTAGCAGGGGTTTCACTATTTTGAAGCGATTCTAAGGCTATGTTTTTGTGGAAATATGCGTTTGGTCAGTGATTTAAATTAAATTGCTCGTGTTTGATCATTAGCCCAAGTGAGCTAATTTTGATGTGATGAAATGTATAATTGCATAACATGATTGTGTGATTTTAATTATGCGAATATATTCATGTTTATATATTTGCATGTGATTAGACTGTAATGGAACTGGCATACATGCATTCCATATGCACTGGGACACCTTAGGATTATAGGAGTGAGTGCATGAATTAAGTCTAGAGAGAAAATGGTTCGGAGAGTAGTCTAAAATGTTAATTATCGGAGGGTAGTCCACAAACTAAATAATATATCAACCCGTCGGGCTTGGCCCGATTGATATTTATTTATCGGAGGTAGTCCACAAACTAATAATATATCAATAGTCGGACGCTTGATTGATATATTAAATCGGAGGAGTAGTCCACAAACAAATAATATATATCAATCGTCGGACGGCTGATTGATATATATTCATCGGAGAAGGTTGCCCACAAATAATACAATAATTCTCATACAAGGCTTGAAGCGAGTGTGAGAAAGTGGTGAGGACTCGGGATGCGAGGTTGGTCATGTAGACATTCAAGTAGGATCATTGCATTTGCTTGAATGTGTGTTTAAATTGGAACATTGCTTGCACTTAGGTGGTGAGTAGCCCACTTAGGGCGATTCTCCTACTGAGCTTTAGCTCGCTTTGGATTGTGGAATCCCCCTTTATTTGGTACGGGAGCGTGCGAAAGGGGACGGCTCGTCCTAGAGATTTGTGTGAAGAGAAAGCCCAGGGATGTGAAGCTGGGTAGTTTGTACATGTATTAAAACTCTTTAAGTTTAATATATGTATTGTTTAAGTAAAAATATTAACTCTTGTAACTATTGTGGGTATATAGTTGGTTTCATAGTTGGCATGTACATTCAGTCTTGTTTATGGGCCCAGTGGCCGCAATGGATATATTGCATATATTGGGCCCCATTTGGGATAGGTATTTGCAGTGCGTTTTTGGGTAGAGCTTGTAACACCGAGTCGAGAAAGTCTGATACATGATCTTGTAGGGAGTGTATAAGAGTACTAAGTGTCTGCTGAAATATTTTGGAGACCTAAAATATGAAATAGAAATTATGGAACACGGAAATTGTGGTATTAAACCAAGTACAATGGTCATTATGCAAATGGATATGGAGAATTAGAAACAAATTAGAGATGGGCCATAGTAAATTCAAAAGTTGGTATTGCAAAATTAAAGAGTTGAGCAATTTG
Source organism: Tetrastigma voinierianum (assembly GCA_016808115.1). NCBI lineage: Eukaryota > Viridiplantae > Streptophyta > Magnoliopsida > Vitales > Vitaceae > Tetrastigma > Tetrastigma voinierianum. The sequence continues at coordinate 1,196,907 of JAEQBH010000779.1, forward strand.
CAAATTAGGGAAATGTTAAAATATAATAAAAAGAAAGAAAAACAAAACAAAATTTATTTGGTCTCTGGTTGCCTAACAAACGTAAGAGAGAAAGGGAGAAGCGAAGAGGAAGAGGAGGAAAAAGGAAGAAGAGAGGAGGAAAAAGGAAGAAGAGAGATTCAAAAATCAGGTATGCTTTTGTTTTAGAATCAAGTGTATTGGATTTCTAGGGCTTGGGTATGGAGATTAGTTCTCCTTTGATCTAGGTTTTGTGCAAAGAACACATGAAGCCTTTGAATGGTTGGGGTTATGTGAGTAAAACCCCAATTGATGTAAAGAAACTTGGAATCATCAAATTACATGATGTTTAAAGAATTGGTGGACCTTAGGTAGTGTTCTTGGATTTTCACCTAGGTTTTGGGTTTTGAGGTTCCAAAAACACCAATTCACATGTTAATCAAGTTGTTTTTAGATAAATTCAAGTTGGTTTGAGTATTATGAATTATAAGTTATATGGAGTGAATTGGCATCAAAATGGGAGAAATAACAAAATCTGGGCATTTAGGTGTCTTCTCAGGTAGAAGTTAAGTTCTACCGGTAGAGCTTTGGTCCACAGTCGATTTTGGCCAAGTTCTGTTAGAAGTTAGAGTTCTGGTGACTTGTGCAATTTCTCAGCAGCCAGTTTTGTATTTTGGCCACTTAACTTCCTCATTTCTTATCGATTTGAGTGATTCAAGTGGCTACGTTAAATAGACTTCAAGGAGAGACAAAACGTAAGAAGTAGGAATCATAGAATTCTGATCCTAAGTGGCCTAAAAATTCCTCAAAAGTAGGGCCATGTGCAAGGAAAATTCTGCATCAGTTTTGGACATAGAGTAGTCAAGGTTGTTTCGAGTAACTTGAGTTTCGGTGCTCAGGTGGGTGATTCAGTTGGAATAGAACCCTTAGCACCTTGAATTTAATAAGTATGAAGAGTGTGACTAAGTCTGATACGTTAAGTTATGCGATTAAATTGTCGTCATATTCGTTTGAGTGTAGGGTTAAAAGTAAAAGCGGGATAAGTGTGGGCAGTGCTCAAGTTAAGCAAGCAAAGAAAGTGAGTGTTCTAAACTCATTTTCCCAAATACTAATTATGTTAATGTGTATAAATTGTTTACACTGGTATTTCATGGTTTTAGTCTTAAACCATTTTCAGAAACAGCAATTAATTAGAAAGCAAGCAAATGGTTTAGGTTAAACCATTTTTGAAAAGAAAGCATTGGTTTACTAAATTGTAAACCATAATTAAGCATAAGCAAGCAAGTAAGTAAATGGTTTTTGAAAAGTTAAACCATTTTTGAAGCAAGCAAGCAACTAAGCAAATGGTTTTGAATAATTAAACCATTTTTCAAGCAAGCAAGCAAGCAAATGGTTTCAAAGTGTAAAACCATTTTACAAGAGCAAACAAGCAAGCAAGCGATGAGTTGTGAAACAAGGCCTTCCTAGTTTAAGCAAGCAAACCCGGTCCAGAGGTATTCCGTCGTGCATGGTGGTGTTAAGTTTCATACATAGTTGTAGTTTTGCACAGTCACGGCAAACTTAGGACATACATTATGCATTTAAAAGGAGGCAGTGGCCACCATGGGGGTATATAAGGTTATGAGCTCTAACTAAGTATGGTGATGGCGACAGAGTCCAATTTCTGCATTCACACGGAAAAATGAAAAGGTGGCCGGGACAAAGATCCTTCCGGCACGGTTGACACGAGGTTCCCGTGTTCACTAGGGTAAAGTAAGCAAAAATAGGCCTCCATGGTTGATGTTTTATAAGCATGATATCTTTATTTTGAAAAATCAGCCATTGGTTCCGTGCGCCAAGGCTTGGGAGAGTTTTAAAGCAAGCGGTTGAGACGGGCTCCCGTTTAGATTTCAAACTTGATCGGTTGAGCTAAACTCCGTGGGGTTTTATTTTCAAACATGCGGTTGAGCCAAGCTCCGTTTTATGAAAAGTTTTGAGAAAATTTTTTAAGCAAAGGTTTGTGAAGGTTTTAGAAACTTTTCAAACAAGATAAACAACGAAAGATTTTAAGTTTTATAAACTTCTAAGCAGCATAAGTACAAAAGTAAGCAAGCAAAGAAAAGTTTTGAAAACTTTAAAGCAAGCAAAGCAAGAAAAGCACGGAAAATAATTGTAAAGAGGATTTTATTTTTGAGATGTTTTAGGAAAAACAAAACCTTTTATAAAAGCATGCACTCATGAGCTCGTTTAGCTCATTGGTTTTCATTTAAAAACCCTATTTTCCGAATGCAATTACGCAAAAGCGAAACCTGATAGGATTGGTCTGACACGGTTTAAGTCTTTGTAATTAAGAAATTATATTTTGAGAACATACTTTGAAATGGTATAATGGGACATATGTATGTACATAGTTAGTTGTGAATGTGTTGGTATCTTGGTTGCCATAATTTGGATATTTTGGATGCCAGTGTAAATTTGATGTATCTGAGATTCGTTTAGACTATGTGCGGCCGTCATCTTTACTTGAGAATTTCCGCTGCTAAGATTTTACAAATCCTAAGTTAAAAATAAAAGAAAATTTTATACAAGGAAGAAGCAAGCAATGCAAACCGCTTCACGGGGAAGTTTCAAATGATTGGGGTAGCTAGGGATTTTAAATGGAGTGGCAAACACGCCCAGCCGCCGGTAGGGGGTAGGGTGTTAATCAAGCTCGTACAAAGGAGACTCTGCCCGATTTTCTAAAGTGGCGTCGGGTAAACCGACCTCCACTTGTATTCCGCAGGTTGACGGGTAGTCAACGGACCCCCGGATTTTGGGGCGTCACATAAATTGTGTTATAAGCCATTGGAGATGATTATGATTTGCTCAAGTGAGCTAATTTGGGTGATGGTTGATATCATTGAATTACATGCGTGTAATTGTAGTTGATTGAAAATATGCATATTGTCATATTGTGTAAATGGTTTGAAAAATGGCATAATGCATTTTCATATGCCTTTGAGTAACCTAGAGTTGGTGCAGTGCATGACAAGGTATTCCCATTTTTATAAGCGGATATGGTTGAAAGGAATTTCCAAAGGATGATATTTCGGAGAATTGGGTGGAAGATGGGCGGCAGATCACTTAGGATGAGGACCATGGCTTGTTCCAGGAAAGCTCACCAGCCAATTCACTTCGAGAGGGTAGTCACGTACGCACTGAGATATGTCGGTGGTATGTTTTCAGAACAAAGTTTTGTTTTGAATATGATTATTTTTCTATGGCCAGGCAAGTGTGAGTGAGTCGGTGAGGACTCGTGACATGGGAGTGATCATGTAGACATTCAAGTAGGATCATGTATTTACTTGGGTGTGTGTTTACTTTGAACATTACCTTCGGCTTAGGTGGTGAGTGGCCCAGCAGAGTGATCTCCCTCTTGAGCACTATTTCAGCGTCAGTGAGACGCATTTCAGGTACAAGGGCGCTCGACGATCCATTTTGAAATCGGTTTGTGGCTTGATGGTTTTGAACTTATAACATGTATTAGAATTGTAGATTTTAATATATGTTTGTATAAGAAGCTAAAGTGTTATCAAGTACATTGAATTGGGGAGATAGTGAAGAATAGTTATGATAATTGATTTTATAGTGGTTTATGAGCCCAAGAACATTTTACTCATATTTAGGATTATATTGCATATATTGGATTGTTGGAGACGGGATATACGGGGTTATGTGTTGGGTAGAGCTCCTGTACAAAGGAGACTACGCTTGGAGTTTTCCATAAAGTGCGTCGGGTAACGACCTCCCGTATTCATGAGGTTAGGGTAGTCATGGGACCCCGAGGTTTGGGCGTCACGGGATCAATCCTAACCTCACGAACTTCATGCTCTGATTTGTTTGATTGTTGAGAAAATAACATAGATTTTTAGTTTTGGGTATTTTGTTGATATTTTCATTAGCCTTCGAACTCCTTTTTTTTTTTTTTTTTTTGTTTATCCTTTTACGTATAGTGTTTGATTTCTAAGAAAATACATGGCAAAAAGAAGTTAAAAAATATAAATGTAATCTTCGTTTGGTTGCTAAGAAAGTTAAAGGAAAACCCATAAAATAAGGGCAGTATTGTAGAAAATGCTCAAATCCCATTAATGAAAAGTGCTCAAGCTTTTACAAAAAAAGCCCATTGTGTATGTGCAACCATAAACTTTTTGTTTTTTCTTGTTCTACAATTTTTCTCAGGAACCAAACAGAGAAGAATGAAGCGACGTCAAGACCGTTGCCTACACATCCACATATTAGCGCTTAAACAATTTTTTTTTTTTTTGATCAGTAAAAAACAAGTATCATAAAAAGGAAAATTCCTAGGAGTACACAAGACGTGGACAACCAGAAAAAGCCTAAACAAGGCAAACAAAAACCTACCTACACCTCAACCATGTGAGGAAATCTAAAACCGATTTTGTATTAGCATTGCTATACAGGTTAGCCCAAGTCCATAACCCATATTAGCTCTTAACCCATAATATCAAAACAATTTATGTTCTTCGTAATTCCCATCATTGCTGTAAATATCCTTGTGAGCATGAGAGATGATGCAAAACTATGTTCCATGGAGGATATAGTAGAATTTGGGGTTTGAAAGAAATCAAAAGTGAAATTGGGGAGAGACGAAACAATTGGGGTATCAAAACAATTATGGGTACCAATGACCTATTAAACGGGGTTAATTTGGGTTAAATATTAGGTAGCGTAACAATTAAACGAGGAGAATGTCAAAAGCGAAAGGGAGCTTATGGATGAGAGCTAAGAAGTTAGTGGGTATTTCACGAAAGAGGCGAAGAGAGAGCAATTAAGAAAATTGGGTTTTAGTCTAGATAGAGTGGAGTTTGTGGGAGAATTTCGGAAAGGAGGGCTTAGTGATGAAACTGAGAGGAGATCGAGATGGATTCAAGGGCATTTTTGTCAAAAGAATGTTTGGGGTTAAAAAACCACATGCAAAAAAATGCATGTGAGGGGTGCCACATCAGCACTGTTAATGCCCCATTTGTCCATCTGGCATTTCTGTTAATGGGAGGGGCATAAGTATGTCGTGACGAAGCTTGTTAGGGACATGGTTGGATGGAAAGCGTTGGGGCATTAATGCGTAACAACTCGGCCCATACAGCTTTCAAACTTTAGGAGACTTGGGCGGAAGGAAAAGAAATGGCATGTGACATAATGTTTAAACTTTGGAGAAAAGTCTGGGGAGGGGTGGCATATAGTACTCTTAAACTTTGGAAAACCTAGACTTATAAGGCATAAAGTTTTAAACTTTGGAAGACTTAGACTTTGGGTCCTCTCAAGTTCTCAACCTCTCTAAGAGTCCTCATACAATTCCACACTTTATTGTCTCGATGCACCCTCTCCCATACCCACTTCCATTTTCTCTTTTCCTATGAGAACCTATTATTAAATTTTCAATTTAAATCGCTTTGAGGATTTGTCGGGAAAATGTGCACTAATACCTCTGACGTTTGGTCGTATGTCCAATCTAGTTTTGTTTGTCCTCATATATTGAGTAAACAACAATTTAATCCAAGTGGAAACATTGAAAGTTTCATAGCACGTTATATTATTGCAAAATTTGAAAAACATGAGCAGATTATTAGCTCAAACGTCTTGGGATGCGGGAGCCATCTCTGTGGAACAACAAAGTCCATGCTTTTCGAGGGCATGGAGTCACTACTACCACAGCCCCAAAACTATGGGAAAAAAAAATAATATTATTATCGAGACATACTGAAATTATAAATAAGGTTTATTACTGCAAAAGCAAAAAGAATAACATGGAAAAAAAATGGAGAGAACCCTAAACAGAGAGTACATCCTACATATACAAGCAGCATACAAAGAAATAACCAAGGCAAACCATTGACAAAGATAATCTTATATAATAAGATAAGCTAATCACAATGTGCTTGTAAGTGGTATCTATTATTAGCATTAATAGATATAGATATGGAAGTCACAATAATGCATGAAAAGGTTAAGTAATATGTTGAATTAATACATACCTCAAAGTCTCACTGGCTTCCAGTTGAGTTTTTGTTGATATCTCTAGATAAATCTCTTGATAAGCCGGCCTTCGATTTGCTTCCTTTGATCTGCATTTCTATTACCTAGTATCCTTATTATGCCAGCGCTTCTATCATTACCATCTGAAAAATGTTGCCCAAATGAATTAATCTGCTTTGATTATAAAAAGAATTATATTACATAGAAGCACGCATGATAGGGCCTGTTTTTTTATGGTTTACGGTTTTTGAAAATTGTTTTTTTGTTCAGATAAACAAGGATAACACAAAGAACATAGAAAAAACTAAATTTAGAGAACAAAAACAGTTTTGAGAAAATACAAAAATAATGTTCTCTATGTTTTCAAAAACATGAACCAAACAAGCACATATAATTTGCTTTGGGTTCCATACATAATCCTCATGGATTTATAGATATTAAACATGGAAATATAGGAAAGAAAATGGGATTGTTACTAAGAAAGAAGTACCTTCAAAAGCCTTGTTCAGAGCCATGGCATCTTCACCGGGAGAAAAGTCCTCGAGACGACGGGGGTAGCCATTGTTTTGATTCACCCACATATTACAAATTTCTTTCCAAAGTTCCAATGGGATACATGTGTCAATTTAACCTCCTTAATTATTTTTTGGAATAAAGAAACACCAATTTACTATAGGTTTGAAAAAAATGCACAAACTAGTGCGCCCCCATCAAAACCATGATTGGTGACTACGGTTTTAAGCATTAATTTGGGCCTTTTTTCAAACTTGTATTAGATTGGTATTTTTTTTATAATAAAAGTACTATTCTAGGACAAAACCCAAAAAAAAATTATACATAATAATTATGAAAATAAAAATAAATAAATAAAATGAAACAGAATCTATTATTATTCTTATGATTATTTTTATTTTTGCACAAATGAGGAACCAAATGCCAATCCCAAATCACCTGCTACCACATTACAATACAAGAAAAAAATAAACCTGACCTTCCCATTTTGTTCTTTTGCTGATATGGCCGATGATGTACATATTTTCTTCTAGGATCTACTATAAGACCCTTCCCTCCATTCACTTCTAAATCATGCCTACATAATCATATGGTTAAAGCATTAGAACCTAGGATTTTATCCTACAACTTTAAGCTCCATAGTAGTAGTTTTGAAATTCTCTAGTGGATCTTATAATCAAAGTTCAAAATTGGACTGTTTGTGAACAGGACCACCAACGGTAGCACTTACTATTTAATCAATTTTATGGCATGTTTGGTTACAATTTTTTTAAAAAGTTTTCTGTTCTCAAAAACAAGGAGAGCAAGGAAAACATAGAGAACGCTTTTGGTTCCCAGTTTTTTTTTGTCTTGGAAAACACAAAGCGACCTGAAAATTCGAGAGGAGCAATAATAATTTTTAGAGAATACCAAAATGTTGTTCTCTGTGTTTTTAAAAATTGTTCTTTAAACACCAAAATGATGTTCTTTGTGTTTTTGAGAACAAAATAAATTAGGAGCTAAACATGTTCTTCTTGTTTTTCTTGTTCTTGAGAACAGTGAACAGATTTCCAAATCAGGAACCAAACATGCATGTATATCACATTTGCACCCACTTGATGTAGTCAATAAACACAATGGGAACTCTGAAGTTAGTCATTCAAAATAATCAAAACTGGGGGATCAAAATAGATCCAAACCTACAGAATCCGCATTTCTTGTTTTTTATTTTCAAGACATCTTCATTCATAGCCTATTGGGCAAATTTCTCAACATACTGTTCGGCTCCTTCGGATGGCGGCGCATGTTGCTTGAAACATACAATTTAGTCGAATCTAGGCAACGGCCAATCTCTCTCATTGCTTTGTTCATACCTCTTGGTTATTCTATTACATTTGTGAGTTCATTTCTTTTCCCCTCCTCATATTTTGTTCTAATTATTTATGTTTGAATAGAAGAAAGCCTAACGCCTTTGTGTTGTAGACTTGTAGTTAATAGATTCTACCAAATGGTTACTAATGTTTTTTTTTTTCTTTTTATTTTAAGACCTCTCTCCCAATCCATTTTTTGAGGATACCAGGCAGCAGACTTTTTAGTGATGAAGGCATTACAAAAATATTTGCTACATCAATCAAGTGGGAGGATGGCATAGTAAGGTTCTTTTACCCTTGCACCTTTAGGTTTGTGCACACACACACCTTTTGAATAGCATATTTGTGATATTTGATATTCTTGGGGTCTCATTTCCACTTTCACTTAAGAGTTAGACTAGAAAGCGACAAATAATAAGATTAAATATCAAGTGCTTGCAATGGTTCAAATAGATCACATTGTAGCTTAAATATTCACATTTCATAATCAAATCCGATATTCAAAATCATTCAGGAATCATCGGAGGGACATACCTGTACCGGCGCCTGAAGCCTCCCCTCATGATGCTCTAGAGAGGTGCCTTGTGCCATCAATGTCCTATAAAGCCTTGGGAAGAACAACATTATAGGAATTTGTCGGCCCGATATTAGCAGTTGTATATAGTGGAAGACCAAGATTTAAAGGAAGTAGTGGCAATTGGCATATACTCTTCTTTGGGAGACCTTGTTTAAATGGAGATGACACTTGAGCCTTGTGGCAAATGAGGTGTAAGCCTCAGCTTCAACAAATAAATAACTAAAATTATCCTAAAAATTTAAAAACAACTTATAAAATCACAAAAAAAAAAAAGAAAAAAAAAGTTATGTAATAAAAAGACAAATTTCATAATGATTGGTTTTGTAAATAAAAAAAAAATCATAATGATAAAATTAATTTTTCTTCATTGTAAATAGTTTTAATTTATTTCCTCTTTCTCATGAAATTTAGCTTCCTCGATCTCATGAATTTATGACATAATTTTCAACACTACATTTTCAACATCCCCCAAAAGGAATATAAATTATATAATTATAATCAAATGCTATGTTATCTTCCCCATTGGTGTTAATATCCACCCATCCTTCTTCTTCCTTGCCCACTAATTAGAGTGTCGTGCTTTTTGATCTTTGAGATCAACCATTGAAATCACAATCACTCATTTCAAATTATAATTTATCTATTGCTTTATTTTTCTTTTATTATTCTATTTCAAATCATTGTTGTGGATATCATATCACATTGGGGTATTAGAGCCTAGTTGTAAGACAGTAGATGGTAACTTGTGTGGTTGTAATAAAGTTTTATCAAAAAGATGATAAGAGCCCAAGACAAGTGGAGAACAACAACTACGAAAGGTAGAAAAAGATTTGCTAAAATTTTCATGAAGAATGGTTTCGCAATTTGAACTTGTCTCGTGAGGATTGGTGTACATGGATAATGATTATGTTTGAAGATAGTTAGAGGATTGGTCAAAGCATAATGAAGTCAAACATCACTTCATTAGGGAGGTAACATAACAACATACTATCATGGTTGAAAATTTGGCCCGAAGATATATAATGCAACAAAGGTTTTATTAGTTAAGCCTTTTGGAGCCGTTGATGCTTACACAACTAGTTATAGAACAAATCTTTACATCTCTTTACAAAACAGGGGCTCTACTTCATAAGGAGTTTTGGGGTGTGTTTGGAAGAAAACAATGATTGATTTTTTTTTCTTGGTAAGTTTTCTGGGGCATTCAAACACATTAGAGATGCTTGTACTCAAATCTATTCATCAATCAATACAAAGATATCTTGTACGCACTTTGTGCCAACAACTCAAGCTTATGCTACCAAAATAAGGTCCTCAATTAATACATATATGTATATATATAGAAATCTCAAAGAAAGGCCCAAACAATTAGAAAAAAAAAGCTTAAAATTAGCAACCATAGTGCATAAGTATTAAGGAACAAGAAAGTTGGTACTATAATATAGAGAATGGATTAGTATATAGTTGGGATAAGCGAATAAAATATCTTATGTTTACCTTGATCAAATGCTTTTACAAATATAAATTTTAAGCATGAACTGAAACATTTTACATGACATTGTAATACAACCATGATGCCTACTAAAAATTTATGAGAGTTGAAAGAAGACTAATAATCACATTTTTTAAAAGAGTTTTTGTAACTCTTAAATTGCAGTTTTCCTCTAATACTTTTTAGCAACAATTTTTTGTGGGCAATTATTAATTCTAACTACAATGGAAAACTTGTTTTTATAGTAGCTACAGCTGCACCAAAACTGCGGCTATAGGTACACCAGGATGTTAATATAATGCTTTGATTTGCTAGAATCTCCTTTCCAATAATATTCTTTTGAGTGCAGCTAACGTGTCAAAGGAACAAATCAAATTAGGCACTTAAAAGAAAATACGCACTGCAGTCGATCAGAACAGATGAGTTATTAAATGATACATTTAGATCAAATGGATTGAAGGAAAATCCAATTATTTCATAAATGCTTCTTGTTAATTAGCCATTGTTGAACAATGCAGTTCACAGTATTAAATAAATAAATAAAGAACCTACAGGGTTACCCCATATGCAGCTGCTCTGCAACCATCAACAATCATAACTGACTTGCTCATGCGCTCCAGTTTGCTGCAACTGCCTGAATCCGCTTCAAATATTGCAGCTAAATACATTTAGTTCGCTTTGTTTCACTAATATCTATGCAAACTACATTGAGGAATATAACTAATATTTATACCTGCTGGCCAAAAACTAGTAGGATTAGCATTGCTTAATCTCAATGGGACAACTGAATACAGACATGCATAACAGGTTTAAATGCGTCTATTTGGAAGCCCAGTTCTTAGATTTTGAGCTTCAATGGGAAAATATGATTGAGTTAGATTGTGCTTGGATAAATATGTTCCAACTGCGCATTGTGCAGAAACTTTAGGAGATAAAGTGCAAGTGTATGACACTAGCATGAATGACAACATCGTCACAAATGCTAATAGCTAGAAGATTGGAAAGAAACTACAGTAGGTGTAAATCTTGAAACCAACTAAGATAAAGGTACTGTGGATAAATGGCATTCTTTAGTAATTAATAGTACCTACCATATTATTGAAAAGCTCTCACTACTACCACAGAGCCAGAGCCCCAAAACCATGGGGAAAAAATTGATATTATTATCGAGACATCTGAAATTATAAATAACGTTTATTACTTTTTTTTTTATCAGTATAAATAACGTTTATTACTGCAGAAGCAAAATGAATAACATGGAAAAAAATGGAGAGAACCCTAAACAGAAAGAGTACATCCTACATATACAAGCAACATACAAAGAAATAACCAAGGCAAACCATTGACAAAGATGATCTATATAATGAGGCAAAGCTAATCACAATAAAAAGCATCTAGGAGATATCATACCTTCTGAAATAAGTCTAGGAGCAATATTAACTGGACACATGCAATATTAACGCAGTGGTATTTATTATTAGCATTAACAAATAGATATGGAAGTCTTGTATGCTTGTGAAGGTTAAAATAATATGTTGAATTAATACAGACCTCAAAGTCTCCAGAAAGCTCAGATTTGAGTTTTTTGTTGAGATCCTCTAGATAAATCTCTTGATAAGCCAGCCTAATTTGCTTCCTTTGATCTGCATTTCTATGTCCTAGTATCCATATTATGGCCTTCCCATCCTGAAAAAATGTTGCCCAAATGAATTAATTTGCTTTGAAGCATGCATGATAGGGCTTGTTTGTTTATGGTTTACAGTTTTTGAAAACTGGTTTTTTGTTCAAATAAACAAGGATAACACAGAGAACATAGAAAACACTAAATTTAGAGAACAAAATTTTTTTTGAGATAACACAAAAATAGTGTTCTTTGTGTTTTCAAAAATAGGAACCAAACGGACACATATAATTTGCTTTGGGTTCCATACATAGTCCTCATGGATTTATTATTCTTATGATTATTTTTATTTTTATTTTTACACAAATGGGAACCAAATATCAATCCCAAATCCATCTACTACACATACAATACATAAGAAAAAATGAAGAAAGCACAACATTCCCATTTTTTATGCTGCCTGTTATGGCCGATGATATACATATTTTGTTATAGGATCTACCATAGACCCTTCCTCCATTCACTTCTAAATCATGCACATAATCATATGGTTAAATCATTAGAACACGGATTTTATCCTACAACTTTACAAGCTCCATAATGCGATTTTGAAATTCTCCGATGGATCTTATAATCAAAAAGTTCCAAATGGGATTGTTTGTGAACAAGAGCACTAACAGTAGCACTTACTATTTAATCGATTTTATGGCATGTTTAGTTACAGTTTTTGAAAAAAGCTTTTTGTTCTAAAAAACAAGGAAAACATAGAGAACACTTTTGGTTCCCAGTTTTTTTGTCTTCGAAAACACAAACAACACTAAATTCAGATAACGATAATAGTTTTTAGAGAATAGCAAAATGTTGTTCTCTATGTTTTTAAAAACTGTTCTTGAAACACCAAAATGATGTTCTTTGTGTTTTTGAGAACAAAATAAATTAGGAGCCAAACATGTTAACTTTGTTTTTGCTTGTTGTTGAAACGATAACGTATTTCAAAATCGAGAACCAACATGCCTATATCATACGTACCCACCCGATGTAGTCAATTAAACACACTAGAACGCACGAAGTTAAGTCATTAAAAAGAATCAAAGCGGGGATCAAAATGATCCAAACCTCTGAGAATCCATTTCTTGTTTTTATTTTCAAGACATCTTCATTCATAGCCTGTTTGGGAAATTTCTCACTGCCCTGTTCAGCTCCTTCAGGATGGCGGTGCTTGTCCCCAGAAACGTTCAATTTAGTCACTGAAGCTAAGCACTGGTCAATCTCTTTCCTCGTTCCTTTGTTCATGCCTACTGGTTATTCTATTACATTTGTGAGTTCATTTCTTTTCCCCTCCTCATATTTTGTTCTAGTGTTATGTTTGAATAGAAGAAAGCCTAATGCCTTTGTGTTGTAGACTTGTAGTTAATAGATTCTACCAAATGATTACCAATGTTTTTTTCTTTTACTTTTAAGAACTTCAATCCCAATCCATTTTATGAGAAACCAGAAAAGTGACAAAAGACTTTTACCATGCAGCGAGTGAAGGCATTACAAAATGTCTGCACACACACACACCTTTTGAATAGCATATTTGTGATATTTGATATTCTTGGTCTTTGATGATGTCTCATTTCACTTTCATAGGAGTTAGACTATAAAGCAACAAATAATATAATTAAATATCAAATTAACGATGGATTCGAATAAAGATGCATTGTAGCTTAAATATTCACATTAGAATCAAATCAATATTCAAAATCCTTGAGGAGTCATTGGAGGAACATACTGACATACTATGTAAATGCCTAGAGCTCCTCATGATGCTCAAAGCGAAGATTTGGCTTATTGCCATGATGTCACTTTCTCCGTACTGGAAACGACATTATAGAATTTCTCGGCAATGCGAGATTGTGTTTTCAAAAGGTACGATAGAAATTTGTATGCTGGATTACGGACCCAGTTGAGCGAGCTATCTTAACTAAGAAGCAAATAAAGAGAAATACAGACACGATTATTGGAAGTAATTCTTAAAAGCTGCATTCCACAATCTGCGAAGAGCTCTTAACAGTGAATCCTTATCGGTTCCTATACAACCTAAGAATTGCCTTGAAGAAGCTACGAAACAAAACCAACTCAATCAACCAATCAATACGGAAAACCATCGGAAAAAAGTCGAACATATGCGAAAAGAAATTGAAGCCACAAAGTCAAAAGCGGAGGAATGGAAACCTAGAGAGATAAGAGGTAGAGAGAAGAGTTGATTCTTTCTCTATCAAAGGTGTTTGGAGAATATATAAAGGGGAAAGAGAAAGAAAGAGGTAAAGAGACGTTCTTTCTATTTTTGAAGAAATTGAATCAATGAAATGAAAATTTTCAAATCGGAGTTACCGCTGAGGGGGTGGATCGAAGCTCAGTGGAGATGCTTTGCTCATCGTGAACCTCGTATCGATCTCGATCCATAGTGTTGAAAACCAAGAGGGGGAGAGAGCAGGAGAATGCCTAACCCACAGTGGTGAGCATCGGCTCTTCGTTTTGAGGCTCTTCCCCTTTCTTTATTATTTGATAATTGTTATAAATATTGTATAAATATTGGATTTTGAATGACCATAATGACACACTGATTACAATGTCATTCATTTATGTAAAGGCTTTTGGCCTTCTCATTATTAATGTATCATTTATGTAGGCGCAGCCTTCTCACTATAAGCCTATAAATAGGCCCCTGTCGACATGAAATAGAAATTATTATCAAGAATTTCCTACAGATTATCTTTGTCTCTTCATATCTCTCTCTAATTCTTTTGATTTACAACAGATTGCTCGGCAGCTCAGACGAAAAATGACCCCGAGAAAAGGTATATTTCTCTTAATTTTATTTTATTTATTTATTTATTTATTTTGGATCAATCTTCCATAGCCTGAAGCTATGATGAAACCACTCTGCTGATAGCTTGAAACCATCTTTAAGATTAATACAGCTTATAGTCTGATAATAGACCAATCTTCATGAAACTATCAAATATTATTCCTTCGTAACACGAAACTAATATTCAAACTGGAAAGCTTGAGGTAAAAAACTAAGTGAGCTGGAAGAATTTGAAACTTGGAAGAAGGCTATTGCAGTCTGAAATACTCAAGCCTGAAGCTTGAAGATAAAATAAAAAAAAAATTATTGAAGCACGGCTTTGAAGACAAAGAAAAAAAGTCATGTTCATTGAAAGTGAAGCTTTAAATAATAATAATAATAATAATAATATTTCTGATATTTTATTTGAATATATATATATACATAATAATAATATTATTATTATTTTTATAACTTTTAGAAGGATAGTTATATCTGATCTAGTTTATCTTGAATAAAATAATCAAATTTTAGGAGATTCGAACCTTGGATCTAAAATTTTGATCTCAAAATGCTACCACTTGAGCTCAATTACTTTATTAATAAATTTTAACTTGTAATTCTCTTATATTCTTTTACTTTATTAATATATTAATTATTTCAGAGAAATGTCCAACATTGCCAAACTTGAATTTCTTTGCCCTTGACATTTTAGGGCAAAAATTATTTATCTTGAGATTACGGATCTTGAAATCCACTTAGGATCACTATGAATTTAGAAATACTATCAAAATGTCGCGTCGGCCGGGATCGCGCGAGAGCCTTAATTTTCGTGTATCATATTGATGGTGAAAAGTGAATATCTTACGGTTAAGATCAAGTGATCCTCTGGAATAATTTGAAAAGAAACGATATGACCATCAAAGGCAGTAATACTTCCAAGCCCGTTATGATTGGCTTCATTTAAGATTCTGAGATTTCGTCGGTCGATTATTTCTGACTCGGCTATTTTCAAAATTAGCTCAGTTACTGTAATTATGTGGAAAATATCACGTGAGGACATACTCGAAGAAACTTATACTACCTTTCATGCCTCTAACACATGCTCTGCTGACAACAATATAGAGAAGCGTCGTTTACGGATATTGAGTTAATTGCATGCCTCCTTGTAGCTGAGCAAAATAACGAACTGTTATTAAAAAATCATCAATCTCGTCCTACTGGGTCGGTATCATTGCCTGAAGCCAATGCTACATCAATTTCTATTCATAAACATGGACGAGGGCGTGGATATCATTATGGGCGGTAGGCGTTAATTAGGCGTAGTAGTCGTGGTAAGTGGTCGACATAACTCTTGGAATCGAGAGATTTTAATCAATCTCGAAAGCCAGAAAAACAACTTTCAACAACGGTGGCTCATTCGGAGACATTAAATGGAAAGACACCGGGCCACATAACAAGCAAGCATATGAAGAATGCTATAGATGTGGAATGAAGGTCATTAGTCCGTGCCAATAAATGCGGCCAAACATTGGTTGATCTTTATCGAGGCTCATTAAAGGAAAGAACAAGCAAATTGAGACAAATTTTGGTGATGGCAATGACATAATGAATTTTAATGACCCTCATCAAGTCTCTCCCAAAGAAGATGGCAACCAGAGTAATGCAAAATTCTTTGATGATGAGGGTGCAGTGCCTTTAACTAATTTTGATATTTCTGATTTCTTTGAGGATCCAAGTGAAAATCTAGACCATTTGATTGGTGGTGGCAATGTTTGCTATGATTGACGATAAGACTATTATATTACTTTTCTTATGTTATTTATCTAATGCAAACTTTGATTTTATATCTACATTTTGTTTTTCTTTGAAGATGTATGGATTTCTCTTCCAACTTGATCAATTATCTATCATCTGCTGGAGATGAATGTCTTGTTAGTAATGCCACAACCCACAATCTACGGAATGAAATATTTTTCAAACTTAACATTAATTTCATCTAATGTCCAAACTATCTCAGGTCTGTGACCCTAATTAAAGGCTCACGGAAGAGCACAATCGTCTTGCCCTAATGGTACCAAGTTCAAATTAATAATGCCCTTTATTCTAATAAATCTAATATAGAAATTTACTTAGTTTCAAGGATATTCGCGAGAAATGGATATCATTGAAACTATGCGTAAATGAAATGAGTATTTACTCATTACTTCTATTACACAGGCAAAAACAAATCTTGGAACAAATGGCTTCTTTATCATGTAGGTTATATCAAACAACTATAAGGCCTATTGAATCCCATGCTATAATAAACCGGAAGTTCAATGACTCACAACATTTATATTATGGCATGAGCGGCTTCAGACATCGGGATTCTCCATGATCGCGGCGTATAGTTACAAATTCTAATGGGCATCCATTAACAAGCGGACAAATTTAACATCTCATGATTTTAATTGTGCTTTTGCTTGTTCTGAAAACAAATTGATTGTTAAGACCATCTTTTACTAAAGTTATTAATCGACTCCACCTTTTCTAGAACGTATTCAAGGGGATATTTGTGGGCCTTTTCACCCACCCAGTGGACCCTTTCGCTATTTTATGGTCTTAATTGATGCGTCCACTCGATGGTCTCATGTATGCCTTCTTTCTACCAGGAATGTCGCGTTTGCTAGATTACTAGCTCAAATAATTAGACTAAGGGCCCAATTTCCTGATCACCCTATCAAGACAATTCGTCTTGATAATGCTAGTGAATTCTCATCTCAAGCCTTCCTTAATTATTGCATGTCAATTGGAATAGATGTTCAATACCCAATTGCTCATGTTCATACTCAGAATGGGTTGGTGAATCCTTTATTAAGCGTCTGCCGGGTTAATTGCTAGACCTTTACTTTTGAAAACCAAATTGCCTTTATCAGCATGGGGGCATGCTATTCATGCGGCGAAGTTAGTCGCCTCGACTCCTGACAAATCGGAGATTTATCACCATTTCCAACTTGTTTTGGGTTACCAGCCTAATATTTCACATTTACGTGTTTTTGGTTGTGCTATTTATGTTTCCTATTGCTCCCACACATGTCGACCTAAACTAGGTCCTCAGCGCCGCCTTAGTATTTATGTTTGGTTTCAATCTCATCTATTATCACTTATGTTGGGCCTCTCACGGGTGAGGTTTTCTTGCTTTCGATTTGCAGTTGTCATTTTAATGAAAATGTTTTCCCCGTCATTAGGGAGGAAAGCCAATCTAAGAATGGCGAAAAATTACATAATGAATCATCTTTATCTCATTTTGACTCCTCCTATTAAAGCAATCTGAACTAGAGGTTCAAAAGATAATTCATTTACAAGATCTTGCAACGATTACCCGATGCATTTATTGATTCAACAAAAGTTACAAAATCACATACACCAAATGGAATATCTCAAAGATTTAATTGAAATTCCAATGGAAAATTGAAATATAGCATGGCTAATGAGCCTAAGCCATAATTAAAACGTGGGCGTACCTTCGCTCAAAAGACACAATTCCTAGAAAAAGAAAAAGTGTTAAATTTAATACTCAAGAGGACGCTTCCAAGAGCATACAAATGAAAAAGGATTGACAAATATAAATACGAACTAATAGCCCTCACAGAGGCATCAATTGATCAGCTTATCTCATGAGTTTGTACTCCAGACATAACAATGAAGAAATCTCTATCAATTATATACATAAGGGTAAAATCCGAATCAAATACTAC
Organism: Tetrastigma voinierianum; assembly: GCA_016808115.1. NCBI lineage: Eukaryota > Viridiplantae > Streptophyta > Magnoliopsida > Vitales > Vitaceae > Tetrastigma > Tetrastigma voinierianum. The sequence continues at coordinate 1,215,038 of JAEQBH010000779.1, forward strand.
CCTTATAGATGATGCTCCAAGTGGCTACGTACATCATAAATAATGATGAAGATCAAGATTGCCAAAATATACGAATGTCGACGAAATGATTGGTTAAAATGGAAAGAAGCAATTCAAAATGTGAGTTAAAGTCCCCGGCTAAACTGAGAGGTATTCGACCGGGAGGTTCAAACACCTAAAGACATAAAACCTATTGATATAGATGGGTCTGTCTAAAGCGAAATGAGCAAAATAAAAAACAAAGTGCATATAAAAAGCACGCCTGCGGGCCTGGGTTTCTCGTACAAAGACTGAATTGATTATGAGGAGACATATTCTCCCGTGAATGGATGCAACCACATTTCGCTATTTAATATATTTAGCGTCACACTCGAGAGGCGCTTAATGGATGTCAGAAACCCCAACCTTATTGAATGTTATAATAGTGGTTATTGAACCGATTTGAGGTCCAATGATAAAGCTTAGGTAGATTAGAATTTAGAACGCTCGATGTCATTTGGGCATGAAGTGAAAATTTTCGAAAATCAAATCTGTGTGCCCTAATGAATAGTGGGATTTTTTTCTTATTTTATCCTGATGGAGGGGTTGCAAAGGGATTTTAAGAAAATTCCCAGTTCCTATGACTTTGAACCGATATTTAGGGAAGATAAATTTATATTTGAATAATGTTGATTTCCGGATCGAAAATCGAGCCCAGGCCGAAATTTTTCTGAAATCGGGCCTAAATACGAAAAATGTCCTAATCAATCATAGAGTCTAAACGAAAATGAAACGGAGTGAAACGGGTCCGTTTGGATAGCTTCAGCGACATCCCAACGTAATTCGGCTAATAATACGCTTATCGTCCGAATTTCCGATTTTAATGATTTTAAATCGATTTCATGATTTCGTAGCCCGGCATCCATCAGAAGGATTTAATTTGAATAATTCATGGTTAATTTGAAGTTTAGACGACTATAGAATATTTTGATATTTAACTCCAGATAAAAGAAGATAATGCTAACCGAGATAAAAGCCATATAAGGGAGATATTCATTATGAGAGCCAATTAAAACCTTTCTTAATGGCTAAGTCATGATTTAAATAATGGTAAATGACTTGGTCTCATGAGAATGACCAATGAGAAGCTTGATAAGAGTAAACCACTCTTAAAACAAACTAATGATTATTTGGTTTATGGCAATTTTAAAACTTTGAAATAAAAGAAAATTTTAGGAGATTTAATGCTCCAAAGTGAGGAGAACGTGCAGTAGAGGGAAGAAAGGAGAAAAGGGGAGAAAGGGAGAAAGGGAGAGAAAGGAGAGGAAAAGCAGCTAGGGGCAAAGTGAGAGGTGAGTTTCTTCTCCTCTGCTTTCCAAGTGCTCTACAAGTGATAGCAAGGAGAGGAGCCAAAGGAAACCAAGAAACAAGTAAGCTTTAATGGTGGGAGTTAGGGTTTGATGTTTTATGTCTAATGTTTTGATTTTCTGTATGGATGTTAAATTAGTGGCATTTAGGGTTGAATGACGGCGATTTTGAGATAAATCGAGAAAGCCAGATTAGATTAGGTTTGAAAATCAAGTGAGTAAGGGTTAGGTTTGAGAAAGGAACAAAAGAGATGTTGAAATGTAAGAGCACATCAGATTTAAGTCATAGAAATGGAAAAGAAATCAAGAGTAAAACACATTCAATAATTTTTGGGCAAAGAGTCTTGCGACAGAAATGTCCTCGTTTCAAGCCACCATTTGGTATTTGGCCATAACTTGCTCAATTTTGATCCGATTTGAGTGATTCAAATTTCTGGTTGCACTAGACTTCTAGGGGAAAATTTGACTGAAGGAAGTTCGCACCTTAATCGTAAAGTGCCCAGAAATGGTTCAAAGTGGAGCTATAAAAGATTATGTTCTGCCAAACTCGAGTCATATAAGTTGTGCATTGTGTTATGGTTGAGGGCTTTAGAGAAGGAATTTTAAATTGAAAATTTAAAGAGATGTCATTGGCTATATCAAGAATTGGATCTGGAGAGTTTGCAAATTTTGAATGACTGTTTGAATAATTTTTTGAGTCATAAGTCTATAGAGTATTGTTGGAAAAAGGTTGGCCTAAAATGAGTGGGTTTTAGTGCTTAAGGGTAATTTGTTCATTTGGCTTTAAAAACAGTCGCAAGGTGGATTAAAATGGATGTTATGGTTAATGTAATTGTGATTTTTCGGAAAAGGTGAAAAGGACTATCGGACGGAACGGAACTCAACCCGAAGCAAGCTTTGAATTGGAGCGTGAACTGTGGAGTGAAATGATATTTTTGAAAAATGAGTTTTTAAAAGTGAATGGTTTTAATGTTAAGCTGGAAAGCTTCGAATTTTGAAATGTTTTTATGTACATGTTATAGCATATGGAAATGTTTTATCTTGCATCAATATATATATTTATATGTATGCATATGATAAAGTGTTATGAAAGTTTTAAAAATGTAAGAATGCATATGTGTTTTAATGATAAAGGAAAGGATATAAATTATTATACATGTATATGAAATATGTATGCACATGTTAAAGTATTAAGGAAAGTTTCAAGATGTGTAAAGAATGGTATGTGTTTTAATGATCAAGTAAAGGATTTAATGTTTACAAATGTATTTGAAGAAATGTTAATTACTGCCATCACTCCTAAACCCCTACGATCAAGTAGGATCGACATCGCCAAGTACTTTAAGCGCAAGGATTTAGAGGGTAAAGCAGGTTACTAACCGAGGGAGGGAATAGGTGTCTAGAGTAATATCCTTTACACGTGATAAAGTGCTACGGACTGAACTCCTATGCAAAGCGTGAGCTCCAGCCGTGAGTGGTTATAACTGAATGTGGATCATTCTCACCGTCAAAGACTTAAACCTGCTCGGTGTGTTTATTCCCGGGTTCCATCGTAAAAGAATGAAAGAAAGAAATAGCGAAGAAAGGTTAAGGCATAAATGCTAAAGTATAAAATGAATTTTAAATGCATAAGTATCTATTGAAAGAAAGTTTACAGATAAATGCTTAAAGCATAAAATGGATTTTAAAATGCATAAGTATTTATTGAAAGAAAGTTTAAAGTATAAATGTTTAAAGCATAAATTGATTTAATGGTATAAGTATTTATGGAAAGAAAGTTTAAAGCATAAATGTTTAATGTATAAATGGATTTTAAATTGTATAAGTATGTATTATTTGGTATGCATCGAAAATTTATTTTAATGAAAATGTACACTCACCGCCTTTAGCTCATTCTTTCCGCCAGAGCCAAAAACATTTTCAGACTCAAGACAAAAAGGCCGATGAGGTCACTGCGGCAAAGTGAGTCGGGTTATCGAGGAGACGTATCGCATGTGACCGCATTGAAAGACCGGTATTGTATATGGAATATTTTTGTCATGTAGATATGCATATATGTATATCGCTTGAAAAGGAACGACGTGGGCTTTGATCCTCAATGGACGTGCACGTGAGGCGTCGCCGCTTCCGCCGTCCGGCAATCTGACAACGGCAACGGAATTGAAGAAGCGGTTTAAATGTTTGGATGATTTGAAAGAAATAAAATGTATATATATGTATATTGTGTTTGATCGGGTCAGGACGAGGAGTCCTAATATGGAAGTTGATGAATTGAAGTTTAGAAGTGTTTTTAAATGTTTTCATCAAGCTCAGAATTTGGGAAAGTCCAAAAATGTAGAAACTCCGCCGATTTTCCCGAAAAAAATCTATGTTGGAAAGAAAAGCAAAAGAAATTTTTTAGCACTTCGCCTCCGCATTATTTTTAAAAAGGTATGTGAAGAATTGTAAAGGGGTTCGCCTACTGATTTTAATTTATGGTTTTAAGGAAAGTTTTATATCCGCTGAGTGTTCGGATTCCCGTTCATGAGGTTAATCCGGCTCGGGATCCTTCGATGTAGTCACACCATTTATATGGATCTCAGATACTAATGTATATATGAAAATCCTCAAGGATTCAAATCGGTCGCGAATGAATTCAAAACCACGGCATATATTCAATCAAGTTATGTTTATCTTTATATGATTAAAACAAATTGTCAATGTGTATAATCGTTAGTTTAATATTTACTCAAAGAAGGATATGTGAATAATTCAATCGTAACTATGCGTTTATCAAGAAAGTAGCAATCGAATTTGCAATTATCAGCGATATGTGGATGATTTGAATTTAATTGGGACTCAAGAGCTCATCAAAATGGGCTTGACTACTTAAAGAAGGAATTTGAAATGAAAGATCTCGAAACAAAATACTGTTTTGGCTCAAAGTAGACGAGTATTGCTCAATGGTGTGTATAATCCATCAATCAACATATACTTAAAAGTCCTAAGCGCTTATATGGATAAATCACATCCCCTTAGTTCCCATGGTTGTTAGGTCACTTGAAGTGACTCAAAGATCCGTCTCCGGCCTGTGTTAAGAAAATGAAGAATTACTTGGTCCTTGAAGTAATAATATCTTAGTGCAATTGGGGCATCTAATGTATCTTTGCAAATTATACTCGACTGCATTGCTTTTTCGCTTAATTTACTAGCAAGATATAGTTCAATTTCCAACCAAAGGCACCGGAATGGAATTAAACATGTATTAAGATATCTCCGTGGAACGTGGTGACATGGGATTATTATTTTATTCTAAGACATCGAACCACAATCATTGGTTATGCAGATGCAGGCTATCTTTCACTCCTCACAAAGCCCGACCGCGCATGTGATATATATTTACTTATGGAAATACTCGCTTATATCCCGAGATCAAGAAACAAACTATGGTAGCCAATTCCTCCAATCATTCGTAAATACTTGCCATGCATGAAGCTGGTACCGAGAATGTGTTTGGTCGAGATCCGGTGATACAACACACAGAATCATGTGGATTATCTTCTATTAAGAATGAACCAACAGTATTATATGAAGATAATGCTGCATGTATTACGCAAGTCAAAGGAGGATATATTAAAGGTGATCGAACTAAGCATATTTCACCAAAATTCTTCTATACTCATGAACTTCAAAGTAAAGGGTGAGATCAATGTGCAAATGACAAGGTCCAATGATAATCCAGTGTGATTTATTTACAAAGACCGGGTGGACACACCCCCACCCTCACCGGGCGTGCAGCGTGTCGCCACCCACGTAAATCCCCACCGCTACCTCACCCACCAGAAATCCCCCGTGGCTGCCGTATCGCTTGCTTAAACCTCCTATAAAAATTTTCTTTATTTATAACTTAGGATTTGGCAGGAAGTTCCATAGCCGAAAACTTCTAAGAAGATGACGGCCGCGACATTAGTCTAAATTCCAAATCTCGTATACATTCAATTTACACTATATCCAAAATATCCAAGCACGGCAACCAAGATACCAACACATTTCACAACTAACTGTACATACATATGTCCCATTATACCATTTCAAAGTATGTTCTACAAAATATAATTTTAATTACAAAGACTTAAACCTGATGTCGACCTCAATCCTATCAGGCTCAAATGGCCTTGCGCACTGTGACTGAAAATAGTTTTAAAATGGAAAAATAATGAGCAAACGAAAGGGCGGAGTGTATGTTTATAAAGGTTTCGCTGAAAACTCAAATCGAAATCCTTTTGCTAATATTTTCCTTGCTTTACTTTCGCTTTGCTTCTGCTTGAAAGTTTCTAAAACTTTTCTTTGTTTGCTCGCTTTTATTTCGCTTCTTTAAAAGCTTGTAAAACTCTTATTATTTCATGCTTGCTTAGAAGTTTATAAACTTTGCTAAATTTTCTTGCTTGCTTGCTTTATCGTGCTTGAAAAGTTCTTAAAACCTTTCACAAACATTTGCTTTAAAAAGTTTCTCAAACTTTTTCATAAAAATGGGAGCTTTAGCTCAACCACATGCTTTGAAAATAAAACCCACGGGAGTTTGGCTCAACCGATCGTTTTGAAATCTAAACGGGAGCATGGGCTCAACCGTTTGCTTTAAAACTCTCCTAAGCTCATGATCGAACCAATGGTTGATTTTTCAAAACAAAGATATCATGCTTATAAAACATCAACCAATGGAGGGCCTATTCATTATCATGCCCTAGTGAACACGGACCTATGCTCCACCGCGCTTCTGGAAGGACCTTTGTCCGCGTCAATCTTTTTCATTCCTTCCTGAATATGGTGGAATTGACCTCGCGGTCGCATCACCATACTTAGTTAGAGCTCAACTTATATACCGCACGCGCTACTCGCCCCTTTAAATGCATGATGTATGTCCTATGTTTGCCGATCGTGCAAAACTACAATGCATGTATGAAACTTAACACCACCGCAGGCACGCACGGATACCTCTCGACCGGCTTGTCGCTTAAACTAGGGAAGGCCTTGTTTTCACAACCTTTCACGCTTGTCATTGCTTGCTCTTTATAAAATGGTTTTACACTTTGAAACCATTTGCTTGCTTGTTGCTTGAAAAATGGTTTGACTTATTCAAACCATTTTCTTAGTTGCTTGCTTGCTTCAAAATGGCTTCTTAACTTTTCAAAAAACCATTACTTACTTGTTGTTTGCTTAATTATGGTTTTACAATTTAAAACCAATGCTTAGTTTTTCAAAATGGTTTAACTCAAAACCATTTGCTTGCTTTTTTATCTCATTGTTGCTTTCTTGAAATGGTTTGCACTCAAAACCATGAAATTCCAAGTAAAGCAATTTGTAATAATAATACACACACACTAAGATTTTAAAAACGAAGCCTAGAATACTCACCTCTTTGGTTGCTTAACTCGAGCACTGCCCACAATTTATCCCGCCTTTTGCATTTTAACCTACAACTCAAACGACATTTACTTAAAAATTAATCGCATAACTTAACGTGATTTCCTAGACTTAGTCACACTCTTCATACTTTAAATTTAAGGTGCTATAATTTATCCCAACTTAATTACCTAATTCGAGCATCAAAACCTGGGTTACGTCAAACAACCCGACTACTCTATGTCCAAAGCTGATGCAGGAATTTTTTCTCGCATAATGCCCCACTCTTGAGTGAATTTTTGGGCCACTTAGGATCAGAATTAGACGATTCCTACTTTAAGTTTTGTTCTCCTTGAAGTCTATTTACGTAGCCAATTGAATCACTAAAATCCTGATAAGAAATGGAGGAAGTTATGGGCTGGAACACTAAAACTGGCCTAAACAGAGTCTCATCAGAAGTCCCACTCTATATGACTTAACTTCACCGCAGGACTCGGGCCAAAATGACCGTGAAGCAAAGTCTCTACCCCAGACTTCCTATCAGACCGCAGACTTACCCGAAATGCCCGTGATTTTGTTATTATTTCTCCCACTTTTGATGCCAATTCACTCCATATAACTTATAATTCATAATACCAAAACCAACTCCTAAATCATCTAAAACAATCCCAATAACATGTGAATTGGTGTTTCAAACTGAAACCCAAAACCTTAGGTGAAAATCCAAGAACACTACCTAAGGTCCACCAATTTTTTTAAATATCAGGGGATTGATGGATTCGAAAGAGATCAATTATTTTACTCACATAACCCCAACCATTCAAAGGCTTCATGTGCTCTTTGCACAAAACCCAGATCAAAGGAGCAAATCAAATCTCCATACCCAAGCCCTAGAAATCTAATACACTTGATTCTAAGACAAAGGCATACCTTAACTTGACCTCTTCTTCCTTCTTCTTCCTTCTCTTCCTTGCTCTCGCTCTCTTCTCCTCACTAATCGTGAAGGCTCAGCCAAAGTGTGAGACAAAATGAATCATTTTGTTTGTCTCCCACATTTAGCCTCATATTTTTGCCTTAATTGCAATTAACCCTCTTCTTTAATTATTGCAATTGTAACTTATGCTATTTTTACTAAGGCCCATCTCACACTTAAATTTTGATTTTTCATATTCTTTTAAGCAATGACCATTTTTGCACTTTGGTTTAATACCAATTTCGGGTTCCATAAACTTTCATTTCACATTTTAGTCTCCAAAAATACTAATATGTGATACTTTATGGTTTTATACACCCCACACAGATCATGTAATCGTGACACCCTCTGATTTATGTTACACACGCCACCGCAACGCTCAAGAAACTTGTGCGCTGACAGTATGCGCTAACCGAAAGATCTCCGCAGTGAAGTATCGCGTCACTAATGGGAGTATTGTTAAAGATATTAGTATATCAGACTCTTTTTCCTTCGTCTGTGTTTTATCCTATTGGGTTTTACTGGCAAGGTTTTAACAAATGAGACAAAGATTTAATAATCTTGCTACTGGCCATTCAAGGGAGTGTTATAAATATTGTATAAATATCGATTTTTGAATTTAATTATAACGACACACTGGACATAATCGCTATCTATTTATGTAAAGTGCTTTTTGCCTACTATAAAGTCGCTATAAATAGCCTGGTCTCAAGATTTAAATAAATTATCGACTTCCTCTCGACTATCTCTCGTTCTTCCAGATTCCTCTCTAATCTTTTCGATTTACAACAATAATCAATTTCTTTTAATTGTTCTCATAGCATGAGTCAAAATTCTAATTCCCACCTCTTTTATTTTTATTTTTTAAGACTACATAAATTTTTTGAATTATTAAAATATTAGCTTTTCTATTATAAAAATATAAAATAGTTGTTTAAAGAAAAATAATAGTTATAAATAATTATTTTTAATTAAAATAAAATAATACTAGTATGACAAATAATTTAAAATAAAATAAAAAATATAACTAAAATAATTTTTTTTTCTATTATCTTTTAAGAACACGAGAATAAACTATAAGTATTCCATATAAATTTTATTTTACAAAATATAAAATTTGTAAAATTGTTATTTATTATTATTTTTAATTTATAATATTCTATCCATTTTAGTTCGTTTTAACTTATGGCTAATGTAGAGAATCGTGAAAGGTTAATCCAAAAGTTTAATTCGAATAAAAGTCGTGATAATTGATCCAACCCATTTAGCCCATATCCCTAATGGGCTCAGTCCATTTGGATCGAACGAAACAAGCCTGCAGCTTATAAAGACTTTGATGCTTTAATAAATGCTGTTTCGGTTTCCTCACATTATTATTATTATTTAAACCCTCTTTTTCTTGTGGCCCATTTTCTCAACTTCCAAACCTTGTTTTAGAACTCCAACCCAAATTCAAGAACTTATATTTTTCTTGCAATGCCATACAAAATTAGGTATGAAAAAATTTAGAAACATTTTAAATATATATATATTCAAAATCAAACACGTCATAAAATATTTGAACGAATTTGAATATTAACACAATAAAATATTTCTTAATTTAAAAAAAGAAATTAAAAATAACAAAGGCTACAATACATTAGGTTTTTCTATAAAATCAAAACATAATTCTTTTATATACTATATATTCATATATATTTTTAGAGTACTACCCAACTTATAATAAGGAATTAATCTAAATATTTGGAAAAAGATTAAATAATATTAGTACTTATAGACTTAGGCTCTGTTTGGGGTTACGGCGAAAAAGTGCGATTTAAAAATACGCGCTTAACAAACTCGTGGTTATAAAACTCGCGCTTTACAAATGCGTTGAGACACGTTTTAGTTAAAGCACATGATGTAGAATCGATGCTTACATGTTTAGTAAACCGCGATTAAAAGTATGGATTCAAATATAAAATTACTTCAAAATTGATAGCTATTCATACATGTATCTTCCTTTTGATGTTAATGTTAATACCTTAAACTAATGTTGTTAATACAATAATGATAATAAAAATAATAGTGACGATAAAAATTCATCACACTATCAGGAGGTTTTTGCGTATACTATGATATCGTATAAAAGTTTAACTTTTATATTTGGTTCATTGTAAATATAAAAGTTATTTGGGGTTATTTTTGTCCAAAAAATAATAAAAAAACTGTGACGAGCAATTTCAATTTTTTGTCAGTGAGAAAAACAAGTCTTACCCGCTTTTATAAAACTAAGTTTAAAAATCAAATTGTGATTGATCACCATAGATTTTTTAAATTAACCAAACATCCCAAAACTAAGCACTCTAAAAACACGCTTCGCTACTCAACGCAGCTTTAATCGTAATCCCAAATGTGAGCCTTAATAATTTGATGCAATCAAAAACACACAAGATCAGATTTAAATAATATGATTTTAATATCAGCTTCATATTTTTTCTCTCGAAATAATATCTTATTAATATATCTAAAATTACCAAATCAAATTATATATATAAAACAAAACTCCAATAAGCTTTCGGAACCAAGTGTGTGAGATCACTCCGGCCTCCATAACCCACTTGAATCTCATGTTCCCTTACTCACCAACGCCCCTTTTTTCATCATAATCATTCATTTTCCCACTCTTTCCTTGCCTTTTTCAAGTATTTTCTTCTTCATTTTTACTCTCCCATTTGTTATTTTTTTTAATCTGAATATTGGGTATTGGTTTTCCATGTCGTATGGTGGAGATTGGAGTTGGGTTTTGTGTCTGCTTGTACTTTGTGGGATTTTGGTATTTTCTTTCTCGAGAAAAAAAGTGGGTTTTTTCCTTTTTGGTTGAATGAATGCGTTTTAAATTGTAATTTTGATGTTTATGCTTGGTTGGTGAGAAAATGCGGGAAAATAAGAGATTTTTAAATTTTGAATGTTGAATTCTTCTTTCTTTTGGACTAGGGAAAACCTAAAACCTTATTCAACTAGACACAATGCAACTGCTTGAAAAAGTTCAACACAACTTAAAGCACGAGGTTGATTTTTTTTTTTATTCTTCTTCCTCCTTTATTTATTTATTTTCTTTTCCACGGTTTTTGTTGGCTACCAAACTACAAATGTAGGTGCCATTTTGTTTAACATTTCTTGCCTTTTGTTTTTAAACTATATTTACAGTTCTTCCTTTCATTTGTTTACTTTTAAAATATCGATTGGGATCATTGAGTTTGGGGATAAACTAACCACATTCAGGCTATCCTTAAAAAGGAGTACGATACGTAACTATCTCCCATTATCGGGCATTGTGCTAGTATTCTTCAAATTAATGATACCTCTCAAGGTACAGATACTGCTCCCAAAAAATATAATAAAAACAGGGGAAGTAATAACAGTGAGGATCACAGTGATCAGTGTGGTAGTTGCATTTGCTTTCGAATATCGCACGCGCGAGACGCGCACCACGCGAACGCTCCCGCCAAATCCCCCACGCGCGCGGATCGCACGGACGGCGGCACACGCGGCGCGACGCGCGACGAGCGGCGTCGCGCACGCGCGCTATCGTCGTCGTCGGCTCTCTCGTCTCGTCGCACCGATCGCGCTCACCCGAACTCGCCACACAACGCACTGGCGCTCGTCATCACACCGCGTTCATTGAGAATGAACATTTATATCGTCGCCGTCGCGACGGTATTGACGTCAACTCACGGATAAATCGTTATGATACATGCAGGTTTAGTATCATATTATTTAGCTAGTCTGACATTTTATCAATGGGAAAATATGATCGGAGTTAGATTGTGCTTGGACAAATATGTTCCAACTGCGCATTGCAGAAACTTTAGGGAGATAAAGTGCAAGTGTATGACACTAGCATGAATTAGACAACATCGTCACAATTGCTAATAGCCAGAAGATTGGAAAGAAACTACAGCAGGTTTAAATCTAGAGAGTAAATCAAGATAAGGTGATACTGTGTGATAAATGGCATTCTTTAGTTGGCTAGTAATCTACTATATTATTGAAAAGCTCTCACTACTACCACAGCCCCAAAACCATGGGAAAAAAATTAATGTTATTACCGAGACATACTGAAATTATAAATAAGGTTTATTACTGCAGAAGCAAAATGAATAACATGGAAAAAAATGGAGAGAACCCTAAACAGAAAGAGTACATCCTACATATACAAGCAGCATACAAAGAAATAACCAAGGCAAACCATTGACAAAGATGATCTTATATACGAGAAACGTGGCTCTGATAAATATGTTGAGAAACGTAAGAGGAAGACAACCAAGAGAGAAGGTTAAAGCTTGTGCACCGAGATTATCACTCCAAAGAATTGAAGGCTGAGGGTTAAGACTAATCTACTTAGTAAGCAAGTTCTCAACCCAAAATCTGTTGCAGCAGTAGCTGCCAAGTTCTCAGATCAAAATTTCGTGCCAGACCGAGCAACTACATGCTGTTTTTTGGAGCTCCAAGTTATCAGATTACCACCAAGGAACACACATATACTACTCACTGATTTTCGGTCATCCAAGTTGCTGGCCCAATCTGTACTGTGATATCCTTCAAGGTTAGAAACTGAGTAGGGTAGTCAAGCCATGAGTAAGAGTAACCTTGATATATCGTAGTACCCTTTTGCAAGCTCCCATTGAGCTACAGTAGGAGCATGGAGAAATTAAGCTCAACTTATTGAACAGAAAAGGCCAACCAGGGCAGGTCATGTTAGATATTGCAAAGCTCCTATAGTACTTCTATATAAGGATGGATGAGAAAAAGCTTCACTGTCCTGAAGAGATAGTTTGTTACTGAGAATCATAGGAGTAGGACAAGACTTGGCATTGTAGATAAGGGGTCTTAAGTGAAGATCAGTGGCATATTTGGTCTGGACAGATGGAGACCAGAAGAACTCTGATGCACTTCAAAACCAAGAAAGTAATTTACAGCTCCAATAGACTTTAGAGAGCAACTGAGTATGAAGGTTCTGATTACAAGAATATCTTCTTTATTTTCACCCGTAATAAGAATATCATCAACGCATACCTAAGCAACAATAGTCTTCCATGTTTGTAGGTGAAAGAGAGAGATGTATCAGACATGGAATTTGAAAACCCTACAAGAAGAGCTCCTTGTAGTTTTCAAACCAGGCTCTAGGAGCCTGCTCTAAACCATATAAAGCCTTTCTAAGTTTGCACACATGTTTGGGCTTTTCAGGATCAACAAACCCTTTCAGGTTGTGCCATAAAAACATTTTCTTGTAAATCACCATTAAGAAAAGCATTATTGATGTCAATTTGTTGGATGTCCCAACCTTGTGAAACAGCTAAGGTGAATACAATTCGAATAGTAGAGGCCTTCACAACTGGACTAAACGTCTCAGAAAAATCCATACCAGCTGTTTGTTGAAAGCCCTTAGCAACCAAACGAGCCTTGTATTTATCAAGAGATCATCAGCCTTAAGTTTTGTTCTGAAAACCCACTTGACAACTGACCACATGAAGATCATCTGAACTAGGTACCAAATCTCATGGGATTAATCATGCTGATATCCATCATCCATGGCCTTCTTCTCGAATGTGGAAGATTAAAAGCAACAGATAGTAGTATGTTCAGAATGAGAAATAGAAATATTTTTGGTTTAAAATACCAGACTTAGACTGTGTTTGTGATAGATAAATTGAGAAACTGAATAGAACAGTGGCATCTGAACCTGAACTGGGACATGGAGAGGCAGAAGCAACAGGAGAGCAAAGCTCGAAGGACACTGGAATAAGAGGAAAATCAGAAGAATTGGATGAAGAAGATAAGGGACTCGTAGAAGAAGAAGTAGTTGTAGGTGCAGTAGGAGCTATAGGTGCAGCAGAAGATGGTGAAGCAGCAGTAGATGAAGGTTACAGAAGCATTTAATATACCAGAGCCAGAGGTTGAAATTGAATTGATGTAGGAAGAAAAAATGCAGGAGCACCAAACTGTTAGACAAACTGAGAAGGAGGAGAAGAAGCTTTTGGTGCAAAAAGAGACTTATATGGAAAACTGTTTTCATCAAAATTCACGCTGTGAACAACATAAATTCTGCCTGAGGAGTGAAGGCATCTGTATCCTTTGTGAAAGGGCCTGTACCCCAAGACAAGACGTTTGGAAGTTCTGAAAGCAAGTTTGTGTTTATTATAAGGTTGCAGGTATGAAAAACAGGCACACCCAAAAATTGAAAAATTTATATTCAGGAGGGGTACCCAAAGAGTGATTCAAAAGGAGAAAAATGATGAAGAACAGAAGTTGGAAGTAGATTCAACAAATATGTAGCAGACACAAAGCTTCCTCACCAAAAACAGAAGATCCATTGAAGCCTGAGCAAGCAGAGTGAGACCGATTTCCACAATACTTCGGTGTTTACGTTCAGCTCGTCCTTGTTGTTGTTGGGGACAAGGATGGCGAAAAACAATACCCAACTCATTCAGAACAGATTGAAGCTTTCTGTATTCGCCTCCCCAATCTGATTGGAGACATTGGATATGAGCATCAAACTGTTTTTTAACCATAGTATTAAAATGTAGAAACACTGAGGGACTCATTTCAATCGAAGAGGAAAAATCCAGGTATATCTTGTGAAATCATCAACGAAAGAGACATAGTACTTGTAACCATCTAAAGAAAGATGAGGAGCAGGCCCCCAAACGTTGGAATGCACGATCTGAAATGGTTTTGTAGTATGTTGATCAGACAGAGGAAATGAATGTTGGTGTAATTTTCCATATTGGTACATCACAAAATAAAGGGAGGTGTGTGTGAGACAAAACTATGAAGTTTTAACTGAGTTAGCACTTTATTTAAACCATCGGATTGGGATGACCAAGTCGACAGGCCAGAGGGCTACTACATGCTTGTGTACAGCAGGAATTTAAAGTAGCAGAATTGTAAGAATCAGATATACTGCAGTTTGAGTAAACATTGTATGTGAAACACTCTGAGCAGTAGAGATATTTGGAGCAGTAACAGTGGAGGTGATGAGCGAAAGAGGACGAGGAGCTGAAGTTACAAGTGCAGGTGCTGGTGGAATATGAAGCTGATACAAGCATGCCGTGCAGGAGGACAGCCTTCGAACTTTTGTCCTTTACATAAGTGCAAGAAGAATCAAATTCAATAACATCATTCTCTAGTGTTAGCTTGGATATGTGGACTAGATTTTTGGTAATTGAGGGAACCAACAAGATATTGCAGAGCTTGAGAGGTTTAGAAGCAGGGATGTTAAAATGTCCAACATGAGATATAGACAATTGAGAGCCATCACCAAGAGCAAGTTTACCTGAGCTAGAGTAATGAGATTTGACTGTCATGGAGGCATCATCTGCAGCAACATGATGTGTGGCTCCACTGTCCAAGAACCATGCTGTATCAGGTACAGTAGACTGAGAGGCTACAAGCTTGAGGAAGCGGTTGAGAATCATCAGAAGAAACTGCAGAAGAGCAAGAGTTTTGATAACTAAGATCAAAACGGTGATAGCATTTTAGGGCAATATGGCCAGTTCAACCACATATCTGACATAGAGGCTTATTAGAATTGCCAAAATGTTGAAAATGGCGGCCACCAGAAGAGAAACGACCACGTCTTCCTCGACTATGACGACCACGAAGCTCGGTTGAAAAACCACGAGTGCCTGAATACGAGTGCTTTTGAGCAAAATGAGCAGCAGATTATGACACATCTACTATTGAGCACGAACTGCTGGAAGTATTTGAGATTTCCAAAAGGTAAAATTAGATCGGTAAAGCTTGACAGTTATGGGAGTAAGAGTTGTAGGAATCACCATTGGCAAACTTGGAGGTAAAGAAGAAGAAATCGTACAAGGAGAGGAAGGAGAGGAAGCCATGGCTGAACCTTTTCAAGGCTCTGATACCATGTTATAAACATGTGAGGAAGATAACCAAGAGAGAGAAGGCGAGATGTGAACTCAACCATTTTATTGGGAAGAAAACCATATCAATTTATACAACCAACAGAAGATTCCAGAAAGGGAAAAACAGAGTCTCCTAACTAGAAGCATCTAGACGTGGTGTAAATGATGGCTGGTTGAGCAAGCTTTGATTAGGCTCACGTGATGCTTCACGTGTTGCTGCAGTTACTTCAACAGACAAAGATGAACTATATAATGAGGCAAAGCTAATCACAATAAAAAGCATCTAGCAGATATCATACGTTCTGAAATAAGTCTTGGAGCAATCTTAACTAGATGCATGCAATATTAACGCAGTGGTATTTATCATTAGCATTAGATATGGAAGTCCTGGTATGCCGTAAAGGTTAGTAATAGTGTTGAATTAATATGGACCTCAGTCTCCTGAAAGTCGATTTGAGTTTGCTGAGATTCCTCGTAGATAAATCTCTTGATAAGCTAGCCTGATTTGCTTCCTTTGGATCTGCATTTCTATGACCTAGTATACATATTATGGCCTTCTCATCTGTACTCATCCTGAAAAATGTTGCCCAAATGAATTAATCATGGATTATAAAAAGAATTATATTACATAGAAGCATGCATGAAAGGGCCTGTTTGTTTATGGTTTACGGTTTTTTAAAACTGTTTTTTTGTTCAGATAAACAAGGATAACACAGAGAACATAGAAAATACTAAATTTAGAGAACATAAACAGTTTTGAGATAACACAAAAATAGTGTTCTCTGTGTTTTCAAAAACAAGAACTAAATAGGCACATATAATTTGCTTTGGGTTCCATACATAATTCTCATGGATTTATAGACATTAAACATGGAAATATATGAAAGAAAATGGGATTGTTACTAAGAAAGAAGTACCTTCAAAGCCTTTGCTCGTGCCATGGTGCATCTTCATTCCTGGAGAAAAGTCCCTGGGGGGGCAGTGTGGTAGCCATTGTTTTGATTCACCCACATATTGCAGATTTCTTTCCAAAGTTCCGAAGGGATACATGTGTCAATTTAACCCCTCAATTATTTTATGAAATAAAAACACTAATTTAGTGCCAGTTTGGAAAAAAACGCTCAACCAATGCGCCCCATCAAAAAACCAGAATTGGCACTACATGCCTAGTTAAAACGTAGTCATTAACTACGATTTTAAGCATTAATTTGGGCTTTTTTATAAACCTGTATTAGATTGGTATATTTTTATTTTAAAAGTACTAGAAACAAACTCCAAAAAAGAGCTATACATAATAATTAAGGAAAATAAAAAATAAATAAATAAATATAATCGAAATCTATTATTAGTTCTTATGATTATTTTTATTTCTACACAAATGGGAACCAAATACCAATCCCAACCACCTACTACCACATACACACAAAGGAAAATGAAGAAAGCACAACCTTCCCATTTTTGCTGCTGCCTATTATGGCCAATGACATACATATTTTGTTTTGGGATCTACCATAAGACCCTTCCCTCCATTCACTTCTAAATCATTCCTACATAATCATATGGTTAAATCATTAGAACCTGGGATTTTATCCTACAACTTTTTTGTCTCCATAAGAGCGCTTTGAAATTCTCCTATGGATCTTATAATCAAAGTTTCAAATGGGATTGTTTGTGAACAGGAGCACTAACAGTAGCACTTACTATTTAATAGATTTTATGGCATGTTTGGTTACAGTTTTTGAAAACAGTTTTTTGTTCTCAAAAACAAGGAGAACAACGAAAATATAGAGAACACTTCGTTCCCGCTTTTTTTGTCTTGAAAACACAAACAACACTAAATTCGTGAGAACAATCGCTTTTAGAAAATACTAAAAAATGTTGTTCTCTGCTTTTAAACCGTTTCAAAACAACAAATGACGCCCTCAGGTTTTTGAGAACAAAATAAATTAGGAACCAAACATGTTCTTCTTGTTTTTCTTGTTCTTGAGAATAGTAAACAGATTTCAAAATCAGGAACCAAACATGCCTATATATCTGTTACCCACCGATGTAGTTAATTAAGCTTACACTAGAACAGCTAAAGTACTTAAGTCATTCAAAAGAATCAAAACTGGGGATCAAAATAGATCCAAACCCACAGAACTGTAGATTTCTTGTTTTTTATTTTCAAGACAAATTTTCATTCATAGCCTCGTTTGGTACCTCACTCGCCTGCTCAGCCTCTTCGATGGCGGCGCCAGGTTTCAGAAAAACATTCAATTTAGTCACTGAAGCTAAGCATTGGTCAATATCTTTCCTCATTGCTTTGTTCATGTCTACTGGATATTCGATTACATTTGTGAGTTAATTTATTTTCCTCCTACATTCTTGTTCTAATTATTTAAGTTTGAATAGAAGAAAGCCTTAATGCATTTATGTTGTGACTTGTAGTTAATAGATTCTAATTAAATGGTTACTAATGATTTTTTTTTCTTTTACTTTTAAGAACTTTAATCCATTTGAGGATACTAAGCTGACAAAGACTTTTACCTTCAGTGATGGCGCATTACAAAAATATCTACTACATCAATCAAGTGGAAGGAAGGCATAGTAAGGTTCTTTTACCTTTGCACTCTAGGTTTGTGCACACACAATCTTTTGAATAGCATATTTGTGATATTTGATATTCTTGGTGTCTCATTTCTCTCCACTTTCACTTAGAGTTAGACTAGAAAGCAAACAGTCAATAGAATTAAATATCAGCCCTGCAATGGTTCAAATAGATCCAATTCACATTTCAGAATCAAATCCAATATTCCAAAATCCTTCAAGAGTCATTGGTGGGACATACCTATACCAATGCTTAGAAACTCCCTCATGATGCTCACAACGAAGACTCCGCTTATTGCCATCAATGTCCTTTTCTCCAGCTCTGGGAAGAACAGCATTATAGAATTTCTTAGCAATATTAACAGATTGTGTTTTCAAAAAGGTATGATGGAGAGCCATGCCACTGACTTGACCCAGTTGAACGCGAGGCTATCTTAGCTTACGAAGCAATAAAGAATTACAAACCTGATTATCGAGTAATTCTTGAAACTGCATTCACGAAATCTGCAGAAGAGCTCTTGACAGTGAATCGCACTTATCAGTTTCTCTACAACCCTAAAATCGCATTGAAGAAGCCCTGAAACAAAACCAAAACTCAACCAACCAATCAATCTGGAAAACCATCAAGAAAAAAAGTCAAAAGCACATGCAAAAAATAGAAATTGAAGCCCTAAGTCAAAGAAACGGAGGGATGGAAACCCTAACCCAAGAGACAAAAGGAGAGAGGTAGAGAGAGAAGAGTTGATTCTCATGGGCATGAGTCATAGTGGTGGTCAAAGCCCATGTCTATTGGCTAAGCCTTATATATAGTAGCAGGAATAAAATAAATGTGTCTATCAGGTTGCTATATAGAAGGGGTTTAATTTTTTTTGCAACTATAGAAGCTTGCATAATCTCATTTTGCTGCGGGGATTAGATAAACATAACTATATGTATTTTTAGTCATGAAATTTTTTGACCATTGATAAAATTATTTGGACAAAAAAAATGTTTAAAATGTAAATAGGATATTTAAGAAAACCTTGAGGGGGCGTTTTTGCACCTTTACCCAAACATTTTAACCAAAATCCCTTTTAAACTCTTAGAGTGAGATATTAAGTTGGGCCAATGCAGCAACAAGTGAATAAGTCCACTTGAGCTATAAGCCTACAATTACAAAACAAGTACACTTATTAGAGGTGAGATAATGGGCCTAGCCCGATGGGCTAGCCCACTTTGACCTGTATTTTTTAAAGGTCGAGCTAAGAAAATAGTGGCCCAAACATAATTAGGGCTGCCCATAGTGCTTGGGACGAACCTAAATACTCTGGCCTATTTTGACCCTCTTTTTTACTTTTAATGACTATGATAAGGCTTTAATTATTAAAAATATTAATTTTTCTATTATGAAAAATATAAAATAGTTGTTTATGGAAAAACTAATAGTTAATAAATAATTATTTTTAATAAAATAAAATAATACTAGTATGAAAAATAATTTAAAATAAAATAAAAAATTTAACTAAAATAATTTATTTTATATAATCTTTTAAGAACATGAGAATAAACTATAAGTATTCCATAGAACTAGAACTAGAAATTTTAGGAGATTAAGGTATGAACATAACAAAAATTTCCAATTCACACCCTTTGAAATCAACACCACTATGGGCATCTTTTATATCATTTGTCAGACCGGTCCAACATGTGAACACGAAATTTAAGACCCTTTGAGGTAGAAAATTTATGGGCATAACAAATGCAGAAACCCTAGGTTCAGAAATGAGTCCATTTATGGGCATAACAAAGAAGAAAACCGAAATAGGAGGAAAGAAAGGAAATGGGAATATTGTAGTTACTCTCGAGAAGCGAAACCTCCAATGGCCAAGCGGTTCATGTGTGTCTTAAGAAGAGGGAGAAGTCACCTGTAGGGAAACACAAAAACCAAAGATGAATATAAAAATAATTATTAGGAAGAGGAAGAGGAAGAAGAAGAAGAAGAAGAAGAAGCATACAGATCTGAGGAAAGAGGACGATAAGGGTATATATTCTTTGTATGACAATGGAGAAGCTATCGATATGAAGAAAGGTTGATTGTGATTACAAAAGGTCTACTTCTAGAATACACCAGACTTTTCCTTTGTCAGGAGATAGATCTGGTCCCATAATACTTAAGTGAATTTCAAGGAATAACAAAAATTGTTTGGTTTGGTGTTTCTAAACTTGTCCATGAATCACATCATCAGTCAATTCCTAAAGCATTTCAAAGCTACATCATAGTTCCTCCCGATTTGTCAAGTAACAACCTTTGGCTCCATTCCTTCAAGCATGCCCCTTATTATTATTCTCGGGTTATTTGAATCTATCGACAACAATTTTAGCATTCCTTTAAGGGGCAAATGACAACTTTCTCAAAGTTGGCTTTACTGAAATCCAAATTTATGGAACTCCGCTAGCCTAAATGCCAAGATGAAGATTCGGGATAAAGGCAAGTGATGTCGAGGGGACAAAATTGATGGTGGCTATGTTGATCAATGGTTCTATTTGAGCATTGGCTTGGGATTTGCTATGGGCATTTATGTTCAATATTTTGTGTTGGCACTGAGGAGATCTTGGTGTGATGCATATTTTGATTTTGTGGACAAATTTGTCAAATGGCTACTCTTTAGAAGAAGAGTCACCTATGCTAGAAATCATCCCCAAAGGCAATAAATATTGTTTGTAGATCTTTAGGTGCTCTAAGGATTCATCATAAGCTTTGAAAGTGAAATTCATTATTTCTCGTGAATGTATGGAAACACTTATCATTCAAGCATAATTATTCTAGCGTTATAACTTCCTTACTAGTTTCGTATGTATACTACTAATTCTATTCTCTATCTAAATCCGTATTATATGTTTTTGTTTTGCTCTGTTCACCAAGACATGAATATTTAAACAAATCAATCTCAACTTATAGCGGATTCAAAACCTGGAAGTATGCTTCGCATAATTAAAGCCTATTGATTTTGGTATTTAGATTACTTATGTTCAATTTTGTTTTGGCTTATAGAATGTTAAGTAAAACTAATATTGGGAAGAGAATATCAAGTTTTTATCTTTCATACTTTTGTGTTCAGTGTCGGATAGAGTAGAACAAGAAGATATCCAAAGATTAGCCGAGGGATCCGATCTTGTTGCCGATGTTGATTTGTCACAATGCCACTGTATTTCTTTATTATAGTCATTAATACACTGCTAGTGAAGAAAACACGTATTTTTGCCGAGAAGTTTTATACAAAACTTTTTCTTTCACCGAGAAGAAAAGGTAGCATTCGTAAGAAAAGAATGCTAGTATCGTAAATAAGTACCTGGGGAGGAGAGAAGAGTTTGAGTTTTTTTATGTCACTGCTGAGGATATTGATGAAGACCTGTAAGATGATAGACCAAGTAAGTATCAGAAATAAGTACCGAATGATGATCATTACATCTCAACTACAGAAAGGAAAAAGAAGCCCAAATATTATCTTTCAACATTATTGAGAAAGGAAAAAGAACTGAAAAAGAGATGTAATATTGGATTAAAATAGTTTGGTTTTTAATGTTCTCTGATTCTCAAATGAATTTAGTTTTATTACTACTTGAAAACCTTTATGCATAAATTAAAATTTATGCATATTTGCAGCAGCCAATTTTAGACAAATGCCATAAGGTTTGTGCCCAACAAAATGCCTCAAGATCATCTTTAGCCATTAATTATTAAATGTTTCTGATGTATTCAGGCTTGTGAAAAGGAATTCAGGAGTATGTTGAAGAAACAAAAGAGGAATGAGGAACGGGCATTAGCAAAGAAGCAAGAGGTTGATGCAAAAAAGAAGAATTTGAGACTGAAGCTGATATATAGTAGAGGAGCAGGGGACACTCATAGCTTCATCTCATGTATTTATTTTTCTGTTTTTCTTTTAACTGATAGAGGACATGTTTTTTATGCAGCTAAACTTCTATTCATTATTTAGACAATTAACCTCTCCACCAATCCTAACTGATGAAACTGGTTCAGTTACAACAGCTTCACAGAGACCTCAAACTGTAACAACAACCTAACTACTCTGCAACAATTTTAAAAGTTAAACTCTTCTTAAATACTCTGTTTGTACCCCCTCTTGTGGCGTGAATGACTGTCAATCCATTTCTGTTTCATCCTGTTTCTAAAGCTCTCACTCTGTTCTATTCCCTCTCTCTCAAACATTTTATCAAACACCTTCAGGGTATGCACTTAAACTTTATTTCTGCGATACCTTCACTTTCATTCTAATGTGCTTCTCTCTTTCAAATACCACTATGGGGTATCTTATATCATTTGTCAGATCTATCCAACACGTGAACAAGAAATTTTAAGACCCTGTGAGGTAGAAAATTTATGGGCATAACAAATGCAGAAACCCTAGGTTCAGAAATGTGTCCAAATGCTCCCATTTATTCAAGAAATTGAAAAGAGAAGAAGAAAACTGAAATAGGAGGAGCGAAATGGGAAGATGATATACCCTCGAGAAGCAAAACCTCCAACGGCCAAGCGGTTCGTGTGTGTCTTAAGAAGAGGAAGAAGTCACCTGTAGGGAAACACAGAAACCAGAGATGAATCTAATAATAATTATCAGGAAGAGGAAGAAGAAGAAGAAGAAGGAAGATAATAGAGAAGAAGTATACAGATCTGAGGAAAGAGGACACAGAGATGATTGTGGTCTTCGTCTTGCTGCTTCTCCCATTTCCATACTCTTTTTTTTTTTTTTGCAGGAGTCTCCAGATTCCTTTTCCTCATACGATCTCTCTTTCTTCTCTCAAGACGACGCCGGTTTCCTTTTCTCAATTTTCCACCCGAACCGGGACATCAAAACGACGTCGTTCTACACCCTGCATCAAGGCTGGGCCAAAATTTCTGAATATTTAAATTCACTTTTAAAAGATATATTTAATAACTAATTTTTATAAAAAAAAGAAAAACATATATATGAATGTTGCTTAAAACATTGAACATAAAAATGTTAATATCCAATATATTATAAAAAACATAATATTAATATGTTAATATTGTAGTTGTTAAAAAAAAACAATGTTAATATTGTAAATGTAATGCCCGTATCAAAAGGTAACAAATTCATAGTAAAAATATAGTAATTATAACTCTAAAAAATTTAAAATAAAAGACAAGTTGTTTGCAAAGTGATTTAACAAAATTTTCAATTTCACACCCCTTAGGGTCAAGTACTTACACCATGAACCATCTTTTATCTCAAGTGTCAGACAAGGGTCCAACATGAAAAGTGAAGGTAAAAAACTTATGATGACCATTACAAAAATTCCCACTTTCACACCCTTTAAAGTCACCCTGCTGATAAATAGGTTTTTTTTTGTACTCTCTGGCTTTTGAGACTAATCACTACCTTCAAATGAAAAGCAAAGTTATAGTTTTTGAAAGAAAAAAAAAATTGTTATGAAAAATAAAAAGACCAAGAAAATTTCGATTATTTTTCTTGTTTTAAAAAATGACACAGAAAACACTAATTTGGGGAATAAGTCAAAGAACACAAAATTTGTGTTGTTTGTGTATTTAAAAACTGTACTAAAAAATAATTTTAGAAAATAGAAACCAAACAGACTCCAACAAGTTCTTAAATGAAGTTTGATCTATACAGTTTTGAAGTGACTTCCGAAATGACTTCCAAAATTTTCTCCTAAACGTGATCAACAGGTGGCAGGTCGAACCAATTTGTTCTAAAAAATAATGAGAACAAGGAAAATACTAAGAACAAGTTTGATTCTTTTTTTTTGTTTTAAAAAACAAGAAGAGCACAAAAAACACTAATTCAGATAATAAGTCAAAGACCACCAAAATGCTGGTTTCGTTTAAAAATCGCATCAAAAGCACGACAAAACAAAAACCACATGTACTCCAACAAATTCTTAAATTTAAGTAGTTTAAAAACTACAGCTGTAATGCTTTATTACACCCAAAATGAAGTATTTAAATGGATTTCGAGTAGATGCAAAAATTAAACAATAATAAATAAATCAAAATTACATCAACCCCCTTATGTTTATAAATATAAAGGGGAAAATGTGATTTATTGTGAAAATTAATAATTAAAACCATAATTCAAATAGGGGAAATCAGTTTAACACTATTCATCTAAAATATATTTCAGTTATTATATAATGCGTATAAATGAAAATTTTATTCATAAAATAGTCTCATTAAGATAGTTTCTAAAGTTTACTAAGGTAATCAATGTTCATTACTACTTTAATAAACCTTGGATAGCCTTAATGAACTTTTGTGACCATACAAACTTTAAAAATAAAGTTCTTATTTGCACAAAAACTAAAATATTTTTAGGATGAGTCGGTCTCTTTTTGGATTATGATTTTTTTACACAACCTATTTTGTCCGAGCTTTTAAAAAAATTATTGAGCTCTTTTTTTTTGTAAGATTTGGAATAATATACATTTAAAAAACATTTTGAGAAAGTGATTTTTGAATTTAAGTTATTTTTCGTGTTAAATGAACTTTTTTCTTTGCGTAAATATTAAAATTAATAAGAGGCACGTGTTTTAAATAAAATTTAAAGAAACTTTGATAAACCTTATTTGGCTTCACAGTTTCAAGAAATATTAGTAAGTATATGCTTAACTAAAGGAAAAAAAATGCTTCTACATTAAGGAATTAACTTTCTTGTAAGATAAAAGGAGTATTATAAAAAGAGATAACAATATTATTAGTTTTACTATTTAGAAAAGTCCTGACTTGTTTTCATGAACCTAGATAAAAGAGTGTTCTAGATAAACATAATGAAGGTTTAAGAATATATTAATCTACACCCATAAAACCTATAACAAACCTAGTTCGTTTTAACATTCAATATAATTTATTAATCAATTCTGTCTCATCATTCCATATTTAAACTTTTTGAAAATCCAAAATATTCTCCACTGTCTTACCCCTACCCTTACTTATCAAATTTTAATCTTATCGTCTTTTCCTAATATTTTAAAAAAATAGCTTTAGAATGCTAACAAAAGAAAATTATCACTAAAAATAAAATAAACTCTTAACATTGGATTTTAATTCAATAGAACTTTTTTTTTTACTTATACATATTTTTTAATTTTTATTAAATAGAAATATCTAAATACTTAAAATTTTAATATAGTGAGATAAAATTTCATTAGTGAAACAACCTAATCACCTTATCCTATTATACTTAACACATTTAACAAAAATAAAATAATAAAAAATCAATGTCATATTATAAATTAATACTAAG
This sequence comes from Tetrastigma voinierianum, assembly GCA_016808115.1. Taxonomy (NCBI): domain Eukaryota; kingdom Viridiplantae; phylum Streptophyta; class Magnoliopsida; order Vitales; family Vitaceae; genus Tetrastigma; species Tetrastigma voinierianum. The sequence continues at coordinate 1,240,515 of JAEQBH010000779.1, forward strand.
TTATATTTAGGAGCAAATTAATTAAATGTTTGAATTAAATAAAGAACATAGTTTGTAGAAAGTAGGTTGTTCCTATCACTAAATTCTAAGTTAATATAGAATGGTGTATCGCCCATATTATTTTGAAGATTTATTTAAAAATAATTTATTTTGGTGCACTTGTTTGATTAGGCCCTAAAAGTAGTTCATCCATCATCCATTAAATGTACGAAATATTAGCAGAGTCTTAAAAATAAGGATAAGGGTAAAATTTTGATAATTCTTGACAGCAGGGCTTCATTAAAGTTGGTTTACTTTTTTAGATTAATTTTTAAAAAACATTGATTTAAAAATAACTGGAACGATCCTTTTAATGAAAGGATTAATTATATTTTTGTTTAAAAAATATCTCATCAATAGAAGAAAAAAAATCAATGCAAAGTAGTAATTTTTTTCTTAAAAATATGTTCAAAATAGAAAATTATCAAAAAAAATTGAATTTAATGCCAATCAATGGACTATTTTTTTACAAACAAACTTCAAAATTTTAAAAAAAAAGAAAAGAAAAGAAAGGTTTTATCATGTGAAAAGGGTAAATTCAGTATAAATTAGTGTCTTAACATTTAAAAACAAAATTATAAAATAGAATAATATAAAGCATCGAATTTTGATTTTTTAAAATAATAGTATTTCAAAATAAAAAAATCCTCTTGATAGGATGTAGATTATTACATTGGGATCATATATAAATTATGTTAAAATCATTGCAAATCAAAAGTTAATTGTGAGAGAAATACAAGAGACAAAAAAGCAGACCGTATGAATTCCTCACGATATCTTTCATGTTGATTAGGCCTCATTTATAGGCTTATAGTGAGGCGCCCAAGTTTCTTTACAGAACGACATGACACAAATGGTATACACCCCCTTGCCACCAACGAACGACATTGTAATCGTGAGCCATCGACACACCCCACCCCTTCCGCTGGCGGGCGCAGCCAAGCACCACTAACCCCACTGCTACCCCAACGACTGGGGAACTCCCGTGGAAGCCGGGGTTCGTACGCCGCTAAAAACCTCCTATAAAAAATTTTCTTCTAAACTTATGATTTTATAAAATTTCTAAGAAAGATAACAAATGCGATATTATTTACGTCCCAAATCTCGTATACATCCAATTTACACTATATCCAAAATATGGCAACCAAAGAACCCAACACATTCTCACAAACTACTTATGTACATACATATGCTCCATTATACAAGCTTCAAGATTTCTTACACACAGTTCTTAATTACAAGACTGGAGTATAAATGTCGAGATTCCAATCACTCAAATACGGGTCCGGAAATTGTCAGATTCTAAAATACTTGAATATTAAATAAGAAATTAAACGAATTGTTGTGATGCGCTTATGCGTTTGCTTTCTCCTGAAAACATCTCAAAACGTAGAAAAACTCCTTTACAGAGTTTCGTGTTTTCTTTGCTTTCAAGTTTCTAAAACTCTTTCTTAGCCAGTTGCTTCAGATTACAGCTAGTGTTTATAAACTTTTAATACTACAGTTCATTTCTTTCGCTGTTTTTTAAAAGTTTATAAAACTCTCATTTCTTGTTTGCTTAGAAGTTTATAAAACTTCCTAAACTTCTCTCGCTTGTTTCGCTGATTCGCTTCGAAGTTTCAAAATCTTCACAAACCCGCTTTTAAAAGCTTTCAAAACTTTTCATAAAAACTGAGCCCTGACTAACCGCATTTTAAAATAAAAACTGAGCCTGGGCTCAACCGTTTGTTTTAAAATCCCACGGACTGCCAACTCGATCGCTTTTGAAATCTAAACGAGCTCTACCAACCGCTTGCTTTAAAACCTCCTAAGCCCTGGCTAATGGAACCAAATCTGGCCGATTTTTTCAAAACTATATTATGCTCATAAAACATCAACCACGAGTGCCTATATTTTCGCTATCGCACTTCTAGTGAACACGAATCACGATCGTGTGAAGGACTCGAGTCCGCATCATCTTTCCTGAATATATTAATTGACCCGGCCGCCATCTATACGTAGCTAGGAGCTCATAACCTTATACTCCCCAGATGCGTTACTGCCTTCTTGAATAAATAACATGATGTCTCTAAGTTTGCCGACTGTGCAAAACTAAATGCATGTATGTATCCTAACACCACCGCCAAGCAAGACGCACTTTAATACTGACCGGCTTTGCTTGCTAACTAGGAGAAGGCCCGTTTTCACAAACTTTCTTTTTGCTCGGTTGCTTTATAAATGGTTCGAACTTTGAAACCATTTGCTTGTTGCTTACTTGAAAAAATGGTTTAATTATTCAAACCATTTACTTACTGCTGCTTGCTTGAAAAAATGGTTTAATTATTCAAAACCATTTACTATTATTAATTATGGTTTTACAATTTAAACCAATGCTTTCTTTCAAAATGGCTTAACTCAAAACCATTTGTCGCTTTCTAATTCATCGTCATTTCTTGAAAAATGGTTTGCATTCAAAACCATGAAATACCAACAGAAACAATTTATAATAATAATAATAATACACTAAGATTTAAAACGTAGTTTAGAACACTCACCTCTTTGCTCGCTAAATCAAGACAGCTCCACAACTTTCCCGCCTTTGCTTTTTGTGTGCCTACACACTCATTTATTAGATCACACATCGCCAAAGACAACCAAACACCTGCATACTGTGCTAAAATTAAAATTTTCAGAAAATATGGCCCCAAATGTCATTCATGTAGATAGTGTTAGATTCTGTGACTAAAGGATTTTCCATATACCAAAACACCCGAAACATTTCTCGTACCTTCATCCGACCGTCTCGAATAAAACCCTGTAAATTTTAACCAAAACTGCTCGAAAATGTCCCGGGAATTCAAATGACCGTCCGGTAACAGTCCTAAAATTTCCTAAAATTTCTGTACCCTAAACTCGCCTAAAAATTTGGGACCGACTTTATGGCCAGTACATTCAGCCATTATATAGTCTTTAAAGTTCGAAATAACACAAGTAGAAAATTTCTACCTCGAAGTTTATCAAAAGCCAAGATTTTGGTGTCCACGCGTAGCCTCGTCAAAGGCAGCAATCTTACTCCATCGGGTCCGAAAAGGCGGGACCACTAACGGGCGTATCTCAGAAAACTAAAAATTTGGGTTTTTCGATATTTACCCGAATTTCGTGAACCTCTGCTTTTGGTACTCACGCCGTAGCCTCGCCGCAGAGTACTCCTTCCGTTTATCCCACGAATCGACGATCGATTTTCATAAATCGAAAGAAGATTCTGAAAGATAAAATCAAAAATCTCTCCTGACGACGCAGCCTTCCGGCCGTCCTTCTCCCCGCCAAACTTTTAAGTTTGGTTTGTTTTTTTTTTTTTTTTTCATGGGACCCACGTGTCCATTTATTCCACTTAGTCCGCGCTTCAAACTTCGAAACAAATTATTTTGTCTCTGCTTAATTTTTATTTATCCTAATTGAATATTCTTTAAGTATTTCGCATTTTTCTAATTTTTCAAATCCCGCTTTCGTTTCACTCTAAACTCGTCGCAGAATTGCAAAATATTCGACCACTTTTAATTAAACGAACTTTTCTAGGTCACTAGGATTTCGCGAGACGAACTTAATCTGGCAAATTGCTTCACATCCGCATCTAGAGAATTTTCTCGAGATTTCCCGAATTATTCTCATAATTTATTATTATTAATTACTATTTAAACTTCCATTAATTATACTTTCAATTCCCTCAACTTTCCTTAATTGTAAATTTGTCCTCAAGCATTTAAATATCGCAAATCCAACTTCAAATTCCTACTATGCGCCATCTCTAACTTACTATGCCTTATATATCCTTTTTGCTAAATGACATTGTATTTGTTTTAAGTACCAAATTTCGTTCCAAAATTTATAATTTCCACTTCATCTCCAAAATACTACAATGTGACACTTGTTCTATACACCCCCACAAGATCATGTAATCGTACACTCCCTGGACTCCGGTGTTGGCAAAATCCTCCCTCCTGGGGAACATTTCGTCCTAAATAATAAACTAAACTCCAAAAGAGCGAAACGACAATACCATCCCGTAAAATGCTGGAGGCACTTGACGCGCATCTCGAGCCTCCGCTCCTGCAAATTCGCTCCTCTCACGATTCTTCCATAAGACTTTAACTGCTTGGAATCACTTTGCTTCTCAACACCCGTTCCTCGCATCTACACCACGTGTATCTCCCTCATAAGTCAAATTTTTCCTTTTAACTCGCACCCGTTGTTTCTCTCAATACATTTGAAGGTCTGATATATTTCTCAACATCGATACATGGAATGTATCATGAATCCTGATAACTCGTAATCTCAACTTGTTACCACGTCTCTACTTTGCTCATAATCTCATAAGGTCCTATATATCTCTGACTCAAATCTTCCCTCGCTTCCCCTGTAATCTCAACACACCTTCCAAGGTGAAATCTTCAAAAGATCGGCTATCTATCTCACCAAAGCCCACGACTAAGCACTCAGATAACTTTTCTGCTTCATCTCGCTATCTTCAAGCTTATCACGAACAACCTTCACTTCAAGGATCCTGCATTTCCAGTTCAGTGGCCTACTAGTTTTCTTTTCTACCATCCTCATCCCAAAGACACCTGGAGTTCTACATTTCCTACCATACAATGCCTCAAATGGAGCCATATCTATACTGGCCTCGGAGAAGCTATTGTGCAAACTCTCGCATAAGCCAAAATGAGTATCCCAACTTCCTTTTCAATTCCATCACACAAGTTTCAAAGATATCCTCTAACGCCTCGAATAAATTTCTTCGATCGACCATCCATTCGAGGATGAAATGTCGCCGAATGAAGTAGTACTAAAGTCGCGGTAACCAGCTAAACCTCTGATAGAACCCGGGTCTCATCTCGAAACTATCTAAATCGGGAAACCCCGTCGAAGTCTCACTATCTCATCTACACATACACTCGGGGCCAACTTTTCTAAAGAATCTCAACATTAACCGGGTAGGGTACGAGCATTTCGTTAATCGATCAACTATCACCCATATCGCATCATGTCAGTTTCGAAGTCCGTGGAAGACCCGGCCATAAAACCAGCAGAGACATCTTCTCCCATTTCCATACCGAATGTGGAGTAATCAGATCTTCCCTACAAGCCATGCTCCGCTTCACCGACGTGTTACATCCGAGACTAAACTTGCAACTCTTCTTCATCCCATTCCACCAAGAATGTTCTTTCAAAGTCCTCGTACATCTGTACTCACCGGATGCATAGTACACAGATGAATGTGCTTCTTCCATAGTTCTCTTCGTGCCGCCATACTCCGCACGCACATTCTCCGTCCTTTCTTCACTATCATGCCACTGCGCTCCTTAATTTGAAACTCGCTTCCTTCTTTCTATCTCTTCCTGCTTTTTAATCATCCGTGGATCTCGCGAACGCCTTTAGAATCGATCCACTAAGAGAGGCTCCAACAACATAAATGTGGCTAACAAGGCTCCCTCGAATCCTCAAATTATTATCACCCTAAAGCTCCTTAGATCCACCAACAAAGGAAGATAACCTGATCTCATGAGACAAAAACTCTTCCGGTCGTCACTGGGTAATCTGAAGGCCACATTAGCTTTCCATGGATGGTACTCAATAGTACTGTAGTCCTTAATCAACCTGCCCATCTTTCGCTTCGTGTTTAACTCTTCTCGGTGAAAATATATTGAAGACTCGTTGATTCGTAAAGATCCCGCAAGGAACACCCTATAAGTAATGTCTCCATATCTTCAAAGCAAACACGACCGTCGTAGTTCTGAAGTCATGTAGGTAATTCTCCTTACGCCAATGCCTAGAGGCATATGCAATCACCCTATCATTCGCATCAAACACAACCAAGGCCTTGCCGGAAGCATCACCGTGAAACCACAAACCCATCTCTCCTATCAAAGTAGAACTGGAGTCAAGCCACCACCTTCAACTCCTCGAAAACTCGCCTGTGCATCCACCCAATCATACTTCGACATCTTTCCTCGGTCACTGGCCGCTGGGTCATATCTGAGAACCCTCAACAAACTTCCCGTAATATCCTCGCTAAACCAAGGAAGCTTCGACCTCCGACACCTCTTTCGTACGGCCTAATTTACCACGCCTCTATTTTCCTGGGGATCCATTCACCCCTCACCGAGATCACATGACCTAGGAATGCCACCCTGTCAAGCCAAAACTGACACTCTCACCAACTCGCATACAACCTGCCTCCCTGTGGTCCGCAACACAATCCTCAGGTGCTCTGAATGTTCCTCTGAACTACTTGAATACACTAGGATATCATCAATAAAGACTATGACGAACCTATCCAAATACGGCTGGAATACCCGATTCATCAAATCCATAAACGCTGCCGGAGCATTAGTCAAGCCAAACAGCATCACCAGAAACTCATAACGTCCGTAGCGCGTGTCCCGAATGCGCCTTAGGAACATCACCTCCCGCACCTCAACTGACGAGCACCTCGACCTCAAATCTATCTGGAGACACTCGAGATCCTCGGGAGTTGATCAAATAACCCATCGATCTCAGGGAGTAGATAATCGACATGATGGTAACTCCGCTCACCGCCTCGTAATCAATACACAACCGCAAACTCCCATCTTTTCTTTTCACGAAGAGAACCTGAGCTCCCCACGGAATATGCTCGACGAATGAATCCCTTTACTTAACAATTCTTCTAACTGAGCTCCTGTTTCTCTCTAACTCAGAGGGAGCCATCCTATAAGGAGGAATGGAAATGGGCTCAGTCCCTGGGATCCAATCAATGGTGAACTCCACCTCTCTTTCTGGAGGAAATCCTGCAATATCATTTGGGAATACTTCTAGGAACTCTCTAACAACTGGAATCTCATCCACTAGAATCCCCTCCTTCCTTGTCTCCACCACATAAGCTAGATAACCCTGACAACCCTTATGCAAGATTCTTCATACGCCATGGCGAGATCATATCGAAGATAATTCTCGCGTATTCCCCCAAACTTACCTCCAATTTCCCGGCTTATAAACTTATTTCCTTTATAACAATCCAATGTGGCTCTATGGCGAGACAGCCAATCCATGCCGAGAACCACATCAAAATCCCTCATATCTAAGGCCACAAGATCCGCTAGGAACTCCTGTCCCTCAATCAGAACTCCACTATCTCCGACTCACTGGCTCGAGAATAACTGATCTCCAACAGCGGAAACTCTCATACGACCCTCCACGGCCGGGTCTCTATCCGAACGATCTAAGAATGGCTTCGATGCAAATGAATGCGTAGCCCGGGTCCACTAATGTACTATGCATCATGATCAAGGATAGGGCAATACCTGACCACATCCGAGTCGTGATCCGCATTCACGGTCACAAAGATATACCCGGCCCTGAAAAGGGTGGCTCTGGCCCCGCGATCCCTGCACTCGGCTCTGCCTCTTTACCACTCACACCTCTACACCGCGACGCATCGCCCTCTCGTCGGGAAACCTCTCTCGAAGACCTCGAGTGTCATCTCGTATGGGTAGCTGTTTAGCTAACGATATCTCCAGCACTAACTAACCGAGACACTTTCTAATAAAATGGCCTTCCCTGCCACGCTGAAACATCCCGTACTATACTTACACTCCATGGTGTCGCTCCGACACATATGACATACGGGAGGAAGACTCAAGCACCAAGCAGCAACCGAGGGCCCCATCGCGATCCCCCGACCAGAGGTAGCTCCTCGACCCGCACTCCTACCCTCAGAACTCCCAATTGCCTCTTCACGATCATTCAGCTCAAAGTGCCTGTACCCTCTTCCTTTCTTGCCTACCGATACATAGCCGTCACTTTGCTCAACTCTCGTGAGTCATCAACCAGTCCCCAACCTATTATGAGGAACCTCCAGCAGATTAAATGCACTCCTGATCCGGTGGTCGTGAGTCCCGATAAAACCTTTTACACTTTAGAACTTCATCTCGCCAATATAAAAATCTAATCTAACTAGTTCCGAGAACTTCTTTTTCACTTTTGAATCTTTATGGCTCGAGGAAAGAACCTATCAAGAACTCTTAACTGAATCGTCCTGCATGATATGCCATCAAGATACCTCCTTTCACTAAGATCCCATCAACTTTAGCCCCGTCTTCCAGTCTTAAACCTGAAAATAAGACTCTCTTACCATCCGTGCGTACCTCATAACTCCATACTTTGTTTACTCTATCTAGCCATAACCAGCGTCGCTCGATCACATCAAGCATCATACGGCTGGGCGCCCGCCAGACTCCTCTATCGACCTGCTCTTCCATAACCTCTCAGTGGCTGGGTGGAGGTCGCGATCAACACCCGTCGCCATGGCTACTATCCCGTGGGCAATCTATGCCACCCGCTTCAGAACAATCCCGGCACTGAGTTCCCTCCGCTGCCAATGTCCACTTAACCCGTCATCTGAGGCCACGGATTCATAGAGGCTGCAGAGCGAAACCGACCACGCGTCATCTCCCTCATTGCGTACCGCAGACGCTCTAAACTGGCCGAATGACTTCTACGACGCACTTCACGCCCCCATCTTCCACATAGTGTTTAATTTCCTAAAAATATCAATTGTTTAAGACTTTGAATTACTCGATATGTATGTACTCTAAGTTTGAACACAGAGTTTCATTAATATCATTTCATATACTGTCTCACAGGTCATCTTTTTTACTCACGTCCTAGGTTATTATATACAACCCGCTCTCGATACCATTTTCCTGCCAGACCCCCCACTCCTTCCAAATAAGTGGCAGGCTTCGCATCTGGCCAGTAAATCCCCACTGCTAATTTAACGATTTAATCCCAGAAGCGGTGTCGCATTGCCATTAAAACCTCCTATGTGAAATTTTCTTTCAAAACTTATGATTTTATAAAATTTCAGAAGATAACAATGACATGTATTATGTCCCAAATCCTCGTATACATCCAATTTATACTATATCCAAAATATGGCAACCAAAGAACCCAACATATTCTCACAAAACTACTCTATGCATATTACATATGCTCCATTATACAAGTTCAAAGTATTTCCTACACAATATTCTTAATTACAAGACTGATATAAATGTCGAGAGTCCTAACTGCCTCCAGCTGTCCAGAAAACTCATTCTTTAAAATAGTTTTAAATACAAAATAATGAAATTAAACGAAACAATAATAGATGCTTATAAAGTGTTTTGCTTTTCCTAAAAACATCTCTAAAACAGAAACTCTTTACAAATATTTTCCAAGCCTTTCTTCGCTTTTCAAGTTTCTAAACTCTCTCTTACCATTACAGATTGCGCTTTAAGTTTTTATAAAACTTTTAATACTATTGCTGCTATTATTTTCTTAAGCTCTTATAAAACTCCTCATGCCTATTTTTTGCTTAGAAGTTTATAAAACTTCTCAAAACTTCTTGTTTGCTTGTTTTTGGTCTGCTTCTGAAAAGTTTCCTAAAACCTTTCACAAACCTTTGCTTTTTAAAAAGTTTCAAACGTTATAAAACGGAAATTCTGACTCAAACGCAGATTCGAAATAAAACGGAGTCCGGGGGGCTCAACCGTCGCTTTCTTAAAATCCCCACTGAGCTCTGGGCTCAACCGATCGTTCAAATCTAAACGAGCCGGGCCAACCGTCGCTTTTAAAACTCCCGAAGCCCGGGCGACCGAACCAAATTGGGCCGATTTTTCAAAACCGTATATTATGCTCATAAAACATCAACCACCTGAGGCCTATTTTCGCTGATCAGGTTCTGCTGAAATACTGAAGTTTCTGGCGCATCGCGCGGCGGAGCGATTCCAGTCCGCATCACTTTTCCTGGGAAGGTGGTAATTAATCGGGCTCATCACCATATGTAGTTAGAGTCATAACTATATACTCCCTCGTACGCATACTCTGGCCTCCTTTAAATGCATGATGTATGTCCCAAGTTTGCCGAACAAGTAAAAACTAAAATGCATGTATTTATCCTAACACCACCACGCATTAATACTGACCTGGCCATTACAGAATCAGTAAGGCCCGTTTTCACAAACTTCGCATTAGCTTTTATAAAAAATGGTGGTTTTGAACTCTTTGAAACCATTTCGTCGTTACTTACTTGAAAAATGGCTTAATTATTTTAAACCATTTACTTACTGTTGTTGCTTGAAAATGGTTTAATTATTCAAAACCATTTACTTACTTGTTGCGACTACTGCTTTACAATTTAAAACCAACGCTTTCTTTTCAAAATGGCTTAACTCAAACCATTTGTTGCTTTCTAATTCATTGTTTGTTTCTTGAAAAATGCTATTTGCATTCAAAACCGAAATACCAAATAGTAAACAATTTATAATAATAATAATAATACACTAGTATTTGGGAAAATGAGTTTAGAACACCCACCTCATTACTAAACTTATACGGCTCCACAACTTCCCGCCGTTTTTAAATTTACACACTGACGTATTAGACACACACGCCAAGACAACCAAGAATTTGCATATCATGCTTAAAATTAAAATTTTAAAATATAAATTTTAAATGCCATTCATGTACTATGCATTGTAGATTCTGCACTAAATGATTTTTCCAGGCTTCAAAAACACCTCAAAAACATTTCTGAAAATTCTGTCCGGACTGTCTGAATAAAATCCTAAAATTTTAACCAAAACTGTCTGAAAACAGTCCCGAAATTCAGCCCGGACTGTCCGAAAATAGTCCCAAAATTTCCTAAAATTCTGGGTACTCTAAACTAAATTAAAATTTTGGGACTGAATTACAGCTTCGGCATCAAGCTATTATAGCTTGAGCCGAAATAACATAAGTAGTGAAATTTCCTACCTCTTCGAAGCCACGAAAAGCCAAGATTTTGGTGTCCACGCCGTAGCTTCCGTCACAGAGCAACTTTTACCTACTCGGTCCGAAAAGTGCGACCACTGAATGCATGAGATCCGAGAAAAACTAAAATTCGGGGTTTTTCGCATATTTACCTCGAATTTCGCGAAATCCGCTTTTGGTACTCACGCCAGAGCCTCGCCGCGAGACTTTTCCGTTTATCCCTGACGAGAATCCGACGATCGATTACAATCCGGTAAAGAAGATTCAAAAGATAAAAATCAAAATCTCTTCCGACGACGCCGCAAATTCTTCCTCGTCGCCCTTCTCCGCCGCCAAACTTTAAGTTTGGGTTTGTTTTTTTTTTTTTTTCAAGTGGGACCCACGTTGGCCCATTTATTCCACTTGGCCTGATTTCACCAAACAAATTATTTCGTCTCTCTGCTTTCAATTCTTATTTATCCTAATCGAATATTCTTTAAGTATTTGCCATTTAATTTTTCTAAAATCCCGCTGCGCTTCTCTTACACTCAAACTCGTCGCTCAAATTCGTAAAATATTCGACCGGTCCCTAATTAAACGAAACTTTTCTAGTCACTGATTCATGGTGATCGAACTTAACTACAGCCAAGCCACATCCGAGATTCGTAATTTTCTAGACTTCCTAATTATTTCAATTTATTATTAATTTACTATTTAAACTTCCATTAATTATACTTTCAATTCCCTCAACTTTCCTTAATTGCAAATTTGTCCTCAAGCATTTAAATATTGTAAATCCAACTTTTGAAATTCCTACCATGGCCCATCTCTAACTTAATTATGCCTTACATATCCTTTTTGCTAAATGACATTTGTACCCTTGTTTTAAGTACCAAATTCCGGGTTCCAAAATTTATAATTTCCTAATTTCATCTCCAAAATACTACAATGTGACACTGGTATTCTTATACACCCCTACAAAGATTACTGCATCACACTCTGATCGTGGTTATGTTTGTTCATAGTCATTCAAAATCCAGTTTATAACACTCTCGAACACCATAACATCAAAGAGCATGCCTCATTAAAACTCTGGGGAAACCCGCTGGGACAAAGCTCTGAATATGGAAGAGCAGATGATTATGAAAGTATAATCGCCTCATTAAAACCTTTACTAGGAAACACCCAGGACAAAACCTAGTGAAGGAAAAAGAGTACAAAGATACTTTCGAGTATTCAACGCTCCCCGATGTTCAACATCTCAAGCAGTGGGAGATTCGGAAATCTCTCATTCCACTGGACGTAGAAATTTTCAAGGTCGTGAGCGCGGTGAATGCCTTAGCGACAAACTGGCAGGATTATCACTGTAATTCGATTTGTTGCATATCAATCCCACCATCGTTTGAAGCTCATGCGTGTAAAAGAACTTTGAGAAATATGCTTTGTTCTAGCCTCCTTTGATGTATCCGCTCAGTTGTGTACAGCTGATTATCTTCATATAATGTCAAGTATGTGTTTGAATGGAGGAAGATCATCAGTCACGAATATGTTGAATAATGGATCTAACCACATGCACTCTACTTGCCTCATACTAATAACTCGAATGATCGGGCGAGGTCACACCAATGCTCGCTTAACGGACTTCCAAGAGAGATATGTGATTGCCACAGTAAATACATATCCCGATTGCGGACTGAGCTTTAAGTGGGATCCCAAAGGTATCCCGCATCAATATAACCAAGTGGCCTTCCGTTTTGGTACTTTAGGAATAAAGGGCCCCATATTACTGTCCCACGAAGGTATCTCAACAAATGTTTTAATTGCTCCAATGCCTAAGAATAGGCGCCGAGCTATATCTTGCAAGAAGTTCACCGAAAAGGCAATGTCCGGCCTCAGACACCTGCAAGATACACTAGTGCTCCACTGAACTTAAGATGTACTTCGAACAAAGGGAGTTTCATTCTCTTCTTTAGGACGAAATGAGTCTTTATCCACTTCAAGTGATCTTACAATCATAGGGAGTTAAGGGCGGTCTATGTAAAAGTGCTTCGTGACTTTTCAAGATATGTTGATTGGCGAAAACCCATTTCCAAAAAATATTCTATCTTGTGCCGAGGCAATATCTAGTCTTTACCTAGATCTTTCATCTCAAATTCTTTTCTTTAAATAATTAGCATTTCTAGAGTCTTCAGGGGTCCCTATTAGATTTAAATCATCCACATATACTGCTATAATTGTCAAACTGACTTCTGTTTTCTTGACTTCTGTTTTCTACCAGATTGTTTAAGTCCATATAAGGATCGTTGCAACTTTATTGAATACATACCACGTGGTTTTGAAAATTTTGCTTTAGGCAATGTAAATTCTTCAGTAGTACTGCTCTTGTGGCAATGTAAACCTCTTCAGATTTTCATGTATATATCATCATCTATGGATCCATACAAATATAAAGTCAGGACAACATCCATCAAAGGCATTTCTAGTCCTTCTGAGACTGCCAAATGTATTAAATATCTAAAGGTGATTGCATTCACATCGTAATGATGCCCTCTTGTCAACACAGTTCTCAGGAAAACCTTGTGCAACAAGTACTAGCTTTATAACGCACGATTTCATTATTTTCATTTTTCTCCAGATGGAAGACCCATCTATATCCAACAAAGCTTAACATTTTTAGGTGTTGGAACCATCGGTCCAAAAAACCTCCTTGGGGCCTAAACAATTCAGCTTCGCCCGACTGCTTTCTTCCATTTTCCTAATCTGTCGATTTCTCGACATTCATTTATAACAGGGTTCTCGATCATTGTTATTTGTATAATGCCTAGCCTACTTTGGAAAGAAAAGCATTAAGCAACATGAGTATTTCTTTTACCTTGGCCCCAGGCTTCGATCTATATAATTTATGTAGATCTCATTCATGAGATAATTTGGTCGGCCATTTGCCATCAATCAAGCTCTTAACCTTGTAATGTATTTAGCTCAACAGGAGCTGACTGTATTGTAATAGGCTCTTCAGAGTAATTTCATCAAAAACTGCACTCCCACAGAGTAAGCAATCTGATGATTTTCTTTATCACTTTATTCGAATGTTGAGTTATCCGGTAATTGATCTACAAGATCCTCAGAATGAAGGATTCTTGAACTTCTAGTTCGCACGCTTAGTACGAGGATCAAGATGCAACAATGATGGTGTATTCCAAGTAATTTCACGCCATTTATTATTAATTGCTTGTCTCCCCCCACGTATGAAAACAAACAGATTCATCAAATGACAATTTGGTAAACGAGCAAAGAAAAGATTCCCCGTTAAAGGCTCAAGGTATCGTATAATCGATGAGAATGAAAACCTATAAATACCTTTCAATGATTATTAGCTTCAGCAGCTTTGTAATGCTTTGAAGTACCACCAAGATTATCCAAAACTGATAGTTTTAATATGATGATCAGAAAATGCGCCTGAGTTTGAGACCGAAAATACTTTTCACAGAAAATAGAATGAGTTGTAGCATGTCTCACGCATGATCAAAGATATGACCTATGGCGTGTCGGGAGTGATCCATGTTGTTTCCGTGCACGCAGAGCGCCAGTTACGCAGAAATAAGAAAACTGAAAATTATCAACACGGAAAACTTCCGGAAATGGTACATAAGAAAACAAAGAAAAGAACTAATCATGGGATACCCATCACCATCATGGGTGCTATTTATCAGTCCTCAAATCAAACATCAAAGTCAGCAATCCATGCTTACTATCACCATTACCATCAAAGAAATTGACTTCAATATCCTTGCCTTTGCCTTTGATTGACGTTTACGTTTCAACCAAATGCTCTGGTCGCATTTATTGCGTAATGCGACCAATGACCCGTCATATGCCACTATAGCAACATTATCGGTTAAGCAGTGGATATTCCGCCGCGGTCGTCGTGGGATTTGGCAACTTCCCTTTATCGGATTGTTTTCTTATTATTAGCGAACTGTTAATGATATCAGAATTATCACCACTGGCCATGCCCTCGACCACCACCACGCCCCTTCCTTTCCCAGATCGCCTTATTCAGCCCTTGTCTATCGCTGTTGTGGGTGAGTGCAAAGTAGCATTTGTCAGAAATGCTTTAAACTCAGATCGAGATCGGGCGATTTCGGGCCAAAAAGTCGCTATTCTTTCGCCACACAAGGAGACATGCAATCAATTCAAATATTTAGTAAACCGACGCTCTTCTATATTGTCACGCTAGAGCATTGAGGCGTAGTGCAAGAAAGTTTTTTCAAGCATGATCCCTGTATCACATATTTTCTGCACATATTCTGCCTTAAACTCGCCGTATGACCAATGAGTCTTTTAATGTATATTCTATTCTCAGACTCTCATCAAGATGATGGCGAAGGAAAATTAAAGCTTTACGATCCCGCAGGATGCACTTTAGCGCGATCCTACAGCACACTATTATTTGTTTGATGTTTCTCCCAGTCTGGGCGATCAAGTGTAATTCAACATCCAAAATCCGGTGATAGGCATTGTCGTCTTTAAATATCGGCGGCAACAAATTCTCACTCAAGAGGAAACAGATGAGATCTGAAAAGAGATAATAACACAAATCGTAAAAATTGATTCAAAATTAACAAGAATGAATAAACATGGATTCTTCAGAATCAAAGAACACACATCATCTGGTATTATATTTATGTAAAAATTCTTCAGATCTAATTAATGAATCTTCTAGAATTAAAAGAGTTTTTGCAAAATCATCCGTAATTATCAGAAAATTGAATCTTTCAATCGTGCGTATGATGGTGAGTTATACTGCCGAAAAAAAGAAAAATTAATTATACCGAAATTCATGTTAATTGAAAATGGGTACCAAAACGATATCATTTTATAATGGAAATAAAAATAATAAAAGACTAAGAGAAGATAATGGTAAAGTTGAAATAATAGGTGAATTTTATATCAAAATTCATCCGAATTTTTGTAATATAACTTCTACTGTGAATTAAAGAGGGTTTGAAAAACTATCCGGAATGTTTGTGATAATTAAATTCTTCCCGAATCAAAGTATGTGGGTTAGCTATAATTGTTGACATAATGGAATTCACCTGAATTCATAGATGCCAAGAAAGCACGGAGTAAGGAAACCCCCAAAACAAAGTAACAATAAACGTAATCAGACCGAAAAGTCACAGAGACTGGGTGGAGCGAGTTTTTGGCAAATGTTCGAAACTAACTATCGCCGCAGATCGGCCGATAATTCGGTTGCAAAATCAAAAGAATTAGAGAAATAAATAAAAGCATGAAAGATAGAATTCGTATGCACTTTGACGATATCTTCTATGTTGATTACCACTGATAGCGAGCAGGCGCCTAGTTCTCACATAAACGCATACATTATACCGAAAAGGCCAAAGCCTTTTACACAACGAATCTATTATCAGAATCGCCGAAGCCATTACTAAGTAATCCAAAATCCAATATTATAACGCAACAATTTGTTAATAAGTATATAAATGTCTTGAATGGGTTTGTCAATTTTTTTAAACCACTCATTGTATTGCTTCGTAAGGCCTACAAAATTGAAGATCTTAATACAATCAAGTAGAAGTCATGAGATAAATATTAAAACGAGTTAGATCTAATCACTATCTGCAATTGAGTAGTTAGATAGTTAAATCCCATTTGCTACCTTTTCTTATCTTTCAGTTTTTAAAAATAGACTTATAAATCTTTTTGGTATGCATTTATAATAAAATCAAATTAATTTTCTATTGTGGAATATTTAGAAAACCCTGCAAATTTCTGAAATTTTTTTTTTTTTGAAAAAGACAAATGATAAATTGCCACTACAAAGATGTGGGTTGAAAACCCGAAATTTTCTATATTTCGATGACTTAAACTGATCTTAGCGCGAATTTATCTGCCAACTTAGTTAACGCATCGAATTTCATCGATTCCGAGATAGATTTTTCACGTTTTTATACGTAAATGTAAAACCCAAAAAATTCAATTTTTCGAAAATGGTAAACGGTGACTTGGCTTAAACTGAAAATTCCTTTCTGATCTCTGATGACGAAATCTAACCGCGCCAAGTAATCTGCTCCCGCTGAATTCAGTGACCCATAAAAGTTTGGCTACCAGGATAAGGAATATTTTACCATTTTTCCACAGAGAAACCATCACGATTTCTCTGTGGATCTAGATTTTACGAAATCTCAAGTCGTGAACGATCGCACAAGCTTCATTTAAAATAAAGCTGAACTCGAAAATAAATAAATTGTTTCAAAAAGTAAAATGATCCGGAATTGAAATATATGAAACGATGTATCCAAAATAATAATAATAAAAATAAATAAAATAAATAAAAAAATAAAAAATAAAACAAGGTCTGAACGGATCAGTGTGGTTTGAGAGAGTTAGAGAGAGAATTTTATTTATTTTATTTTTCTTCATTTTTTTCAAGATTTACTCAAATCTGATCAGGTTGGGCTTGAGTCAAGACAGTTTATCCACACGAGGGCATGATTTTATCAAATCTTGAAGCCATCAAACTCCACGGGGTTAATTTTCCTATTTATGTTATTTCTATCTTAAAGACCATTTAATGGCTTGGGATTTGCTTAGAGGCCGAAAAATGCCGTAAATTTCAGTCCCAAATTTTTTAGACTGAGTGTAGGAATTTTTAAGAATTGACTGCTTCCTAATGTTTTAAGAATTTTTGACTCAGCTGACGTCTGGCTAAATAGACTATGTTCAAACAAATTCAAGCCGAAACAGATCGTTTCGCGCCGCACTAAGTTCAGGGTTACTTTGATCCCAGCATCATTGTCTTCTGCTTGTGGTGTATTTTGTGAGGTCTCACACCAAGGACAACCGTGTGCTGACCAAGAGGTGCCTTGGGGACAGGCGGGGGTCCGAGATTTGGGTCATTTTGTGGTGTTATGGTTTTGGTGAATAATATGCAAGCAGAGAATTATGTTGATGCATGCTAATTGATGGCTAATCGGACGTATGGATGTAAATTATATGTAAAAAACATAATTGTCCATGGTGTATTAATGTTTCAGCGTAACACCCATATACATGTAAATACTTAAGCAGAATGCATTTGCATCATGCATTTCATATGCACCTGGTCACATCATGGCTCAGCCTGGGTGGTGCATGGTAATCGTTATTTACCTTACCTTCGTGACTTATCATGAGTTTCTAAAAAGCCTGCACAACGTCCAAAACTCAGACCACGTTAGGGCAAAATAAGGAGAAACACTCGGTGCTCGTGAAACCAGATGGGGCAGATCCCCTAAAGGCGAAAACATCCAAATTTTGGCCTTGGCCTGGACATATGGATCCACAGCTGAAAGTTCACAGTGTCTGAAGGCGCTATAAGCTCTCGGGAGGAATGGTGACCTAAAAATTTGCAACCCAAATAAACACACTTTGATTGAGATAAATTCAAACTGAGAGTCATTCAATCTGCTTGCCTCACGCCGAAACACCAATGATCGGTTTTTCACTTTGGCGTTGCAAAGAGGGAGCTTCTACCAGACCTGCTGTAAGTATGAGTTGTCTCATCTCATACATGACACCTTAAATACTTCATATGTGATTACATTTATTTATACGGAATATGGTTTGATGTTTTATGTACGATATTACATGTGCATTTTAGGCGGCGAGTGCCTTATGCGATAATTTTCTAATCGGTTCGACATGTGCATTTTCAATTAAAAAATGTTTTGAGGACGGTTATGAAAGGGCACCAATACCCATGACGCTTGGCCCATGTTCAATCTAGGCTTTTTTTGTCCAACGCCCTTGTGTTGTTTATGCTCGCGGATACACTTATACCCCGTTGTTAATGTGAACCAATAAATAGGCAAACCCAGACGCAACATTGTTGACAACACCCATCACATGCGCTGCTTGATGTTAGACCGTTTTGAATGTGATTCATTAAACCCAAAAATCCTTATCTCTAACCCTTGACCTCTGGATAAATCTTTAACCCTCACGAACCGTCATATCAAGTAATTTGTTTTACTTGTTGAGACAATAACAGAGAATTTTGGATTTTGGGTTTTTTGTTGATATTTTCATTAACCCTTCGAACTCCATTTTTTTTTAATTTTTGGTTATCCTTTTTGGTACGAGTGTTTAGTTTATGAGAAAATGGGGCAAATAGAGATAAAAAACATGAATGTAATCATTTGATTTGGCTTATGAAAGCGAAAAGAAAAACCTATAAAATAAAGGGCAATGCGCTGAAGATGCTCAAATCCCATTAATGAAAATGCTCAATCTTACAAAAACCCAATGTTAATGAAATTGAAATGATCAAGCATTTGGCCAAAAACAACCCATACAAGAAACCATCGAACACGTACTTAAAGACAAATGATAAACTTTTGTTTTTGTTCAATTCTTTCTAAGAACCAAACAAAGAAGGAAACGACGCCAAGACCGCTGTTTCATTAACATCCAAATATATTAGCTCAACCCATAATAGCATAATAATTTATAAGCTCTTCCTAATTCCCATCATGGTAGCTCCCGTGAAGGCGCATGGAATGATGTAGAACCATGTTCCATGTGAGATATGATTTAATTCTGCAAGCTCAAACAACTTGTAAAGGGAATTGGGTATGGCACAAACAATTGGGTATCAAAACAATTATGGGTACCAAGGACCATTTAAACTGTTAACTGATTAAATATTAATTGACACACACCAAAACCAGAGAGAACGTCAAAAAGGGGAAAGTGGAGCCAGTATTTAAAAACTAAGAGGGATTAGTAAGTATTTCACTAAAGAGACAAAGATAAATTAAGTGAGAAAAATTAGGTTTAATGTGTATAACTAGGCTGGGAGTTGGGTTAAAAATGTTTAGGTTAAACCACTGCAAAAGTTCCACATAAACAAAAATGTATGTGAGGGGTGCCATAATGATCTAACGTCCCGTTTGTCCATCCCATGCCATCTCACAGTGACATATTGTCATGGCAAACATTGAGGATCTATATAACTATTTAAGTCAGAGGTAGAAATGGAGCTGAGACTACTGCACAACCATGTCTTCAATGTAACAAAATTCGATGTCAAAGTTCTAATGAATTTCCTCAAACAAATTTCATGAACGAAATTCTAATGTAATTTTATTTATATCTTTATTTTCTTTGAGATATTTTATTACACAATCAAAAAAATAGAAAATCATTTTCTCGCTTTTATTACTTAATATTTCCAGAAAATCTAAATATGTTAACTAAAGTATTCCTAAAATAAGTCAGTAACTCGAGTCTCCAAGAAATTAAGAAGTATCTTTGAGTAGTCTCATTCGATCTTAGCTTAAAGTGTAATTTAATACAATTAATGTGTTTCAACTCCATGAATAAGATAGTCAAATTATTTTGAACATCAATAAAAGCATATCATCGTTTAAATGACTAAAGATTTGATTTTGAAGTATTTTATTAGAAATGATGATAAATGAGGTGTTTCAGTTTAACAAATAAATAACTAAAATTATCCTAAAAATTCAAAAACAACTCATAAAAAAGGTTAATGAAAGAGACAAATTTCATAATGATTGTTTTTTGTGGTAAAAACCATAATGATAAAATTATTTTTTCTCTCATTGTAAATAGTTTCAATGTATTTCCTTTTCTCATGAAATTTAGCTTCCTTGGTCTCATTAATTTATGAGATAATTTTCAATATCCTCGAAAAGGAATATAAATTATATAATTATAATCAAATGCTATGTTATCATCCCCATTGTTATTCATCCACCCATAATATAAATTATATAATTATAATCAAATGCTAGTGCGAGCCTCCCCATTGGTGTTAATATCCACCTATCCTTCTTCCTGCCCACCAATTAGAGTCGTGCTTTTTGATATTTTAGATCAGCCATTAAGAACCACCAATCACACATTTCAAAGTATCATTTTATCAATTGCTTTATTTTTCTTTTATTATTCTATTTCAAATCGTTGTTGTGGATATCATATCACATCGGGGTATTAAAGCCTAGTTGTAAGACATCGGGGTATCATATCACTTGTGTGGTTGTAAGAAAGTTTTATCAAAAAGATGATAAGAGCCCAAGACAAGTGGGAAACAACAACTACGAAGCAGAAAACATTTGCTAAAATTTTCATAGAGAAAAGGTTTGACCAATACAGAATTTGTCTCGTGAGGATTGGTGGCTATGGATAATGATTATGTTTGAAGATAGTTAGAGGATTGGTCAAAGCATAATGAAGTCAAACATCACATCATTCGAGGTAATATAACAATATACTATCATGCTGAGAAAATTTTGATGGAAGATATAATGCAGCCAAATGTTTTAACAAAGGTTTTATCAGTTAAGCTCTTTTTGAGCTGCTTATGCTTTCATAATAACTAGTTGTAGAATAAATCTTTTACATCTCTTTATTACTTATGCAATATAATAAAAACAGAGGAAGTAAAATAACAAAGCAAGGGCTCTACTTCAGAAGGAGTTTTGGGGTGTGTTTGAAAGAAAACAATGATTGATTTTTTTTTTCTTGGTAAGTTTTTCTTGGTACTCAAATCTATTCATCAATCAATACAAAGATATCTTGTACACACTTTGTGCCAACAACACAAGCTTATGCTACCACAAAAATACATATCCCTCAATTAATACAAATATATATATATATATATATAGTAGGTATACAAGCTATGGCCGTGGTCAGTGACCTTGACTAAAAGTAATCCTTAATGCAACTATAGGATATAGCTGTGAACAAATGAAACCGTGGAATAGTATGACCATAGGTGGTGTGGAGAAACGGTTTATAGCTACAATCAAAGTGAACCAAGGGTCATAGAACGATTTAGAGCCACGCGCTTTGGGACAACGCGCCTACAG
Source organism: Tetrastigma voinierianum (assembly GCA_016808115.1). Classification (NCBI taxonomy): domain Eukaryota; kingdom Viridiplantae; phylum Streptophyta; class Magnoliopsida; order Vitales; family Vitaceae; genus Tetrastigma; species Tetrastigma voinierianum. Next base: position 1,262,243 of record JAEQBH010000779.1, read on the forward strand.
GTATTCTGTTACGTTGTTTACAGTCGTGGTCAAAGTAAACTACGACTATAGAACGGTTTGTAGGCGTCAGTTTTGTAGCAAACCGCTGTCTATATGGTATTCCACTAATTTTTATAGCTGCAGCTGCACCAAAACCGCAGCTATAGGTTCACCAGGATGTTAATATAATGCTTTGATTTGTTAGAATCTCCTTTCAATAATATTCCTTTTTAGTGCCTTCTTTGTCAAGGAACAAAATCAAAATAAGCACTTAAAAGAAAATAGGGCAGTCAATCAGAACATATGAGTTATTAAATGATACATTTACATCAAATGGACTGAAGGAAAATCCAATTCTTTCATAAATGCTTCTTGTTAATTAGCCATTGTTGAACAATGCAGTTCACAGTATCAAATAAATAAATAAAGAACCTACAGTTCACAATTTATACCTGCTGGCCAACAACCAGTAGGATTAGCATTGGCAACCCAATCTCCGATGGGACAACTGAATATAGACATGCATAACAGGTTTAAATGCGTATATTTGGAAGCTCAGTTCTTAGATTTTGAGCTTCAATGGGAAAATATGATTGAGTTAGATTGTTGATAAATATGTTCCAACTGCGACAGTAGAAACTTTAGGAGATAAAGTGCAAGTGTATGACACTGGCATGAATGACAACATCATCACAATTGCTAATAGCTAGAAGATTGGAAAGAAACTACAGTAGGTTTAAATCTTAGAGAAGGCAACTAAGATAAGGTGATACTGTGGATAAATGGCATTCTTTAGTAGTTAATAGTACCTACTATATTATTGAAAAGCTCTCACTACTACCACAGCCCCAAAACCATGGGAAAAAAATTAATATTATTGAGACAGACTGAAATTATAAATAAGGTTTATTACTGTAGAAGCAAAATGAATAAAATGGAAAAAAATGGAGAAAACCCTAAGCAGAAAGAGTAAGTCCTACATATACAAGCAGCATACAAAGAAATAACCAAGGCAAACCATTGACAAAGATGATCTATATAATGAGCTAATGCTAATCACAATAAAAATCATCTAGGAGATATCATACCTTCTGAATAAGTTTTGAGCAATATTAACTAGACGCATGCAATATTAACGCAGTGGTATTTATTATTAGCATTAACAGATAGATATGGAAGTCCTGTATGCATGTAAAGGTTAAAGTGATATGTTGAATTAATACAGACCTCAGTCTCCAGAAAGCTCAGATTTGAGTTTTTTGTTGAGATCCTCTAGATAAATCTCTTGATAAGCCAGCCTGATTTGCTTCCTTTGATCTGCATTTCTATGACCTAGTATCCATATTATGGCCTTCTCATCTGTACCCCATCCTGAAAAAATGTTGCCCAAATGGAATTAATCGCTTGATTATAAAAAGAATTATATTACATAAGCACGCGTGATAAGTGGCCTGTTTGTTTATGGTTTATGGTTTTGAAAACTGTTTTTTTTTGCTCTGATAAATGCTGATAACACAGAGTAACATAGAAATACTAAATTTAGAGAACAAAACAGTTTTGAGATGTCACAAAATAGTGTTCTCTGTGTTTCCAAAAACAAGCACATATAATTTGCTTTGGGTTTTGCTACATAATCCTCATGGATTTATAGACATTAAACATGGAAATATATGAAAGAAAATGGGATTGTTAGTGTAAGAAGTACCTTCAAAAGCCGTGTTCGTAGCCCATGGCATCTTCACTAGGGAGAAAAGTCTTCAAAGTGCTTGTAGCCATTTGTTTTGATTCACCCACATATTGCAAATTTCTTTCCGTAAAGTTCCAAGAAAATACATGTGTCAATTTAACCCTCAATTATTTGGAAATAAAAAACACTTCAATTTAGTATACCTTAGAAAAACGCCCAAACTAGTGTGCTCCTTCGCCAAACCGTAATTGGTGACTACGCTTTTGTTGGGTTAAAACCATAGTCACCAACTACGGTTTTAAGTTGCACTTGGGCATTTTTTTCAAACTTGTACTAGATTGGTATTTTATTTTAAAAGTACTATTCTAGGACAAAACTCCAAAAATGATACATAATAATTACGAAAATAAAAATAAATAAATAAAATGAAACGAAATCTATTATTATTCTTATGATTATTTTTATTTTTACACAAATGGGAACCAAATACCAATCCCAAATCCACCTACTACCACATACAATACACAAGAAAAAATTAAGAAAGCACAACCTTCCTAGTTTTGTTGCTACCTATTATGGCCGATGATGTACATATTTTGGACTGGGATCTATCATAAGACCCTTCCCTCCATTCACTTCTAAATCATGTCTCGCATAATCATCATATGGTTAAATCATTAGAACCCGGATTTTATCCACAACTTTAAGCTCCATAGTAGCAAAGAAATTCTTATTGATCTTATAATCAAAGTTCCAAATGGATTGTTTACAACGTGAGCACCAATACGCAGAACTTTACCATTTAATCATTTTATGGCATGTTTGGTTACAATTAAAAACAGTTTTCTATTCTCAAGAACAAGGAAAACATAGAGAACACTTTTTGGTTCCCAGCTTTTTTGTTTAGGAAAACACAACAACACTAAATTAAAATAACAAGAACAGTTTTTAGAGAATACCAAAATGTTGTTCTCTATGTTTTTAAAAACTGTTCTTGAAACACCAAAATGATGTTCTTTGTGTTTTTGAGAACAAAATAAATTAGGAGCCAAACATGTTCTTGTTTTTCTTGTTCTTGAAAACAGTAAACAGATTTCAAAAAAAACATGCCTATATATCTGTTACCCACTCGTAGTTAATTGCTTACACTAGAACAGCTAGTTGTCATTCAAAGAATCAAAACTGGGGATTTTTTTTTTTTTATCAGTAAAAACTGGGGATTTATTTTGGCAAATTTTTCACTGCCCTGTTCAGCCTCTTCTAGATGGCGGCGCTGTGCGCTCAATTTAGTCACCGAAGCAAGCACTGGTCAATCTCTTCCTCATTGCTTTGTTCATGCCTACCAGTTAGAATTGAACATTTACTGGAAGTTTATTTTGTTCTAATTATTTATATTTGAATAGAAGAGTTCTAATGCAAGCTCTGTGTTGTGACTTGTAGTTAATAGATTCTACCAATGGTTACTAATGTTTTTTTTTCTTTACTTTTAAGAACTCTAATCCTAATCCATTTTTTGAGGCTACCAAGCTGACAGCATTCCTTACCTTTCAGTGATGAAGGCATTACAAAAATATCTGCTACATCAATCAAGTGGAAGGGAAGGCATAGTAAGGTTCTTTTTTACTCCTTGCACCTTTAGGGTTTGTGCACACACACACCTTTTTGAATAGCATATTTGTGATATTTGATATTCTTGGTGTCTCATTTCCACTTTCACTTGGGAGTTAGACTAGAAAGCAGCAAATAATAGAATTAAATATCAAATTCTGCAATGGTTCAAATAGATCTATTGTAGCTTAAATATTCACATTTCAGAATCAAATCCAATATTCCAAAATCCTTCAGGAGTCATTGGAGGGACATACCTATACCGATGCCTATAAACTCCCTCATGATGCTCACAGCGAAGATTTCGCCTATTGCCATCAATGTCCTTTTCTCCGTACTGGAAGAACAGCATTATAGAATTTCTTAGCAATATTAATACATTGTGTTTTCAAAAAGGTCTGATAGAGAGCTGTATGCCACTGATTCTG